>CM036595.1:14762500-17162500 GCA_020745705.1 Hemiprocne comata
AAATACCAACCAAGCCATATCTTCCCCATCTTCCACTGTCATTTTCTGTTGGAAAAGAGAATTTCCATCCAGCTCTAGTCATTTTGTCCCTGTCAGGTCAAATTGGATCAGCTCAATGAGCGCCGCTTTTATTTGCGGTCATGTTTGAAACAGATAAATCAGGCCAGACATGAAGGGAAAAATCCCAATCAAGTGAGCGTCTCAGAAGAGCCTATGTTATTGTAGGGCAGCAGCGTTTGAACAGATTAACAGGATTCTTGCTTCTGACAGAGAACAGTGGATGTTTCTTCACTGAAGGGGGAGTAGTAGGGCATCCTATCAGCCTCCTGAGGGAGAGATCCGCAGCTCTCCACCACAGCAATGATGAGCAGTGGCCGCAGGAAGAGTTTTCCAGCCCCACTGCTGGGAACAACTCGGTGAATCATCAGCTCTTAATGAGGCAGTACATCATCTTTAGCCTTGCTCTCATATCACTTGGGACAATCCTGTGTCTTACAGGACACCTTAGAGTCCATAACCCATGATCAGAGTAAGGGCCAGTGTGGTTTCCACCCTTGTGGCAGAGCCCAGCATTGGTACCAGTTACAAAATGCTTCTCATCAGAGCCAGGAGCAATCCCAAGGGATAACAGTGGCAACATGCCAAAACAGGAACTTGAGTTCAGCCCATCTGATCACCAGGGTATTAAATGACCTTAAACAACACATTTCACAGTGACCCTTGACTGGACAAGGGGAAGATGGTCAGTCCCAACGAATCCTCCAAAAGGCACTAGAGATCCATCCACCTGCAGCCATGCAGACTACCAACACAAAATCCAGGTTTATCCTCTTCCCACCTTAAAGGATATCCAAACTGAACCAGGTATGGCCAGAGCCCCTGGAGATCTCCATGGCTCATAGAGGAAGAACAGTACCACCTTCAAGTCTCTGGACCAGAGAGCTCAGCAAGAACAAGAAGACATTTGATCCTTTTGTGTTCCAGCTCTCCTTCAGTAAAGCAGGGAGAACTCTACAAGTTGCACAAGAGGGCTGTGTGGTCCCACAGCACTTCCCTAACACTGCACATCCAATACCTACAACATGACTCTGACCCATCAGGCACCAGCAGAGACTCCTGTGACACAAGAAACCACTGCAGTACCCTGGCCACAGCCACACCTGAGCAATCCCTGCAGTTACTCCACCACAGGCTGGAGCTGCACCTCTGTGGAAAGCATGTGGCTCCTTAAAAAGTGAGGTCTCTATGGCTCCACATGTGAAAGGGATGGTGAGAGGAATGAGAACTGGTTCTGCTTGATGACTGCAGTGTTCTTATCAAATAGCCTCTTGTCCCTAGTCATTCTGTCCTCAATCAAAGACAATGAACTGAAAAAAAAACCATATAGCAGCAAAAAATAGTACTTTTCCTGTGAACACAATACAGACTCAGTCTGTGGAACTCAGTGTCCAGCACTACAGAATTAAAAGCTTAGTAGAATCTTTCAAAATATCAGTGTTTCAGACAGCAGATTTACATCTGCTATCTGACTCCTGGGACAAAAAAATCATATCAGACTCTCAGTGCCCTGGCTGCAGGGTGCTTGGTGGTCACTAGCTGGGATGAGGCTGACATTCCCTCTGCAATATGTAAGCACCACCTTGTATTTGGTTTTAAGACTTCAGTAACTCCATAAAGAAGCAGTTTTTGAGCTCGTCCAGGCATCACTCAACCAGCTAGACCATGAGCCCACAGTGCTCTGGTATATCACCCCCTGAGTGCACTCCCAGCATTAAACACACACATTTCCTAACCCAATGTGACTTGAGAGGGCCGAGCTAAGTGCTATTTCTGGAAACATGCCTTCAGCAACACTTTCATTAATCTACAGCTGTTTGAGCAAATTATTAAGGCTACAAAGCTACAGATCTTTTCCCTTTAAATCAGACCTAATTGTAAGTGAATTTTTCTTGTGGGCTTTGAAAGTCTGTTCCTGGAGCAGGAAATGTGAACAGCCACTCCAAATACAATTTTATGGTTGGATTTTAAACATAAGCAACATAGACACTCTGCATCCACCATAACTGGAGCACCAGCCTTAGACACTCAGTGGATGGTCTTCTCTGTACTTTTACACCTCAACATCTGCTGTAAAGCACTTCAGTCAGGTCTAAATCCCACCAGACTCACCTCCAGTCTTCCCTTGTACCAAAAGTGCTAATGTTCATATCCATGAGATGATGCACTGACAAGCCCAGTAATTTATCTATTTGGGGTATGGTTTATACCATACTTTTTCTTTTCCAGGCACAGCAGAAAGTCTTCTTGGGGCAAAAAATATCCCTTATTATGTTTTAATGTATCACCTGACACAATGGAGATATAATTTCTTTTAAATTTCTGGGCATCTCAACTATGAAAAGAACAAACTAGAGATTGTCCCAGCACGCTCTCAGCGGAGCTGATGAGAAGTGACACCAGGGCAACACAAGAACCCACCCCAAAAGCAGAAAGCTTCGTATGTCTAAGCCAAGGGCAACCAGTTCCTGGAGAATAAGAGACCTGATGTTCTACAATTCACCCTAACTTTGAAGCATCCTGTGCCACCTGTCTTAATAGCTGAACATCAAAGCTTTGTTCTGGTAAACCTCACACCACCTGCTTCACAAAGCTGGAAGGACAGGAACCTCTGGGATGAGGTTCAAGGTCTGGAAGTGACACCAGGTCCACCCTGCAGATCCTTCAGTCCTTTTAGCTCTGCTGCAACTTCACCTGCTACCCACACCATCCAAGTCTCATAGTTTTACATTGTCTGCATTTCACTCAGAGGAACACTCCTTCCAGCCTAAGCCCTCTTCTTTTCCTGCTTCACACCCAATTCTTGCCTGCCTGGGGTGATTTTAATCTCTCATGCGCCATGTCACACACAGGCAATAATCCTTGCTCTCCCATATCAAACACTGTGGGTGTGATCCACCTTTCCAGGTTTCCAAGGAACTGCCATGTCCATCCTGCACCCCTGCCCTTCCCCCTCCTCCCACAGTCACGGATGCTTGTGCTGAAAGGCTGGGAGAGACTGGCACACCATGGATGGGCATGTGGGACATCTATCCTTTCCAGCACAATTGCTATAGTTCACTGCAAGCCTACAGATACGTTTAGCTCATGATAAATTAACTGTCAGCCTCTCCCAAATAAAGCTGAGGCTCCCTGTGAACTGCATTTGCTCAAGAGCAGATCTTCATTTTTAAAAAAGCACCATAATCATTTCCTTACAGTCCCAGAGGGACTGCTGGGTGCTGTGGCTGCTGCTCTGCATAAGCCATCCCAGCTGCTCCTACCCCTTTGCAACATGACATCAACAGAATTTCTGTGAGGATATGTTTTCTCTTTTTTTTGTTGTTTTTCTTTTTGGCCCTTGCTGCCTGTTCCATCAGAAGTTTTTCTTCACTGCACCATTTCATTTCAGTTCAGCAAGCTGCATACCATCTCAGACCACAGCTCTCCAACAGCACCTCTCACACAGGGGCTGTAGACACTTGCCCAGACACCCACTAAGGGATGACATGACTTTGATAATGTGGGTACAAGTCTCTCCCTGCTCTTTTACAAGCCCAGTTGACTAATGAAGGATATTACGTTCTCAGCATGTGTTCTGTGCTTTCCATTTCCTATCTGATCCAACTGCTTGCTGCTTAATGAACTGGATGAAAAATGTGCCAATGGAGACCTTGATCCAAGCTTCACTGAATTTAGTGAAGTTATATCAGCAGAGATTCGGGGGCAATAGCTCTCAAATATTTTAATTGCTAGCTTAAATCCAGATTGATTCAATTGGATTAATTATGTAAGGTGGAGAAGGAAAAAAATGTTAAGTGTTTTCCACAGTCAGTTGGAATCGGGCACTGGAGAACATGTATCCCCTCTCAGGAAGGATGGTATTTTCAGAACCTTACTAACTATTCAAGCTCCCCAGTGTCACTGGTTATGGTCTGGGCAAACACATCCACATCCTCAAGCCTTGCGTGTTGCCAGTGGGAGAACAGGCCACCACCATCACACTCTGATCATCTCAAGTACTGCTGAACAGGACAAACCAGGTGCAAGATAAGGGGGAGGTCTGAGCCCAAGACTACTCACATCAGCAAGAGCTGTTGCCTTGCTGTGCCAGTTCAAGAACATCTTTCACACTTTCTCCTTTTTGACTGAAATAAGATGCACAAGACCAAGGGGAACCCGTATGGTCTCATTACCACCCCCAGCCTGGGCTCAAAACTATGCATTTCCCCAGCCAGCCTCCCAGTCATACAGTGCAAAGGAATTAGGCTTCCAGTAACATCTCACATTGCTTGTCTCCCATGCTCCTGTTTCAATGACCTACTTGTCCCAAGAGCTGCTCTGCAAGCCACTGACAGAGACCAACATCAGCATCATCCCATCAAATTAGATCTGGTTTCTCCAGACACAGCCTTTGTTGCTACACTGCTGTGACACATGAGCACAGAGACAAGGTTGGTAGGATATAGGATCAAGCCAAAATTTCAGTCAAGTTCACGACTCTTGCCACTTTTTTTTTTCCCCTAGATAACCACAAAGGCCAAACCTTTTCAGAAGCATCTTGCTGAAAGAGCAGGAGCTTTCTTGACAAATGGTCTTTTCACACTTGATTAAGAGCATTGTACAGCACCTGGCTGCTCTGAATGAGAAAAACAAGCAGCAATTAATGAAACCCTTTAAGATGAGAGGGAATGAAGATGCAAGCAGAATCCCCTCACAGGTACATACCACACAACAATCATGAATACAACCTACTTAGATATAATGGCTCTTTCCATTACTCCTCCCTCCCCAGTTGCTGGCTGCTGGTGGTGGGAAGATTGACTAAAAGATTCCTCTATAGCCCAGCTGGAGCGCAGAGAACTTTTCATTATCCTCAATCTTCACCCTTGAATCCTTCAGCATTGCAAATCAGAGCCACAACTCTTACAGCTAAGGATGTGTTCATCTCCACTCCCCCAAATCAAACACTGACTAGAAGAATTATTAGCAAAGCCAGCTAGTACCACCTAGGCCTGAACTCATCCGTACACCTGAGGAATGAAAGATCAACTCCAGGACCTTGAGTTCCATCTTATCCTTTTTCTCCTCCATCTGTCTGTCCCCCCTCACCACACTGAGGGCTGCACTAAATATATAAAATTCCAGGTAACCTTCCAGTCACAGCATTAATTTCTTCACTGCAAGGTTCAGGGTGTCAAACTGCAGCCTCCTGCTTTTCTCCCTGATTTTCCCTGCTGTGTCCAACACACTTTGTGCCCCCTGGCTGTATCAATGACTCTGCTACCCCTCTTCCACAGGAACCCCCTCATGGCCACCCAGCTATTATTTAAAAGCAACACTTCACGTGTGGTACCAGCCACATCTAACAGCTTGCTCCCCAAGCAGAGCACTGAGGGTGCATGGACTTCAAACACATTCCCCTTCCTGCCGTGTGGCCTGTTAATAAATCAAACAGGATTAACAGTTCCGTAGTGTCTCCCAGGCTTGTCTGAACCCTTGGTCCCCCCTCAGGATTGCTTTGCTCAAATCCTTAAGCACTGCTGCCTAGAGACTCCCTCTCTTCCTGCTGGGGGAGAGAAGGTTTAAGGCAGCATTTTCTTCAGTGAAACAAAAGACACCATTTACTCTTTTTCTGATAGGATCAGTATCTGCTAATGAGGTATTGTTGTTTCAGACAAGTTCTGCCAGCCTCTTGAAAATGGTATTTTGATCCCTCTTAAGCCCATACCTGCAGCTCTAAAATTGCATGCATGCCTGAACAGAACTCAGATTTGTCCATCTAGGAAAAAAGGGGTTGCTGCCTTCCTCAGTGCATCAGCTTTTTCAAATCTAATTCCTCTTTCTAGTACATTTCTCAAAAAAGCCTGACATATCCTCTACATGTCCCTAATAGACAACCACTATATATGTCCTGAGGAAACATTCTTCCAATTTCCTGAAGTACAGTCAACAGCAGATATGTTCTCCAAAACATATCAGACAGGCTCAACATCCTTTACCAATTACAGTCTCACTGGGAAAGGGTTCTTAATGTATTTCATTCCACTAGGACAGCTGGATCACAACTAAGCAGCCCCAGGTATACTGGCAATTTTAGTAGTAAAAGGGTACTAATATTTAAAGTGGCTGTTAGCACCAGTGTGGGAAGGAACCCAGTTAATATAAAAGATCATAAAAAGTAGTTTAAGAAGAGACTGCTAATGGCTAAATATTGTCAGACAACTCAAAGGATGAAGGAGGACTCAAACAGAGGAGTTTTATAATTAGTTGTAAGTTATCCTAACTGGTTAAGTTTTTATTATCTCTAAAAGTTTGTCTTGAGCTCAATTTTTTCACAGGGAACTGTGAGGAAAGAAGTCCCACAAGCTTAAAGAAACAAAAAATAAAGTACTGCTGTAGTTGTTGGTGAGAGTTGAAATAGCATATCATGAACACTCATTTTTCTTCCTCCTCACACAGATGCAGTGAGACCACACAGGGGAATGTAAGTGGATTCGACCTTTCTCTACCTGTACAAGTCCAGCCTTGTCCCCTGGGCTGTACTTGTGAAACTACCATCCTCTCTGCTCTCCTGCAAAAAACACTGGCACAACCTGAAAGCCTAAAAGACTGAAATCTTAAGACTCCCGTGGCCATGCTCAGGGACCTGCACAAATAAATGTCTCATTAACTCTCTTGCTAGTCCAAAGGGAAGCAAGACATGAAACAAGTCACATGCCTCCCTGGCCTCTACCTTAGCTATTATTTAGTCAGGTATCAGGTCATCTGTTGTATAGTATTTCTGTACAATGAATATGTACTAGTGATCAGGAGAAATACATCACCTGCTGTCTATATCTACCTACCTATGTTAGATCATGTTTAACCAACTATGTTGCCCTTTGGCAGCAAATTATTTTCCCCACACTGCTACTGCCATTCATCAGCCCCCCCCCCCCACTTCCTCAGCCCACATCCCCTACATGCTCTGATGAGCAATACCTGGATAGGGACCCTGCTTTTCTCAGAATCATCTTTTGGGTCTTTCTTAGGAGGGTGCAGGTCACACATGGCACAATCAGCACCATGAGCCCACACAGGTACCTCCACAAGCAGGCCATCCTTTATTTCCTGCAACTTTTAGCCAAAGACCACAAGAGAGGCCATGGAATCCTAATCTGAGCATAGAAACCCTTGCAGAAAATGGCTCAAACATCTGCCAGTCTTGGTGTTGACTCTGGCCACACTCTGGTATATTGTAACTGTTCCTCTGCAACAAAGGGCCAGGACTGGTTCTCCCTCTATCAGAGTGAATATAACAATAACTGAGGATTTATGGCTGGCCTTCCAATGCAATTGGAGTTGCAGTCTTGGGCAGAAGCTGCAGCACCCAGGAGAAATACTATCCCTGATAGCTTAAGTCTCCTTGATCCCCTAAATTACTGCATTCAGCTACATACCACCTCACAGATCCCCAGGCAACGCAGCACTTGCTGACAACTGATGGCTAAAATCCTACTCGGTAGCCAGTGGCAAGCCCTGACAGCCTCTGTACCACACAAAGCTACTGCTTAAGGCCATGGACATGGCTCTCTGCTTTATTACAGCTTCTAAACCTTGCTGTGTTCAAAAAGCACATTGAAACCTGGCTGTCACAATTCAGAAGAAGCCATCAAAAACTGTCCAGAAAGAAGAGCAGAGAGGTTTTGTTTGCTTAATTAAAACTAGCTTCGTAATCGAAATTATCATGGTTCATATCAAACAGCAATTAAGAAAGCAGGATGTGACTGCTGGCATTGCTCAAAACATGAGCTAAGCCTTTTCTGGACTCCAGCAAATCCAAATAATGACGACTTGTCCCAGTATAGAGTTAGCTGCTCAGTGTTGTCAGTCTGATTTTATCCTAAGTCTCACCATATTTACATTTCTCTGTGGTCCTAAATTTGTGCAAATACAAGGTAGCCTCTAGTTTTGCAAAGGAAATGATGGAAAACATTGAAAATGTGATCAAAGTGCATAGAAGTTTTAAAACCACTGGAAAGTAAAAAAGATATTTTTTTTTTCTTTAAATCACTTCATTTTTAATCCTGTCTCAAGTTCTTAATGCTCCAGACATGAGTTTTGGACTGAGAGCCCAAGAGACAATGATGGACAGACAGGGACTAAGAAGGGCAGAAGCCTGGTGCTCCCCATTAACTCCATTAGCAAGGGCTTCAGCCTAAGCCAATATAATCACCAAAGCCACTCTGAAGCCCCCAGAACTAAGCTGATTTACACCAGGTAAAATCCAGGCATAGGTGCTTACATACCTGCCCCCACAATTACACATCCCTCTGCTCAGCCTCTCTGAGAGGACCCACTGGTAATGCCCATCACCTGGAAACGATGCTCCCAGTGATCCTTTGGGCACAGCTCAACACATCATCTGTTCAACACGTGACCCATTCAACACAGCTCAAGTGGCATTTTTCTCAATTGACTGGACTCTAAGCTGTGCTGGGAGCACTCTGCTTTCCATTATAAGAGTCTGTCTTTTGTTGCTTAAATCTCCACCAATTTTGAATGGATTGGGGATGACATTTTTTATTGCAGGTGTTTGCCTCAGGCTATACATACACTCACACACGTATCTGTGTATAGATATAATTTGGGAGGAAAGGGTGAGATTCCATACAAAGTGGTTCAGCTCTTTGAGGCCAGCAATGGGAGGGCTAAATCCAACCATGTCCTAGACACGTCCTTCCCACCCCAAACAGCTCCAGTCTCCTGTTCTCTTGACACATGCCCAACTTCAATTTTGCACTAACTTACTCTGGGTCACTTTGCTCTCCAACTGTCATGTATTGCAGTGCAGCACTTTGGACACATTCTACGCAGAGCATCCTCCCTATCCCAAGAGCTAGTTGGCTATCCATAATTTGGGGGTGCAATTGAGATCTTAATTTCTATCAGCTGAAAGCAAAGCCAGATCTCTGGATCTGCATGTCACCCCCCCATTAGCCAGTTGAAATGTGCAAGTATTATGGTTGGGGAATGATACTGGTGACAGACTACACACCACAGATGCTTGTAAAGGTTGAAGGAAGGACAGCACAGAGGCACAAAACCCTTTGCTAAAACATCATTTGGGCTTCTATGTGTCAGTGTAGCCTGGGACACACAAGGAGATGAAATAACCCATAGTCTCACCCTCTCCTATGAAGAAGCTATTAATGAAGCCAAATTCTGCTTCCTTCCAGCACAACTGGCCACATGCCTCCATTGATGGCACCATAAGCACCTCTCCACCCCTACAGGAACACTATTCGTTGCTGCTCAATAACAGGAAATTACTGTCATTCACAAAGAAATGACTGGTGGAGATGAGGGACAAGAAAGGGGTGTGTGGAGAGACAATGAAAAACTATGAAAACTTCTCAGTAGAGCGAAATCTTAAAAAATACTACATTGCTTCCAAAAAAAGTCATTATATCTGATGGAACCAATGCAACTCTCTTCCACAATATCAATCATTGACCCAAGGTACATCTTCAGCTAACAGTCTGGTCTTTTTGCAGGCTGGGAAGAGGAAAGCAATTACTTCCAGTCATCTCACACACGTCACAGGAGGATCCCCACCGGGAGTCTGATCATGCTTGCAGTTCTTCAGGAAGGGTCTAATTTAACACACGATTATACCTGAAAGGGTGGAGGAATTCTGCTAATGATGTTCTCATGCCAGAGACTTTGCATCTTTCACCAAGGGGCACACACCAAAGAAGGTAAGAATCCAAGTGCTGCTGATATTAATTCCATCAACTCTGTAAAGTTTAAACAAGGATTTAAAATCTTTTCCAGCACATTGTCACTGCAGCCCTAAATAAAAAAAACATTTGTTCTCACCTCGCTTCTCTCTGCTGCCATCAGGATCCACCCTGTCCCCATGTGCAAACAGAATGGAGCAGAGACTTCAGACACGGATATTGAAAAGAGATAAGATAAATTGCATAAAGAATTAGAAAAAGCAGACGATAGCTTTTGACGTGATTAGACTGGAAATCAAAATCTTGGGCTTTGAAACACCCTGGGTGCAGAAGCAGTTGCTCACATGAGACAGACAGGAGCTGGACCAGCCACAGGGACAAAGCCAAGGGTAAATGCAAGCAGATAATGCTCAACCCTCTTCCACTTCAGGCTAGGTAAAGCTTATCTCTGTGTCTACCACCGAATGCAGAAGACCTGGTACACTCACCCTCCCTGCTGCTGCATCAATGGCCTCACAGTGCCTGGCCATCTCCTCCAGCCTCACTGTCCTGTGCTCCAGGCAGTCTTCTCCAGTGCCCACACCTCCCTCCCTCACTATAGTTTCCCCTTGCTGCACACAATGTGGTACCTACGTGGTGCCAAGGTGATTAAACAAGTTCATCACTGAGTCTTGGTGTCTTGATTTCAGGAGCTGCACTAACAGACCATAGCAGCCATAAAAGATACCAAGTGTGAGCATACATTAGAAATAAAAGTAATCCAACAGTCAGAAAATAACCACTGTAAAACACCCAGAAACTGAGAGATGCAAACAGCAATCGGAAAAGGCAACTCCACGCAAGCTGAAGTAAAGACTCCCCATGGACTGCAGAAGGCAATGCAAGAAATAAAAAGGAGATTCAGACTGGCTTTAAACCTTGCTTTCTCTTTTTGAGCAGCTGTAGATTTTTTTTCCTCCCCCCAAATTTCAATCACATATTCAGCTACACACATAAAAGATACTAACTTGAGCATTCAGTGCAAATAACCAACAGCCAAATGAAGTGTGGCCCTGTGGCACATTTCTGTATCACAGCTCATATAAAGCTTCACCTTTTCAAAATCTATGGACTTCATGGGAATTGTTAGGACTTGCTAGTCTTGTGACATCATACTGCAGGAAATCCAGCCCAGTTAATAGATGAGAAGCAGTAAATACACATTCTGACTGCAGTCTCTGATATGCTGGTGGAAAGAAGCTTATGAGAGAACAAAATTTCTACACTGCAGAGACTTTCTGCTCTTCCTGGTTTTACTTTTTTTTTTTTACTTTTCCTTCATTAGCCTCTCTCTCAGTGGCACTACACAGTCAGATGAAAAAACCACTTTGCTTAAAGACTCTGCACCTCTCTAGGCCTTCAAGTGTTGAGAAGGGTGACATCAGATTGGACTGAAATAGCTATGAAGTGCTCAAATAAAGTTGAAGAAGGTCAGATGTGCTACTTGATACTACTCAGGTCAATTAAAGCACACAGTAAAATGAAAGAAAAGGTTGAAATAATTAGTGGGTCTCTCTCGAGTTAACAAAGGAAAAAAGAAGAGCATCTGCACATGTTCTGCCTTTAGGGAAGTTCATAACTTCTCAGCATCATCAGGGTCTCCACTCCAAGGAGTCACCCCATCCTGCCAGTCCATGTAAGTCCTCCTACCTTAACATCACAGGATAACAACTGTATCAGTTGCACATCCCCTCCCACATGCACTCTATACCAGCACTCCCCCCCTGCATCCATACTTGCAGCTCTTTATTCCATTTCCATCAGTAATACTAATTATAAACCACATCAGGCAGAAGTCCTGCAAATCTCAAGGAAAGCGCCTCACATTCTTCATCTTCCCTTCCTATGTCAGAAACAAAGTGAGAAATGGAAGCAACCCTGTCACATTTTTCAGACCCTTCAAAATCCACACAGGAAGCTTATTCATCATTCACTTTAAACAACCAAAACAGAACGGTCTGAAACAAAGCAGCACAGGGAAGTGCTGTCAGCTCCTTCCCAAACACCAGAGCCCAGCAGTTTGGGGGCAGCACTGTAGGCAATGCCAGACACTGCTGCCTGTCTGGGGTATCTCACCTCAGCAGGCCTCACCCTGCTCAACAGGGTACCTGGCTCAACAAGCACACACTGCACATTGGGAAACATCACACGTTTCATTCAGGCATTGTTAAATTCTGCCATAAGCCTCCACTCCCTCCAAATTTGTTAAAAAGGGCCAGCCTTTACCATTAATAAAGCTGCAGGAAATTCTTGTGAGGCTGTGCCTCCCTCACATGCCACACTTGAGTGGTCTAAGCACAGAGGCCTTTGATCAGAAAGGGTTAAGCTGAGCTGGAAACAGCCCCTGTGCCTTCATAGGAGCTCCTCATAACACCTATCACCTATAACTTACCAGCAGGCTGTGTTTGGAGCACATTTCTTCATAAATGACAGGGTTGGATTTTAGTTCATGATCTGGCCACTGGTTCCAACAGTTGACCTGAGGTCTGTTGAACCTTTGCTCTACCCAGTGCAAGGTTAAATAAGGGACCTGCCTCTATTGTCTGTCCACTTGGGAATCTTGCAGAAGATAACCCCTTTTCTAGGTACTGACATCCAATTCCAGTTACTCAACCTCTCCCCATGGAAAGTCCATGAGAGGTTGTACAGGGATAATCACCACAAGGGGCCAGAGACACTAAGCAAGTACATTACAGCAGGTCACATTTCAGCTCCCCATTGAATTCTATCTGGAAACAAAACTGAAGGATTCTGAGTGTAACATCCATCAAATGAGTGTAACGTTGCCCTGTTCTCTGCCACCAAGAAGGAAGACTGCAGCAGGGTTGCTCCAGTACAGGGGAGAAGATATTAAAAAAATCAACAAAATCCCATATTGAAACCCACTGGCAGGACATCCCACTGCTTTCTTCAACTACAGATAAGACAAAAATGTATTTCCATACAAATATTAGAGACAAAAAAAAAAACAAAAAATAAAACACTGATAAAAGATGATCCCCAACTCAGCAGCAAATTGTACTGAACAACTTCCCCAGTCACCCTCCACCCCAGCAGCAAACCTATGTGCATCCAATGGAAGAGACAATTTTAGGACAATATGGTCTTTGTTGCTGATATATTTTGAATATCCTCATTATTAAAAATAAGTCACAATAAGCTTCCATAAGCACTGCAGCACTAAAGGAGTCTCCCACTACTAACTGCAGTATCCCCCAGGTAATTTTGTAATTTTTTTGTAAGTTTTTTTTTTTATGGTTGTTTTTAGACATTACTGTTTTCTTTTTGGAAGGATTAAATTTTCAACTAAATG
Source organism: Hemiprocne comata (assembly GCA_020745705.1). NCBI lineage: Eukaryota > Metazoa > Chordata > Aves > Apodiformes > Apodidae > Hemiprocne > Hemiprocne comata. Next base: position 14,775,614 of record CM036595.1, read on the forward strand.
CTATTTTTATGGAAAAAATAATTGCATCATTATTATTTCCACTTAAATACACTCTTGCAGAGCTTCAGGGCAGCTCTAGTTTTCCTCTTTCCTGTCTTCTGAGGACAGAGTAAACCTCACAGGTAGGACCTGTGCTGTGGTACTCCACTGAGGCAGAGCATCACTTCTTTCCTCTTTTTTTTTTATCAGAATTGTCTATGAAAAAACATTTGTTATTTCTGCTGGGTCATCTACCAACAGCATTTCTCTGTGCACTGATAAGGAACAATTGGAACACTAGGAAGGACATTCTACAGCAAAATCAGAGTAAAATGTTTGACATTTTCCACAGATTCGTTGGAAAAGGGAATGAGTAAAAACATGTTTTTCAGTAAAATATGATAAACTGAAATAGCAAGAATTCTCAGTAATGTTTTGCTTCCTTTGAAAAATCATTTCCCCTAAAAAACCAATTTTGATGAAAACATTTTAACCAGACAAACAGCCTGTGAGATACAAGCCATACAGAACATAACGGAGACCGACTTCTGGCTTTCTCACTGGGGCTTTCAACAGTTTTCTTTTCCTTTCATTTCAAACAAAGGTCAACAAATAGAGAAAAATACTAGAGCTGTTCTCTGCATGTGGGAAAATTAAAAAGGAAAAAAGCACAACAGCTGTCGAGAATCTGGCAGAACAATCAATGAATTAAACACTGTTCTGAGTCTGACAAGTGCCTACCAGTCCCAGTCTATGATACAGGCTCCTGTGGGATACCCACAAAAATACACAGATAGTTATAATATCCCTTCTGTAACAGTCCAAATCCTTTACTTCTGAATCTCTCTTGCAGATGAACAGCCATCAGTGCAGAGCCAGCTACTGCCAACAAACACCTTGTGCTTGCCACAGGGCTGTCCCATCCTGAACATGCCCAAGTCCAGCAGCAGAGAAGCCAAAGTGTGGGCAGCTTTGACCAAAGCAATCACTTTCCTTGGCTGCCAGAGAAGGGCACAGGCAATTCCACATCCTTGGAGAAACTAAGGTCTCTCAGTCAGCTCAATTCCTCCTCACCCTGCTTCTGCTGACATGTGTCACATCCCTGTTCAAGGCAACATGCTACTGAGTAGCACTTGGAGAGATTGCAGAGGTTTGCATTTTGGGCAACAGGCAGACAGATTTTATTTACTCTCAATTAACTGAAGTTTTCATCTGAAACTAAAATATCCCCGAATTAAAACATCAGTCTTAGCAAGCCAGGTCCACTGAGCTGGCTTGAGCTGTGTGAGTAGATCACTACCTGTGCCTCTTTAACAAACAGAGGGGCAAAGAGTTAAAGTGGCAAAGTTTGGAAGACCAAGACATTCCTCTTACATAAGCTCAGCTTTAGACAAAATCCAATAATTAATTTCCACCCTGCAAACAGAGCTCTTTGCAATTCCATCCCACATAAGCTCGATACAACTTTCCATTTAATTTCCTCTGTGCCCAGGATGTCCCTCACTCTCTTCACCCCACAGCTAATTACTGTAACATTCCCCAGTTCCACAGGTTTGATTTTTTTTTTTCTTCAGCCACAACAAATCACAGCAAGTGCACTGCAGGCACCTCCCCCATGGCCAGCACTCAACCAGCAGCTTTTGAGACGTGTCAAAACCCTCTGGGAAAGTCTCCAAGCACCATGCTGGGGCATTTACCTAAAAGAAAAAACTCCTGCTTTCTCCAAAGAAGCTGCAGCTCCTCCACCACTAGTTTTCCCAGAGTCCCAAATCCCCTGGCAGATAGAGCACAGGAGAGAAGCAGGCACAGCTGGGAACACAGAATGCACATCTGGCAAGGGCTAGGTGAGGAGCCCAACATTTCCTACCACCAGCAGAAGCACACTCAGATCACAATCAATTTTCTTCCTTTTGCATCCAGGCAACGCTAGAACACAAAGGGACACAAGTGCTCCAGCTGGTTCTGCAGCACCTCCAGGTGCCCAGCTCTCCTGCCCAAGCCCCAGAGCTCCACACGGTGGATCTCAGCTGTAAACCCCAAGGAGAAGTGCTGACAGGCAGCACAGCTTCACTGCAGCATTTTACCTCCTCTGGCCCCACTTCACACTGGTTTCCCAAGTGCCTGAGAACTGTCAACTTAGGTCTGCCTGTGGCAGCTCCAGGAGGGATTAACCTTCCCAGCAGGACTCGCCACTGCTCTCTCCTGCAGTTCCCTTATGCCATCTCAGACTTGCAAAAAGTAATGGATCACACTGAGCCATTTAGGCATTTCTTGTAATTTTATGGATCCAGGTTTGTTCCACAGATTTACTGTGCTTACAAATGTGCAAAGGCAACTGCATTGGCCAACCTCTTGCCTGCAACTTACCCCTTACCTGACCCCACCAGGGAAAGGTGATCTTTCAAGGAGGGTTTCAGCTCAGCCCTGGTAAGACAAGACAGTTACTGCCTGCCTTTTCTCAGCTCAGACTTTGATCCTCATCTCTACTCTTTGGTTCCCCCTCCTTCCCACACCACTCACCTTTACAAAGGTCTCCTCAACAGCCCACAGTTATATAGAAAAAAGGTAACAAATCCCAACTGTCCACAGGAGAGGATGCCCTCAGCATCCCCAAACATGACCACAGTGCTTCCCAGACTGGGGGCAGCAGGAGGCCCTCACACCCCACCCTCACCAGAGCACAGACACATTCCAAGTTAGACTTCTTACACTGGTGTATTGAATGTATGAAAGGAAGTGCAGAGTTCAGCCTGGTACACCTACTGGTTACTCAAGAAAATGGTCAACTCCATCCCTTCGTGCACCAAAACAAACCAAGGGTAACTCAGCCAGTGCCAATAAGGCCATTTTTTTCCAGCTTCTATTGGCTTGTCATAAACACAAGTTCACCAAGTTCAGCAGTTATGTCAGCACAAAGAAAAGGAGAAAGAAGCAAACCCCAGATACTATTTTTAAACAGGCAAAATACATCAGGACATGGGTCAGACTTCAAATCTGATCCAAGCCACCCACATCTCTCATCTTCCCAGCAATGGATTAAGGACCTGACACTTTAGCAGTTCTGCAGTAAATCAAGGTGAGCCCATAGGAATCAGAGAGGGAGAAGACTGCTCCCTTGCCTTAACAGCTCCTGAGCATTTCAGTACTATCTCCACAATAATTCTGGTTAGCTTATAGTTTAAAACATAACCCATCAACTTTAAGGGTTAAATGTTCAAAATGGAATTAAACTCAATACCAAGCAACATGAAATAATAGTCAGAGAACAACGGGATAGTATGTTTTTTGTCCTGTTATGCTAGGGGACAGGGAACCTGTTATTTATTATTTTTGCACCAAAATTCCTGCAAAAGTGTGCATATACCTAAAAATATTTTAAAAAACCTGATGCCTTTGCAGGAATGCAGTACTTATTCTCATATTTATTAAACAACTCTACTGTGATTTCTGTGTGGCGTAGGCAAAGGCAACTTGCACATCAGAGGCACAGAAGGGCTTGGGTTTTAAAATGCCCCATGTCTAGGAGCATGAGCTGCTTGTGGAAGACAGACAGACAATGGGGGAGTGGGGCAGGGAGCCAGCAGGCAGAGGTGCCCATCTGAGCAGGGAGCAGCAATGCCCACGAAGGCAGGGGATGCTCCCAGTGCAGGATGTGCTGCTGCAACCCAGCAGTACAGACACCAAAGCTCTGAGCCACCTGAGTTTTCCAGCTAGGAGAAAGGTTTCTGCACAGCACAGCTGCCTGTTGCAGCTTCAGCGTGCTGTTAATAAAGGCTAGCCATGTCAGGTAACTCCTGGGAATCTCTGCAGCACGGTGCTCCCATTGTACCTGGGATTTCCTTTGCTGTGGTGCTTGTAGAGGAGGGAACAACTCGCCCTAAGGCATGGCCTCAGCTGGGACTTCTGGCCACAGCTCTGCCAGCTGCAGCCTGGCAGCAGAGACTCAGCAAACCCCTCTGATGGGGATTCCAATTGCTACCAAGGCACACTGGAGCTGTTCACCCCCAATCGGGGGAATAGGTTTACTACTCAGCCACGGAAGAGCCGAAGCGGCACAGCAAGAACAGGCAGCAATTAACATGGCCCCACTAAGGGCACAAACACCTCACCTTTGCCAGCCAAGGCAGTCTCCAAAACATAACTGTGCTGCATCTAGATAGAAAATCAATTAAAACAAACAGACAAAATGTCAAATTAGCCACCAGAGGGAGTCATAGCAATATAACAAAAAAACAATTGACAATGGAAAAACAAAATTAAGCATTGTAGATACCAAGATCTGAATTAAAGTATCTTCCCTTTTCCTCTGCACCTGGAGATAACAGCAGGGCAGCCATCCTGACCCATCAACTGTAGTCTGCAGCACAGGTCTGCAGAGAAAAGGTATCTGCAGAGCCATGGAGGTGCTTTGCACTGCCATTGCAGCCATGCACACAAACAGCATGGCCATGAACATGCTTGTCTGCAAATAAAGTCCTGCAAGTGCAAGTCTAGGTAATCGAGATGCCAACATCCCATTAAACTCTGGGATTGTCTCTTTAGTGATCCTTTCATCAGAAGCGTGCCAAAAGATATGATGATGCCACCAGGAACATGCTGTGTTTAGCAGCTCCTCGCTCTGGTATCATGCACTTCATCTACCTGACCCTTCATCTTCATCTGGAGTCACAGCCACCCTCTTCCTCATAGTCCTGATTTAACATCCCAAAGAAATTCTCTGAAACACACTCACCACAGTGGAAACCTGATCAGAAGCCTCTGGACAGTGCTGTGATAGGTCTGATAAATAATTAGTGAAGGGGACCGAGGACAAAACAGAGGTTTTCAGGGTTATTCTAGGTCTCAGATAGTTGAAAGACTAGAAAAATATAGATGACATTTTGTTTGCTAATTCCCATCCCCAAGGAAAAAGCAAGTGTATCCTAATAGCAATTAAAGAAATACATTTTACATGTATTTACTTATTTCAGTTTTAACAATATAAAAGGGCAAAGATACCAGGCTAGAAGCAGGACACAGGTAACCCTCATCAGAAAACACCATCCCTGCTGAATACTAAACCCAAAGCAATCCTACTTCAAGCAGAGTATCCGGGGACAGACAGACAGACACCTGCCTCCAAGCTGCTCTGAACAAGTAGGGTCGGCAGGAAAGCGAGTGGGAAGGAGCAGGTGAGTGGATACGAGCAACATTGGGAGGATCTGGACACTCCAAAGCTGATGGGGGGGCTCAGGCTGAGGTTTGGTAGGGTGGCCAGTGAGGTCAGCCCTGGGAGCCCTGTCAACTGCAAGAAATGCTCCTCTCAGTCAGGGACAGGCTCATTAAAATCACCATATAACATCCTGGCAAAACAAAGCACAGCTGCAGAACACCACCGCAAACCACCGCCCGGCAGTCCCCAGTGGAGCTGCTGATCCACATCACACCGATGGGGTTTGATACAGGGTCAAAAGACAATCACTCATTAAAATAATGAAGTGCCTCTACAACTTGACAGGTCAGATGTTTGCTGGAGATGGGTTATAAGCAGTATCAGGTCCTCTCTGTACCTGGCCTGGAGCTGGTGGGAGGGAACCAGCAGAGGGGACAGTCCAGATTGGCTCCCATAGTGCCCGTGAACATCCTCTTACCAGAGGGGAGCAAGTGTCTCCTCTCTTAGCAGTTGAGTCCTAACACACTGTGAAGGCTCCCAATTTCGGCTTGCACTGGAATGGGCAGTCCTAAATCTCCTCCTCTCCCCATAGAAATTCTATTTTCAAGCCACAGAAAAAAATAATTACAGCATTCCTTATATAAAAGTATCAAAGATTAAATCACAAAGAGGAAACTCCTTAACCAAAGGTTGTATGACTTCATGCCACAGCTATAACAACTGTATCTTCCAACCTTGTTTTTCCAACTCAAGTTCTAGGACAAACAAAACCTGAACCGTTATTTTCAGGTCCTTCCCAGGAAGCAGAGCATTCAGAGCCTCCTGGGTTTAGCAGCTGCCCACTTGTCTGTTTAAATTTATTTTGCTTGGACAATATGGAGAAGAGAGAAGGGGAGATGTAGGATGGCAGGGAAGGAAGAAGGAAGAAGCTCAGTCATGCATGTGGTGGCACCACACCAAACCTTTACCCAGCACAGTGCTATTCTGGAATTACTTAGCATAACAAATCAAAACACACAACAACATACCCTCCAGGTAAAAGCTAGAATAAACACACACAACTCCAAACATCAACAGCTGAAAGAGTATTTGCATCCATATTCTGTATCTTTATCAGCAAAGGGACCTTAAATCAAATTAAAAAGACCTCTTGCCCTACCAGAGCAGAGCAGGGAGTTAAAAGAAACACTGTGCTGTTTCAGGTGCCCCCTGATGTTCTTTGATGCACTCGTTAGCCACAGGGCTCCTCTCATTTCAGAAGCAGCTTTCTCAGAGAGAAAATTACTCACACATGGGATTGCAACGAGTGGGGTTTGTTTTTCTTTGAGACCTGCTTGACTTAGGGACAGGCTCTGTAGCACATGAGCCTTGACAGCACCTCACCACCTCTCCTGCTTCAAGAGCAAGCCGTATTAGGTCCATTTTGAAGGAAAACTAGAGGCACAGGCATAATGCAGCAGATTGGCAGCAGAAGGAATCAAGCTCACCTCCTCTGACTCATGCTACACCTCCTTAACAAAGCTGCAGTTTCCTCACAGCCACTGTGATATGACAGGCACAAGAGATTTTTGCACTGTGCTTTTCAGAGGTCCAGACTAACAGCAGTTCTTCGGAAGGCACAAATTTACACCACCACTCCTGTGAAAGCAACAGGGCTCAGCACTCCTCAGCAACAGGAGGTGGAGTGTTTCCATGGACTTGCCCACCATAGCTTAGAGGGAGGCCCCTTTACCTTTCATCCCCACCTTGGGACAAGGAGGGCTGAGCTCTACAGCTGCCTGTCAGCCCAGGGACTGCAAGAGGACACCAGCTCTGCTCCCAGTGTGGACAGCTGAATTAGGACAAGCCAATCCCCACTCGGTCTCAACAAAAACCAGTATCTTGCACTGGGGTAACCCCATGGTCCAGCAACATCTCCCAAGGCAACTCCCATCAGAGGAAGGAAGCTGCCTCTCCTGCCTGCAGCCCTTTCAGTTGATTGTCCCTGGCCTTGCCACCTGTCCCTCATTACCCATCTCCAACCCCATAGCACCTCTTCCTAACAACAAACAATACAACAGTTAAATTGTCCTCAAATCTGTTGCAGGGAAGCAATGCAATATTAACAAGGCAGTGCCAGCAGCAGCAAAAACACCTCTATCAAGCAGCACCATCAAAACCAGCACAAAGCTCTCTCCGAAATCTGCAAGCAATCCATTTTCTTGAAGGACCCAGCCTGCCCCTGGGGATTTGCAGAGGAGAAGCTTCTGCATACCTTGTGTTTCCAAATCTAGCAGAGAGATGGGGGCTGTCGCTAAGCCCCTGGGGACACATCAGACTCTTGACACACAGGGTTGCAACACATTTGAAGCAATCTGGTATCGTAGGCTCCACCATCTGAATTACAACACTGCCTTCCAGGCTGACACTCAGCAAACACCTCTTCCATACCTGCTGCTGATCCTCTACTCCTCTTGCTAACCAACACGATTTAGTAGTAGCTTGGAACTACCCCCACTGCCACAGAACGAGAAACTAATCTCTTACTTGCAATCTACTAGTGACCTTCAAAGTCCCCTGACATAAGCCACAGAAATGTCTGATAGCAGTAAATACCCTTGGTAAATCAAAGGGTTTCAAGACTTTTTCAGGCAACATAATTTTTAGCAGCCATCTGTATTTTGGATTTGTTGGAAGGCTGAAGTTATTTCACATGGCTACTCAACCATGCATCTTCAGGCCATTTTGGGATATTTATGTTCAAAGTAGCAAAGTGCAGAATAAGCTCTGATTAATTTTTGGATGATCCTGGTGTCTTGAGCACACCAGCTGCTCCCAGAACAACAGTGAGAAATGGGAATGTGTTTCCATCAGTAGAGGAGGTAGTACTTCAGTGAGAGGAACCCATGGATTTACAAATTGGTCTATGGAGGAATTCAGCTCAGAGGAGATGAAGGCTAGCCCAATGGTCAGAGAATTTGGGTTTAAATCCCTCCTCAGCATTTAGCATCACTGGAGGCAAATCACCACTGGCCTTTTTCTGCAGAAGAGAAACAATTCCTTCCATCCATGGAAGCTGCATGTGGCAGGACACTGCACAAATTTTAAAGGTCAAAGCAGGCAGTGATGAAGGCCACCAGCTAGATCAATCATTTGATCACTCTGGGGGAAAGCACCAGGCACCACCTTCCCTCATAACAGCAGCTTAAGCAACAAGCACCGGGATGCATTACAACACCTAAACAGCAGAGCACAGCTAGAAAGCTGTGTACATGGCAAACCTTTCCAAGGTTGCCTTTCCAAGAAAACTCAGTTTGCAAAATGGATCCAAAAAAGGCTGGTAGCTTCACCAGAAAACTTTCCACAGGTGCCGATTTCACTGTTTCCTAGGTTTTTGCTCTAACCAGATTTGCATTATGTTTTCATTTGTTTTCTAAAACTCTTCTTGCAGATAAACAGTGTAAGTGGATGCACCTGAGAAAAATAGATCTTAAGTGTCCACAAAACTGGTGTTTTCAGTTTAATCCCCAGGAGCATCCACACCCCAAACATGAGTTGGCCAGAGCACAGGGAAAAAATACTGTGCCATCCATGCCAACATTCACAGTTTGGATCCAAAGACTAAAGAACCACAGAGAAAACAAGACTGTAATTAACTAATGGGATTAATTCTGAAACAGAGAAGTCTCTTTAGCAGAAATAAGGAGGGGGAACAACCAAGAGATTACTGACTAAAAGCTAGCAAAAGGCAGTTACAACAGACAATTCTAGGCATCAAAGGCACGTATAAATCAATGAACTGTTAATCCATCACCTTAGTTTTCACAATTACTTCTTACAATGCATTCAGCTTCTTCCTTCAAAGCACCCTTGGAGCTAGAGCTCCCACTCCAAGTTCCCCAGAGTTCATCTACTGTTCAAAGCAATCAGATTTGTAGAGGACTTGGAGTTTGTCTGCCTGGTCTTTAATGATGTATATCACCGGTTCAGGCAGATTATAAACCAGTTTCACTATTATCAATCACAACACTGAGTTATTCAGCCCAGCAAAGAAACATCAGACTCTCTTGTTTAGTTTTGCTACACTTGAAGGGAAAAGCTACTGAAGTGTTCTCAAGAAGCACTCTACAGGAGGAAGGATAAATTAAACTGTAAATAGAAATGGAAATGCAAGAGCAGAGTCAGTCGCTGCAGCTCGTCCAGAGGTTTATCAGTCAGCCCCAAGTCGGGCAGTGGCTGAATCAGGCAATGGTGTCAGTGAATGGCAAAGGAGTGGTGCCAAATAGCAGGGGAACAGACTCTGCATGAGCTGTTTCCTACCAGAGAGCTTCAGCAGGAAAAGTTTTTAATTCAAACAGGGGACAAGAAGAAGAAACCAAACCAGCAAAAAAGGCAGACAACTCAATTGCACTGCCCAAGGCTCCCAGGTTAGCTGACTGTCACTGACTTTCTGCTGTGCCCTTCTAGAAACGTGGGGGAAATTACCCAGCTCTTCAGCTTATACCCTGCCTGTGAGATCAAGGCCCCTACCAGCACCAGTGCCTGGCTCACCTCCATGCCAGGAAGGGAATTATTTCAAGGGAGTAATAAGGACTCCTTTCCTTGCTGCTAGCCAGTTAGCCAGCAACTCACCCCACCACAGACCTTTCACATTGCCCTGGTGCTCATCCAGCCACTACAGGACTGAAACATCTGCTATAAACATCATGGGGAGGTCAACCCCACAGACCTTAGCTAGCAAGGTGCAAAATATAACTGCTGCCCATCTATGGCTTATGGCAGTTCAGCAGACATTGGCTTTGTGTCCCACCTTTGCCCGAGCCCACACCATCGATTCCCCACTCACTCAGGGTCTGTCTTCATGACTTGCTCAGCACCAGCAGCATCAAACAGCACAGTACTCCCACACAAACTGCTGCAAATCTCCCCGTCCTCAGACACACACCTTTGGCTTCCTCTCTGCAGAAGCACCAGACCTTCCTTATAGCTTTTCCCAGTCTCTAAATGACTCTGCCTTTTGGAGGAACTTCAGCTATACTGAGCAATCCTCTATTTTGTGCTCTACCCCAAAACCCAGCACTGCTCCCCACAACTCAACAGCTGCCACATCCACCCCTTCCAGCTGCACATCAGTGCTCTCACACCCCTCCTACACACTTTGTTCTGGGTGCCAAGTGTTTGGGAATAGCCCTCAATTAATCATATTTATGGTAACATTACAAAGCTTAAAAGATTATCTCTGTGTCACATTCTTGAGTTACAGAATCAGGTTGGTTTTTAAATATGATCAAGGCAGTATACAGTCCGAGCTCACTTCTGAGCTTTAATGCATGTTCCCTGGAAGGCCAAAGCACTGGTAACTGTGAGGTAAAGTACAGGGCAAAAACAAAGAGAGAGGAAAAGCCATGAAATACAGCCCCCCTGGAGCTCAATTACTTCTGACTCATCCTCCCAAATGAGTTCTTTGCCTCCATAAATCAGAGGGAACAGAAACACTCACACTGCTGAGAGAGGGTAATTATTCTTGCACAGTGTGAGTGGAAAACACACATGCTAATAGTGCCAGCTCATGAGACCGTGCTGGTGTCAACAGCAAGAAAAACATGCTTTAAAAACACAGAGGGGCTGGTTGCAGCCTGTGGAACAGCCCTCAGTCCCACCTGTGTGTTTGCAGATGCAGGAGAGGTGTGGGAGCCCCTTCAGTCTGCAATCCTGGAGGCACAGGAGAACACAGAGCATGGGGATCTCAACAGGAACGAGGTGGCCCAAACCTCCCATTAACATTCAGAGTTCACCATGCCCAATTCCACCTTCCTGCACTAGCAGGGACTTGAGCTTTGTTGCTCAGAGAATTAATGGAGCATCCTGAATAAAAGCAAAGTTTCAGATGTCTTACAATTTTCCAGAGCTTATCCTCCAAAGCAAGGAATTTAAGACAGTACAGGACATTTCTCTGACCTTTTCTAAGGTGTGTAGGTTTGATTTTGGGAAGCTTATGTTATGGATTTCTCAGTAGAACTCAAACTTCCTTGGGAGTATTGCAGCCACAATGCTCCCACCCGCTCTCCCAGAATATTTTCCCAAAAAGGAGCTGTCTGGCCCAGCCTAAAAGAGCATTTTTAGGCTTGCAGCTAAACAGCAGCAGCTCACAGGAGCCAATAAACAAGTGTAGGGAGATGGCAGTGTGCATTTCCAATGGACACCAATATTTGAGATCCAAAATTTCAAGGCCAAAAAAACAGCAGCAATCAACCAACAAAACAAAAGTAGTAGATCCAAGTCTGAATAAGGCTCATACATTTGAACTGATTTAGGACCTAGACAAAGGGCTGATGTTCTGAAAAAAGTGTCATGAAAGCACCATTCAAGTCCTCTTGCCCTCTCCTTCCACACTTTCACATCAAAGTAATTCTCAGGGAAGAGAAACTTAACAGCAATAAGACTTGACTCTAAAGACTAAGTCTAATGGGAGAGCAATCAGTCTCAGCCTTGTACAAAGCCAGAGGCACTGAACATTTGTTTGGTCTAATGCTTAGGTAAGTAGACAAACTGCTCATCAAGATATTCCTTTCTTTGTGGCAGTCATAAGTCCTTAGCATACATGAGAATCAATGCAGATGTCTCTACCATGTCTGAATGCCAACAAAGCACCAGGCAGGATTTTCTAAATAAAACCTGGCATCTATTTGACAGTTTTGACCCAACCCAACTCCACTTGATTCTGTCAAGACCCCAATCCATGGTGGAGAAAACAGACCTTCCCCTGAGGCACCTAATGAAGAGCATCTTGTTGGCCAGGGCCCTGCAGTGTCTGCCCCTCCTGCCAAAGCCAAGCCTCCAGTAAAAGGGCCCTCCACCTACTCACATAAATGTTAGGTGGCACCAAGAGGCAGGACAGCATCTAGTCACATTAATAGTTACACATCCAGGTGAAAGGAAGATTGCCATAGAAATCACATCAAGTTAGGTCAGAGACTGAGTAGCAGACAAAATAGCAGTCAGTGTGCATAGGGTGTAGCCTAGTAACACAAAACTACAGTAGCAACCTCAGGGATAATTCATGAAATGCAGACAATTATGTTAGAAATAAGAGAGATTTTTAAAAAGCCTGGCATGGTCCACAGCCCTGTTGTTGACAGGCACCCAGATTCCAGAAACATTTCAATCTGACAAAGTAGTGCTTGCCCTGAGCAAGGCTAAAGAACCCAGCTCAATTCAACCACTAAGATCTTCAAGCTATCTGTCCAGTTAGAAAATGAAATTAATTTTAAAGAATGTTCCCCCTTCTGGAGCTTCCTTTAACTTTTATCTTTTTATTAACAGAGATAAAACCCAGATACCCTTCTAAGAACAGGATCTCATCAGCTTTGCTTCTTCAGTGCCAGCACACCATGACGTGGGTGGTGATGAGAAGCAAGGCCAGTGGAGTCCACTGCTTCCCAGCCCAGCTTTGAACAGGTCTCAGCAAGGTTAATGGGGACAGAGCTGAGCACCACACCTGCTCCCACAACAAGGTGGGTCTGTGAAACACCCAGGCCTCTCAGGGAACACTCCTTCCAAGACCTCCATTGGGCTGAAGTCCCATGAGCCTTGAGCCAAGCCAAAGGAATGACATGTGTTAGCAAAGGACAGGTTTGCACCTATACCACAATGGCAGGACAGCCACGGGCTTGTGATTTCAGTAAACATCAACTAAGGAACAGCATGAATTACCAACCTACTGTGGTATACAGAAATAAAATCAATTTGTCTCCACTTGTGCACTCACCCTTTTCTCTGAGCCACATCCCCCCTTCTCCCTGGACACCTCTGCTGATCCACCACCCAATTAACCTTTCATTAAAAGCTTCCTAGACATTTACAAAAAGGCCACAGCACCCATGATTAGCACTATTTCATATGCATTGCTACTACACATCCTGGCCTATGCTCCTTTTTGGAAGCACAAGTTGCAGTCTTGCCCTTCATTTGATGACCCTTAGTACTAGGATGGAGGTGGACCACCCAAAATCACTTCCTATTTACCTTCACTGTCTGTCACTGTTTTTACAGACCTCTGCAACATTTCCTCTTAGCCATCTCTCTCAGGAACCCTGATCTTCTCAAAGTCCTGGTACAAAAACTACCCCTTCTGATTTTAACCCTGCTCTGAGCCTCTTTTCCAGTTCTCCTGATTTGTTCCAGAGCCAGAAGACAGAGCAGCAGGCAGTGAAACCACAGACTTTACACAGCTGCATCATGTTTTCTTCCCACTGCCTTTGCTAATAACTCCTAATGTTCAATTTGGTTTTGATCACTGCTGAGCACTGAGCCAATACTACTACAGAGCTCTGCATTATAATCCGGGACCTCAAGCCCCCAGAGTCTGGTGGCATCTCACAACTCTGTGTACAGAAGATGAGGAGCTATCTTTTGTATCACTTCACATTTTCCTGCCCTGAAATTAATCTGTCATTTTAGCATCCCGCCACTGTTTCAGAACATCCTTCTGCATGTCTTCACACTTTGCCTTTACTACTCCAAATAGTTTGCTGTGCTGCCAAAACTAATTTCTTTCCTTTTTCAAGTCCCTAATGCATATTTGAAGTATCCAAGGTCTCAGCATGAGACCTTGCAGTATTCTGCTGGTGACTCCCTCCACCAGGAAAAACTCATTGTTTACTTCCACTCTGTTCCTCATCTTTTAACCAGCCCTCCTCTTCTTTTTCCACAGCAGCTTTGTTTGCTTAAGCATCTTCTTTGAGGAACCTTAATAAGTGTCTTTGAAAAAGCCAAGCAGGCTTTATCAACAGAGCTCTGCTCCACAGGCTTGTTGACTCCTTCAAAGCAGTGTTTTGCCCTGTGCCTTCCCATGAGTGTGCACGCAGCTGTCTCCTCACTTGAAAGCAAATTCCAAGTTTCATGGGACACTATTGAGGGCAAAGCTTCTCTAGTTTAAGGTGTTTTAAAAATTCATCCAAAAGGAAAAATTATGTCCCAAAGTTCCTCTTTTGTCATCTCAAACACCTCCTGGACCCATCTTCCCTTTAAGTAAGACAAAAAGAACCTTTACCCAAACATAACTATCAATACCAATGCAAACCTTCTCTCTCACGTCTCCACCATCTCAGAAAGTCTAGGCTGGCACAGACCAGCCCCAGTTTAGGTTTAATAAAGGCTGGTGAACATCTTATTGCAAATTTTTATTTGGGCACTGCTCCCAAAATTAACCCAATTCATCCAGTTGCTGATTCAGACAATATTTTAGCTCCTAAACGCACAGATCTGTTTCTACAGAGGCACCACGCTACCTCCTGTCTCTCACTGAACTTTTCAAACCCCTTTATCACACTTCTCTCCACAAAGCTGTAATCCATTTTGCATTTGCAAGCTAGGGTTTTCCAAGTGTCCTGGGGGAGTTAAATGCTACCACTTACTACTGATTTAGGTATGTAACTCCATGGAGCTCCCTGGAAATTCCAAGCTTCACATTAACATTCAACTTCTTCAGCACAGCCAGGGAAGGTCCTGCTTTCAGGCAGAGAACCATTCTGCACACACTATTTGGCATTTCAGACTCCACACCTTCCAGTTTGGGTACTGAAGAATACCTGTGCCTTTTACCTCCACAACATACTGTATTTCCCAGTGGTTTTCCTTATTTCACCCTGATGCAAGATGACATGCAGGTCAGTACACCCCTGAAAGCCCTTTGGGCTTAACTCCTGGGGACACACTGCCAAGTTCTGTAAATGTACCAGGCTGATGAGGTGCTTCCTCCAACACCTGGCAGGATTATTCCCATGCCATCAACCACTGGAGAACGTGAACCACAGCAAGCTAATTAAAAAGGAGCACAAGAGCAGGGCTAAATAAAGGAGATGATGTAGGAGAGGAACAAGGAAACTATAGGATGAGTCCATTGGTGAAGGCACAGCCCCAGGAGAGATCACCAGGGAGAGGCAAGAAAAAGCCACCACTTTCCCACACCTGAGGGACCTGTGGTAGCTCACTGGGATGGCTGCACACAGTGAGCTGGTGTCTCTGCTGCTCCTATGGAAAGGCCCACTGGTGCCACACACCACAGAAGGTGCAAATGGAGGGGGAAAGGCCTTGAAGCTCTGTGCATGGCCTTAATCCCACCTTACTTAAAAGCAAATGATGTTTCAAGAGTTTAACCTCAGAAAACACCCATTGATACAAGATGTTGGCCACTTTGTTTGTTTTCCTTCTTGCCCATGTATCCCTTACAATTATTGTACAATCAGACCCTTCTGTAGAACTCACCATTTTTCCCTAGAGTCACATAAAAGCATGAACCTCAGCTTTAGTCAAGAACAATCTGCAAGAAATCATTCAACTATGTAATACACATTAAGGACAAAACCTTTTCAGAAATGTTTACAATGTAGGGCAGGCAGTTTTGTGTTAAAAACACACATAAAGGCAGCAAAGTACAAACACATTTCTGTAGCATAAATACAGAACAGAAATTTGTGGTTTGGTGGCTTAGATCTGAGAACAGGGCAGCAGTCCTTAGATAAACCTCTATCTCAAAAAATTATCAAGTGCATCCTCCAACATGCATCCAGAGCACACCCAATTGGTCCCCATGTGCTACATCACTTTTGTGGCTCTCAAAGAGCAACCCAAAACCAAGGACTTCAGAGAGGGCTCCAAACACAGGCTGTGCTGTTGCCAAAGGGCTACAGATGTCAGCAGACGTGCCTGCTCCAGGGCAACGGGGCACTTCCAAAGTTTCTGCACCATCAAACAGCTGGTAAGTCAACATTTCTCATGTCCAACATCTCAACAACCACCTCATAAATGAAAATGTAACAACTGCAGTATCATCACAGGGACTGTTTTCCATGACCTTCTGGACTGCCAGTGGTCTGTAGATCGTGATTTGGTAATCGCTGGTCTGTGGGAAGTTGTTACAGCAAATAAACATGAGGGTTGTGTAGTATCACCCTTTATTGCCTCCCTTAGGGAAGATAACACAGAGGAGGAAATGAGGCTTCCAGTATTGACAGATTTCTTTACCAAACTTTTGACAATTTCCCACTTGGAATGCTGCCAGACATGTAGTATTGAATAATTACAGCATTCCCCCTGCTTCTCTCTTCCCCTCTCCTGCTAATCACATGAATTCTAAAAGCAAATGTAAAAATCAGTGGTTTTAGCAAAATTGTCCTAAGTATGCCCTTTGGACTTTGCTCACTAAAGCTTGATGATAATTTGCATGGTCACATTCAGTATGTGACAGCACACCTGCAGCCCTGCAATTCCAAACGTTCAGTCTTCTGTGCTCCACACCTCCCAACCACCACCAGCAGCACTGAGAGGATGGCAGAAAACTTCAAACAGAGCAAAACCTCTGTGTGTGTCAATGAATAGAGCTTGAGACTTTACCCCCACACACATTGGAAAGGAGAAGCTAGAAGTCTCATCACAGCCTCTCATCTGAATGTATTCTTTGAAATTCACTTCTGATCTTTAGCGTAGAAAGCACTTCATATACACTCTCGCTTCTATTTTTAATATCACTTTCAGGAAACTGTATTTCACATGCTTCCACCAAGAACAACCAAAAAAAATCCAAAAAGAAAAACTGGAAAAATACAAATAGTATGATGTTGACATTTGATGGTGGTATTCAGCCATAATGTCAGCTTTGCTAACTTCACTATTTGTCAACAATGATCAGTTATGGGGATTTTTCTACATGAGGAAGAAATAAATAACATGATTCAAAGAGACTTGAAGAGTGCACAAATACACATCTCTAAGACCAAGAGGAGGAGGAACCTTACCTCATACCAGTGTCTGCAAAGCTTTGGGATCAGAATGGCTTTAAAAGCATGCCAAGTTTGGTAATATGTCCCAGCTAAGGGCTGTAAAGACCTCACTTATATGGCTGCAGGAACCAAAGTCTCATCTCTCTCAGCAGCATGAAAACTGACTAGCTCTGTATCAAGGGTAAAAGTACACCTGAAATCCATTCCCAAAAAGTGACATTTCCAGCACTTCCCAAGAGCAGTGATCCTTCCCAGGCTACAAACACAGATTACAATCAATGGAGCTGATGGCAATTGAGGGAAAGAGGGGCAGTTCATCTCCCAGCCCATGAAATTGCAGTCTGCCATCAGAAGCTATTTCCTTCAATTCAGAATATTCCCTCCCTTTTCCCCCCTCTAACAATGGTCCCAGAAAAAGCCAGAGACATCTGTCAAACCCAGATGGCTCACTTGGAAAATGACTGTGTGTCTGTTTATTAGGAAAGCGATAGAGTCAACAGTGAAGGGCTGGATATTTATGTACATTGGAAGCTGCTCATCTCTGCAACGAGAACTTGAAATCACTCCTAGCTCTGCTGCAGGCAAGACTAGAGCTGCTGTTCCATGGAGGAACCTCATTTGTCACTTGCAACGGGCCACATTCAAGCAAGGTGAGACCATGTGGTTGAACTGCTCCCCCCTGCCTCACTGAGAGGTCTTACAACTCTCTAGCCAGGAATTTCTCTTCAGGAAAAGGATATCCAGAGGATTTTTATTCAATAACTTTATGCAGAAACAGCAGACTACAGGTCCTAGGCTCAGCTGTAAATAGAGATAAAAAGGAAATATAACTCCATACTGAAAAGAGTAATTTCCAGGGGATTAAGCTATTGTGCTATTTGTTGTTGTCTATCTTTGCTGCTAGTCAAAATGTTAACCTCACTACTCCCAGTGAAGCAATAAAAACCATTATGATGCTGGCAATGGGATTTGCAGCTGAGAAGAAATGCATATTAAAGGAGGAATGAGGAGTGTCCACTCAGAATAACTGCTTCCAGTCCCAGCAGTGTCCTATAACCAGCAAGAACATATTGGTCATTAAATGTGGCACTTCAGCCTGGGTGGGCCAGTGGGCACACACAGGGACAATACATCTGCCAAACCACAAACCCTGCTGAGAACTGAGCACAGATGTAGCAGCACAGAGAGCCTTAAGAAAATTGGCACAAGGACCCCTGCCTTTGCTCAGAGACCTTCATTTTCACCATCAGATGCTACCAAAAGCAGATCTATGACAACAAAATTACCCAGAGGAGAAGCTCAAAGCTCTTAGAGCGTATTTTTTTCTTCTAACCAAAACTCATTCCAGTTGTTGAAAGATAGGGAAGAGAATCAAATGCTTCATCTGATCACAACAGTGCAGTACAGACAGCCACGTGGTGTGCTGGCTGAGGCACCACACCACCAGGGAGTGTGCCTGGTATTCAAGCAGGCAAACGAAGGGGACCTGAGCAGACTCAGCAAGCAGCCCTAATGGCCTTTCAAAAGCCCTCACACTGTCAGGCAGCAATGCCAAGTAACCACACAACTCCATTGAAAATTAAGTTAATTTAGCACTTCAAAAAGTTTCCATGCTGACAGAGTTCAAAAAGTGAAGCAGCTTGCTTAAGGACAGAGAAATACAGCAAATACCTTTTTTCCCCCCCATCCATCCAACCCCCCCACCAGTTTTGTGCCTCCATGGCTCTCCACTGGCTAGAGGGTACTAGGACACTAATCCTTCCTTACTCACACCATTTAATCTAAGTAAACAGAGAGGCAGCTTTTGCCATTTCCACCAGGAAGATAATGAAGTGACACCACCACCAGCACTCATGTCACTCCAGGATGAATAGCAGCCACACACCAGGGACCCTCCCTCAGCACAGCCAGCCCTCAGCAGGCATCAGTACCCTGCCATCCCCAGCGTATCTCAAGTCTCGGCTGCTCCCACCAGCACAGGCTGTCACCAAGCCAGTGATGGGCAGGCAGGGACCTTTTGTTACATCTTGCCATCCCCTTGCTGATGACAGAAGTAGTTGCAGTAAAAAGACACTTCCGCAGCTTTGCTGAGTCCTGCACAACTTTGCAGCTCCTCAGCAAGCTTTGAAAGCTGCTCTCACTGTGGCACTGCTGTTTTTGCTGCCTGTGCTGGGGAGTGCCAAGGGACCACACAAGACACTATAAACAAAGGAGTATTTTACAATACCCTCTCCCCTCTAATCTTGCCAAACAAGCAGGTCCAACTGTATTTCCAGCAAATTATCTACTTTAGGACAAGAGCATCAACCCCATGGGGCAACTACTGGAGTTACCTGTTGTGTGTCTGCTCTGTCCTTCTGCAGTACCAGCGCAAAGCAGAGTTGCTAATAGCACAAGGCAAACAGTTCAAAGTTTGCTGCCACAGAGGATATTTCTTTGCTTACTCTTCTTCTGCCCTGGGGTACAGTAGCTGTGGCACAGGCAGCCCCTCTGCACTTCTCCTGTCCTATCTGTGGTCACCTAGGGCAGCAGGGACCCACTGAGTAAGTCCTTCAGACCATTCCATGGCCATCAAGGAATAGCACTGCAAATCCTTCTCTCCCAGTACTGAAGTGCTCCCCAATACCCTAAAACACAGGGTCCCCAAAATGCAATAAGAGAGTCCACCAACAAGCTGAGCCAATGGAGTTCAGACCCTGGACATGAACCTCTCCAAGGTTTAAGGAGCTCAGGCCTGCAGAGTTAGATGAAGTTCAACTCAAAGAAGCATTTATTTTCTAGGTAAACTAAAGATTCACTGTTCAGAATTACATTAAACTGAGACGATGAGAATTCCATTAGCTAATCTAATTTAACCTGATCTATGTGAATTTCATTAGATGTGGCTGCACTGGAGACTCAGTAATGAGACTCCAGTACATTGGGATCCTGACTGCCTCTAACTCAATCTCCCAACCTGATGCAGACAGCTATAATCATGCTAATTAGCTGCAGAACCTGTGATGTACTTCAACTGAGCTGGAGGTGAAGAGAAAAAGATTAAAACGAACCCAAATGAATGAGAAAGCACCAGTGTACTTGCATACAATTTATAGGCTGGGAACTACACGCTCTGTGCATGCAGATGTCTTCTCTTGGCTGGGATGGGGGAGGGCATTGCATAAGAACAAAACATCCCTGGGTAAGTTATTTAGCTTGATAAATAAAAGGATGAGGCTGAAAGTAAAAAGCTTTCTTATTTAAATAACCCCCCTACAAGTTCTGCCAGCCATTGGAAGTTACGCACTGAAGCTATTTTGGAAAGGAAAAATCAGAGCATTGTTATTTCTAAAGTTAGCCTACGTGCTTGTTTTACACCCAGAGAAATAGTTGCTCTTAAATTTGTCAGCACTCCCACAGAGATGAAGGGGATGCTGGTTTGGATAAGCAGCTAGACAGCCTGGATGGCAGTCTTTGGTCCCAATCCCTGCTCAGGGGAGTCAGAGGGCCCATGGTGCTCTCTGCTCACACTGCAAGTGCACAAACCAGGTTCAAGCTCTTCAGGGCACATATCATTTTAGACATTTGGTGTCAAAAAGAACCTTTGAACTTCAGCACCACAAAGACAGCCTGCAAAGTAAGTGAACAGGAGTAGCACAGGAGAGTATTCATCTGCTAACTCAAGTAGGGTGGGCTCAATAGCCACAGCCCATCTGACCTGCCCTCAGGAAGCAATAAGCTCCCCCAGCCAACAAGGCAGAAACCAGGATTTACAGTGGCAACACTAAGACTCATCTTTGGATGCAATACCATTTATTTATTTATTGCCAAGCTACAGCAGTTTGGGGAGAGGAAAAGGATGAGAAGTTATGAACTTGGCTGGACTCTACTAAAGGAGAAGTTCAATTAATGCCTCCTTTGGAGCCTGCAGCAGTGGGGACCCAGAGCTCAAAAGCCTTGCAGGTGCATTTTGCTGTGAAAGAGCAAGGTTTAGGTAAGGAAAAGTTTTGTAACTTTCTCCTGGCCTCTCCCCACACCCCACTGGCACTCAAAGCAGCCTGCAGGACACTGAGAAGACTTGAGATAAACATCCAAAAGCTTTGACAAGTATAACCTCTTGCAATTTAGAAACACTAAATGCGCCCAAACCATGTGGGAAAGATCTTATTCATAGCTAGGAGGGGAAAAAAAAAGGGTAGAATTAATTCTGATCTCTCATGGAACAGTGGCTCCCACTTAAGCACTGAACTGTTTGTAGTTGAACATACTACAGGCTTCCCTGTTCCAGGCAAAGTCACATTGATATTGATTTCAGAATTACTTTCAAATTACAAGTACTAGCAATAAAATTAACTGCATGAATTTCAAGCATTACACTTCTCTTGCAATTTCAATTATCGATTAAGTACCATGGCAGGAGCATTAAGCCTTGAAATGTTAACAGTGATTATTACTTTGCTTCTGTGGAATTGGTGGGGAGGAGGCAGGGGGGGTTATTGGTGTGTTGATTTTTTTTTTTCCTTTCTAATTTTGAGAGCAATGCTTATGCTGTATACTCTGGGAGCTGTAGTTCAAATGCCATCATATTCCACGTGAGTGCCTGAAAGATATAAACGGTTATAAAATCAGGCAAAACAGTGAGTTTTGATAGCAAACAGTAGATAAACCATCATATTTTACTGGCCTGGTTGAAACAGCTTTATAATTAGCAATGGATGGCCTCATTGCTTTTAGCTTCCTTGTTGATCAGCCAGTATTTATCAGAAGAAGCTGCATATCACCCTCCAGAGGTTTCAGCAAAATGAGGTGTCAAGGGTTTATTCACAGAGAAGCAAACAGATTTTACAATCAGCCTGGCATGCCAAACAGATTGCTAGAGTAACTCTGTTGGCCACCCTGAATTTTTAACCATTAAAAGAGCAGATTTATTATTATCTGTGATCCCCGCTGAAAGCCCACATATTTCACAAGCCACACTGACAGAGCAAGAGCAATGGGAAAGAACAGGCACATCCCATAGAAGCAAGTCAGCCCTGTAACTCGAGGGCTGACAGAGCTGGGTACCATCCTCCCTTTGCAGGGGGGCTGCAGCTGCTGGCAGTCACCTCCTGACACTGCCACCACAATTGCCTGGCAGCTTTCTGCCCAGACACCTCCATCTTCCTAATTAACACAGCAGAGACAACACCCAGATGGGGAGCAATCACAACAGTGTTACATCCATTCATCTGCTTTATCTTTCTGAAACAGGTTTGGAGCCACATCAGGTAGGAAAGCTGAGATATGAATGTGCTTACAGAACCCTGCTTTCCTGGACAGGGCTGAACACCTGCCTTCCAGTGGGAAGCAGGGAATTCTTTTCTTGGCTTTGCTTTTCTTGCACACAGAGTTTTTGCTTTACCTATTATTAAACTGTCCTTATCTCAACCCATGAGCTCTCTCAGTTTTACCCTTCTAGTTCTCTCCCCCATCTGATGAGGGGGGCAAGAGCAGCTGCATGAGGCTTAGTTGGCAGCTGGGGTTAAACCACATCAGCTGACAGAGGGTGTGTATGTGCCTGCAGACCTGCCCATGCACCTATGCAAAAGGATAGACATGGTCAGCAGAGGGTTCTGTATTTGTTTATCTGCAGCAAGCTACTTAAAGTTGGAACTCTGAGGATTTCCATGGTCTTGCTCCACTGCACACAAGTCACGTAAAACTCTGCTCGGCAGCTGCCTTCTCCAGCAAAGCTGGTCTCTGAAGATTGGCCTCCATCACTCCTGTAATTTCTTGTTCCTCCTAACTAAGCTAAGCTGATAAACTGTGCTGAACGTCACTTCTCAAATCAGTCACAATCTCCCAGCAGGGACGTTTCAAAATTCTCAGTGACTTAGATTTCCCTCTTCCCTTCCCCTGTGCCATATTTAACTGAAAACACTATTTGCACAAAAATCTAGAGTCCGTTTCTCCATGTTCATGCATAGTGCAAGTCTGACATGAACACCAGCCTGGCTGTTGACTGCAAAAGCTACCCCACATACGCAGCAGCATGGAACAGGAGGCACATATGCACAGCTGTGTCGTGTCCCCAGGGGCTTACAAGCAGGTGTAGTCCCAGTGCAGCAAACCAGCACCACTCCAAAGAGTTTAACAATACCCTTCTTACTACATGTTTGTAGGGTAAGAAACCCCAAATGCACATCAGGGCCCTAATGAGTTATGCATTGTAAAAATACAAAAGGGAACTGGAGCACTGGAAAAGAGCATCCCATCTGAAGTTAAATTACAGCATTTGAACATGAAGCCCCCATGGCACGACAGCAGCCAGCAAACCCTCACAGCTAGTGGCCAGGATGTTTCACAAGCCAGACCCACAGTCAAGTGCACCAAAAGATGCTGCAGCTGCTAACAAGAGCAGAAAGCTTTCCAACTTGCTCACAGTGATGCAGCAAGATACCATGCCTCAGGAGAAGGCCACATGTAGTCAAGGAGTTGGGCAACAATAACACTGCCATGTGGATAAGAGACAGTGTCCAGCCTCAGGCACAGGAAAGGACCTGGGCTCCCTCCTGGCTCCTGCTTCACCATTGCTCCAGGAGGGAGGAAACACAGCCCATGCCAGGACCCCCCTTTCTGCACTGTCACAGTGGTTTGACTCTAAACCATGAAACCTCAGCTGTTTTAGTGATAAATCCAGTTTGGAAAACTAGCACTTTATAAATGAGCAGTATCAGATCTCAAGGGTAAGCTGCAAATCTCCAAAGGGCAGCAGTGTACACCACACAGGCACAGGGCAAGCACAAGCAGCAAGTATGCATTCCAAAGTTGGGTGTTGGATCACAAGCTAGATCTGAATCTGCACTCCCCCTCTTGCCATCTTGGGTTTTGTTTTGCCTACTCCACAACTGACCATTCATGCCCTGGCATCACAATGTTTCCCTCCTCCCAGAGGAGTTTGACCTTTTAGCTGGACACATGGGTACCCTGGTGATTTAGAGCACATGCAATGACATATTTAAACCAAACAAAGTGGGGCTGTTGCACTTGCAGTTTATAGCTGCCCTGTGAAATCTGCAGCTGAAGGATGGGAAGAACAAAACCACAGATGAGGTTTCAAAAGGACATCATCCAACTCACAGCAAGTTCTCAAGGAGCAGGACACCCAGCCAGGACTGGGATGCAGGAGCAGACTGCACACAGGGAACAAGTACTCTTGGGGACCCTGTCCCTCTTCCCTGGGCATCCTTTAGTACTATCAGGCAAGTCTTTCTTATCAGCTGAGACCATTTGCTAATTCTAGCTTAATCCAGCACACTCGAGTTCTCTGAAGACAGCAACTGGACATTTGAACCCACATCTGCCTGGTAAGCTACAAGACTGAAATCAAATTGGAATCATCCCAAAGAACATCATAGTTAGTATGTAAGTCTCCCCTATAGCTAAGCATAGCAGGGGACTTCAATTTGATTTATCTCAGGAATATTAATGCACCAATTAACTCAGTTTCTCTGGGGAAAAGTCATCTCGTAATTTACATATTTTGGTCATATAGCAGGGAGGGGAAAAATTGTGAAAACACGTGACATTTGGGTGTGCTCAACTACCAAATATCTCATAATGAACACAGTTATGACATTAGGTTAGTGCTTCCTGATGCAAAGAGGATTGTTTTAACTAGAAGCATAACACGGAATTATAGCAGCTGTGCCTGTCATTATTCTGCTTAACTTGTTAATAGAATTGGTTTGCTAGAACCAAATTGGTCCAAAAGATTAATTAAAAGCAGGTGGTTCTGTGCAGTTACTTCTCCCACACAACACTGAGAACTTTTTGTGGCCAAACCACCTCTGCTCTTCCTAATGACCTGCAGGAGTTCCATTTGCTCATCTCTGGGGGCAATAGTGATAAAATGGAATTCAGAACAGTGCCTGGGTGACAGAGTGTGTTGCAAGGTCTATCTTAGGAGAAAAGCTACATCCAATGAACTAGCAAGGCTGACCCTTGTGAGCCTTCTCCAGAGAATGGTGTTCCCTGGGAACATCCTCCATTTCACTGTACATCTCAAGAGGTCTTTACATGAGACATCCCCAAGAGGGCTTAGAAGAACTTGTTAGTCAACAAGGGCTGAAGCTCATTAGCCTCAAAAAAAGGAAAGTGTGCTTTGAAGAAGTCTCCCAACTATAAGTAGACAAGTTTTGAATTTGGAGGGTTCATCACCATCTCTGCTGGCCACATGCAACCCAGACCCGAGACCCCAGCCCATGTCAGAGCCATGCTGGCTAAATATCTTCTGCAGGCAAGAACTTTAAACACTGCTCATGCAGCAAACCCCAGTCAAGCAGAAAAAGTCTGATTTTTTTTTAAATAAGAAAAAAAATTTTTGATCCAAGAATGGACTGAGAATCACAGAATCCTGCTAAAAATCCTTAAGGAAAATTCACAAAGCATATTTCACTGAATATTTGGGGTTGCTTTTAAGGGGTTTTGTTTATTTGCCTTTTCAACCCTCCTGCAGTACAGATCCAAGACAAATATTATCCTGAGTTAGAAGGAAAAAAGATGCACTGAATATTTGCGAAGGCACAAAAACTCCTCACTGTGCAAGTCATCCTCACAGAAGATAGGAAACACATGTTATGCCTACAGCAAAGGCAGCTTTGACAAATTGTAATACTTTATATGACAAAGTATTAATGGTTTTTAATGCATGTTAGAGACTCAACATTTGGCTGCAAATGAGTTCTCAGAGATTATGAAAAAATGATTGAGTCTCAATACTTGTCTCTTTCGTAGCATTCTGAGTTTGCAAGAAGAGTCACTAAAAGGTGCTGTCTAGTGACAAAAAAAACACAAAATACAGCTCAAGAATCGGCACAGAAAAGATGAGCTCCCAGAACTGCTGGTTGATACCACTCAAATGTTTTCAGTGAGACAGAGTAGGAAGTATTTTTAACTTGTTACAAAAACGTTGCTGGAGCACACTCTGCAGAGCAGATCCATATTGCATGGGCATGATGGAAAGGAACTGGGAAAACAGTGTTTGCAAAGGCACTGTGGGTCTGCTCTATAGCTCTCAGTGCTGCTGGCTACCAGGTAAGCAGCACTGTTTTCAGCCTGTTTTCCTAAGGAAACAAGAGTTTGTAGCATGGGCATGGCCAGATAGACACAGCTCCAGCATAAATGGCAGGAGAGCTGAGTGGTCACTATTAAATCAAATGAGCAGATGTCTGCACACAAGCTGCCAGATATGAAACAGGCCATGAACCAAATGCCATCATCTCCTCCTTGCTTCCCTTTTTGCAAAGGAAGGGTGTACATCAGTGCCTCCTACACCCCCAATAACCTCTCAGCCACAGCCAGATCCAGACGTACTGGACAGAGAAGCAAAGAGATGAACAGCTCCAACAAGACGCAGGACAGCAGAGATGAGGGATCCTGTGCCTTTGCACAGGCAAGGCTGCAGATAAACAAGCCCCATGGGAGGTACAGGAGGACCAAACTTTAAGACAAACCATAGGAAAGAGGATGTCATCAGCTTGCTCACAGAACTGTTCCCTGGCTGACCAGGAATGTTTCAAGGATGGTCTCTGCAGCTGTGGAGATTTTCACAGCTACCTCTTATTCTTCTGTAGAGCCACACTAACCCATGAGATCTTATACCCCCATATTTCACAGGTGTACTACCAGAGCTGGCAGCCCTGCTGTCTTTTAGCAGCACAGGGGCCAACACAGCCAGGCCATTGCACAGCCCCAGTGCAGACAACCTGCTGCAGTGCAGCTGGTGCCAAGAGATAGGGAGAGCAGGATCAGCAGCACCTACAGCCAAAAGGGATGCATGGGCCCAGGGCAACAAATCAGTGTTCCCAGAGATTGTGAAAATCCAGGAGGGAACATTCACCCCTGCACATGTATCTGTGAGCTCTCTGCATCACTCACTTCTTACCTCAAACAGGTCTATTCAGATCCTCCCCTAGCTGTTAGTTCAGTTATATCTCAACCTCAGGTCCCTTCTTCTCATTTGTGGAGGTGGGATAAATGCAGTTGTGCAGGGAAACACAGCTGTGCTAGTTAGAGGATTAGGTATTCTTGGCCACAGCAATATCTAACACACTGGTGTACAACAGCTCCTAGTAGAAACTTGCACAGAGTTTGCAGAAAATCCAGGCAGCATCATGAAGTTACCAGTAGCTGAAACCTGCAGGCTGAGCTAGTTTATGCAGCAGGAGACATCATGCAGCCAAATCAGTCTCACAAAAGACCAGTTGAGAGTCATAAAGCCAGGGAGGCTTCATTCACAGGTGAATCTTTGTGGAGAGCACATCAAAACCTCCTTGCCTGTGATCCTTCAAACACTGCTCAGTCACAAGCAGTTACAATTAATGCGGGGCCAGACTTAGCAGAAAAGCAGGCTCAAGCTCTGTGTTTCATCATGTCCTCTCTCATTTCAGTTCCCAGAGGAGCAGAGGAAAGAAAGCACCCCTGAAAAGTTGGTTTAATCTTATTTTTAGTTAGGGGCACAAGTGGGCTCCTGTTTTACCAAACAGCTATTAGGTTACTTCACAGCTAATTCCCATACTTGTTCCTGCTAATCTTCACTTTGTTTCAACCTCTTGGTGGGATTTGAAATCCCATGCAACAGAAGACTACAACAGATGCACTTTGCTAAAACAGTTGCTAACACCAAGTACTATCAGGTGCCTAAAAACCACCCCACAAACCACAAGTCAAATGCAACAGCCCATGAAGCAACTCAGTGGTTTTGTTTTCCCTGCAGGTCAGTCACCTGCCCCTACAGAGGGAAAGGCTCAGGGACAGCAGTGCCCTGGCTTCACTTCCCTCCCATTACCAGCATGTAAATATAAAACCTACAGTACTACTGAATCACTTTCTCTCCTTTATGAAAGGTAGTGCTGTAAACAAAAAAGTGTGGTGCTTCACTTTACAACAGCAGCTGGGCATTGACACAGGAAAACAGCTATTAGTTTTGGAAAAGAAGCCAGACAACATGAAGCACCTACAGACTGGAAGACCATAATAAACTCCTCTCCCTGATGTTACTCGATCCCAGGCTGCCCATCACAAGACAGACCTGTACACTGGGGAGGGATACAACCCTGGCAGACCTCACCTCTGCTTTAAAGCCAGTGCTGCACCTCTGCCTGCTGCTTTTCTGTGTCTCCTCTCCTGCCCGGTCACCTCTCCCCAAGCAATTACATCCCTACTGATACAATCTCAGAAGTTCCACAAGCCACACAGGACAAAATTACAAACCCTTGGCAGCAGCCCCAGTTGGATGAAGCCATCCTTCATGGCTGAGCTTTCAGACCTGAAGGTTAAACAGCTCCTGCTGCAGCCACTGGTGATTCTTATTTCAAAAGGGAGGTGAGCAAGGCTGCCACAGCCACATACCTGCCACCCCAGGGCCAAGGGAGGCAGGACCCTGGGTAATGCAGGCAGCAGGATCCCCACAGCATCCTGCCATAGTGCAAGCTGCTCCAGCCATGCAAACAGCACACCCTGCTGAGGGACCCCTTCCCAGCTCCTCACGACCAACACACTCCCCCCCAAGCGCCCAGCTGCAGCACAGCTCAGTGCCAGAGTCTTTAAGACTTTCACACTTCTCAATCCCTTTGGTTTTGCAGATGTAATGTAATCAAATGATGGCAAGACCATGGGAACACTGTTTTCCCATAGGGCTTTCATGCTATGCCATCAGTTCCTGGTGCAGGTTTGGGTACCAGGGTGAGCACAGTGCACAAGGCTTTAGATTTGGCCAAATCATACTGCTAAAGCAGCACTGCTGCAAGAAGCCTAGATCTCTCCAGAGGGATACTGCAGACACGCTGTGATGGCCATGTCAAGCCAATTTCCCTCTTGAACTGTACGGGAGATCCTGGACAGCCTCATAAAACAGACTTTGACCTTAATAATGCTGTATCAGCAGGCCACATAATCTGACCTGCTCTGCAAAACACCCTAGTGTAACATCAGGGTAGTATGGGTTCCTTGGGGGGGGGAAATCTCCTTGCTTGGAAATCTAGAATAATAACTAGCTGAATATTATAAACTCATGGTCTTCCCTGAAGGCAATGAGACAACCTTAAAGAGTTGTCTCTGTACATGGAACAGGAGCAAACAGGACTTCCACAGCTCTAGGAGGACCCAGGGCAAAGACAATGCAACATGTCTTCTTGTATTTAAACCTTGCTCTACGCCTGTTCTGGGAACAAATCCCACCAATTCAGCCCTAGAAGTGGGGAATACACAAAACAACCACCCAGCAGCTGTCACACAATGCCTGTGCCTCAGTTTCTACAGTGCTCAGTCCCCACCAAACATTACAGCACCCTGCAGCCAGAACTCCAGGGAGAAGGACTTTCTCTGTCAAGACAATAAGCACAAATCTGCCTTGCCTTTTGTTTTAGATTTAAAACCAGATTTATGAATTTTTGAGCACAGAAAGAGGAAATAAGTTACTGCCCAGAAGTATCAAATGACTATATATTTGCTCCCATTTCACAGGAATAAAGAAGTTGAGAAAAAATACTGTTAGTGGGAGATCAGAGTGATTCTGTGATCAGGGACAGAGAACAGATTAAGTACATTTCATAGTCTGTGAAGAAGGAAAACATGAAGACACTCGCTATATAGGCTCTCTGTGGCTGAGGATTATGTCCTGGAAAACACATTTAATAGAATAAAACCACATTTCAAAACCCACGACTGCTCTCGCATTTCTGCATGCTCACTTCTTACACAAGGTACACTCCATCTGTGCATGTACATGGCTTGTGCTCCATCTCCTGCCTTTTTTGGGACTCCTTTCTATTGTTTTGCAGACCCCTGAGTAAGATATTTATTAACACTTGATGTTCCACTTCCTTCCTGCCACTAGCAACCTGCACATGATGGCACGAGAATGGACCTCATCACTCCCAGGATTCCATCTTCAGACTACCAAGTGCCTCTTTCCTCCCCAAACCAAAATAATTCATTTGCAACAACCCAAAAAAATCTGAGGACCCCATAGCATCACCAGCCACATCTGCTGAAACTGTTCTCAAATACTGTATTGAACCTCAGAAAAAAATACCTCAAGGGACAGTTTTTACAAATAAGCTCTAGTTCACACTGAATATTTGTTACCAGGGAGCAGATGAGGTATTCACACACAACCATGTCAATGTTAGTGATTTTATCCACTTCTTTCATTCAATCATTTCTTTATGAAATCTGGAATTGCTAGATATGTTATTGTCAGTATTCAGAGCTCACATCCTACCCCTCTCCTCAAAATCATTCTAGTATCAGAGAACTCCTGCTGGGAAATACAATAGAATAAGAAAAATAAACAAATACCACCTACTGGGACACCAGCAGTGGTTACTTTATGCCTTATTTTCCCCTTTATTTCTATAGTCCTTCCTCTCCATTCTTTTCTCTCCTGCTTCACATCTCCACAGCTACAATAGGAAATGTCTATTGAGTGCACTCCTTAACAATCACTGATTTCCCTGATCTTTTCCTCCACAGGATGGAGCCATGTTTTCCAGATAATTAAAGATACATTCAGCAACAAGAAGGTGGGGTTTGTTTTAAATAAAAAAATGCCTAAACTATCCCCTTTTCATGCAAGATCATAGCTTTTTTCCCACATTTTTTTTTCATTTATTTTTTATTCCTCCAATTGGAAGATCTTAGCCCAAACACTCTTGGGGTTGTTGAGGGGTTTTTTTGTGACCAACTGATGCTATTGGGGTTTTTGGGGTTGTTTTGTTGGGGGGGGGGGGAAGGGAACATTAAAAAAGACCTAAAAGCATTTAGGGAGGAAGCTCTTCAAAACAAAGGAAAAGAAGTTTCAATAAAAAGAGTTTAAGATAACACCCAAATGTTTCATGCTATCACTCAGCAGGTGCTGCACTCACTGCAGGTTTTTAATCCCCTTCACTTTCCAATCTCTCTCTGGCCTGAATTTACCAGAGGGGGTTTTGCCCTAAAGGCTCCAAATCTCTTATGGCACATCCCTGCACCAGCAGCCCCAGTGCTTTTTCCATCTTTACAGCACTTATGTGCTACATTCATTAGTTAACTGCTCTTGTCACACAGGCACTACACACGTATCACAAATACATAGTTCACAGTGATCCTCAGCCTGAGCCACCAGCTCTGCAGCACCTCTGCCAACAGCTTCCCTTCTCTGCCTTGATGTTGGGTAGCAAGACAGTTGTGATCCTGGTGTACAAAAACACTCCCTGGTACTAGAGAGGGCAGAAAATGTTCTAAACTGCTTTTTTCCCCCTTCTTCATTAACTTCTCTGCAAGTACTTCTCGTTCAACATCAAGAGTCAAAATTATTTTCCAGATTTTTTCACTCATTAAAAATTTATGGGTGAGCAGAGCACACCAAAAAGGAATTTGAGCAAATGAACAAAACAGTGTTTTGAACTCATACTTTGAGATGGATTCTTTTTGGAAATTCTATTTTTAGGTGCAAATAGTTTGACTCGCTCCACCTAACATCCAGACAAATGTCTGTGCTGTCCCTTCTTTACGGTTATTTTCCTTCAACTTCCACAGATAGAAAAAAACCAACTACGTTCATTTTTATGTTCAGTGCCTTCTGGAGGACCCTTCCTCCCTCTCTTCCCTGCTTGCAAAGGCTTTCATAGCAGTCTCATTCTGGCTGATACAGAGGTTCACCTCTTCCTACCTCAGCTATTCTGCAATATGTCAGCTTCACTTCAGCCATCCAGCCTGGTCTGTTTCCAAAAGTCTTCTCGAAATACACCTGCTGAAACTGCTCTATCTTTCTTAACACACTGCTCTGAGATCTAGGACTTACCAGTCTTCAGACAGATTTCACAATCAGCTGTTCTAAAGCAACCCTAATTTCCACCAGTAACTTCATCCTAGAAAAGTTGTTTCTGGCATGTCCCTTTGCTCCCCTCTATGAATAATCATGCAAATAAACCAATTTTTTCATCTTTTTTAGAGCCAATCTCTCCCCTTTCCATCCACAAATTGTCTCCAGCTGATGTTCAAGCTCTGCTGGCTGCAACCTCACCTTCTGATGACAGGAGTTCATATTCCTGTCATAGATGCACCATAACACCCCCTACATGTGCCTTCTCCTTGGCCACTTTTCCCTCCAACATGTTCGCTCTTGAGAGCTAACAAGTTTGCTCAGCTCACTAACTCCTAGGGTTTCTCTCCCACTGCTCTTGCAGGAACAGCACAACTGTAAAGACAGACAATAAGACAAGACAAATTCTAGGTTGCCCTGGAAGAAGACATAGATGAGAGGGAAGAGACAAGACCTTGGCAAGGTGGACCCACGGAGAGCTGATGTTGCTGGAAAAGCTCCATCTGAACATCTGGCAGCAGAGGCAGCACAAGAGCCCAGTCTGGACCCTCAGACCCAATGTTGAAGACCCTGAGAAGTAGCCTTGAGCACCAGGGCACAAATAGGCCCACCAAATGATAACAGAGCACTGGAACAGGCTGCCCAGCGAGGTTGTGGGGTCTCCAACCTTGGAGACATTCAAAACCCACCTGGATGTATTCCTGTGTAATCTGCTCTAGGGGATCCTGCTGTAGCAAGGGGGTTGGACTAGATGATCTCCAGAGGTCCCTTCCAACCCCTACCATTCTGTGATTCTGTGAAATCCCTGTGGGTTCCTCTCTTTGGAGCTGTCACTTAGTGGCACATCCGCTCTTGAAGGGAGTGCTCCCATAGATGTGGGTGGGTCTGGTTAGGAGGGATGCAAACAGAGCGTAAGAATATCAGACTATTAATGTTTCCTTAATGTGTGAACTGAGCTGGAAACAAAGCAGGAGAAAGAAAATTAAAAGCTTGTAGGGACACAGATGGTGCCTCCTCTGCCACCCAGAATTTGGCGATGTTAATAGCAGAGTGTGGGAGAAGAGGAATCCTCCTCGGCTTTCCCTTTGCTGCTGTCACTGCAGGTAGTCCATACAGCATTGGGGAAAAAAAATAAAGATGCTACAGCCTGCTCTGGCTGCTCTTCCATCTGGTCCTCTCTTCTCCTGTCACTCAGAGCCATAGGAAATTCACATTAACACAGGATCTTTGTTCTCTTGAATAGCGAGGCTCCCTGCTGGAGATCAAAAAGCAGCATTTGGGGTATGGGATTTGGCTGTTGTAGGAAAAGTGACACCATTACAGGCCTCTGCCTCCAGTTTGAGATTGAAACCAAGGAAAAGCAACAAGCTTCTAAGCAAACACCAATATTCAAAATGACTGTCCTCATAAGAATAAAAGAGATTTTAAGCACCTGGATATAAATAACGGCAAAATCCTCCATCAGTGCACACCAAATCTGAGCATCCTTCATAAGGTACCTTGTTCCAGCCCCTAAACACACACCCCCAACTCCTGCAGATCACTGCTTAGGCTCTTCACAGGATGACTCTGGATGCCACAGAGGGGAGAAAAAAAAGCCCACCCTTTTTTCTGTGGGCATGCTTATTTTTCATTTGACCAGGTTATTATTCATCTAGGGCTGCAAGTAACCCAGTGCCATTCCCCACTGGGTTGCTGGCAAGTGGCCACACAAGAACAGTGCTGGGAGGGGTGGCTGCTGGTGGGGCAGAGCCACAGGGCTGAGCCACCAGGGATGGGGTTTGTCAGAAATGCAAAGCATGGCCCAACACGGCAGAGCTCTGCTCTGGGACAAGGATCAGAGGCAGAAGTGGTAAATTGTGAGCAAACTCCTCTTAGGGGCTAACGGGAACATGAGATGGGATTTCCTGAATGCCCTCAGGGCTTGTCTTTATATAAAGCTGCTTTCGTTTAATTACAATCAGTTACATTAGCTACATCAGGCAATTTAATTAAATTGCAAGGACACTCCTAAGTTGATTTAACTCCGTCTCAAATGGATTTAGCGAAAGTTGGCGAGAAACTAAATCAACATAAACCAAGATTAAATCAACTGAAAAGCATCCACACAGGGTTTTGCAGAAATGTAACAAAACTGATTTGAAGACCCATTTTAAATGGAGCAGTGTAACTCAAGCACTTGGAGAGATGAACTGTTGGGATGAAAGCAAAGAGACTAGCATTTCGACAGCCCTGTCTAATACACTTGAGCAGTGAGAAAAGCCCCTTGCTTCTTCTCCACGTCCTAGAGTTGCCATTTTATTTTTATCCATATACAATTTATCTTTTTCCATAATAGTCAGAAACACTTGCCCAACAGCACTCAACAAGCAATTACCATTTCCTGCCCAGGCGCACGAGCTGGAGGTCACAAAGCACAGGCTGTACAGCTGCAGCCTGAATGGGGAGAGCACGGGTGTTTGTAAGGACAATTTTAAAAGGCTGTGGATTTGTGAGCATTATTTAATCTACCTCAAATTAACTCCCAGCTCTGAATGCACATGTCAGTCTAATTGGAAGCTTTTAGCACTTAAGTTTTCAATGCAAAAGAGGACAGGCAGCAGATAACAAGACAGGCCTTTTGCAGGCAATTGTAGGCAAATTGCACTGCACTGCTACTTAGTGCAGCAGCAGCTCCAGCAGATGCCATGGGCTCAGCACAAGTGTTCAGCATGCACCTGAAACGACTTAATCTGTACCAAGAGTGGAGTGATAGGAGGGTAGAAATACAACTCAAGTTTTACATGTGGAAAACCAAGTAGCTGTGGGAGTGCTCGGCTCTGTGCAGGCAACACCAGGTGAGTTATACCTCTCCTAGCAAAACCCAGCCTCCAACCCAGAGATGCCTGGAAATGGCAAAGCCTGGTGAGGATTTATAAACTTAAACCAAAGTGCTCATTTCAGCTCCAGATTTGCTGGTACCAACCCCTTCCAGCCAGCACCAACCTCTTCCTGGCACTACACAACTGTCTTTTTTTCATAGCTGCATTTAAGCTTGTCCTGACACACCAAGCACCCCTTCTGTGGGAAAGGAATGGTCCTAGCAGCATTCCCAGCAAAGCAAGTGATTTCTGACAAGTGTAATGTCCTTTTTTATACTGCTGTAAACTAGGTTTACAGTTCAGTGACTGGCAAGACAAAAGCTGCCAAAGTTTCCTTACTGCTGTGATGACCATTATAATAGCACTGTAACCAGTGATGTGGCTGCCATAAAGTTTCAAGATCACTTTTTATTTCAGTGAGGAGCTATTCCCCAGTCCAAACTCTGTAGAAAGGAGGAAAAAAAAAAAAAACAGACTGCCAACAGCAGTCTGGGAAAGAACAAGTTAGTTGCTCTGTTGGCAATGACATAACAAGATTCACTATTTCAGATGCTGCCCACTGTGGGATGTTGTGCTTCACACCCCCAAAGCCTGACCTGGTAAAGCAAATCTCCCAGGAAATCCTGGCAAGCCAGAACGAAGACCAGACTGCTGCAGCTAATAGCTATTTCACTCCCACAGCACTGCCTGGGGTGATGCTCAGTGCCATGGCAAGGCTGCCCAACAGAGTGACAGGGCAGCCAGCCCATGACCCGGACAGCTCCAATATTCTCTTCTCCATGGGCCTCCTGCCTTGGCACCTTCCCAAGGGACTTGACTTCCCTACACCCTTCTTGTGTAGTCAAATGTTAAATATCAACCAGTAACCTTCCTACCTCTTCCTGAGGGGCATATTTCATTGTTTAAGTGACCCTCTAGCAGGAAGAGTAAGGAGCTGTTCAGCAGCACAGCTAATTCAGTCATCACCCAAAAGCCAACAGCCCTGCTCTATACACATATTTGTAGGTTATTAAATAAACTTAGACAGGATGCAAAGGTGGTGAGAGACAGATTTGCACAAAAAATACACCCAAAAATCCTGAGAAGAGGAGAGTGAATTATTAACTGTCAGGAAACCCACAAGAGGGAGGCAAGGAAAAGTTTGTTGCAGCCTCTTGCAGGAGGTACCAAGCAGCAATGCAGAACTGCTGCCTGCACTGCTCTCACACTGTGGTAGAGATGGGAGGCAACCAGCACTGACTTCCCCTCCAGGACCCTCTGTTATTGGGAAGTTTATTCTGGAGCATTTGTGTTGCACTTTCCTCTCCTCAGCAGCTGATCTTGGCTGTAAAGTGAAAGCTCTAGAGATGCAAAGGCTCTTCCAGTCCTGTTTGCCCAGAGCCCATTGAGGGTTTTTTGTGGTTGGCTCAGAACAACAGTAGATCTCAACAGCAAGGCCAAAGACATACTTTCTCCTCTATCCCCCCACTACTCATTAATACCTTCAGGAGGACTTCAGGAGCCCAGGGCAGGAGGACAAGCACAGAGTAGAAGCCAGGCACCAACCACAGAGCAAGGCAAGCCAGTCCCTGAGCTGCCTTCCAGATAATCCTGTGCAATGAACTCCTGAACCTCTAACCTTCTTTTCTCACACACAGACTTCCCGGGGGCATAAAGGCAACAAAAATTTAATCACTCTTCAAAGTGGATTAAATCTCTGGGTTACAAACCAAAAAAAACCCCAAACCACACCCTGCTAGCTTCTGGTGCTTGCACACGGATTTCCCTCAGCCAGGCATTGCTCCTGGGATGAGCATCCAACCAGCAGCTCCTGCAAAGCTGGCACTGCCTGAGCAGAGAAGAGGTTCTGCAGCCCAAGCAGGCTCAGCAAAGGGGATGTACAACATAGGA
This sequence comes from Hemiprocne comata, assembly GCA_020745705.1. Taxonomy (NCBI): domain Eukaryota; kingdom Metazoa; phylum Chordata; class Aves; order Apodiformes; family Apodidae; genus Hemiprocne; species Hemiprocne comata. Next base: position 14,812,079 of record CM036595.1, read on the forward strand.
AACACAACCCTGTGGATACCTGGCTAGATATCAAGCAACCTGGGCTTGAAAATGCTCCCTGACACCTTGTTCCCCTAACCAGCTTTTATTACAAAGGAAAAGCCAAGCTCAGCTTTCAGAAGGGGACAGAGGTGACGAGAAAGGGGAATACATAGCACAGAGGTGGCTGTTTACAGGGCATCACTTCTGACCTCCTGCTGACAAGGCAGTGTTTAATCCCCACTAGCAGTGCAGAGGGACTCCCCAGTTCTGGCCTGTGGGTATGTTTCTTAGCCAAGGTCCTCACCTCACCACACCTTGCCTGTCCTCATTTAAGAGTCAAGATACACACACAGCTCTTGGGGAAGCCCAGCAAAGCACACGGACTTTTGTGAGTGACAAGCAGTAGGAAAGGATGACAAGCACTGGAGCCACCAGCAGACAGACAGACTGCTTTTTTTACAGCTGTGCCAGCACAGACTTAGAGCAATCTATTTACAGTCACAAACTAACTAGATGCAATACTGGGATGGGCTAGAGCAAAACTCTTCAATGCAGAGGTATCCTGCCTGCATCCACTATGGTGAAACATGCCTGGGAGATGCAACGTATACTTTCCCCAAGCAAATACATAAAATTCACATGTGCTAGAGCCACACAGAGTGCCATTTACAGCTTCCACTAGGTGCTAGACACTGGGGACTTCCCACCCGAAACCCATAAACACGATTGCAAGGCAAGTCCTTGGAAAGGAGCGGGGGGAAGAGGGTTAAAATACCAGACAGGACTAAGAAGAATAAAGATTCTCCCAGTCTCCTCAAGAAGCTGCCACCCACCTGCCCTTGGACAGGGCTGGCTGTTCAGGGGGCTCAACACTCAGGAATAGCACTGGTCAATTTTTAACAGGAGTAACAGCCATCTCACCCCCTCACTGAACAGCTGTGCTCAGTTATTTGCAGTTGCTGCCAAACCTCTGAAAGATCCACCAGGGACCACACTAATCAATTTTTATTTCTAATTAAACTGATGCCTGCAGTATGCTGGAGAAAACGTGAACAGAAGGGACTATGCCAAATGAAGATCTTTAGGAGGCAGCAGGGCAGGGATTTACACCAAATAGTTGGTGTTTGGGATCATAGAATGCTATCTGTGAAAACAGTGAAATCCAACATTGTCCCTAGAAGACAGGAGTCATTTTTTCATAGAATCATTAAGTTTGGAAAAGACCTTCAAGATCATCAAGTCCAACCATCTGCCCTAAACCTCCCTGACCACTAAACCATCTCCTGAAGCACCATGTCTACCCATTTCTTGAACACCTCCAGGGACAGTGCCTCCACCACCACCCTGTTCCAATGCCTCACAACTCTCTGAAATTTCCCCTAATATCCAGCCTGAACCTCCCCTGGCACAACTTGACCCCATTTCTTCTTGTCCTATCACTGGTCACTGGGGAGAAGAGGCCAACACACACCTCACTACAACCTCCTTTCAGGTAGTTGTAGAGAGCAACAAGGTCTTCCCTCAGCCTCCTCTTCTCCAGACTGAACAGCCCCAGCTCCCTCAGCCTCTCCTCATAAGACCATTTTGTTAGTTTTCATTAATTAGGAGGGCATAAAAGCAAAGTATTACTTCAACCATAAATTCTACAACTTATTAGCATAAAAAACAGCTAAAACTTATTCTTACAGATAAAAATAAATCGTCATGTATGAACCAAGCATTCTCTTAAAGATCAGAATTTGGATTACCTCTAAGAGACCCTGTTTGGCTGTGTGAGGGGATACATAGATAGAATGACCACGCAGCAGACAGTATGGAGTTGGAAAGCCATTGGCTCAAGTTCCCGTTCAGGGTACAGGGGAAAACAAGGAAGCTAGAAAGGCAGTAAAATAAAAATTTGTAAAGCTTCTCTATATTCAAGATATACTCCAAAATGCACTGCCTTCTATTTTTTTTTTTTAATCACATGGTCATATGATAAAGGAAGTCTTTTGCACAGGTCACGCTTCTGTAATGTAGTTTAAACTAAGTCCTTAAAAATGAAGCTTTCCTCCTTCAAACAAGTGGTGCCAGTTTTCTCACCACCACATCAGTGCCTCTTCACTTCTACAGTTTTACTGCTTGGAATCAAGTCTCGTAATTGTTCTGATTTGAATGTCTCTACTACACTCCCATAAAGTGAACTAAGTTCCAACATCTCTAACCTCATTCCAAAAACCACTTGTCTGCATCACACATTTGCATAAAATAGAGTCTGAGCTGTGGAGAACTTTATTAGAAAAAATATCAGAGCTATATAAAGACACCAACAAACACTTCTGCATCTCATCAGTACCATTAAATCCTTATGACTATTCAAACATCCAGAAATCACCTCTCTCACCCAGAAAAAGTGCTGGCTACTTAAGTAATTTGTTGTAAAAGTATAAAGAAAATTGTACAAGGAGAAAATGGTGAATTCAACATGGAATTAAAAATAAGGAGTGGAAGAATAACTAGCTTGTCAGAAATAAGTCTTTTCATGTGCTGAAAAACACTGTTAAGAGTTTTTTATATTTTTTTCCAACAGATAATTACACAGTCTACAGAAAATTTCTAATTCAGTTCTACATCCCTTTAGTAATGAAACTTTTCTCCAACAATACTTAGTTTATGTGGACAAAACTAGAATTTACATCAACATAAAGCTACTTGTGACATTGCTTTTGACAGCTATTTAAACAGTGTAGGTCTTCTTAAAAAACCATGAGCTTATTTTGTCAGAAGTTTAAGAATTAATTGGACTGCACTAACAAACCAACAAGAAAGGAAAAAATTATACCTGTAGTCTCATTTAAAAAAAAAATGGGCAGTTTCCTAGCAGAAACTAAATGTATGACATATATCCCAAGGCAGCAGTGACATTAGAACGATGCCACATGTACACTAAGTAAGAATGGTATCAACTCAAGGCAGTAATGCAGTATTTCCAAACAAGGTTCAATTAAAACACACTAGGGCTTTAAAATATGGTGGTTTTTTTTCTTCTTTTTTTTTTTAATGAAGGGGAAAGAAAGGCTGCATTTGGTTGCAATTGATGGAAAAAGGTCTATTACACCTGAGAGCTAATCTGACAAAGTCCATCACATGAACTGCCAAGTACCTTGCATAAGTGCAGAGCAGTGAGACAATCTGGCTGATAAATTGCTTGAGCAGCCCTGGACAGTGAGGCTGCTGTGCTGCTCTGGTGCTCACCACAGAGGGATGACAAATGCTACTGGAATGGGCTAGATAAGGACACTCTGTGGACAGGGAGGATTGAAATGCCTACTGGAAGGCTAGAACTAGGACATAAAAGGGACAAGTGTCCCAAGATCTATTTGAAACTTCAAGTAGAGAAAGACACACTGCACTGCTCACTCTTCCAAACCAATTCAAAACAGCCTCAAAATATTATTCCCTCTCCCTACACCCAAATCTTACAAGCAGACAAAGAGTTTGCTGCAAATTAACTCTCACAGAGGGGGTAAAACTAAGAACAAGTCCAAGCTATGGTAATGGCAAACAAGTTCTGCTGAGGCCAAAAAGTGTGAAATAGAGGTCCACAGCACCACAGCGTAACCTCCAGTCATGAGAAGTTCCTGAATTCATCAGTTTCCAAAGTTGATCTACCAAAGCTTCGTTACACAAAGGGAACTCTGTTCTTGGTAGAAGGTAGATTCTTAGTCTGCATACCCAAAATGTTATGCCTTATGTAGGGTACAGGATCATTCTGAACCATAGTAAGCAGCCACTGTAGCTCCTCATAACTCCTATCAACTTTTGTGTAATCAACAACAGCCTCCAATGCTGCTATTCAGACATCTACAAAGTGCCCATATTCTGCATATGACTTGAAGAGAGCAGGATCACTTGGGACATGGCCTTTCTTCTGAAGCACTCAAATAGCTTTTAAACAGCTGACTATAATGGTATACCTGTAACTGGGAAGAACCTTCTCCAAATTTAGGAAATAGATGATTTCCTCAAGAATAATTTGAACATGAGGTCTTAAGTTATCCGATGTTGGAACTTCATTAATCACACTGACTGTAGGAGTTAGAGCTGGCTAGGGCATCAATCAGCTCAGCACAATAGTAGTTGTCTGAGAACTTATTCTTTCTGCTATCATTATACTTGATCAAATCCAAAATAAACATTAAAACCTCCTTAGGACAGAGGTTATGAACATCTCTCAAAAGGGTCATGGCAACGGGCATACTCTTTTGCAGAAAGTAGCTTTGAATATTCATGAAGTTGTTGGTCTTCACAATCTTTGGATAAGTCTTATAACAAAACATTCGGCTAAAGTGACTTCATGGCTGGTGGTCCTGCCCACATACTTGTCAGGGAATTTGCAATCTTTGCAAGGCAGAAGCAGGCCAGCATTCTCACTTGGTAGAAACATTGCTCTTGTTCTAGTAAATCGGTCAGTGCAAGCCATGATGCTGGAAGTAGGGAATTTTTCCAATGCCAGAATGGCTTCTTCTTGTGCATTCCCATCTCTCTCATATCGAAGCTGATACTGCCACATGAAATCAGATTGTTCAAATTCTATCTTCCTCAGTACTGACATATCAGGGTCTATTCTTATCCAGAGCAAAGGGGAATCAGCATTCATAGCAGAAAAGTCCACATCCACCTCTTCTCCATTAACCAGCGGAATCTTTTTCTTCTTTTGGAATGGCAAGGTATATCATGTTTAAGATTATTTTCTTCAATCTTTAATGTATGGTTGAATGATCCATCGAGTTCTTGCACTGTCACTTTAAGAGGACCCACATATTTCTGAGTCCCAGGAAATGTGTAGTCTTGTTTTATTTCCAATTCCAATACATTCAGGTTTTTATTAAATGCAAACCTACCATAACACTTCACAACTCCACTCTGATCCACCCGCTGCTGTATTAAATGTCTTTGCCAGAGACATTTGAGATAGATATGAAAAACCCAGAAGTGGAAACCAGCATCTGACTCCACATGTGACTGGAACTTCTGTGATGAAGCAGTGCTGGCCAGATTCAACAACTTTTTGGAAACCTGTAACATGAACTCCATGCTAATCCTGCTCTCAGTCTCGTAACAAGATGTGCTTTACACTGGAACACAGTGTAATATTCCCAGGTCAGCATATGAGGGTGTTTGATAGAGAAATGTAAGTGTGATGCAGGGTTGTGTCTCTTTTCCTCCTCTTAATACTGGATGCAGTACAATTCCACCAGTCTTCAATTCATATGCCACTATCTGGTCTAACTCCTGTTTAATCCAGTGGCAATACTCATTAACACCAAAGGTTTTTTTCATCCAAAGGCCATAAATATAACCAGAGATTCCCTTTAGCACCCATTCATCTGACCAGGACATTCTGCATAGAAAACATCCAAAGAACTGCTGGGCCAGAGCCTGTGCTAAGCACTGCCTTGTCAGTGGAGTTTGATCTGTAATCATTGTGCTGTGTAGGAGATTTGTACTGAAAATACTCATGGATGCATAAGCAGCTACTTCAACATAAGCTTCATCTATAAAAACAGTCTTGAAACAGGAGCATGGATAGCAGCAGTTAAGAATCTCCTCATAGAATTCAAACATTTTGTGAAGGTATGACCTGGTATGCTTGAGCAATGGGAGAAGTTGTGGTAAGCAAGTAAGTCACCTCATGCATGTACGGATCAACAAGGATTTCAAAAGGTCCTATCACCAAGGAGATGTTAGAAGCTGCAGTTGGAATAGTCAGCATGTAATGAAAAGTCTTCTCTCTTATTGTGGGTATACAGAGTTTCCATCAAATCTCTGTTTGAAACGGCCACCACTGCAGCATCTACAGTATACTCAAGTTTCCAGATACACAACTCAAAGTATGAATCAACACATGGAAACCAAAATGTTGTAGAATTTTTATAACCATATGAAAAGACATGAGCCCATCTTTCTGCCATGCTGCCCTCCATGGTAGGTACCACAAAATGAAGGCCTCCTTTCGGCTGGTCCAGAGAAAAGTTTATATGCACCTTCAGGACTTTTAACTCATCAACATGTTTCCACAACTCTGAGGGAGCCTTAATGCAGAGTTCTCCATTTCCAGCATCTGGATCCACAGCACTGACTGCAGCAGCACAGGCATTGGAAAAATAGTTGAGATTCCTCTGCTTTGACTCATCACGACAAACCTCCAGCATCGGATCGTTATAGATGAAAGCTGCTTCTAAATCATTGATTCTTACTTGGTAAATCTGGCACTGTTTACTTTTCAGTTTGATTCTATACAGGTTTGCAACTGTGGGAAATATTGTCAGCTCCACATAACCTACAACAGACTCTCTGAAAATTTATGTTGTTGATACAAACTACCTGGTGAGTTAATTTATATGGTCTTGGGCTTTCAAATCCTTTGTCTCCTTTCTTCCTATTCATCCTGAACAGCAGCACTGAGCACACACTGCTGACCTCCAGACTGACATCAGTATCATACTTGCTTGATGGGTCCTTTGATTTTCCCCTATGTCAGGTTGTATTTGATCCCCAGTGGATCTGTGACTTCAAACAGTCAGACATTTTCAGCCCAAAGAAGCGCTATAGTTTTCACGCAAATGCCATTGAGTCTTTCTACATAACTTTTACAAGTGCAACACAAAACTCCTGTCTCCACTGGGGGTACAATACAGTTTGAAGGCCCTGCCTGCTTCCTTTCTGGAGAAGCCACCTAAATCAACCAGCTCAAGGGGCAGTTGAGGTGAGCACCTGAGCTACTGACCCAGGAAGGCCGTGGCTGGGCAGGCAGGGCTGCGCTCCTGGGACAGCCCATTGGGGCAAGAGGGCCAGGACACCCCCCCATGGCCCAGCCTTATTGTCACTGTGGATGCAGGTGCTGCTCCAGGCAGCAGTGAGTCTGGGGGCTCCTGCAGCTCATTCTGGTCTGGGGCAGCCAGCATGGAGGGCAGGGCAGCCCCACAGCACGGGTTCTGCAGGCCACAAGGCTCCCCCTCAGCAGTGCACCCACCAACGCTCTGCCCCGCTGCAGCAGCACCTTAGGGTTTGGGTTTTTTTAGTGCTTCAATCTTGCTTCATTCCCTTCTCCAAAAATAATCCTGAGACCTAAACAAGCTGTTGCTGAGCTGTTTGCGAGGATTTATGCAGAGTTTTGCAGCTTATTTCAGTACTCAGGTGCAAGCTCCTCTTTTTCTTGTTTGCAGTGCAGTGAGTTGGGCTGCTGGAAGCAGTATTCACTGGAGAGGAAGCACTTGGGAGCAGTTTGGAAGTGCTTTACTATTCTCTTTTTTCTTCCTTTTTTTTTTTTTGAGGGATTGCTGCTGTTTTGCCCGAGACTGCCTACTCATAAAGTAAAATGACTGCTTCAGAAGGCTCTGTGCTGTAGGTGTTCAGGATGGAGGTAAGAGAAGTTGGGGGCTCAGAACAAATGCACATACCTGACCTTGCATCCCATCACTGGGTTCAAATCCTGAGCTCCTCTTTGCTCGAGAGTAACACACTTGCAAGAGCTCTCAGTTCTCACTAGCAGTCTCTCCTCCAGAAGCACTTTAGCATTTCTCCTCCAGATGTCATGGGATTTCCATCATAGCTCACTGACAATGGCATTTTGCCTACTGCAGATTCTGCTCCTGGGCAAGAGGATCAGCACCAGCCCTTCTGCTCATCTCCTTTCCTGTAGCCTCTTCCCCTTCTCCAGCACTTGCTGTTTATCCCTTTTTGAATAAACATTTGCAACATCCAAGCAAGCACTGTCATTCTGAGAGGAATCCCACTGTGAGGTCAGGAATCCCACTGAGAGGGGACACCTCCTCCTGAAGGCCAGGGAAATCCAGGACATCTCACAGCCCAGGATGTAGTTGCAGTCTGAGCAGATGTTGCATACAGAGAGATATGTAGAAGCAAAAGAAATCTGTGTGCACAGGGAGTTAAAACAGAGATAAGTTTACTCCTGCTGTGTCCCTTGGGATAAAGATTGTGATGATAACCATCACAGTTGCCAGAAAAGAGAGTTTGAGGATTGCCATCCAAAAGCACTGTCCCCATACAGGTAATGCAGTGCCCACACCAGCACCACACCATTGGAATGAAGCTGGCAGAACACCTATGCTGCTCATCGAGTGCTTTAATGTGACCAGTTTGTGTGCCATTATCAGTCAGAGAGATAAGCAGGAGCCTCCCAGACAACTCAGTAGCCTGGAAAAAAGGGACAGACCTGCTCAGCTCTGCATGCAATTTGCAAGATTGCAGCCTGAATAACACAACTCTTTAGATCTAGTATTTACACCAGAAACTAAGTTAAAAAACTCCTTTTTTCCATACCAAAGAGATTTGTAGTCTACTGGGTTTACATAAATGGAAACTCATAGGTTTCTAGAGAAGGCAAAACAGAGGAGCCCTGGGCAAGTCCTCACTCTGCCTTCCAGAAACATCACTTCCCCTGTCCTGCTTCAGTTCCAAACTTAACCAGAAGCTCTCAAAACTAATTTGAGAGCCTGGGCTGGGGCAATCCCAAGCACAAATACAGATTGGGCAGAAAGTTGATTGAGAAGAGCTTTGAGGAGAAGGACCTGAGGGTGTTGGTCAATGACAAGCTCAGCATGAGCCAGCAATGAGCACTTGCATCCCAGAAAGCCAACCACATCCAGGGCTGCATCAAAAGCATGGCCAGCAGGTCAAGGGAGGCAATTCTGCCCCTCTACTCTGCACTTGTGAGACCCCACCCAGAGCACTGTGTCCAGTTCTGGAGCCCTCAACACAGGAAGGACAGAGCTCTTGAGTGAGTCCAGAGGAGGCCATGAAGATGATCTGAGGGCTGAAGCACCTCTGCAATGAAGACAGGCTGAGGGAGTTGGGGCTGTTCAGCCTGGAGAAGAGAAGGCTCCAAGGAGTCTTTACAGCAGCCTTCCAGTACCTGAAGGGACTAGAGGAAAGCTGGGGAGGGGCTTTTTACCAGGGTGTGTAGTGATAGGACGAGGGGTAATGGTTTTAAGCTGGAAGAAGAGAGATTTAGGTTAGACATTAGGAATAAATTCTTTAGAGTAAGGGTGCTGAGACACTGGAACAGGTTCCCCAGGAAGGTTGTGGAAGCACCATCTCTGGAAATGTTCAAGGTCAGGTTGGATGGGGCTTGGAGCAACCTGGTCTAGTGGAAGGTGTCCCAGGGGGATGGAACTAGATTATCTTAAATGTCACTTCCAATCTGCGATTCTATGATTCAGGTGGTAGAAATCAGAGAAAAAGGGTTTTGCTAACATTGGAAGAGCTGGTAAAGCAGACAGGTTGTCCTAGCTAGTTAGAGGAGCTTCTTGCAGAAGGAATAATCCTGCATAATGGAAATTAGGGGTGTGTTGAAGGAGAAATTGGTGAGACATTTGCAGAAACACTGAGGAAGCTTTAGACACTGAGGAGGGCAAGTCCTACATATCTGATCACGCATCTCATAGCAGCTTTGCAGGGAACTGGTAAAGAGCAACAGATGTTCACTGCCAAAACCCATGATGAACCAACAGCAGACTTCCCCAGCACCTTCCCCTCTCCTGCTCTTCAGGCCCATGGGGATGGCAATGCAGCAGAGAGCAAGGTACACTGTCCAATCCCATCGTCCTCCATCTAATCTCAGTGCAGCAAATAAATTAGCCACTGGTGACAGTAACATTACCCATACATCAGGCACAGCAGACAAGAAGAGTCTTGAATTCAAGTGAGAGCCAGCTTCTGCAAACACAGGTGTGAGCAGGCAAGATTCTAAAAAGCAAATCCACATGCAAGAAAAAGAAAAACCACAACCCTAAAACTACCATACACACACACCACCAATTCCTCCTTCCTACCATGCAATACTTAGATGCTTCAGAAAACCTGTCCTCATGAAGTTCAGTTACTGTTGGGGCATTTCTTCAATACCACTGATTTTGTACCAACCACATGTAGCAGTTACTGCATCCTCCTTGGAAGAAATAAGTTGGCTTTTTTCAAGGAAGGTATTTTTGTAAGAAAATATTTTCTCTCTTAAGAGGAAAAGCCAAGAAAAACCATCAACCAGCCACACACAAAACAATCTTTACTTTTTATTTGGTAATTTAAAAAAATACTGAAAACCAAGTTCCTGACAGAATTTAATTTTAAAAGCACCACTTCATATCAACATACAGCAGAACACAGACAAGCTTGGCTAGCAAGATTTAGGATTAAGTGTTCTCCTGACAATACAATTGGTGGGGCAAGAAGGCAAACAGGTCATTTATACCATCACAGGTACCCTTCCCTTATGGAAATAGTAACATTTTCTATGGCAATTTGTTTCACTTTGAAAAACAGCAGTAAAAAAACAGCCAAGCCAAGAAATATGCCAAGTAGTTCCCACAGCTTGATTTGGGGCAGCAGCTATGTTTCTAAATTAAAAGGTGTTGAGCTTTTGGCTGAAAAACATGCCCCTGTTTAATTTCCAGGTTTGGACCACTCCTTGGTTCCCATGAGACTGGAAACATAGCGTAGAGTCCCAGGAAAACCAGAAGGGGTGACACAGGGGCACAGATGCTCAGGTCTCAGTTTAAAACTTTAAAGGCTAAATACAGTTTCAAGATAAATTACCTGATAAACACAATTTCAAAAAACAGAAAATATTCCTGAGGGTGTCTCACGAGATCACCAAGCACACCTTATCCTCACCAGCATTTTAACAGCTTACAACTTCATGCCATCTTAAACACAATGATAGTGTTATCTTTCCCTTCAGAAGGTCATTAATAAAATGGTTGACTTTTACCAGACCCTCAACAGATGCCAAAGACTCAGTTTGTCCACAGTGACAAACAAACCACTATGCAGGTACGCCCTAGTACAGTTTTCCAGATGCTGCATAATAGCTTCATCCAGTCCATCTTTCCATAGCTTGTCTTCCCTTATTCTTCAAAAGAGATTAAAGACATTAACACGAGAACAAGCTCACGCTGAGGAAGAAAGTTTCTGGTAATTTATTATCTCCATTTTGTTCCTAGTGAATTGGCCAACACTTAATATACAACCTTATCTGAGCACCTCCACAGCAGAGCTTCATAAAAATGCTGAACGATAACAATCATAACATTTTGAAGACATAAATTACAGACTTATAATGAGAGATTTAAGTCTCCAATTCACTTGGAGAAGAAGAGGAGCTATAAATTAGAAGAAATACAAGTTCTGGAAGAATACCTCTGTGCTAGATTTCACTTTATATACTCAGAATAAATTTCCATTTTAGACAGAGGGAGATTTGTTTACTTATTTCCCTGAAAAAATGGATGCCACAGAATAGATCTATCTAGAGTCTAATATAGTATTTCTTCACATCTTGCTAGATGGTAGGAGGAATATAATTAAAATTAACTATATGCTCAAGATATAAAACACCAACACACTAGAAGTTGTCTCACAGGCTTTTTGCTAAAAGCACAGGTAACCACATAGCAAGACATCTTGGCAAACAAACACAAGGATCCAGATTCCTTAGGATCATTTAGCTGAGCCCTATTAAGAATCCCCTTCTCCACCTCCACCCGGGCCTCTAAAGCCAAAACCATAACTCCATGGCTCACATAGAAATTGCTTGTCTTAAAACTCAAATAATTTTACAGCAACTAAATAGTTTGAACTGCCAGTGCGTGGAAAGAAAAGTCATTATTTTACAGTGATCAGAGATATCTGAGGTGCTTCAGAGAGCAGACAGAAAGGCACAATCCCTGTAGACCTTACAAACCCAATTAACTTAATTAACCATGTTATTTCCCTAGTTCCCAGTAACTCCTTAAATCAATGAACTGAGACTTAATAGCAAAGTACGTAACTAGGAGCCTTATTGATCATATCTGCACACAACACTGACTGAGCTCCCTAAGTCATGGCTTGGCATAAAACCTATAAAAGATCCTTCAGTAGCAGACTTTCCTTTTATTATCCCAAAGCCCTGTGCAAGTACCAGAGACAGGAAAGAAGTAATCAAGAGGCAGGGGATGAAATTTTAATAGCAAGAGAACAAATAAGCATGGGCTCAATGTTAATCTACATAATAAGTAGCAAAAAAAAAAGTACAGTATTATTCAATCTTAAAATAAAAAAAAATTACATTTGTTCATCACCTCTCATAAAGAAGGATCCCAGAGTATATTACAAATTAATAAGAAGGCCAGACCTGCAGTAACTCATTTCTGCACAGCTCCTGGGGCTACCTAAAGCCCAAAACAGGCAAGTAGCTGCTCAGCCCAGACAGGGAGGAGCAGGGGGCAGAGAAGAAAAGCTGCAGGGAATTTGCCTGCAAGCTAATTCAGACAACCCCACACAAGGAGCTCTGTAATGGGAGAGGTGCTTTACACCAGCTCCAGCCCCACCATCCATCACTGCCACATCTCTCCAGCAAGGGCACAACATCCAAGACTAGCAGGTCAGAGCCCACAGCCACCCATCCCTGATTTGGCCTCCCAGCACAAAGCAGTGTCAGCCACCCTCTCTATTGCTGATGACTCTTCAGTGCATCCTCTCTGCCTACAGCAGAGTAACCACACAGCCCTGTACCAGGGCATTGCCATGGCCAGTAACTGACCACAGGCTCTGTACTGAGCTTGCAAGACCCCAGCAATGAAGCTCACCAGGTTTGTTCTGTCTGAGCTTTTCTCAGCCTGCCCACAGCTTTGATTTACTTTATTCATCTGTGGCAGCTATTTCTGTAATTGACCAGATATCTATGGCTTTGTTGTACATCTCTGTATGGTACAGCCAGAGTTTTATAAGGCCATTTGTAATAAGCAGATATTCTATGAAGAATGAGATATTTATGACCAAAACACAATGACACCTGAGGAGCAGAGATACAGGATGCAGCAGAGAGGAACACCAGCACAGGATGGCAAGTGACAGAGCACAGACCTGACACTGGAGACCCCACAACTCTAAACAATTTACCCATGACCTGTTAAAGAAATGCACACCTGGAGCTGGACCAAACTGCTTGTAGCAATAGTGAAGAGAACAAATAGCATCCAGCATACATAAGCTGTAACATAACCTGGAGGTGCAACTGATGAGCAAAGATGTGAAAGTGTCTTAGCAAACAAAGATGACCTCAAGCAGATCCTAACTGGGGAAGAAGAAACCATCAATATGATCATCATACATTCATGTTACTCACCACAGGGGTTATAACAATGTTAACTGCATTCTTATTCTCTCTTTTTCTGTAAAAAAGATGCTGAACTAGTAAGGATTAGACTCTTAGAATTTCAATTATACTTGCAAGAAATTTTTGGCGTTTTGTGTATAAGATCTGCTGTTCCTTCACCCTTAAAAACACAATTGTGAGTGCAACAATAGTCACACACAACATAGAGCAGCAATAGGCACAAGGGGACCCCTCATTCCTCTTTCACCAGCTCTTGTCCAGGATGATCTATTACCAGCTCCTAATGACACTGAGGAGGTTGCTCATTTTCGAATAGGTCAGTGACTCATCATTTTAACTCACTTCCCTCCACTAAAAATCAATGAGCTCCTGAAACAGTATTATCCTGGATAATTGGTGTTTTAACGTTTCACTTACAGGGAAAGTAGACCCCAGACGTCCCTTCCAATACTGGGTCAGCAGAGCTGGCCAGAAAGGTGGACTTATTCTCTCAGTGGGAAGCAACCACCTCCTGAGAAGGGGACACATTTCCATGAAGGAATTTTTGTGAACGTTGGGCAGATCTGTCTTCTCTTGCAATGACATGGGAATATCATACACTAGCAGAGACCTGCACTGTCTAATAAACCTGCCCAGCTGTGGTACAGTCCAACAGACCACCTCCATTCTCTTGCTTATGTGGCTGCATAAGTGACTTTTTCTACTCCCCCTAGCCATCCCCAAATTGTTCTTTTCCACTCTATTTCAAGTTCCTATGCATGAAAGAGAGAAATCTCAAAAACAAATTTATCTTCAAAAAGCTCTGCCCCTTTACTCACAAAACATTGCTCAAAATGCCATTAGCAACACTCTCCTCTCACACAAATCAAAGTATTGGTGTTGTATGCTAGGTATATGTCTATGTCAACCCGACTTGCAAGCCTGACTAACTCACTAACTTTAAGGGTTTAACAGCTTGCCAGTGGCTAACCAACCCAGCTGGGTAGCAGCAGGCTGAAGAGGTGACAGGTAGATGTGACAAAGGACTCATACACTGTCACATCAGCTCAGAGTGGTGGTTCATCACAGGAAATCTGCCAGGCTTCAGTGAGAAACTGAACAAGGAAAGCTGCAGATGGGGAAGAAGCAGGGTCTGCAGGGGGGCACAGCATCCAGAAACAAGTTTGCAAAGCTGGGAGCCATCACAGCTCTAGGGTGCTTTCCTGGGTTTCATTTACTTGGTGTTGAGGTTCAGCAGGTCAAATGCTGGACTACCTCAGGGGGACAGCTAATAATGATACTGCACCTACTCAGGGGCTACAAAAAGCCAGTTCACCCAAGAGTTAGATTCAAATTTAAAGAAATCTGCACATTTTCATACACAGAGGAAATTTCTCAGCTGTTCTGAAACATTGCAGAGGCAGCCACCACCACCTGCCCCTGTATTGCCAGGGCTCCTGTCAGTTGTTTTCCCTTACACTCAGCTGAAAAAATCCCCACTGCTACACAGGGGCTTTGACAGGATGCTCATCATGCCAAGACCTGAGTGAGAGGGATCTCCCTACAGTGTAATCCAACACTGCCAAATGGCACCTCCCGCCCAGAGTCAGCTGCAGGAGAGATGGATTTCTGCAAGAAACTAGCAGCTGTGGAGGAAGATAACAGTGAAACAAACCCCCTCACTCCACACTCCTTCAGCTCCTTTCCCTGGCTCCCACCTCCGTGCTCTCCACCACTGCATTGAAACCATGCACCAGCATTGCAGCTTGCAACAGAACATCATGGCATGATTTTGTGTGAGAGAAAAGCAGCACAGAAAAATGGCACCCTGAGCACTTTCAGCCCACTAGGTAAGTCAGTGGTAAGGCAGCAAAGGATGAGGAATCAGTGTCCTCATGCCCTGGCCTTGCAAGCCCCTGGAGAGGAGCAGCTGCTTCTAACAGTCAAAGAAGCAGATGGGTGGCAGAGGACAGCACTCACTGGCCAAAAGCCACTCTCCCTCTTAATTATTCAAGAGGCAGAAACTGGATGGCACTCACTGCAGTGCTGCCTGTCACTGAATTCCTCCCGGGCAGTACGTGACCCTCAGCAAGAGGCAGCCCCAAAGTGCAGGGGTAGTGTGGGCTGCCAGCACAGGGCAGGGCTCACCATGGAGCCAGCCTGGCTCTGTGGGCACACGGCTGCTGCTCAACCTGTCCCTGGGTGAGGACATATTACAGGCACTGAGCCTCACCTTACAGCATGCCCCAGAGAAACCCAGCATCACAGTCTGGTTTGCAAATGTTTTGCTTTCTGATCCAAAGCCTGCTTACTAACAAGCCCCTCTGTAAGCACAGTGACAGTGAAGGAATTATATTGAAGTAGGACAGGATATCCCAAAAAGCCAATTACAATGGCTATTCCAAAAAAAAAAGCCAGGAGCCATCTCTGCACATGGCCAAACACCCTTGGTAGGTGGGGTGGGGGAGGAGAAAAAGCTGAATAAATAAAATTAAACAAGCAAGACAGCTCAGCTTTGTGTTACATTTGAAATGCAGTCTCCAGAGGCTGAGGAAGCAGCATGACTGACTATGGTGAATTTTGACATTCCTCAAAGGCAGGCTGCCTAGATGTGCAGCCAGAGCCAGGGTGACAGAAACACTGCTAACAGCACCTAATTTGCTAGAGAATTATCACTTGATGTAATGGATGGAAATTAGATTAGTAGCTGGTAAACTCACAAAACAGATCATTACTCTGGAGGGAAATTTTTACCCACTTGAACAGAACTTTTTGTTCTGCTCAGCCATGTGCTGCAATAGATTTGCAACTCTGTGCCAGAAGGACACTTGCTACCCGCTTTTCACTTTTCTAAATACCTGGCACAGTTGGCATAACTGAGTATTCTTATGCAGAGAAAGACAGCCACAAAGTTACACTCACTAACTGCACTTACACATCTGTTCTCACCTGAGCATCAAAACCTCTGAAAGTGTAGTCATTACTCTGCAGACAAAGACTGGGGCATGCAGAGGTTTGCAGGCTGGTTTTCTAAGTGGCACAGAACTCCTCAGTCCCATTAATTTCATCTGTCACAAAAAATCCCAACACTCTGAGAAATTAAATTATAGTTTGATTTTGTTCAAAGCCCTACACTTAGGAGCAGAGCTAGGCTAATACTAACCAACCAACTCATAAATGTCAGTCGCACTGGAATTGCTGTAGTTACCACTGGACTACAGCCTGATCTGTCGGGGAACACAGCAGCTATTTCATGCAACCAGGCAGTACAGCACGAGGTGTTTGGATGGGATGTAAAGAAGGACACACAACCCATGAAACATGCTGGAGTACCAAAATACAACTGGTAAACTGGAGCATGCTCACAGCTAAACATCTCATCTAAACAGATGCCATGGGATTTGCAGCGTGCCTCAATTTTGCTTTTGTCTGAGACAACCTAAGGGCAGCACACCAGCCTCACGTGGGGAGAGAACTCGGATGTTATGTGCAACTACCTTTCAACCCACCAAAAAGGAACTTCCTAAACTTGTGGCTTCTTTGTTAAAGACCAATTTAAGCCAGCTATTCAAAACCTGTCTGCAAATACTAATTAAAAAAAATTAAAAGGCAGGAACACCAATTGTTTCTCTTGCATCCTCATTCACTCTTCAACTTTTATTGATAGCTGCTGTACAGAATTAAAGCAACTATTTGTCTTTCATCTCCCCAATGCTGCTAGCATCTCTGCCATTAGTCATTCACTCACTTTTCCTGGAACTGGACTCTAGCTTTAAGATTTGTTCCTCTACTCCCTATTCCTTCTTCTTCTTGGTGTAAAAAGACTTCCTTTTTTAAGGAAAAAAACAATGCTCATGCAGTCTAAAGAACCTCAGCGACCAACAGAAATTAAAGCATTAACAGTATCCATAAAACCTCAGCATCCCTGGATACCTGAGGGACAGAAGAGGCAAGAAGCTGTCAACTACATCCAAATCCTGCATATGAGGTGTGCAGGTTAACCAGATCCCAGCACTGAGGAGGGGTGTCCTTCACCAAGCACAGATCTCAAAGTTGCTCTCCTCCTGGGACCCATAAGGGGTGCATCCTGCAGGAACAAAACTTCACAGCATGCTGCCCACAAGAGGTTTTTCCTAAGTCACTGAAGACTGTCAGCCAAAGAGACCACTTATATCCCCAGCTTGAAGGGGAAAACCAGAGATGTAATAAGGGTGAAGAGATGATGCTCCCAAGGGGAAAGACAACTGAGAAGCAGCACCACAGCATCTGCCTCACGCAGATCTACCAGCCCTCCTGTCACAACAGGGAGGTTCATGAGGTTTTTTATGGACACAACTGCATGTGCAGTAAGGAGATTGGCTCCTATTGCAAGATGAAAATAAGCAAAAGAATCATTTAATCTAGAAACAAAATATGCACTCCCAATAGTGGCCTCTGTTCCATATTAACACATAGCCCTGAGACAAGCTGCTGTGAATATTTACTGACTGATTCTCCCCGATCTTTGCTAAATTCATGCCACTGTGACAGCCCCAGGGAATTACCTCTAACTTCCAGTAATCAAAAGCAATGGAACTGGGCAAGATGGTGTTAATGAGGGAGCTCCCACTCCTGGAAAATCCTCAGTTCCTGGAACACACATAGAAAAGACTGAACCTGCATCAGGAAAGCACATTGGTACCACGTAAGAAAAAAGCAACTTAGCATTGCTAAGTTCTGTAAAACTGTCACACTGCTTGACAGCTTGCCTTATTCTTTTATTTTTCTCTTTGTTTCTTTGTGTCTCATTTGTTGCTAAAGCTTCAAGGCTTCTGTTGCAAGGGGATGCAAATGAAGATGAGCCCCTACCCTCCCACAAGTCTGCACTGCTTCTGTGGTGACTGCTCTTTTCCAGGTGGGACCAAATGTGAGACCTCTGTGCTCAGACACTGTAGGATCACCTAATCTTTGCCCTGGGAACAGATAAGAAAATAAGGGGTTTTTTAATGGAATACAAGGGGAAAAAATCCAGAGGCCAGTCTCAGCTCCACCCCACAGAACCCAAGCAAGATCTCTCAAGCTTGATGAAATCCTTGCCTCAAGCAGCAGCTTCCCTCTTGGCCTGTATGTGACAACACTGAAATGCAACCCAGGACCTTTTCTTTCTCTGCACTGATGAATGAAGTGTCACCAAGATGACTAACAGCATCACACATAGAAGAAAAGGTGACAACACCTGTAATCCAAATAAATACTCTGAATAGCCTCCAACTCTGGTAACAAAGCAGCAGTCAAGGTTAACATAACGGCTAAAACAAAAGCCTTGTTCATAGCAAAAATAAAGCTAAGGAAAACTGTGTTACTTCATAGACTAATATCTAAAAACTTGAAGAGTGCAGAATTTAATTTTTTGCAGCTTCAGCAAGAGGTTTCTACTTGTCAAGACAGCAGTTTAGCTGGCAGGGTCACTGACACCTCTACTTAAACACACGGATAAGACATGGATCTAACCACATCTTAATGCACAGCATTTCTTTGGCCTCTAATGGCACATGGTAGCCCCCTTCTCCTTAAATACAGTGTTCTTGATACAAAATACCTGGAATGAACTAATTTCCCATTGGAAAGCAGCTCTTTGAATTATATCGGTGGAATCAGCAAATTTTACTGGAGCCAGAAAACTCTTCTGGCTCAAAAACGAAAGCAAATAATTACCAGATGCCAAGTTCATCTAACATTAATGAGGGGGAAAGTCAGTAACAGGAAAATCACCATAATTGTAGAATTTGTTTTAGTTATCTTATTTTAATTCCTTCAACTTCTGAAGACAAAAATGTGGGGGAAAATGAGAGAAAATGAAAATGGCCATTCATTTCCTTCACAAAACAAGAGGGTTAAAAAAATCTGACTTGAATTTTAAATGGAAAGCATAATTACTTTTCCGTCAATTGAAGGAGTCAATGGAAAGATCAAGCATAACTGGACAAAATGCAGACCCTTCCAAGAGGAGATGTTTTATCCCAGTGTGCAATTCACCCAGGCCAAGCACTGCAGAAGAGAAGCTACCATCAGCATAGGATTCATTTTCCAGATCAAATGCCCATGCACCAATCTCAGTTACACCATTGTCAATCCACAGTTGCTGTACTGGTTTGAGAAATGAAAACAGACATTTCTACAGTGTAACTGCATTTGGACTAAGACATGAATGCAGAAGCAGTGCCCATACACAAGGGGTTATCACCAGCATTCACTACAGCAGAAGACATCTGGCTCTCCTGGGACAAGAAACCCTTGCAGAAAAAGCACAGCAAGTTTTCAGCTTGCTCTAGACATTAGGCAACCTTTCAGGCACAGATCACTGTGTTGTGCTTCAAGGGCTAGGACTGGCTTCCAAAAGATTGCTGCATTCATGTGATGCAAAGCTCCAAAGCACTCAATTCACTGTCTTAGGGCTCAGCTACAAAGGGATAATTTCAACAGGGATATAATCTGATAATTATTCTACTATAGTTACATGTCTGCAAATTCACTTCTGTTTCAAAATAAGTAATTTTATTCTATTATAGTGAAGACAAGCAATTAACAAAATAGTCATTTTTATTCTAAACCAGGATACCCATAGGAACGTCTACACAGTTTTAGCCACAGAAAGAGATGACCTGGCATGGAGCACATGCTGTGATGGAGAGCCCTCCTTTGGCTACCCCCCCCAGCAAGGGTCTGTCTCCCTCTATAACTAAGTAGCTCCCCTGCACTTGTGCCTACTTAAAAGATCCAAGCAGCAAACAAAAAAAAAAAGGTAGAGCAATCATCTTCCTCTTAGACTTGCCATACATCTTGATTTAAACTGAACAATCTTCACCTCAGTGCAACCCAGAGCATCAGAAGATCTCTTGGTCAGCAGCTGCAATCACAGCTCAAGACTGGAGCAGTTTCAAATATCACATCCACTTCCTGGGAATTGCCCACGTGCTTTTCCACTATGTCTGGCATGAGCCCATAGCAACACCAACAGGTCTGGAGAACAATACATATGGCTTGAATCCAGATAGATCTGGCAATTCTTCCAACTCTGAAATTCTCCTGGCTCCCATAATTCATGCTTTCCACTAAGGTCTTCAGCTTCCTGAAAGGTTCCCCACACACTTTCCTGCCCTGGCAACCCTAAAGGCAGAGCATGCCAAACCACTGCAGCTGATGCATTTGCTCAGCACTGAGCACCATCACTCAGCATTTGCTAATGAAAACTCCTCTGCAATCAGCCCTACAGAGCGTGGCAGCTTGAGCAAGACAGAGCAGAACCGCACAGTGCCCGCACAGTTTCATATGGCCAAGTTCTGCGAATGCAGGATCACATTCCAGTTGCAAAATCCAGCAGACCACTTCAAAAAGCAACACAACGATCTGCCTCTGTCTTTAATCAAATTCCGCTGGGGCTTTAGAGTCATTCTGTAAAACCCTTTTGGCTTGATCCCTAAGTTGCGCAGGACTTCTCAATCAGAGCTAAATTTTCCGATTGCTGAAATACAGGATCAAAAGCAGCAGCTCAGGCTTGGCACAGTGTGACAGTGTGACAGTCAGCGAGGAGGGGAGCAGGCAAGCACAGCACTCGGGTGCAGCTATTACTCCCTCACTTGATGGGTGCCAAATCCACATCAACATATTAATGAACGAAAAAGACCCCATCAAAGTCTAGCAGGATTTGCTCTGGCTGTCCCATCAGTTTGATGAATGAACATTATCCCTTAAGCATTACCACCACAGCTTTCAAGCAATCCTAATTCCTCACCACACTTTCCTGGAGGGTCAGAACCTCTATTTTTACATTTTGTTTAAAAGCAGTGGCCTGTATAATGAGTCTCACCAACAAACAGCAGCCCATAAATTCCTGAGCACTCCGTGTGCAAGTCCTCATCTCTGACAAAGGTTGGATGCACTGTAAAGGAACAGTATCACAAGGAGGAATGTATTGATGTGCTGCATTCAGCAGACAGGCATAACAGCCCTTCGACCACAGAGCAGTTCAGTTGCACACTATTTAAGTGACAGCTATCCAGCTAAATTTCCTTACTGCAAAATAAGTGTCAGCACAATAGATCACATCATTGTAGGTTTGGACAAGATGACTCTCTAGGGCAATGTATTAAAACTGAATAGACTCAACCTGGCATGGAAAGAAAGTCCTAAGACAACTCGATAAATACAAAAAAGGCCCTTTCTGAATGACTGAATTATTTCTTATGTGGCAAGAACAAGAGCAAGCACCTAATCTTAAGGAGCACAGTCATTCAACTGACTTCAAGTTATGCACACCACAGAGTTTGCAAGATGAAAATGTTTATGGGTAAGTGAACAAAAGACAATTGGCATTATTTTTAACAGTTATTCTATTTTACTTATTCTACACATCACATGTGCATATCACAACATGGAACTCAGTGAAAAAATCTTCTAACCTTCTACTAATTCACAAACCAGTAAATTTCCATCTTATTAGGGTATTTCTCCCATTTCCAGGCATAATCATAGCTTCACAGCTATGGAGCAAAACATTCCAGTACACTGTTCTGAGGACAGAATAAAAAGCTGATTTTTATAGCCCAGCTGTTATAAACCTCCTCAAGATAGACTGTTGTGATATTTTTACCTTCCCATTATAAAAATTTAAATAGCTCTGCCAAAACCATAAAAAAAATCACCTCACCCTTGCTAAATTTTCCCCAGGGTCCCACTCCCACCAAATTGCACCTGCAGCAAGAGAAGGCAGGCAAGAATGGGAGAGCTTGCAAGGGTTTTTACTTTGTCATCCTTATCCTGCAAATCAACCTGCACCACAAATGATTTCCCTTTCCCCACACACCACGGGACACCTCTGCCCATGGCTGCACAGCAGCAAAATGCCCCTGCATGCTCCTACAGCTGTTTCCAAGGTAACCAGCACAGAGCCATATACAAGGGAAGGAAGCAAACAGCAGCAACACAATTCTGCAATATTGTCACTTTTTGAAGCGGGTCTGAGTTGTCCCTTTACCCCCCCCTCCTTTTCAGATGCCCCACAATTCATGCAAAGGGTGGGTAGCTCACTTCACATTTTATAATCCCATTCATAATCAGCCTTAAGGTTTGGGTTTTTTGGTTTCTGGCTTTTAATAATGCATCATATTGGAGTTTTAAGGTGAGAGTCAAATATTCTGGTTTTACTGAAATATCTGGGGGAGGAGGGGGAATGGTATCAACAATCTAAATTTACTCTCAAACTCTGTAGTACCTCCCAGTAGAAACAGAAACACATCTCACATTTGGCAAAGGGTGTCTCTGCCCACTACTGTGACCCATGCTGTACAAGTCATATGCCTCTAGGTAACATTTATTTTCATCAGTTATGATAAAAGCATCTCCAGCACTCTGCAGCTACAGTTTATCCTTCCTAGGCATCCAGTTTCCACATCCACTCAGATATATCAAAATCTCCAGAGTCTTTCCCACCTGCCCACATACATTCATGCTCCCAAAGCAGAAATTAGCCTTTGCTTCTTTTGCTACTGAAAGCCTAGGAGCAGCAAGGATACAGTCCAAATCCTGCAGTCCTCACAAAGGACAGCAGCATGAGGGGGAAAATCAGGATGGGAAAGGGTCTGATATGTCCAGCTAGTTCTCTCCACTGCCCTGAGAGAAGACCAGCTATCAGGGAGGTAGATCATAGAATCATATAGAAGGGTTTGGATTGGAAGGGACCTTAAAGATCATCTAGATCCATCCCCTCTGCATGGGCAGGGACACCTCCCACTAGACCAGGATGCTCAAAGCCCCATCTAACTTGGCCTTGAATACTTCCAGGGATGGAGCAGCCACCACCTCTCTGGGCAACCTGTTCCAGCATCTCACCATCCTCACACTAAAGAATTTCCTCCTAACGTCTAACATAAATCTCCCCTCTTCCAGTTTAAAACCACATCAGCACGAGATCTGGCCCCACAGCAATGGACAGATCTGCCAGGCTGGATATCCTCTAACCTCTGCTTCCAGGTCCAAGACAATCTCTCAGTTACACAAAGAGCAGCAAATCAACCCCCTGACTTGGGGTAACGAGGCTGGTATCCATGCAGCATGGAGGGAACGTATTTTTCACCAAGAATTTTCAAGTCATTAACATAAATATTCATTTTCTGCATGAAACAGAATAAGTAGCAGCACGTCCCATGTACAACCCTCTTGTGGTGAGGAACAAAAACACATTACACTGGTCAGGAGTCAGCCCCATCCCCCAAGGGACAGAAATCTTAAGGCAAAAACAAAGCACAAGGAAAATCTTTGTGGGTGGCGTTTTTAAATGGCAATCATACTTCAGCACAGTTCATGTATATCTTGCATTTCCTGATGTGATTTACCATGGCTGACCTTTTGAATGCTGACTGTGACTAATGAAGCTTCCAACCCAGCACTGAATGGCTGCAAATTGCAAGAGATGCTCATCTCATTAACATCCAGTAACCAAAATATCCCACTCTTCTAATAACAAATGTGCTCCTGCTGAATGCCAGGACATTTCCTTTGGAAACCGAGCACTACAGTCCTCAGAGGAAGTTAACACACTTATGGGCCAGACCATGCATGTCTAGGGGAGAAGCTCCCCAGCTTAGATATATGAAATAAAACTACCACATCTTCATAGCCACGGACATGCCAACAAGGCAAACCTAACTTGTTTTGAATAAGGAAAACCAGAAGTCAGTATTTCCTCATAGACTGACTGGAGGTTGGTTTGCAAAACTGAAACCCGAGCAGAACTCTGCAGAGGTTTCCTGGCAGGGCTGTACATGACGTGATGTGAAACCTCCTCTAGCATCCAGTTCAGCCCTGTCTCGTACCTGTTAACACTGCAGTCCTACAGACACATTACCAAATACCTTCTCTGCTACCCCTGCAGAGTTACATACTGTAATACAACTGTCAAACTGGTCACCTTGGGGAAAAGGGAAAGAAGTTCCCTGCAAATGCAGCACATTCTTTAGCAGGAGTGTACCTCCTTCTCTACACAGCACACGAACTCCAGCCTGCAGGATTTATTCCTCCAGATGAACCATTCTGTGGTTAACTAAACAGTAACTTTCAAAGACCAGCTACTCTTGAGCCACCCATGGAAATAAATTCAACATCACTAGGGAGTATTCCCAACGTACTTGAAGGGATGCACATCAGTCACAGCGTCACTGCAGTGCTGGGACTGAAGTCAGAGGGAGGCAAGATGAGGAGGAAAGGCATCACATAGACCCCAGAGACAAGAGCCAGTGCATACACATGAAGCCACAGAGAAAGTAGCCCAGGAAAGATGCTAACCCAGGACAGCTGCATGTCAAGAGCTCACTGCTGCAAATGTTTCATAAGGCCCCCAAAGACAATCCTGGTCCTGTGGTGCAAGAGCATCCCTGTCAGCTGCAGCAGGGCAGCAGTACAAAGCACTGCACCATAGCAGGGCTGGATTCACACCGGCAGCTCCCAGCGTGCCGAACAGGGGATTGATTTACTCTTCTACAGGACAACGTTTTAACAGCTCTGTCTCAGGTGGCTGAAGCCTCCAAGTGGAAGCTATGGTCCCAGAGGGGTCAAACATGAAAAACAGGTGGTGTTCTCCCAAAGCAGTGGGAGCAAGGAAGCAGCATCAGAAGGACTCAGCAGCAGCTTAATGACTCTGTCCCTGCACCTCAGAGGGCATCTAACGGCAGTTTCTCTCTGTGCTTACTTACCAGCAGGACCAGACAATTCTGACTTTTGCATTATTCTCACCAAATGATGCAACAGTGCTGCTTCAGATATTAGGTAAGTATGCTCACCAGGGCACAATCTGGAGAAACAGTCAGGAGAAGGGATGCAGAAGAAAAACCCTCCATCTCACCAGTTGCACCAAAGCAGCTGAGGTTAATAAGACACAAATTTCTGCTTACTTCTGCCCATCCCAGATCAGCTCCTCCACCTGAGTCTTAGGAGACCTCATGAGAACTGCACTTTATTTCGGAGACACAAACTTTACCCACCACTCTCACCCCTGTTAATCTATAAACCTGGGAGCCGGAGTGCGAGGTTTAAACCTCCCTTCTGCTGTGCCACCTTGTGGATGTCTCCTCCCGACTTTTATGAGCTGCAGGTCCAGCTTTTATTTAACATCATACTCTTGAGCATGTAAACAAAATAATCCACAGTGACTGTGAACAACGGTAAGCAGCACAATAGGAACCAGATTACCGCGACACGTCCACCATGCAATTTGCAAACCCTTTAATTCCCAATTGGAGTCGCGCACCAGAAAGAATTACCAGTTGAAAACAGCAGCACCAATGGCTTTAGAAAAGTTAGAGCTCAGATGCTGCAAGCCCCTCTAAATATCTACAGAAGACCATGCAGCCACCCCCCGTTCAGGTTTGCTGCTATCACTTAAAGAAGGAAGAAGAAAAAAAATAAAAATAAAATGAAAAAGCAGACCTCAAGCAAGCCCGGGGGGGGAAGGACAGGTCGCTGCAGCAAAGTTTACCGGTGCTAAGAGCGTCTCCCCTCCAGCCCCTTTACGTGCGGAGCTCCATGCCAGCAGAGGATTGCCCCCTTCCCACGAAGAAACCCCCCTCCACCCCACCCAAAAAAAAAAAAATATTTTTCAAGGAAAATGCGAAGCGGAGGCAGATCCGTGCATCTCCAGCCCTCCTTCCCCCTCACCGTCCTCTTGCATCCGCTGCAGGCAGAGGGCGAGGCTCTTCCTCCATCCCGGCATCGCGGCAGGGGGAGCGCTGCCGCCCCCCGGGGCAGCGGCGGGGCTCTAGGAGCCCGGGGGGGCCGGCAGGAGCAGCGCGGCCCGGCTCCCCGCCGCTTTATGGCCGGGCGGTGCGGGCGGCGGGGCCGGGGGCGGCAGGGCGGGGGGGGGGGGGGCGGTGCTGCCCGCCCCCGCTGCGCACAGCCCCGCCCGCCGGGCGCTCCCCGCCAGCCGTACAGGGCGAGAGCCAACCCAAACGGGGGGCGGGGGGGCGCTTAAATTATACATATATATTTTATGGATTTTGTCCCTGGTGGTGCTGCTTATATAGTACCCTCACCCACCCTCCCGCTGTCACGCACCGGGACTGACTGATACCGGCGCTTCTGCGGTCCCAAACCGCCAGCTGATGCTGAACAAATACACGCGCAGGGAAGGCACAGAAAACATGCTTTTCATATCCTACATTCCCTTTGCAGCTTTCACCTGGCGCCTCTGCCCTTTGGAGAGCGGCAGCTGCCCCGCAGCCCCAGCACAGGTGTGCTCGGGAGCCGTGGGTCGGTTCTGAAGTTGGTTTCTCAGTAATTGAAGTTGCACAACAGCCGGGCTGGTCTGTTTCATCTTTTTCTCTACCACTTGCAAGCACCTGAAGTGCCGGGCGGACTGAAAAGCATCTCCGTCATTTCTTAATATTCCAGAGGTTTCTGTGCTTTTACACGGACACAAAGGAGATGTTTATTGCATATGCCAAGGTATTCATGTTTTTAATTTCCTGGGGGCAACATTTCTCTGCAACGATGAGCAGCTTTTTTGTTCCTCATTAGGCCTTTTATTAACTGGCTGGTAGGTCTCAGTCTGCATCTCTGCCTCCCTTTGTGCAAGTGATAATATGATGTGCAACATCTGCTGTAATATAAAACATTATGGACCAAGCTCTCCTTGGAATAGCATGGCTAATTCCAGTTCCAGAAAGCTAGCATCTGATGCCACCTGTATCGGACAGGGCAGCTGCAATGCCAAAGGAATACATCTATCTAGATACATCCAGATGGACTTCAGCTGAATTTTCAGACCAAATTTTCCATCCCCACCTGAATGAAAAGACTTGTCACAGGTCAGGCAAGCAGCTGCTACAGGGCAGCAGCCTCACCCTCCCTGGTCGTAGCTCACATCTGAGAAGCATTTGCCATCACGGGCACTGGCAACCAGGGTGACAGAGCATATGCCAGGGTGGTGGCCAGCAGGAGTCTGGAAACCTTTCCAGAGCCTGGTGAAAACTGAAGTGTGGCTCAACCCAAAGGGCACTTTAGAGAGAGTCTGCTTGAAACAACCTCCTGCAGCTCTGTGCACACCCAGGGAGAAAAACAGGTTCATACAAAAAGGGGCTGAATGCAAAAACCTGCCAAAGCCCTTGACTTTAGGGAAGTCTGAAGGGATGAGGATCCTAACAGGTATTTGAGTTAAATACCTACCGTTAAATTAGCAAATTTTTTTTTTATTATTCCCTCGCTCACAAATTCGTAAAGAGTAAAGTGACAGCTGGGCTGGAGAGGATATTTTAATGTTATTATCAGTAGTGTGTTTTCCCGGTGGGTGAGGCAGAGATCACCATAAACCCATGAGAACAGTCCTGTTAATTTAAGTCTAAGAGTCTGCAACGGTGCAGAGGGCAGACAGGGGCATGCAATGCCCGAGACCTGCGTTAGATGTTCCCATCACAGCAGAGGGCAGTAGTGCAGAACAGGCTGATTCCCTTCCATGTTTCTAACCAGCGAGTTACCATCATTTTAAAGGACAGCGATTGGAGTGATGGAGCAGTCGCTTCTAAGAGAGATTTCCCAAGGACTGTCAGCAGCAGAAGTGCTGTTGTAGCTCAAACTCTGCCTACCTCCCACTAGCAGCACAGGAAGAGTCATAGAAACAAAGACATTTTTCTCACGTTTACCATCAAAGCAGAAATGTTGGTAGGGCTTGACTCCCCGCTCAGCTACAACTTCTTAAAGAGCTCCTTCCTTTACACTAAGTATGGCACATTTCCACAGCTTTCATGGGAAAACACAGCCTCCTGCAATTCCATTGAGAATGTACCTAGTGCCTTTGGGACTCACAACAAAGCACAGCTCCATAGCTGGATTGAATCAGGGCACAGCACGCTAGGTTAGAGAAAATTTGTGATACACACCAGATACTCCAGCTGACAGCAGAACTCGGAAGCTTTTTAAAGAAGGACTAATCTGAAGCCAGAATGCATCCTGGTGAAAGGAGATGATGCTTGTTCAGTAATTATAAACCCAGCACACAGAGATGAGGGCTGTTGAGTTATATGACTGACTCAACCACCCACACAGGCAAATCACCTGCCCTTTCTGTGCCTTTGTTTCCCCAGCTGTAATTTATAATTGCTTGATTATAGTCGGATTCGGAGTGTTAGAAAAAGATTCCTAGAAAAGTGATCGTTATTGATCTAACATTGCTCTCAGGAAAAGTAATGAGAATCTGAGGAAAACATGACATAGGAAGTGACTTCTCAAAGTAAGGTCAAATCTATACTTTTTGTATCTAAAAGCTTGTCTGTTTTCACCATTTACAATGGCTGATCTCATCAAAGATTCCCTCCCTTAGACCTCTTTAGACCATCATGGCTACAACAGTGCTACTTTTACAGGACACTGGTGCCACAAAAATAATTAAACAAGAAAATAGCATGCACATTACTAGCTGAAAATGTAGCTCAGGGCTTCTAACAATTGAATTTGACACATACATTACTGCAGGAAGAGCCAAAGCTAGTGTGGTGAGATTTTCTCAAGCCCTCCACATTAGCCTGACTTCAGTACTCAAATGAGAAACTGTGTTAGAGAAAACAAAACACAGCTAAAAATACCAGTAGTGGATTCATAAGCAGAATCAATATAGGACAGGTTCTGGGGTGTATCTTTGGAGGGGAGGCATGGAGGGATATTTCAAGCCACAGGAATTCCATAAGAAACCTCAGAAGTGAATATCCATGTCCCCGAGCAATGTCTCATCTGTCTGTATGACTGAAATGTCCAGCTGCAGGATTTTAGGCACTGGGGCTACATGGATACTGCCACAACTTCAGGAACTGCTGCTGTCCTCCCAGCTGCACCATTCTGCAGAAATGGTTGTCAAACCAAATTTGTGAGGCAGAGATTCCTCTTTAGCCATGTGCCCTGGGACAGGGCAACATGTCTTGATCAGCTGGTGACTTAATCATAGCCTTGTGCATTGACTGTTTCACCAGCTGACAGTCCTTACCCCACTGAAGAACACACACAGTACAGCATGACTGAAGCCCCAGCTGCCTGGAAGTTGGGCAAAAGGTGAGGTCTCTGCCCTGCAGTGCCTGCAGCCTGAACAGGCAGCATGGCTCAAAACAAAAAGGAAGTTTTCCTTGCATATGTATTGGGATGCCTCTCTAGGGCTGGAAGGATAAACATAGGTCTTGAGTTATAGGTTTGCTCTTAACAGATTTGTAGGGAACATAGTCTCTATAACCCCAGGTGGCTTCAAGCTCTGCACCTCCCTTCCAGCAGCTTTCTTTAGCATATGAGAGGAGAGAGTTGGGTCAGCTGTGGTTTAAATACCACTACAGCTGTAAGATGAAAAGGTGATAGCACAAATCTCAGGATTTGGCTACTGAGCAAAGGTTCAGGTGTGTCACCAAGCATGCAAACCAGGCTTTCCAAGTCAGATGGATCTCTCACTCTGCTGCACACGGTATGCACAGGGCAGTGAGCAGACAGTGACACTGCATGTGTGGTGAGAGGAGCCTCCCAAGTACAAATCCCATTTTCCTGCAAAGGTCAAGGGAGAATATCCAGGCTTTTTAGCTTCCATTTTTTCCTTAGTCTGTATGCCTCTAGACATTTCTAAAAAATTCTTCTATCTTGTGCTCCCTCACCTTGAAGGTCAGTCACTTCATCAGCCCAGAATGAGAATAAGCTGACTCCCTGCAACCAGGAGTTAGTGAAATGAGGCAATCTTCACTTTCAGCTCCAAACCAAGTGATTTAATAGTTCCCCTTTTGCCATTTCTGAGTCAGTGAGGAACTGGCACTTGGAAGACCTTTAGAAGTGGTGGTCTGTCCTACCACCATTCCCTGCAGCTTGAGTGAAGATGCTAGTGAAGGGGCACTCCCCAAGGCCACACTCTTTCAACAGGGACCTGGGGGTGTCATGAAACCCTCTGGAGAAACAGAGAGGACTGTGGGCTTTGCCCTGCCATATTGACCCACTGCTATTACCTGGCAGAATTCAATAGTTAAGATCAAGATAGGAATTACTTTGACCTATGTAATCCTGCACAAAAGAAATCTGTTTAGGTATCTAAGATAATATTTTCCTTTCTCTTTCCATCTTCTGGTCTAATTAAGTAGAAGATACATTTTATTTCTCTGCCAAGGCTGGGCTACTTTGCTGAGCGTTGAAGCAGTGCACCCTGTATCCTTACACCTGTACATGGGGCACACAGGAAAATATAGACAACTTGTTTCCACCCCACCATGACATGAATAGCACAAGGCTGCTTTAATGAAGAACCAGCCCCTACTTCCACCTCCCAGGGACACAGAATGGGGCTGGGAATACAAGGCATTTATGTTACATGATATTCTGTGCACCATCCAAATCCAAGCAGTCAGCACAGAGCCTGGAGTGCTAGCAGCTGATACAGTTGCTTAATACTGTTAATATTTGCTTACAACTGTACAACAGAAAAGACAACACTATTTGGTCTCATGGGGGGTGGAAGCCTCCTCGGGGTGGCCAGCAGACAGCTTTGTCTGGGTTCCATGAAGATGTTGTGTGATCTAGCCTGTTATTTAGGAAGACTGGAGAATTTAAAAACAAGCCTGAACTTACTCAGTAACAGCAATGCAAGAGCCAATTTTCTAACTTATGATTGAAGATGCTGTTGCTGGAAACATGTTCTTTCCCTTTCAAAACTGCCTTCAGGACTCCCTCCTTCCCTTTTTTGCTTCTGTTAATTTTTCCCTTGCACACACCATCTTTGACACACTCACACACAGCATCACTAATAAAACGTCATCCATTTGCACCGTGTCCAAGTGTTCTGCTCCATGGAGTCCCAGAATCCTCTCAAGCAAGAACAGTGTTTATCACCACTTACCCACAGTAGAGATCCCCAAAGCATCCCACTGCTCTATAAAGGTTTTCATTCTAGGCATTCACTCAGCAGCAAGATTTGCCTCTGGCTACATAAAGTTTAATCCTGCTCCTCGTTGCAGAGGTGCCTCAGGGAATTTCCACAAGTCACTCAAGTGAAAGAGTTACCAGGTACAGGATAGTCAGCTCTGCACCACCAAGAAGCCCAGGTATCAGACAGATCTCAACCTGGGAAAGTTTCCAGTTAGGGCATGCTCCACATTTTGCTTTGATTTCCCAACTGATAAACTCTTCTACATTGAGAAGGATCTCTAAGCTGTCCCTACACTCCCAAACTGAATCTTTCTTGGTTACTGTAAAAGTAAAAAAAGTTGCTCACCTGGGATTTGTAATTTTTCCCTGGAATAGCTTATGGTTTTTTAACAACCATGGGAAAAAAAAGAAGTACTTCTGTGCCATCTATTAACATGACATCAGTATCTGCCATGCCCAGGACTCCATTTACAACTACACTGGAAGAGAAGGAAGGACAAGGCCAACCGTGCCAGCTGCTCAGGACAGCCAGACTCAGGGCAGCAGCTGCCAGGTTTGACTCTGTCTTGTTTGGTCCTGCTGATCCAACTCCATCCAGACCCCATGGACTGGGAGCTGTGCTAAAAGAGTTTGTGAGGTGAGTTTCAGTTGTGCATCAATGGCAGATGGCTCAGGACATGAAGACAGGCTTGGACCCAGCCATCATTCATGACACAGTCTCAGGCCCCCTCCTGAGCATCCCTTAAACCAGAGCTGGAACAAAGCACTCATCTCTTCCACCAGAAACCACTCAGAGCTACTGCACTGGATAGCAATCAGAGAAACACTATCCATCCATCTTTCAAGTAAGGAGTCATCAGCATTTGCATCCCATGAAGACTGCTTTCAATATTGCCACTAGATAAAATTCAATGTTTTTCTTTTTTCTGGTTGGTGAACAGAAGCAGTTCAAGAAATGAGCAGGGTGCAGAAAGCAACACCACAGCTCTGTCAACGAATGTTAAAAGTCATTACTGTGACTGTCTTCTTCTTCACCCTTCTCATTGTGTCCCAGCTCCAGCTGCCAGTAACACAGTAATGACTACAATCTATTTCAGATCAGAGAAGGAGGCAAGACAGTTGCAAATCATTGATATTGACTGTTGGTCTCAATGGGAATGCTTTGTGTTTTTGCATGTACATTCAAAGCGGATGGAAAGAGACAATAGTTGCCATTTCAGTGTTCTAATCTCTCCCAAACTAGCTGGCAAGGAAACAAGTACTGTGAGCAAGAGGTAAAAAAATGTAAATCCCCCTTCACTTCCATGTAGTGTAGGAGCCCTCCTCCAGTGTTTCATAAAATACTGGAATTTACATTTTGTACAGCTCCTTAGTATAGCTGAGGAGTTGCTTGACACTCATCAAGGCTTTAATAAAGCAATTGTTGGACTTCTGCCTGATGTAGTTATTCATTTTGAAGTATTATTCTAGTTCTCATTCCACTTGTCTATATTTGACTAATGGCAGCAGCGCCACACACACTTCCAAGCTCTATGTACAGAGACTCAATATTTCTTTTCACGTTTATTTCTAAAATAACATCTATAATCACTCTAAGCTTTCTTTTGTGATATATACTTGGGTGCCTTCTGCCCTTCTATTTTAAGTTACCTGTGTATCAGGAGACCTGTCCTGGGGGCTGGAGTCCTGTTCAACAGCAGGACAGGAATCACTCAAGTAAAAGAAATGTGGATTTCCTTAGGGTGTGTGTTTTGGTATCCCTGCAAAGCTAACAGCCCTTTTGGAGAATTCCTTACCTATTTAATCTTTAGTCTTATTCCTGGCAAATCCATTGTCAGCTGTGAGTTTGAAAGGGTGGCAGCTGCTATGCTCATGCTACTTAACATAGAAGCACTTGTCCAACTTTATTTCAGAACGCTGGCCAAAACAGAAGCCAAAACTTCAGTCCTGCTAACCCACACAGAATTTGAACTGTCAGCCTGAAACCCAGGGTCAGCTCTTCTTGCGGTTCTGGGTTCTCCACTTGCCTTATTTCTCAACTAACTTTACAGGTGTGAGACTGGAGGAAAGGGGAGAAGGCGGCAATTCACTCCTCAAATGCTGGAGACATGACAGGGAACTGCAGGGGGGGGGGATGATCATTTATGTAAGGCAATCTTTGCTAAGTGCTCACAGCGCTGCGGAGATGAACGACGGGGCTGCAATCACAGTCTCGTACTGCCATCTACTGCGTGGAGATCCCGCTCCTAGCGCCAGGGACACCTCCGTGACATTGCTGCAGAGGGAAGCTGGGAGTGCGCCAGCAACAGCTATCCCTTTCTTCCTTAGGGACTGCTCTCTCTTTTCCTGGGCAAGATTTTGCTGTACAGCCTTTTGAGAGTCCTCTCAAACATGCACATTGCTCAACTGCTTTGTCCAGAGAGAAAACCTAGCTTCTTCACTTCATGATTTGGGGGGGCAATTGATGGGGTGACAGATAATGAGAGAACACTTTATTGCAGCTAAATGCAACTGTTGAAAACAGAGGAATCCAAACTAGAAGGGATCAAGGCTTTGAGCTACCGTGGGGGGGGGAAATGCCCATGTTCTAAAGCACCTAACAGCAGATTTTCACTCCTAGAACATCAGAGAAGGAATACATATACAGGATAGTTTTGTTCTCTTAATAAATTAACCATAGCTGCCACTTAGCCATCTATGCAAGCATATGGCAGATGACTGCTAGGTGACCAATGCCACATGGTAGAGAAACTCCATACCTCATTAGACTGATTTAAATCTCTCCAATGCATCAAGGTAAAAATTATCATATGCCAGAGATGTGTCCTGCCCAAGTATGCAGATTTAACCCTTCTGATGCATCAGGAAATCACACGTGGTGCCCTGATTTGCCCAATTATGCCAGCTCAGAATCAAGAACCAGACCCTCCATAAACAGAAAAGGTGCAGAAGGGATGTTTTCATGTCTGCATCTCAAAGTGCAATTTAAAGATCATTGATATCCAACAAAACAAATGATTTTTATATATAAACACACTCTTATTCTTAAAACACACAAAGGCTTTGGCATTTCTAGCCTGAGAAGACAAACAAGAAACCTTAGGCTGGTTTTCTGTGGTTCTAAGGAAAAAAACATGCTGCTTTGTACTGAACTGAAATTCCACTCAGTTCACACTTTACTGACACCATTCAATATATATTTTAAAAGCACAAACAGCAATCCAATTATATTGTGCTAGGACTAATAAATATAAATTATCCCCCTCCCCTCCTCCAAAGTAGTCTAGAAATGTGCCACAGGACTCAGATTCCTGCCACCATGTCAGAAAACCTGAATTTTCTGCCATGAGCCTGCTGGTATAAAATAATTCAGCTGAAATTGTGGGATGTAAACAGAAGCATTTCACAAGCAGCAAAGGTGATATGAATACAGGTCACATCATCACCCTGACATTAAATGAATGTAAATAACAGGGTTCAAACTCAAAGCTAGAAAGTACATTCTTTGGAAAGCTACAGCTGTAATGAGCATGTGTCTATCTACCTGACATAATCACCAGCCCAGTGTTTTCTTTAAAAGAAGAAAAACAGAGTATGAAGTAGGTACCTGAGCTTTAAAGTTCCCAACTGTTATGTTCTGCTGTCTTTCAACAGACACAACTTTAGCTCTGTAAAAGCTGTACCTGCTAGGCCAGGCTCAGATTAAAGACAGAGCTGTAAGCAATGCAGGCATGTGTCTACTAACAACATCCTCATGGATATCTGAACCAGTATTTTGGAAGAGGATCATATTTCAATTTTAAAATATGCTTTCTAATGGGAATGCTACATTGTGGTTTTTGTTTTCTAAGATAAAAAGTCAGAGGTTTGAGGATAGATCCTGCAGCTTCAGGAATAGTGAGGAGTAGAAAAAGGAGCACTGAACTCAATTCCTTCTCATGGGCATGCCCTAGATTGTAGTCTCTCCCTATGCTGTTGAATTCCCCTCTTGCCTTACCTCTGTCCTGCATTCTCTGCAGACAACAAAAAAGGTTTTTCCTCCAGCCCAGCATTCCAGACCTTGAGAAAAAGAAACACAAGTGTCTAGTGTCTTGAAGGAGTTTGCAGATGTGCAGCTGGAATACAAAACACAGCTTCTGTATAGTGCTACACCTTGACAGAGAGGCCAGTCCATCTGTGCTTGCAAAGAAAGGAAAACTCTGCTTCATGCAAAAGCCTGATTGTGAACCACCCAGGCTGCCCTTTGCTGCAGGGATGGAGCAACTTCACATGTCCACAGTGAAAGAAACAGATGGTGAGAGAAGGGTGGACAGATGAATTGGTAAATCTCGAGGAGCTGAGCAATTCCTTAAAGGGCACATTTGTCTTATGCCAGCCACACAGAAACCACAGACAATAATATATTCACAACACAGTGTAGTCCAATGGCTTAGGGTTCATTTTCAGAGGATGAAAATATCCACAGCCACCTCACCCACTCTCCCCAGAGCGACTGATAAGCCAGTTTTCTTTGGAACTTGCTTGCTCCTTACATCTCCAGTTCAGAAAATATATGTATTTATATCCCTTAGTAGAGGAAAGTAGTGCAAAACTTACTCATCTTTTGAACTGGCACTCAGTTTTTGCTTATGCCTGTCAGACTTAGGAGCAAGCACACGTGCTCCCCAAGCAGGAAAGGTCATTGTGCTCATTTTCATTAAGGCTTGTTAAAATGCATACTCAAAAAATCATGACTACCAATGACAGTTTTCTAAGCTAATTCCAGTTGCAAATACAATGTCCTACAGATTCTCTTGTAAGGTGGCATTAAGCCTATTTCTGGTCTAAGTTCTTGGATGCTCTTAGGAAATCCCTATTTTCTAGCTGTATTTGAGAGGAATTGCAGTTTCTACACAAGTAGCACATAAGAGCATTTCCTCTCTTGTAACACATGCAAAGACAGAAGAGAGAACAATCTTGTTGACACAAGTCATTATTTCAAGTGTGTTATAAAATGGTACATAAAACACAGGTTCCCACAGAACAGGACAAGGCTACTTTATATCTCATTTCAATTTAGTGTTAAGTCACTGTCAGATTTGTGCTCTATGCCCATTTTGTACTTTGCAAGCAAAAACAAGATAGCACAAAAGCAACTTGACATAGAATCACAGAATGGTAGTGGTTGCAAGGGACCTCTAGAGATCACCTAGTCCAACCCCCCTGCCAAAGCAGGGACACCTAGGCCAGGTCACAGAGAAATGCATCCAGGCAGGTTTTGAAAGTCTCCAGAGAAGGAGATTCCACAACCTCTCTGGGCAGTTGATTCCAGTGCTTTGTCACCCTCACAGTAAAGAATTTTCCCCTGATGTTGAGGTGGAACTTCCTATATTCTAGCTTACACCCATTGTTCCTTGTCCTATTACTGGACACCACTGAAAAGAGACTGCCCACTTCCTCTTGACACCCACCCATCAGATATTTATAGACATTAATAAGATTCCCTCTCAGACTAAAGACTAAACAGCCCCAGTTCTCTCAGCCTTTCTTCATAGGAGAGATATTCAAGTCCCTTAACCATCCTTGTAGCTCTCTGTTGGACTCCTCCAGTAGATCCCTGTCTCTCTTGAACTGGGGAGCCTAAAACTGGACATAGCATTCCAGGTGTGGTCTCACCAGGGCAGAGCAGAGAGGGAGGAGAACCTCCTTAGACCTGTTGGACGCACTCTTCTTCATGCACCCCATGATACCACTGGCCCTCTTGGCCACAAGTGCCCTTGCTATCCCAGGGATAACTTACTCTCCACTAGGACTCCAAGGTCTTTCTTCTTCAGGGAGCTGCTTTCCAGCAGGATGACCCCTGTACTGGTGCCTGGTCTTATTCCTCCCCAGATGCAGGACTCTACCCTTGTCATTTGAGACCCAAGAGCCAAAACACCAGAGAGCCATGTGTGCCAGGAAAAGGTTGCAAACACTACTCTTATGCACCACTTCTGGTTTTGACTCTCTGCCTAGTGTCATGCAAAAAACTTAAACCATTATCAAGGAATTACAATTCTTCTCCTAACCTGCACATCTCCTAATTAGATACCCAAATGATTTTAATGCTCAGTCTTCCTGCAAAAAAATAAAAATTATCCATAGTGTCCATGTAGACTTTTGACCAAAGGGGTTTTGTTTTGCTGCAACAATTCAACCCTTTCTGTAAATGCAATGCTAAAATACAAGAGTGTGGGGTATGCTTTGGGTGCCTTTAGGAAAATATACAGAAGTAAAAAAAAAATATATGCTTGGACTTTATCTTGGGAAGAGATGTAGTCTTTGCTATGAAGAAAAGAAACACTTTTGAATCTCTCATGTTACAAGAATTAGTTTGCAAATAGTTTTGCTTGTGCCACAGTTGTGGCCTCACACACAGTGAGACACACAAATTCAACCAGCTAACAGACTCTGGCCAACCAAGAATATACAAACTACAGAAAGCAAAAAAATTCTTGCTCTGTTGGAAAAAAAAAAAAAGCTATTTATTGACATAGCACAAATTCTTTCAAATGGTAACTTCCTTCCACAGGTTAGAGTCAACATTGAGCTTTTTTGAGGGAACCATATGTGTGAAAGCTTGTTGGTTCTGAGACTGCAAATGCAAGACCAGCAAACGGATGTTTACAAAGTGCTCCAAAGCCACCTGAAGGGATGCAGGCTCGAGTGCTGAATCCCACACCTAGGAAGCAGGACAGCACACAGAGAATCCTGTGCCTCCAGGGAGCATGATGCTCCCCTCTGTCCATCTCTGCCTGCCAGTCCCACTGGTGTTCACTGAGAGAGAAGGTGAGCTACAGGTTCTCTAACAGCACGAGTCCATCCCCAACATACAGCATCAGTGACACTGACAGACTCGTTCCCAGGTCAGGCACATCCAGCCAGGCATTTGCTACCCACAAAATAATCTGTTTCTTGCAAGTGCAGAACCCCCAGCTCTGCCATCCTCCCTCACAGCAAAAACAGGAGCTAGCTTGTACTTTCTAAGAGTAATTCCTTTTTCTGCAGCCTGTCATGTACCCACTCAGTAGCATAGCTTTTGCTTACACCGCTGGTCATGCATCTCACCCCCACCCAGAAAGGAGCATTTTAAGAGAGATGCTGACACCTTCAGGGCCTCATTCCATCTCCACATGTCCCTGCAAACTGTCCAAGTAACACCTGATACATAGAGGGCTAATGAGATGACACTGAGCAACTATATGCAACACCCAAAGGAGAAAGAGTGCTGTCCCAGCAGGGTTCAGACAGGAAAAGACAAAACCAGAGAGTGCAGGAAGGAGAGAGCAAGTGAAAAAAAAATAAAAGAAAAAATAAAGAAAATAATCAAACACAACCAAAAAAACCCCAGGTTTATAAATGTGGAAAAGGAGAAAATGCTTCAGCTTCGAACGTCACAAGAGAGGGTCAGTTTGCTTGTGAAGAAGAAAAGTGCTACTAGGAATTGAAACCAGGATGGTGTGGCAAGCAGCTTGCTAAGAGATAAAGACAAGTCACGGGGAGAAAACACAGCTGCAAGGACAGAATGCAGTAAGGAGCTGCAAGCAGCCTTACAGGAGCTTAGGCAGTGCCAAGGAATGAGGAATCCTGCAAGCAGAGTTCTGGTTTCAGGCATCTGAAGGGGAGGGATGACAGGTTAAAAAGTAGCTTCCAGAGTAGTAGCCTGAATAGACTCAGCATTTGTATAATTTCACCTTTCAGTCAGAAAACACAAGGCAGCATTGATGTACCTACACAGCTACAAAGTGTTATGTTTCTAGAACTGGTCATGTAGGGTTCCCATCCCAGAGCCTCAGATGTTCAGCTTAGCCAGTGGCCATCATATTTTACAGGCCAAGTTTTCAAGAGACCAAGAGTTCTTGATCTGTTTTTGTACTGGCAGTTATAAGGAGATACATGGAACCAAGTGTTACTATCAGCTCTTCAGGAACACTTCATGCTATGAGAATCTCAAAATAAAAATACTCCTGAGCTCCTGGAAGTGCTCAACACCTACAGCATTGGAAACCCTGATGGGTGAGCAAGTGAATCCTATCACTGTGATGTAGGACGTGAGCAAGAAGAATTGAAGAATTAATGCACTTAGGGGGGAAATGTGCCCTCACACAGGCACTGCCTCCAAATAAAAGGTGGGAATCAGTCAGAAAAAACCCTGGGCTGGGTCTGGGCTGGTTTCTTTTATCAGTGTTGTTGCTAAATGAGGTCTGAACAGGCAACAATGCATGATTTATTGAAGTGAGATTTAATTAGAACAGCACAGATGTTTTCCTTTGTCCTATTTTTCAGTAATGCTCATTTCTCTTCTTCCAGCACAGATTAAAATAGTAAACCTTATGGCTTTAATATGACCTGCACTTTTCTGTATCTGTTGTCTCCCACAATTTCCCCTTCTTCTTGTAAAAAGCCAAAGGCAAGACAGGAGGGCAAGAAATTGCTCTTTCTGAATTGCACACTTCAAGCTCCCTGGAATACCGATGTAGCTTACTTAGCAACTGAGTATCTCTGTCAGCTTTACAATTCTGTGTCCATGAACTATTTAAATATGGGCCTGACCCAGCTTTCCAAACATAAAAGCAGCAAGTTTCAAAAATCAAAAGAACTGTATCTGAAGCTTCTATCAGCTGTGACATTGCCAAGCAACAACATTGGAGCACCTTATATTTTTCCACTTTAATAAAGACAAGTGAAAGGCAACTTCTTCTTGCAACTCCAGATTATTATCATCTTCAGAATCACTTTGAATGGAACCCATCAGACAGCCCTTTTTCTTCATGGGGATGATAAAGGATGCAATGAGCTAGCCAGGACAAGTAAAACAGTGAACCCTGCTCCCCAAGAGACACCTGTGCTCATCTCTGAGGTTACTGAACTGGCAACTGCCCAAATAGGTGAGTTTGTATTTGAGTATTGTGAACCATGCTATTACGGTCCTGCAAAGCTATGGCTCATTAATTTCCAGATCCATGCAGGCAGAGGGCCAAGGATAGCAGGACAGCCACAGCACTTCATCCCAAGTGCACAGCTTCAACAGGGTAGCCCAGAGGACAATGGTCACTGGGCTAAACCCAGCCTAGTGCTGAAGGGCATGGCTGTTTCCAGATCCAGGGAGAATTTCAGGTCTCATCTCCCTAGCACTCATGTGACAACTAAGGCAGGAAAGAAGTTTTTTGTTTGTTTTTGCTGTTGATACCAAATTTCAACAATGTACTTCATTTTGCCCCAAACTCAGCTCTGGGCAGCTCTGCAACCCTGCTAAACCCTAATTGACTTCTGGCCGCAGTGGCCATTCCCCAGCTCAGCAGCCCCAGAGCACCCCACACCACTCTGGCCAGCAGTAGCAGTTCCAGTCCTCAGGACACACACAGCCATTTCCACTAGGGGGACGTGAAGAATTTAGCCTCCACCTGCCGGGAACCCTCATTTTCACACACAGCCAGGGAAGTCTCAGCCAGGGAGAGCTTCTGCCACCACCAAGCTGCACCGGGCTCAGCCGGGCTCACTCGTGGGCTGCCCTGTGCTCATGGCAAGAGGATGTGCAGCAGGAGGGACCTGTTCCTGCAGGCAGCTCCAGGCCAAGCAAGGTCAGAGACAGCAGACCAAATGCAAGGTACCCGGGTCAGGGCAAGCACAAGCACAAGTACAGGCTGATTGGAGAATAGATTGAGAACAGCCCTGAGGAAAAGGACTTAAGGGTGTTGGTGGACAAGAAGCTCAACATGAGCCAGCAATGTGTGCTTGCAGCCCGGAAAGCCAGTTGTGTCCTGGGCTGCATCAAAAGAAGCATGGCCAACAGGCCAAGAGAAGTGATTCTCCCCCTCTACCCTACACTCATGAGACCCCACTTGGAGTACTGTATCCAGTTCTGTAGCCCTCAACACAAGAAGGACATGAAGCTCTTGGAGCAATTCCGGAGGAGAGCCATGAAGATAATCAGAAGACTGGAGGACCTCTCCTATGAAGACAAGCTTAGAGACTTGAGGTTGCTCAGCCTGAACAAGAGAAGACTCCAGGGAGACCTTATAGCAGCTTTCCAGTACCTGGAGGGGCTACAGTAAAGCTGAGGAGTGACATAAGGCCATGTAGTGAGAGGACAAGGGCTAATGGTTTTAAACGAGAAGAGGGGAGATTTAGGTCAGAGCCGCGCGCCCCTGGCGCCCCCCCAGCGGCCCCGCGCGGTGCTGCGGGCCCCTCGCCCCGCCCCGCCCTGCCCTCCCTTGACCCCCCAACATGGCGGCAGGGAAGGGCCCGCCTGCCCTCACCAGCGCTGTCGCAATAGCGCCTCGCCCTCGCTGCGCTTTACGGTAAAGCCGCAAAGCAGGGCAGGAGGTAGCCGGAGGAGGGGGCGGCCGGCGGAGCGGAGGCCGCCATGGACCGGAGAAAGAAGCCGCTGGACGTAGCCGCCTCCTCGGTGAGTGCGCGAACCTAGCAAGAAGCAAAAAAAACCCCTCCACGTCCCCGAGGGGCCTGTTGCTCGGCTTATAAGGGTGTGAGGCTGCCAGGTGTGCCTCGTTACCGGCAGCGGCGGAGCTGCCGCAGGCGGACCCGTGCTGCACAGGCCGGTCGGGTGGAGAGCCGCTTCCGGGGGTAGAGATACACCGGGGCGTGTGTTCTGCCCGCTCGCCTTAACCCCAGCCCACCGACATGCACACTTGTTAAAGCAAATGCTTGAGTCAACGGGTTGTTTTGTAACGTTTGCGACACGCGTTCTGACGTCCCGTCGTGTGTGCCCCCAGTCGTGGCGGGATGATAAAATTGGGGCCTGAGAAGGAAATGTGAGTTCATTTCCTGATTTTTCCAAAGCAGCCGGAGGTTCGTGTCTTGGGAACCTGACCTCCGACCCCTGGGGGTGACGAGGTGCTGCTCCTCCCGGCTCCCCTGTGATCTGTGAACAAGAGACTGCTACCAAACACGTAATTTTCCCAGATAAACAGATCATGTCAACTTTGGGTTGTTGCATATGAAATATTTAACATTGAATTTTTGGATGATCACTTTTGAGCAGTGGGAGGGACAGGGTTAATTTACAGCATTGCGTCATTGTCACAGGGAGCTGAACAGCAAATGCTTTAGTGTTTGGGACAGATGCTAATACCACAGTCTTCCACTTGCCTGATTTAGTGTGCATCTGGGACATTTGTCTTCTGTAGGACTTGCAGGAAAAATGGCACAATATCCTCTTCCAGCCTCGGTTTGTCAGTGTAATTTCAAGGCAGTATCCCAGCCAGTGGTGTTTCCTAATAAAAGATGAGATGGCTGTTGGTCAGAGATGGCAATGATGCTTCTATATATATATTTTCTTAAAGGAACATGAAAATCTGTAACTATAATGAGTATATAAACCAATGGGAAAGTATTGATGTTTTATGAAAGCAAACTTTTATCAATTATTTCCCAAGACAGGATTCTATTCATGATCTAATGGTCAGAAGTTTCCTTTTCAAATCCAGTAGTGTTATTTCGTTAGTCCTTCTCTACTGGTTTCCCATCAGGAAGCTGGTAAAACCTGCATGGAAGCATGGCTCTCTTATTTCCCTTGTGTATCAAAGGATCAAGGGGTTTTTTTTAAATCCTTAATCATAATTTGCATTCTGTGTTTTTTATATATTGTTTGCTGTAAGATCAAAGTGTGATCTTTATGATCAGATCAGTGCTTCAAAGTTTCATATAAAAAATGCAATCAAATACTCATATATTTGTAGGTACCAGATTGTTTTACTAGAAATACAGTGATTGCTTTATTTCAGTAACTGATGTATGTGCATGTGATGTGTCTTGGTTGTTTATTTCTTTTGCTGTTGATGTAGTTGGTAGATCTCAAAGCAGAACTCTTCCGAAAGCAAGAAGAATTCAAGAAAGAAAAGCTCTTGAAAGATGCTGGCATCTTCACAAAGCCCAAAACTTCTAATAAGGTAGAAATATTTTTCTGCTGTTCTTTTTTATCATTCTTTCTCCTTAAAGTAGGGGAGTTCGTGTTCAAATCTCAATAAATAAATACTGCAGCACAGTAGATACAGTCTCAAGTCAAACATGTTTAAGATGTTCTTTACAAAGTCTTTCATGATTGATTTGCACAGTTTGTATTCTGGAGTTGAAATATGTTTTAATCATTACCATTTCAATGCTTTTCTTTTCTTTCTTTATTTGTTGTTATAAAATTGTATTTCACAGAAACCAAGCATTTGGAACAAACAAAACACAGGAGTTGCAAATCGAGCTGAGAAAGATGTTGAGCAGAAGGCAGAAGAGGAGCATATATTGGATAAATCAAGGTGACTCTTGGACTCCATGAGAAAGGAGTGCTTTGGAGAACTTGGTTTTTGGTGTTTAGAAAAGCACATCGAGCAAGTTGTGCATGTTTTGGACCAGCAGTTCTTATTAGACCAACCAGCAAGACCAGCATCAGTTCCATGCTCCATTCCATTCCAGTAATGTACCAGTTGCTTCCCAGCAGTCTCCTGCTCTGGGGACACCTGCCCTCACACAATCCTTGCTAAGTGTATCAGGCTACTGAGCTTTGAAAGTCATCTTTAGAATTAAAAGCCACAGCAGCGACACATGGGAATTCTATAGCAAAGTGTTTATTGGACTTGACAGAAAATGGCTCTCTTTTTTGTAAGATTTACCTCATCTTCTA
The DNA here is from genome assembly GCA_020745705.1 of Hemiprocne comata. Classification (NCBI taxonomy): domain Eukaryota; kingdom Metazoa; phylum Chordata; class Aves; order Apodiformes; family Apodidae; genus Hemiprocne; species Hemiprocne comata. The sequence continues at coordinate 14,855,752 of CM036595.1, forward strand.
AATTATTTAGTTGTACTTGACAAATTGCACTTGAGATTAATTCTGTAACTTCACTACAATTACTTTCAGTTTAAACTCTGGAACTGGGTATCTCTGTATCCTCAGAAAAGTCCCTTAAGTTTCAAAACAAAAACCAGGCATGAATCAGCTTCTAGTAAATATTTCAAGCACTCCTGGTACTTCCCATTTATCTAAGGCTAAATTTGTAATTTTTAACTGTGTTTGGAATTTCTGGGATTGCAATGTTAATTTTTTTTTTCTTTTTTCAGGAAGAAACTAGAAGAGAAAGCAAAGCTGTATGAGAAGATGACAAAAGGCGACTTTCCAGGTGAACAGAACTAGTCTAAATGAGTATTTAGATAGATAAGTATAGATAGATTTGTAAAGTTCATCCTATAAGCTGGTATTTCTGGCTGTCTGATGATTTACAGCAGCCACACTATGAATTCACTTCTTGTCTTGTTGCATGGGAAAATTTTTTTTGCATTATTATACAAAGTGGGGGTTATTCTGCTTTGAAAGGAAGAAAAGTATAGGTACTGGAGAAAATAAAATTACTTTTTGAAGGACAGGCTGTCCTAGTAAATGGGCTTGTTTCACTCATTGATTAAGTGGGTGGAATATACTCTGGTTTTTCTATAGAGAATCTTAGAAAAATAAAATTAATTTATTCTCCATTATGCAGTCTTTGGATTGCATTGCTGATGTCCTGTCCTGCATCCTAATTCCTTATGAAGAGAAGAGGAGAGGAGGGGAGTCTGGCTGGTCTATATGTGAATGCCAGTCATGCAGCTAATAGGGTTACAGCATTATAATCTGTCCCTTTCTTCTCTCTCTCATTCAGTCCTTTGCAATACATAAATGCTAAAATAGAATTTAAATCTCCTTCTGAGTAATCTATAATGTCTTCTTTACTACTGTCTGGTTTTGTCCATATGACCCCACCACTTCTCTCTACTTTTCTAAAAAGCACTCTAGTGACTGTTTAACTACTGCCAACACACCAAATGTTGAGCATCAAAAAAGTATTTAAACTGTTACATGTACTTCTGAACTAGTTAAAATAGTTAATAACAAGAAAATATTTTAGTGTGAAGACTGCAAACTTTTCTGTATTGTACTCAAACAATTAATTTAAAATGCCCTAAAGCTTCTATTCAGAAGTAGAGGTTATCACTGTGGAGCAAATTTTTGGGTCCAAGTTTGTCTGGCACTGCATGAAGTTTGAGTATTCCCCAATAGCATGGTCAAGGGCATTGCTGGCAGCTGAAAGCTGATTGTGGCTATTTAGTATTGATTTTGTGCTCAGTTCTGTTCTTTTCATGGCTGTTCTCTAAGAATCGATTTTCCACCTTAGATGAAGAAACCGAGGATTTGTACCTAGTGGATTTCACTCAGAAGATCATAGACAAACAGCAGGAAGCACAGGAACTGTATCAGAGTGAAGCTGCTAGAAAGTCTTTAGAAAAGGAGTCAGATGACGAGGAAACTCAACCTGAAACGGAAATACCACCGCCCGAGGACCCAGATGAAGAATGGTTGGTATTACTGATTGGACTTTTGTTTGGTTAATGTTACACATTGAGAAGAGGTGGTAACACACTTTCTTTCACATGTCATTAAAGACAGTCCTTCATGTTACTTCCCTTTCCACATAGGTAACACTGCAATATAATCTACATCCAGGATTTTAAGGAATACTAATCAGGGAAATGTACTATAAGTGAGACACTGTAATATCCTTTCTTATTTTCTTTCATAGTTTGTGGGAGTTCTGATCACAGCATTGATACAATTTTATACATTGATGTTTTGAATCAAAATGTAATTTAGCAAAACTTGTGGTTTTTATAGTCTTCTCCAATTGCACGTGTCATACAAAACGAGCAGTTGTTTTTCACTGTGTGACCTCCTCTTAAAGGAGGGAAACTGATTGGAAAAAGAACATGATTTTCCAGCATTTCTTTCCCTGTTTATCTGCAACACAACAAATAGTCTGTGACAATTTTCTGTGACATCCCAAGTAACTACTAGATTTTTATCCACAACTTCAGTAAGAATTATGAAACCAGTCTTGACTAAATATTTTCCATGCCCATTTGACTGACTTGCTTATGGAACAGAGATTTTACTTCTGGTTATCAGTTTAAAACATTAGTAACCAATATGGAAAAGAGTACTGCTCTTCTCCAGTTTATTAGGCCAAGATAAGGTTTGCAGTGCACTGTTTTGGAATAAACTGGAAGGATGAATCCAGCAGAGTACCAGAAGACTGTTGGTGGCAAAGGCAGATATACCCATTACCAGCATATTACTGCAGTTCAAGATGAAGCTATAAAAATGATCCAGCAATGGGCTCAAACTGCTTCGTGCTCTCATTGCCGCATAAAGTGTCAGAAATTTAAACTGATACATTTTCCCCTTCACGTGGTGCTTTTCTGTAATTTCCTACATCTAACTTCAGTGATGTGTGTTATTATTAATATAGTGTCCATCTCAGTGAGGCCATATCCTACTGGGGATATTTGGGTGCTAGTATAATTAATGGTGATTATTCTGGAGCCATAGCTCTATCTTCACTATAGAGAATGCAGACTTTTTTCCTACTGATGTTACATTATAACGAAAACCAGAGAGCACTGAGTATATACTAAACTGTAGATAATCTTATATATAAAAGACTTAACTTGGTAAAAACGTAGATCTTTAAAAGTTTGGGTTTTGGGAACTAGATGGCCAGTCATACTTTCTCAGATGTAATAATAGTTCTTTAGAAAGGGATAATTGAGGCAGCTTGATGCTTAAGGATTTCCTAGCATTACAGGAGAATAAGTATAGCTCTTAACAGCTTTTTCAGCAACTGTAAATTAAGTGTTCTGTACTACAAAGAGTTCAATAAGAAGCACAATATGTGTTTCAGAGGAACATTTTGCTTGCATTTTATTCAGCCTTTGTTACACCAGCTGAATAAATGCTATCAGCCTACTCTAAATGAGCCTTAGACTGATAATTGAAATATTTTGTAGCAATTTCATATCTGCAAGAAGTCAATACTGCATCATTATTTTCACCATGGGAAGCAAGTATGAGGCTCAGTTTTATTTTTGGTGTGAAAACTACGGGACATCGTAACTTTTGAATGTTTTTTACACCATCGTATTGCCAAGGCAAACAGCTGGCTCAAAGGGAGATGGAGTAAATGTCAGTGATAAAGCTGTGACAGTGCTCAGAATGTGCTCTCCTAACCTTTGAGCCTGTTAATGGAAAGGTTGGAGAAACTGTGACACGTGGAGAGGCTGAGAGGTGATGAATACTCTTTGGAAAGTGTCACTGCTGCTGTATTTTGGGTAAGAGTGCTGTAAATCTGCAAACAGAAGTTCAGCATCAAGTGTCCTTTACTTTCATTATAGGGTCGATTATGTTGATTTCTTGGGCCGATCTAGACGCTGTATGAAGAAGGATTTGCCAAGTCTGCTTAAAATGGATCAGGAACTCCAAGGGAAAAGGTGTGGTTTCTCTAATGGAAGTGCATGGTCCTTGCAGTATTTAACATACTTATTTTTAATAAGCCAGAGCAGAGACTGTGCTTTGTTACCCTGTTCTCAATTCAGAATTGCTGATGCTACTGCTTTCTCTAGATGTCCTTTAGACAAACTTCTGCTGGTTACAACATTGTGCCTTGAAAAATAGAGAAAAATAGAGTGGCTACCGAGAAACTGTGCATGGTTTTACCAAAACTTTCTATTATAAATTCACCAAGTGTTGCAAGGCTTCTGTTTGTTGCAAGGCTTCTGTTGTATTTCACCTTGGCAGCTGACCATTTGAAATACATGGCTGGTGTATTGGTTTCAAATTGCAACTGAATGGAGACCATAGATATAAAATAAAAGCCCAAATGAAATTTTTAACCAGCTACTAAGGGGTGTTTTTTTTATGTAAACGCTGACTAAATCTAAAACATCCCTTATGGAGTGTAGTTTACAGAGGGAAGCTCTAATAAATTGACTTTGCAATGTCTCCTGTATTTGATGCATCTTTTAAAGCTGTGGTCCTTGTATGGAAACTGTATTTTATTCTATATATACCTTGCCAGAGAAGCGATTTCTGGTTCTGTTCAACCAGGAAACTGATAATAGTTCTTCAGCAATTCAATATTCATCATTACATTCAAAGTGAATTTGTTAGATCTCCATTTGTTTGGTTTTGCTCTTCTGTTAAACAGCTGTTTAACAGCTCCTCTGTTAAAACTATTGTGGCAGCGCTAAGATTTTTTCTTCAGAAAATAATATAAATGCATCTCAACTGAGCCCTTAATGTTGCTGAAGTGAAAATTCTTTCACCCTGACAACTCAATAGTCTGTTCTCTAGATTTTACACATAAGATGGAAGAATATGAGTGCTTTGAAATTGCAGTCTCTGCATCGATATGGATGACAGCCAGCAAAAACAGCTTTAGCTAGACTATAAAAGAAAAAATCCTGCTGCCTCTCTTGGGAAAACAAAAATATTTCCCATAGTGGGGATTAATATTTGGCATGGATTTCAAGGGTGGATTGATGGCTAGCTTTTTGTTACTTCAAATACCTTTAATTTTCTTATGTTAAATCTGTAATATTTCTCTATGATTACTGGAATCCCAACAGATGCCAATAAAAGTGACTATTTCATCTCCCATTCTGTGATTGGATAACAATTTCATAAAGTTCCTGAGAAAGGAGACGATTTTGTTTTAAGCCTTTTAATAAAATCTTCTACTAGTACCTTGTTTCAGAGGCAGTTTTGTATTTCTGTTTACTGTGTACCATAGTAATCAATGCTGCATCACTAAATGGTGCCTGCAGTGATCCATGTTTTGTAAAAGCTGCAGCAGGGAATAAGACCCAATTGTACTTTCACTGCTTCATATAATAAAGCTGGTAAGTTCTGCTCTGTAATCCCTAACTTTTTTTTTTTTTAATTAGACAAGGTCTTGATGGGAATACTCTGTTATCTGAAGACATGAGAAGAGAACTTCAGAGGCAGCAGTGGGAAAAAGAAGAAGAAGAAGCCCTCAGAAAACCCATGGGACCAATACATTATGAGGACATTCGAGAAAATGGTATACTTCCATATTTTCTATCACTTATCTTTATATCACCAAAGATACTCATTTTAGATGAAGCACAAGAAAGTTACTTCTGGTGCCTGTATAGCAAAGTATAGGTATGTGTTAAGCCACATGTGTAATAACCATTCAGGTTACCAGTACATAAACCTAGATTTATTTTTCCTCAAATTGTGTTTTTCTCAAACGTATTTTTCAAATTTCATTGCCTCGTGCTGTGTTCACCTTCAAGAAGCTTCACTTCATGCATCATCTACAACAACCACTTTTTAGCTATCTAAAACTAATACCCTGTGTGTTGTTGGGAGTAATTCAGTGCCTGAAAGCAGGGTGCATGGTACTTGTAGCTACTGTCAATTATAAACTGAGTGTAACTTAAATTTCTTGGTTCTCTTCTTCTTTTCAGAGGCCAGACAGCTTGGTGTGGGTTATTTTGCCTTTTCTCGTGATAAAGAACTTAGAAATAAACAACGGGCAACGCTGGATATGCTAAGAGAGCAGGTATGAGTTTAAAGAGCAAAATGGGGCATGAAGGCATCCTGGTTTCACTGGTCACTGTCCTTGATTTATTGTCTAAGTCTTTTACTAGGTGATGCCTGCAGCTGACTCCAAAAAATCTGGGCCTTTTTTTTCCCTGTTGAAACATGGTACTTGATGAGGATTACTTTAGTTGTTCAGTGAAGGAGGATGTGCAGTTGATTATAATTACAAAGGAAGGTTAATTCATGTTTTTCTTTGCTGTTAAGACACTTGATCAGAGAACTAAACGTGAACAGTTAAAAGAAAAAAGGAAGGCAGCTCTGGATGCAAGGCTGTCTAAACTGCGAGCACGGAAGGTTAAGAAGTTAAGGGAAGCTGGATTAGATGAAGAGGCAGACAAGTTGGAGAATGGAGGTATGATCTACTGCCTTTTTAAGTTAAATACTTGCTGTTTCATCAATGAACAGGTATACTTTGATTTAGGTTTGGACATTCAATATATTATGTCTTCTATATATACAATTAGTGTAACTGCTAAGATAGTGAGAGTTCATTTAATTGTGTGTAGATACAGAATCATGCCAGAAATAGCTTAATAATGCAGATAGAAATCTGATGAGTAGGTTGTAGGCTTTTTTTGATGCACACTTGAGAGCAGGAATTACATGGGTTAACTGTGCAGGTTGAGGATAGAGCTGCTGAATTTTTAACTGGCTTTTTCTTTTAAGATGAGGTAGAATAGTAAGTAACAAGTGAGTTTTGATACCATATAATACACATTCTTACAGTTTCAATGCAGTCTGTAAATTGTACATGCAGCTGACTTTAGGATTTAGGATGATGAATTTGAGTTCTAATCCCATCTCTGTGCTGTCTCTCTTGTGACACTGCTAGTCACTCATACTGTCTGTCTCCCAATGTAAAACGTAGCCAATATTTCGCTGTGTCAGAATTCTCTGCAGGTGATTAACTGTGCAGTGTCGTGGTAACAAAGAACAGTAAGGTGCCACTGCTGTTGCTGTTCTGAAGAATAAGAATGCAAATTGTTTTCTCCCATAAATGAAATTGAGATAACACACTTAATGTTCTTATTTTTACCTGATTTTCTAGCTTCAGTATAACACTTAGCACATTCCTTTTTGGGTTATTAGGCAATTGATTTTCAGCAGTCTTTTGGATGTACTTAGAAAGCTAATGAACTGTCTCTTTGTAGATACTCTTCCTGATTATCTGGCTTACCCATTATCTTTTCTGAACTAATATGCAGTAATTAAAAAAAAAATGACCTTCTCCACTCAGATGCATTTAATTGTTAGAATGAAATTAGATCACTAGTACAAGCTCTATATATGCAGCTAATTCTTGCATCCTGTTCCTCCTGTGAAGTTCATCTAGATTCTATCCCAAAAACTACTGTCTCTTTCTGTAACATAGAGGTGAAAGGTGTTGCTGATGAACCAGAAGCTCCAAGAGTTCCTGCAGCAAGTAGAAAGGTAGAGGTTGTCATCCAGGAGAGAAGAGACACAAAGCCTGGCGTGCCCTATGTCCGAGAGTGGGATAAAGGCAAAGGTAAGGAAATGCTGATTCAGAATCATTGTTTGCTGCTACATTAATTTCTGCTTTATGACAAAGTACAGTGAGACTGAGAAACAATGGAACACTTTCTCCTTGGGTTGATGACTGTCTGGTCTCCAGTGCAGTGACTGACAAGGCATGCCGTAGTGCCAGTAGCTGCAATCATGTTGCTCCATTTCTGGATGATCCAGAGAGGTTGACAGAATGACAAATTCAATAGTTCACAGACTTGTTGTCTTTCAGCATGATCTTCTGTTGATTTTCTGGAGTTTGTACTAAATGATGGTAGGAACTGGAACAGGTACAGGACAATACAAATAAGTGATGCAAGCAGACACCACTTCAGTGCCAATGTCCCATCTTGAAGCATCGTCCTTGTCACAATGTCAAGGGATGGCTGTCTTCCAGATCCTTCCCAAACCCATTAACTCATTTTGCACCATTAATCTAAGCTCACGCACATTCTTGTAGTCTAGTGCCTAGCTTCTAGGTAAAAGCAAACGAGGAACAGGCAAAACACATAAATGTCAGCATCCTTTAGTACTCCTGTAAGAGCAGCATTCCTATTTTCTGCACTTCTGTTATTTCCAGCTGCTTTTTACTTTACACAGTTTCTCTTTGCATTCAGTTAATGAACGTTGTTGTGAGGGGAAACTTCAGGGTTCCATTAAAAACCAGAACTTCCAGGTCCTGTATGTTCAATCTTTGTCCTGCCCAACTCTGGTTTTTTTCTACCTCTGAGCAATCCTGTAACCTGACTGTCAACTGCACTGAATATTACACTCAGAAAGCAGAGGACAGCTTACTGTAAAATGTGAAGTAAAAAAACTGTGATTTACTGAACATAAATGTAACACAAGCATGTCAGTTAGTATAAGAAGGGGTAAGCAAAACTCCTCACTCTCTTAGATGCTTTCTTCCTTACTACTGCAGATTTTTAAAATTTTTTACCAAAGCAAAGGAAGAAGTCCTGCTCTGATTTGGGCTCTATTTGCTACATCAGACAAATTTGTAACCCTTCTGCATCAGAATTTTCTGTTTCATTTCTTACAGAAGTCTTGATAGAAATGACTACTGAAAAGAATTGTACTGGTTTTAGAGACTAGGTTTGGGAGGCATCTTTCTAAGTGTGGTGATCTTGAGCTGTCATGCCATTGCAGTACTTCAAAACTATAATCAGAAATCAGCAGCTGTCACAGTAACTAGACTATCTACCACTTCTGTTGAAATAAAGAAGTTACTTATTTTCTCCTGTGCCCACTAGAGATAATCTTACCATCTCCATCTTCTAATAACTATGCTTTTAATACCTTGGTTGGTTTGTGTTTAGATTCACCCCTAACTTGAAGTGACTAGGATGAGTTATATAAAGGATGGTGTTTAACACCCAGTGCTTTTGTTCCCGCTCTGCAAAGAACATGGACTGTCAGCTTAGCCAGCAATCTAGTACTAGATGGAAAAGTAACTTCAATTGGCCTTACACAGCTTCTGTTTGCTAGCTTGTTTTCCCTCCTTTCTGACTGATCTTCAGACCCTGAAATCTATATTCAACCTACCATTTTCCCTGTTTTTAACAGAATTGATGTTTGGACAATGGTCAAAGAAACAGGAAGAACTCAGAGATGAGCGAGATCCAGAATTTGCACCACCTTCTGATTACTTTCTGGGACAAAAGAAGGATGACAATTACAGAAGTCAGAATTCGAACAGTCCTGAAACCTCCTCTGAAAAACTGGAAACAGAGGCAGCAGAAAAGCATCAGATGCCATCGGCACAGGCCAACGGCAGCAGAGTTCAGGAGGAGTCAGCATCAACAGCCTCCCATGGCAATGACACTCGGGGTGCGCCATCATCATCAGAAGATGACAGCAGCGATGATGAAGATACACTGCCATCAGCACAGGCTTATGGCTATGGTGCTCAAGGTGTGCCACCTTCGATGCCAGCTTATGGCTATGGACCTCAAGATGTGCTGTCACCAATGCAGGCTTACGGCTACGGCACTCACGAGATGCCATTTCCAATGCAGGCTTATGGCTATAGGGCTCAAGGCATGCTGCCACCCATGCACGCCTACGGCTACGGCACTCATAACGTGCCATTCCCAATGCAGGCTTATGGCTACAGCACCCAGGATGTGCCACCAGCAATGCAGGTCTACAGCTGCAGTGCCCAAGATGTCCCACCACCAATGCAGGCCTGTGGCTGCAGTGCCCAAAATATCCCACCATCAGTGGAGGCCTGTGGCTGCAGTGCCCAGAATGTGCCACCATCAGTGGAGACCTGTGGCTGCAGCGCCCAAGATGTCCCACCATCAGTGGAGACCTGTGGCTGCAGTGCCCAAGGTGTGCCACCATCAGTGGAGACCTGTGGCTGCAGCGCCCAAGATGTGCCACCATCAGTGGAGACCTGTGGCTGCAGCGCCCAAGGTGTGCCACCTTCAGCACAGACCAACAGCAGTGATGCTCAAAATCAGGAGCCACTTTACCAAAGTTTAGATGATATGCTGTCTTACTACAGACAAGTGACTTGAACTGAACGAAAAGATAAGCCAGAATTGTGATTTTAATAGAATTATCTTCTTGGCAAGGATATTATTTTCCCGCATCTGGGAAAAATAAGGTTCTGTAAGTAGATAAAAATAAATGTCCTGGAGACCTAAGCTGTTTTACATCACAGCTGTACTTATGCTCTATTTGTTCTTTTTTTTTTTTCCCTTCTTTAGTAAAATTATGTTATTTTTCTGGCAGTACTTAGTTTAGTACGTATTTCAACTCCTTGCCACTAAAACCTGAACTTTGAGGTATATTAAGGCTTTTTTTCAAAAGTTGAACTCTTCCTTTACTTTGTTGCTCCCCAGCTAGCTTCTGGTTTGGAGGTACCACAAGTTCAGTGATAGATGAGAACAGTTTAGGAAATCTGTTACCCGTGCAGAATATTATCTAGTGAACAGTGATGGTTCACATGGTCATAATGGCTTTTGCATTCCTGAGGTCTGTATATAACTCATAATTCTGTGAAGCAAATTGGAGGGAGTCATTGCAGAAATCAATGAATAATGATGGTTAGACCAAGAATAAACACTTCACTAAAGCAAAAGTCTTGACACCTGAAATTACTGTCTTACTGGTTTAGAAAATGCTCTTATAATTCTCCAAGTGCATTTTTCTTGCATCATCTGTTAAATTTCTGGACAGATCTGGAGGATGTCTCCCATTCCCTCCTGTTCTTTTTAAACCACACCCCCAGTTTACCTCCTGTGACAGCAGCAGGAAATGGGTGTGCACTTGGGCTGTGTTGGTCAGGACCTGCCACTATCAGTGTAGGACTGAGTTAAGTAAAGCAGGTTTGTGTTTTCACTCCTTTCTGAGCATGCAAAATTGTGGGCACGCTGTATCTGTGGTTGGACCTGTATTCATGTGTAAGAACTGAGCTCTTTCCCAAGAGGTACCAGTAGTGGCTTCTCTTGCCTTCAGTGTTCTGCAGAGCCAGGAGCAGTCCCTGGCTCTTGGGTAGTGTATCTAAGGCAGCTTTCTCCCACATCTCTGTGTGAGCATTTTTGATTCAGATACACAAGTTGTCTTTGTCCAAAATGCAAAAAGCAATCAAGCATGCTTGAGTGTCAACCTTCACCTGCTCTCTTTGACTGGCAGGACTCAGTCCGATCTCCAGAGAAGTACCCTTAGAGCAAACAATTTTCTCTGTGTCACCAAAAGCTGGTTTTACCCTTCCCAGAGGGCAGCAGGAATCCAGATCTGACTGTGAACTACTAGGATGTCAGATAAAGCTGCTAGAAAGGGTAAAAAATATCTGGCTGCAATTCTCTAATGTTAGGGGCAAAACTGTATCAATCACATTAACTGTTTATAATAGAATTTATTCTGCCAAGTCCTTTGGTGTCCAGCAGGCCTGGTCCTTTGGTACAGAGGTGCCTGAACCTGTTCAGCCACCAACACAATGATTAAGGTGCTTGGACTGGAAAGTGCACTTTGACAGTACAAGGTGACTGAAACTTACATGTGTTTACAGTAACATGGGCTTTTGCTGACAGAAGTGTTGTATGTCTGTAACTGTTGTAGTTACCCAGCCTTCCAGCTCAGATTGCAGCAGTGACCAGAATTCAGAGAAAGAGCCTTCTGCTTTTATCACTCAAAGAGGCATCTAGCCTTTGCCAGAGGTGCTAACACCATTCAGTGCTTATCCTGTATTGCTATAGGAGCTCTTTTCACTTGGACCAGTGTAAATGACCTAAATTTATTCACACGGGTTGTGAAATACCTTAGTGCTCAGGTAAGAAATCTAATCTGGAGTAGCATCATCAGACACCAAGGAGCCAGTCTGCCATAGGTGTAATAATTAAAGAGTTTCATTTTTTGTCCTAACAATCTCTCTCCCTCATTTTTTTTACCCTCAGATCTCCCTTGATGTTCTGCAGGATGTGTTTCCCTTACTTTCCCCAAGACTGTAGCATACAGGAACAACAGAGATCCTCTTCCTGATAGCATTCAGGGACACCCCTCTCTCTAAAACCACCAAATTAGCATCAAAGCTAATTCTTCTAAAGCTGTGAAGAACATAAAGGCATGGTTTTAGACCAAAAAGGGGCCAACACACTGTGCTGTCTTCTAGAAGATCCAGCTCCCGAGAAAAATAGATACCTAACTTCTGCACAAAGGGCATTCAGAAAGCTACTAACACAAGCTTTTGCACCATGACAGCTGGTGGGATGGCGTGCCGTGTAGAGATGGTGGTCCTCACAGAACTCCATGACAAAGCATGTCCAACTTCTCTATTACTAACCTCACATAGTGCCAGGAGCAAACAGCCCGCAGGAGGGGAAGATGTGGCAAGTTTATTCTCTTTGGGGCTAAGGCACAGGCAGCCTGAGGGGTTACAAACTGAGGCCCCTACAGAGAAGCGTGTGCGCTCAGGTGAGGCTGCGCTTTTGCTGAGGCGAGGGCAGCAGTGCGCATGCGCGGGCTGGGTGCTGAGGCGAGGGCAGCAGTGCGCATGCGCGGGCTGGGTGCTGAGGCGAGGGCAGCAGTGCGCATGCGCGGGCTGGGTGCTGAGGCGAGGGCAGCAGTGCGCATGCGCGGGCTGGGTGCTGAGGCGAGGGCGGCAGTGCGCATGCGCGGGCTGGGTGCTGAGGCAGCGGGGAATCCCGCGGGGCTGCTGCGAGCGTCTCCCGCCCGTCACAGCCCCCTGGGGCGAGAAACTTCTCTTTGGGACTAGGAACCCCCCCGGCAGCGGCTTGTGCGCTGACTTCGTCTCCATACCCAGTGAACCATCACTGCTGCTCGTTTCAAAAACTAAGTTCTACTCCCACAAGCACCGTTTCCCTCCCCCTCTCCCCCCCCCCCAGGCATTGTTGAGTGTAAAAGGGCTGTGATGTCAGTACAGAAGTTCAAGGAATCATATAGAATCAAGGTTGGAAAAGACCTTCAAGATCAACAAGTCCAACTGTCCACCCTACCAACCAAAGGAGTGTTGTTTTGGATAGTGGATGACCCTAAGGTAACCACTTTGCTGGCAATGGAAGTATAACCCAACCTTCTGTTTGGAGAAAACTTCCAGCTCTTACCAGAGCGTGGGTTGATACAGCCACATCTTGGACAACTGCAGCTAAACCTGACCCTCCACATTAAAACTGCAGATTTTAACACTCAGGCCCTGACCCTCATTTTAACAATGAAGTGTGGAAATTGAAATTTATTCTCACAAATTACTTCCAAACCAGCAGATGCACTCAGGCTCCACAGGGTCACAAGTGGTCCTCAGTAAAAGGTCCATTTCCAGTATAAAACAGTAACACCAATTTTAAAATAAAACCCACAGATAAAGAGATAAAATAATACATCTTAACAAAAAAAATTTATTCTGACTAAACAAAATGTACAATGTTTCCCAAATGACAGTGAGTTTTTGTGACTCTCTGAAGTCTGCAGATCCATGGAGTAATTCGATCACTTCTTACCCTGCAGCTGGATCAAACTACTTTTTGCCAGACTTCTTTATTCCACCACTGGCTGCCAAAAGAAATAACACAACTGGTTAGACAACTCTTACAGAGCTTAGCTACAAATTTAGTTTGTCGTAAAATCAAACCCCCACTAGACTGCCTGTACAACTCACACCCCTACTGGTGAATTGCTTTTGCATGTGTTGCTCTTCTGTGTTTGTGATCTCACTTCACCCTGAATGAGTAACTTGACATTACCTTAACAATGGAAACCAAGTTTCTCCTGGAACCAAATAGGCCCCATGAATCTACAACAGAACTAAACATTTCAACAATTCCTTTTTTCCTCCATAGACACCCTTCATTGTTTTTTTCTTACCAAATTTAAGACTAAGGGAATAAAAGCATCGGTATCCCTACAGCAACCAGAGCCCCCAGCTGGGACCTAAACTATATGGAATTATGAGAATTCCAGTTCTCTGGGATTATCTGTTCTCTGCAGTTCCTATTATTGAAGAGACTAAAGCTGGGTGAAAGAAAACAACACATTAACACAGCAACAAGTGCATCATTTTTTGTAAATGCTGTTTTTTATGAGTATGTCTCGTGTATGAGCAGTGGGAAAGAAAAAAGAACAGCAAGGCTACAGGAGGATAAGGTGCAAGAGCTGATGGTCAACAACAGACTTTACACTGCAATGTGATTCTAACAGCCTTGCCTTGCTCAGGCTCTTGGAAAAAGTCTAGCCCTCCCACAGTAACATCATAATCACTATCTGCTTTGGCAAGCACTGGGCAAAGACAAGATGACTGAAATTAAGCAGAGAAATAATGGCAGGAAATAAATCTGAAGCGCCCGATGCAGAACAAGTTCAGGACAGTAAGGACACAAAGAGAGGCTGAGTGAATTGTTTGGCATTGGTCTGTAATACCAAAGGCACTCTGAGTCCCACACCCAGCACATTTTTGTATGCTGATAAATCAGAGGAACTACATCCATTTGAGACAAATGAACAAGAAATATCCCAAGTCAGTGGGACCAGATGGCACTCCCTCCAAGAGCACTAACAAGCTCTAATGTGAAAAAGCAGGACTGCTGGCTAAGATTTGAAAATTATTGTTACAGCCACAATGTCACAGGACTCAGACTGCCAGCACGGCTCCCAGATACAGAAAGGGTTCTGTAAAGGAACTGGGGAACTACAGATCAGCAAGTCTGACTTTGATCCCTGAGAAGATAACAGTCTGTAATAAAGCAAAAGAAAAACACAGTCTTGTGAAAGTTAACAGGACTTCTGTAAATGGTAAATCCTTCCTCACTGACCTACTGGAACTCTGAGGTTATGATTAAGAGTACAGGTAAAGTGAATCCAGGAGATTTCATATTTTCAAACAGCACTTGACAAGAATCCATAGCAAAGGCTGTTACTGAAACTAAGTTTCTATGGGATTGCTGGAAAGATCCTTCTAGGGCCTTTAAAGATTTAAAGCTTGCTAAAGAATGGGAAACAAAGTGTAAAGTTTAATAGTCTTCATAGAATGGAGAAGGGATTAGTCACACCCATGGACCACAGGACAAAAACACCTGGAGGGAATAAGCAGGGTGCACCTTTAACACCCCTGATCCCATCACTGCAAAGGCTGGAGGAGCACAGGGCGAGTGCACGGACCAACATCAACACTGCCTCCTGCTACCACTGAGACAGGGACTAGGCTGGATGCACCACCAGGATGCAAGGTTTGCACCACTGCAAACCTTGTGTGACACCATGTGCTTTACAGTCACTTAGGGAAAAGAGCTGAAGCCAGAACAATTTCCAGTCACGTTTTGTTTGAGGTTTTTTTCCTGCTAGAAACTTACTGGTCTTGAAGAAATTCATACTCTAAGAGAACAAGTACTGGATCTGTTAAACTTTCAGGACCATGACAAAGCCTACATGTAATATGTCTAGAAAGGAAAGGATGGTATGCTAAAATAAAGAGTAGTAATTTCTCTGCACCAGCCCCCTGGAACAGGTCAGCATGCCAGACACACTGTTACCCCTCCTAAACCAGAACCTGCATCAGTAATTTGGGGATGCAATTGCATAGTGAAAGAAAAATAAACTAGCCTGTTTGTTACTTATCATCTGCACCTGCCATCGACTTACTGGTGTATGTGACATAACCTAAAGGTACATGCCTTCATGCCTTTTTTTGTTTGTCAAGCAAAACCATCACATTTTTGGTTTTCCTATCAGTATGGCACCTCACTTACTGAGGGGCCCTTTTCCAGCAGCCTTTGCTTTCATCTCCTCAAGTTTCTTTTGCTCCTCCTTCTGCTTTTGTTTAAATGCCAGGTCTGTCTAAAGAAAAGAACAACAGTGTTTGTTAACATCTCCCCCCCCTCCCAAATAAATTCAAAAACAACTGACAAGACAACAAACACAATGTTCTAACAGGAATTAAAACACAACTGAACTGAAGCAAGACAGTTGAATATACTAAATATGCAAAACGTTGAAGAGCTATGACAAACGTTTTTTTGCTGTACCAGAACATGACTAAACTTTTATATGTTTGATCTTTCAGAAATTAAACAAGATTGTTTCCCATGGCATAATCTCATTCTGCCCTCTGAATAATCAATGTTTGCACTAAAACCATTCATTAATATGCCACCAGGGACACTGGGAGGCTAGCAGACAACTGCTAAAAATAACACTTGGATTATACACAATCTAAGAAAAAAAAGGTTGTTTTTACCTGAAAAAAGCATTAATTTAAAAAAATCCTTCCTCCCATATCTGACTATTTTTGCTGGGTTTAATACAATTGTATTAGTTCCAAGAAAAGCAATGAAACCACTGGCAAATTGTAAGGGCAACTGTTGAGCATCCCTGCTAGAAGAGGCCTCTAGAATTCAAGAGAGAGTTCAGACATACTCTGTCCCTTAGATATGTATTCTTCACAGACATCAAGGCTGAAAGGGACCATAGTCTTTTTCCTTGGCGCTTGGGATTTTGGGGTAACTAAACTGAGGACCTTGGCAACTGAGATTCTATAGATTCTTCACCAATCCAGCCCATGGCTCAACTGCCTTTATCACTTGCAAGAATCACAGAACCCTAGGATGCCAAGTTGGAAGGGACCTCAAGGATCATCTGGTCCAACCTTTCTAGGTACTACTACAGTTTATATGAGGTGGCTCAGCACCCTGTCAAGCTGAGACTTAAAACTGTCCAATGTGGGGGAGTCTACCACTTCCCTTGGGAGACTATTCCAATGTTTGATTGTCCTCATGGTGAAAAATGTACCTCTTTTGTCCAATCAGAATCTCCCCAGAGGCAACTTGTGCCCATTGCCCCTTGTCTTTTCCATATGACTCCTTGTAAATAGGGAGTCTCCATCTTCTTGGTAGCCACCCTCTAGGTACTGGTAATAAGGTCTCCCAGAAGCCTTCTCTTCTCAAAGCTGAACAAACATTCTTGAAAAGCATTCTTGAAATGTATCTTTGCATAAACCCAGTAGAGCACATACCCAAGGTAAAATCCAAGCATCAGGGAGTAATTAACAAATGTTGGTGTCATAATAAACCTCCAAAAAAAACAAAAAAAATGAAAGCTTTCCTCTTCTTTAAGTTAAAGCTTCCCTTGCTGCAATGTAAGCCCTACCTACCCACACAGAACAGAATATTCTTTTTCTCCAGGTTTTCCACCGTTTGGGGTGTTTTTTCCTGCAGATTGATGTGTCTTTCCTAATAAATCAATCCCTTCTATTTATCCACTTCTAGGGGATTTTTCTTGCAATGTGTTGCCCCAAGTGCTTGCAGTACTGAAAGGAAAGGAAATATTATTACATCATGTCTGACACACAAGATTTTCTTTACACATCTTGTATGATTTTTTTGTTTTGCAACACCTGATTTTGCAGCGTATGATCTAAACCTCAAATCCTTTCAGCTGGACCCAGAGTACTGCCAGTCACTCTCCTTGTATTTTATAAGTTGATTCTTCTTACCAAAGAGAGGGACTTGGTATACATGCTGAATTCAATTAATCCATTTTTTCAAACTTTCTCCAATTTGTTAAGACTACTTTGACCACTAGTCTTGTCCTCTGACAGCCTGTGGCCCCTCCAAATATTCTGTTTTCTACAAAAAGCAGCCAGCTTGTCAGTCAACCAGCCAACCAAGGCACTAATGAAAATGTTACTCAGACTCCAAATGAAGACAGAAGTCTTGCAAAACCCCACTCCATTTGTCCTTGCTGTCAGACACTGAATTGCTGGTAGCTGCTTTTGGAGTGTGGCATTCCAGCAAGCTGCACGCTCACCTCCTTTCACCTTCTGAGGCCTTGTTCTCTGTCTTGCCTTTGAGAAGGTGCCATCAGCCAGCACCAGGAATCTCGTCCCTGCTGGGTTTCTCCTCATACCCAGAGCCTTGCTCTGCTACACAACAGCACTGCCTCTGTTTGCCACATTCGTACCAAAATCCATTATGATAACTTGGATCCTTGTAAGCACTTAACTGGTAGTACTGCTCCACTAGCAATGAAGATTATTGTGAGAGCCCCGATATAGGTTTTTTTTTTCCTTTTTCAAAGAGACGTATTTGACTTTTTCCAATTACTGGGTGCAGCACCCACCCTCTACAGCCCCCAGCAGTAGCAGCTTATACCCCTACTCTGACCCCTTACATTTAAGTACATCTCTGAGGTTCACTAGTACCTAATGCATTTAAATCACTTGATAATCCCCGTTCTTTGTACCCTGTCCTAGACTTCTGTGACAGCTTTAGTTTGTCACACTTCCTATCACAGCCCGCTGCTTTGATGAGGCCATTCCAGCCTTCTCCGTGGCACCGGACTCCTCCGTTAGCCACCACTGCTGCATCTACCATCATCACGGGGCTGCCAGCAGAAAAACAAGGCACACCGGGGCGGCGGCAGGCAGGGCACGGCCCCTTGCGGCCCTCAGTTTCACCGTCAGAAGGACGCTTCATAAAACGTGACGTTTCATAAAATGTGTATTGCTGTGGAAAGCCGAGCTGACAGGTAGTCTGACGGCGGAGAGCAGCCCCGCCACAGAACGGGCTGCGGCCCGGGCCCGAGCGGTGCCCGCCCGCCCCCTCGCCGCCCCCCGCCCTACCTCGTCCAGGTCCTTCGACTGCTTCTTCGGCTGCTTCAGCGGCTTCTTCTTGCCGCCTGCAAAGAGACAGGAGACAGTGAGGCCCGGGGGGCAGACGGGTGGCGCCGGGAGCCCCGGGCTCGGCCTTACCCTCTCGGCCCGACATGGTGCCCGCTCCGCTCCGTTCCGCTTCGTTCCGCTTCGCCCCAACGCGCGCGCACGCGGGCTCGCGCCGCCGGACGGCCGCTTCCGCCCGGCCCCGCGCGGCCGCCGTAGCGCTTCCGCCGCCGCTTCCGCCTCAGGCGCCGGGCCGGTGCCCGGGCAAGTAGGAGGTGCTGCCCGGGCGGGGTGGTGCGGCGGCGGCAGCTCGGCGGACTCCTCGGGGAGGGCTTGTCCGCTGCGGGGGAGTGGCTCGGCCCAGCCTCCGTCGCGCACGGAGTCACCGGCCGCCGCTGGCGCGGGGGGCGGGCGCGGCCTAGGGGAGGGTTGGCGGCGGGATCCCCTCCGCCCCGGCGGACCGCTCTTCCCGCCGGTCTGCTTCTGTGGCTGAGGTGAGACGCGTGCTGCTGCCCGGGCCTGTGCGTGGCTGCTAGAGGCGGCTGCGCCATCGCCCTAGGGGCTGCAGGGTGCCGGGTGCCTGGTCTCGTAGTTCTGGCGCAGTGAAAGAGCCTCTCCGGCAGGGAACGGGTCGGTCGCGTGGAAAAAAAAAGACTTTTGCCCTCGTCGAGCGTGAGAAGTGGAGCTGTGAGTGCGTAGTGGGTTTTGGAAATCCTGCTTTTACATTTTGGCTGCGACTGAAGAGACTGCTGCAAAATAAGATAGAACCCACAAAAGCTACTCTTGACTTTCCACCAATGCCCAGTGCGTAAACCCTTTGAAAGCTTATTTATGTAGCAATGACTGCAGACAGAGGAAACTCGTTTTGTGACAAAGAGAAGCAAAAGGGAGAAGGCACGTTATGTCAGATTAAGCTTTCTTAACTGTCTCGGGTCCTGTTAGCTCAGACTGAGATTGCTTTCTTTGCAGCCTGTTTGCAACTGACCGCATAGAAATTCTTTTCAAAATCTCAGCTTTCTCTTTTTGCTATTCTGTCTCAATAGCCTGAGTATTTGGTAAAACTCTTCATGTAGCAGTGCAATTAAAAGAGGGAAATCTTGCAGTCTGGAATGGACCGAGTTGACCTGGGGTGTTAGTACCTGGCCTGCAATGTAGAGTAGGTGCTGTAATGGTAAGACCTGAGTGATGCTGGAAGGAGAGAGAAGTTACTTCATTTCCATGTTCTTGTGGTTTTGATTTACCATGTTATTATGTGTATAAATCAACTGGTAATATTTTCACAGTGCTGCTCAGTGTTACTGCTATTTGCTGGAAATATTTAACAGGAAATGAACCTGTGGCATGCAGAATCAGTAGCCAGCTAAAAGCTGATAAAAAATGTCTTCCAGTAGGAAAAATCCTTTCCTATGGAGATGCCTGTATTTGTGCATATATGATGTCATCAACCACCTAAAATTAACATGGAAAACTGTTTTACAATAACTTTTCTTAAACTGTGCAGCAACCATAAAGCTTTTTCAATAATCCATGTTTTTATATTGTGTTAGTCACACCTAAGAGTCATGCTTAAGCTTCATATAAAACCTTATTTGGAAGTTTTCCCATTTACAGTTTTAGAGGAAAGCAGTCAGTAGAAAAATAACATCTTGCTTACAAATCAATAGGAAATAAACCATAACTGGCAGTCTGCTTTTGTAGTGTAAGCAAGAATTTTAAGCTAATTTTAAAATGCAGCCCCAGCTGTGTGTTCACTGCTTGTATTTTTCTGATCTTAATGACTCTTCCTTATGTTTTACATTTGTAGTAAACAAGTACTCATGAGAATACCTGTTGTGTTCAGTTCAGCACTTCTGTTTTCTCTCTGTCCACCATGTTTTTGCCTTTGAATTCTTCAACACAGTCTGTATCTCTGGAGTGTAAGACAAAGGGAATGATCAAGCCCCAGTTATCTTCTTATCAATATTTTTTTCCCCCACTTTCTGTCTTTTTTGCTTTTCTGTTCTTTTGCAGAATTGTTAGTACCAGTGACACGGAACACTGAACTTGAGTGTGAAAGCACAAGGCAAAATTTCATATGGCAATCTCTTCCGTGCTGAAGGATTTAATGACTCTGAAGCTACTCCTGCTGGTACTGGATCTGCACAGGTTCACTGTTCACTCAGTGGGTGAATTAGTGATCGAGAAGCATGGTGGGAGCACTTACTAACAGCAGAAAAGCAGGAATCTGTGGCAGAACTGCCCTTTGCTGAAAGTTGTGAAAAGTTCTCTAGGTAAGTATGGTGTCAAGCTAGTGATGGTTTAGCCATTCTTGAATTTTATTTGGTTTGGTACACGTGTAGTTTTACGAGGCATTAATCAGCCACACTTCAGTAACTTTTCTTTTTCTTCTTCTCCTTCTAGCACTTTTATTCAGTGATTAAATTCAAGGCATGGGGCCAATGAAATATAAGTCAAGTGTGTCCTCGGTGTCCTGTGGTCTGCAGTATCACCATTCGTTGATAAAGTGGAGTCCAAAAATGAATTTACACATAGTGAGGACTTACTGCTCCTCAGCACCTAAGAGGCCTGAAGCCAAGTCTGTGGTAGAAATGGCCGTGGGTCTCCTCAGCCGCCTGACGGAAGCTGGGACCATCATGGGGAAAAACTCCCTTCAAAAAATGTCTGCAACATGCAAGGCTTGGTGGGACAGATATGAAGAGTTTGTTGGGATTAATGAAGTTCGAGAGGCGCAGGGGAAAGTGACAGAGGTAAACAAGGAGATAACCTGGAAGCTTAAAAGTTATGATTTCAACTATATAAAGGATAAACACTGGCTGTGAGGCAAAAAAAAAGATGCTCCAAGGAGAATCATCTCTCTTTTCTGCTTTGACTGTCTGTGCAGGTAGATCAGTGTGTTTATGAATGTTAGCAAATACAGCTTATCCCTTAGATTGAAATGGAGTGTGGTTTTTTTTGTTGCTGGGGCATTTACCCCCCCCCCCCCAGAATGAATATAATTAGTGAGTTAGATCTGTCTGGTGATAAGTCTCTAAAATATGTACTCTTTCTTTTCAGGCTGAAAATGTCTTCATGATAGCTCGAGGAATAGTGCGAGAGGCTCGTGAAAATGTAGAAGCCCAACAGATGAAACTGAAGGAAATTCGGGACCGCTTAGACAGGGTCTCTCGGGATGACACCCAGTATTTAGAACTGGCTACCCTTGAACACAGGCTGCTGCAGGTAATTTGTTGGCACTTAGCAGATATGATCAAAGTTTGTGTGCTTTGCTTTTGTCACTAGTGACTGTTCTTGCAGATGCAGCTCAGTTCCGAAGTCAATTTCTGATGATACTTGTTTTAGCTAATTATTATAGACTGTGATGTGCTATGCAAATTGTATATGGTAATGCTAAAATAGGGCTGTAAAGTTGGAGGAGAAAGCTGAAGGTGGTGAGCCTAGAAAGGTGAGTGGTGACCTGTAAATGATTAGTCAACTAAAAGCTGGGATTCAATGAATTAACCTTCCATTTGATAAGGGAAGCTCCTTTCTGGTTGTTAATCCATGAGAACTCTCTCAGCTGTCTTCAACACCTAGGCAATTTATTAAGGCTGTTGTGAGAGAACAGAAAGAGCAAGGCTGGTTTTCTGGGGAGGGTAAGCAAGAAGAGGTTGACCACAGTGCAGGCTGGGGCAGTATGCTCATCAACAGGGCACAGTCCTACATCACCTCAGCTGGGTGAGCCAAGTGGGCTGGTGACAAGAACATGCTTATTAACAGTCCATCAGAGATAAAGACAAGGTAGCAGCAGTCAATCCAGGAAATCCAGATTGAACTGTGGGAACAGCAGGGAACAGTCCTGGAAATAAGTACACCTATGGCAAAGCTCAGGCAAGGAGTGGGTAGCTGTGTCTGAGCTTAAATTGAGCTCCTGGCTTAGTGGGTAGAACATCAGGAAAGACTAGAGAGCTGTGGTTTTCTAAGTAAGGGATCAGGTCTGTGTGGATGAGACTTCAAGAAGAATGGAGCTCTGTGTGACTGTAAAGAAAGGTAGAACTCAAGTCACTGCTGTCCATAAGGTGGTGGTGATGTCTCACAAAAGAAACAGACGCTCAGGAGAATGAGAATAATTCTGGGAGATGCAGTTACCTGATGGACAGACTCACCACTACCGAAAGCAGTGATTGCTTTGCTAAACAGAGGAATTTTACTGCAGGAAAACAACCAGAAAAACTTCCACTGTTTTGCTGAGATAAAGTGGTTTAAAAAAGGAAGTGCCATGCTGAAGCCAGTGAGAAGGGAGGGAAGACAGTTGTCTGTGAGCAGGGTAAGAAGGAGAAGGCAGAGAAATAAGTGTGTATGTTCATGAGAGGAACCTATCTGAGACATCCTTTACAGTCCTACTTTCAGTTCCCACTTAAGGGATTTAGAACTGAAAGGAAGAAATGTGTCAAATAAAGGTAGTGTCTGGAGAAGTAAGCAGGGTCAAAAAAGTGCTTATACCCCTTTTCTATCATCAGCATGGGACAGATTCTTGAGTAGAGCATCTTCAGCTGTAATGCTCGGTGACCTTTTCCATTTCTCAATTTTGACTTAAAATGATGTCTCAGTGACTTAAGTAGGATTAATAAACAAAATCCCACATTAAAAGGAAAATTTCTGAAACAGAACTAACAGATGTTCTTTATTTCCATGTCTTCGTCTGCATTGGAGTTTGGTTGTTTGGGTTCTTTTTCTTTGGGGGGGTGTTAGTATAGACTTCATGGCTTCATATTATATCATCTCCTTCAAATCACTGTATTTCTTGCAGGAAGAGAAGAGGTACCGAGCTGCCTATTTAAATGCAGAAGAATCTGAGAGAGAAAAATTCTCTCTCTTCTCTGCAGCTGTGAGGGAAAGTCATGAGAAAGAGCGAACAAGAGCTGAAAAAACAAAGAACTGGTCTATTATTGGTTCTGTACTGGGAGCCATTATAGGTGTTCTTGGTTCCACCTATGTTAATCGAGTAAGGTTGCAGGAATTGAAAGTCTTGGTGCTTGAAGCACAGAAGGGCCCAATAAATCTGCAAGAAGCCATCAAAGAACAGGCCTCCAGTCATTACTTACAGCAGAAGGATCTCAGTGACATCATAGCAGACCTGAAAAATGTGCTGCAAACAAGGACGTCACAGGAAATTAAAGAAGGCACTGTGTTAACTAGAGAAGCCAAGAATGACTCCATAAAAATAGATTCTCTTTTAATTCCTTTAAACGAGCAGCTAAACTACACTAAACAGGTCAGTTCGTGTCTGGGCAGTTTGCAGCAGCAGTTTCACAGCCTGCAGGAAAGCATCGTGCAGCTGATCTCGGAGGTGCAGAGTGTGAAACTCGCTGTCCGTGCGGGGCCCAGGGCTGCGGCAGAGGGCAGGGGCGCGGCCTCTGCCGGGAGGGACGTCATTTTAGAGCTGTGTGATACCGAGCGGAGGCTGGAAACGCAGATCAAGAGGAATTCTATTTACAGCACTGCAGTGACCTGTGCCGTGTTTGCTGTTACTCTGCCAGTGCTCTATATTATACTTAAAGGGAACTGATCTCTAATTAATTGCCACAATTTACTAGGTTAATACAAGTAAAGTTGCACTCTACATACTCAGAGTACAAGTCCAGATAAAGCTGTGTTAGTGCTTCTCGTTGTGCTTTCTCCTGGATACTTGGAAAACTTGTGAAGACACAGTCCACACCTGCTCCTGCAGGCTCCATGTTAAGTCTCTGTCATGCATTGTGGTTTTTAACTCCTCAAGCGAAGGAAATCCTGGTTTCATCTGTTGAATTTTATTCACTGTTTCACTCTTTTACTGTCTAGCCTTGTATATCATGCCACTCGGTGACTTTCACTCTGGAGCTGTGTTTGTGATTTTTCTGTTCCAATTATTCTTTTCATCTGTCATTGATCTAAGTGTTTCATGTGTAATTCTTTATAATTTTGCTTCTGATTTCTTTATAGCTTTGCAGCTTGTCCATACACAAAATATTACAAGTGATTTTACCACTCAGAAATATTTTCCCTGAATTTTTAAATTCTATGTACAGTGCCTTGCAACATGACAAAGACAGGACCCGTGTAAATGAGGAGGATTGAAGTTACCATGATACAATGTGGCTGTACAGCCAGATGACGCATTTAAAATAATACTTTAAAATAAACTTAAGTTACATGTGGTAGCTTTTTCTTAGGATGGTCTATCACAAAGTACCAAAAGCATTTCTGGAGCTGTAGCTCTTTGTTACTGATAGCTCCATGTCCTTGCTTGCAGGCAGGGAAGGAGAAAAAAAGGTTCAGATACAGCAACGTGTTAAGTATGATGATGTTTATGCTGCCAATAGAAGCCAATTATCCTTTCTCTACAGACCCCTTACCCATCATTCCCTAGGTATGTTGTGGTTTTAGTAATCATCTACGGAGCAATCACTTCCTTATTCTTGCTAGTATCTCATTGGAACTTTCTCCTTTTTTTTTATTCTTTTTTCAATTTTGTCCTGTCTGGACTTAGAAATGCTACTCTACAGCAGGTGCTTTTAAGCCAGTACGTTAATCATGATAGCATAATGCAAACCACTTCAAAATAATATTTTGAAAAAAGTGAAAAGTCCAGCTGCCTGTTTTTCCTGGAAGGTTGAAAAGTGGTCGATTCAGGAAAAAGGCTTGTCTGAACCTCAGTATCTGTGTGTGGCATCACACGAAGCTGTTGGTATTGCTGTGATAACAGTTTCCTCCCTGGGATGGGAGCAGGTAAGCGAAGCAGATGAGGAGCTCGTGCTCTATGAGCACTGTGAGGAACCTTCGCAGGCAAAGGGTGACAAGCTCACTTCATGCCTTTGTGTAAGCTTTCAGAATGACTAAGTTGTGTTTGTTATACAGTCTGCTGTGGTGGTGTGGTTTGTTTTGGTTTTTTTTTCTGTTGGCTCTTTCTAGTTTCTTTCCCCCAGTAACAATGTTAAGAGTTTGAGGGTTTGACTGAGCTGCTAAGACTAAGATGTTTGGGACAGGGTTATTTGCTCTATGAGGCACCAAGTTCATTTGTTATCATTAGGTGCTCCTGTAACCGAATAAACCAATTATACTGGGAGAGATCTGTGGTGATTCACTGCTTTTCAGGGAGATAAGTATGCACGAAGTGGTT
This sequence comes from Hemiprocne comata, assembly GCA_020745705.1. Taxonomy (NCBI): domain Eukaryota; kingdom Metazoa; phylum Chordata; class Aves; order Apodiformes; family Apodidae; genus Hemiprocne; species Hemiprocne comata. Next base: position 14,881,167 of record CM036595.1, read on the forward strand.
TTGGGAAGGATCACTGCTGATTTATAGATTGTTTGGAGTGTAACATGAATAACAAGTATTTGTCAGAGAACCTGCCTGATCTGATGGCTTGAGAACTGGGATAAAAACTACCTTGCACTTAACTATGTCAAGAAGTATACATACAGAGCAGTACGATTTTTTTAATCTGTAATATTTTGTTCCCTCATTTCACAAATGTTTTACAGGTTATGCTTCTTGCAGGAGCTTGATGAAAATCAGATACAAGTGTGTAATTAAAGGGGAAGGTTCTATGTGTAATTTGCCAACACTAGTTACTGAGAATTTTGTGGGTTTTTTTAATTTATTTTTTCTTCAGTTTAACTACATAAGGTTAGGTCTCCTTGTTATTTAAGTGGCTGAATTTTAGATACTCAGCATCACTGAGAAGTGTGGATTATATATATGAGCCTGGTTTTTAAATGCTGCATGTTGGGCAGCTAACCTTGAAAGTTGAGGCAGCACTCACTGAATTGTACTTGGTGGCATAAAAATGAGTGAAGGTCCAAGGCTAAGCTTGTATTCAATAAATAAGAGAAAACCAAGGGTTGTTTATTGCTCTCAAGAGATCTGCTTTCTATCCATTTAAAGGAAAGATGGTAGCAGGGAGCTTAACATTGCCTGGAGTTATGGGGAAAAAAGTCAATGAGAAGAGTAGCAAATACACCTGTGATAAATTAGTTTGAAATACACAGCCTGAAATTTGAAAAGAGCTGGATGGTGTGATATGTATCAAGATGAAAATAACTGGATCTCATCCTTTGTAGGGAATCTTGCAGATTCAGGAAGAGACTCTGTGTGCAACATTGTGCAGCTGGCAGAACTCACAAGTGATTACTGTGGTCCTCTTATTTCTGCTCCTGCTAGATTCTCCTATGTGAAGTGACAACAGAATAATTTCAATTGGGAGAAAAAAAAAACCCTTGTAATTAACAGTGTCTATATAATAATTAGGAGAGCAGATTTGTGTATTCCCTCAATCCTGGATTAATCATCACTCCATTGTGGCAATGAGCTGTGCCAGTGCTGTGCTGTATGTGTACCCCAAAGCCAGAAGGTGTGGCTGCAACAGTAAGTAACAGCTGTACCTGAACTAGCTGAAGGCAATATCAGCAAGACACTAGAACGTAGACTACATGCCTAATCTGTTCAGGACTCCATGCTACGTATTTGTCACAGTAACACAGGCAGCAAATACCCAAGGCTGAACAAAAGCACAGCTGTACAGAGGTGTTTATCTGGGCACTCACCTAAGTTCAGGTACACTTGCAGTACAGTGATTTATGTAACACAGTTGGTGTCGTCTCGGTGCATGTTTCCTGGTGATTCAGCCATGGCCAAATGAATAGTTCGTTGCCTGTGCTCTTCTGGACCATTCTAGTTAAAAATAATTTATTTTTTTATTTAAAAGGTGTTCTGTTGCATACCTGTGGATTATTAACAAAGTTTGTAGTAGATAGTTGAGTTTCACTTTTGGAATTGGGTCTCTCAGCAAGAATATTCTGCTTATGAAGCCCATTTTGAGACTTAAATTCTTGCTCCTTCTGTGAGAAAAGTCCTCTCTGGGCAGGATGGCTCAGCCAACCCTGTGTCCCAAACACCCATCAGCCAGGAGGGGGAGTGATTGCAGTGGTTTGTACAGGTCTAATGAGGCCGGGGACTGACCTAGGCATTGTGTGTAGGTCAGAGAAAGGCAGTGCTGATTCACGTCAACTCCACTGTCAGTCAAGATGCAGAAGATGATAAGACACCTAGTAAGAGCAATAGGAAACCCTCTGGTAGATGAGTGGCAGTGGCCTGAGCTTGGCCTATGCTAACCTATTTTGAGTTCTTACTGCTCCGTGAGAAGTCACCAGTAACTCAAAAGCAAACAGCCTCGTGGCTATGGAAATAATTTTAATGAGGTCACTGCAGATTTCTAACAGTAGCTGCATTCTGAAGAGGACAGTTGCCATTCATTCCGTTAATGAAAGGAACAGCAAATGTTGCTCATGAATACACGACAAAAGCAATTATATGAGGTGTCACAATCAGGATATATTTATTTATTTAGTAACATTTGAGTTTTGAATGTTCCAGCATTCTAAGTTCCTGGTCAGAAGCTGCTGTTGATTTCAGTCTATCTATCTGTTTGGAAAAGACAGTTTCTTTCACAGAAGAATACCTTCTAAAAACAAATACTTCCATCTTTATGGAGGTGAGGAGTGGTAGAGATGTCCTGTTTACTTCAGAAGTAGGATTGAGATTTGCAGTAGGCTTGAGGTTCGTGAGCTAGGAAAAGGGAGTCAATGCTGGGTTTGTCCATGTTATATTTAGAACTGTATTTTATTGCCAGATTTTTGCTAGCAAGTTATATTCATGACCTTCCTCATGAAACTGACGAGTGTGATGTCTGGTGCTTGGCAATTGGTGGGTAATCCAAGGTGCTGTGTGCTTAAATACAGCAGAAAACAGCTGGGCCACAGTTTTTTATTTTTAAGGAGAAATAAGCCTCAAGTAGTTATGGTTGTGGCAAGGTTTTGGAGTTTCCATCATGGGAAGTTTTTTAGAACAGTTTAGATAAATATCACTAGGTTTCATACAGATATAGGCAGATTCTGTCCTGGGACAGAAAGCATTGAGTCAAGAGCTTTTGAACTTTTCTGTTCTAAGAACTGCTCGTTTTTGGTTGGTTTTGTTTTGTATTTTAATAAAGTGGGAGAGTCTATGGGCAGTTTGATGTCTGAGTCATCCTAGTGCAAGTTATCCTGTAGTGCAAGTCACAGCAGAATGAGGAAGCATGCTGAGGAAACAACACTTCAGTTTACTATGCGCTGTGGTAAGACACCAGGAGAGAGAGAGAACACGTGTATGCACAGCAGCAATAAAGGCAGCCCAAAAAATATCACCTTAGTAGTTATTTTTGAGAATCAAATTTGTAAGGTGACTTCTCAACCAATTTCAGAGTACTGTGCAAGGAGGTTTTTAAAGGCTGGTTTTAGCAGAACTTCACACACTCCTGTTGTGAGCCAGTAAATGGCTGCAGCCTACACTGGCCTTTCTGTGAGTTTGCCTGAAACAAGCTGGCCCTTTAAAGATTATTCTGTTTAAATAGTGGCACATCATAAGTTCTCAGGAACTTCCCTGTGCTTCAAGACTTGTTTTAAAAAACAAGCAAACCACAATCTGTGTTAATTCAGTGAGCTGACCACCCAACCATCTGTATTATTTTGGTACATGTAATCTGCTTCATCAAATTCATCTGATTCTTGCTCTTCATGAAGGTGATTGTGACAATCTGTGTGGCTGGAGCCCTCACCCGTGATGGTGAAGTGTTCATGGTGATTTTGGACATGTCATGTGTAAATGCTTAGGCCACAGAGCCCCAAGATAAAGGGACTGTCACACGCATCCCAAGCTTGTTTTGCTGCATTCTGCAGAGAGAAAAGTACACTTGTGCAAAGCAGTGCATGCTCAGAGAGCCTCCTCTGCTCATTACCCAAATGAGGGTAATGACGACCTTAATTAATGCAGTTTCTAAATGCTCTGACAAACTGAAAACCTGAAAGGAACAGAGTCAGATTTAAAGTAGGGTAGATGTAGTCAACCTTCTGTTGGTCCCTGACTTACTGCTGTAAATGCAGTGTGTTCCCAGAAGCTATAGACAGCAGTCAGATACCCCTTGTGACTTTCTTAACCCGTCTCACCCCCTGCTGGGATGGGAGGAAGAGCAGGAAGAAAATCAAAAGGAGTATAAGCAGCTGCTAACCTTGTGATTATCATAATAGTAAGAAACTTAGCTAACCTGCTTAGAACCAGATAAGAACAAGGGCTTTTGTAGAGGAGGATCCTTTATGGACTTAATTATATTTTAAAAAGCTTCTGAACAAATGGAAACTAAAAACTGTTTAAATGTGTTCCCCAATACATTTGTGTGATACTGTTTTCAGCTGTGTAATGTTTGAGAAGTAGCTTTTTCTCTAGTTTTTTTTTAAGGATTGGATGAGATTTTCGTGTAGACTAATCGAAACTCCTCCCTGAAGACAATATCCTTGTCACTCCAGAGGGCTGTAAGTACAGTAAGAGGAGCGGGAGGGGGAAAAATAACATCCTTCAAGTGCACAGAAGCTCTTCGTGTGCTGCTCCCAAGTAATATCCTGCAGCCACTCCCTGTACCAGCCCTGCCTGGGACAGGAGGAAAAGCTGCTTTTTTTCCAGTGTGCTGTCATGGGGCCTTTTTGCTGCTTTTTAAGTGAAGCTTGCAGATGTTTTTCACCATACGAAGGGGCTGCAGGTTGGGACTGGCTCCTGAGGAAAGGCACAAAGGGGATTAGTATTTTGAGTCAGGAATGGGTTGGAGCAAAGAAAAATTGGGTTGTTTTGTTGTTGGTTTTTTTTTTTTTTAACGTTCTTAGTCATCAAAGCTGGATTTTGGTAGAAGCAATTTGAGTGCAGTTAAAATGCCTCTGATTGGTGAGATGAGAATACTCTGTTCAGTGAGCTCTAACCTGAACAGCAATTCAGTGAGCAGGGTGTGGTAACAGGATGGCTTTGTCTCTGTGGAGAGAGGATCAAGTAAGGGATCATCTCCTCAGGAGAGTCCTCATGGACCCTGCATACTGTGGGCTCCAAGGACTTCTCAGCATAACAAAGCACCAAGGAGCAAAGGTCCAGGGAGGCAGCCAGCATCTGCCTCTGAAATAATCCTCAGTTTGGGGGGACTGTGATCATGCTGCCAGATCCTGGGGACTGTTCAGCATCTCTAAACTTTCAGACATATTTTTTCCTTCATAAAGTGGTCGCTTTTTGGGCTGGGGGTGGGAGTGTGAGAGGCTGACTGATTGTAACAGAGAGATGTTTGATGACACTTAAGGACATGGGACTTGTACCAACTATGTTCCTTGGAAATGTCAGAAATGCACGTGGGAGGGAAGCCTGATTCAGACTTTCAGAGCAGCTTTGTGCCTTGAACTGAGATCTGTAGCTTCATCTAGCCAAAAAGGAAAAGCGATGGGCGCTCCTGGCGTACAGACCAGTGCCTGTTTCCTCTTCCTCTCAGTTTGCTTTAACCTACAAGCTACTGTATCACTTCTGCACGTCCTCAGATGTCCTGTTTTTCCACACAGCATTTGCGGCTGGGTGGTAAAGGCATAACTTCATCTTTTGTCTGGGATTTCCAAACATCTGGCAGTCAGCTCAGCAGACAAATGGCCATTGGGCTGTGTAATTGTATTCAGTACATATAGTGGGGTCACTGCATGTACAGCAGGTCAGTTGTTAGCTGTACATTTGCTGATCAACAACACAACAGAGTCCAGCACATCTGGGAAACACAGACATGACAGTGTGAGTGATAAAAATGGGAGCATTAATTCTGTCCTCTGTGGAGTTGTTACTGAGAGAACTTAACCCTGATTCAGAGAGAGGTTTTTATGCAGTCAGTTCTTGGGGGCACGAAATGCCTCTCTCATACAGAGCACCAGCCTCTGCCCTTCTCATGACTGGACCTTCCAGCTTCACAGGAATACAAAAATCACAAAACCGGCACCCAGACTATACTACACATTATCCACATTATCACTTCAGGCACTTCTGCTTTATCATGCTTTTGTCTCCACAGACTTTCAGCCACAATGGTATGTTCTTCACTGTTTTGTAACTAGAGACATGTATGGTTTTGTCACTTTCTTGAGTCTTGCTAATATCCTGGTTCTCACATGCTCTGCAAATGAGAACTGAGCTGTATCTCAGCCACCCAATGCTGCGTTTGTACAGGATGATTCCTAAATAAGTAGAAACTGGTTTTGCTATCAGATTTTGCTCCCTGTGCATCCAGCATCATTGTAGATTCCCACTCACCCACACCTCTTGGCTGGAGACAGCCAAGCACAAGGGCTTGTTTAACCAAACACCAAAGTTATCTTGCTATGAAATGTAGAAAGAGAGATGCTGTGATTTCTTCCAGAATACACGGGTGTAAGTCCAGCTCTTAAAATAGGGGTTGCAAACACCTCTGGAAGACCAGTTTGCCCGGCCGGCTGGCAGCCACGACTGTTTGTTTTGGCGGTAGCATCCAGAACATCGGTCTGTCACCAGCAACGGCTTCGGGGTGACTTGTTAAAGGCAGAGGGTCGCTGTCTCGAGCCGACAGAAGGCCCTTATCCGTCAGGCGCTGGAGCTGACGCCCCTTTGAGCCGGGAGGGGAAAGGCACGGTCCCGCGGCGTGTCCGGCAGCACCGGCCGGTGCTGACGGGAAGCGGTGGCAGCGGCGCTGAGGGGGCCGCGAGCCGCGCCCCGCCGGCGGCAGCCAATGGGAGCTGGCCGCTGGGCGCGAGCGTGGGGGGCAGCGGGCGGGGCGGCTGGTTACGATTGGAGGAGCGGGGCGGCGGGTGGGGCGTGGCGGCGAGGGGGGCGCGTGCCCCCGCGGGGCGGGGGCGGGGCCGTGGCTCCGCGGCTCGGTGCGGGCAGCGCTGCTCGGCGGGGAGCGGAGCGGGGCGGCAGGTGAGGGGCAGTGGGGACCGTGGGTCCGCGGCGCGGGGAAGGGAGCACGGGCTGCCGCCGCCTACGCCCGGCCCGGGGGGGCGCTGGTGGCGCGTTGCCGGGGGTCAGCGGCCGGCGGCAGGTGCCGCCTGGGGGCCGCGCTTTGTCTGCGCGTGGGGGGATGGGCGCGGCCCCTCCGGAGTGGCGGGGCCGGCGCCGCGGCCCGGCGGGGCCCCCCGGGCGGGGCGGGATGTGGGCGAGCCGGTGGGGCTCCGGTGGGCAGGGTTAACCTCTCTCCCCTGGGCGTCGCGGGTGTCCCAGGCTGGCCGGCAGGGAAGAGCGGGTTGCTGGGACCGGGTGCGTCCACTGCGACCTTGGCAGCGCTTGGAGCGGAGCGGTGGAGGGGCTGGCACCGGGCTGGTGGTGGGGCGAGAGCCGGGCAGCCCTTCCAGCACGGCCGCAAGCCGTGCTGGACGGGCTGCCCGTTCCTCGCCCCGCTCCTGGGTGTGCATCGGTTGCTGTGCCTCCGGGGAAAGGTATTAACGGGGGAATTCTGTTCAGGTTTGATGTGGATACCGTTTCCAAAGGATGCTGAGAACTTTCTCATGTAGGGAAGAGCCAGAAGTGACTTAGGGGCTGTTGTTCTTTGAGAAGCTCGAGATAACTGTTTAATCAGCAAAAGGATTGACAAGGGACTTGAGTGTCTTCGGCGGTGTTTAACCGGGGATTAGAGGGCGGGCAGTAAATGGTGAGGCAGTAAACAATGGCTGAAGCCGTTAAAAAATAGTGCTACAAGTCAGTATCATCCTGTCCCTGAAACTTTAGCCTCAGAGGTAGCAACAACTGCCTTTACAGAAAGCAAAGTTGCTTCATAATTAAATCTGTTTTGCTACCTTACAAATGCATTCGAATTATTCACTTGGGGGAAGTCTAATTTGTCTGCCTTTTTCAATCTGTTCAACAGTTTGTCCAGAAACAGTAAAAACAACACGTTAGGTGGCTTTCTGATAATTACAACACCTTTAACTTCTGGAAAGCCATGTGGTCACCTTTTTTTCCCCTCAGCACTGATTTTACTGTCTGTACTGAAACTGGGTGGTTAAGTCCTGTTGTTCTGGATATCTCATTTTCCACCTTGAACACATTCCTTTTCAACAGTATGTGGCAAGTGTTTGGGCCCCCTAAGCAGGTGTGTTTTCTGTTACATCAGTGCAATTTGAGAGCTTTCTTTACTCAAACTTAAACTTTCTATGACTGCTGCTTTATCTCAGGGCAGCAGTCTGGAACAGGAGTGCTCCTGAGAGAATATCTGGCCTGCTGCGGTAGTTACAGAGAAAGGGGCTACAATCCTGAGTGTTGTAAAACAGCAGGGTCAGTATTTCTCTTAACAAGTGGCTTATTCTGTGTAAGATGGAGTGCTGACTGCTGTCTGCTCATTTCTGGCCTCACTTTTTGAATGGAAGTCACAGGATTCCAGCATTATGCCTTGTGCATGAAATGCAGCAATCAATGAGCGTTGCACTAATGATGTGTGTGTGTTGTTGGGAGCTCAGCCAGTGATGGAGACATTCACCCTGATTCAGGGGGAAGCTGATGCACTGAACTGTTGTGCTACGTGGTTTTGCATTCTAATGGAGAAACTGGTGTTTCCCCTTGATTGAGGTGTTTGTTACAAACTGGCCATAGAGCTCCATAGGTTTTAATTGGGTCACTTGGAGAGGCCAGGAATGTCTAGCAGAATCCCAGGAGAGGAATCTAATAGGTAATCTGGTGCTGAGCAGATGACTTCCATGCTTATCCACACCTGTGTGTAACAGAACTGGAAATCTACAAGCCAGAAACTTGCCCTGAATTGAGATTTGGCTAGAAAGCATTTAATGTAGTGTGGTCATATATGGAATTTTCTCTTTAAATTTCTCCCAACATGTGAAAAGAGTTAGGTTACTAATACGATTAACAATATTTAATAAGATTAAAATTACCAGCATAACTCTCCTGAGAAAGGTGGGTGCAGACTGTCAGCAGTTGACACTGTTAACCTTTGCTTTCTCCCCTGTAAGTGCTGTAAAGAGTTTGGGCTCCTAGACTCTGCTTGCCTTTCAGAAAAGAAAACATATGTCCTCGTGTGCTGACAGCTCAGGTATTGCCTTACCTTTCATGTCCACCAACAGCATCATATTCCCAGGGAGGCCATGGGATGTTCCCATATAAGGGCAGAGGGAATAGCTAACAGAGGGTTGTAAGGAGTGTACAGAGCCATTCCCTTCATGTCGGTGCCAGTCTCTGTAGAGCAGGGTTTTTTCTGTGAGTGTTGCTGCTGCTGGCACACTTGGGCTTTCCTGGCAGAGTCAGCAGAGACTACAAGGACTGAACAAGTTTGTAAAGTATCTATTGCTGCTGAAGGTGGCCCTGTGTACTTGGAGAGAGACTGCCTGCCAAATAAGCCATGCATGCCAGTTATGTGTTGGGTGTGCTCTGAAGGAAAAAGCACCCACCCAAGTTGTCTGTGTGTGGGGTGTGCTTTCCAGCATTCTCCAAAGGGAAAACAAAAGTAGTTGCACTTGCTGACTTCTACTTCTACTATTGCTTTTTGCATTCTGGAGTGGTTCACTTAACCAGCAGTGTGCTGGGTCCAGGGAGGCATGGTATCTATTTCAGTAGAAGAAATGCTTTATGGTTTAGTGTCACCTGAGGATGGAGAACAACAGATGAGGGGAAGTTTGGAAGAAGGTGAAGCAGCTGCTTCCTGCAAATGCATTTTTTGTGGTAAAAACTCTACCCCCCAATGAGTCAGATTCACATTATTTCTTTGCTGTCATTACCTTCTCTGTCTCAGTCCTTCCTGCTGCCTGTCACAGCAAACTCTCAGACTTCAGTTTCTCCTCCTGTCTGCCAGCCTCTCCATCTGTTCTTTGGGGTTTTTTTGGTTTTGGCTGTTGGTTTCTTCCCCCTGAAGCTTCAAATTGGCTGTTGTAGCCAATTTCTGAGCTGAAACGTCCCAATCTTGCATAAGGACATCCTGGAGGAAGATTATAGGACTTTGATTCATCCCAGCTTGCAGGCTGTGCAGGGTGCTAGCAGTCAGAGGAGGCATGAGCCTGCCTGCTTTCTTGTAAGAGTTAGCCCTCTAGATACAAGCTAGTTTCAGGAAGCAGGGGTTGGACTGGTGCCCTTCTCACTCACCTGGATCTTCAGTGAAATGCCTTTGTGCTCTGAGTGCTGGAAAGCTGGAGCATTCTACTGACTCTTCTTTGCATTCCTCATAATCTGTTAAAGCCCTGGATTTGATTCATGTTTATTTGTGGTTCTTGTGAGTATCTGGTTGCAGGATCACTGTATCTGAAAGGATTCATCTTCTGCTGTTCATCAAAACCACAGGAGGGCTGATTTTGCCTTTGGGAATGTGCCAGCTGGTCTTTCATTGTGCTGGTATCATTTTCCTTGTCCTATTATTGGAGGTGTCTTTGATGACCTGATGGTTGTGATGATGTCTTTAGAGAAGATTCATATTGATTGTTATTTGAGCATTGTCTGGTTTGGTCTCAGTGCCAGAAGACAATTCTTAGAAAACTCTTGCATGTATTTTTTAGGGGACAGGCATTTGAGACGTTAGGAGCATGTGCACAGTCTCATGACATGATACTGTTGTTCCAGGAGGGAAAGTAGATGCTTAATTCAGTTGGGGAACAGTAACCTTGTGTGTTGCACAGTCTCCACTCCAGCAGTGGGGAGAGCTGAAAGACCTTCCCCCTTGGCATTCTGATTTTAAGGACTCTTTAAAAACTGCTTGGAGGGATTTTTGCTGTCAGGCTCTCTAGAACCATGTAGGACCAGCCTTCATGCTATGGTTTGCTACAGTGATAACTGAAATGTTGCCCTGCTTAATGAATTGCCCTGTAGTCACTGGAGCTCAGGCTTGCTAAGCTGCAAAGGTGCAAAAACATGAAGCAGGATGTTTTGACCTGTACCGACATGCAGCCTTGACTAATGGAAGAACCACAGTGCTTTGGTGTAATCTCTTTAAGGCTCTGCTTTTTCTCCCCAACTGCTTAAGTAATAAATGTGGAGGACTGGTTTTCACTGCTAATAATTTATTATTTTTTTTAGCCAAGTAGTAACTTAAGACAGCTGAGCTATTTTGAGGTTGCAGGAAGCAACCTTTTCATTAACTAGGTCTCCTTTTCATTAACTAGAAGTGCTGCCTCCTGATGATTGTGGGGGGGGAAAGAACAAGAAACAAAAGGTGTTCGTTTAGGTGGATTTGATTTTTTTTTTTAATTGAATCAATCTTTAAATTTTTTCTAGTATCCTGAATTGAATGTTAGAATTTCATTTTCAAATCCTGCCTGCCACCCTCAAGAAAAAAAAGGGACAAAAAGTGAAGTAGAAAATAACTTTGCTTTAGCGTGATCTGATAGGAAACTTTCAGATGTTGATCAAAATGTGAGGTGAAATTATGTTGATATTAAGGAAATTCCCAGATGTTAGACTTTAATAGCTTGTGAACTTGAGTTATTTGCTTGCAGTATAAACACTGCAAGTACTGTGAGGAACACTTCTGTGCCTGGCAAATGTGTGAGATTTCGCGTTGCTTTCAGCTTTGAAGTTTAACAATAGAACAGTGTGGAACTGGTGGGTTGAGTTTCCCCAGCCTCTGCTCAGCACCAGTGCTGCTGCTCCCAATATTCCTGCAACTTCATAGCTACTCCCTTTTAGGAAACGATAATTCATTTCCCTTCTTGAAGGACCTGAATGTTGTAATTTTATCTTGCTACTTGTATCTGGTCCTGTTCTATCTCATGTGGAAAGTCTTTTGTCTCTATGTCACGAGGGGCTGTAGGTGGCTCTTGGTTCCTGGGGTTAGTTTGGCTGCTTCTGTATTAGGGGCTGGAGATCAGGAACTGTGTGACTGCTTGCTCAAAATACCCACCTCAAATCCGTGGTGAGCCCTCTGGTTACCCAGCTGGATGGTATTAATTCAATGGATTGCTGTTGCTAGCAAGCATTATATCTGCAGGTGCAGAGAGGATTTGAAGTCATCACCATTTTGATTCTATTTTGCACTCTTCCTTAATTCTGAATATGAAGGCAGTGCTGCCTTTCGTGCTTCTGGTTTTTGGTGAAAAAAAACATCCCTGTCAGCTTATCTCAGCATAATTTAGAATTGCCTGTCAACTGAGTTGCAAGGGTGGGATTCATGCTGCTGCTGAACTGATCACAAGGAGAATGCAGTCTTTCTTGTGTCCTACCCTTCCCTGCAGCTCTGCTGTGGCAGGGCAGTAGTTGTGCCTGTGACTTTGCAGGCAGAGGAAGTTGATTGTGTTCAAGCATTTGTCTGTGCTGTTAAAACTAGTTTTCTGACTAAATTGCATGTCATTCTATGAATAGAATGGGTATATTTGACATCTTACCTTATTATAATAATTCTGAAAATTACTACATAGAAGTAGTGTTTTCAGCTCAAGGTTTCTGCCCATGTAGGTCTATTTCAAGATTGTTTTTGTTTGAATCTCTGTTCCTTTAGCTCTCCTATACACTATTTCACATTTTGATTAGATGACCTCCCTATTCCTTGTATGGAGTTACCCTAAGAAGTGCAGCACAGCCAGTTTCCCCCCTCCTGACTCCTGGGAATTGTGCACTCTTGAAATCCCTTTGTCGCTTACAAGTGGCCATGCCCAATCCTCCTGAGTGATACAGCGAGGTGTTTCTGGGCTCTCTAATCTCCATAAAGAACTCCCAACCTCTGTGAACAGCTGGCCAAGCAAATGCTTCACAATATGCTCCTGACAGTGCCCTGCAAGTGCTCTGTGCTCAGCTGGAAGTCCTTCAAATGACAAGAATTTAAAGCAGAAGGAACCAGGGCTTCAGAGATGCTCCTCGATCTGCCAGACCAGACTTTGTCAGAAATACTGTTATCACATTTGGTTTTGGACAGTTTGGAGTTAATGTCCCTGAAGCAACTCTCTGTTTAGCACTTTTAGCTTTGATCCCATAATTTTTTTTTGCATCAGACTAACCTTAAAATGCTGGAGTGAGCAATTCTGTGAGTGAGTTACCCAATAGTAAATTATCATATGTGAGAGCTTTTCAGTAACTCTTCTGGCATCAGCTGTCTGCTGTCTTCCCTGCACCTGAGTCATTAACTCTTCTCACCTGTCCTGTGCTGTCTCCTACCTTTAGCGTAGCCAAGAAATATATGTGCAAAGCAGTTTCTGGACTTCTGACTTCCACTGCCATCAATGTTTTGATCTCTATTTGCATACAGCTCGACTTCTTGCATACAGATTGCAGTCCATTATTGAAAGATTCTGGCCAAGAGAATGGTAAAACAAGCGTGTGGCTGAATTAATTGCATGGGAGCTGTGTGTGCCACTGTGGGAAACAGAGAAATTGTAACCAGGGGCTCTGTTTATTTGCCAGATCTTTTTAGCTAGCTTAGCTTTTTGAGAGAAATTGCTGAAATGAGACTGCAGAAATACTGAAGGACCTAGGGAGACTAAGGCATTTGTGATTTATATTCTGATCCTTAGCTGAAACATATTTTGGATTTCGTTTTATGTCAACTTGCAACAATTGAGAGAGATCTAAGGTAAAGATGGGAAGGGCTTCTTGCTGCTCGGCCTGCACCTCAGTGCAGGTTTCTCGTGGCTGCAACAAAGAGGGGTGGTTCCCTTGTGTGACTGTGCCGTCTGGGGGACTGCTGTGGCTGGAAGGGGTAGCACTGACTCTCTCACTGTTTCTTTGTTTCCTTGATCTAGATTTTTCCTTTTTGGGATTTGTAACCAGAAAATGTTCTCCAGATGTGGGACAGCCTACAGAGGTGCATGTGCAATGACAAAATGGCCCTGGGCACCTGCTACCAGCTTGTCTTGGCAGCTTAGGCAAAATTAGAATTGGCAAGAAGGCAGAGCAGTCCCTGCGGCACCACCATCCCCGAGTGACTCAGTTTGCTGAGCTCCTTGGCCACAGGAACAGGCAGTTGCTCCCAGTGCTGGAGTGCCTGGTAGTGCTTTGTGCCCAGCACTGCTGAGATGATGCAGAACTAAAGAAAAAGGAGCAGCGAGGTAGAGCAGCTGCCCTACAAATGCTGTTCTTGTTCTCTGCACTACTGAGGGGGCAGGTACCTGCAAGGTCACTCTCCACAGCAGCAGAGATGGGGAGCAGGGGCTGCGTGGCCATACGAGCAGCTGCACAGGAACAGATGAAAGGGTCATTTAGCCTGTTTTGCCTTTTCTGGGCTTGGGACAGTCAAGTCTCTGTTGTCATAATGCCCAAGTCACCATGGCCCCTTCCTTCTCACCACTGAACTGATCTGCAGGGGAAGGGAGAGCCTGTGTCAGCAGCCTCCGTAACAAGTTCAGCAGGGTGCCACAAATCTGAGGGCTTCTGGGATAGTTCTGACAATCACACTTTCTTGCGTATTGTATTTTAAAACTGTCCCTGTGTGTTGTAGCAACAGTACTATGTTCTGGATACTTGAACCTTGTAAATGCATTTTCTGTCCACAGAACACAGAAGGCCTGCTTCTTCTCAGTGGTCCTGCAAATAATTGTTCTGTTTCATTGCCATACCGAGGCCTGTACGTACAGGGTGGTGGCATCATGAAGCTTTCCTTACTAACCCATATTGATACTGTTCACTGTTCCATAATGCATAATTAGGCTTCACAACACTGTGGAGAGGTGTCTCTGTTGAAGTCTGAATAAAGGTTGTAAAGAGTAGAAGGAGTAGGCAAGCTGATGGCCATGTTGCAGACTCATGTCATTTTGGAGCCAACCATTAAAATACATCTACAGCATCCCACCACCACAGACCTAGTATAGCAACAGCTCTATGAGTGCCAAACTCATTAGCTGCACATAAATAACATCTAAATAGTGTTTACCTTCCAGATTATGACAGTGATGGGAGTCCTGCTGGGAGGAACTTGTATGCTGGTGTTCTGCTCACACAGCCCAATAAACTTGAACGTTTCTGGTTAAGTAATTTTGCAGTTTGATGTTCTGTTGCTGATCCAAGGTTTGCATCTGGCACAGGTGGTTAGCAGCAGCATGCAAGTCCCAGGGTGGTGCTGCACTGAGCAAAGCTGTTGAAGGAGAATGACCTGCACTTGCAGTTACGAGGTTTCATCCTTTTCCTTTGCCTGTTTTGCCTCCTGAATGTGTGAAAGCCACTGGGCTACACATGTGTTTACCTTCCTCCCAGTGCTGCCAGCACAGTGTAATCCTAACAGGTGCTGTAGTGACAATTACAGGCTCCATGTTCTCTGCAGGCTGCCAAGGCCTGATGGATCATCAAAACACAAATGACACCTGGCTGTTCAGCTCTGGGATTGTAATCTGCATCCCCAAGTGCACCATATAGGAAGCACCAGAAGGCACAAGATCCTAATAGTGGAACTTTGCCTAAAATGCAATGTGTTTATTTTAAGCAGGTAGAAATCATATGCATGCAGTGATTCATGAGGGAAATCGTTTCAACCACTATAAACACATGGAGCATCCTTGTTATCCCAGTGTGTAATAAAGAATGCAAAAACCCCCTCTTTTCTATGTAGAGAAATCCTTAAGCTTTTTGTGCTTATGAAACTTATCTCTGTACTGGAACTGTACTCTGTGATGCAGCTTCACTTGTGGTTAGACTGAAATAGAACTGTTGGTCTACAAATCAGTACTGATTTCTTTACCACTCAGTGAGCTATAGGGAGATCTGTGCCTTGTGTTTGTCTTCAGGCTGCTCTTCTGTGTGTGCTTTGGAAAGTCATGTCCCTTTGGTCTGTTTTGAACAGAAGGGTGAAAAGCTCAAGTGAGGAAAGGAAAATTGATCTCTTGGGACCTGCAAGAAAAAAAAAGTCTTACAGAACTTTCGTTCTAAGGGAGCAAAATGCTGCCTTTAAAATGAAACCTCTGTTTTCATGTATTCATTCCCTTTTTTTTTTTTGTGGGATGGAAAGGTCACTTTGTGTCTATCTAAACGATGAAAAAATCAATGGTCTAATCAATTTCTAAAGTAGATTTATTCAAAATTATTACTGTGGTGTGGCTTGGGCTTTGATGTGTTCCAAAAAGCTGCTAGAAAAGTCAATGCAGAGCATCACTGCAAATAAACTTACAGCATTTGTAGGGGAATTTTCTGTCCCATTCACTATGTCCACAGGGTGTTTTTTTTCTTTGCCCAGTCTCAGCATGGCTTCCTCCTGGTGTTTCTACTGAAAGAATAGATCGCTGAGAGCAGATCAACAGAAGCAGTCATGCAGTTCACTTGAGCGATCATGCATAAATATGAGCAGACTTTCTGCTGTTAAAACCCATGGGTAGCCTTCCCTGCCACCAATTTTCTATAGGCTGGATGTTTCTGCTTCTTGGAACTCTCTTGAGGTTCTCAACCAAGAGAATAGTGTCCCTGATAGACAGCCAGGTAATAGTGTTTTTGAGTAGCTGAGCTGGGGGGTTCACAATGGCTTTGAAAATAGCAAGCTGAGGACTGATAAAAGCCACGTGTCTCATTCTACACTGTTGCCTTGGAATTATTTTCTTGAGAGTGGTATAATGGGCAGAGCCCTTCCTGCTATCCCACTGACCTGCACCCAGACCCTGGCCTGTTCTCCTGCCTGCACACAGAGTAAGTGTTCTGCTCTGTGTGAACTTAGATGTGCATTTGACATACAGCACAAAATGAGAACTGTCGCTAAATGGAAATGCCTGTTGGAGGGGGAAGTTTAATGGGCCTCCTGCTAGAACAGAAGCTGTATGAGGTACTAGTCCTCGTGATATGGAGTGCCTGGTTAACCTCTACAAGGGATTAATGCTTATCATGCAGTCATCTCGAATAACTTGGGTCTTTGGTGAGATTTGAGATGGGTAGTTATTTGTTTGGATGTGTACTTCAGAGGACATATACCTCTGAAGGGTTTGGTTGTGTTAGTAGTAAGAAGACCAGCTGGAAAAAACCAGGTGAGTACACGGCAGCAGGTGACTATGTTAATGGGATGTGTTTCTTAGGATGTTTGACTCGGAGCTGTACAGTGGTATGAATAATTGATCTGTGCCAACATCAACGGCATACCTCATAATTATTTAATTAAAAAAAAAGCTGATGCATCTGAAAGCATGGGTTACTGAGGACATGTCAGAAAGTGGAATTCCTAGTAGGAGTCTTCAGGGAGCATCAATACTATACTCTGTGCTGTTCAGTAGTTCATCAGTATTCTGAAAGTGAATCTAAAGCCACTGCTAATGTTGATTCAGCGGAGAAGGAGGCAACGCTGAGGGCAAATTCAAAACCGTGGCTGGAAATGATAGATGTGTTCGGATTTTCTTGCTTGAAGATTCTGAATAGTACATAAATCTTTGACAGAATGGAGATCAGGTAGTGAAGGTTCCCTTAGCACTTTTGGAGAAATAATTAAATGGTGACTAAGTTCCTTAAACTGAGTAAAGTCAGATAATTGACTTAGCTAACTGATACAATCTTTGCAGTCTGTGATTTCTGTAGCTCTTCCGTTATGCTGTAAAACGGGTCTAGTGAAATAACATCCATTTGATACAGGCAAGTAGAGACTTCTCTGTGCCACAGATGCTGATCGTTGGCCAATTGTGTGCTTCACCAAAGCAGTGACCCAAAAGAAGGATAAGGGAGTGGTGGGGATGACAAAATGATATTTTTAAAAAATATATTTTTTGAAGTTTTTCAAGCACCAAAGAAAGTGCCTTGCAATGAGAAACTGACAAGACTGATCTGTTGATTGCCAAAAAAGCCATTGAGAGCTGACTTTGGTTAAAGCATGTGCATAATTGACTCTGAGGAGCTACTCTTTAATCCAGCAGAGAAGGAATTAATGGCTCAAGGCAGAAGGTAAACAAATCAGACATTGCACTGGCCTCGCTGCCAGAAAGAGTGACAGTGCTATTGGAGTAAACTACCAGAGGAGTAGTGAACTTATGTTTTGACCTCCAAAGGCCTCTCATCTAGAAGCCATAAACCACTGCATTTCACAGAACTGCTTAATGGGTTTTGTGGAGGTGTGACTGGATAGAATGGAACAGCGCCTGTGTGTTAGGCAGGAAGTTGGAGTGGTCTTACCTTAAATTATGTGACTCTGACTAGTCCTGCTGCAATTAATTTCTGTTTTTCAGAGCTTTAGAAATAAGCCCAAGACTAATGCAGTTGTGTTCCTCATCCCTGTTCTGTTGGGTTTTTTTCCTCTCAAACTTTGTTGAAGTCTAAATATTTTATGCAACATGAGTGATAGATCCTGGATATGAGGAATCTTGTTCATGACAGGAGTGTTAACTTGGTTTGTACTTCAGGTGTCTCCCAAGAATGAAATCTTCTTTATATTTCTCACAATATTTCTTTCACTATTATGCTGATCTTTCTATCTGACCTGTCTTGTACTTATTTTACTGATTAAACTTTCTAGGAGGGTAGAGTTTTGTTGAGCAGTTGGTGTGCAAACCCCTGTACACCAAGGAACAATGTTAAATTCCAATGGCATTTGAGTAATTCCAGTTACTTTCAATTATCTTCTTTTGTATTCAATGTGAAAATCCTGTGCAAGAAGTGAATCTGATGGATGTTGTAGTTTAACCTATGATTGTTTCGGAATAACTTGTGATTATTTACAGGCAGAAAACTAGCTTACAGTTTTATAAGGCCAGACAAATCATTGAGTTCATTTAGCCTGATGTTGTGTAAAGCAAGGCAGTGGGCTTCCCTGAATTTAAGCTGAACATGTAAGTTGAGATTGAATGTTAACAAAGAGAAGAGTTGCAAGTGATGGAGAGTTTGCCATACCAAATACATTTTTAGATATCCCTGAGAAAAGAGGTTTGGAAAGCAGACCTTGGTCTGCTCACTCCAGAAACCTGCAATTAGCAAATTATTAACTTTGTTCTGAATGGGTTAACCAACATGGTACTTGTTCTGTTTGGCTTCTGATTGACTATATAATAGCCAACATCAGCAATCTCTGTCCTGTGCTGGACTGCGAAGCCGGCTAATTAACACATTCATTTCACAATGCTGCTGCCAATGTTTGCGCTGAAGAACTTAGCTTTTTTTGGCCATATGGATGGGTGGGAATATCAAGATCATATTATGGCTCTGTGCTCATTCAGGTGTGATGCTTTGTGCTCGGTTTTTCCCAAGACATCTAATCAGGCTTGGGGCTGAACAGTGCCTTTTCGGAGAAAGGTCAAAATAAGCACAAGGCCTGGAGAAAAGTCTTGGTGTCTCTCTCCCCACACCCTCCCCCTCACATCCCCACCCTCCTTTGTGTCTGTCTCCCTCCACATATAAATATGTATGAGTCCTTCACCCAACACATTCATCTGTGATTCCTTTCTTGAGACCTGGGACTTCTAAGTGACTTGCTGCCACTCAGGGTCTTCCCAAACAGCACACAGCTCTGCTGGGAGGGGTGATCGATGGTGGGGGACCTCCTGGCACTCACCAACTGATGGGTCTGCTGGCTTTGCAGCATTGCTGTGCACCATTAGCATCCTGGCGTTTGTGTGTCTCTATTAACCACGTGTAGGTAGATCAGGATTTCCCTTAAAGGCAGTATTTGCTTATAGACTGGGATTCAGTGGTTCTTCCAGGGAGCGAGGAGGAAAATATACCTTGGAGTGGCCTCAAAGTGAGGGCTCCAAATGATGCTGTGGAAGCTGAAGATGGGTTTGGGGTTCAGATCAGGTCTGACCTAAGTGGAATTTGTTCACACTTATCCTGCACTATTTCCCATCTCTGCAGTGAAGGCTCTCCCTGGAAACTCACTGTGGGAGAGCATAACCATAAGAAATGGGAGATGTTGAAATCTGGGAATAACTCCAGCTCTTGGTGTGTATCTAAGGAAGATGCCTTGTTTTAGTAAGTGAGATTAATTTTTAAGGTATTTATGGGTTTGTGCACATTGTAAGAGCATTTGAGGCAGTCAACTCTTCTGCTTTTCTTTTACTGTCACTGTTTCAGCCCTGCCTTGGCTACTCCCTTCTCTTACTTGCCAAGTGCAACTGAAAATGAGGCATTGAAGCAGCCCATCTAGTTTTTTGTATGCAATCTAGCAAATGTTAGTGCTGGAAGTTGGACTATTGCTGCTGTTTGTCTGGTAACATTAAGCCTCTGTTGTTCCCTTGTGCTGCTTTTGAATAACACAGGTTTGGCCTCTGTGTGAGAGGTGGTTGGCCCATAAATGTGTGCCAACCCACCTAATAATTCTTTTCAAAAATCCTTCATTGGGTCTTTTCTGTTATGTAGTTTAAAAAGAAGAAAAAAAACCCTAAACACCTCCCTTACCCCGGGAAACAGCAGTTGTTTTGTTCTGCTGAGCTGACTGCTGCTCATACTGATCAGTACAGTTTCCTTTGTCTTCGTTTATTTTAGAGTTAAGCTATAAGCTGTTGAAGACTGGGCTATTTTTGTTCTGTACTTTTGCAGGATCTTTTACATGAGTCCCTTAAATGCTAAAAAAAAAAAAAAAAAGCTTCTAAAGGCAAAACTACCATCCATGTCAGGGGCAAGATGATCATTGCTCTAAAAATGAAGTTTTGTGGGTTTGTGCTGCCAAAACGTTTTGGCAAGCACATGCCTGCAGAGAGGAATGCCTAGGTCAGGGCCGGATTCATGGCCATCCTCTGCCTTTACTTTGAGTTGCCCTTTGTCAGCCAGATGCTTTATGATCCCCACCTCTCTCCCTCCCTCTTTTGACGGTAGCTGTGGGTGCTCAGCAGGGGCTCTGCCTCTGTGTTTGCTTTAGCTGGGGAGGTGTTTGCCTTCACTGCAAAATTCCAGCTTCCAGCTGCCGGGGAAACCTGGAGCGGCTGTGTTGATTTATTAGGGCACAGTGCTCCTCAGGAATGCCTTTGCTAAGGAGCTGGGAGTGATGGAAGGGATCCTGCCTGGTGCAGCGTGAAGCCTCCGTGTGTCTCTACAGAGATGCTATGCAGGAATTCCCCAAAACAAGGTGAGAAAAATAGCCCACTCAGTTGACTGCTCTAGAAAGTGTCAAAGTGAGACTTCGGCTAGGTTTTGCTGGCATAGAATCAAGGAGGTGAATGATAGCTGCAGTTTTAAGAGCGCAATTTTAAGTGAGTTTTTGATGGGACACAATAATGTGAATTGCCTGACCAGAGGGTTTGTATGCTTTTGGTTTGTGTTAAGAGCTGGCATTCCTGAGCTACTGACTAGGGCTTTTTTTCTGAATCTTGGCCTTGGGCCACCTGAATGTTTTGTACTTGAAAGAAGCAAGTTTCAACCTCTTTGGATTTGGAGACTTCTAAACACTTTCCGATAGAGATACAGGCAATGGATTTGCTTTTTAAATGACCTTTGCAGACAACAAAAGTCTGTGGACTACAAGTTTAAAAATCACTGTTGTGTGTCTTCCCTGTAGTTCACTGGAATACCTTCACCTCTCCATAATATGTCCTAGCCATCTGACATCCACCCCTTACTTTCCTTTCTTGTCTGGCATGCACACACAAATGTGTTTCTGGACTTTTTCTTTCTTTTGAGCTTTTGGTGGCTGTTGTCCCAGCTGATCTGAGACTAAAACCTAGGAAAATGTTGGGTGTTTATACAGGGTAGCGTGGACAGCTGGTCACTTTATGTTGTTCAAGTATTCAGTAGTTGCACAGTAGGTTGTGTTTACGGGGCATCATTCTGAGAAGGAATTTCCTTTCCTGGCTGAGGTAGAAAGACTGTCCACGTACAGCTTTCTTCCTTTGCTTTAGCATTCCTTGAGGTTGTTTCCCATTTTACAAATGCATCTTTTGAGAACTGCCAG
This sequence comes from Hemiprocne comata, assembly GCA_020745705.1. NCBI lineage: Eukaryota > Metazoa > Chordata > Aves > Apodiformes > Apodidae > Hemiprocne > Hemiprocne comata. The sequence goes on from CM036595.1 coordinate 14,902,432, forward strand.
GAAAATGTCTCTCTCAAATGGAAATGGAAATTTCTGAGCTCACAGGGATGAAAACCTTTGGGTCTGTGCTCACTGAGTGAAAAGAGGATTACCAGCAAGCCATTCTTCGGTGTGCAAAGCGGTGGAGCAAAGTCTGCAGAGACTCTCCGAAAGTTATTGGCTTTCCTTGGGAAGGCATTGTGAATAGAACTGAATGAGCTTGGTCCTGTCCTTCTTGGCTTCCCTGCTGCAAATACAGAGAGCAGTGAAACCTTGAACTCTGTAGATGCTTGAATAAAATGGGAAACTTCTTTTTGAAGTAGATGTCTTGTGAACAGGTCCAGAGCCAGTGTTCCTCTATCACTATGAGAGAATGAACGGGTTTGTGAGTGCATTTGGGCCTGATAGAAAGCAGGGAGGCAGCGCTGATTTTTCCAGAACTATTTGAAGGGTTCAGAAGTGAGAGTGGTCTGCTGGAGGAGATGCAGGTGGCTTATTGTCACTGGGGACTGTTAAACCTGCCAAAGTGTAAACTGCATCTTAACAGAAAGATGTGAGACAAGGCCTGCACATCTCTCCCTCCTAATTACCACAGCTCAGCTGCTGCTGTCTCTTATGCTTACACATCTGAAAGGTGACAATGACAACCTCTTGAATGGTGAAGCAATAGCAGGAAAGTGCTTTTTTTTTTTTTTTAAAGCTGTAGTCTGGAACAAAGAAGTTATTCAACCAATAGTCAAGAATATCCTCATGAAAAATCTTCCTTCTAGAAACTGCTCTTTATGAGACCACTGGAACTTTTGTAGGTCTCAACAGCCTGTCTCCTGAGTGACTACAGATAAAGCAGCAGTAAGCTTTATCCTCTTTTCCATGCTGACAGGCTCAGGAACGTCCGACAGCCTTGGGAATGTTCACAACAGCAGCAGGACTTCCGTTTTTGCTGTCCCTGCAGCTCTACACTGGATTGCCTTTGTACATACTACCTTTGCAAGAAGTTTTAAGGCTCTTCTCACCTGTTCTGGCAAAAATCTCCAGTAACGTGTGCACAGCAGTTACTTTTGTTGCTGAAACCCAGGCTTTCAGATCCTCATCGCTCATGGCACACAAAAAAAATACAAGAGTTTTGAGTATGACCTCCTTTTAGAGGAGCAGGGACTTTGGGGGAGAAGGATGGTACTGCAGTTGGGATTGCATTGCAATGGTACAGAAAGAGTAGAGGCAGCAGCAGCTCCCAGTTGGTGTACAGGTGACTCTTTTGGATTCAGTTTGCCTGTGAAAATCTGTTGTAGATTCTGGTTTCTCATGGCAGCCTTGCTGGTTAGTGATTAACTTGTTCTGTCTCCCCTCACCCAATCCCTACCCTATTTCCCTGTATCCCTGTAAATCTGGTTTAAGAAACAGCTTTGTGAAAGTTTCTCTTCCTGCCTCCCCACTTGTGCTGTTGAGCTCAGGAGGACGTGTTGGCACCCAAGCCTTGGCAGGCACATTTTTAGTGCCCCCTTTTGCTTCTGTCCCTTACCCTTCAAGCAGTCCCTGGGGAGCCCATGCCAGGGGCAGCAGGCAGGACTGGCTCTGGTCAGATTGTACGATGGGCTGACAGGATTCCTCTAAGTTGGGAAAGAGCACAGCAGAAGAAAGGCAAAACAGTGCTGAAAACCACAGCCTTTTTTAGCTGAGAGGAGAATGTCCTTCCTCATACATAGCCTCATCCTGCTCATGCCCATACATAGCCCCTCCGTGCTCCCCATTCTAGAGTGTTTTCTCTCACTGCATCACAGGGCATTCAGGACAGTGCAGATCTAAAGAATAAACCTATATTAAGAGATTATTCTGCAGTGGCCTTGTTTCTGCAGAGCGCTCCCCTCTTTAAGTACTCAGCTGCCTACTTCTGTTTCCCCTTGTAAGTTGTTTCTTCGAGTACACTGCTTGCACCGTGTTGGATCCTACAGCTCTTCCTTTCCCCCTTGTAGTAGCCAGTTCCCTCAGCCTTTTCAAAAAAGGGGAATTAAAGTTGAAGTGAGGGGATGCCTGTCCATTTGTATCAGCCTGGAAAATGGTGGATTTCCCTCCTGAGGCCTTTGCCTCAGGCATCTTGCCAAAAGGCATCTAGTCTCTATTCACTTCAAACACATACGGCTTCTAAGCCAGAAATGTGCAGAAAGCTCATAAACTGTGATCAGCTGAAGGCCAGACCTGGTGCCTCTTAAAAATCAATGAATTGAAGAACTGTGGCTACTAGATGCTTGGGAAGCGTGAGCAGGCGGCAGCCACCCCAGCACAATGTGAACCTGAAGAGGATCACAGGATGATCAGCTCAAACATGGAGCTAACCTGTATTTATGGTAGGAAAATTTCCTGAAATCTGAGCTAAAAGAATTAGAATTTGCGTAAATGAAGTGTTTTGGCAAACACAAGCAATTACCTTCTTTATAGATCCTGTGTACGGGCTTCCTTTCTTCAGAGCATGAGGAATTTCAGGCAAATTTTACTTTGAAGCTAAAAGGTGTTTTTAGCAAGCAGGATTGGGATGAACTCCAGGCCTCTGGTGTTCCCAAAGAAGCACAAACCACTGCAGAGAAGGGTATAGCTCAGATCCTTTTGCCAGCGTGCTCAGCAGGCAGCCCAGTACCAGATCTGGTTCAGTGTTTGACAAGTGACCTCTGTCACTGAACAGGAACATAAAGAGCCTCAGTGAGCTTTGGCTGAACTGGGCTTTTGCCTGTCTGCTCTGGAGAGAGAGTAACCTCAGTGTTCCCCTCCCTCCCCCCTGCCCAGCGTGTCTGTGAAAATACTAACATGATTTAGCTGCCAAAAAAAAGACATTTGAAAAGTATACATTGCTCTCCTGTGCCCTAACTTCTGTAAAATACGGCTTAGGGTTGGTTCCTCTATATGGTGCTCAGTCATTTTACGGAAGAGCAAACGGCATCACTACAACTATCTACACAGCACTTAATACAGTGAGGTCTTAGTCTGTACTAGGACTCCTGAGTGCTATTCTGAGCATCATGAACCCGATTGTATTACATATAGAGCTCAGATGGCTCAGAGCCACACTCGGGAATATTAACTGTTTCTATTAATCTTTGTGTTTAGAGATCCTTCTGAACGAGCTAGCAGTCCCACAGCAAAACTCTGTGTGTGTCTGTACAGTTAGGGAGTGTTTTGTATTTGATTTGCACAAGAGGTAACCTGAGTTCCAGAGCTTGCTAAATTAGGGATGCTCAGTGTAATCCTCTTTTCAATATACTAGTTGCATATCTGCAGGTTTGTGGAAGAGAACTTTATTGATGTAGCTCTATAGAAGTGCAACAAAACCTTTAAAGTGCTACAAATGGATCATAAGGGATAAGTCTGTATGTAGTGTGTGGTTTGACACAGTATGTGGTAGAATGGCACTGAATGTGTTTACTTGTGATTCTTGACAGCCTGTGTTCCTGAAAGGGTGTTTGTAAGACTTAGTTTAGTTTGTTATGAAAATAGCCTTAGGAATAATAATAATAATAAGAAGAAAGTTTCTCTTAATGATTTACATTTTGGTTTTTGCTGTTCCAGGATTTGTAAAAACAACCCCCCTGAAGTCCAAACAACAACAATAATTAAAGAAAAGATGGCTTGGGTGACCAAAACAAAGTTGTTGAGTTTCTCACTGCTTGAATACGCATTGGCTGCCAGGTGGGAACTGTGCAATTCTTCCTTCATCACCCCACAAGTGCAGGAAGAGATAAGAGAAATGTGTGCAATCCTGCCCTGGCACTGACTGATTTTGAAGCATGCTGCCAGCAGACAGGTGCACTGAACTTGGAGCCTCATCAGCGGTGTTAGGGAGCAAAGGGGTAGGCAGTATTGTGTGGGTGTTAGAGATGTGAGGCACGGGGGTAGGGAAGGTTACAGATTTCCTCATGGGGAAGAGGGTTGCTGGAGGTGGCAGCATGTGTTGTTGGGAAGGCAACCTTTCATCTCTCCTTGGAGGGAGGAAAACTTTGCCTTTGCCAGGCTTGGGGTTAAACCCTTCTCTCTGCAAAACTGCAGTTTGCAGCTTGTTTTCTCTGGACTGGGAGAGAGATGTGACTGTTCATGCAGGGACTGCCTGCCGTGTGGTGAAGACCTTGGCAGGAGACAGAAATGAGTGGATGGAAGCATCCCATGTGCCATGTGGACCTATCTGCCACTGGTTAGTGCATGTTAAGGTTGATGGTGAGGGCCTGAGTTTGCGTTACATCGGTGAATTTCCCCTTCCTCAGAAAGCCAACAGCTGACATCCTTACTTTACAAAGGCTTTGCTCTCCAAACTCAGGCCTGTAGCACAAGGCAGGCATGCAATGACCTTGGTGTTCCTGTGCCTTCTCACCTGCTTTTTTTTTGTCTTGGACTCCACTAACCCTGAGATTTGAATGCATTTCCCTCTGCTGTGTTGTGTTAAAAAATAAGAATGAACTGTAACATGGAAAAACAGCTTGTATGATGGAACCCTTCAAAATAAACACGAGGAGTTGGTGGTTGGAAGGACTTGGATGAGATATGGTGGCTGGACTGGATGTTGTAGTGAGGGAGAGAAGCTGGACTAGGGAGGGACTGCAATAGGAATCCATCCCCAAAATAAAAACCACGTGAGTGGGGCATGAAGGGATAAGCGGTCTCCTTCAAATCAGATTCTGTGCCTGAGCCTTCCTCCAGAATTTCCTGCAATTTAGACAAATGGCCAACATCAGATTTTTAAGTGGTGCTTGTGGCTGAACACTTGCAGGAGTGTGTTCCCATCCAGCTGCTGAGCAGAAATCCTCATTCTTTGGTCTTGCTGGGAGCTGCTTTGCGCTTTTCTGTGGCGGCAGCTTTTGCAATAGGAGCCCCCCTTCTCCCCCACCCCCCTCAAAAAGGATGGCTTTTTCTATGAAAGAAGCCAGCATAGCCAGGCAGACATTATCCCCTTGCCGGAAGGAGGGATCCATTCTCCCTGGGGAGGGAGGGGATGGGGGGAGCGAGTGATTCATTGCAGCTGGCTGCAGTTTGGCCTCCTTCTCTCTCTTTGCCCTGGGTGCCAGGGAGTGACAGCTTGTGGGCAGTGGGCCAAGCTGTGAAAAGAGGAGTGTGTGAGGCCTTCAGCTTTCTCATGCTTTATCAAGCTGCAAAGAATAGCTCGATATTCAGGCAGCGTTGGTGCAGGTCAAGAGAATGGAAATGCTAACTTAACTCCTGACATGCCGGCTGATTGCTGACCGTGGAGCGAGGGCAGCTGTGTACGGCAGCACAGCTTTGGAACAGCAGCATGAGGGGCAAAAGGAAGAAAATGTGCTTTGATGCAACGATGAAGGTGTCTTTCTGTTAAGTGGGCAGCCTTTGGGGCTTGCTGGGAGCATGGAAAGATGGAAAGTATGCTCTCCTCTCGTGGCTTGCTCTATGTGTGCTGGTGGAGGATGAAAGTACTCCAAGGTAGGGCAGCGGGAGCGATGGGTGTCCTGGGAAAGCATAAGGGCCTGTGGTGGGTGAGTGGCAGGTCTGCCCTCGGCTGCCCTCCTGCTCGTGGCGTGGCGCCTCGGGCTCCGGTGCCGAGCAGCAGACCCCGGGCAGTGCCTGTCAGTGCGGGGAAGCGGCAGCCCGGGGAGCGGGGTGAGGCCGGTCCTGGGGCTGGGGGCCCTGCCGGCAGGCTGTCCCTGTGCCGCGGTGGTCTCTGCCAGGGCTGCCGCCGGCGCTGAGGGAGTTAAGCGCTCCTCGGCGGCTGGGGGTGAGCCTACCTCGGGGTGTTGAGCTCCATTCCCACGGCTTTTCCTTTCTGACCAGGGCTGGGGGAGGGATCGCTCCTGGAACAAGTGAAATGCCCGGAGGCTGGAAAACAGCACCCTGGACCCTCTGGCCTTGTGTTGGGCTGGGAGGGATTTGAGCTTCTCTGCACACTGGACAGGGGCTGCCAGCCAAGGCCGGGGTCTGTCACCGCTCAGCCAGCCACTGGGTAAGATCATGGGCTTATTGCCCTCCTTTGGGCAGACCGAGGTGGCTTTGCAGGCAATCGAGTTCCTGCCTAGGGGACTGAAATAAATTATTTCTCAGCTGGAAGGATGTAAAGTAGAAATCAAGTCCCAGCCGTTCCATGAGCAGATCACAGCACAGGTTAACATACGGGTTTTGTGGCAGAGCAAGAGCAGCTGTGTTTGAAGGAGCGTCGTTCCCTACAGGATGTGCAAGTTTCTCTAAGGCATGATAGCAGACCCTTTCTTTTGTGGTGCTGACTCCACCTGCTCCTCCTGCACCATTTTGAGTTGCTAAATTGAGCTGTTTGAAGCCCTGAGGAGCAGGGGGTAGGAGGAAGAGCAGGTGAAAGTCTGGGGGGCTGGGGAAGGGAGTCGGCAGGTGCTCAGAGCACAGCCTGGGGCTGTCCTGGAGCCTGAATCCAGTTTCTCCATCAGCAGTTGCAAGGGGCTGGAAGAGTGAGAGGGCTCTGCCACCTCCCAGTTTGCTTTGGAGCTGAGTCTGTCTCTGCATGGGGTACTAATCCTGGCCAGTGCCAACTTCCCAGCAGAGGGAGAAGGGAGTTAAGAGTACCTGTTCAGCCCCTAGAAATACTCTCCAAAGTCATCTCTGAGGACTATGGTGTACAGTCCCTCTTCTCAACAGCTTCTGAATTCAAGGAAAGGTGAAATTATGTGAGTGAATGGGACCCAGTAGTAGTGTAGGGGAGAGATGTACCTACCGTGGGCTTGGAGTATAGTCCCACAGTTTCATTCTGCTGGGCTGCCCTTGTGCTGTGCAGACCAGGTTGTGCCAAAAAAAACATGTCAAGTGTGTGGTTGGAGACTTTTGTTTGTGCATGGGATATTTGGCTTTGTTCCCATCCCAGATCCTCTTTGCGAAGACTGAAATGCTGTGATCCTCCCACTTGCTGTGCTGGCCCCTGTGCAGGAGGATCTGGAGGGGCAGAGGGTCAGGGAAGCAGTATTTTCTATGTGGGGCAGAGGATTTACTTCCTGCAAGGCCAAGGGAGTGGTCTGGGTCAGCACCTAGATACAGACATGAGTGATGAACCAACAGTGTCCCTGCAAATATTCTGCAGACAGCAAAGTATGTAGAGATTCTTCCTGGTGAATCTTGCTGCTTATTAGAGGCTAAAACCCTAACAAAGACCGGTAGGCAGCAGCCCTTGTTCTACTGTCTACACTTAGTGATCACTGAGCTCTGCTTTTGGGTAAACTGCAGCTCTTTTCTCTATCCATTTACTTGACCAGCCATGGGAAATGTGGCTGGAGTGGAAGCCAGAGCCCAGGTCTGATCTGAGCCCTGTGCGAGGCAGACCTGCAGTGGATGCACAACGAGACACTCTGGTTTGCTGTGACAGTAGCTTGGGACCCAGGTGCAGTGAATGCTCCAGCAAGGCTGGCTTTTCTGCCTGTTCCTGCAGGGACAGGGCGTGTGTTCCCATTATGCCTGTTCTGGTTTGCTCCTGTCAAGCCTCTTCTCATTATTCATGCCTTGAGCTGTCTCAGGCCTGAAGGCAAAGTGCTACAGAAGGCTCTGTAGGCTTGCCCTTGAGAGATGTGGGGTCCTTGGAGAGTAGCTGTTCAAGGGAAGGACTGCAGTGGGCTGCATTGAGGCTGTTTCAGGCTGCACAGCTCTGAGCTAATCTCTCAGAGGCAGAGACATTACTCACCAATCAGGAATGTGTCTGTATTTTTCCTAATGAGAACAAAACATTTTATCCCTGTTCATTAGCAGAGAGTTAGGGTGTACTGTTGCTATGCCAACAGACTCCTCTCCCCTGCAGACACACTGGGGGTGTCCTCTGTGCCATGGTTAGGAGGGTGAACGGGAAGGCTCGTTCTGGCAAGAAAAAGATCCCATTGTTTTCCCAGGGCAGCCTGGACTTCATGCAGCTGGCCAGACCTTGCCTTCTCAGGGGGAAGGGAACCACAGTGGGAGTCAAGTGCAACAGAGATTTAATTTATTGCAAAAATAGTCTTTGCATTTCATGTTATGTTGTTTTTTCCAGCTTGAGGCACACTCTTCAATAAAAGAAATGAAGGTGTCTCAACATTCCCAAGAGTCCAGATGGTAAGCAAAATGCGCCGGGAGTCAGCACTGGGAGGCCCGTGGACTGCTGCAGCCCACTGAGCTCCTCCGTGTTCCTGATGTCTCTTTTTGTGTGGTCAGTGTAATGCTGGGCAGCCTCTTGATGCTGTTGCACAACGAAACCACCTGAGAAACTGTACCACCTGTCAGTAGTTGGTTGGGTGGGTTCACCAGGCACGTGGCCTACTGGAAAGAGTGAGTGGATGTATGTGAGAATGTGCTCTTGTTTCCTTTGCAAAGGGAACATTCCCTATATGTTGGGAAATCCCAGAGGGCATTTCTTTGGCATAAGCTTTGATCTGTAGAGTTCTGCTGTAAGCAGATGTATTTACTCCAAAGGTTGCCTGTCCGTTTGCTTGTTATTTTTTTTTCTTTGTCCTCCTCCCCAGCTGCACCCCCTTTTCTTGAGGGACTGGTTGGGATCTGTGGGTTGCAGTGATGTCTAAGTCAGGCCACCGTACACCTTTTGCAAAAATCTTCTCTGCACCTCTGGTGCTGCGCTTCCATCTTTGTTGCAATGTAAAAAATAACTTTTAAACTTTGACTTTTCTGTACAAGGGAATGAGTTTGTCTGTAGGTTAAAACCGAACCAAACAAAAAAGTTATTTCTGATGGTGTTCTATGACCAGAAATGGGCCAGTGAGTGTGGCCAAATCTGAAAACAGTCTCCCAGAGCAGTGGTGACATTCATATCTGGCTGTCAGTCACTGTGGAGTGTGATGAGCTGCTTTGTGCTGGTTGAGCTCCGTGGTGTTGACAGCTATAGACCCTTGAAGAAATGTCTCCCTGAAACAGAGTTCTCCTTTCAGGCTGCTTCCTGTTGAACAGGAGAGCTGCAACTCCTATTTCAGCCTGACTGGCGAAGCACTCTGTAAGTGAATGTGTGGAATTTGAATATGGGAATTTGAATATCAAATGTAGGGTGGTACAGCAGAGATCTCAGACTGAAAGAGCAGCAGAGATCTGCAGATCTGCATGAACTTCTGGTTAGGGAGTGAAACCCTGGCACCTGGTCACTGGGTGCCGATTTAGGTGAGTCACTGACTTTTGCACTGGAGAGATGAGTATCATGATAGAGCACTGGGGAGTACAGGAGCCCTTCATCAGAAGAATGTCTGCTTGTTGAACTTGCAGTTATAGCAGCAGGGCAACTCAGCAGAAATAAGAAATAATTAACAAAGCCAGACAGCAACCCCTAGACCAGGCTTCTCTGTGTGTGCAGCCCGCGTGGTTTTAGTTTGGTGGTAGACCTGGACTGAACTCTTGGATGGTAAAGAGAAAGTTTTTGGAAAATCTGTTTCAATCAGGAGCCTCCAAGAATAAATCCTGAATTTATCCAACACATGTACAAAGATTGACGAGTCTGGTTTCCTCAGCTTTGCATTGCTCTGGCTGGGTCAAGTAAAACCACTAAATCAAAGCTGTTTGAAATAGGCAATGAGTAAGTACTTGAGATTACTTGAATTCGGGCCAGTCTCTTCTGGATCCATGCTTTCAGGGGACATAAAAAATAAAAGACCATAAGGAGGACAGAGGTCTGCATTTGTGTTCTTGGAGATATCAAGCTGATTCTGTCCAGATCCTATTGAAAGAGTGCTCCAGCAGAAGTGCACTAGAGGACATGCTCTTTAGTACCTTTAAGTGTGAAAATCAGGGCTGAACAAACTAACTTCTGAAATGTGAGTTACGGTTATTAACCAAGCCACACTCTGCTTCATTCTTGTGCAGCCAGAGTAGCAATTCAAGTTACCTAGGAGAGCGTCACTTGTTCCCTCAGCTCCTTTTTAAGCAGTGTAGGGGCCAATTTTCTACCCTATTTTTTGTGGGCCATCACTTTTTCTTTAAATTTTAGAGTAAAGATAAATATACAGCTGCTGTGTTTGTGCAAGGGAAGAATTCTTCAGGAGAGACCCTCACCTTTGGGGGTGTAAAGGCATGTTTTTTCCAAATGAGGAGACCATGATGGTGTGGTTTGGCTGTAGACATTTCTTTGTCATTGCTTCCTACGCTTGGCAAGCAGTTCTCTCTGCAAAATGGTCAGAATAGTTGGGGGATTTGGGTATTTCTAGACCTGGGGCCATGTGCTTCCTTCATACGTGATGTAAAGCTTCTGCTTAGCTACCTCAGACTCCAGCTCTAGTTCCAAGTGAAATTCAATTTCATTTCAATGAAAGACTAGTCCAAATTGCTCTCTGGTCTTGCATCTTGTCTTGCATCTTGGTTTCGGAGATGTCTCCCAGTGCATGCTGAGCTCTTCTTCACTAGGCATGTATGCTCCATTTGTTTATTTAACTTTGTAATAAGTAGCTTCTTGTTTTATCAGTATCTGAGTGTCTCTCCATAGAAAAATAATGCAGACCTACACGTATCAACAGGGAGGTAAAGAATAAAATTCCAAAACTGTTCCCATGTTTCGCCTCTAAAAGCACCACGGGTACTTTTAGAACCTTGAGAGAAGGGTTCTCCCCTTTGATGAGGACCAGTTAAAGGTTGTTTGTAGGATGAGATGTTCCTTCTAACCCTTAGAGAATGGTTCAAAGCCCTTAATTGTGAGGTGGGTTGATATTTTTTAAAATGCTGTTAGCACTGAGTATTGTACCTCTACTTAATATATCTGCCCTATCTTGAATTCTGTTGGGTTGTAGTGGCCTCACTTCTTAAATTCCAGCTACACTTCTGCATTCCACATCTTTTAAAAAATGCTTGTTTGACTCTTGATAGTGAAACTGGCAAAGGACAGAGAAAAGCCAGATATTTCAGCCTGACAGGAAAGTTTAGGTTGCTTAGTGAGCTAAGTGTGTATAAACAGTGGAATCCTGCATCTGCTAATGGAGAATGTAGAAAGCCATTAGAATCACTGCACTTGTGAAAGAAATCACTCAGGATTTTGAGGGAGTCACAATAAAAACCAAACCCAAATATTCTTATATGACCTGGTGGAAGAACAAGGCCTGGTAAGTATATTGTTGGTTTATGTAGCACTGGGAAATCCCTAAACGCTGTTCCCATACTTGAGGAAAAAATTGATGGATTGAAATGTTCAAAGGGAACATAGGACCCAATAAAGCTCTGGCATGCAACCTTTGTCATGAGGGATATATCCTTTATCAGGGCAGGCTAAATCAAGTATAAGGTTATTTGTATTTTCAGAGTACTAACAGGGAGAGAAAATTTTTGAAAAATACACCCTATTCTAGAGGAAGAAGGTGTAGCTGGACACTGTGGCTTGAAAGTAAACTTTCTTTTTAGCAAACTCAGAGAAGTTAAGCTGAATATTTTAAGAGGGAGCTACAGAGGAATCCCTGCTGTAATTAATAACCATCACACTAATTTATCCAGCTCTTACGGAAGCTGAGTTTTCTACAGCTTTAGGAAAACCATTGCATCTTAAGGTGTCTTCAGTTATCAGACATGGAACAGCAGCAACAGTGACCAGAGGTGAGGAGTACTTTCCATACAAAAAGCAACTGAATAAACTGAGACTCTTCTACCTGAAAAGTGATGGGTGATAGTTATCTTAAAAATCCTGAATGGCTTGGAAAGGTTAGTGGGAGAGCAACCTTTTTTTGCCTCTTCTTTCACAGGTATGAATAGGTATTGAATAGACCCAGCATGTAATAAGCTCAAAAACAAATAAAGACTTAGTCCTTGATGTGTGCAGGTAACCTGGGAAGCTTCTTGCCACAGGATGTTGTGAATGCCAAACATCTGTGTGTATTTGAGGACACGAGGCAGTTCCGTAGAAGAAGAGGCGATTGAAGGCTACTCAATGCATAGAAACCACCTCTATCCCAAGAAATCCCTGAACTGCACATTGTTGAAGCCTGGGAGAGTATTTAGGGAGGTAAAGAGCTATTATGTGCTTACTTTGTACTTACTTTCAGGCCATCACCAGAGCCAGACAACTGCAACCTGGTTTGTCAGGATGGAGCAGGAGGCAAGGGGAGAAATACAAATAAAACTTGTAAAAACAGAGACTGGCACAGCCTGTGGTCCAGGGTGTTTCTGTGCTGCTTCTGATGAACTGCATGAACCCCTTACTTGCTAAAGGCATGGCTGTGGGCTGCTGGAGTCTGCAGACTGTTGACTTGAGTTTGAAGAGATGTGGAGAGTATATTTCTGGAAACTACGCAGCTAGGAAGGGAGGTGTGAAGACAAATATTCTGAGCAGAGAAGCTGACTTGCCCTCTTTCTCTGTGTCATATACTGTTCCTGCTGCTCTGGGATGGTATGTGTTTCACTGAGCTAGAGAGACTGTGTTACTGCTGATACCATAAACCTTATTTGTGTGAATTTCCAACCCCTTTAAAAGAGGGTTTCTTGCCTGGTAATGGACTGTAACTTTATTTGAACTAAAATGGGTGATAAGCAGATGTATAAACAATACAATCCCTGTTCCAAAGCGCTTTCAAACTAAAAATGTCATGACCTTACATGAGGTTCATACTCTTCAGAAGTACTCAGAACACTGGTCTTATTTTAGGTCCTGTCTAAACATTTAAAAATAACTCTAAAATAGGGCTCACTTTTAAATACTTCACCCTTGAAAGTCCAGTCTTGCCTTTGGTTTTAGATGGTTACCCAAATCTGCAGAGGGCACAGTACAGAGCAGCACTGGTTGTTCCTTTGAACTTTCTCTTTGAGAAGCAAGAAAGCAATGTTGGACTATGTCTTTTTGTCCCTAGGGACATGGTCTCTGCTGTGAGGTTGTGTCCTTGCTTTTTTTACCTTTTGTTTACTAACGTTGTTGCTGTGGTCCTTGGGGAGCAGCTGTGGAAAGCTGACCAGTAGCAGAACCAAGATGATGTATCTTCTCAGAGGCAGGCTCTTAGGACTGAAAACAACTCAGCTGATGTGTTTGGGGAAACTGTAGCAAGCAACTTTGCAAGGATACAGAAACCAACTTATCTGGGTCTCTCATTCTATAGTGAAAGTCACTCTGTGGACTGGCTAAGAAATCACATGCTGGGGTTACAGCTATGAGGAGTACAGACAGACCCGGGGCTCAGACAGGTGGAGGACACACAGGATTAGGACAAGAGTTATGCTGGGGAAGATTTTGACTACTTGGAGTGGGCTTAAGTTCCCTTCCTGTTGATTGTTCCCCTGTCATCTGGACACGTTGCACCTATTTAGTCAGCTGTTTGATGCAGAAAAAATGTCTCCATCCCAAACCAGAAGTCTCGTCATCGCAGAGTAGCGATGGGCTCAGTTGTTACAGCATTTAGAGAGCATCCTTCCTGTTTCACTCTCAAATTCTCAGTTATTGTTTTCATTAGTAGTTTTGTTGCAGCAATTGTTGTCTCTCAGCCTATTCCTGTGAGTACTGGACTTGTCTGCCATTCTCCAGATAGTCCATTCAGATCAGATTTAATTTGAACCCATCTTTAGTCTGTGTGATCTTTTCTATTCCTAGCTGGTCCATGATTTCAACTAGTGTATTTCCCACTAAGCCCCGAGGAGGTTTAAAACATTTTTATGATACTAGACTTGTGTCAGCCACAGTGTGGCCTCTTATGTTGACATTAGATGGCTGATTGTTCAGTTTGGTCCATGTATGTTTGAAGAGTGTTGCCTGAGCCACGTTTTCTTGGGGTTTTGATTAGTTATGTTGTGGCCAAGTTGAACAGTTTCCCAGAGGAAGGCAACATCCCTGCAGTGTGGAGTATATAGCTTCAAATGACAGAGGAATCATAGAATCATAGAATCCTAGGGGTTGGAAGGGACCTCGAAAGATCATCTATCTAGTCCAACCCCCCCTGCCAGAAGGGGTGACTGGAAGGGTGCCTGGAACTGGGACAGTTTGCAAAGAGGACTGTGCTGACCACAGGCTATGGTTTACCCTTTCAGCACAGATGTGCATACTTTTTCCTTGCTCCCCTTACCAGCCTCTCTGCTCTGTCTAGCTGTTCCTTCTAACAAAAAGAGCAGCCACTCAGATGCAAAACCCTTCGTGTTATTCTGAAGAAACTACAGTAAATCTGGTTTTCCTGTCTTCTGGGCACTGTTGCCAAGGGGTGACCCTGCCAAGGGAGCATTCTCTTGAAATGCTGACAGCCAGTTATACTGGCTGCCATTCCTGCTCATGGCAGTTTGCATTTCAGACTAGCACTGCACTTTATGCAGAAGACCTGTTGGTGCATCTGTGTGGCCCTAGGGTGAAGGTCTGGGCTTCTCTGAAAAGCAAAGGGAAGAGCCAGTCAGTCCTGCCCAGCCAGTGGCTGTCAGACTGTGAAGGTGGGAGGGTAGCAAACCAGATGTAGAAGAGTCTCAACCAAAACTCCTTTACATTTCATGGGTGCTGTGAAGAGGTAGCCTGTTCTGAACAGTGGTGCTTTTAGGACAGCAGCAAAGAAGCTTTCTCAGCCCTGAAGAAGACCAGGAGCTCAAATATTTTGCTTTAAAAAGTTAGGAACGTACAGATAAGAACAGAAGCTCATGTTGCAAAGCCACTTGATGCTGCTAGAATTTCTTACAGTGAATTTTGTCTTGTAATAAAAGTCCTTGTTCTGAGTAAGGTGTGACTAGTTGTCTGCCTGTTAACAAGGTGATTGGAGAGATCTTGCTGCAGATGGTTTATTTCTTCAAGTACCAAATCTTGCAGTGTCCTAGCTTCTGTTTCCTTAGCCACCTAATTTTCATGTTGCTCATTTTCACTCCTCCAGATTGTGGACCCATAGCAGTATGAATGAAGAGCATTGTCTGATGGCCCATGCACTGCAGTAGTCCTCCCACTCTTATTCATGCAGTCTGGTGCTCTGAATTGTATCCTTAAAACAAAAACTTGGAAGTGTGGACAATGTCTGGGATGGAGGGCTGTGACTGTAGGGTGGAAGAGTACACCACATTGCTGCTGCCAGCCTGTGGCTCCTCGATCATGTGCACCTTGAGAGCCCTTCATGGAGGGTTCCTGTGCCACCATTGTGTGTTGGACTATGTTTGGAAGCACTGGATATCAAAGATCCCAGCCTGTGTGGGGTGGTCATTGATCAGGGCTGTTGAAACTGGTGCAGAGTTGATCCTGGCTCTCAAGTCTGCACCCAGCCTGTTCAGTCTTCTGCAGTAGTGCAGTGATAGCTGTTGTGTTTTATACTTGTTATGAGCAATGTGGCAAGGTCCTCAGGCCTGTCTTTGAATGACCTGATATGTTGCTGTTTGTTCTTGGCCTTATGAAAGTCTTGGTATTGGATTTTAGGTGGGACAAAAATGTCTGGCCACCTCAGCTTGCATCATTATCTGGCAGACCTGTGTAATTTAATTACCAGAATATTGAGCTTGATAGTTGGTAGCTGAACTACTGATAGCCTTCCAGGCCTAGGTACTGATTTATGGAAGATAATTTGATCAAAGCTTCATTTCTGATAATGCTTTAAAATGAGTTGAGTAACACAAGACACAATATACCCCAACTTGGTTTGAAGGCAAACCACAAGCAGATGGCGGTTGTGATGTGGAATTCTCTTGATTTTGATGTCTGTTCTGGGTGGGAGGGGATAGATGAGACTCTTGTGGTTGCATTGCATTAAATTTATTTGCATGTACCTGCCTGTATTCATGGCTGTAGCCAGAACTGCTGACACTGTTGGAGAGGTGGGGGAAGACTGTCAAACTACTGTCAGGCTGAATGGTTCTCCAGAAAAACGGGGGGGGGGGGGGGGGGCAGAAAAGTGGATTTTGTTTGAAATGAAGGAAGAGTCCCCAGAGGAGAGTTCCCTCCTGTCCACTAAGGGTGTATTAATTCTTTATAGAGCTGTTGTGGTACTAAAATTTAAGCCTTCTGGGATGTTGAGGAAATGCTATTCTTGAACAGGCCAGAGCACCCTGTGCTTGTCAGGGTCTGCAGAGCAAAGGGATTTATTCAAGGCAGGCTCCAGTGTTTACTGCTTCTGATTTCCATCTTGACAACTGGATGGTGGAGCTTGGGATGTGGTCCTTGTGTGTCTGCTTGTGGCCTGTGACCCTGGTAGCATGAACTCCTTTTGTGGTAGCTCTTTCAGTTCTCCCTTTCACTGTGCAGTCCTGCAGGGCTGACGCTGGCATGGAGACCATGGTTTCCTCTTGGGGTGCAAGTGTAGGACTGGCTTCCTTTTACAGGAGTTTCATGGGGTGTTTGAAACCCCTTTCCTCTCTGTTAGATTATTCTGAGGCCAGGCTATATGCAAAGGGACTTGGGAGTGTGGGCTTTGCCTCTGGGATGTGAGACTTCAGGGTCATAGTGCTGTCCTCTGGGAAGCATGTGCTGGTTGCAAGAGGTCTCTCTCTCCCTTCTGGAGGGACCCTGCCAAGGAAAATAGACTCCAAGTCAGAAGCAATTACATGGAGAAAACTGTGTGGTGTCCTGGCTGTTTCTGGAGGGAACAGTTGTGCATCTCTGCTTTAAAGAACTCAAGACAGAATAGCTAAGGCAGCTAGTGCAGAGCAGGGCTCTTGCTTTTGTAACCTGTGGAGCCAAAGCTGAGAACAGGAGGATCCTGGCTGAGAACAGGAGGATCCTGGCTGAGAACAGGAGGATCCTGGCTGAGGCTGGGGAGAGGTGCCCCTAATGACAGGGAGGGCAGTGCGGTTGGGAAGGCGTGCCTTGTTTGAGGTGGAGGCCAGTAAAATATGAATCACGTCTGTTTGAAGTAGTGATGAAATCCCAGATGAAGGTTTTCTGTAATACCTGGCCAAACAGTCTGGTGTGCTTTAGCTTTCCTTTCTCCCTGGTTAGAACGGACAGTCCTGACCTACTTTTAGCACTAGCAGCTCTGTTGAGCACTACCCAGTGCCCAGCTGAACGTACAGCAAACATGTTATCTGGTTTGCTCAGCCAGCATCTGAGTGAGAAGTTTCTTTCCATCAAGCATTTAGCAGACAGGGAAGAGCTGTTCCTGGAAGAGGGGCTCTTGGTGTGTTCAACTCAATTCTGCCCCTTCTGTGCACTGTGGCTGTGGTTTCCCAGTCTGCTGGAGGTGGTGTTTGGTTGCTTTCCTGCCGTGTTGTGTGTTAACTTTTGTGCTGTGCTGTCAGGACTCAGATGGTATCTAAATGTTAATATGATAGATAATGCATTTAGAAATAGTCAGTGAGGTTAGGTTTCCAGCTTCCTAAATATGCGATTAGGCAGGGCTAAAGTTACATTCTTAATATTTAAAAATAAATACAATCTATAAATGTACCATAAAATAATAAATTTAAATAGAAGTGTCATCCTGGGGCAAATTGCAAAGCTCTGTGTAGCTGAATATCCTGCCTTTGACAAGATCCAGAGACAAACTCTTAATGAGGGCTCTGAGAAACAGGGCATGTATAATGTGGTGGGTTTGATTTGGTTTTTTCTTTCTCTCCCCCGCCCTCCCCATTTGACTCCCAGCTTATGACCATTATCTATTTAGGACCCTTCTTGGCCAGCAGTTGTATTTGATCATCTGATTTCAACTATATCTATCCTCCAGTCATTTGTATAATCCCTCTTCTAAGTTGTTTATGTTTCTAGTTTCTAGTCTCCATGACATCCTACAGCAGTGAGCTCTACAATTTAATTATGCATTTGAAACGTTATTTAAAATATTATGCATCCAGTCACAATAGCCTTGACTTGACTTAGAGAAGTTGCCTGTAACTTTGGTGGGTGCTCTCTTGTTCCTGCATTATAAGACAGGGCAGTCGAGTATTCCATGTTTTTCATCTTGACACTGTTGTGTTTCAGATCTCTTAAATTTCCCATATCTTCCTCCTGGTTGTTTCTTTGTCCATCCAAAGTCCTGCTCTGCTCAGCCTCTCCTTATATGGAAGCTGCTCCATGATTTTGATCATCTTTGCTGGCCTTTTTGTCATTCTCTCTCCTTTTTCAGATGTGGGAAGGAGAACTGCCTGCAGCATTCAGCAGCATAATGGTGGTGATTCTTTCATAATCACTCTGAAGGCTGTATTTGCCTTTTTGCTTGATACTAAATAGTGAATTGGCCTGCCAAGGTTCCAAAATTTTCCTGAGTGTTAACAGCTAATTTAGATCCTGCTGTGTTTATGTAATTAGAATATTTTGTGTTGTTTTTGGTATTTACTGACATCTAAGATATTGTGTATTTACTTAGGAGCACATGAGTCTTCTCTGAATTTGATTTGGATTAATAATGTTTTTAATAATAAAATTTGCCACTTCTAGGCTTTTCTCTTCATAGATCTTGTGTGAACATATTGAACAGCACAGGTTGCAGAACAAATTCTTGGCAGATCTCACTAATAACCTTCCTCTGATGGGGTTTCCTGTCTTTTAATTATTAAATCATGATAGGGACTGTAACTTTTGATTCCACAATAGCTTAACCTTTTTTCTAGAGCCGTAGCTGACAATTCTTTTAAAATCAGTTTAGTTCATATTAAACAGATTGAAAACTGGCTCTTGGATCTCAGTTTACTGGAAATGGGAAATCTGCTCTTCGAATTTCCTGGGTACTGCAGGGATTTCTCTCTGCTCCAATATTAGTCTATATTTTGGTCAACAGTTGGGTTCTTTGAACTTCTGCAAGGAAGTTTGTTTCTGCAGGGGGTGATGGGCTTAGATTGATGTAGGTTGGTGTAGAAACAGTGGATTTGCTCAGCAGGGTGAATTGGATGGGTAACTTCAGTGAGCTCTGCTTTTCCATCAGGGTTCTCTTGCAGCTGGATTAAGCCTATCTAGGCTCTCTGGATGTACTCTACACATTAAAGGCTAGAGAATGGGATCTTTATTTTCTAACTAGCTGCCTGGAAGCATATCTCAGTCACCAATGGCATTCACTTGGCATGTGGTGTGGCAGCTAGAAGAGCAAGATGTTCTTGGGCAGATAAATGGAGGGCTGGTGTGTCAAACTGGAGAAATAACGTGTAGCATTAGAAAGCCAAAGGGACTGCCTGTCTGGGCCAGGTGCTGTGAAAAGGGAATGCTCCTCCAGGTCAGGTACCTCAAAAGAAGGATGATGAAAAACTGGAAAGTGCTCAGAGAGCTACAAGAAAAATTAATTCTTTCTGACTGAAGAAGCTCAGCCCAGCTAATGTATCCATCTGAAGGATTACACGTGGCTGCAGCCTGTGATTTGGGAAGGCCCAAAGCTGGTGGGATGTATAGAGGAAGGATTGTCTTATACTTGTCTGCTCTTATGCTGCTTCTTAGGCATCTATTATTGTCTGTTGCTGGAGCCAGGGTTTTTGTGTAGGTGGACCTCTGCCTGAGTTAGAATAGCTGTCTTTATCTTCTTGCCCAAGGAGGATTGAAAAGAAGGATTAGTTTTCAAACTGTTCATGCAAAATTAACTAGAAGCTTCTTTGATTGGGGAGATCTGTGACAAGCAAAGTTAGACAAAATGAGAAAGCATTTTACCTGGGGCAAATAAGCCTCAAAGATGGATCAGCTTGGGGGGTTAAAATGGCCGTTTCTGTAATTTAGGAGCCCAAGAAAAAAGTCTGTTTGCATTGGGAGACTTTAGTCAGGAACTTACATACTAGAAGAAGAGATTGTTTAGTGGCTTGATTGTTTCTGTGGTTTGATTATGCAGAAAGTTGGAGCAGATCCTAAAGGATTCTGATCTTCAAATGTGTAACACTGGCAGAAGGTTCTGCTTTGGTTGTGTTAAGATACTGAGAAACTACCAGCTGACTGGATTTCCCCTTTTAAAGCTGTATATAGAGCATGGCATTTGGGCTCACAATTTTTAGTGTTTGAGAGGGTGGTGAAGTGAAAAGTCAACTCTCCATTTACAATGAGAGAATATCTATGAAGAAAGCTGTTTTTAACAGCAAGAAGCTTGTGGTTGCTTTCTATTCCTTGTAAATGTTTGTGTAGTTTGTCTTGATTTATAAAAAGTTCACTATTTAACATTTTTTTTAATCATTAACTCTTCATTAACCATTAGTACTGGAAGTTTAAACTAGCATTTGTAATGCATTTTCATGTATACAAAAGATCAGCTGTGCTAGAGCTGTTTAGGGGAAATACCTGTTCTTCACAACCATCAATTAATTCCTGTGTGGCTAAAATTAATATTTAGGTGGGCTCAGGAGTGTAGAAGCACTTTCTACAGTTTGTCCAAAGAACCCCAACCCCTAACAATGCACGGTATCATTAAATTGGCAGTAGTGTCACAAAGTTGACAAAATCTTTTGTGCAACATCGTTTTAGTGTAACAACTTAAACCCCCATCCAAAAAATACCTTGTTAATGGTCAGCAGTAACTATCAAGGGTTTAAAAAACATAATTTTCCCACATTTTTATCTAATAATGCTGTTAATTCTGTAGCCTGAAAGTACAGGTTTTCTGCTACATTCCGTCTCTATCTCAGATGTGATATTTTGTCTTTAGAGGACTTCTAAAAGTTATTTTGACCTCAGCTTTGGTGTTACTCTCATCTCATTAACAGAGCTCCCTTGTCTATGTGCCGACAGGATGACTTGAACTTAAGATTCTCCTTGGGGTCAGTTTTATTTGGAAAACAGAAGTTTGTGTTCATGAGCTGCTCACTCCAAGTGTTCTTAAACAGCAGAGCAGGGAACTGGCCTGGTAGTAGTAAATAAGACTCAAAAAAAAAAAAAAAAAAGATGTATTTATTTTGAGAATGTCATCTTTCACAGCAGAAAACAGCAAGTTTCTGTTGAGCATGTGAAACTTAGAAGGGGGGCTGTAATTCAGGGCTTTTGTGCAGGAAGCACAGCAGTGGTTGTCTTCCTACTGCTGGGTGATTTGAATGTGCTGGAGCATGAGGGTTGTTGTACAGCTGGAGGAATTATGCTTCTAATTTTTAAATCTTTTAGTGCTCTTGCTGTGGGTCAGCTCTGCAAATGATAGAGTGGAAACTGCAGGTGGAAATTTCAGGGACCTACTTTTTTCCAAGGATAATTCTACTGGGATTGGTGTTGAGTATGAAATCTAACCTGGAAGTGGGGACATTTATCTGAGCTTTCCATGCTTGGGGGCTAGGATGCAGTATTAGGGAAATAATCTGTGAGGATTGAAATAATCTTTGCTCTGTTAAAATGTGTCCAAATGAGTTCTGTGTTTGTTTATTTAATAAATTAGTAAAGTCTCTGAGAGGGATACGTGAGGTCAGAGAGGTAAAAATAGTGCTACAGAAAACAGTCTTATTTCAAATTCCAAGTAACAAAATAGTGCCATTGCTTCCACGTTATTGGTTGTTGTTTTGTAGATGTGATATAAATATTCTGTGGCAGAACTGACTAATCCTCTAGCCCTTCTGCTGTGATCCAGATTAAATAAATGAAACTCAGAAGTATCATTTGGATATTAATATTTTACAGTGCATTAGAAGCAATGTTCAGAGTATCCTCCAGAGCGTTTTCCTATTTAATGTGAATTCATTACAAAAATGGAGTATTTAGAAAGAATCTTTAAGCTTTGGCAATTGCCTTCAGAATTAATTAAAGGCTACACACTTTTAGTGCAATCTGTCTGTAACAGCTGTGTTGTACACCAGCAGTGAGCACAGGAAGCAGAGTGGTTCAGTAAATCCATAAAGAGCTCAGAAGTGTAGCCTGTCGTGAAACCATCAGATTTAAATGTAGGTTATCCTTCTCCTTCCTGTCCTCCCAGAGAGGTTGTGATGGGCTTAACTGAAGAGCAAGAAATAAATAAGGTAGTGATGCTGATGTTTGAGAAACAACTGGGAAAATTGAATCGAAAGACACTGCTGGCTTGTCTCAGTTTTCACACAGAACCAGAATGCTTCTGACTACTGATATCCACACAGACTCATGCTCATTTCCAGTGTGTGTGTGTTTGCTCACCTAGCAATAAATACAAGTTCATTTGCTAATGGCTCTTCAGCAAAGAGCAACAAAGAGCACTATATTCAGTGTTTACCCATTGCTCAGAGCGATTAGAACCAGCTTGCAGAACATGCTGTACTGCCTCTTTTATTTCTTTCTGCACCCCCACCCCCCCCAGTGTTCTTCTCAGTTGCCTTCTGTTTTCCCAGTCATGAGGACTAGATAGTAGCTTATTTCCTGGAAGACCTTTGAGGACTATCTCTTAACGAAGTGACTTCTAGGGGGACATTGGTGAGTGAAAGAATAGCTTCAGATCAGAAATTTGACCACAACATGATATGTTTTTGATTGTGGTCTGCTGGATGAAGGGCTAGTTGCTTTTCCATCTCTTTTTCCAGTACAGGCACTCCAATAGGTAAAAATGCTTCCAGTGAAACATTAGGGACGGGTTCAACTGCAGATCAGAGAGCTTGTAAAAAGCTCTGTGTTGCTAGAGTGGTGTCACGCACTGGCTTTTGAGTTCAACCACTGGTGGCATGTATATGAGTGTGAGTTGTCAGTGACAGGATGTGGTGGACGGAGCAGAGTCTTGCAGCTTGTAGGCATGACCTCTAGCCAGAAAGCCAGTACTCCAGAATTCATAAATTCCAAAGACACATGCTGATTTTACTGTGTAAGTGCTGGCATAGGAAGGTTGCATTAGCTAGAAAGAAGATTAGAGATTCCTGTAAGTGGTGTAGTGTAATGGTGTCTTGTGATCCTCAGCTGCTTCCAGATCAAAGACTCCCTTCTCCATGTCAGTGTGGCTTTGTCACAGTGTAGTCAAGCTCCTGCTGTTGGGTGGTCATCAGCCTATTGTTTTGTTTGCAGGCATTTTAAGCTTTGAAACTGAGGAGACTCCAAGCAGAGTTGCACAACAAGCCATCGTGATGTCTGCATGATGGCTGTGCAGTTGTGTGGTTAAGGAGTTCCTTGAATGAAGTTTTCTCCAATAAAAACAGTGAGAATGCATAAAAAATAACTAACATATTGGAGCTGGGGCAAGGTATCCTCTACTGATATAAACCAGAGTGATACAGTTGAGTTAGAACTCCATCCTTCAATCTACATGGATCTACTTGCTGGCTTGATAAATACCCCATCATGCCTCACAGGTAACACCTGCCTGATGAAGACCTCTGTCTAGTGCTACAACACACTCTCTCACCACCCTGGAAAGAGACTCCCAGCCTAGCTCAGGGTTGTTTACCAATCTGGGTGAAGCAGAGTGTGTTAGCAGCAGAGCAGAAAACATGAAGTGTGTGTTATGGGGGCAAACAAAAGCCCCAGTGTGCACGAGAGCCCAACGCAGCGCCGGCAGGTGTGAATCGGCGCTGGGGAACCTGCCCGGCTGGAGCCAGCATTCCTGCCTGTTGGGATGTCCTGACAGCACTACCTACTTACCTACAGTAACCGTGTGAAATGGAGCTTTTCCAGAGCTTCACAAAGCCTATATTTAATAACGTGTTGTATTTATAATACCTTCCATCCGCTGGATTTCACAAGTAGACTAATCCTCTCAGCTGGTCTTTTGGTAGAGCAAAGATGCCTGTTTTACTGACAAAGGAGGTAGAAAGCAGACTTTTGCAGGCTTATTGGTGTGGGTTGTTGTTTTGTTTTGTTTTTTTGCAATAACAGAAAATAAAAGATGGATCTAGAGTCTCACAGTTATTGTTCTCACCATTGCTACAGTGATTTCTGCACACTGTCTGCAGGATGTTGTATGGAACAAGTGTAAGGCATAATTTGTGTGGTGAGAAGTTTGTGACCTAAATTGGGTAAGTCCTGCAGTAAATGCTGGGGTAGTCTTCTCTGGAGATGTGTGGATCATTTTCCACCTCTGTGCTCTAAGCACTCTGGCCTAACTACACTGGGAACTTACCAAGAAGATCCAAGAGGGGTGATGCTGTAGGAGGGAAGTGATGATACTTTTCTTAGCTTTAGCTACAAAATTCACATCACCCCTGAGCAACTCAGTTGCCAAAATGAGCACAGCAGATTACAGGCCAGTTCTGGTGAGATACTGTACCCATCAGCTCTGAGCCTCTGGCCCAGCTTGGTGTCTTTGTAGCTTTATGTAGCTTTGATACCTTCTCTGCAAGAGGGAGGGAGGGAAGGGTTTAGATTCACAGCTGCATCACCACCTACTTCTCAATTCAAATAACATGGTGCTCCTAGTAAATGATGAGTACTTGCAGCTGCTGCCCTTTTTCCATGGGGAAAGCATTAATCTAAGTGCTGCAGGTACTTATTACCACATTTCCACCATGCTGTGGGATTCCCCATGCTTTTCAGGACAGTTGTTCCCAACTGTGGCATGGCTTGGGTGGATCATGATGGATTTCCAGAGGAATTGATCTAAAGATCCTCTGGGCAGAAGCAGAACAGGTCTATTGGTTCCCTGAGTCTGTCCAATACCCACCTCATCTGGCCTTGCCTGCACTTTGGGGCATGGGGCAGGGAAGGGGTGGAGCATTGTCCACAGAGCAGGTGTGTTCAGATCACCTTTTACAGTACTGGCAGAGTTCCTGTGGAGAGATGAGTGCCAGCAAGATGCCTCTCCCCTGAAGAGTGCACTAACAAGTGAGCAGGATAAGGTGGTCTCCTGGACATGCTGCATCTGCCCAAGGAGATGGGTACCCACCAAGGCTGACTTGACAGGCTGGGGGCAGACTGGTGGCCCCAGGGGAGCTGCTATGACTGACTCACAGAATCACAGAATTATTGAGGCTGGAAAAGACCTCTGAGATCATCAAGGCCAGACTCTCTGGAGGTCTTGTCCTGGCATCAGGGCAGAGCCACCCTGCTTGGCTGGGCCATGCTCAGTAGCAGAGATAGCATGGGAGAGTTCCTTCTGAAGTACTAGCAGAAGAGCCTTAGACCCAAAAGGGCTGTTGATAGCCCTAAGTGCTAAGAAAAGAGGATTAATCATGATATCCTGATCAAATACAAAGCAAAGGGATTATTAGTTTGGATCACAGCTACAGTTTATTTAAACAATGGTTCTGCAGGTTATGTTTGTCTTGTCAGTGGTTTGTTTTATGGTAGTGTTGCTCATTAACCATGTATGTGATGTGCTGGCTGCTACAGGATGTGGTCCTGTCCTGGAGAACTTCCTTAATAGCATCATAGGAAAGAGTTGTGCAGGAGTCTGATGTTCTAAGAATAGTTCAGTGCTTTAACCACCTTCTGTCACAGCATAGATAAGACTTTTCTGCTTTGATTATGTCCCTGGCTTGATGAATCTGGGCTTTGAACTGTTTTTTCAGCAAGTTTAGGACAAGTACTGGGTTTGTGAAGAGAAGCTTTCCCCAGTACCACCCTGCAGTCCCTGGAAAAGCTCCTTTTCAGTATTGCAGCTTCTCCTGAAGCTGCTATGCATATCATCTTGGTGTGGAGGTGACTGAGTAAAGTCTCTGATACTTCTGCAGGCTTCTTTCTGTTGGTGTTTCTGCATATGTCCTGTGTTGGTTCTTTGTATCTAGTGCTCTTGCTTTCTATGGGTATTCATGTCCTCTTTGCCCACTTCTCACAGTAAGAGTGCTTGTTGAAGGATTCTGATGAATGTTAATCTCTACTCCTGGTGTACAAGGAGTAATAACAGCTTTTCCTCTCTTGCAGAGTGTTTACCATGCCTCTGGGAACATTACTCCTTCCTGTTCTCTGTTTCTTGGGAGCAGCGATTCCACAGGGACTGCAGTATGTCACATTCTCACGCAATGCTACAAAATTCCTCCACCTGTCTATGGACTTGGAATCCGGGACCATTTATTTGGGGGCCACCAACTTTCTCTTTCAGCTGACATCTGACCTGTTGATGGAGAACGTGGTTCAGACTGGACCAGTTCTGGACAGTAAAGATTGTCTCCCCCCAGTGTCAAAGCTGGAGTGCCCTCAGGCACACTACACCGACAATCACAACAAGCTGCTGCTGGTGAACGTGGTGCAGAAGGAGCTCATTGTGTGTGGCAGTGCGCACCAGGGAATCTGTGAGAAGAGGAGCCTCACGTCCATCGACCATGTCCTTTTCCGGCCAGAGAGCCCTGGTGACACCCAGTACGTTGCTGCCAATGATCCCAATATCACCACTGTGGGACTCATCGCATACTCAAAGGATGAGGTCCCCTTGCTGTTTGTGGGACGAGGGTACACTAGCCGGGGAGTTGGGGGAGGGATTCCTCCCATCACTACCCGAAATCTCCGGGCCCACGGAGGGGATATCCAAGCAACAGACTCTCACTCCATTTTCTCCTATGAAGAAACAGCAAAACTGGCTGTGGGCCGGCTCTCCGAGTACAACCACCATTTCATTAAATCCTTCACTTACCGCTCAAGCGTCTATTTCCTGTTCTACCGTCGGGACCTCAAGTCTCAGTCCCGTGAGTACAAGACCTACATCTCGCGGATCTGCCTGGATGACTCTCACTATTACTCGTATGTGGAGTTACCTCTGCTCTGCCAGAGCAAAACCAACACGTACAGTCTCCTGCAAGCAGCCTACGTCACCCGGCCGGGGAAAGGCCTGGCCCAAGGGCAGCTGGACACCGAGGGAGAGGTGCTGTTTGCAGCCTTCTCTGCTTGGCAGTCTTCTTCTGGCAGACTGAGCGAGGAGTCTGCGCTCTGCGTGTACGCAATGGAGGAGGTGGATCGCCTGACCAACTGGACTAGGGATGTTTGCTATATGAGGGATGGGAAGTCAGAAGAAGGGACAGAAGTGGCATATATTGAATATGATGTCAGTTCCAACTGTGTCCAGCTGCCAGAGGTGAGTGCCTTTGTACCTGTGTCAGGGTAAAGAGTAGTCTGCGTGTGTTCCTGTGTTGCCTTGTGTTCCTGACATCGGCCCATTTCCCACAGATGGGTGCTGGAATCTGTTTGGGTTAAAAACTTTTTGGCTCAGGCTGTTTGCTCCTGCAGCAACACAATGCAAAAACTGTTGTGTCCTGTTTAAGTGCAGTCTTGTCTCCTTGCTGCTGTAGCTCTCTGCCCCTCATGGGCAAGGTTTCCTTACAGAGGGAGATGAACCATGTGTGGCAATGGGGAGGGCATCTGATGTGATCTGTGTTGTGGCAATACCAAGCAAGAGCACGGAAGCAGCAATTCAGGTTGTTCTTTATCATCTATCTTCATCTCCTTGTCTGCAATGCAGGGACAGGGAGGAGTATGTGCATGTGCACCTGTGTGTTGGGAAGGGAATTTAAGGGATGTGCTGGCTCCCTGTTGGTTATGGTGAGGTGCACCTCACAACAGCTTCCTGCAGGGCCACCCAGGAACAAAAAAACAAGCGAAAACAAGGGTCAACAAAATCCTGTTTTCCTATAGACTGCATTAGTCCTGCAGAATTTTGTGCCCAAGGAGTGCCTTTTCCTGACCTGTCTCTTCTTTGCCTCCAGAGCTGTAAGAGGCGATAATCCTTCTTTAAATTCTACAACAAAGGCATGATGGGATGTTGCAGGATAAAAATACAAACTAAAGCTGTGACCCTGAGTTCTTGCACTCTGTCAGCCACATCGGTTGGTGCTGCGGTATTGGGGACAGTGACACAAACACGGAGCAGCAGCGTTTTCCTGGGGCTGTGCTGAATGCCATGTCCTGGCACGAGGCTCTGGTTGTGAGGAGCTGTTTTCACCAAGAGCATTGCTGGTCTTTAGCAGAACAGCACGTTTTTTTGTGTCTTCCTTCTACAGAACAGGCTGTCCAGATAATTGCCTCTTCCCAGCCTTATGCTACGAAGGGGGAAGTGGTACCATAGAGCTTTGGATGTCTCTGAGGTTGGATGTGTGGTTCAAAACCAGTCTTAAAATTATGTCAGTAGCTAAAGCTGACTGTAGAATATTTGTGGGACACAGGAAGGGTAAAGAGCAGACTTGGAGCAAGATGAATATAAGGTTGGAAGGAGTATGTAAGAGTTGGGAAGCAAGAGACTGCTCAGTTTGATACCTGCTTTCAATGTATCTCTTAGCAATGCCTCATGTGTCCTTTGCAGGGCCGCATGGAAGGAGCTGTTACAGGTGACTTTTGGGGGAGTTAAATGTCTCGCTGGTGTGAGCACTTTAGGAAAAAATCTTTCATTCAAAATGACTTAAGAGTCCCCCTGTGCCATTTGATCCAATGGATAAATGGGTGCACAGAGTGGGAGAAAAAGGCCAGTCTCTGCTATGCGATTCCTGGCGCGTGATCCCAGGGTCCCAGCTGCACAATTTGGCACTGGTGGGCTGACTGAAGGATGGCATCTTATTAACAAGTGTGTCCAATGATATGTAAATGTTCTAACAAACTTTATCCTTCACCATTCAGTACATGGTAGCGGTTGTCATTAAGATTGTATCTAACACCACGTAAGGGGCTGTGCCAGCTCCAGCCTGCTCCATTCAGTGCTGAGTGGAAGCGGCTGTCAATGAACATTTTATGCAGGAGCAGTTTTAACTCAGCTTCAATGGTGGCAGCTTGTGCTGTATGTAAGGGTAAAGCTAATTAATTTCACATTTTTCTGCCTCCAAACCAGCCTGTGCACAAGAAGGTATGACCTTTTCCCTAGTTAGCACTGCGTCTGTTTTTTAGCCCATCAGGAGAGGTTAAGATGGAGTTTTACAGTTCAATGCAATCTCTTCAACTAGAAAAAAAAATGCTTGTTTTTATAAGAATTTCAAAACCAGTTAATTTGTTCTAGTTTGCTGGAGATCTGTTAGTCTTGAGTTACAGGAGAGTATGTAGATGCTGTTAGTGACTTGGTAATTGAACATGTGAAACATGTTTCTGCAAAGCTTGGGAAGGCTGCTTATCTTTGGGCACAGTTTTCAAGGTATGTAACTTGTCCCTTTACACCGAGCTTGCAGTTCTCTTCATGCACAGGTACAGATTTTTCCTTTATTGCTTCTCTCCTGTGCAGTGTTGGGAGCACACACCAGAACTCAGCAGCAGCCTCATCCCAACTTGCTGCATCACAGTAGGACACGGAATGATCCTTGAAGTGTATTTTCTGCCATGTTGGCAAGATGTTCTTCACCGAAAGCAATTCAAGCAGCCTCTATGTAAACTTATATAAGCACTTTATACAATTATCATGGTCTTAATCCTGTAGAATGGAACAAGTTTCAGCTCTTGACTGTGATTAACTGCGGCGAGGCCATGGGCAGGCTGTGCTGGTGCTGGGAGAGCTTGCACAGGTCACGTTGGTTTATGGTAGATAAACGTTGTATGTGAAATGACTTGCCCTTGGCATCACGTACTGGCAACAGCAGTGCTGAGCACAGCTAGGGTACAACTATTTCTGACTTGTATGCTTGCGCTTTTTTTTAAGCAAACTTTGAAAAATTGGCATCAGTAGCAAGGCTGTTTGGCTCGGGGTTTGTCTAAATTGATACGAAGGTTGCAAAAGATAGCTAGAATCCCATTCAAAATAAATAGTTGATGCTTTTGAGTATGGAAATTTGGCTGTGACCCACTTCCTAATAAGTCTTATAGGAACTGGACAACTGGAGAAATAGAAATCTTTAGGTTACAAGAAGGTGGCTGAAAGAAGCTTAAGAATAAATTGACAGAGCTCATAAGAAAAATATCTCTGTTACTAAAAATGAATGTTAGCTTAGAGAATGGTAAAAACTAAGTCATTAAAAGTTGTAGCCTCCTCTGAGGCTTTAAACCAGAGCCTTACACCTGGTATGCAGAAGATCAGTTGAATTAGTATTTGAAAAGAAAACAATAAAGCATCAGGATGAAAGTAGTGCTAGTCTGATTGGCACAGTTTCCTAGGTGGAACCACCGTGTCAAGCCTTGCTTGCCTGCTACAATAGCAGTACATTTGGAAGTGAATAGAGGTCAGCAGGTTACATACATTTTACTCGGGGATTTCCATAGACTCGGTCAAAAGTTCCTGATCATTTTTAGTTTCTCCGGGAAGCAGTCAGGTATTAAAAACAAACAAAAAAAATCCCGAGAAAAATGAGAGGAGGAAAAAGGGTCAGGTTCTCCATGGGGTGGGTGAGGGGTGATGAGCAGGTGCCTGAAGAATGCCACCTTGTGCCGCTATCACTGACCTGCGGCGGGGGCGGCTCCGCTGCCTGGTGCCGGGTGGTACCGTGCAGCTCAGTGCTGCCAAAGGCAATGCCAAGGACATCCGACAGAAGAAATACATAACCCTGCTCACAAGGAATCTAAATTCAACCACGTTGCCCGAGGCAAGAGAGGGAGCTGGAGTCGATGTAGACTGTGCAGTTACTGCCTCTGATCCAGACGTGGCTTTGTAGGAGTATTAGTAAGGAGCTGAAGAGGAGGGTCAAACTGTTATCCATAAGGGATTTCATTGTTCAAATCATTAGTTTACATAAGCCACATTGTTTTAAGACAAGTCACTGATCAGTTTAAAAGTATTGTTTTTAATAGTAATCATTGGGTGAACAATCCTGCATTCGGTCTCCAAACAGATACTGTAAAATTAAAGTGGACACAAAACAAGGTGTCAAGAAAGCTATAAAACAACAGAGGAGCTATCCTAGACAAGCCTGAGTTTCTCACTTAGGAAGAAGATGAATCATAATGGAATATCTTCTTTCTGCACATACAAATTATAAATAAGTTGGCAGCTTTCATTCTCTCTCCTTCAGATTTCAGTAAGTGAAGTTTTGATGGGACTGGGAGGGATCTAACTGGAACAGAAGGGTGACTGGTTTTGTACAGTGCTGTGGAGTCAATTTTAAGAAATCTCACAAGACTGAGAAGAACGGAAGCAGTGTGCAGAGATGACTCTTGTTTTCACTTTTTGTGGGTCTCTGGTTGTGTGCACTATACAATTCCTGTGTGTGGTTAGTAAGCTCTTTGCAGCAGGTCGTGTTCCACCCTGTGTTTATGGATGTCCTGATGCTTTGGGATTCTACTTCAGGCTTAGAATTTGTAGATGATACAACAAAACGGTACTAACTGATGTTTGTGACCAGCTTTTGCACTGGAAACAGAAATTATCAGCTTTTTGTTTTGTTCTGAAAAATACAATTAACCTCCCCCAAGGCTGTACCGTGGCAGCATCTGGCCAGTAATGTTTTTTTGAGAACTTAAGAGCTTGGTTGTGTTTCAATGTGTTTCATTACTGATGCTGAATGGACTTGCTGAAATGTCTGCAGGATTCTGTGAGGGTACAGACAGACAACATACTAATTATTAAAGCTAATTATTAATTATTAAAACTAATCATTAAAAGCTGATTTTTTTACTCTCGGTCAAAAAGCTTAGAGGGGTTCAAAGCTGAATTCACCCCTGGGGCAGATGTTTAAGGAATTTGGGTAGAAAGGCATGGTGGGAAGTGTTTAAGCTGACAATGTTCCTTGTAATCCATTTATTTGATGCTGATTTCCTTGTTATTTTCACTCCCCAAAAAAGGACACACTGTATGCATATCCCTGTGGCTCTGACCATACCCCCAGCCCCATGGCCAGCCGGGTTCCCTTGGAAGCGGCCCCACTCCTGGAGAAAACAGAGGCCCGTTTGACAGCTGTGGCAGTGAATGTAGAAGATGGCCACACCATTGTTTTTCTGGGAGACAGCAGAGGGAACCTGCACAAGGTATGATCTGGAAACAGATGACAGGAAACAAAGAGAGAAAGCTAATCAGGGATGCTCAGGTGAAAGGAGAAAAAAGGCAATTTCGCTTGTCCCTTAATTTCTCTTCCCTTAGAAGCCAGGTTCCTACTAAGACCATTACTATTACGTGGTCATTTCTCACACTGTACTGACTTGAGAATGTCAGTGCCTCCATGTGACAGTGGTCACATTACATTTGCACTGAGCCAGCATCAGGGCTGGTGCATCCTCCATGGCTTCTGCAGGTATTGCCAGGCATGTGCTTCTCACTGCACTGAGATTTTGGTGGAAGGTCAAAATTCTCACACACAGCAGTGGTTCCAACTTGTTCCTTATGTAGGATGGGTGCTGCCAACTCCCACTGTGATACTTCACCTGCATCCAACTGTGACTCTCTTGCAGGTGTACTTAGGAGCAATGGGAGATGCACATATATACTCTTCTTTAGCTATCCAGTTAAACAGCATGGTGAGTGGAGACCTGCTGTTTGACCAGTTGCAGGAGCACCTCTTCGTCATGACCCAGTCAATGGTAAGAGCAATAAAATCCCTTCCACAGAAGAGTTGAAAGCGTTTGAGGTCCAGACAAACTACTGGTGGGAGAGGGGGAGGCAGAGAAACAGTGTGTATAGCTGAGCCTGTGCTGGGCAGCAGCTGCCTGCCAATCTGGTTTGCAGGGATGGGGACTGGCCTTTTGCAAAAGCTGGAAGAAGCATGGAGGAGGAAGTCTTGTTACCCTAAACTGTGCCTGCTTGCACATGCATTTCCCCAGGTCAGTCAGGCTGTATCAGCAGTGTTGGAGGAATGTGAATTGCAGGCTTACAATAGGCTGCCCTACTGGCATGAAGACAAGGGACTGCAAATTCCTGGGTTCCTCTGTGCTGAGCAGGAACTCTGGACAACAGTTTGCATCTCCATCTGAGCAGAAGAATGTGAGCCTTCTGGGTTCACAAGTCATATGACCTGTCTTGGTTTTGCAAAAGATTAAAAAGAGAAAAGGGAGGTTTTGTGTTATTAAAACTGTGGCACTTCTCCTGGTTTTAATCAGTTAAAGGATTAAGCTGTTTTCTGTAGGTGTGTAACTTACAAAAAGCAGAAATGTGTGGGAAACATCTTCAGATAACAGAGATGTGCTCTGACTGGGTATAAGATAAGAGTCTTGCAGATGAAATCAGGCTGTATAAGGAGCCATGTGAGACACCTTTCCCTCTTTTCCTGCTTTCTGTAACTTTGTGCCCAGTGGCATTTGGAGCAGAAGAGGCATTGCAGTGCCTCAGGCTCCTGGGATATTGGTGCCTATGGAATAGGAAATGCAGCTGTGGATACTTCATTTGGGAGGATTTGTACACCACCACACGTATCAGCTCCTTGAGCTGGAAGAAAAAGGATCTTCCTAGCAAAGGAAAAAGCAGCCCTTGAGTTGCTCTCAAGGAAAGAACAAACCAAAAATCAGAGCATGCTGGAAAACCACTGCTTCCCTTCACCCCCCCACAGTGCGGTTGGAGATGTTCAGAATTTTTTTAACACTTCAAAGGGAGGACTTGAAATCTGTGAGTTAAAGAAGATTAGGGAAATCTGAAATATATCCTTGACAGTAATTGTTCTGTCAATTAAAAAATGCAAATTGCATCATGTACTTAGCAAAAGTAATAGGTCAGGGATTAGAAGTTGGTATTTTAAAGTAACTGCCAGTGTAGTAGCTGAAGTGTGGTAGCAGATTAAAGAGAGGGCAGGAGGCTGAAATCAGCAAGGATAGTAAGTTAAAGCAGAAGTGTTTTTCAAAGTAAAACTTACCCCCAGATGGCAGAAGGGTTTTGTTCCACATTGATCAAAGCTTCTTGGTCTACTTTCAGTCAAAATGATAGTTCTACCAGGTAGAGCTGGGCAGATAAATTCAGAGGCCTCAGCTGGAGCTGCTGTCTCCAGCTTCAGTCACAAGTTGTCAAGAGAGATGATCTCCCATGACAGGGTCCAGAAAAGCAAAAGGGTGAATGTTGTTCAGTCTGCTATTTTTTGATCCATTTAATTAAAATACAGATTTGTCACTAAATAATAAAGTCTTCGTGTTGCCAAAAGTACCATGGGCGCCCTGCTAACAGCCATACACTTTGCTTGCCTCAGTGCCTCTTCACAGCCTGATGTTTAGATGTCCTTTTCACCGGGATATGAAATGGCCACTCAGATGTGCTATTGGAACTTCTTCCTTTTTTCTTAATTTTGTGCAGTATTGGGGATCTAGAAGTTGTTTCACTGAACGTGCAGATGATGGAACTGGCGAATTAGGCAGAAGAAGCCTGGGTTGTGTTTTTACTGATTGGTTTCTCCAACAGGTGGTAAAGGTTCCTATAGTGGAATGTTCCCTGTACTTGGACTGTGAATCCTGTTTGGCACTGAAGGATCCCTACTGTGGCTGGTGTGTCCTTCAGGGACGGTAAGAGAGATCCTTGATCACCTGCAAAGATTTTGGAGGGATAGTACTTAGAGATTGTCTCCACTTACTTTCCTCCTTGTGTCCGTGTGTGCCTGTGTGTCTGGATTTAGTTTATTTTATTTTTAGTTCCTTTATGGGATATTCTCTCTAACCTGCCATTCCTCTGTCTGCCTCCCTAAAACACCACCTGCAGTCAGAGTTGCACACAGGGTATCTGTGGCTTTAGGGGTCTTTGGTCACCACTCACTCCTGTCCAGGGGATTTCAGCCTGGTTTTAGTCTGACTGCAGCTCAAACTGCCTCATTTCAAATGTAGAGAAACTAGATTACCTCTTCTTCTGGTGTCACTCTCTTTAGGACTCTTTTTCACTTCTTGCTCTCCTTCTGATGTTGCTTAATGAGACATGGTTTAATCCAGTGTGCGTGCCTGTTTGCTGGCTCTCTCTCCCTGTAGAATGCCACAGGAACTAGTTTATGGCCCCTGAAGTCCCAAAAAGTGCCTCCTCATCTATATTTTGGCAACAGTTCATCCTATTATTGAAGGTGTGGGGAGGCTGAGGCTTCCATGGCTTGTGTGGCAGCTTCCCCATGACCCTAGCAAGGCTCCAGACAGGCAGTGTCAGCTTGGAAGCTGAATGTGTCCTGCCAGGGCTGCACAGGTCTCTCACAGGGCTTCTTGCTGTTTCCCTGCAGGTGCAGCCGTCGCTCCGAGTGCTTGCGGTCCAGGTTGAGTGACCAGTGGCTCTGGAGCTTTAACTCTACTCAGCAGTGTCTGTCTGTCCAGTCGCTAACTCCAGCTAATATCAGCAGAGAGGAAAAGAGAAATGTGAGTGGTGATGATCCTCTGATGGTTCTCGAGCATGTAAAAAGTCCCCTGCAAACTCTGAGGAGTCACAAGTCTTCCTGTTGCTTTCAGCGGGGTGCTGAATCACTGAGCCTTCAAGCACATGTTGCTGCCTCACATAAGGGACTTAACAGCGTGGCTGGACCTAGAGATAATCTCATTGTGTTTTCCCATAAAACTAAATGTCCTTGTCTGCTAAGAGTTACTGGGTATTCTGGAGTTATCTGATGGCTGCTTGGGTGGGATCCCTCCTTGGCTTAGTATCTATAGGGTGCCCATGGCTGTGGTTTCACAGTGTTTCTGACACTTGCTGTCAGGAAGATTTGAAAGAAGCTACCCAAAATTACAGATTCAGTCTGGCATCTGAGAGCTGGCAGAAGAGCTAAGAAGGTGCTGCAGTGTTTTGAAGTCTGACATTGTTTCAGGAGGTGGCAAGAACCTGTCTTTTGCTAGAGACTTGAGCAGAGGAGGAAGTTGCCAATTGCTTGGTGAATGCCAAGTTCAGCTTGGGAATGGCAAGAGATGATGAATGGAACAGTCAGTCTTAGGAGGCATTATAGAAAATAGGGTGTTTATGTAGATAACTACTTTATGGGGCTCTTACTTTGAAAAAATAGAACCAGAAAATTAGATTAAATAAAGAAGAATGTGTTGGAGGATAAATTATTGACTGGAAGTTATTGAATTGGTAGGTATTCGTGGCTATCTCTGACTTACCTTCTCTGCATGAGGAAGAATTTTACTCATGTTACTTTGAAGATTATGAAAGCCCAGCAGTTCTGACAGAGGCAGGAATCATGTGTCCTTCTCCAGATCCCAGCCAAGCACCAACTTTGCCAACAGGAGCAGGTCAGTGAAATGCTTTAAATGGAGCATGATAGCTCTGATAACATTGTTGGGAGAAAGTACATTTTAGGTCCATCAGATTGCCAGGATTAACAGCCATGAATGTATGTGGTCTGTTAGCAGGTGTTCATTTCATTCTGTCATAGTATCTGTTTGCTTTCTACCTGTGTGTCACACACATCCTGTGCTATTTTGGGCTGTTGCCAAATTCCAGTGCCAGATTCTGGTAGTTGGAAAGGAGATCCTCCTTGATGGGTTGTATGCAAATCTGAATATGATCTGAAATGCAATCTAGAGTGGTGGCTGGTTTGGCAGCTTTGTCATACATCTGGAGAGAGAACTCTCTGAAACACTGCTTTATTATTTAAATCAAACAAAATGCAAACCTTCTCAAAATCCATGTAGCAGTGGGAGAAGGAAGTAGATATAAGGCAAGGCAAGATGAGACCCACAGTTCTTAAAGACAGAAATGAATCTGCAATGCAGCAGAACCTCAGAAAATGCATAGTCAGCCTTCTATTGCCATGAACAATAACTGGCTCAGTATTGCTAACTGACTACTCTAAAGAACCTGGAAAGCTCTCAGTTTATAGTCTTTGCACTGGATTTTACCCAGCCTGTCAGTGTGAGCTCTGATGAGCTGATCTCTTCAATGAGCTTGTTCATCTGAAGTAAAAGGCAGGTGCCAGTTGGGAACCATTCCACACAATTCACCTAAATGGCTAAACAGATTTTCCATGCAAGTGTGCAGCTGGCTAATAGGTCTGAAGCAGTCTCCATGGACATAAGATAAGAGCAGGAGCCAGGTAACACACTCATTCAATCTCAAACTCATTAATTTTCAGTATTATTTACAATATTATTATAGCTGTTGGCTTTCATGCTCCTTTAGGCTGGAACAAACCGACCAGATCTCCAGATCTCCCTTCAGGGTGGTCAGACACAGAGGGAAAAGGGCTTCATGCACTTGCCACTACAGGCAGAGGAGGCAGAGTTGGCTTCCCTGTTTAGTTCTGCAAATGTGGGCCTAATTTTAAGCACAGTTGTGAAAAATCAGTGCAGATAAAGCCACAGTCTTGTTCTCATTATTCCAGGCTTCAGATAGTCTTATTGACTCCTTTATAAGTCAGTCTTGTTTTTATTTCAAGAGTTCATGGAAGCTTTACCTATCTTATTTTCATGTTGCATCTCTGAGGCTTAACAAGTTGCTTCTATCCTCTAGCCTGAACTTGCTCATGGATGGTTTGTTTGATCTATTTGTGTTGTCCTTTTGCTTCCACAGCTCTTCTCCCACTCAGAGAACTATGGCCAGGCATTCTCAGCATGGAGTTTTGCCATGTTAACCATGGCAGCTTTTTCTTTATGTTCTTTTGTTACTTAGACTTCCTCTCTCCTTCACTGTATTGCTAGCCCTTCTTGCATGGCTTCTGAGCTCTGCTGAAATGAATTTGAAGCTGGTAACCAGAATCATATGCTGTTTTCTAAATGAGGTCTCATCAGGGCCTTAGATACCAGCACTTTCCTGTTCCTACTTACAATACTTTTTCCACCTCACTAAAATATTTGCCTTTTTTTCAGCTTTGTTTTAAAGGCTCATCTGTCATTTTAAGCTGTTGAGCTCCAAGTGGGTAGCAGAAACTCTTGCTCTCGATTTGCAAGCACTCAGCCTCATCTTCTGAACTGCTGAAAAGCATTATTGGCAGCCATGGGAAATAATGGCCTATTTGGAGAAAGGAATATTTATAAATAGGTGTCATAGCCCTGAAACCCTGGCAGGTGTTGGCCCTTCCACCACTGCCAAATGCAATCACCACTATGACAGTGATGGGAGCTGACAGTACTGCCTTGACTCCTGCCTCCAGCTGCATGTGATACCCTTATTTTCTCCTAATCGTGGGTTTTCATACACACCTCATCATCAGCTGTTTTACTAGCATAGTGCCTCACTTGTCATCCTATCAGGAAGCCAGCTTAGGCCTGACTGATCCACCACCAGGCATCTTAATTGTTTTGTTGTGAACAGAGCTTGCTTGCAAGAGGAGGTCTGAATTCTGTGACAGGAATGATGGACAAGCTTCTTGTTGCTTATTTTTATAGCAAGCTGTCTTGGAGAAATGGCAGCTCCCAGAGTTGAGCAGAGCAGGCAATATGTTTCCATTGGTTGGAGAACTAATGCCCAACTCTTGGATTGGGGGCATTTGTCTAGAACAAGTTTAATTGGCTGGTTTAGTACTGTCATGTGCAAAATATCCCCTTCAGGGTCATGCTATCAGCCACAGTAAGTTTCGATCATTTCTGCAGTTGTTTGATCTATCAGAAAACAGTGGTAGTCTCTTCCCAAAGAGAACTGGGCTATCCTGACACTTCTAGTTGGCTTGAGACCTGGATTTCAAGCAGAAAAGTCTTCAGTCATTGCAAGTGAGATGATAAATCTTACAAACTTCTTCACTGAGTCACTTCTTAGTCTGCACATAGAACAAAGCTCTCAAGGTGAAGGCATGTGAAGGGCATGTCAGTTCTAAGGGTTTGGTTTTCCTTTGGATGACAAAGGAGGACAATCAGCTTTGAGCCTGGAATGTAACATCTTCCTTTAATACAAAGATGACAGTGGAATTACAGCAGATAAAGATGGAGGGATCATCGGACTAGACTTCCTTCCCATGGCATGGCAAGAGCTATCATAAACTACTTCTGACAAACTTGTCCAACGTGTTTTTAGTGTCCATAGGATAATCCAGTGATGGGGATGCTAGAAGCATGGAAGGGAATCTGCCTCTAGGTTTGACAGTATCTTTGCTAAAGCATGTTCTGTCTCCTAACAGTATGGCAGACTTGCCATATGGAGTGGCTCCATTTCTAAGAAAGTTTTATTTTCATTTTCAGATCATGTCACCATAAAGCTCGTAGTGCGTTTCCATGACATCTTCATTGCTTCTGTGGACTTCTCTTTCTATGACTGTGCTGCAGTGGCCCTGCTGTGGAAATCGGCACCGTGAGCACCTGCTTTTTCTTGTCTGTAGTTATAGAGAGAGTGGCTGTCCCTTCCTGGGTCATCTTAGCAGCTGCTTTTCTATCACTGTTCCAGGTGCCAGAAGTGTGTGAGCAGTCTCTGGAGATGTAACTGGTGCATCCAGCAGCACCTCTGCACCCACAAAGCAGCCTGTGAAGAAGGAACCATCATTTACAATGAAAGGGTGTGTCTCCTACTCAGTCCTAGCCTTATGTGCCAGAACAGCCTCAGTGAGTTCAGGGAGTCAGATCTCTTCTCAGGTAAAATAGCAGCTGTCAGTCATCTCAAGCAAGGAGGGGAGTTGTTGGAGCGAAACCTCCCCTTGGAGTGACAAAAAGCTCTGCACCCCTGATGTTACACAGCCTTGCTAGGTTTCTGGGGAAGTGTCATCAGAGGAAGCATGTCACCCTTTCCTGGGGTTATCCATCCTGTGTTTTCAAAGCCAGGGACAAGGGCAAGCTGGCAGGGAGGCTGCAAGTGAGGAGGTGGAACAGATGCCTAGTTTGTGGCTGCCACACGTGGCCTTGCAGTCTTGTGGGGGATGGAGGCAGGCAGACCACCCTCTGAGTGGAAGTGAGTGCAGGCATCTGTGGGAAGAGGGAATGTTGCTGGATCTTCTGCACTGTGAGCATTTCCCAGTCCCATCCCAAGACAAGATGGCATGAGATGTAGTCCTCATTGAAATCCAGAGGGTGAAGTAGCCTCTTGTGAACACTGCTACGGGAAGCAATACGGAGTGCTTTTCTGCTTGGGTTTTATTCTGTTTCATTTCTTTCTCTCTTCTCACCCCACTATGTTGTTTTTCTCTAGGCACAGATCCCAACCTCAAGTGTGTTTCCTTCTTCAGCAGCCCCCCTCACCAAGTCCTCTACCACAGCCCCAGCTGTGGCCACAAGGCCTGTCACTCCACTGGTGCGTGTGGTGCCGAGCACTGTGGCCCCCACAGAGCCCAACCACGTCACGCTCTCCTCAGCCCCCGGTACGATGACTGAGCCTGCAGAAACCCTCAACTACACGTACTTGACCCTCTCAACCGAAGCAGCCTCTCTCCAGGCTGCCACGGAATCCCCTCTACCACCACCAGCAGACAAACCTGCTGTCATCGTGCCAGAGACAACTTCTGCTGCTGCAGCTGTCCTCACCAGCCCATCCAAAAACGTGGATCAGGCAGCCTTGCCCACCGAAGGGCCAGCCACTGCCCAGGAGCCACAGCACACCAACCCACCCACCACCCTAGTGGGTAGCCCCCTGCACACATCTGCAGCAGTGGTAACACCTTCCACTCACGTCACCCATTTCAAGTGGCCTCCAAGTTCTTTTCCTACCACAGAGGCATTGACATCCGCCATCCCATCTCCCCAGACCCCCAGCCAAGTGCCAGGGGGCCCTGCTGCCTCTGATGACTCTCTTAAGTTGATGGGAACTGAACTACCTGCTTCAGAGCTCCCATCGTCAGCTCCCCCAGACTGGCTGCTGGGGGAAGGCACAGAGCTCCAGGACACGGAGGACGGGATGGATTTGCTGCAGGCTGAGAATGACACATCTCCCTTCTCTACTTCTACTCTTCTGTCGGGTGATGGTGATTCTTCCGAGAGGGATGTCCCAGACTTTCCCAGGATCCTCCACCCTGACCTCGACTATCAGTATGATGCCCCTGAGTTTTGGGAGGAGGTAAGTTGTTGGGCTTTGGAATTCACAGTCTAAGGCTGTAACACTTGGCAATTTTGATACAGATTGCTGGTATAGTGTTTCCACACACAGCAGAGGTTGTGCCCTCTGAGAGTGTAGAAACTGACCACTGTAATGTGAGAAGTGGCAGCCTGAGGAAGAAAAACATGTGTGAGGTTCCCAGTTCTTGTAGAAATGCTTGCTGGCCTGAAGGTGGCAGCTGCTGTGATGTCCAGCATAGTCGCAGCTTTCTGCTGTTTACCTCTTTGGGCTCTTGTGCTGCTTTCTTATAACTTCATGGTAAAGAAGCACAGCCGTGGCTTCATTCAGGTAGGGCTTGTTTCTCTGTTGGCCTGTTAGGCTTCTGATTCTTTGTATCAGAGCCATGGAGGTCTCTTTCTCTAAAGGCTTTTGTTTGTTTTCAGAATGAAGAGTTTAGCTGGGGTCCAGATGCATGTCCTTGTGTGCAGGGAATCCAGGGATCTTCGCTGTTTCCAGTCAACGTGGCAAGGAAGATAACCCTGTTGGGAAAGAACTTCCATCTCTATCAGGTAGTCAGCTCAATGCCATCAGCACTGAGAAACTGTTTTAATGAGCACTCTCTGAGCAACCTGTCCACTGAACTGCTAAAAATACTTGCAAGACACAGTTGTGGCTCTGCCTGGATTTCTCCTGTTTACAGCAACACCTAGAGAAATTACCTACCTTCTGTGAATAAATAATTACATAGCTGGATTTATTGGTGGGTAGGAGGTCACCCAGAGAAAGGGAGAGTACAGGTGTGCACCAACCTGCTGGAGAAGATCTACATGTGTTTGGATTAAGTTGCACCTGTACTGCACTGTAGATGGTAGTTCTTGGAATAGTAACTTCCTGATGAATCTCTGCTGGTTGTGTCTCGATAAACTAAAGACAAGTCATCTGTTTCCTTCCCTTCCTGGCATGCTCATGTTCATGTGGATATTCCTGCCATACCTGAAACTTCTGCAATGGGGAAAACCACCCTTGAAAGCTTCTTGGGTGTGCCTCTGATAAAAATTCTCTTCGCTTCTCAAGACAGAAAACTGCTTTAGTAACCCTTAACAAATAACATGCAGCCCACAGGCTAATTCTTACTTTGTATGTTAAACCTGGCACACTGCACTGCTCAGAGGAGCTGAACTGGTTACAGAGGCACATCCATCTTCTTTACAGGAAGTGTCTGAGCAGTTCGGTGAAAGATTTACAGGACAGTGGAGAGAAATACACTTAGTGTTTTTTGAGGGGTACTACCCTAACCTGTGTACTCCAGTCTTTCCAAGCTAGTGCTTCCACAGAGACATACAGACATAACTTCACAGTCCCTCTGGTTTTCCTTTCCTTCCTCCTCCTGTGCTCAGTTCTCCCCGCACTGACATACATATGCTCCTTTCTAGGTGTTTTGTTTTGCATTGGTTTTCCTTTCATACATAGAGGCAGTGACAGCATTGAGAGCCCTTGGATGTAGCATAGAGTTGGCATAATGAAGGGAAGGAGAGGAGGATACTGATTGTGCAATAAGTGGCTTGGTAAAAGGGACTGAGTTGGAGAGGCAGGAGTGCACGATCATGTAGCAGGAAGCTCCATGTGGCTGAGCAATTATGCCATGTGTATCTTCTCTGCAGGACCAGCAGTGGGACTATGAGTGTGTCCTGAATTTGGAGGGGAGGACAGTGGTGATGGAGGCTTATGTGGAAGGGGAAGAAACAAACCAGTCCCTCTGTTATATCACCTGCCAGATGAACCAGGTGAGTGCTTGGAATACAACGCCATTTCAGAGTTCATGCTCGCACTGGTTTTGCTCAGCAAAACAGCTGGATGGAAGGCAAACTCTTTGGGCAAAAGAGTATATTTTGCAAAAATATTTGTAGACTATTTAGTACTATGGAGCCCTCACCTGTGCTGCTGCTGCTGCCCAGTAG
Source organism: Hemiprocne comata (assembly GCA_020745705.1). Lineage (NCBI taxonomy): Eukaryota > Metazoa > Chordata > Aves > Apodiformes > Apodidae > Hemiprocne > Hemiprocne comata. Next base: position 14,944,556 of record CM036595.1, read on the forward strand.
AAAGATTTCACAGTCTGAGCCACACAACCTGTTGCTACATTTGCTGTAGTATGGGATGATGCTGTGTCTGAACCACTGCTCGTTGCAACCTGCCAGCACACTGCCACTTCTGCTCTAGCTTGAGGCACTGTTGTTCATGGGTCTCTGGATCGTGACTTCTTCTCTGATGGTGGTTCTTTTGTGAAAAGAAAAATGCTATTAATACCAATTTTGTTCTTGTTGGAAGCTAGCCTGTGGATTTTAAGATTAACAGGCAAAATTGAACCAGCCATGTACATTTTTGGATGATGTGTGGATTTCACTTAGGGCAAGATTTGCAAGCAGAGGTGATATATTTAGTTCAGAAACTCATAGTTCAGGGAGAGGAACAGCATAGGCTCTTGCGCACACGGGCCCTGCAGACCAGTTGTAATCCTACATCTTCAGCCCTACTGAAATGGCAGAAATGCCAGCCTGAGCAGTTCTCTGAGCAGGTGGCTTGTAGATAGGAATTAGCCTTTTGGGAATGCAGTTAGGAAGTTAGACAAGTATTGTTGTGAGCACACATTTGTTTTCAGTGTTTCATCCCAGTGAACCAGTGCCTGGTACTCTACCTAGAGCAGAATTGTTACTGCAGGAAGCAGGGAGGACAGGGCTGTGCTGCCACTGCCCCAGCTAGCACTGCCCTGTCTGCATTCACTGGAAGCTCTGCTCAGGCTGTGTGTGCCAGTGCACTAGGCAGGATGCCTCTTGGTGCCTCTAAGTCTTTTGTCTGGGTGGTCTTTGTCTTTGCAGTACAGTTACACAGCACCTCAACTCGAATTCAACGCTGTGGTGTTTGTGCAGAGGCGACGACACCTTCGAGTGGACAGTGCTGCAGATCTTCACGGTAGGAGTGCAACACCTCCCCAGCAAAAAGACAACAGATGAGGTGGAAGAGAGTTGGGAAATCCTTGAGTGAGGCTTTTTGCATCTGTAGTAGTCCTGTCACAGAGAAACTAAGGAAAATGCACAGCCTCATTTCTGTTGCTTGTCACAGGGCAGGGAGGAGGAGAGGGGTCTGTGCAAGATGCCAGGTTGCTGGATTATTCTGTGCCTTAGGGGATGTTTGCAAATGCCTCTGAATTTTTCTCCATTGCAGTGACTTTTTACAACTGCTCTGTGGGACACACTGATTGTAGCCGCTGCCAAACAGCTGACTCAAAGTATAACTGTGTGTGGTGTGGAGGTGACAACCCCAGCTGTATCTTCAGGGGCTCTTGCAAGGAAGAGATAGAAGACCTGTGTCCAGCACCTCTCATTCACTCAGTGAGTAACTTGGTCACTAGGAAGGCTCCATTCTCCAGTTGAAATCAAAGGGCTGTGAACTCAGAGTGCAAACTGTGCAGCTCAATAATACATTGGGCATCTGAAGAGCAAGTTAGTCCTATTCTACTGTGATCCCTTGGTGTTGTCAGGATATTAGACTCTTTTGCTGATTGAGACCAGGGGGGAACGATGCATTTGTATCTCATTTGAGCTGAAACTGGCATGCCAGAAGAAGCAGAATAATTCAGGAGCTGGGAAAGGGTCCACAGATTGGATCCTCCAACTGTCCCGAGCCAGACCCTGAAACAGGTTGGCGTAACTGAGCCTGGGGCAAAGGAGGGCAAAACCTAATGCTAACAGCACAGCAAGGATGGAAAAGGCATGACAGGTTACTGGAATTAATTATTTTTGTCTGTTTATTTTAAATGTTTCTTGCTAACTGCCACATGACAAGTGTCTGTAGCCATGTGTCCCTTTTGCTGTCAGCTTGTCCTCCCTCTGGTGGCACACAACATCCATGTGCTGCATCTTGTCCTAGTTTACCTTGGATGCTGCTCAGGGACAGAGCTTTGACGTTTGTGCAGCATGCAATTCATTGTCGTACTGATGCTGAGGGGGAATGGTGCTTGCTGCTTCAACACCAGTAACATGTATTGGCTTGTGCACTCCCACTCCTCCACAGAAATGCCCTATGGAGTGGTCAGCATGTTGATGAGAAGACAAAGCAGGGCAGTCCTTGCCTTAGAAGTCTATAGTGGATTATCACCTCTGGAGGGGACTGCTGGCAACAGCGAGATATGGAAAAGGTATCTCTGACTGGGTGCAACCTGGTACTAGTCCAGGCCAGTAAAAGGAATCCATAGCAGTGACCCGACCAGGCAGTTTGTAAAGGGGCAGTTGAAGGGCCCTGTGCTGTAGATCAGTTGCCAGAGTGCAGAGGTCTGAGATACTGTGACATTTACACATGCGCGGATGTCTTTGCAGGTGTACCCCCTGTCTGGACCAGTGGAAGGTGGCACTAGAATCACCATCACTGGCTCAAACCTCGGGCAGAAACATCAAGACATTGCAGAAACTGTCACTGTTGCAGGAATTCCCTGTGCCGTAGATGCTCAAGAGTATGAGATCTCTAGCAGGTAGAGTATCTGTAAAACCTCCTCCCAGAGGCAGGCTCTGGCTTTTCCCTTGGCTGCTGACACCAGCCTGAGATGTCCTTGCCTTTGCTGTAGCAGGTGTTGAGCCTTGCCTGTTCCCCAGGGAGTGCCCCTGAGCAAGGTCACTGTCTGATCAGTTACTCAGGCAGTGACCTTAGAGAGATCAGGTTTGGGACAGGGCGATGGCCAAACGGTGCTGCCCCAAACTGCCCCCCTGCCAGTAGAGAGCCTGCAGGCCAGCCAGGCCAGGGAGTCACAGGCTTGGAACCAGGCAGTTTGATGGGTGTCTCTCCCAGCCACAGGATGATACCAGTAACACCAAGGACATGGCTTGTGCAAGTGTTACTACTAAGAAAGTATCCTGACCGTGTTAACACAGGGTGAGGATGGGCACACGTGGTTGGAGGTACAGCACAGCACACCCTGAGACTGGCATTCTTGACTTGCCAGCCAGACTTCCACCTCCCAGGAACAAACCTAATGAAAGGAACCTCTCAGCCAGGGACAGATCAGGGAGTTCTGGTGGGCCCTGTGCCACTCTTCTGGTGGCTAGCAGTGGCCTGCAGGTCACACAGTGCTTGTATAAGTAGTGGCTAGGAGGAGGATGAGAAGCAGAAAGACCAATGCTGCTGAATTCAGCTCTTGTCAGTGGTGAAGAACTGGATAGCTGGTGTGTCTGGCCAGGGCAGGACCATAGAACAAGGCAGTCAAGTCAGGTGTTGAGAGGTGTGACTGGGGGGTAGCTAGGAAGCAAGGAGAAAGGAATATTTGTGTAGTTGGCCTGTGGCAGGGTAGGTAGGTAGGAGCCTTGGACAAGGGAGGGAGAGGAGCCAAGCAACCAGCAGGAGAAGAGGAAAGCAATTGTGAGTAACCTCTCATCAGAGCAATCACAAACCCATTTTTCCATTCTATGGTAGCAGTAGTTGTAGCACCCTTCCCTCTGGGAGCCAGGTAAGATCCTGCTGGGAAATGGCCTGCTGTGTCAAGCAGCGTTGTCCTGTCTGTGTGTCTTGCTTGTCTGGATCCATCTGCTTTCTGTTTTCATCCTAGAATTAGAGCATAATCTTTCTGGGCTCAGCACTGTCTTTGTTCTGTATCTGTATATCACCTGGCATCACAGGGTCTGGGACTGGCTTGGGACTCCACTGCCTAAGTTCAAATTCCTGAGCCTTTTTGGTTGAGGGCATATAGCTGTGAACCTGGAACCCACTCCTGAGCAAGGTCCAGACAAAGTTAAACTCCTGCTGTGTAGGAAAGCTGAGGAGTCTCCTGCAGAGCAGTTTTTCTGTTAGCAAATCTGTGCTGTAAGATGGGATTCCTTGCTGCCCTGTTCTAAGTACAACCTGACTGCTCACCTTGCCAGCATCTCCCATATCAAATTGTGGCTGGAAAAAGGGCTGGGAAGAATGGGTGGTGCAGATCAGGGGAACTGGCTGGTCCCAGAGGCCACTGGCTGAAGAGCAGTGCCTGCTACACCTGCAGTCTTGAGTTTTCTTCTGCATCAGACACAGTGCTAATGTGTGGATTGACTGCCACTAGCCTGGGGTCACTCTAGATGTGACTGGTTTGATCAGCTCTGGACAATAGCAGAGTTCTTGGACTCTTCATGTATCTGTGAGATGGTGGGTTTCATCCTGTTTGTCCCAGGAAGAACAACCTTGGGTAGGATGGGCCTATTTGGAACTGCCTCTTGCTTTTTTCTGCTGCACCTTATCCAGCTTTTAAAGGTGTTTCTCAGTGTTCGGTTGTATATTCTGAGCATGTGATAAAGCTGAAAGAAGGGAACTGTGGTTGCTAGAGGGTTTTAGGACATGATGCAGTGGATACATCTGCTCTTCCATGGTGTGACACTGTTCTTGGATTGCCCTGCAGTATCGTGTGTGTCACTGGCGGGAGCTGGACAGAGAAGTTTGGGCACATTGTGGTGGAAGTGCCTGGAGGAGGACGTGGAGTTTCTGGGCATATTTTCACCTATCAGGTAATGTAACTACTGCTTCTTTAATGCCTCTTCCTCTTCTTCGAGCATCTCTGCTAAATGGCTGTCTATTGCATGAACATGTGGGACTCTCCCAGGCACTTGCTGCTGGTATTTTTATCTGTTTTTTTCAGGTCTTTCTGTTGTGTGGTGTTTTTTGGAGATTTTTTAATTTGGTGGTTGTTTTTTTTTTCTCCCCCCCTTTAGATTCTAACAACAGCTCTCCTAGGCAATACTGCAGATTCTCTAGTCTAGTGATTTTTTTTATTTTTTACAATGGTAACCATAAAATGCTCTAGAGAAAGAAGAAAAATACAGGCTACCTTTCTGATTTGGATTTTTTTTTTATTGATGATTTAACATCTTACTAAGATTTCTGACTTTCCTTTTATTAATTTGCAAATTGCTGCTTGAACACACTTTTCAGTTCTAATCTTCAGCAGCTAGTGGCAGTAAATCCAAAGTTACTGTGCATTGTATGGAGAAATGCTTCCTATTCTTTTAAACATGTTTCTGTTAATTTTTTGATACCTTAAACCCAGCAACTATGAAATAATATTTAAGTAGTTTTTAAATACAATTACTCGCTTTTCATCCTTGCTGAGCAACTTACAAGTCATGTACCTAGTTACATGTCTCCCTCTCCCATGGAAGTGGAAGGAGATGCCTGAAAAGTCTCAGGCTATTCAATTTTGGGCTGCATAGAATGATTTTATATACTGGATTATGCACGTTGCTCTTGTTCTGGTTCTATTATCATCATTTTGAGGCAGGGTGATGAGAACTGCATATTACATTCAAGAAGTAAGCGTAAAAGGAATTTTTACTGTACCATAAATTATTACTTTTTTTTTTCTTAATTCCCTCCCCAGTAATTCCTACCACTTGGTGTGTTTCATGTTGAGATCTGTGCTTACAGCTGGTAGAGGTGTTACAGGTACCAAAGCACTCTTGAATGGGCAGGAGCTATTTTGAAACTCGCAGCAGTGTACGTACAGTTGGGTTGCTTTTTTGCTGTAGTCTCCCTGCTCCTTCTCACTTCATGTATCTTGCTCTTTATGTATCAGCAGTGACTGACTTGTGCCACTCTGCCTGGTTCCTCTAAATTGTGCTGCAGCTCCTCAGTGGTACTGAGTTTTTGTTATTCTGAATAATTTATCAAATTTCATTCCCCCTTTCCTGGTCATCTACAAGTATGTTTAACAGCAGAGGCCTCCACACAAATTCTTAGGGCTGGTAATCTCATCATCTACTAGACAAAAAGACAGTTTATTTGCTACCTTGTTTTTCCTAACCTGAGTTATTAATCCAGTTACTGATTTGAGCAATCCCTTTGAACTGTTAATCCTAGGGTTTGTGTGTGGGGCTCACAGCTTTCCTGTGTGCAGCACCCATCTGCCTTTTGCAATCTGTGGAAAGATTCAAGTCCCCAGTTCCTGGTTCTTGCTGGTGTCATTGATCCCTCCCCTGTTGCTTCTGCTCTGTAAGGTAGCTGCTGGAGTCTAGCTGAGGCCTGCCAGAGAATGACATCTATAACTTCTCTTTTCAGAGCACTGGAGGTCACTGAACATGTTCTGCTGTTTTCTTTCCTTGCCTTATCTTTTGAGGTCCTTGTCACTCACCTCCTTTTTTTTCTTTTTTCTTTTTTTCTCTTTTTTTTTTTTTTTTGTTTGTTTGTTTTGTTTTTTTTTTCTCTCCTCTTCTAGAACCCAGAGCTGAAATCCATTGTTCCAACTCAGGGCCCCAAAGCAGGAGGAACCTGCCTTACTCTTCTGGGCTCAAAACTGCTGACTGGGCATCCTAGTGAGATCAGTGTCCTGCTTGGAGACCTCCCTTGCCACATGTAAGATCAGAGCCTGCTGACATGCTGGCTGTGCACTGCCCTGAGTCCTTCCCAGAGCCCTACAGAGCATGAAGCTCCCTGGTTCAGCCCTTAGCACAAGATGTTGGAGCTCTGCACTCCTCTGTGCTCCAGATCCTCCTCTTGAGTGTCATGGCAGTAACCTCAACCATCTTGCATTCCTGCCCATGTTCCCCTGGACACGAACAGTGCTGCATGGCCTCTGTCCTGCAAGTCTCTTGGCAGGGCTATACCCCATCCCAACAGCTCTGCTTTTGCTGATGGGGAACTGCAGTTGGCTCCTGCAGGCTAACACCAAGAGCTGTTTGTTCTCTTGTGTCCTGGGACAGTGCACCTGACAGCACTGCTGGTGAGAAGGTGCACATGCCTTGGTACCATGCTCCCAGTCTCTTCAGTCTGGACAGTGGCTGTACCTGCTCCATGTGCTGCTCATGGACAACTGCCCAGCAATTATTGCTCGCTTGAATAAGGCACAAGACCTTTCAGCATTAAATTTAGGAAAATACCAGAAGAGGTTTGCAGACTAAGGCATACTGCTATAAAATCTGTCTCTGCAGTGGCTGTGTTAATCCCTTATTCTCTCTTTTGTCTCTCCAAGCCTCTCTGAGATGACAGAGGATCAGCTGGCATGCCAGACAAGTCCCAGCAATGTGTCTGCAGAACTCCCAGTCACTGTCAAATATGGGGACCAAGAACGGAGGCTGGAAGGATCGCTCTTCAGATATACTCTGGATCCCAACATCACTTTTGCAGAGCCACCTAAAAGCTTCCTCAGGTAGAAAGCCTGAGTGCACCTTCCCTAGGGCAGTGTGCTGAGGCAGGTAGTACAGCACCAACGGCATCTGTTTGCTGGGTCACACTGTGGAGTAACGCCAGGCTCACAGGAGTGGGCATAAGCAGAAGGGTGGAAGCATGGGCAAGACAGAGCTAAGGAAAAATAGGTGGGTGAGATCAGCTGCTTTTCTCTTTCAGTGGAGGGAGAGTGCTCAGAGTTCATGGATACAACTTGGATGTTGTACAGAAACCGAAGATCCGAGTGACTGTTTCTCCATCTGAGCGCCGGCGGCGAGGACTGGGACGGAGGCGCAGAATCATCCCAGACACCGAGTGCCCTGAGGGTGCTGTGTGCAGCGTCCAGCAGGTAGCATGGCAGAGTGCTCAGTGGAGCTGGGGGTGCATAAGGGTTTGAGAGGTGGACTTTCTGTCCCTAGGGCTTCTGGACCTCTTGCTCTTATCTGCTTGGATTGCACCAACTGACAGTCTTGGCCAAGTGGAAGTGTTCTCTGCTAGAGTGAGAGTTTAAGGACTTTTACAAACATTTCCATGAGTTGGGTCTTCCTCTGCTTAGAGGTGTGCAGGACTTGAGTGACAGAAACAGCAGGGCAGCAGTGTGGAGATAAAGAAATCACAGCTGAGACAGAAAGCTTGTGTGGCTCAGCCTGTCCGTGCTCCAGGCTCTTCCTTTTGCATAGTTGTCTCCAGCCCCTGGGCTCTCTTTCACACTCAGGTGCAAAACCAGGCAGAGTTCAGTGAAATTACCAGTTCCAGTAATGTTTTGTGCTCTCCTGCTGCCAGTGTCCTGAGGTGGGTCACGGCAGAGGTATTGATGGGATTATCCAGGTCACAGAGCATGCAGCAGAATTTGCAGAGGTAGAGTGTGTTTGGCAGTCAAAGTACAAGAAGGATCTGCATGATTAATGCAAATGATGGAGGTCTTCCTGTACAAAAACTAGGAGAATATGGTTCTGATGCACATGCACCAGTAATAGCTGGTTTTACCCACGTGGCTGTAGGGGAAAAAAATAATTTTACTCTAATACTTTCACTAAATGTATGAAACACTTCCAGTCAGATGAAGGAATGCTTCTTTCACAGAGGTATTCAAGCTGGAAATCAGTCTTGCATTGAAGGTCTTTGGTCCTGTTCTGCCAGAGCAGAGAGAGATCTAAAGCTGATGTCTGTCTGGAATTTTCTGCCAGGGGAATTCAGAGCTCAGCTCTCCACTGCTGAGACCTGGGCACTTGCAACAAAAACAAGTGCTGGGAAAACTTTCTTTAGAGGAACATGGGGAATTCCTCAGATTTTTGATTTTTCCCTCTACAATTAAGCTGAGTTCCTTTGGCATTGCTCCAGATGAGAAGAATGCAGACTGGCCCCAGATTCCTCAGGGTTGAGAAGTACTGCAAAGCTGCAGGAGAAGCATTAGTGTCTCACTGCTGACACTTTTTTGCCTTTCACATTTCAGTTTGAAGAACCATGCCTCGTGAACTCATCCTACCTGATCCTGTGCAAAACTCCAGCTATTAACCTGCTGTTGCGGAGTGTCCGTATCAAACTGGAATTTATTCTGGATAACCTAAGCTTTGATTTCAACTCATTGCATCCCATGCCCTTCTCTTATGGAGTCAACCCCATCCTAAAACCACTGAATGCTGAAGACCCTGCCAAACCATATCGTCACAAGCCAGGAAGCGTCATCTCTGTGGAGGTAACACAAAAACTAGATGGAAATCATGTTCCTTGTACAAAGTTGTTTCTAACCTGAGCACTTTAAATTGTTGTGATGCAGCATCAGGATTTTTAAGTATTTGACAGGCTTACAACCTGTCACAGCATGTCTGCTTTGGCCTGTGAGGAATGGTACATAAGGATAGGGAAAGGAGTGCATCAAAAAAAGCCTATTGTGCCTGTAAATAATTTTTAAGGAGTTTATAGGGCTTGTAGAAACTTCCATGCTTTTTTATTTTTAATCCTAATAAACTACTCGTATATGAGATATTTTCTGCTAAATAAACCCCACATCCTATTCTCAGCTGCCAGCTTTTTCATAACTTCTTAAGATTTCTCTAGAAGTTACTTAGGAGTAAAAGAATCCTGGCACTAGATGGAGATAGGAAAACAACTTTTTAAGGATGATGCAGAAGAGCAGAGCAACTGTTTTTTTCTGTATGTGCAAGAAAATAATCTGAGGTATTTCTTATGTATGGAAAGGTACTTCCTAGTCCACTACTCATTAAGAAAGTTAATGGCTGCATCTGGAGATTCACTTTCTCCAGTTCTCCAGTTGCTTTTTTTTTTTTGCATATGAGTAAAAACGGTGAGGATGAACTAGTCTAGAAATGTCTAGACTGCTGCCATTATTACTGCTGCCACCTCGGAGAAGGAGGATGATCTGAGAAGGCTGAAAGAGAACAAACAAGATGCAAGGTTTCAAAGAGCAAGGAGGCTGATCTACCAACCTGTCAGGATACCCTGACAGAGCTTTGGGCAAAAGCGTGAACACAGTGCTGTGGGATTCAGCTTAGAAAGCATTAAAACATAAAAATGTAATTGACATCAGTCAGCGTGGTTTTATTAAAAAGAAAAGGTCTTCATCTCCCCAAATTAAAGTAGATTTACGTAGCAGATAAGAACAATAAGATAAATGTGTTGCAGCTTTGAATGGCATTGATTGACTCACCTGGATATTTAGGTTAACTGACATGAGATTACCTTTTCAAATATATACCTCTGTGCATGTACATGCACGTACAGCGTGAAGAGTTGAGCTTAGTGCTGCTGTGGCTGAAGAGCCTGAAGAAGACAGGCTGTTTACAACTCTACTTGTGCAGCATGATGTGCAGGTCCTGAAGCTATAATCTAAATCGTATGCAAGTGAATTTTTTAGCTTTACAAAATTAATTTCCTCAGCCAATTCAGATACAAGGCTAGTCAGAGAAGGAAAAAGGCTGCTTTCATCTGATGGTGTTGGTCTCCTCCATCTTCTCTGCAGCCATGGAAATGCAGAGTTGTTTTTTCCCCTGATTTGATGCACCGATTTCATGTCTGTTCCAGGGGGAAAATCTAGATCTGGCTATTTCCAAGGATGAAGTTATGGCCATGATTGGGGAAGGAATCTGTGTGGTGAAGACACTGACAAGGAATCATCTCTACTGTGAGCCTCCCTCTGAGCAGCCGGCTCCACGGCACCGCACCAAGCGGGAGGGCACAGACTTGCTCCCAGAGTTCACGGTAGGGAATCAGCAGTACCACGAGACAGCCTGTTGTTGTGTTCAAGCACAAGCAAGTAGTGGTGGAGGCAGGGAGTGGGGTGGGAAGCAGAAGCCCTGGTGGGGAACAGGGGCATGTACCAGGGCTGGCAAGGAGCGGCTTTTGTTCTCAACTCTACTCTTATGTGCCAGACATTGCCTGAAAGCAAATGGTATAGCTGGACTCAGGGGTTGTGCTGTGGGACAGCTTTGCTAGAGAGCTGTATGCCACCTGCACCCATTCTGGAGAAGCCCTGTGGCTTTGCTTTCCACTACTGCACTGAGCTTATGTTGTGGCATGTGCTCTCTTACAGGTACAGATGGGAAACCTGAACTTCCTCCTGGGCCGAGTGCAGTATGACACAGAAAGCCAGCTCACCTTCCCACTGGAGGCACAGATTGGTTTGGGTGTTGGGGCATCCTTTGTGGCACTCATTGTTCTGGTCATCGTCTTCATATACAGGTAAGAAACTCTGCCATTGTATGAGGTCCTTTTGTTCCTCTACAACATTATTCAGTGGATGTGGCCAAGCGTGTACATCTTGGGACCAAACAAGGTTCCAGTTTTCTTTATTTTGTGTCAAATTCTGAGTCCCCGGTGTTGTTGGATGTGAGGCATGTGGCACCTGCTGGTCACAGCCTGCACTATGGTGCATTCAGAGCCCACACCTAATGGGTGCTCCAAGAGACACATCTAGTTTACAGAACACTGACTGGTATCCTACAAAGATGTTCAGTAGAAATCACCTCAACACCAGTTGCCCTGGAGTCTTTGGCAGTAACACAGCAGTTGGCAAGACAATCCCTGGGCTAGGGCCACTGAGAACGATTCTGCTTCTTATTGCAGGAGGAAGAGCAAACAGGCTCTAAGGGATTACAAGAAAGTTCAAATCCAGTTGGAAAATCTGGAAACAAGTGTTCGGGACAGATGCAAAAAGGAATTCACAGGTCAGTCACTGAGATCCTAGGTTCTTGCAGCTTCAGGAAAGCTTGAAGAACCACTCTCAGCCCCTCTCTTTCCATTCCTGCACACTTGTTTGGCTAGCTCAGAGCAGGCAATAACTTTATCCTGTGTCAGTACATTGAAACATAAAGCCAAATTCTTCCATTCTTAATCCTTCTGTTTAATTCAGAGCACAGTGATCTATACAGACCCCTCTGATGCTCCAGAGGACAGCTAGCCCAGTCATTGTCTAGGGCAAGTTAAATTACACCCCATGTTCTGGGCCCACAAACCTTGTACTTCAGCTGCTTACAGCAGTGAGCACTTGTGTGGGAAACCTGGGGCTCAGTAACTGTGTAGGTGACTCACACTGTCATCATCAACTAATGTGAGAAGCAGTGAGGAGCAGCAGATCTCTTAATACTCTTATCTGTAATGTAGGTAGTGCCTGTAACCACAGATCTGTGCTGAATAGTGGCTTCCTCTTTTATAAAACTGGAAGCCAGCCCCTGACTGTAAATTAGAATAATCACCAAATTAATCTCTTGTTTCCTCCCCAAGCTGGGAAGTTTCCTCATGCAGTTTCTCCCAGTGCCTAGTCTAGTTTCAGAAGTTCTAGCAATGGGACCCCAATGTGCCTCTTCCTGACAGGAAAACAACATTCCTCTTCCTCAGACCCATCCTGCTGGCCCTAGTTCCTGCACTCACGTCATGCTCTGCACCATCAGTTGTGATCATGTAGTCAACCTCACGGGCATTTCCTTTCCCTCAGACCTGATGACTGAGATGATGGACCTCACAAGTGACCTTGTGGGCACCGGAATCCCCTTCTTGGACTACAAGTCCTATGCAGAGCGCATTTTCTTCCCGGGCCACCGTGAGTCGCCACTGCAGAGGGACCTGGACATCCCTGAGTGCCGGCGGCAGACTGTGGAGCAGGGCTTGGTCCAGCTCTCCAACCTGCTCAACAGCAAGCTCTTCCTCACCAAGGTAATATTCCTCTCCCTGCTTGCAGCCTGCCGTGTGGCCAGGGCCACAGCACCGACAGCTGGTGGCAGGACACAGGCAGGTCTGTTCAAGTTCACACCCTGCAGCACTGTTTCTTCCAAGAGTCAATAGCTGTGGCTGCCTTGTTTGCAGCAGATTCACACACTGGTTTGTGTCTCCCCACCAGTTCATCCACACTCTGGAAATCCAGCGCACTTTCTCTCCCAGAGACCGGGCCTATGTGGCATCACTGCTCACTGTGTCGCTGCATGGGAAGCTGGAGTACTTCACTGACATCCTCAAAACACTCCTGAATGACCTTGTGGAGCAGTATGTGGCCAAGAACCCCAAGCTGATGCTGAGGAGGTGAGTGAGCCAGCCATGATTCCACGGGAACAGCCAGCAAGCTCTGAAACTGCTGTGGGTAGGACAACATTATGGCCTGGGCTGCAGCTGTAAGACCAGTGTGTGTCCAGACAACATGCATCAAATGGGAGAGAGCAGTAACAATGACACCCCTTCTTACCAGTCAGCAATTGCCAGGGAATATAGCAGGAAAGGTGTGAGAAGAGTAAGGGAGCTGGAGTTGCCCAACCCAAATTCCTCTTCCTTTGAAGCTGCTGTACATTAACTCTCTCCCTGTGTTCAGGTACTAGGGATCTGACAGATCTACTAGTCTCACTTTGCTGTTTTGAGGTCCCTGGGCTCACAGTCCTGCCATGTTTGGAAGCTAAACTGAAATATCTCCTGTGTTTGGATCCCCATTAGCCTCCTGTCTGGTCCTTCCTTCTGATCTGAACAAATTTCCCTTGTCTGAGACCCACCAGAGGCTTTCCTCTGTCCCCTGCTTGCTTGTCTCTCCACTTCTGTAGTTTGGTGCCTCCTTCAGGCTGGAAAGTGCCTCAAATACGTGGTATCAAAAGCATTAACCTTACTGGTCTCTACAGTCCTTTTCTTTTTTTTTTTCCTCTCCCTTGATCCTGTATCATCATTTCGTGTGCTCTTTTCTCAAGGGTAGTGACATTTATCTCCAAATTCCTCCCTGCCCTGCACCATATTCCTGTGACCAACCTCATGTTCTCTTTCAGGACAGAAACAGTGGTAGAGAAGCTGTTAACCAACTGGATGTCCATCTGTCTGTACACATTTGTGAGGGTGAGCTCTTTGTCCCTTCATGGTGTAGAGGGGCCAAAAGAGGGGGGACAGCCACAGCTTGGCTTTGTGCCTCACTTGTAGCTGAAATAGTGCCAGTGGCATCCTGTATTTCAGGGTGGGGAGTGAGAGAGCTGGGCTGTTCACTGGGGACAGGGATGCTTCAGTCTGCATTAACACCACTCCATGTTTCCAGGATGTTTCACCAGATCATGCAGGGCTCAGTGTAGCTCCTTTGAGACACGCTGGCCATAGGCTGGTTTGTGTGTGGGGAGGGGGACAGATTCTGATCTAATTGCTTTCCTGGAGAGGGGGTGGCAAGAACAGTCTCTGGGATTAGTGACATGGAGGCAGAACAATGCCTTGGTCTTGTGTATTCACTTGTTAATTGGCCTGTGCACTTTCCCTGTGCATGGAGCAGGAACTGTCAGCAGAGGCTCTGTCTTTGCCTGCTGTGCCTTGGCTGCTGTATCCTCAGTCCTGCTCCCCCTCTGCTTGGGCATCCGTGTTTCCAAGCTGCTGGGCCCTGCTAGGAGGAGAAAGCTGAATTTCTCTCAGGTGAAACTCCTTCCTTTCTGTGCCAGGACTCTGTTGGGGAGCCACTTTACATGCTGTTTCGAGGAATCAAGCACCAGGTGGACAAAGGACCAGTCGACTGGGTGACAGGGAAAGCCAAATACACCCTAAATGACAACCGCCTTTTGAGAGAGGACCTGGAGTACCGCACTCTGGCAAGCACCAGATCTTCTGTTCCCTCTGGGCTCTCTGATGGGGCAGGGCTGAACGTCTCTCCCCCTATTATTAAGACAGAAGTGCAGCATCCTGCCTCTGTCTCTTGGGAGCCAGGTTTGTCCCGGCAGCCCAACTCCACAGATGAGCAAGAGTTCTGCTAAAAAAACAGGCACTTCGGTCCTGGGCTGATTAGGAGCCATCGCCACAGCAATCTGGTGTATGTGTGCTGTGCTCCCTTTCTGAAAATAAGGGGATGAAATTGCTGATGGCCCATGAAAGCCTCTCCCCAATGCTGTTGAACTGGCTTCCAGCTCTTGACACAAAGCTGAACATGGTTTTTAACATCCATGATGTCTTCCTTGCTGAAACTCCTCCAGTGAAAGGACTAGCTGTTAACTTGCCTTAATGCCAACTACCAAAGGTGTAAATGTGTCAGATGTAATTTTATCAGCTGAGTAGCTGTGACCTTTTCTTTTCTCCCCCAGACCTTAAACGCTTTGACGCAAGCAGGAGTTGCTGCAGGAGGGGCAGAGGACTCCCAAGGGATTTCTGCAAAAGTGCTAGACTGTGACACCATAACACAGGTGAAGGAGAAAATCCTAGATCAGATCTATAAAGGGACGCCATACTGTCACCGACCAGACCCAGACACCCTGGACCTTGGTGAGCAGAACTCCTTGGTGCCAAAACTCAGTGAGGAAGTGGAAGAGGGGACATTTACTATCTGTGCACAACACCCTGGCATGTCTGACTTTGGTCATTCTCTGCTGAGTGTGCAGAGTCACTGACCAAGGATCTTCCACTCTGGCTGGACCCACCAGGGCACAGTGGGAATCAGGCTGACAGCAAGAGGCAGGGCTGGGAAAGAAGCAGTTTGGTCCAGCCCCTTCCATTTCATAGTGATCTTTGCCAGACTTGGGACCATGGCAGTGGCTTGGGCAAGGGGACATGGGGGAAAAAAAGCCTGGAGAGTGTGTAGGAGGGGAGGACAATTTGAGTGCAGTGCAAAGGTGCTATAGTCATAGACTGGCTTTTCCTGCCGGTGAAGTGAATGGCAGCACCTCAGTAATGTATGTCAGGGAGGATTTTGCCCACAGTGGTTATTAATGAAGGGCAGGACTTAGATTGTAAGGGAAGCTACTCAGTTTTCCACCCTGCTCGTTCTTTGGCTGTTACTGAATAGTGGTGACATTTACAGATGAGCAGGTACTGGAGAATAGCTGGTACTAAAGACTATGGTTGCTTATTTGTGGTTTGAGTCACCTTCTTGAAGGGTCACAATCTGCCAGAATTCCCAGGAACTTGGCAAGTGTCAGGTGAGAGACCTGGGCAAGCCAGGTGGCTGCCTGTCCTGTGCTCTAGGAGACTGTCCTGTGGCTGCAGGACTCTGCTGTTACAGGTACTTGTTCAGATTATGTAGTCTGTGAAACAGCATGGGTAAAAGTTGACCAGGATCAGTGGGTGTGTAGCAAGGGATATGGGAGGCCAAAGCAAGGCAGTGGTCTCACAGGTGCTGTGCTCTGAGACAAGACCACTACTAGAACCAGATTTTGCCACTCCAGGAGAATGTGGAAATAACAGGGACAAGTACAGAGAACTTTGAATTATCCTGGGGATGGAAAGCAAACCTGAAAGGGTTTAAGAGCTTAACATCTTCAGCTGGTTGAAAAGAAGGCTGATATGTGACTTGATGCCTTTATAAATGGAGAAAAGTATCTGACATTAAAGGCTTTCTGGCCTTAAGTTCTGAGAGTCTACTGACATTTCTATTAATTCTCTTCCTTCAAGGTGGTGGATAGACTGAATTAGCAAATCATGCCCCTTTTACTCAGGACAGACAAACCTGAAGTGGTCTCTGAAAAGCTGCAGAAGAAAATTTTCCTATTCAGTAACTGGGTAGAAAACTCAGTGTCCATAGATGCAAAGGATTCACATGCAGAAAATTAATTCTGAGTGTTTATGTACACGTTTGGATACGTGCATCACAAGTGTGCCCATGGGAACTGACTGAGTTGATGAACTCCCAGCCCTCCCATGATGCTGCTGTAGCTTGAGCATTAGTCTTCTCTGGCATAGAGTCCCACTAGTTCAGGTTGAAGCCAAACAGACTTCAGGGATGCCTCAACAGTTTATCTTTTCATTTTTCTGTGTTTTAATGGCTGTAGAGTGGAGATCAGGGTTGGCAGGTCATCTGATACTGTCTGATGAGGATGTGACATCTGTTGTTCAAGGAACTTGGAAACGCCTGAACACTCTTCAGCATTACAAGGTCAGAACCCAGTCTGCCATTGCCTTGTCTCCTGCACATCACTTTAATTGGTGCAAATAAGGTTCTCCCACCATCAGGAAAGACACTGATGGTGCCCCAAAATCCCTGTTTCTGTCCCTGTTTCTGGTAATGGTACAGTCTGTTTTGGTCTACAAGTGCTTGCCTGTTGTGCTGATGAGAAAGAGGCTGATTTTTGCTTGTGTGCAGGTGCCTGATGGAGCAACAGTAGCACTGGTTCCACGCCTGACCAAGCACATCCATAGGGAGAATCAGGATTACATCCCAGGAGAGAGTGAGTTTGATGTCCTGTTCTGATAAAATGCTTTTACATCACTTGTCAGTTAGTGGGACAAGACTCCTGCCACAGCCCCAGCTTTATGCTGCTATAGAAGGCTGATACGTGATTTGGACCCTCATAGGATTGTCACAAAATTGAAAGCCTGTAGGAACTTTAATACCCTCGGGTACTGAGCATGGCCTGAGGGCAGTGATGGGACCCCAGACAGTTACCTTACTGCCTGGCAGAGTGAACAGCTCCGTGGATATTCCTGTGGCATGATGGAGAGTAGCCACAGGCTGCAGGTTTAAGTTGGATGTGGAAAAAGAAACTTCTTCAGCAAAAGAATGATGCAGCCCTGAAACAGACCACTGGGGTGGTGGGGGATCTCTATTGGAAGAGGTTTCCAAGACCTTGAAGGACTTGAGTGGACAAAGGCAACCTGATGTAGTGCTAGCAACAGTTGTACTCTGGGCAGAAGGCTGGATAGAAGCCTCCAGAGGTTCCTTCCCATTTGTGTTTCTATCATACTATGAAATCTTGCATCCTTGAGGCTCACCTGGCTAAGCTCTACTGTGAGAGAACTGACACACATCTCTAAACAACTGCTTGTTTTAGAAACACCAATGCTCGAGGATGCAGATGAAGGTGGGATCAAACTTTGGCACCTGGTAAAACCAACAGAAGAGCCAGAGCTTCCCAAGCATCGGCGTGGGAGCTTAAGAGATCGGGAGCGAGCCAAGGCAATCCCAGAGATCTATCTGACACGTCTGCTCTCAATGAAGGTGAGAAGAACCACAGATTGTGTTGTGCTTGGAATCTTGCCTTTCTTCATATCCCCTGGCAGATTGCAGGGATGTGTATGAAGATGAAGAGCCCCTTTGCCTGGGTTGATGCATGTGCTGGTTGTTTCCCCTTAAATCCCAGCACTGCAGTGCCAAACTTTTACTCCTACTAATGGGTTAAGTTTTGCAGAGCCTCTGGGAGAGTGAGAAATAGTTTTATCCCTGTCCCCACCCCATGTTTGTATTTGTGTGTCCCACAGAAAAAAGCAGGTACCCTGGGCTTTGCAGCAGTTTCTTTGGCAGCAGTGTCCACTGGGCTGTCATGTCTGCTCACCTTCCACCCCACCCAGGGCCAAGAAGATAGGACTGACCTGTTACCTGCTGCAGCAAGATGGTGCTAACAGTACACACCAGCCATGTACAGATTCAGCTGCAGTCATAAATCAGGCATAGCTCCTGCTCACATTCTCCTTTTTGCTTTATTCCAGTGTCATTGTTAAAAAATTGACTCAGGAACTTATCACTCTGCTCTGTTCTGAAGAAAGGATCAGCTTTTGGCATCCAGACTCCCCAGCAATGCCCTGCTTATAGTAGTCCTGTTCCTCAAAGGAGAGCCCAGGCACTTTGCCAGGCAGTGCCTGCATTCTTCCCACATTCACTGATTGTCCTCTTGCTGCTGAGCAAACCCCTTCTCCATGTTCCAGTCGGGCTGAGCACAGCTGCTGGCAGCCAGCAGCCCCCTCCCTTAGGCAGTCTCTGCAGTTCAGTCCTGTTCCATCATGTTGCAGTTCTCTGCCCTGCAGCAAACCCCTTTACCTGCAGTGGCTCTGAGGACATTTGACTCCCCTCTGCGTTTTGGTTTGTCCATAAACTTCCCCCTATCCTCTGTTCCAGAAACTGCTGGGGCCTCCTTTTTTCTTTGCTGCTGCTCCCTGCGGTGGAGGAGAGGTAGCTTTAGACTGGTGAGGGGAGGTTGCTGAGCAGCAGAGGGTATCCCCTCACCACTCTTCTCCGCCTGTGCTGACTCTGTCCTGCTTGTTTCTCTACAGGGCACTCTGCAGAAGTTTGTGGATGACTTGTTCCAGGTGATCCTCAGTACCAACCGCCCTGTCCCTCTGGCAGTCAAATACTTCTTTGACCTGTTGGATGAGCAGGCAATACACTATGGGATTGCAGACCCCGAGACCATCCATATCTGGAAGACAAACAGGTATGGGGTGTTCCTGTGGGCCCCAGAGGGGAGGCACTGCTAATCTGTCTAGAGCCACCTTTGTTGACTGAACAGGAGCAAAAGGAGAGGTACAGCACCATGTGCAGGGTGTCTTTCAGAGCACTGTAGCTGCTGCCTTTGCTGATACCCTGTCATGCTTTTGTCTTCCCTGCAGCCTGCCCCTGCGGTTCTGGATCAACATCATCAAGAACCCCCAGTTTGTTTTTGATGTGCAGACATCAGATAATGTAGATGCTGTGCTCCTGGTCATTGCACAGACCTTCATGGACTCCTGTACAATAGCTGACCATAAGTTAGGGCGGGTAAGTACAGAGGGAGAAGGGAGCCTGGCTGGCACAGGCAGATGAGGAGAGCTGCCCCAGGAAGGCAGTAACTCCTTGCTCACTCCTTGCTCACTCCTTGCTCACTCCTTGCTCACTCCTTGCTCACTCCTTGCTCACTCCTTGCTCACTCCTTGCTCACTCCTTGCTCACTCCTTGCTCACTCCTTGCTCACTCCTTGCTCACTCCTTGCTCACTCCTTGCTCACTCCTTGCTCACTCCTTGCTCACTCCTTGCTCCCCTGTGCCACTGGAGAGTGACTCAGTGGGGAATCCTGGGAAGAGAAGGGGAAGGAACTGGTTTTGTTTAGTGTACAACAGAAGTTGGGTGCTCTTCATTTACAGCTTACAGCTGCTTGGGGTACAGAGCTAAACTCCATCTGGCTGTGGCAGACAGTGTAATGCATCTTGGGAGATTCAGGTTGGCCATTAGAAAAAACCTTTTACCACCAGTACCTGCCCTGTGCTGAGTGTGGAGCAACCCTGCACAGGTCACCAGAGATGGGATGGGTGAATCTCTGGAGGATTTCAGGAATCAGCTATGCAAAGCCATAGCCAGTGTGACCTCATACTGGTGATCACCCAGCAGCTCAAAGTGGAAGGCTGGATTAGGGATCCCAGAGGTCCCTTCACCAATACAGCTCATGGTTCCTCAGACTGCATTACTAGAAGGGAGCCTGGTGTTTGAAGTGCCTCTCCAAGCAGAGGACAAAAATTTGTGATCCCAAATGGAATGACAGAAAATAGCAGTGATGGTGGTAGCTGCTGAGGTTAGCACACAGCATGATGGAGGAGCTTTGTAATCACTTGTGGTTTTGGATGTTCAAGGACTCTCCGATCAATAAGCTGCTCTATGCCCGGGACATTCCTCGCTACAAGCAGATGGTGGAAAGGTAAGTCCTGAACGTGTGGAGTCCTAGTTTAAGTAGTAAGGAGTAGGCTGGGAGGAACAATACACTAATTGCCTGTGTACCACTCTACAGGTACTATGCAGACATTCGTCAGACCATCTCTGCCAGTGACCAGGAGATGAACTCTGCTCTGGCTGAGCTATCACGGGTAACTAGAACTATTTATTTTGGAAGTCACCCTGGCCCCTCACCTGTGCATCTAATAGAGAGTTAGTGATGCAAAGATGGGATATTCCAGCTGCATGTGCAGTCCTGCTCAGAAATACTGTTCTTCCCAGTGGCTGCTCTGCTTTGTGGCACCACTGGGTGGACGTGGGTCTGCCCAGCTAGCACTGAACAGAAAAGTGTAGTCAAGGATTGAGAGCAAGGGGTACGTGAGATTCTTTCCTTCACTAGGAACCACTGGTGAATTCCCTTTCCTGTCACTCTGTTAGGTGTCTCATGGTTTTGTCTAACTTCCTCTCTTATTCAGAATTACTCAGGTGACCTCAATTCCCTGGTGGCTCTACATGAATTGTACAAATACATCAATAAGTACTATGACCAGGTGAGTGTGTGTTTCCAGCAGGTATGAACATGCCCTTCTCCTTTTACCATCCAAGAAAAAAAAAACAAAACCCAAAATTAATAATTTAGACCATTACAACATTGTGTATTGTTTCATTGGCATGTGTAACTTCCATGTCAAAAGTTTGCTTCATTCTTATCAAAAAGGGAAGGAGGAAAAGGCAAAAAAGGACTCAGCTCTAACCTGGAGGCTGTTGGGATTTCATGTACATTTCTTTCTTTTTTACCTTTCACTCTGGTATCCAAATTTTCTACTTAAAAATTAAACTGTGAGTTTAATTTACTAAAGATACAATTTTCAGGTGAGAAGTTTTGCATTCTTTTTTGCCCTATGAAGTTTTATAAGTTATTAGGACAAATCTAGAATACTTCTTTTGTGGTTAATTTGAGATTAGTTACTACATACCCCAGAGAGGTTGTGGAGTCTCCTTCTCTGGCAACTTTCAAGACCTGTCTGGATGTGTGGCCTGAGTGACCTGCCCTAGACTTGGTCCTGCTCTGGCAGGGGCGTTGGACTTGATCATCTCCAGAGGTCCCTTCCAACTCGTAACCATTCTGTGATATCTGCTCTAGTCTTGAGCATGCTGGATTCCAGCTTGGGATTCTCACTGTGCATGGAGCTGAGCTGGTTGGCAGTGTTGTGTGCTGGAGAAAGGCTGCCAGTGAGCTCTGTCTCGTTGCAGATCATTACTGCCTTGGAAGAAGACCCAACGGCACAGAAGATGCAGCTTGGATATAGACTACAGCAGATTGCAGCAGCTGTGGAGAATAAAGTCACGGATTTGTGACAGGCACAGCCTGCTCTCCCCTGGCTGAATGGGGACACTGCTCCTTCCAGCTGTACACAGGCTGTCCTGCTGCCATTGGAACCAGACTCTCCAAGGAACCTGCAGGTGACATGAACAGGGATGGCCAAGGCAGTACAAAGTACAAGCGTCCTTGCATCTCAGAGGATATTTTTTTACAGGTTGTTTTTTCTTTTTAAAAGCAAAACAAAACAAGAAAACAACAAACTTGGGGTTTCCTCTGGCAGACTGTTGGGGGACCACACAGCTCCTTCCTACAGATGTTACGTGAATGTGCCAAGTTTCCAAACAACGTTGAAGAGCCAGGTGACAGTGCTGAGCACTGTGTCTGTGGAGTCCTTGGCCTCACATGGACATCCTTGCCAGTGCTGGGAGACTCCCCTGCTGCAGCTGCTCACTTCAGGACACAGGAAGATTTCCTCAGGCTGGCAGGTGTGCTAACATCTGTCCCCAGCTAGGGAGCACTCCTGCAGTATCTCACCTGAGAAACTTTCTTGCAGCAAGGTCCCCACTGGTTCCGGATGTTGGATGTAGAAAGGAGAGCATCTGATGGCAAAGGTCTCTTGCTCCCCAGTGTTCTGGTCTCTGGCACCTCATGCGTGACACCTGCTTGGATGTAACGTGCTCACCAGCATGTGTGTTTGCCCAGGGGCTACTGTAAATGGACAGCACCCCCTCACCCTTTCCCTCAGGACAAAGTCAGCAAGTGAGAGTCTCTGCCTGGCTCACCTCAGTCTCTGCTGATCCAGCATGGGATCCATGTTCCTGGTTCCTCGTGGTGAGAGGTTGCCCTGCTATTTGGAAAAGCACAACCAATGCCTTGTGCCACCTTCCCTTCCTCTGGTGTCTGGCTGTTCTGCTGCTCTGAACTGAACTTGTAAATACCCCCAGAAAGTTAATGTATTTAAATGCTAAAGGAGAACCTTTAATTTTGTGGCTTTGAGACAAAGCTTTTCTTGGAGAAGCATCTCTGTGCACTTCTACTGACAAACGTCTGTCAGCACTGGAGCCAAGTTTTCTCCACTGCTTTGTCTGCAGGGATAACTCATAGATGTCTCTCGTTGTAACAGCAGCTTGCTTTTCCCTGCAGCTCAGTTCAAGGATTAGCTGTGTCGTCTTCTGTTAGGTTTGCCTTACACCTTACTGACAGTTTCACTTTCCAAACTCTCCTGTCGTGGCATCCAGAAGGGTTATTTGGCAGGCTGTGAACTCGAGGAAGCCATGAAACACAACCATGTTGTTCCCAAGAAGCGTCAGGTGTCCTGCAAATGAGAATGATTCATGCAAGGAAGGAGAGGCTGGAGCAGGCACAAGCACAGTTAGTTCCCAGCTGTCCCTGAGAAGCTCCTTGCTGCTCCCTTCTAGGGAGCACTCAGGATGTTTCTGCACCTTGTGAACAGAGTACTCTGCCCTTCTGGGAGCACATTCCAATTAATAAGGTTGCCCTTCTCCTTCTCATCATCCCTACTGCTAAGTCCAGGCTGATGTCTTGCGTGCCTGGGGCAGGTTGACAGGTCTGATTCCTCTGTCACTTCCCTGAGGTGGGGATTGCATGGGCCAGGAAGGACTAGAGCTAAAACAGGGCAGGATCATGTCCCTACCTCTCTTTACGTTGTGATTCCAGGCCTACCAGATAAGTGGTTTGTGCAAGTGCTGTCCAGTTGCAAGGCTGTTGTCTGAGCAATATAACAAGCTAATGCTGGCCTCTCTTCCCACAAAGCCAGCTCCCTCAGCAGTATCCCCAGGTACTCTGTATGTCCAGAGTACAGCCACCATCCCTGTGCCACCTCCCACTCCTGTCCTGCTGCACAGAGCAGCAGGTGAGCTGGCTGGCTGCTGCCAGACAGAAAGGGGAGGGCAGAGCTTGCTGCCTGACCACCCATTTCCACAAAACTTATGGGAACTTAGCATCTCTGAAACTTCTGTCTCAAGCAAACCTGATAGAATCAGCCCAAAAGAAGCTGGGTGCAAGAAAGGACTGGCAGACAAGAAAAAGCAGATACAACGCACACTTGTAAAACCCATTCCCTTAGGAACTGCAGGAGGTGATTCCTTGTTTGAGGCAGGTGCAGGTAGCTGAAGGAATGGTGAGGAGGTGGCAGAGTAGCATTGTCTCCTTGTGCATTGATGGGTGGACTTCTCACTGCAGGCACAAAGGCATAGTTTGTGGCCTCTCCAGCTTGCTGAGTGTCTGCCAGGAGTCACAGGCTCTCTGCTGGATTTATGGCTCTGCAGACTGTTCATGTCTGCCCCTATTTTTGCAGAATTATCTCTGCACTTTTCCAGAACAGTGAGGCTTGGGGATTAATTCTGGATCCACCTCACATCAGCAAAGGGAGAAGGACTTGGTGGCTCTCCTGGAATTGTGGTGACAGGAGACCAGGTGTCTGCTGGGAGCACAGCCTCTGCCCATGTGGCTGAGTTAGGCTGTAGGGTAAGTGGGCTCCACATCCTCTTTGCTTTCAGTGGTTCTCCTGGGTGTTGGAAGTGATCTGCTTTCTCTGACTGCATCTGTGAAAGTCTGCTTTTATTAGAGCAATAATCGAGACTTAAAAATAGAGTTAAATGTAGGTGGTTGATTGATTGATTGATTGAACACCTCGAGCTTGTCCCTGCAGAGCTGGACAGGAGGCACTGCCCAGCATAGGTGCAGGGAGGGTGGAAAGCTGGTAGTGCCCATCTCTTCCTATCAGTCTGTCCTTGGTGTTCTAGATACAGCATCCTCCTCCCCCTCACTGGGAGCAACCTGGGTGTTCAGGCACAGCCCCTCTTCTCTCCGTCCGTGCCCCTCTGCTGTAGCAAATGCGTTAGTACAACACGGTTCTGTTGCATTTAAATTTGCACAAAACAGGTTTTATTATGAAATTCCCTACTGCAGGGAAGACTTATTTATTTATTTCTCACAATCCTTCCAAGTTTCTTCCAGTCTCTGCCTGATTCCATGACCAGCTTGTCAGACACTCTGGAGACAGACGTTCCTTCTCAAGGACAGAGAATCCTCTCTGGATGTTCCTGTTCTCTCACAGGTAGCAAGTTCTGTGGGCACCAGCTGAGGGTGTCCTGCCACAGTGACTGTTCCCCTCCTGCAGGACACAAGTGCAGGGAGGGGATGTTGCTGCTTTAATCGTGTTCTCAGAAAGGTGAGGCTCTCAAATGGCAGGCAGTAAGATTTATTCAGTCCCGTGGTCAGAGAAAGAAACTTGTTTCCCCTGTGATCTGGATGAAAGGCCGAGAACTGATCAGTATTAAGATAAATACCCGTTAGTGTATTTGAATGTCTCCCCTCTTGGCACAACTAAGAGTAGCTGGCACACACGTGATGTAGATGTGAGAGTGTTTGCTTTCATCTGTCTGGTGGCAAATTTAGGTTGTGCCTGGAAGCTGCTCTTTTTTTTTTTTTTGATTGTAGAAATGGTGGGTATTTTCTTTTTTTTAATGAAAATCGAGGGTTCTCAGATGCTGCTGCCTCAGTGGAATGCCATTTCTGCTTCAGGGCGTGCCCTGGTTGCAGCAAGATGCTGCTTTTTTGGTGCCTTTCTTGTCGGGATGATTCTTTTGGTTTCCAGAACACCCAGTGCGTTTGCTCTAATAGTCTTTCTCCTAGTCCTCTGTCCTGGTGACTCTGCTCTCTCCCAGCCTTGTGACTTGGTGTCTGTCTGTCTGTTATGGTATGGCCTGACCTGCATTTATGCCCTGCCACACCCTGAGTTCTGCTCAGAGCACCCGAGGTACTGTCTTTCCCAAATTTGAATTAATAATTAATATAAAAAGCTTGGAAAAAAAAAAATCTGAATTTTGTTACATAGTGTAATAACTGTTTGTAGATACTGTTCTGAGATGTAGGAATCTATTGGTGATATAAGAGGTTTTGTCTGTAAATAATCAGTTTAGAGCCCAAATGATTTTAATAAAGAGAATTCTTACACAATAATTCAATAAATTTTAATATACAACCTGTGTGTCATGCTTGTGTTGCACTATGATGCAATTGCCCAGAATCTGTTCACCTCTTTTTACTCCAAAGTGGAAACTGTACTGCTGAGCACCAGGACCTGGGAGCTGTGCTGGAACCACGGGGCTCCTCCCTCCTGCCCTCTCCTCCTAGTCCAGGAGATACCAACTCTGAGTTGCTTGGAGGTAACCTTGTGCCACCTTCCACTGCCACTCCCTTCATGGTGGCAGTTTGCAGAGCTCAGGTGCCATCCCTGCTGCAGGAGGGAGAACTTCCCTTCACAGCCTTTCACATCTGCTGCAGGAGCCGGGCTGGAGCTGTGATGGGTGGGAGTGGGGGCACGTTACAGCTCTGGTGGTGGTTTTCCACAGCGGGTTGCTTGAGATAGAGTTGATGTCGATGGCTGTTGTCCACCAGTCTGAGGCAGGAACCAGTGTTCCTAAATTAGGAAAACAACTTAGTTCGTAAATTAATTGCACGGTTCTTCCCAGACATAAAGCTGGCTCCTGGCCCATCTATCCTCTCTTTCCCCTTCCTTTACTAGTGGAGGTTTTGGATAACCTGCTTCTCCCCCTCTTATCTATGTAATGTCACCTTTGCCTAAACATACGAGTTCTTGATGGCCTGTTAGGGGTTTGAAAATGGCTCGTCCCTGGCTGCTGCCCCTCTGCTGCTCAGCACGCAGCCTGGGGCAGCCTCGGCCCCCTCCCGTGTTATTTTTAGTGCGGGGAAGGCAGGTGAGAGGAGAGGGGCACAGGCAAGGGGAGAAGCGCTGCAGGAGGCCCCGACCTGGCTCTGGCGGCTGGGATTTGCAGCAGAGCTGCTGCTCGGCAGCGTTAACCCCCTGCTTCGGGGCTGGGCTTTGGTCTCTGCAGTCTCGGGGAGGAAACCTGAGCTGTACCACAGCAGGGCCCCAGCGAGGGGGAGGCAAAGCTTGCCCAGCTCTGGTGCAAGGCTGCAGTACTTGGCAGTGGGGGGAAAAAATGGGATTTCTACTGTATGTGGCCGTTTGCTCCTCAGTGCTGTGTGGGTGCCGAGATGTGCAGGTTCTGCCTCGGTGGGGCGGGAGCAGGGCTTGCAGGGAGGGTGCTGCTGTGGTGGTTGTTCACAAAAAAGGAATGGGGGAAACGTGGGCTCTCTGGTTGCCAGCGCCGCGTTTGCGTCTGGCTGCGTGTGGGCTCTGCTGGGCGAGGCTGAGGTGGGTCGGGATGGGCAGCAGGGCACATGGGTGGGTTTGGGGAGCCTGTCCCCTCTGCCAGGCCAGGTCGGGGACCACTGTGCCTGGTGGGGACAAGGGATGGTGCGACAACATTGAGGCTGGGCCCAAAGTCCTGCTGATACACTGCCAGGAGCAGTGGGAATTGCCAGGCAGCCCCACGGTTTCTGGGTCTGGGGATGGTGGAGCAGAGGGGAAGGATTTCTCTGTTTCCATCTCAGTGGAGCTGTGAATTTCCCTCTATAAATAGTTGCTGTGGAGACTGTGGAGCTGCAGCAGGCTGACAGACCTGCTGCCAAGGAAGCCGGGGGAGGCAGGGAGAGGCCAGCAGTAAAGTGAATCCACTGCAGCTGTCCAAGGCCTCCTGCTATCCCAAAGCCAAGGGTTGTTCCCAGGAGCAGTGCTGTGATCTGATACCCTGCCCCGCTCCTCACCACGTCCATCCAGCAATGCAGAAGAGTTTGGTCTCCCCCAAGCAGTGCAGACTAAAAGGAGAGCAGGACCAGCTGGTATCTCACTTTGGGGAGCTCCAGAACGAGCCAGATGACAAAGGGAGCAGCGTGCTCAGCCTGCGAGCTGCTGCATGGTAAGTCTGGGCAGGGCCGGGGGGCTCAGAGCCCCGTGTGCCAACAGGGCTGCTTTTCTGCTGCATGTTGCGACTTGCAGGGATGCTGTGCTAAGCAAGGGCTTGTTGGGTCTGTGTTCATGCAGAAGATGGTGTGTGTTGTTCTGGTGAGCTCTGCAACTCCAGAGGTCCAAGCGTTGTAAGGCTTGACTGCTGGTGGTCAGCTCCTTAGGCCATCCTGTGCAGGTCAGTGGAGTTTTCCCAGCCAGAGGCAAAGCACGGCTCCCTGCCCGTGGCTCTCGCAGACCAGGCAAGACCAGTTTGTTGCTGAGCTGAAGTTTTCTGACCTGGTGTAGGCCTGCAGTGAGCCAGTAGGTTCTGTATGACACCTTTGAATGACAATAGCAAAATAGCAGTTGTTTCTAGCATGAAGACATCAAGCGATGAAGGATTTTAAAGCACTGATTGTCTGTTATCACAAAGCTTAGAAAAGTACGTTTCACTCTCCTGTACCAAGTTGCATAGCAACCCTCCTCATCCTTGCCAGTGCATCCATCTAATTGGGGTGGATGGAGGTAAAGTTTCACATGCCTAAGGATGGACTTTCCTCACTTCCACAGTGAGAAAGACACCAGGGCCTGGTGAGCTGCCGAAAAGCTCCATCAGCACTAGGATGTGTTTTACAGTCCGAGTCTGTCTTTGGGTCCTACTTTCCCACCCAAGTTCCCTGTTGCCCTAACAATCCACCTAGGGAAGATGCTGTTGAACTCCCAGCTCACACACTCTGGAGTTTTCCTCTGGCAAGTGAATTGGGAGCAACATCATAAAATCTTTACAGCTGCTGCCCAGCTCTTGGATCAGCCCCTGCTGTCCTGATGATGTGAGTGAGGAGAGCTCAGGGAGAATCTTGTGGTGCGGGAGCTTGCGAGGTTACTGATGTGCTCAGTCAGTGCACAAATAAGGAAAACCTTGATTTCACCTCTGTTTCATAGCTAAGACATCAGTAAGTATTTTCTGAAAAGAGTGACTGTACAGACATGCAGCATCCTGGAGGGTTATGCCTAAAAAAGACTGATTCTGAACAGTGTAAATGCTACCATTAGAGGCGTGGAAATATAAGGAGGGGGAAGGGTTTTGAGCTCCTTTCACACACTGTATGGGCTTGGGTGAATGGAGCTATGTCAGCTCTGGCAATTAGGGTTGTCCTTGACAGGATCAGAGTCTCAAGCCCAGTTTGACCCTTATTTAGAACCATGGGAGCTTGCTGGGTGCCCAAAGGTAGGCTGTCTCTGGCTGCTGTGCTGGAAGAGGAGCATCAGCATGTGGAAAGAAACGTCAGTCTTTTGAGGAAGACAAAAGTCTGTCTCAGCACCTGGGAGATGTCACTATCCCAGAACAACTCCCTACCCCGTGGGTCCTGCTGCCCCACCCCACCCCCCCCAGCTCACTATAACTATTTCTGAAAATACTCCAGTGCAGATGAGCTCTTAGGTTTAGCGACCTGATTTGAAGGATTTAAAGGTCAATACTTCTACCCATGCTAACGGTCTGCTGGGATTATCATCACCTGTCGTGAGCTCTGGCAATGTGTGTTAGCCTGAAGCTTCAGCTGTACAGTAAGTGACATTTCCAAAATATGAAAGGCTGGGTTGGGACTACCCCAGCTAGAGCAGCCTTACAGCTCTATTTCCATTAGCAACATGGGCTCAGGGCTGCTATTTCAGGTGACCAGCACTGAAGCCAATTCTACACGGGTGCTGTGGGGTGGAGGGACAGCTGAGTCCCTCTGCAGTTGCATCAGTCTGTCTGCACTGTCTCACTGTTTGTACCTTGGGCTGTCATAGTAACAAACCCGGGAACAGCCTCCCCCTCTGCCACAGCCTCTCACTGGGGAGTCACGGCATGGTCAGTATAAACCCCTGCTCTGGCTGGGGCTGGGCTGTGGACAGATGTGCACTGGTGCAGTGTTTAAAAAGCAGGTTCTGTTTTGCTCCCATCTGGCATGTGAGGCTTCTGCCAGTGAAAGCCCAGATGTTATCCTCTCCTCAGCTGGGACAGGGAGTGGGTGGGATCGCTGGCTGTGGCTGTGGGAGGGGATCCCGCAGTCCTTGCTAAGCCCCTGAAAATCCACACGAGTCACAGGGAAACCTGAGACTCCCACCTGGCCCTGGCCTGCCCAGGATCCCTGCCCAGCCCCAGCCTGCCAGCCTTCCTATTCTGAACTCGTAAAATAATCCCTGCCTCTGTGAAGTGCCAAGACCATCCGTACCAGCCTGGCCCCAGGGGCTGGTGAAGCAGATGGGAAGGGAGGAGGTGAGGGGAGAGCAGGGGTAGAAGAGGGAATCCATGTGCACAGCATGCAGCAGAGGTACGGCTGCCCTGCAGCTCTCCAACCCTCTTTGAAGGAGTAAAGCACTGAAGATCACATTGCCCGTGCCCCACGACATTCCCCACTGCCCCTGTCACCTGGTGCCAGGATCTGCTGCAACGCTGGGCCATGGAGGAGCAGGTGCAGGAAGAGGTGCCAGCAGCCCAGCGCACAGGTTAGTCCTTGGGTGTGTGGCTCCAGAGCCAAGATGGTGCTGGACTCTTCCCAGGCCAGAGGAGGCTGCCAGGACCTGTCTGGCTGCTTTTCCAGCTGTCTTTCAGTCCAAGAGCATGTCAGTAATGTCTCTTGGTGATGGTCCCCGCAGGAGGCCACCACCCCGTGCGGGAAGGAGAGGTGTTCAACACGCGATACCAGGCCCTGCGCAAGCTGGGCTGCGGCGCCTTTGCCACCGTCTGGCTGTGCCAGGACATGAGGTGAGGGGCTGACCAGCTTTCAGGGAGGTGGGAAGGGGTGGCTGAGCTCCTGGGCAGGACCTGCCCCTCTCGCAGAAGCAGCAGGGTGCAGCTGCTGTCTCAGCATTCCCCAAGTGTGGGGTAAACCTGGCAGCGAGGTTGGTGGGGTGCAGGTCCCCAGAAACCAAAGAACATAAATGAGGTGGGATCAGCCCTTGCTCTGCATTGGCTTTTCTCGTTTGGACCCTGCAATGTCCATGCTCTGCCTTTTTCTCTCCAGCCTCTCGTTGGTCCCTGGGCAGCAGCTGCAGTGCCAGATGCCAGCAGCACCCTCCCCACGGAGCCCAGGGCTGGGTGACTGGGAGAAGGGGAGGTGCTGCTGGTTAGGGCATGCACTGGCTGGCAGCTGTGATTCACTTCCCAGGAGGAAGAACCAGGTAGCTGTGAAGGTCCTGAAAAGCAGGGAGAGCTTTGCTGAGGCTGCCCAGGATGAAGTCACTCTCCTCCACTGTGTATGTATATTCTGGGGCTCTGTGCTTTGCTCTGTGGGAATGGCTGCTGAGCTCAGGTCTGAGTACCAGCCTCATCATCCCTCCTCCCCCCGGGACTCAGTCTGAGGAGCTAGGTGGGAAACAGAAATAAAAAAATAAATAGGGAATTCATGAAAATCACCTTGGCTCAGTGCTGGCCTCTGAAACAGGCACCTTCTCCTTCCTCCTGTCATATTGGGGCAGATGACTGTGCCCTGTCAGCCCATTTCTTTCAGGTAAGATTGAAATCTAGTAAATAGGAGGAACCTGCAGAAAGACAAGGTAGGTAACAAACAGAAAAAAGTGGGAATGTTGTTCCTAAGTGGGAGATGGGAGTATTTCTACTATGTTTGTGTTGTCCCCAGCTCAGAGGGCATTGATCTATCCCAACACTAATACTGAAGTAAATGGAAAGATCTGCAAAAAAAAAAAAAATGCAGGATGTAGCAAAAATACAATAAACCTCTGAAGTCAGAAAGCTTCCTCCTGCCTTTGCTAATGGATGTGGTAATTAGGTGCCTGTATCTGGGTCTCAGCTGGTTGCCTTTGAAGGCAGCTTGACCTGCTTGTTCTAGAAAGCTCATGCTTACAATTCTTCAAGTTTGCCTAAACACAAAGTTACATCAGCTTTAGATGTGTAAAAGCCATTAAATGTTGCATTTTAAATTACTCTGAGGCCTTTCTCCAACAGTTTGAGAAAGGTTTAGTTCACACCTGTAAATCTGTAGGCCCTATCCAAAGGATCAGGAGCCAGACTCAGTGATGCAAGAGGAAGCACCAAGTGGCACTAATTTAATGTAATCAGAGGGCTGCTTTTCTACCTATCAGCACAATCTTGTGTATAGACAGAGCCTTACCCTTGATTTATTGCTAATTCTTTCTGAGAGACACGCCTTCCCTTCAGCAGAATGCAGCTGGTTCCCAGGGCTGTTCCCAGCAGCACAGGGTGGTTGGTGCCTGCAGAGCTGCCTGGAGAGGCAAACTGGTCTCCCCTGCTTCCAGGGCTGCTCACCTCTGTCATGCCAGCACAAACCTCTGGGCTCAGGTGCAGGTGGATCCAGCAGCTACACAACACACCAAACCAAAATCCCAACAGTTTTGGCTGTGAAGAGAAAAAAGTATGAATTGCTGTAACAGGATCCGAGCTCTGTGGGAGCAAACTCCTGAAACATCTTACCACCCAGATGTACAGTGCTGGTGCAAGAGCTGGGGTACCACAGCACCCGTGCTTGGGCAGACTGGGGGGTCCACCCAGCCCAGCACCCTGGGCCAGCAGCAGATAACCAGATGGGTGTACAGACAAGCTAAGCACAGGGTGCTGCTCCCACTGAATGCTCCTTTGGCCTACAGCAGCTTCCAGCTGCAGATTCCCTGGGCCAAGGGTGATGTCTATGTGGGCAGTAAGTCTCAGTAGATTTACCTTCAAGAACCTGTGAGCCCAGTGGGCTTCAGCACCCACAGCCCCCTGAGACAAGAACTGCCACCAATCGCCCACATGCTGTGTGAAAAACCATCTCCTCTGCTTTGTTTTTGAACCTCCCAAGTAGAGGTTTGGTGCCTTTGTGTACTTGTATGAAAGATCTGTATTCACACCCTCTGCCACCACTCTGTATCTTACAGATCTCTGCAGTATTTGCCCATAGCCAACCCTTTCTCAGCCCAAAGAGACCTACTTTGCTGTGTTCCTCCAGGCATGGAAGGTGCTCTCTACCCTGGGAGGACAAGTAGCCTTTCAGTAGCCAAAGACAACCACGAGGTGTCTGCCTTTCTGCAACCACTTGAGAAATTGCTGAAGGGAAGGTGTGGGTTTCAACAGGCGATGTCCTAGCCTGCTACTCTCTGTTGGGGAGGGACAGGGCCATCCCTGCTCAGAGGACAAGGAGCAGAGGCTGCAAAAGGGCAAAGGAAATGGGCAGCCATTGCTTCTGGGAGCAGGGAGCCACGGTCTTGGGGGAATTCCCTTCCAGCACAAGCAGAAGCACTTTCTGGGCCTGCATGGGGTAAAATGAGCAGTGGGAAGTATACTAGCCACTATTAGCAGGATAGGTTTGAGTTATTCAGACACTGTGAGGGTGATGGACCCACCTGGTCAAGAGCTAGACAGCACAGAAACTCATCCCTTGGTAACAGACTCTGCTTGTGTGTTTGGAGCCTGGTTTTTCCTGATGTTGTTTTCATGGGCTCTGTCATGAAGTGCCAGCTCCTGGAAGAGAAAGTCCGTAGAACAGAATAAAACAGGTACAAGATGTCCCTGTGCATATATATATGTCTCTAATTGCAGCTTTCTTTGAATCCTCCCCCTCAGGTGAGCAGTATGAAGAGGAAGGACCAGGCAGGAGAAAACATCGTCTGCTTATTAGATGACTTCAGAATGATTGGAGAGAATGGCTTCCATATCCTTCTGCTGAGTGAGGCAGCTCTGGGTCAGCAAACCCTGGGCTTGCCTTGGAGAGTCACAGGATGGTGTAAAACTGACTGCTGTGCTCCCATGAGGATAAGCAGAGCAGTAGCTGGACTGGGCACATGGAGATGGTTGGAAGGGAAAGGTTGGACCGGGAGATACTTGGCTGCTCTGGCGAAGGGCAAAAGGCTGGTGGTAGCATCTCCTGTTAGTGAATCCCTGACTCTTTCCCACATGTGTGCTTGGTATTTGAGGTGCTGGGTCCTTCCCTGCGATGTCTGATGGGTAACTACACAGCCCAGGGACTGCCTTTGCCCTTTGTGAAGAAGTCTTTACAGCAGGTGAGAGCTTAGCTGGAAGTGGGTGAGGGCACCAAGGGATTGTTGGCTGGGCAACATGGCACAGTCTTCATCCTGAACTCCATGACTGCATCTGCAAAGAAAGGGACAACATAGAGTGAGTGCCCAAGACGTGCAGATTTTAAGAAAAACACCAACTATTTATTTTTTGTATAAGGAGAGAAAAATATTAAATAAGATGTAGAGTGGAAAGTCATCACATCCCCATCAATATAGGGGCACTATGCACTGCTGCCCAAGCCTAAGGTCTCATCAGGTTTGGGAAGGAGTCACCACCAGCAAGAGTCAGCACGGTGCTACCAAAGACTGCTTGCAGTCTCCCTCAGCACTGATGTCTTTCCAGGGCTTTCTAAATTGCTGGTTCTGTTGGCTGCTCCTCCACCCATCTTGAGGTTTTCCTGCTCAGAGCCAACTCTTCCTTCATCCCTTGTAAGGATGTGGTGTGCTGATCAAACAGATCATGAAAACCGAGTTTCTTATGTGTTGCTGGGAATAGCTAAGGAACAGGAAGCCTGAGTGAGGCCTCAGCACAGTTTAAATGACATTTTGCCTCTCATGCTGAGACTTATCAGAAATCTGCACACTTGCCAAGATGAAGATTTGCTGCCCTGATTCCTGTGCTGTTCTAGGGACACTAAGAAAGAAAACTGCTTCCTCCTTCATCCTATTTTCTAGAATAGCCTCTTCTTCCTTGGAATAGGCTCTTCTTCCTCTAAAGAAGCTTCACTAACACCTGAGTAAGTTACACAAAAAAGTAGTGGCATTAATCTCTGTGCCCCATTTCACACCCAAGCCTTTTGCTTGATCCATTCCCTTCTCTGCTTAAATTGTAAAATCTCAGAATCTTTCCCCCTTCAGATCAGCACTGGGGCAGTATTTACTTCTGATTCATTTCAGTTAGCTATTTAAATCTTTCCCCGTGTTTCACAGTTACCATTTAAGGTTGGTATTTCCCCGGGGCTGGTGTTCATCCCAGAATAGAATTTGACAATACAGAGAATATTTGCCAGCCCTTTATGACTGACCAGAGTGTTTAACAAAAAAGTATAAATCTCCCAGTGGCCTTTTTGCTGTTATTGATTTCTGATAGTGACTGTTTGTCTCTCTGGTAGGCATTGTTTATCTCTCCCCTGTGACAGGCCAGACTCTCCCTGCTCCATTGTAAGCTGTTCTTTCCCTACATGGCTCTCCTGCACTACTGTTCAGTCCTCTCTACAAACACTTGCTCATAGCTCTCCCTCCTCCTGCCTGGGTTATGCTGCTCCTCCTGGTCTTTCCTTGTACGATGGGGCACCTTTCCAGGCCCCCAACTTTCATTTGAATGATAATAGCAGGAAGGCATGGTGGTTTGAGGATGAAACCACATGAACAGGAATGAGTTTTTTTGGGAGAAAGCTCAGCTTTGTGATGGTAATGCCTCCTCTTTCCATCTCTCTGGGCTTGTCCATCCACGCTCCCTCTCACTTGGCGTACTGGTCACATGGGGAAACAATTTATTGCAGATAGTTATCATCAGTGCCCCCTCTCTTCAATACCAGAATATCCACAGCTTGCTCTCCCACTGTGCCTGACTGCTGTGAGCTGCTGGGGCAGGGGCTGAGGTGGGAACCCTGGCCTTGCTGACCTGGCTTCCTGCCTGCTCACCCAGGTGCTGGCAGGGCTGCAATTCCTGCACCAGCGCTGCCGCATCATCCACGCCGACATCAAACCCGAGAACCTCTTGCTGTACGGACGCGACCAAAGCCTCCAAAGGCTTCTGCCCGATATGCTTGACTGCAGCCAGAGGAAAGATTTGAGGAGAAAGGAACCAGGTGAGCATTCCACGGCTTTTTTAACAAGGAAAGGGACTTACGTGCTTATTGCCAGGAGACAAATGGAGAAGCAGCAGACACAGGTATCTTAGGAAGAGTTCCCGTCTCCTGCAATGGCCACTACAAACTACAGCTGGCTTATGCTGCTGAGAGGCCTCTCCTATCTCTCCTTAACACAAACATCAGTGGCTACAAGCTACTCAAGGCACCTACAGAAACGTGGTCTTGCAAGTGGGTTTGTGTGGAGGACAATTGCAAATGACGGGCATCTGTTAACAGCCCCACCGTGACCTCGGAGCTCCTCCTTGCAGCTTTAGGTACTGGATAGTCCCCTTGTGTCTGGTGTTCTCAGCCACTGAAAGGTTTCTGTGCAAAACGTTTTCATCAGAAAGCTGTGCAATGCTTCTGCTCTTTATGTCCCTCATTTCTGAGGTTTGTGAGAGACTTGTATGTATTGCTACTCTCTAAGGCCTTTTGAGACACGGTTTATTTGCAGAGAACGGTGTGAATATAAAATAAGACATAGGGCTGGAGAGTTTCTTGAGAGATCAACTCATTTCCCAGCAATGAGACCCTTCATATTTTGCTTGCATTATGTTCCCCCATGATGGTGCTGTTTTCTGTCTCAAACTCTGGGGCAATCGAGGAATTAGTGACTGAGTCTTGCTTGGAGCAGAAAGGCACAATATTAGGCATAGACTGACAGATCACTGTAAAGCAGTAATCCAAAAATTACCCTTTTCTGGGGTCATATGAAAATGTAACCTTGAGAGTGCTTGCCAAGCAGGCTGTGTCCAAGGGCTGTGGCAGCCAGGATTACTGAAGCCTGAGGAGGCATTACATGTTTTGTGTCTGACTAGTGCTGGTTGGATGTGCTTTCCTCTGACCCCACAGTATCCTAGGTGCTCAAGGAACCTGGCAGCAGGATGGGAGTAGTTGGTCACACTACTCCACTCCAAGCTACTGTCCTCCTGAATGTCCTCAGATTTTTATTGCATACCAGCGCTTCCTTTGTGTTTCCTCAAAAAACAGAGGTGGTGATAAAAAGTGTTTTAGGACCTTTTAGGTTGAAAAACTTTAAAGGAAGGCTTACATCCCTCTCCTGTGGTGAGTGATGCTCGCCTGTGGGTTTGGAAAGACCTGATTTATTTCTGTCCTTTCCACCTAGATGGTGATCTTGGCAATCGATTGGAAGAATCTGATTTAATGAGCATAGAAGTGAAAATTGCAGATCTGGGCAGCGCGTGCTGGACGGTGAGCTGGCTCCATGTCTCAGTCCCATGACAATGTGGGATGCTGTGTGCTTCTTTCCATCTCACCCTGGGTGT
Organism: Hemiprocne comata; assembly: GCA_020745705.1. Lineage (NCBI taxonomy): Eukaryota > Metazoa > Chordata > Aves > Apodiformes > Apodidae > Hemiprocne > Hemiprocne comata. The sequence goes on from CM036595.1 coordinate 14,980,783, forward strand.
CTGTCCTCTTACAGCTGAACAGCTATTTCACTGTGCTGAAAAGATGCCAGTTTTGGGGGGTGTTATATTCAGCACTCCCAGCTCAGAGCTGGGCCCTGTACTCCTGGAGCCACTGTCATCTTTGAATGTGTTTTTTGGCCTGCAGCTAGTCCCTACAAACAGGAACTCAAAAGCTGTGTTCAGTGTGAAATGTTGGGAGAGAAATTCACCCTGGTGTCAGAAGGGCTCAGAATCTGGCTGCTGTTCCTTGTGCAGTGTAGCACGTATATTCCATGTTGTCCTTGCTGGGAGGGAAGCTTGTGACCACAAGTGTTGCTGTTACTCATTTAGGGATGCTAACCAAAGGGAGTTTGTTTCTGTTTCAGTACAAGCCTTTTTCCAAGGAGATACAGACCCAGCCATACCGTGCCCTGGAAGTGCTTCTTGGATTAGACTACGGCACTCCTGCAGATATCTGGAGCATGGGCTGCCTGGTAGGACTGGGACAAGGCTGTGCATGCCCTGGGAGATGACTGACACTAAGAGGCCAGGGCAGCATGTCCTCAGCACCCACCTATACCTGCTGCATGGGCAGCAAGACTTCCTTGCTGAGGAGAAAGGGGCTGTCTGCACTCACTCGCTCTGGACTGAGAGTGTGCTGATGATAAAAGTCATTCTTAATTAGTTTAAGCAATAAAGCAATTCACACTATGTATGTTAACTCATAGACTTGACTGAAGCAGGCACATACTGCTTCTCAAAGGTGCTGCTTCTCCATTTGAAAGATCCACCATGGATCAAAGCAGTGTGAATATTTCTGTATTAGGATCACTTTTGTGTGACAGGAAGGGAAATTGGTACTATCAGTTACTGAGGAGAAAAACCCTTCCAGGTCAGTTAGTGACTTACCAATGCTCCTCCATTTCTAGGCATTTGAAATGGCAACTGGGGACTGTCTATTTGATCCTCAACCTGGGAAATATTTCTCCAGAGATGATGGTAGGACTGCATCAGTTTTATTAATTTAACTGACAGAAGTGTCATGATCTTTGTATCTAGATGTGTTTTCTCTCCCTCTGTCTAGATCATGTTGCTCGTATTATTGAGCTCCTGGGAAGAATTCCTCCTCAAATTGCTTTCTCCTGGAACAAGTCAACTAAATTTTTCAGCAGGCCAGGTAAGAATTGGAGAAAAGAAAGATAACATTAAAAACCATTGTGGATCTCTGACACACTTCTACTCAGCTTTCACCTCCAAAGTTGTTACACAACTCAGGCTACATGCAGGGACCAAAGACAAGTGGAGATTTCGTAAAGAGCAGTAACACTTCCTGCCCTACCTTTGCAATCCAGCAGCGTTCCAGAGATGGATGCAAAATCCTGAAAAACGGTCAGAGCAAACACCCAAGGGGGAAGACATTTCCTTTCTTTCTCCTCTGGATTTGGAGAGAATGGAAATACAGGCAGGAAACATCTACACAGCAGGAAGGCTAAAAAGAGTGTGTAGGTGGCTGGATGTCACCCATTTCACTGCAGAGAATACTGATCAGGAGTGGGACACTTGCATCCTTCCAATGTGGCTGCTAGATTTAGTCTTCTGACCCAACTTCTAACATCTTTTTTTTTCTCCCCAGTTCCTTTCCCTTTGACTCATTAGGCTTGAAATCCTCATCTTTGACTTCAAGGCATCCCATGTCTCCATCCTTATGTAATTTAGTCTTACCATCCTATTTCTCTGCTATCATGCTCACTATTCACACAGCCCCAGCCTACCCACAGCTCATTCAATACCAGGGGCTAGTCCCATGCTTGGAGTACAAGCACCTCTCTGCACATTCACATCCTTTGCTCACACTTAGTCCTTCTATGGTGCTCAAAAGAAATGAGTCAGAACTAGTTTTTCCTATATTCATTCTCCATGTGAACCAAACTGGCCTGACAACACAGACCTAACCTGAGTCACTACATTTACACCATGAACTCCAGGGGACAAGGATAGCTTCTTGGTCAGGACTAGCACTCTTCTGGGCCCCAGGGAACTAGCAGGCACAGAACAAATTAAATGTTAGCATCTGGTGAGCTCTGGTACTGAAATGGCCTGCCGCATTCCAGGTTGCACGCAGACAGGCACAGGGCACAAGCTTTGGTGTGGTTATTCTGGGAATACCTTATTCATGCATGTTCTCACCTAAGAACTACTCAGCAACAGGGAGAGAGCAAGCACTAGCTTGGAAAGATGATTTCTGAGAAACACCTGGGAGCCAAACCTGCAAGGAGCCATGCAGGTGAAGCTTACAGAGAGGAAGATTTAGAGGTGAAGGGATGCTTCAGGATGTTTTGGATGAACTGTATGAGCTGACGAGCAGCACCCTCCCAGGTGTAAGGTACTGTGCTTGCGATGTCTTTGCTAGGTGCTCTTCTGCGGCTCTCCAGGCTTTCCTCCCGCAGTCTCCACAGCATCCTGCTGGATAGACACAAGTGGACTAGAGAGGCGGTGACTCCCTTCGCCAGCTTCCTCCTGCCCGCGCTGCAGTACGCGCCCGAGCGCCGCGCCACAGCGGCCCAGTGCCTGCGGCACGCCTGGCTGAGCACCCCGTGACCGGCCCCTCGCCTCCGACACCTCCCGGCAGCCCGCCCCGCAGCGCTGCGGGCCCCGCCAACGCGCTCCAGGACCGCCCTGTCGCGGAGGTGGCGGCGGGCCCGGGCTGGCGGCCATGGCGGGGGGCGGCGCGCGCTGCGCACAAGATGGCGGCGGGCCGGGGCGGGCTGCTCCTTACGCGTTGGCGGCTCCGCAGCCTCCCGCGGCACAGCGCGGCAGCCCGCCCGCCGGTGCCGGTATGCGGCATGGCCCTGCTCAGCGACCCCGGGAGCGGGGCGGAAGCCCCACCGTCCCCTTTGCGCAGCCTCCAGCTTTGTTCCGCGGCTCCTTCTGCACTCAGGCTCCATTCCTTCAATGTCCCTTCTGGTGTAGTCCGCACGCAGCGTTAAGTGGAAGCAGTAATTAACGTCCTATGGTTTCCAAGTCTGTAAGGCCCTTTAAGGGAGGGCAAGGGCAGGGAAGGTCCTTCCTTGCCGGGCGCCCGTTCCCCGGCGGCAGGCGGAACCGCCCGCCTGCCTTCCCCCGCTGGCAGCCCGTCCCGCCGAGCAGCTGCGGATGGGCCCCGCATTCTCTCAAGGGAGAGGCGGTACGTGGACACCCGGCAGCAGCACCAGCACAGCCACCGACCCAGTGCCGCAGCGTCCCGCCCGCCCGGCTCAGCGGGGCCCGGCCCCCCGCGCCCCTCCTTCCTTCCCACCGCCCCTCCCGCTGAGAGGCCGCTCCCCCCGCCACAGACAGCCGGGCTCGCGGTCAGCGCCTGACGCCCTTTGTGTGTAGCTCCGGGGACGCAGAAACAGCCATCTCTCGGGTGCCGCGATGTGCTGGCACCTTTCCCTGCTGGCCCCGGCCCGTGAGGGGGTGCGGAAGGCGGCGGTCCCGGCGCCTCCTTGCCACCCTCGCCTCAGGAGGGCCCGTCAGCCGGGGCAGGGAGCGCTGGCAGCGGCCGCAGCACAGCAGCCCAGCGAGGCCTGAGGGAGAAGCAGCGGCGGCGGCCGCCGAGGGAGGGCTGCTTTCCTGGGCTCCACTGACGGGACCCCGGCCCAGCGACCGCCCCCCTCCCCCCGCGGCGCGGACGTGCAGAGCGGCAGGCCCCGCGCTCGCGCCGCCGCGCATGCGCCTTGCGGACCTTCCCCCGCACCACCCGACCCGCGCGTGCGCGGCGCAGCAGCCGCTGCCACCGCCCAGGAATCCCGGCCGCCCGCGCCGCCCCTTCGTTCTGCCACGTGTCCCGACGCGGGAGTTACCCCGCGGAGAGCGGCGCCTCGGCGGGGGCGGTGCCGGCCCACCAGGTCCCGCCCCTCGGCACGTAGCGCATCTCGGCCGACAGCACTGCCGCAGCCCGCCCGGCTGCACCGCCTCGACCCCGCCGGCCGCCCCCACCCCTTCCCGAGACTGGCAGTTCCGCATACCAATGGAACACCAGGACCGTGAAGCGAGGGGCGGAGCGGGCGCGTGGCTCCCAATGAGGCGATAGCGAGGGCGGGGCCTGGCGACGAGACCACCAATGGCAAGAGGGGGTGGGTGGGGCGTTGGCGGCAGAGCGGTGTCCCGGCGGGGCGGGGCGTAGCGGCGTGGCAGCCAACGGGGAGCGGTAGTGGGCGTGCCCGGGGCGCCCCTGGCGCCGGCGCCGGGGATCCCCGTGCGCCCAGTGCCGTTTCCGCCCGGCTTGGGGAGAAGCCGTCGCTACTGCTGCTAGGGGGAGGGGCTGGCGCCGCGGCCGCCGCCGAGGGCTTGATCCCGCCGGCTGCTCAGGAGACGCCGTGGCGCTGAGCCGGGCCTAGTGCCGCGCGGGGGGCCCGGGGAACGGGCCGGCCAGGTAGGCGCGGGCGGGTGGGGACCGGTCGTGTCCGGCGGCGGGGTTGGCGGGAGGGAATGCCGTGGCAGGCGGGCGGCCGCGGGGGGCTCCCGGCGCTGGTCGCGGGCCCGGTGCTCCGCCCTGCACAGTGTCGGGGGCCCGGGCGTCAGGGCCTCGGCACGGTGGTTGGGACAGCGGCACGGGAGGCCCGACCTGACCCGAGCCGGTGGGAGAGGCCCGGCCCGGCGGCGCGGGCCATCATGGCGGTCCCGGTGGTGCGCGCCCGCCCGCAGCGGCCAGGCTGGGGCCGGGGGTGGCCGCGGGGCTTTGTCGGTGGAGGCGAGCGCCGGGGAAGCCCTACTGTAGGCTGGTCTGCTCCGCTCCCCGTTTTCCCTCTCATTGTCCCGGGGGACCTTGGGGGTCGTTACTCCCTTCGGGGCAGCCTCCTCCGAGCCGCCGCTGCCTGCCGCCGCTGCCCGCCCCGAGCCGCCGGGCCCCGGGGGAGGTGTTTGACCTGCATTTTCTGCTTTCTCATGGTGCCCGTGCGGCGTCTTCCCCCATTACCCCCCGCTCCCGGCCCGCCCGGCGCCGGCGGCTGCAGCCCGGGTTCTCCCGCATTTCCGCGCCCGTCACGCGTGGCCGCTGCGAGGTGGACTCCCTGCCCGCGCCCCGGCCCCGCTCCCACCCCCGCCACCCTCACTCCGACGGTACCGACAAGGTCACTGTCGCCCGGCGCGTCGTCCTTGGGTGCCGGTGACCGCAGTTGACCGGGCGGGGGAAGCGGCAGCGGGCAACGTCTGGCCGCTCCCGGGGAGAGGGAAGGAGGCGAGGTGTGAGGCCGCGTGTGGGAGCGGGGAGATGAGTGTAACAGCGGCGGTGGGGGTCACAGCCGCTTCCCGACCCTATCCCAGCGCTCCTCTGCCCGGAGCTAAGATCTCCGGGTGGGCTTTGGAGGTGTGCGGGGGATTTCTGCGGGTCTGTAGAGGGCACAGGGCGCTGCAGGGCTGCGGTGGCTGCTGCGGGCTCTGGCCATGATGTAATGGGAGCACGGAAGGTATGGCCTGGCCGGGCCAGGGCGAGGGGGCGAACGCCTCTCCTTGTGTGAAGGATGCAGCTGGGTCTCGAAGAACTTGATGTTGGTGTGCCGGTACATCATGGATTTCAGACGGTTCCGCTCCACCCTGTCTGGGTGTTACTGGTATAAGGCAAAACCTAAACCCAGAAAAGAAATTTTCTATTGATTTGGTAGAAATAAAGAGATTTCCCTTTTCACTTGGATAGGAAATACTAGGGGATTTTATTTTTTCTTCTTGTGGTTGACCCAGGAAGTCATCTTGTTGCCAGCCTTCTGGGTTTTTTTTGGTTTTTTTTGCTCTAGAGGTGCAGGGAGGAGGAGGGTGTTGCTTTGCTCTGGATCCTGTGGGTAAGCGTTGAAGGCTGTGACAGCAGCTGCTGTTGGCTCTGGAGCTCTGGTTGCTATGAGAGAAGCTTCAGTAGACTTGGCTGCTATCTCCAGGGAAGGACAGCAGAGCAGCCTCCATTAGTGTAGTGGTGGAGAGATGGCTGGCTCATGTTCAGCAGAGGGGTTTACTTTTTGGGCTGTTTCCATGGGTCCAAATCAGAAGCAGGGTGTTTTGATCCGATGAGACAAAAACCTACAAGGTGGGTTTCATTGCTGTTCTTGAGTTGATGGAATTGCACTAAAGTGTGGGCTGGAAACCCCGAGTTACCCTTTCCAGATATTTTGGTCGGTGTGATAAGTAGGACAGTGAGAATTGATATGATCTTCCTGTTAAGTGAAGGCTGCAGTCGTGTCTCATTTGAACTCCAGTCTCCTTTCCAGCCAGAAACAGAGCCAGATGCTTTTCTTATTGTTTGTATGTCTCCTTCCTCCCCTTCCATTGCCGGGGCCCCACTTGCCTTATTGACTGGAATTTCTGCTGTGTGCAGTGGGTGTGTGCAGCAGACACCAGCCTGCTAGTGCTGAGGAGGGATTTTCCATTCACAGACCAGGGAACAGTCAAAATAAAGGCCCGGCTCAACTTTGGGACTGCAAACAGAAAGCAGGGAGAGGAGTTTCTCTCTGCTGCAGAGTAAAATTTATCCTCTGCACTTCTTAGGCAGTTGTATGTCAAAACGTATAGAAAATGCTGCTTTGCTGTGGAATAGGGAGGTGAAACCTCCTGTGAATAATGGGGACGATTCCTGTCTTTCAGTTGACTCAAATGCTTGATGAAGGAACAGTTTGCAGGAGGCCATTTTTGACGTGACTATGTATTGTGGAATCTGCCAGCTTCTATCCCCACACTCTGTCTGCCTGACTGCAGTAGCTTCCTCTTTTTTTTTTTTTTAAAGGAAGAATGAGAGCCTTTCTTATCTGCTTAACTAACCATTTGGCACTGGCCTCTGTCTGTATGATACTGTATTGTCAACTTGAAGCTATCAGTGTGTTCCAGTGCATTTGTTAAAGATGAAACTGTTGGTTGAGGTATGCAGTATGGGAAATGGGAATACATTAGCATTTAGAAAACAACTGCCATCTTTGTAAACTAACACCTATAATGGGGAGCCCCTTGCCCTGGCTGGAGTTACCACACTCAGAGTTACTATAAGCTTGAAGCAAGAATTCCAGGACCAGAATAACGTGAGAGAGATTAAAATATGCCCTTAAATCTGCCTGATTTGCAGCAATCACATGGTAGGAGCAAACTCCGTGTAGCTTTTATATTTGAGGATCTGGAGCACCCAAATTGTTTCACGTGGTGGAGTGGGCAACTTTTAACCCACCTAAAATGCATCCATCACTGGGGCTGCATGTGCTTATCTGCAGCCTGGCACTGAGTGGTGTGGCAACAGTAATGGCCTTAGGATTTTGTGAGTACGAAAACTAGCTCCTCAGTTTAATAAAATACAGCAAGTGATCTTCATGTCCCCTTAGTCTTTGTTTACAGTCTCTCTGTACATTACAATGGGGAATTAATCTGCTGCCACATATCGTGCTTGAATGACTGGCACCACTTTGACAAGGCCCTGGCTTTTTGTTTTACTGTCATATCCCAAGTGACCTGAAAGTAATATTCCTTAGCTAATGTTGTCTGCAAAAACACCACCCCAAGGTGAGGCAGTGAAATCCCACATTTGTTCAAATCTTTTTTTAGAAAGAGGACTTGTTTGTAGCCAGATCTTACTTTGAACAGTAATAGGTCAAAGTTGAAGAAAAACCCATAGGAAAGAGGTGGCCTTGAACGGGCATCTTGGAATGTGGAGAAGTTTTTGCTCTTTTGGGAGGGGGTTTGTGAGGAGAAATCCAACAACAACTGCTGATTTGAATTTTCCAAACGTTCCCTGAAGTAAAAAAATAAATTAAAAAATCAAACTTCCAGGTGCAAAGCATGCAAAGAAGAACTCAATGTGTGATGTCCCAGCCATGTAATTTCTTAGTCTGACCTGCCTATTCTTCCATTTTGGGTGATCAGACTTTTGTAAAGTTATTTTGAATGATGTGATGAGATAAAAATGTTTATCTATTCTGGCAATAGTAAAACAAACATGATGAGTGTTTGGAGGTTTGAAACTGCAAAAATCATTGTTCTCATGGCAATATTACTGTTTTACAGATGCACATGTGTATTCTCTGGTGCTGCTTGTGTATGTAAGTCTGAAATCTTGCCAGTGAAGTCTCATGTTATGTGCAGTATAGAATAAAGGTTGCAATATGGGGAGATTCTTTTATGTATTCAAATGTAGTAGCAATACTACTTTTGTTGAAAGCATTAAATGTATGTTTAAACGTACAGCAAGTGAAATACTAAATTTTTCCTGTGAAACTGAAGGTGCTATTTGATTTTAAAATAAAGACTCTGTTGCATTTTACTTGTCTATTTAGTTTTTTCTCTTCCTTTTTTTTTTTTAAAAGCTGTGGATGTTAAAGCTGTTACAGATTCTACAGCCAGTCTTGGGCTTCCATGGCTGACTGGTGGCAAGTTATTGCACAGTAACTTTGCACTTACATTGTTAGAGACAGTTTTGTATAAACCTGTCCTAGTCTAAACCTTTTGCTTATTTTGATAATGAAAAAAGCCCCAGACTGTAAAGCAGCAAGAGTTCAACATCTTGAAACTGTGGGAGCTGAGGGTTGTTTTCCACTATTATTTTTTTCAATTCCTTATTGAAGTTGCTGGGGGTTTCTTAGTTTGCTGCGTGGTGGGTTGTTGGGTTTTTTTTTCACAGGATTTGCTATTTTGGTGGCAATTTTCCAGTATTCCTGTAGCAAATCAGCCGAGCGGCGGCCCCTGTCCCTGCTGAGCAGGGAGAATGTGCAGTGCTTCTGGCCTCCCCGCTGAGCTCACGCAGGGGTGGGACTTGCTAAGCTGCTGAAATCGCAGCTAATGCCCACTGAGCATGCTGAGAAACAGTTTTTCAACTGCTCCCAGTTTAAATTTTTTTTTTCTTCTATAATTAGTAAAGATGCTCTTTGTCTCCGAGGATGATCTACACGACAAATCAGGAGATTCTTGTTCATCATCCCCCTTCCCCCCCCACCCGAGCTACTGGTGGTGAAGTATTATTTTCCTGTAACAAAAATAGCTAAAGGGATTTTTCCCTCACTTCAATGATGAGTCTGAACTTGAAAAGCTGTAGCCCAAAAGAAGAAATCTGAAGTGAATAATAGCCTTAACACTAGTTTTTGTTGCCACAAGCCTTACAGGAGTCTCAATATTGTTGCTTAAATTGCAAATCTGCAACTTTCTGGTCCTTAAATCTAATTTAAATACTTAAACAGTAGAACAAACAAATCGTAATTTTAAATAATAAATATGAGAAAGAAAAGCTTTCTTGGTGAGTTTTATTTTCCTCCTACCAAACGCACACAAAACCCAATTATTTTAATGAGCAATATGGGAAATACTCAGAAGAGTGTACTGATGTGCTCAGACTTCAAGGTGGAAAAATGTGGGAGGACTTGTCAGCGGTTTGAGTGCAAGCTTTTAGTGAGCAGGAGAAGTAATTTCTTTTGTGGTGAGGAATCTAATAGTCCCACATTCACCAAACATGAAGAAAAAAGGGGGAGCGAAGAGGGAGGAACATAGAAAAGTGGCATTGAGAAATAGTCAGGAATTTGGCTTTTAGAGTGAAGTTTAGAAGTGATCTGTTGTTTATGCTGAAGTTTAATCCTTATAAACTTGATAAGGTAGACAGGTCCTGCATTCCTCCCCAGGGGTCATGGAAGGGCTAAGTTTAGCAAGGGGGAGGTATCCCAAGCAGTCAGATCTATGCAGTTTGCAAGGCAACAAACTTTTTTGCTTATTCACCCTGTTACAAACAAGCTTAGTTATTTTTTTTTTCATTTACAAGCAGACTTTTGAGACAGAATGCAAGTTAGTTTTAAAACCAAAATGCTTAAGCCCTAAAATATTTCAGAGTAATTTCAGAGTAGAAAGGTCACAGTGCTTTTGATGTGCTCATATTTAGAGCGTGATTACAATTGCAATCATGCACATTGACAAGAAGATATTGTCTGGATTTGGTAGCTGCTCATTTAGTGACTCAGGCTTATTCCTGTTGTCCTTGTGCAGCTCATACCAGGGCTTTCTTCTGCAGCCTCGTTGATTTACAGGACAAAACTTTTTTTCAGTGACTGTGCCAGCAGCCCAGAAAACAGTTTGAAGTTCTGATACTGAGAAGAATACTCTTAACTTTGAAGTGAGCAGTTTGAAATGCAAGTCATTGATAGGGAGGGAGTGTGTGACCTGCCATCAAACTCTTTAACAGAACATGCCTGCTGCTGGTGATTCAGTAGAAGGGAAGAAAAAAAGAGTCAGATGCAGCTTGGAGTTTTAGTTTGTCGGTATCAGATAATGCAGTCTCTTGGTTTTGCATAGACTTTGAATCATGAAAATAAGCTGCCAGAGGATTTTTGTGGATTGTGTTGCATGGCAATATTTGGATAAGTACGCCTATGTCAGTGTTGCTCAGACTGGAGCAGGGAAAACGCAGCTTGTTCCTGGGAGCAGAACATGGGAGTTGCAGAGGCGATAGCTGGTAGGAGGATGGGACCATGAAGACTGACACTTCTCATCACAGCTCTGGAGAGTGCAGAGAATGGAAGCAGAGGAGTGTTTCTCAGCGTGGCCCTGTTTCCCAGCTGTGCCTCTGCCCAAATGACATCTTTCTGGCAATGCTCTCAGTCACTGTAGCACTGCTAACCCTTCAGGATGTTGGTGTGGAAGCTCTTTCCAAGGAGCAGTTCTCAAGTGTTTTATGGGAGAGAGTAAGGAGATAAGAATGTATCCTTGCTTGTAGGTAGGAAGGAGTACACTGGAAAAAGTTTGAGAATCAGTGATTTAGGAAGCTGAAGTGCCCTGGGGGTTCTGCATGGAGCCTTTAAAATAGTTAGCACGTCTCAACCTGAGTTGCAGTATCAATTTATAGATACTTGGAAGAATGTGAGCCTTTTGCATTCATGTGGCCTTTAACTAAAGACACTAAAACAAATTGTTTCCTGTGTTTTGGTGGCATTAGGTTGGAATAACTTATAATCACACTGCAAGAATGCTTTCAGTAATGTGGCTGTAGATTGACTTTTGCCACAGCAAAGATCTGGAAGCTTCCTGTATAAATACAGCTAAAGTGAACCTTTGAAGAAAAGATGACTGCTTGATCAAGTCAAGTATGCTCTGCTTGACTGTAGAGGAGACTGGCTTTCTGATTTAAAGGTCTCTTGCAGTTTCATGAATTTCAAGGATGTTGGGGTTCAGGATGGCCTGGAGGCTCATAGGGAACAAGGGTACTTGTAGGGTGAAAGTCAGGTTCTAAACTTACCACAAACTGGCTTTGTTGTGCAGTTCTTCTAATATCCACCTCAATCTTTGCTCATATATGGAAATTGGTGTGTTACACTGGAATGGGTGTTTGTGACACTCTGTATATTCTTTGCATAACTTTCTGCAGGTTTTTGGTGCACACTAGTGATACAGTTTCATCGCCGTTCAAGCTGACCCAGTGTGCCACAACCACAATCCTCCCCTCCTTCCCACCATCACTTTTGCCTCTATTCTGGCCCATGCCTGCCCCAGCAGTGAACTATTCAGGAAGGCTACCAAACAGTGAATTTCATATTCGGAAGTAAGAGTTTTCTCCTGGCTTCTGCCTGAACTGCTCCACTGTGGGGTCAGGTTAGCACCAGTGCAGAGAGGGATGGGGAGGCTGCACTGAAGCTGTGCCAGCTGAAGTCAGCTCGAAACTATTGCAGAGCTGCACCCTGTGAGTGAGGTTACTCTGGGTGAAGTTACACGAGACAGCTGAGTACATCCAACAGCTCTGCTGCTGAATGGGGAAGTTTTGCTCCCCCCTTCCTCCCGCACCCAACAGGGAGTTCTGCCTTTTCCTTTTGCCAGATCTGGTTTTTGCTGGATCCCTCCTCTGCGCTCCTTCAGCTTGCTTTCCCACCAGAAAGCTGTGTTTGGGTTATTTCATATTTTGGGTTTTGTTGGATGATTATTTTTTGCCAAGATAGTGAACTGAATTGGCTTGCCCAGAGATTTGAGAAGCACCCAGAGCCCTCACAAAATAAATAGGGGAGAGCACGTGGGTGGAAGTGCAGAGGATGTGGTGGGGACCGCAGAAGGGGAGCTGGGTCTCTGCCTTTTGGTGGCAGCACATAGTGCAACCAGCTCAGGCAACTCAGGGAACTTCACACTCCTTTTAGAGAAGGGTGAGCTCCCATCTGCTGTGGTGAGCAATCTGTGCAGCGCTGAGGGCTTGTGCCCTCTGTCACTGTGCTTCCTTTAGACAGAGCTTCAGTTCCTCGCTTGAAAATTGGCAATGAAGTCTTCCTTTTGTCTGCTCTGATTTGTTTGGGAAGCTGGTCAGATCTGAGTTTTAACATAGGCTTGATCTGTGATGGTGGAATAGTGATAGAACCTGAGCATGATTCTTAACTGTTACAAAATAGCCAATTTTTGTAGGTACTCTTTTGCAGAAAGTAAGTGCAGCAGAAAGCTGGGATGATGTCTCATTTTGGAAGATGGCAAAATGTTAATGAGTATACAAGTATTCCAAATCTCTGTAAGTAAATGCACCACACAGTGTTCTTTATAATTTATTTATTTTTTAACCTGACATTAAAAAGCCTTTATTTTGCATTTATTTGCCCGTCATTGTGACTTGTGAGATACCGAGGCATGTGGAAAATTATGAATTACTGAAAATACATTGTCAATCAAATGTATTTTTTTTTAAAGTAGCACAAAAATAATGGCGTGAATTCCATGTAACTTTGCTGAAAGTATATAGAGACATGAGTGCAACTGAATGCAACATTTTAATTCAGCCAAGGCCAGTTGCAGCAGAAACTTGAATCCAGTGTCTTTAATACAGAAAACTTGGTTATACGAGCGTGTATTTGAAATAGAGCAATTGTCTGTGTACTGCAAATCCCACTGTGTGCTGCTGTGCCTGCTCACTGCAGGCTGAGGTGTTGAGTTTCATACCTAGTAGAAGTTAAAGTAGCATTTTGGCTATTTGTGTTTGAATAAAGTTATTTAAATGTTAGCATGTCATGACATCTCCAAATGCATATTGCTGTGTGAAAAATTAATGTTGGGTGTGAGCAGTATGTCTCATAAGCAAGAAATCTCATCTGTTGTGAGGGTAATCTTTTAGTTAATGAAAACCTTTGCAAATATCCCTGAATACTTTGCAATAAGGGAACTAAGCAGATTGTATTTTCTGTCTTATGCTTCCTGGCAGGTAGCAGTTGTTCTGTCTTTGCAGTGTGGTAGCTGAACACCGAGGTAAGCGGTGAGGTGACGTACGTAGAGTTCCAGTGTGCTTCATCTCAACACTTGTATCCACTCCCTGCCCGTGCCCCTGGATGAGTACCCAGGGCTGGGACACATTCTTTATCTGACAGTGGCTGGGCAGAAGGTGAAAAGTTTTACTAAGTAATAGACGACGAGTTTTGGGGTATGCCATCCCAACCCTGTCTTCTCTAGATAAGTGCTAGTGGGAAGATCTCTGCTGAGGTTGAAACTACAACTTGTGAGATATGTGAAGGAAATATCTTAATGCTGCCCCATGATGGTCCTGTTTGGAGAGGCTGTCCTCGGGTGCTATGCCCGAGGCATTTGGATGCTGAAATCCCAAGCTAACGGTATCCTTTACACACCTATGGAAATCACCATTGCTGTTGCTGCAAGAGTGGGCTTGTCACCTTTCCAGCTTAGCTCCTGAAGCACATGGAGCACAGTGTGGGTCAATCAGAGAAATTCAAGAAGCCAAGCACAGAAATGCCTGCATCTGGTGGCACAAGTCCACTGTTTGGTGGATTCTCTGTGGCCACTGTGAGTTCTGAGTATCCTTTAGGGAAAGTTCAGATACCGAATCTGTAAGAGGATGAAAAATTCACAAACTAGGAAAAGACTTCTCCCCACAAGCTGCCAGAGAACATAAGAGTGAAATTAATGTGTCACGGTTGCTATTTCCTGCTCCCGTATTTCCAAGTCTTACGTACGCAGATAGAAGTAATAAATTAATAAAGAATAAAGCACTAGCATATTCTTAAAGTGAGACTATACCATGAAACCTGCAGTCGTTACTTAGGCCTTTCTTGGGTGCAGCTAGAGACTGACAGCTTGAAACTGCTCAGCAGAAATTCATTGAATTGCACATGGAGAAGAGGACCTTGAAGGATCAGGGAGAAAGAAATGGCGTGGCCAAATATTGATGTAACTTACCTGTTTTTTGTGGAACTGTATGAAAATGTAGCCAGGATCCTTGTGGTGAAATCCTTTGACTCAAGATTCCTCCTTTTTTTTAAAAGAACCACCACACAGCAGAGAAGGATGGGGGTGATATAGGAGCAGGTTGTTCTTGTGAGCAAAGTTTGTAGCTTTCTGTTGCTCTTCCAGTGCCAGAGTTTAAGGCATCACTCCTTTTTCTGAGCGATAGTGAAGTAGGCTGTTCCCATGAGAGTCACTGTGTTGGGGTAACATTTGCAAGGAATTCTGGTATTTTCAGTTTTATGTGAAGAGAAGGTTGTGAGGGAGGAAATAAATGGCCTTGACACATACTCAAAAAATGATGGAAACTTTACAGCATTTTGTAAAACAAAATTACCTAAGTTGTTAAGAAAGGTGGTTGTTACTGAAATGGTATGTGGGTTTAAAATGTAAAAATTTGTCTTGAACAATGGCACTTCTTATGGAGTTCTGTTAGTATTGAGAAGGTGGGATTTATCTTAGGTTAAAATCTCTCCAGTTAAAATGATCATCCCTCCTTTTGAGGAGGCTGCTGCTTCTCACCTGGGATGCATGCATGTGTCCTCAGCCTCTGTTGACCATGGAAGAAACATGTGAAGTAGCCACAGTGATATAAATTCTTTTCAAGTGCTTTTTTCCGCACCCAGAAGTTCAAGATGCAGTCCTTTCAGGGCAGTTTGTTCCCAGTCCTGTTCTGGTTAAATCTACTGATTTTGCTCTGGCTTTCGTGTGCGTGGCTGGAAACAGTGTGTGACATCTCAGAAGTAGTATTCTGATTTCACTGATAGGAAAATTAAGGCATAAAAAAGATAATAGCTTGCATAGGACATCATCTAGGCAGTGTGGAGATAAAGCATACATTTATTTATTCTTTACTCCTTGTCCAGTGGTGCAGATTGCTTCTCTTGGACTTTTTTAGGTAGCTCTCTCATGCATGTCAGTCCTCACCTCTGCCCACAAGTCCATGTTCTGTAAGGCTGTGTTGCCTCTGTATATATCTTTGGTTTCTTTCAGTAAAGCAATCAGTGATTTTAATACTGATGTTAGTAGATGTGGTGGGGAGTACATTGTGTAGTGGACACAGGTGAAAAAACCTGCTGGATGAGTTGTTGATGGGGAAGCCTGGGAGTGTGAGCCGGGGTATTTTTCCTGCTTCTTTTCGCTAGCATTGTAGTGCTGTGAGATTGGGTTCAGAACAATGTTGCTACTGATTTGTAGCCATCAGGACTGATAAACTATGTGAAGGGGCCTTCAGAGTATCTTGGCGAAGTATGTTTGGATGCTTAGTGCACACAAAGTCTATCTGCATTATTCAGGAAGATAATTCCTGTCTGTGCTGTTCTCCTCCTGCGTTGAGATCATTCTCCTATCCAACTGTTACCCAGCTGAGATCTTGATAGTTCTCAGTTTTTCCATAATGACAAAATCAAATTAGCACTATGATGACTGGTGCATGTGAAATTCCTCTCAGATAAAGCACGTTGCCCTGAATATTCTCTGGCTAATTTTTTCTTAGGAGAATTGAACATCTTGTGTTTGAAAGGGAAAGGAGAAAAGATGTAGATTAGGAAATGCTGATGTTTAAGGTACAGGGAGGAGCGTGTAGCTTTCTTCTAGAACATAATCTGTCCAGCTGTGACTTAGTCATCTTCAGTCTTATATAAAATGCCTCCACTCTGAATAGTTGAGCATCTCCCTCCCAAATGCAGCAAACCAGCATCTTTTATGCTTGTGTGAAGCTGTAATAGGTGCAAGCCATCTTCTTACCCTTCGTGCTTGTGAACCTGCAGCATCTATCATGCTGTCAAGCCTCATTTACTCAGGTGATGGGATTTTTTTTTTTATTCTCTTGCACAATTTTTCCAGGTTTAAAGAGGGTCCTTACAGTTGACAGGGAATACAGCACTGATAATCCCAGACAGAAGAGCAGAGAACGTAACGTGACAACAGGAGTGACTCTCCCAAGTCAGGCTGAAGGTTTAGTTCATCTCTGACACGGCCAAAAATTGATGCTTATGGAAGAATGTAAGGTTAGATCATCACAGGATCTTGGCTGACATCACTAATTTCAGTATAGTGGTTCATGCAGTTACGTTAAAGCCCTGCTCCCAGTTGCTTTGATTTCACCTAGCTGTTCTTTAAGGAAAGGGGGGTAACTTGGCTATTATGACATGCTTTTGTATGGATAAATATATGTCCACATTAATCCATTGTTTATATAACTATGGGGTTTTTTGAGGGGTGGGGGAGATTCTTTTTAGCGACTGAAACAAGAACTGGTAAGTTTTTTGTAGCAACTGGTCTGTGTGAGTTGAAAGACACTGCTAGTTAAGTGGTGATGGACATCCTTGCTTAGGTAGTTAAGGAAACAGATCCTGCAAGTGTGTTGTTAAGTAAATGTATTTATAAAGATTGGTGCTAATAAATCTTACCACTGTGGACGTGAAAGATAACATTTAAATTTCTGCCAATACATACACCACTGACACTCGTTTCATGAAACTGTAGGGAAGCTAATGTCTTAGGTCACCAATGCATACAGTAGAGCAGTCTCTTTTGGTGGGGCAGTTAGAGCTGCAGATTCACTTGGGGAGTTTGAAATGTTCTTCAGAGGCTTCTGAGAAAGTGTTTGATGTAGTTCTAGTTTAAAAAGTTTTATAGTTTTTTTTCATAAGAACTACAAATGTACTGTGCTCACTGTGAAGACTTAATGGCTTAGGTCCCTCTGCCTGGGGACCTCTAGGCAGGATTTTAAATTTTCCCCAAAGAATTGTGGTAAATCCATGTGTTGTTCTTTAGGCTTTGCTTGACAAACATGGTCTAGTTCATTTGTAAGCTGCAATGCCAAGTGTAGAAAAGAGTAGGTGAGATTTTCCAGTCTTTGTTAGGTGGAAAGTCAGATCATCAGAAGTTATTTTTGGCCTTAAAATGCATAGTTATGCAAACACTTAGCGGCCCTGGAGAAGAAATGAGCAATGCTATAAGCAACCTGGTCCAAGTTGCTACTACTTTGGGGAGAGGAGGGGGTTTCAGTCAGTTACCTCCAGTGTTCCTTCCTGGATTCCTCCTCTGGAAGTTGGACTGGGTGTAGGAGGTGTGGGGGGCATGCCTGTGCTGGGTGGAGGGGGCAAGAGTTAAGAGGAAGAAGGCAGGGTCCTCTGACACTAAAAATGGTTGTGTTGTAGAAATTGCAATTACAGTGGAGATCTAAAATATCTGGGATTGTAACTTGAAAAGGACACACCTAGCTTTCTAGAAGGCTGTGAGATGAAATCAGCTTTTAATTTACTGCTCTTAAAAATATTTTTATCTGGATAGCATAAAATAGTTGATAAAGCCTTCTGTCAGATAGACACTTGTGGGATAATAAAGTATGTTTAGGGAGCTCTGAATTGTTTTGCAACATTTCAAAAAAGATACTAATCCATCCAGTTGCAAGGTGATGCATTTGTTAGCAAAACTGCAAACCCACCCTGTGCATTGTGAAATAGCATTTTGGAAAGCAGTAGCTCAGAAGACTTTAAGGTCTTTACAACTAGTTGCCTCTGCATGGTACTTGGGTCAGTATTTTATTTAAAAGGATTAATGTAATTCTTGGGCATATTGAGAAGAAGAAAAATGGGGGGAGGGAAAGGAATGTGAAGCAAAAATAAGTAATCTTATAAACACAGCAATGTTGAGACTGATACTGGAATTGAATTTTGGTTTCCATGCTTCAAGAAGAATGCCAGTGTATTTGGATAGAATTCAAAGGACAGCTGCAGAAATGATCCAGGGACTGGAAAATAAGCCTCATGATGTGAGGCTTAAAGGAGCTCAACTTACTCAGCTTATTGAAAAGACAATTGAGAGAGGACTTGATCTTTGTCTAAAAGGACTTGTGAGATTTGCTGACAAAGGCATAGCAATATCAACTGAGGTTAGACAAATTCAATCTTGAAGTACAGTTTCTTAGCAATGATAATAATTAAACATGGGAACGGTTTACAGGGAAGGGGAAAGGAACAAACATTCATCTTAGTCTTTTAAAATAGGCCAAATTAGTGTCTTTCCAGATAAAATGTCTTTTTTTTTGTGATAATACAATTTTTTGTGATAGTGCTCTGTTAAGAATCTGTAAAGGTTTTGTACCATGATCAGTTGGCACAAGTTCAGATATGTGCACTCGCAGTCAAGGCCAAGATCAAGAAAGTAAGATGAATTAGATGAGAAATAGTTAACCTGGTGCTAGAATACTGGCTTGCATAAGACATATAAGATGTGAAGGGAACTCTGAAACCTAATGCTTTGTGGCTTGCATCGTTGGAACTCAGTTCTTTCCCATACTGCGTTGCTTCAGATGTTTTAAGATATGATTAAGGCTTCTGAAAGCCTCTACAGAGCAGCCCTGATGTAACTGTGTACACTCAGCCTATTCAGTTGAGTAGTGCTGAATTCCAGGTGACCACAGCAGCAGTCTGTAAATCTTTTTCATCCTTTTTTAGAAACAGTATTTAAAAAATTGCAGAATGGCAATATGGTTACAGTTCCTCTGCGAGGTAAAGTATGCACAAGTGCTCCTGGTAGGCTTCATTCTTAAATTAATGTGGGATATTCTTTGTCTCTCAGGTTAACTGGACTTAGTCAGAAAGTGTATTTGTGTTTGAAACAATACCAGATAATTGTCAGAAGACAATTTGTCAGATGATTGTCAGACAATATCAGAATTGTCAGTATTCAAATGGCACTTGTTTGCTGGTTTTTGTACCATCCAAATCAGTGATTCTCCTCCTCCTTCACGTTGTAAATTCACCTGGGGAATTGAGTGACTCAGTTTGGTAATGGCTCCAGATCATGCTTCTGTTTTTTTGTTTGTGTTTGTCCATTCCACCACTCCCTTGATAGCTTCTGAGTTTCTGTATTTCCATAGATTACCTTGTTCCAGATGCCTTTGCAGGCATGCAAAGCTCATAAATTCCCTTCTGGTAGCTCTCAAAATCTGCTGCTTTATGCAGGTGGAGAGCTCTCTTGGTCAGCCCTGCCTGTGTGCTTGCTCGCCCTTGCCTGTGCAGGGGAGGACGTGGAGCTACCTGGGCTGTTCTCACCTCTTCTCCTGCATGGCTGCATTCCTGCCTCTCCTCCAGGTCTGGCCAGGGAGGAGCCCATCGCTCTCATCTCTGCAGGTGCTCAGTAAGGAAGTGCTTCTGTGTCCTAAGGAACCAGAGGCAGCTCAAAGCTCTGTAGCTTTTTGAACGTAAATTGTCACATAAATATTTGTCACATAAATCCAGCTATTTCTGAGGTGAGAAAGAGGTTGTCTAGCAACTGCAAGTTTCCTTGCTTAGGGCTAAAGGGAAAAACTGCAGAAACGTGTTGGGGCACTACAAGGTATAAAGCAAAGGCCTCCAGCTTGGAGACCTAATGCAGCAATCCCTGCTACTCACCTTGCCTGGACAGCCCTATCTGTCTTAACCTGCAGAAGCAACTCAGAAAGTGCTACAGACAAAAGAGGTTGTGAAAGCTTGGTAGTAAATAAATCTCTCTCCTTCCTTGCCTTCCCCCTCTGCTGTCTCATCACCCCCCTCTCCCCAGCATCGGGAGGCTGATGGAGACGACCTGCTGGAGGAAGCCTGTCAGCCTCTTCAGCGTGAGCAGCTGTCGCATTTCAACCTCTTCCACCGTGAGGCTGTACATAACTGTGCTTTGTTGCATTTGCAATAATCAGGAAAAAGTCCCCAATATATTACAGTGCTGATAATTCACCATTCACAAAACCCAGTGGTTGTGGTAGCAGATAGCATTTCATTATTGATGTGTTACAGAACCACTTGCTCAGCATCGCTTTCCTGTGAGCTCCACAGCGAGCACTCTTGGCCAGCTGTTTGATGTCAGCACTCCTCTGTTACCACCCACCTGCAGTTCAGGTGGTTGGTTACAGCATTGTGCATGCATAGAGAAGCTCTTCTCAAGGAAGAAATTACTAATTTATCTGCAAGTCACCAGAAATAAATTTAGTTTAAGTTACTTTTGTATTTATTTAGTCACCGGTCGCAGGTTTGTGACAGCTGATTTCTGGTCATCTGCATTTACTTTGAAAATGCATTCAACTGGATTATCTGCTTTTCATCTTGTTAATAAAAAATGAGCTAGTGAAAAAAGTGACCATGCTCTCAGTGCTGTCTGTACCTTTGAGCTTTGCCTTTCTTGCCAGCAGTTATGAAGCAGGTATTTGGGATCTTCCTGAGTAAGTGTCACATCTCTGTAGTTGTGAGAACAAGTCTTTGATTACCTTGTTTTATGAAAGACTTATCAAAGTAACTTATCAAAACTTATATTCCTTAAAGCTTGATGGTCCAATATGCTGTTTGCTGATGGCTTATTCTATAAATCTGACTACTATAGTGTTGTAATTGGGTGGGCATCCACCATGCATGGAGAATCCAACATGCAGAGCCAGGGCATGCCGTGCTGCCATGTCAGTAGTACCTGCATTTTGGGATCAGCGTATATTTGACAGTGCCAAAATACAATATAACATGAGACACAAGTAAGTCAGAGAAGTGAACCACTGTAAAGAACATCTCTTTAACATAATGCAGCATCAGCAATTGGGTAGAAGCCCCAGAAGGGGAAATAAGGCTTTTTGGCTGGTGTGCTGCCTTTGGGCCTTTGTGATTGCTCTCCACCACTGCCCTACTGACTCTGCTCTCTAACAGGTTTTATGCTGGCAAAAGTAGATCTGCAGGAAATGTGTGAATTTTCTGGGGGTCCCAGAACCACCTTAAATAACTGAGTGCCTCTGGGCACTGGTGCTTGGGCAAGTGCCACAGTCGTTGGTGTTTCCTACAAGACATCCCTTAGACGGGGATGTGGTGGAGTTGAGCTTTGAAGCCTGCTACAGCACTGGAATATTGCTGAAACCCTTATAAACCCTGTAAAATTCACTGGATTTTAATGCTGCTCACTAATTACACAGCTCGATTAGTGAATGTATCTGACTGTCCCACTGTGTGTGGTGCAGGTTGCAGGTGGTTTTGTATCCGGGTTTCCCACTCGAGGCACGTTGAACAAACTGGTGTTTGTTGGGACATGGTGCAGCAGCATTACATAAACTTGGAGTAACTTCCTTACGATGCAGAGAAAAATGTATTTGCATGATCTCGAGCCCAGGTGCAAGGCTGCAAAACTTGCTGGTCACAAACCACAGAGGCCAGGCTGGAGCTGGGGGAGGCTTTCAGTGATGGGTTGAGCTGGGGGGGAAGGGTCAAAACAAGCCCTATAATGGAAAGCAAGGCTGAACCTTTGCTGGGAACTCTGGCTCCATAATTGCCACACTGTGTGATGTTGCCATGGCTGCCCGGCCTGTCCCTGCGTGGTTTCCTGGTGTGTGAGAGCGGAGCTGAGGCTGCCGGCAAGTGGAGAGTTGCCGTACGTGTTTGGGGAGCTCAGGCGTGTGCTGGCAAGCCACAGTGACGGGAGTATCCCGACTGAGACATTTGAGGCTTTGGGAGTCTCTCTCCCATCTCTTCCCTTCAACAGATCAGAGGACGAGCTGAGATTTTTGTAGAACTTCAAAGCCCCCTTTTACTACCTTCTTGCTATCGCTGAGTCCTTGGTTCTGTCTGAAGCTGTAGTCGTGCTGGGGAACAAGGTGGCAACGTGAAATGAAGGATCCTGGGGGGCATGGACAGAGGCCTGGAGGGGCTCTCTGGGTCTGGAGGGCTCTGGTGTGTTTTGATCAGAGATCCTTCGGCTGCGTTGCCATCTGCATAGCCTGTGAATAGTTTTCTCTGGCATGGACCTTGTTCCTCAGTGTTGCATCATCTCTGGGAGAAAGGCCAGGTCCGGAGCCCCAGCACAAAGGCTTTCTGAAGCCGATGAAGCTTGTTCTGTGTGCAGAGCGTCTCTCTCCTTCCTGTCGTCCTTTCCACGGGATTCCTGAAGCGGCCTCCGTCCGAGAGCCCCTTCGTCAACAGCTGCTTTATCTCCGCCGCTTCCTGCACACCTGGCTGATGCAACGTCTGCCTTGGAAGCCGCTGCTGAAGTCTCTGGAACTGGGTTGTTTGCCCTGGCTGGGAGTGGCCAGGCAGGCAGCCTTCGTCACGTGGAGGCCTTAAATAGATGTATAAAGGACGTACAGCCAGACCTGCAAGGCAGACAGTATTTAGTGGGATTATGGAGAAATCTTTTTTCCAACGCTAGGACTGGAGGTTGCTATCCTACTCCTGGCAACTCGGTTGTGGTTAGCCTTCCACTGCTTGCAGCTTTGGGACACTGCTCTGTGCCAATAAATTCTGCTGATTCCCCTTCTATATTCAGCAACTTCCCGTGACTCTGGACTGTCCAGATTCTCATGGGAACTGTAATTCTCTGGGTTTGGATTTGATCCTAGTTATTGCCCTTTATTGCTCTGTTTCCCTCTGACCTTGCATGTGGTATAGGGTTTTCTCTGAAATCCCTTCCAATTGCAAGGTCTAGAGGTAGTGGGGGGTTTTTTGAGGGGGGTGTTGTCTGACAGCCTTTTTAATTTAGGGTTTGTCTACTTAGAGAAGTTTAATAGTTACACAGGCACAACCATTCATGTGAATATTATTACATTCACAAGCAGCAAAATCTAGAACAAAGAAACACTCTGGTGTGCTAGGATTAAAACAGTGTCATTTACATTATTTAAATTAATCTTGAGTCTTATTTTAACCATAGCCATTTACTGGTGTTGGGAGGCCTCTTCAATTGAGTCTAGAAATGTAGGATTTATGTGGATATGGTGTGGCAGACTGAGCAGCTGTGCTTTCCAGTATTGCTGTTGCTAGTTGTCTGCTCTGCCCCATTGCAGAAATTTATTGCCCCTATAAGAGAATCTAAAAGGGAATATGTGTCTTACATGCTTCTGCTTTTGGTCCAGTCTTGGCATCAACTGCACTTGATGAGACCTGGCAAAGTTTCCTTCCTGCCAGCTGTTTTGGCAAAGGCTTAGAGGGGACAGTTGCAGCAGTAACATCATCTGCCACAGCTGGATTCACTGCAGGTTAGTTATCAAGGCCTTAATCTCAAAATACTGGTTCTGAACCTTTTTGTTTGCCATTTTTTTTTTGAGTTACAGACATCTGACTGTTCTCCTTCACCCTGTGGGAAAAGAGAGCAACTATTTCAGAGTACAGAACTGGCACAGCCATTAGGATGTGTTCCTCTTGCTGCAGAATAGTTCCCCCCCCACCCACCCCATGACTGTCCCAAATAAAAAAATTATAGAACTGGAAGGGGGGTGTTTTTCCTCTTACCCATTTACTTCAGTAATTTTTGTATTAGAATTTCTGTGAGGTATTATGTATAATTCTTCTTTTCTTCTTTATTGCTGTGTATCTTTCAGGAAGGAACAGAAAACTGTATTTGCAAAAATAAACGAGTTTCAGGGGGTAACCTTGCTTTCAGTTTTGAAAATACAATTCTAAATACTTCAGTATTTGAAGAATTTGTCATCTTCAATGACAACTTGTTATGCTGTGGGACAGAGGCAATATAAAACAATGTTTTTAGCATAGAAGGGGGCTAAGAATTACTTTTCCTGAGTCTATTGGATTTTTCTGCTTTTTTTTCCACTCTTACCATAATTTCTTAAGATTTATTTTATAATTAACACTTTTCAGGTGTTAGCATTTAATGTAGGTTGCTAGATTTTAAAAATATTGTCTCATGAATTTTTCTTGAGTATGTCCTCTGTTGATGGCCCTTAAAGTTATGAGCACCTTATATGAAGTTCTCAGTTGGGATAAACATTTTCCCTTTACATTTTACTCCTTTAAAAACACGGTCTCTATCCCTGTATTTCTCAGGAGGTTGTGTGTGCAGACCATTCAAATGCTGCCAGGTCACTTCTCATCAGCCTGGGGAACAAGCAAAGTTTCCTGGTGTCTGCCTGCCACCTCCCCATAAACATACCTCGGAATAATCTGGTCTACCACAAATCGCTGCTCCTCTGTAATTTGCTTCCCCTTTCTAATTTGGCGTGTGTTTGTTTATGGAATTATCTTTATGTATGACTCTTCAACCAATTTCAAATCGATATAAATTAAACTTTCCAGTAAGGTTCTGTGATGCAAATTAGATGTTTTAAGAAACTCCAAACAAACCCTTGCCTAATGTCTCCACCTCCAGAGTGCATTGGACTGTAAAGAATGTGGTTGACTGTGCAGTAGAAGGTATTTCGGGAAGCAAAGTCTTATCTGGCCTTCCTTTATCCCTTATTAATTTTTTTTCTTCAATTTCTTATCATAATACCTTAAATCCTTACTGATTCCAAAAGAAAAACACCAGGTTTTGTTTTTTTGTCTGCAAAACAAAGAGGTTTTGCATAACTTCTTGTCTGCTGAAGCAGCAGTAAAGTTTTGAGGTTATGCTTTTTGCTTTCCTGAGTGATCTCTGCAGTCTTGGGTCAGTTGCTGAGAATACTTGACTATGCATTTCATCCTTTCTCTGCTTGATGGTTTAATTTCTTTCAGTTGCTCACTGTCATTGTTTGTAGTCCCTTAGGGTGTAGTTTGCAGAGGAGTTTAACTGAAATTGATGTTTTCTTCATCAGATAAAATGATGAAATCCCATGGCTGGACAGATGAAAATTGCCTTAAAATAGTTTAAACCTTGTTTAAGCAAATTTAATCAAAAGATTTTTAGTTTCTAGCTGTTCACTAAATTGTATCAAAATCGGTTTAACTTGCTTATAGCTCAGTTTTAAACATGCCTTGCATAGCCTTCACTGAACTGCTTTATCATGCTGGCTGTTTCCATGAAGCACTTTAAGAATAGTGGGAATCATTAATATGATTTTATATCTTGTATGGAACAACTTGACTGATGTATAGGCCCATGGACACAAAAAGCCGTTTGAAACCACCTGTGTCCTAGAAGCAGCAGTCTTGCCTTTCCCCAGTCCTTGACTCCAGGTCTCGGGCAGCATGGTGAGCAGCATCAGGTCTCACTGAGTTACTGCTTTTTTGAACATTAAACAATTTTTCAGTTGTTATTCTTGTTCTGAGAGCTTCCTGGTGCTTTATCATGGTTCTTCAGATCCAAGAGAGCAAGATGAACTCAGAACCAAATGTAGACATACAAGCATTTATTTTTGCATATGATTATATATAAAACAGGAGATAGTCTTAAGAAAGCTCTAAGACAGATAAATCTTTACCCACTGCGCTATATTTGCCAATAGTTTGGCTATCACTGTGTGCATACATGGCTAGTAATGGGTACTTGTGTTGCCTTTTCTGATCCTTTCTGTTGTTCTCCCAGACCTGTGGGGTGGATGGATTGCTGTCTTGCTTTGTCAGTCAGTGAGCAGATGATCTATGGTACCAATGGTAACAGTAAATACTCATGTCAATGTTTCATCACAAGCATTTGTGTTGGTAGATTGAGGCACAATTCAAGTCTTTTTAGGAATCTGTAGGTTTCAGAAAAAGTTGGAGCTGAATGACTAGGGTTTGTCTGCTCTGCCCCTTCCTCTGTAGGTTGGAAATTCTGGGAATTTGATGCCTTTTTTTTTTTTTTTTTGAGCTAGTGGTTTTAAATGCAAAAACCCTTCATTTGAGTCTGTTTGCACTAAAGGTGCCTGCCCTTCTGTGAGGATCTGTCCTTGACACGAGGTTTATGGGTCTGCTGGAAAGAACAGGCAGTGCTTGCTCTGTGTCCAGTGGACTGCACATGTGTTTGGGTGACACCAGCTGATGAGACAGGACATTTTCAGTATGATAATTGAAGCACTCCATGTGTACTTTAGATGTCCCCTAGATTTTTGGCTATTCTGAAATTTCCAGGGGAAAAGATGAATTAAGAAGATCCATAAGCCTGCTAACACTGTTCATACCGTTGCACTTCCAGAGCAGTTTGCTACTGATGCAAATGGCAATGTAAGTATGAACTGGTCAGAATTCGCTGGCTCTGTCCCAGCTGAGGCTGATGGAGAGGATGCCAAGGAAGGCTGCATGGCAGAGCTGCTGCTTCCAGTTTGCCACCTGCTCTGGCCTATGGCAGCATGAGATGCAAGAGAAAAATGTGCTTTGAATTTTGTGACTGGCAATGGCTTGGGAGTGTCAGGATGCTCATTGTATATGGGCCTCATCCGGTCTAGGTGACCTGCAGGCCTGTTGTTGAGCACGAAGAGGAGGATGGCGGTTGTAATTTGGAGGCTAGCAATCCTGGGTTCTCAAAAGTCTTGGGTCTGCATCTAATTTTGGAAATTCAGTAACTGGAGGTGTGGAGAAGTCGTAAAGTGTTTGTCCTTTGCTGTCTGTGATATGTGAGATATCTGAGATATGTGAGAAGTGGCCATTGTGAGTGCAGGCAGTGGGGATTTCCCTGTCCTCTCTCCCCTGGCACAGGTGTTGAATTTGTATATAGTCAGAAAAAGCTTTTCTCAGTTTTTCCACGATGTGTTTTGTACCAGTGTTACCTTCTTACCATTCTGGGCAATGTGTGAGACACTGGATGCACGTTGATAAAATACATCTAGTCCTCTGTAGACGCAGACTCACAGACTTGCACTTACACTGTGGAGAAATGGCTGAGTCTCTCTGTCCTCCCCCTGCTTGGTAACTGCTTTCTCTTTGAGCCTGTGACAGTGGGAAGGTACAAGGGGAGTGCTCTCTCCTCTCCCCCCCCAAGTTGTATAGCCTCACCTGAGCAGCACCAAATGGTGATGAAGTCTGGACATCTGAATTCAGGTAATACATGCAGTTTGTGAGGCTGAGGTTTTTGTCTGAAGGGTGAATTTTTCTTGGCTCTCACAAATATTTTGTGGAGTCTGTCACCAAGTGTTGCTTGCCAGAGGTGTCTGTGAGACCAGGACACCAGTGAAAACACGAACAACCACATCTTGAAGGAGGAAGCTGTAGCGAGCTGTTTGACCATGCTTGATTGTCCCCATTAATCCTGACTTTTAACACCAGAAGTAATGAAAAGAGTTCCCAGCAGTAAATTTTCTGTATCTGCGTTGGCAGTGGTTGTGGAAGTGAGCCAATGCAGCGCTGCGGCTGTTGCATCCTGAACAGAGTTTTGAAAAGTTAAAATTCACTGTTACAGCAGGTGTTGCCTAAGTGCTGCCTTCACTTGGTCAGCAGAGATTATTATTACAGTCCTTTCCATCGATACAGGATGTTACCTGAAATAATTGAATAGCATACTTTTACATTTTAGCCAAGGCAACCACGTAGGGTTTTAGTCTGAAGGTGGGCAAGTCCCTTGGTGTGTGACTGGTGCTTAGTGAGTACTGGGGATCCCAACACTGGGGTGGCTGTGCAGGTGGATGCTCATCTGGGCTGTTTTGAAGATGATGGGGAAAACCAGGTGCCTTTATAGTGGTATGACTGGTTAAGGAGGCAGAAGTGTAGATCCCAAATGTGGGAAGAAATATATATCTTTAAATCCTGTATTTTCAAAGCCAGCTAAGCATCATTTACCTGTTAGACCATCAAAATTCCTATTTCCATTTGATTTCAAGAAGTGTTTTATCGTGAGATAGGTTTGTGGTCTGAAGCATATAAAATTGGCAGTAAGGCTTTGCATTTTAGGAGAACTTATTCCAGTGGCACTGGAGAGAAGGAAGTTGGTGTGACAGTACACCTGTATATTTTTGCAGGGAGAGGTAGGAAGGAGTTTGGGGATTGTATATACAGGAAATTAGTCAGTTCAATGGGTGAATGTTTTGATCTCAATGCCAGTATTTTCTGTGCAGGCTAATATTTAGGTGCTACCAAGCCACGTTTTTCTAAGACTAGACTGCAACCTAGCCTGAAGGTGATGTGGACACTTGAAATTGGTCTCAGCAATCTGTTTTGAATGTTACATCGTCAAGAGTTGAAAGTACACCTATAACAGCAGCAACAAACAGCAAAATCTGAGCATGGGTGATGGTTGAGCAAGTACTGCTGGGTCAACACAAAAGCAACTGAACTGGAATTTGCCTTGTCTAACCTTTCTGTTTGGTATTTCATGTTTCTGCAGTAATCTCCCAAAAGTGAGCGTTACTGTTGTGCTGAAACAGTCTGGTGTTTGTACAGCACTGATGGAAAGACGATTTCCTATGAGAAGTGGCTAAAAATGTGTCCCAGTTACCCCAGAACTGACCAGATACCCTGTGACTCTCGAGTCCAGAAGCTGTACATGAAATCCTCTGGTTCTGCTGAGTCACGAGCAGGCAGGAGGCTGGAATTTGTCCTGATGAAATCTCAGGCTGCTGCCAGCTGGGGATGGTCATGGCAAAGACGAGATCAGTGGGGGGGAAATCTATGCAAATATTTAAAAATCTTACGGAGAGAGGAAGTTTTTTATGTCCCTTAAAGGGAAGAGTGCTTCAGAATCTGAGAAACTTGTCCTATTTTTTTTAACCTCATGCCAGAGTTTTATGTGACTCTGGGTTGAAGCAGGGATTGGTGTCTGGAGCTTTTAGCTGCATTTGAGCAGTGGTTTGTCTCATCTGGTGTCAGTATAGAAATTACAATTCTGTCACAAGCTGGAGAAAGAGTAAATGAGACACTCCTTAAAGGTCCTTTTATTTTTATTTTTCCAAAAATCACACTCAAGGACAACCAGACTGTCTTGGGTTTGAGCTGCTTGTGAGCCGAGTCCTGCCTGTTCTCTTTTTCATCTCCCACCTCCCTGTGAGACCATTGCTTTGGGGCATAACAGGGAATTGCCACAGACCACTTAGAAATCTTTATGTGCTAGTTCTGTAATTCACTGTATGCCTGTCATACTGTCAGGAAGATTTCTCTTCGGGATGTATACTGAAGAAGGAAAATATTTCCGTGTGCTAAGTGGCCTGCCTTTTAAGACAGGAAAAGGCAGTATAGCTTGTGGCATTTAAACTTTGGGACTTTCTCACTCTTCCTTAATTTGCCCGTGTAGTGAGTGTGTGTTTTTGTGTTTTGGGGGTTTTTGTGTGTTAAACAATGCCTGGACTATGGTGTCCAAAGGCAGTTCCCTGTGAGAAATTCACTACCCATGGGAAAACTTGGCTCTCTGCCTCTCTGTAGCCCAGGAGGGTTTGCTGGCAGAGCCCCCGAGATGCCGGGGAGCACGTGACGGTCGGCTGCGAGCGCAGGCTGGCTCATCCCGCTGCCGGAGCCGCGGGAAGGCTGCGGAAAGTTATTCTAGGCTGCCCTTAAAGCCTGACGTGCAGAGAGGATGGCTAAATTGTCACTGATTTCCTTTGATTTTGGAGCTACCTTTACTCCGTGCAGAAATGCAGCCTCACTCTGTATGGTGGGGGTTTCCTCAGAGCTGAAGAATAATAGCTCCTTTATGAAGGTTTGTGTTATTGAGGTTATTTGCATAACGAGGAGCTGATCCCGTGTTACCTCCGTCCGCCATCCGACCCTTGGAAGTTTGCGTTTATTGGCGATTTCACTCGCTGCTGGAGCTGAACTCTGTGGTTGGCAGGGACAGTGGGGCCGGGGTGTGGGGTTCCCTGCCAGCCCCGCCATGCCGTCCCCCTCACCCCAGCTCCCTGTGCCCACGCTGCAGCTCCGCCGTCTTTCCCGTTGGGGCAGCCTGTGTGTGAGTGCCCAGATGTCTGACGTGACTCTGCTGTGGACTGGTGTCAGCTGGGATTTTGGAAAGTTGGGGCCCACTGTGCTCATTGGGCTGAGTAGTGGGTGCAGAAACCAGGAGAGGCCTGGCTTGCCACAGGGACAGCCACTCTGCCGTCCCGCTCACCCAGTGAACACAAACATGAGCTGATCTGGAGTGAGAGGTCCCAGCTCTGTCCACCTCGGCTCTGTCTCATTGTCCTCCCAGATGGGGCTTTGCCTGCAACTTGTTTAGGGAAGGATTTAGGAGATGCTGGTGAAGAGCTGTGGGTGATAGGTGACAGCTGCTGCTTATATGCAGGAGGAGCTAATAGATTGCTTATCTGATAATTATCCTAAGTTTAGGTGGGGGAGGGGGGAACTGTCATTACCGGCTTTATGGAAGAGCAGCTCATAGCATGTTGGTCCAAGACTGTGAAAAAAAACCAACAACAACAACCCACTGAAGTACTACCATCTACCTCTTCCCTGTCCCCACGTATGGAAATTAAGTAAAAATGATGCGGCATGTCACTGAAGGAAATCTGTTTCTGCTTTTCTTTTGCTGTGAAAGTCTTCTTTGGGGTTATGCAGGGAGACCTCGTTCTGTAACAGAGATGCAATGCTTTGTTTCTACCCTGGTAGGTTTCCCCATGTCCGTGACGTGTTGGCCGAGGCTCTGCGGCTCCTCTCCGCCCTCGGAGCGGCCAGTCGCTGCCCTCTGGACTCCGTGATCCCCGACGGGCGTCATGAGCATTGCAATCCCTCTGGGAGTCACCACACCAGATACATCCTACTCCGACATGGCTGCAGGATCGGAGTGAGTGTTACCCCATGGAGGAGGAGAAGGAGGAGGGGAGGGTGTCAAGGGGCTGCCCTGGAGTTGTGCTGCAGGATCCGTGCCAGTCCTTTCTCCACTTGGGAGAAAGGGGGTGTGGGTCTGCTGGCCACATGGTATGGATGCAGAGACAGACTCTGAGTGTTTTAACAAATGCAGTGTTACAGAAGTTGGTAAGTTTGACACAGGAGATGGGGAAAAGGAGAATTCCAACAGTGTGAGGCACTCAGTCTTGGGTGTTATGTCAGCTTGGCTAGTAAGTCTATACTCAAGTGCAAGCAGTTGTGTGTTTGTACCCATGTTTGACGTTGGCAAGCCAGGGTGCAGGAGCAAGCCAGCTCCTTTTGCAAAAGCTGTGTTGTATGAGGGATCAGTGTGCTGAGCCTCCCTCTCAGTGGAGCCTACTAGCTCAGACTCAGTACCAATCTTACATGACTGATTTCTGGACCACTTTGGAGCGCTGCCAGAGATATGAGACAGCATCAGCCTGTGTAGACACCTTTATTTTGTTCCTGCCACTGAGCAGTTTCCAAGAAGCACATCTCAGTGGTTAGTCCTTTCAGGGTCCCCACCACAGGACCCTGTGCAGGGCTGTCACTGCAGTCCTCTCTCTGAGGCCTCTTGGAGGGGACTTATTATTTCTTTTAGAAGATGGTGCTTCTGCAGAAGACAGGAGCATTTCAAATACAGCAAATATTGCATTGTGATCTTTTATTAAAACCCATGGCAGAATGATGTCAGCTCGGATGAGTACTATGTTTTTGTCGGGGGCGAGAGGGAGGGCTCAAGTTATTTCTGTGTGCTTCTGCCTCCTGCCTTCCTGCAGCCTTGAGATACAGACTCTAGCATCTCTACAAAAATTTACAAGGGCATTTTGGAGATAGATTTCCCCCATGTATTATTTAAAGGTACCTACTGTGCAAATACCTGCATGTCAGATTGATCAGTGTAGAACAGATACTGCTCCAGACTATTAATTTTGAGCTGTAAGAGCAGTGGGTTACGGTATGAATAATTGCTTTTCCCTTCCATCTTGCCCTGATTTGTCTGTGCACTGAGTTTGACTACACATTTTCACTCTGCAGGACTGCTAATGCTCTTTTTTTTGTCTGTCTTGGCACTGGCCCCATTTTAGGCATTCTTCTTCGTGATGCTTAATTCCATCCTAAAGCCCATATTTTAATATGTTGTTTTTAAATGGAGAGCCAGAATCTACTAAGTCACTCATCTCCAGTGGATATACAATCCTTCACTTTTCAATATTTAACATTCAGCATTGCTTGTCACCATGCTTCTCCCACACTAGCATTTTAAAGACTCAGCATGCAGGAATTTTAAACTGTTTATGACAGGAGAAAGAGTGCTAAATAGTTTACTCATGTACTAGGCACTTTGCTTTCAAAGCTGAACATGGTGGAGAGGAGAGCCAGATGTATCTACATCTATGCATGTCCCGTGTAACATTGAAATATCAGAAAGACTGTCAGTAAACCTTCTGCAAAGCATTATTTCCTTTTTCTCTAGTTGTAAGAAATTTGTAGGTCCAACTTGAGGCTAGGCTGGAGTGGTTTGAAGAAAGAGTTCTGAAGATTTCTGAATTGGCTTCTCTGTTTTCTAAAAATCGGGAATGCCAGGACTTAGTTCTCCAGGCTTTGCACTGATGTACTGTTATTTGTTCCTGAAGTATCCTTCATGAGTCTGTTCAAAGTTAAGGCTATCCTCCACTTCTCCTTTGAAACTCTACTAGTTTAATACATCAAGTTTGGGGTACCTGAGCTTCTTGTCTCTTACAAGAGATTTATTTCAAAGATGTGCATCACAAAGGCAGAGGGAAAGAAAAAGGAAAACTAGGTGGCCTTCTTTTCAGTCTGAGCTTTCACGTCTTCTTCCCCTGGTGTCTGATACAGAGGGGAGGTGAAAGTGCTGAAGGGTATCTCTGTTCATCTGAGGGTGAACATGGAGGCTGCAGAGTAGTTTTGCTGTGTTAGTGTGACTGCACATTGGAAGTTGTTGAAGATCCTTGGCAGGCTGCTGCTGAGGAAGCATGGGCCCCAGCGTTGTTGCCCCTGGACACCGTTGCACCAACAGTCTTCAAGTTTTATTGCTAATGCCTGCGGCAGCATTGCTGGTATTCCAGGCTGACTGTAGTTAGGAATGTGGGTGACTTGGACAGATCTGCAGCTTAGGCTGTTGAGGCTCTTTTCCTTCTAATATTGTTTCTGAAAATACGAATAAACCTGAATGGATTTAACTCTGTACCAATCTGGAAGTCCTAAAGGACTGTTGCAAAGATCCAGCAAGGCTGGATTATGTGGCAAGCTCTACATGGCGTCTTTTATTAAGAAGTATATCCTCTGAGAGGTGTCCCCACCTGTATCTCCTGCTTTTGACAATTTAGCTAGTTGTAGTTACATTGAAAACGAACGGAATTTATCAAGTCGTGCACCTAAATCCTGAGCTACAGAAGTGGGGCTTGCATAGTTTAAGGTCTTCTACTTTCTGCAGTTCTTTGTGCAATAAATTACTTCTCCTTTGTGTTGCAAAGACAGATCCACCTTACTCCAGAACAAGCCAGAAGGTTAGTGAGTTGTAGAGTATATCAGGTTTGGTGCCAGGGTGGGGCAAGCTTCAGTGCAGCAGAGATTTCAAGAGCTAATAGGAAGTCCAAAGGGCACAGGGGTTAGTGTTCTTGGGTGGTGCCTAAACACTGCCCCATGCGTGACCACTGGCCGTTGGTGTTTGAACACTGCCTGATTCACCCTGGCAATGTAGGACCCGCTGAGAATCCTGTGAGATCTTAACAGAGCAGCAGAGGTCCAAGGTAAAGTTTTTCTTTCCTGTATTTTTCTTTCCTGCTTGCTCAGCTCCTAGCTAAAATTTGAAGATTTCAGCTGCAGACATGAGTCAGTAATGTTCTGCTGTGTTCTGTGAGAATAGCAGAAGTAGGGGCCCTACTTGTAATCTTTGCAGAGGTTAGCTGCCTTGTATCTCCTGCTTGTAACAGGCAGTGTGTTTCCTGGCTGGTATTCTGCCCATAGCCTCATTATCTAATACTCCCTGCATTGAATTGCAGCTGTCCCTTCTCTGAGTAGGGTTTCTGCAGCTTTCTACTGAGGGATATACCTTTCATTTTTAGCTGCTTTTTTTCACCACCATGTGGTGGAGGAGTGCATTGTACCTCAGCAGCACATTTCCTGTTCAGCACATTGCACACTGTGTTGCTGCATTGAAAGCACGGGGCAAATCTCCTTTGTCTGTGGCCACTGTCTGTTCAGGTCATGAATTTTGTCGCCTCTTTGTAACAGGAATCTCCAGCTCCTGGTCCTTGTTGTCAGGATAGCTGCAGGTTTCTTGCAGACTTTATTACAGGACATTGGACTTGGCTAACAATTAGTATCTGAGGGAGAGAGAAACAAGCACAGATGCAGTAAAGCTGCTTAGCTGCTATTTGAAATAAGCTGTTGCAGAGATAACACAGCAGTGCTGTTCAGTGGCTTTGAGATTATGCTGGCTGCATTCAGATGTGAATGCTGAACTAGACCCAACTTCTTCAACTATAAGGAAACTGAGCTGCTTACATGCTAATTATCTTTTTAAATTCCCAGATTGAGACCCAGTTATCCAGGGTGGCCCATACTCAGTTGCTTCCCTCTGTTGAAAGCAGGTTCATCCTGTACAACTTCTGCACACATGATGCCTGGTGAAGTGCATATTAACACCTCAATTTCGTGAAGTTTCTTCATTTTGAGCTCATGTGTTGAATAGAAAAGAGCAGTGAAATACTGACACTAAAAAAACCTGATGTTATATTGATGGGTTTTACTTCTGGCCCTTTCTGCAGCCCAGAGTCTGTGGAAGCTAGTCCAGCTGTCAGTGAGAAGAATGTGTACTCCAGCCACGGCTATGGGGCCACCGAGAAACACAGCTATCGCGGGCTGCCTTACGCAGTGAGTACTCTCTCTGCAGTGAATCAGCTCTTTACTGTCTACTTTACTCTTTTCTCCTTCTTCCATAGTTCTTTGCCTGTTAAGCCTTCAGATTTTTGGCTTATTTGTTAGGGAATGCTGAGTTACAGCTGAGTTCTGCCATACCTTTTACATTTGTGTGTTTACTGTTTGTGAAGTCTTACATACTCCAGCAAGCTTTAGTAGTGTTCTAGGTGATAGATTTTTAACTGAATGAAGTGTACAAATGAAGTGTGAATATATAATATTTTCCTGGTGGTAATTTTATGCCCCGTTTGGTTTATTGTGCACAGTTTGTACTTGTTTCAACTGCGCAGATTTTCGTATTGGTAATGTAACTATGAGAAACAAGGAATGGTCAGGAAGAGCGGGAACATGGCTTGAAACTATGGGATGAACAGGGTGTCACAGAATCACTGAGATTGGAAGGGGCCTCTTGAGATCACATAATCTAACCCCACCCTGCTCAAGCTGCCTCTACTTGAGCAGGTTGCCCAGGACCATGTCCAGTTGGATTTTGAATATTTCAACAGACAGCAGCTCCACAGTGTCTCTGGGCAACCAGTTCCAGTGTTTGACCGTTGATGTAATCTCAGATTATTAGCAGCACAACAGTTAGTGGCAAAATATCCTAGTTGTTCTCATGCATTTTGGGTTTAATTCATTGATGCAGAAGAAAAACATTCACTTCTTTCAGAGCCAGTGCTTCACCTTCTTGGTACACTGAGGAATTCAGACTAGTGTTTTACAACAGTTGTTAAATAATAACCTGGGAACTGTAGATTTGGGGCTTCAGTTTCTAGCCATCATATCCTCACATTAAAAGTAGTACTGCAAATACTCATTTTCAGGATCATAATTATGGAGCCCCTCCTCCTCCAACGCCGCCAGCCTCTCCTCCTGTCCAGACCATTATACCTCGTGCAGAACTGAACGGCCTGCACTCACCTGATGAGGAGAACTCCGGGGACAGTGAGAGCTCCTCAGAAGGAGAAGCAATTCCCACTTGGTGCCATTGCAGTGTCTCTCAAGATGGTTTCCTCCTCAAGTGTGAAAAGTGCAGGTAAGCTTTGGTGCAGTACAGATTTGGCCTGCTCGTCGTGTTGACTTCTCATGGCAAACCGTGTCACTTTTGGGCTGTGGGACAGACTTCCTTTTGCTAACTGGAGGGTTCTTTCCAGTGCTTTACCTAGTATTTACCCTCCTCCTTTGCGTTGTCAGCCTGACAAGTGTTGGTGGCACCAGGAGTGGAGATGAGGATGTTAAATCGGTGTTCTTACCATCCTGGGCCCCACTGAGGGCACGCATCTTGTGACATCCTGTTGAATTTCAAGTGACTTTACTCCTACAAACCAGCTTCAATTGTGCATTCTCCTTTGGCAGAGGAATGAGCAGGGGGAAGGTGATCAGACTCCGCCGCCGGAAGCAGGACAATGTGTCAGGTGAGCTTGATGTTGTCATTCTCATAATGGTGATTTTTGCTTTCCTTCTGCAAGACCTTTGTCTTTCAGCTGCTGTAATCCTCTAACTGTGATCAGTGTCCACTAATGTCTTTGCCTCCCAGCCCCTGGGATTTCCTCCTCTCCTGCCTCACCTCAGTTAACTCTTGGGAAAATCAAATTATCTTGTGAACAGAAAAGGGAAACGTTCATCAGTGCCATTCTGTAAGATAACAGAAGTTTGGGACACCTGTTCCTAGTTTGGGTGGGAAAATGGAGGTGGTATGGAGCTGTGTAGAGTCATCAAGTCATCTTGATGAAAATATGCATGAGGGTAAGCTCTTCTCTCTGGGATGAATAAAAAAATGTTGATAACGAAGCACTCCTCTCTGTAGGTGGGGACAGCAGTGCAACTGAGAGCTGGGATGAAGAACTCTCTCCCTCCACAGTGCTGTACACAGCCACCCAGCACACCCCCACCAGCATCACGCTGACTGTCAACCGCGTCCGTAGAACCAAACCTAAGAAGAGGAAGAGGAGTACGGAAAAAGCTCGCACCGCTCCGAAGGCCAAAAAGATCAAGGTATGTGGTGTGAGACAGGATTGCTGTAGTTCCTGCTAAATGCTGTGTGGTGTATTGAGAGCAGGTTGACAAGCTGGCAGTAGACAAAAGTTTTCTGGTGTAATAATGGGACGCCTTGTGTTAGTGACCTGCTAGAGTACGTGGACGCCTTGTGTTAGTGACCTGCTAGAGTACGTGGCTGTTGGTTTAAAAATTACCTTACTGAAACCCCACCCTGATTTCCCAATGCTGTCCATTCATGCTCAGAGCTTGGACTCACATATTTTCCCTTCTGCTCAAATTAGGATTTGGGGAAAGAGCTGTTGGGGTCTGTCTGTAGCAGAGGGGCAGTCTGTGAATGGAATGAAAAATGAAGGGAGTATGGCATTTCTCAGCAGGCTGTGTTAAGGAATCTGGGCTGCACAGCTTCTTGGCACTGTTGTACAGGAGCAGAGATAGTGCCTGTATGAAAAACTGTGTAGGTAGTGATTAATATTTTAGGGATGACTTTACTGTCTTGTCTATGAGAGTTTGGGGACTGAAGTAGTTTTGGATTGCTTGCATTGGAATGCAAGTGTGTGAGCAGCTGGTTCTTTCCCATCACCTGCTGTCTTTGCCATGATTTTCCCCAGATTAGGTTTCCCTTGAAGTTCTTCTGGTAGGCACTGATTAAATAAAAGGCTGTGAGCAGGAGCCATGTGAGGTCTTCAGGTGTTTCGTTGTGAACCAGCTTGATTCCGTTGCTGGCCCTTTCTTCTATCAAAGCCAGTGGGTTTAGTTGGGACAGTTTTGGTTTTGATCTTGAGATTTCACTAAGCATGAGGCAGGCCTTTTTAGTTTAGAAATCCTGGTCATCAAGCTTTTCAGCAGTTTCCACTGAATTTGCATTGCAGAGTCTTTTTGTTCAAGTCCATTGCTTCTTGTGTAGGTCTTCCTGTAATTCTTGCTGTCTTTTGTTAAGGGTGGGTCTGTTGGAGTTAGATCTGGTGTGGTTCTGGGACACTAAGTCTGAGGAAAGGTTATATAATACTTTTTGTTTTTTCTCTCTCTCCTTGTTCGGGGGACAGGCATTTCGAGAGGGCTCAAGGAAGTCTCTGAGGATGAAGGTGAGTGGAACTGAGAAACCTCTGTGATGGTGGTGTTTTGTTTTTTTTTTCCCTGTAACATGCCTGTCTTGGTTTGCCTGGAGGATATTTGATTGTGACCAGCCTCAGAATAATCCCAAACCTTACCATGCACTGCGAGCAGGCCTCTTCAAAAGGGTTTGCACCTTCAGGAATTGCACCTTCAACCTTGCTTTTGCTTCTGATAGCTCATCGCTTTCTGTAAGTTAATGTCATCCAGTTCCAAGAGATATGACTGATTCATGACACCTGGAAGTAGGGTGTTTGATGTAAGGGATGTAGAACTGGTTGTGGCCACTCTTCTATGAGGTCAATTATAATCTCATTGCATCAAAGGTGAAGCTTGGGCATCAAAGCAGCACACAAGTTTCATGTTGGATGTCCCTAGCAGAGTTGCCTTGTTTTTCTTAACATCCTCTTACTAGGGAGGGGATGATATAGTTATCTTTAACCTTCTGCAATACTGATAGGTGTGGCTATCTGATTAAAAGTTTTTGACAAAAATATAGGCTTGCACTTAGAGCTAAACGTGTTCTTAGAAACGTAAGAGTTGCCTTAAAGTTCACGTGGTTCCACCTGACCCCAGTACTGTAGCTGACAGTGGCTACTAGGAGGTGGCTCAGAAGAAACAGGGCAGTGCTGTGGTGGGTCTGTTTGTATGCACCTATCTCCATTCCTTGAGAGGGTAAAAATGCATGAAAACTCTTAATGCTTTTTAATATATGTGATGAAAATAATGATTGTTCTTCAGTGGTCCTTGTCACTAACAGTTCAGTGTCACATATGTGAGTCCCTTGTGAAGCCAGTTAAGTTACTGAGCTTTGGAATGTAATTTCTTGAATTACTTCAATTATTGTCAAGTAAAGAATGAAGCTTAGGTGTTTTTTTTTCTACCTACTTCTTTCTTTCCCTCCTTTACAAGGTGGTATAAAGAAATTATTTGATTTTGCCCTCTCCTCTTTGCAGTGCTTAGGACTTTTGGTTTAACCATCCATGTTTTAGCTTATGCTTTACATCCAGTTTATTTTGAGACCTTGGTGACCATTCAGCTAAGGGAGTTTGGAATTATTTGGGGATCAGTCCCTGCAAAGATGGAGATGCAAACAGTATCATCTAGCATTATGTTGGACATGACTGGGTTGACTGTAGGACAAGACTACATGAGATTTATTTGCCTTTGTGTCCTCTGTTCCTTTGCTTTTTTAAATTGACTTAATTATTTTTCCAAAGTTACTTTAAAAAAAGCTTTTTCTGGCCGTATGCTAGCTTAATTTTCTTGCGTGTAACAGTGCCCAAGTACCAACTCTTAAGAGGTTTTGGTCCTGCATGGAGTTCACCAGAGGTTCCCTAAGTGTCATTGTACAATGTTTTGGAGGACCCACGTTCTGAAAAAGTTGTTCCCACACCTGACGCTCCCTTGGCTTGGAATAGAGCTGCCTTTTTTATAGCATAATCTTGTGGATTGTTTTTTCCTGCTGTGTACTAGCCATTCACCCTTTGCTGTTTGGTGCAGAATTCCCCTTCTGAAGCACATGCCTTGGATGAAAACACAGCTGAAGGGTGGGAGAATCGAATACGCCTCTGGACAGATCAGTACGAAGAAGCCTTCACGAACCAGTACAGTGCTGATGTGCAGAACTTGTTGGAGCGTCATCTGAACTCCCATAAGGAATACGTGGGCAAAACTGCTATGCTAGACACAATCAACAAAACTGAGCTGGCCTGCAATAATACTGTTATTGGGTCCCAGATGCAGGTAAGAACCATTGTGACAGAAATGGGGTAGGTCAGGTCCTCTGGTTTTATAGACTTTTATAGACGTGGGTGAGCAGTATCGTAGCTGATTGTATAATTTCAGACCAGTAGGCACAGATCTGATATAAAAGGGAACAGGAGAGATGACAGTGCCAAGGCAGATGGAGAAACACATTCAACCAAAACCGTGTTGCTAAGCTGGGGATATTTTGTACAGTTCTGTGATAGGGTTCACAGCGATTTTACCATAAATGCTTTTGGTCACCGAATGGCTTGAGGCAGAACCAGATCTATCACTTGCTGGAGGCAGGAAATTTCCTGGTTTGTTCGTGTGTGATTTGTTTATTTATTTATTTTTGGCTTGTGTTGTGTGGAAAGCTATTGTAAAGGACCTTTCAACATTATTTCAATATTTTGGATTATTCTGGTAGCTTTCAAATACTGCACAGCTATAATTGGTTTTAGGGAACTGTCTCTCTCTAACTTTTCTTTTTCAAGATGTGCAATGATTAGTGTCTTGCCAGCTTTATGGAATGCATGTGGACAAGGGGAAACAGGAGAAGGATGTGTTTGTGTGGTGTATGTGCTCCCTGCTACTCTGCTTAGCTGATCTTTCATCTGGTCCGTGCTCTGTTGAACAGAGAGCAGCATTCCCACTCAGTTCAGGCTTGGTGGGTCTTCCTTGTCCCGGAGAATGGAGATGGGGCTTCCTTGTCCAGGAGAATGGAGATAGGTGCAACTGAAAAGGATGGGCTCCAAAACAGATGTGGGGCACTCTTCTGTAGAAGGGGAGCAGAGTCAGAAACCTGAATCTCAGGTATATGTTTGTGCTTGAATCATTCTTGTTTATATCAGCTGACTCACTGCTCTGTGAAGTTCACGTGCTCCCTCCCACCTTTCCCTCTGCTTTCATGTAGGTGAAGCACATCAGGCAGAGCACAGATATTGCCAGCAAGGGAGAGTGCAGAAAGAGGACTTTGGACCCAGCTTCCTTCCACTCTTGTTCTGCAATAATAAGACTTCTGTGGGGGTTGGGGAGGAACACTTCTACTTGGCTATGTGAGTAGCCTTCCTAAAGAGAGCAACTGAGGAAATGTAGGGAAGAAAAAGTTCTGCTTCTCTAGAAATATTAATATTTTCTGAGTCTAAATGTAAGCTCTTCTACCTCTTTCACATGAATTTTAGGAAAAGTCCTGAAATAAGTAATAAAACATACACTGTTTCACTTGATCACCTTCAAAGACTACAGCGGTACAGATGATTATAAAAGATATCATACATAAATGTGCTTGTTCTTGTCATGCTCTCTTGCCCTCTCCCTTCCCTGTACAGACGTAGGTTTTCCCACAGGGAAAAGTGTCCAGCATTCCATATCAGAAGACTCCAAATGCAATATATGCCAAAGAAACAAAAAGATAGAAAGTTGCATAAGAGATTTAGAGAGCTGCAGTTATGCTAAACAAGCTGTAGGTAGGTACCTATCGTGCATGCTGGGAAAGTATAAAGGGACTTAGTGGCTTTGTAGTTCCTCTTGGATACTGAGGAAAGACCAGGTGGCTGTCCTGGGCTGCACCTTCTCAGCCCTTACGTCCTTGTTTTCTCTGCTCAGCAGATGGCTGTGGAGTGTTGTGGGGAGGATAGCCCCCACAGGTGCAGAGTGTGGGGTCTCTTATCCTGTGCTTTATATTTTTGTTCCATTCATTTGTCTCATCTTTGTTAGACAAACTGAGAAGGCTTCCTGGTTTGCAGCAGTTGTCTGTTAACTAGATATCATTACTGGATGTAAAAATAGCTTTTCTGGAGGAAATAGGTACCTTGAGGAAAAAAAATAGGGAGGTTGTGTCAATATGCAGATAGCAGCTGTGTGTAGAAGATGGGTATTGTAACTGCTTGGACATGAAGACCCTAGAGAGAGAAGAAAGGAATAAAATATTTTACATGCCCTGCATACCCTGACAGTTGAGAGAGTTTTTTACTTGAGTAAACAATGACGCAAAAAAAAAAAAAGGAAAAAAGAGGGAAAGTGTGACCTAAGAGCTTCCTGAAGCCAGGAGGAGTAGGGAAAGATGGGTTAAGTTATACATGCAAGATACAGGATTTTGATAATTGCAATGTTTCAGGTAAAACAGTTCTCAACTGTCCTAATGATGCAACAGGAAATTTGTGAAAATATGAAGCTGTTCAGTGTTATGAATAAAATCATCTTAGTGCTGGCTGTTGCCAGATGCCTGGCAAACTGAAAGCTGTGAATCACTTTTCTGCCTGCTCTTCCTGAACCAAACCCAGGGTCAGTATTTGCCCTTTGTTGCCTCTGATAATTGCTGACTTGAGCTCAAACCCCTGATTGATTTAACATTCTGAAGTGAAGAGCGAAAGGGCCTTTATAAAATAAAGCCACTGAGTATTATGCAGATGTTGCTCTGCAAACATACCAGAACAGTTTTGTCTGATTAGCAGTCAGCAATCCCTAGCCTATGACATGAATAAAATAATTTGTTCTTTTCACACATGGAAGCATGGCAGCTAATCCTCTTCATATTTCTAAATTAGGAGAACGAAAACAAGCTGAGCTAGGGTCTTATCAGAAAACCTACGAGATCATTTCTGTTTTACCAAACTCAATTAAGTATTGCAGATGCAGAGCTCTTTCCTTCATGGGCTCTTTTCTCCTCCCACCACCTTATCCCACCTGTGTTTCCCAAGCTGTTTTCCAGCATCAGGTAAACAGTAATGCAAGTCAGTCATGGGCCAGAGGTGAGAGGTAAGGCTACCAGACATGAACTCGCATCTCTGAAAGATACCGAGGGAGCTGAATAGAGTAGAAGAGCAGTTTAGGTTGGGAGGAACCACTGAAGGTCATCTGGTCCAACCCTCCTGCGTTGGGCGAGCTTAGATGAGAAACTGATTATAACAGCAATGAAGTGGTAGTATAGAAAATAAGTTGTTCACCTGGAGACACACTTGTGTGTCAGTCCTAATGTATCTACTACCTTCACATCCTTATCTCCTTCTGTGGCACATGAACTAATCTAGTCCCATTTATTTATTCTCTGTTGCCACAGTTGGATAGTACAAATTGTATCCAATGTTTTAAGAACAATTTAGCCATTACTTTCAGTGTAAACAGTCCTATCCTACAGTTTGCTTGTGTCATGGGTTTGTTGATCAGAAGTCGGGGCCAGCAGTGTGGCTTCTTAGTCTGGAAACATGTTTCTTTTATGATGGTTCAGTAGACTTGGGGAATCCTCTCTGAGCCCCTATCAGGACCCAAGATACAAAGACATGAAGGGCTTTCCAGTCTCCAGTACATACATGAAGGTTTTTCCAATTGCCAGCAGATACAGTGGTATGGAAAAGAGAGACACCCCATAGCTGTGATAAATGTAGCACTGGTAAAAGGAGATCTGGAATAGCAAGACCATTATTACTCCTGTCTGGCATAGGTTTCAAATGAATATTTTTATAAAGCTGTTTTTATCCTGGATCTGAGAGAAGTCTACAAATAATTCTTACCTTACTGACTGATCCAAAGATATGCAGCATAATGCCATATTAAAACAACAAAAGTAATCTTCTTCCCAAAGAGGTTTAATTCACGGCAGATAGAAGATTGCTACCAAAAAA
Source organism: Hemiprocne comata (assembly GCA_020745705.1). NCBI lineage: Eukaryota > Metazoa > Chordata > Aves > Apodiformes > Apodidae > Hemiprocne > Hemiprocne comata. The sequence continues at coordinate 15,023,765 of CM036595.1, forward strand.
GAAAAAATCTGTGGTTCCATACTTTCACAGGGTGAATATGGAGACTTTTGTTGGTTCCCAGTGTTGAGTGCTGCCTTAAGACATGAACTTTATTTTCACAAGGTTAGAATGTCATGCTTCCTGTCATGGTCCAGACTGAGCCATTCTTCAGCTAAAGTGACTTGTCCATTTGAGCAGACTCTGCTCAGTGGCTGTTCCTAACACAACAACTTTATCAGGAAAAGTTGAGAGCTTGCTTTTGATAAAATCTTGTGTTTTACTTCTAATTTAGATAGATGACAGTCATTATTACTGAAGTAAGAACACTTATGTCTCAATTCACTCCGGAAAAATATCAAAACCCTGGGTCCTTAATGGCATGCTTAGGAAAGAGCAGGCACAGCTCTTGTGGTGAGGCAGCCAACCATCTTCACATTGTTTTTACCTGAAGAGAGGTTCAACCTGTTAAGCAAGAGGAGTACTTTTTTTTTTATGGAAGAAGTCTTTCCTATGCCCTAGTGCTTATAACATCCCTCCATTATTCCCTAAAAATGTATGATCTTTGAACATCTGTGCTTAAAGAATGTTGTGGTTTCATACTGTCAAAACACGTTGCTGTGAAAATCCATTGTAATAGAGCTGAAGACTTCAACATAAAGAAGATTCAGCAAACTGTCACTGCTTAGTTAATGTTTTTCTTAATTTAAAAAAATAAAATCCCCAGCACCAGTTGAGCAAGCAGATGAAGAGAAGTTTCTGGATAGAGATAGAAATTGCCAGCTTAAGTCTTTGGCTTGTTAACTAGAATTTACCATTCTCTGCATAAGGAAAAGCTTGTGGGTTTTTTTTCCTCTGAATGTGTGACAACCCATAATTTAGGGAAGATTCGAGTTATTCTGGCTGTGAAAGTGGCCATAATTGTAGAGCAGTTCCCTGTTAGCAGCAACTGACAGGTCTGGTTATGCCTCCTAGCTGCAAGACTGAAATACATGGTCTGATAAATTTGTGAGACTTACTATTGAAAGAAAGGAATAAATACTCTTTGCTTTTGATAAATATTATCAAGGTCATTGGTCATTACTAAACTCTTACAGAATAAACAATATATTTGCCTGGCAGAGTGTTGCTACTAGAGTAATTTTTCTTTTCATGTAGGTAAAATACTCTTCATGAGTTAGAGGCCTTTAGTTTAAATTCTTATCCTTTACTCTTATTTTTGTTACAGCTGCAGCTGGGAAGGGTGACTCGGGTTCAGAAGCACCGGAAGATCCTGAGGGCAGCAAGAGACTTGGCACTAGATACCCTTATAATTGAGTATCGAGGGAAGGTTATGTTACGACAGCAATTCGAGGTCAATGGGCATTTCTTCAAAAAGTAAGAGTACTATGAAGTGATTAGTGTGAGAGCATCATGGCACGGAGAGACTAGTGTCTCTATGGGATAATGCACACTTGCAGGGCCCTTGTCAGCTGTGCCATCCATAGAAATGTCAAGTCTAGACAACCTCAGCTTGATGCTCTGCTTATGGGCCAAAACCCTCTGAAGTGAGTGTGTTGAACTGTTATGTTGGAAGGGCACAAGCATCCAGAGCAATAGCACTGATGGAAGTGCTGCTTCCACTGCAGTGAGGGATACCTGGTATAAGTGCCACGGGGATTGGGTACTCTGGGATTGAGACATTCTCTTACTTCTCCAGGCCATATCCCTTCGTGCTGTTCTACTCCAAGTTCAATGGCGTTGAAATGTGCGTTGATGCCCGCACCTTTGGTAACGATGCCAGGTTCATCAGGCGTTCCTGCACTCCAAATGCAGAGGTAAATTCTCTCTTCACCATCTCTGTAATTGCAAATACATGTTTCACACGGGCTTAGTGTGTTCCCTTTTTATGAATATTCAAACTTAAGATGCAGTAAATGGGGTAAATTCTCTGTGTTTTGTGCTTGTTTGGCGGTTTATACTTGGAAGATGAGAAAGTTTGGGAACATGAGGTTTTTCTTTGGAAGGAAAGGGTTTCTGTGGCTTTCCTTGGGCTGCAGGATGTTAGGGTAAGCAGGTGGTACCAAGTGGAAAAGCACAGGATGAGGCAGGAGCAGTGAAGCAGACTTTTTCCTGTGGAGATTTTAGGATAATTATTCGTGAAATAGAGAAGAGCTACTTGGCAGAAGGAGGCTTCCCTCTTGGAAGTGAGAAGTACAACTTGTGGAGATGTTAGTTTCTCTCTACTTTGTTTAACAAGGTTCGTCATGTGATTGCTGATGGGATGATCCACCTGTGTATCTATGCTGTTGCCACCATTGCCAAGGACACAGAGGTTACCATCGCCTTTGACTATGAGTACAACATCTGGTGAGTCCTTCACCTCGCCCAGGAGCTCTCCACTGCCCTCCTGGACTGGACATCTTCCTCCAGCCCTTTCCTCGCATTCTACATTTTGCTCCGTTTTCTACTGAATTGCATTTTCCGGCTATTCTGTCCAGTTCTGCTGGCATATTCTCCAATAGAGGCCATAAGGTAGCCTGCTGTCCTTGCTTTGGCACGTGGTGAGATGTTTAGTAGGAGTTGCATTGAATGTCTCTGTACAAGGGTTGAGAAATGAAGAGTGACACGAATTATGTTTGTGTTTTGGAGCAGCAACTATAAAGTGGACTGTGCGTGTCACAAGGGGAACCGGAATTGCCCTGTGCAGAAACGTAGCCCAAATGCTGCAGAACACCTACCTCCACCTGTTTTAGGCACACTGATTGGGGCAGAAACACGCCGTCGAAAAGCCCGTCGAAAGGAACTAGAGATGGAACTGCAGGGCCTTGCATCAGATGAGAACAGCAGTCAACAAACAGAGGAAGTTACTGAGGGACCTGCGGCAGTCAGTGACAATGAGGTAAAGCCCTTGACACTGTTATCTGTCTGATACAGTACAGCACTGGGGGCTTCAGAACAGAAACTGCAGGAGGCCTTTTTGAAACAGTTAGCACCTTAGATTATGGTAGGAATCTTGATAACTTCAAAACAGTACTGGATTTTCTTTGACTTACTAAGTCTGGGCTTCTCTTTCAGGTGGCAGAGAAGGAGGAGAAACAAGAAGAGGAGAAAGAGGAGCCTGTAGATGAACAGGGAGCCTTGGTCCACAACCGGCGGGCAAGTACTTCTCTCAGTCTGGGTATCCTCCCCCTTAAGACTTGCTTCATGCAGTGGCCAACAGGTCCAGTTGGTTGTTTCAGTTGTTTGGACATAACTTCCAGCTGTCAGTGGTCTTCAGTAATTTGATTTTTCAAAAAACAACAACCACCCCCCAAAAAACCCAGGTTGACTCCACATCACAGGGTTTATGTTAGAGCACTGCAGATTAGCAGGTACAGGACAGATTTCTTTCTTGGTTGAAAGGCTTAACTGCTACTTTCAGGGCTATTCTCTAGTCTAAAATATACCATTAACAAGACAATCAGCACCAGGTTCAAAAAAGAGAATTGCACCCTTTTTATGTTACTGCTGCCCTTCCTTATTGCCAGTACAAGAATTTATGAAGCCATATGATGAACCAGAACCTGATTATTGTTAAATCTTGACCCATTTTGTTGGGTTAGGTTGGATAACATATCTTTGTTCCTTGTATGGGTTCACAAACATGTTGCCATGTGGGAAAAAAGGTAGGGTCAGGTGGCAAATGTTGGTAGAGCATCAACAGCAATACTGGCACAAGTCAACAACATTTGCTGTATTCTTTATTAGGAAATCCCTTTGTGCTCCCAAATCAATGTTGTCTCAGTCTTCTTAATCAAAATATTTCTTAGTGTTCTTGGCTCTTTAATAACTCAGTCACTTCTCAGCTGCCTTCTTTACTGAGTAGAGCTGTTTTTTTTTCATGTGCTTCTCACAGCACGTGGGATTGCTTCCTGGGTTAGAAGGTGTAATGCATGTGAATGGAGCTGTTCTGGCTCGACTTAATTCACTGTTTTATTTTTTTAAAATAAAATAAATACAAACAAAACCAACCAACAATGACAAAAAAAAAACAACCAAGGAAGAAAAAGTGTTCCTATCCTTCTACTGGCCAACAAATGTCTTGGAGCTAGTAGTTCCCTGTCTTTCCTTTCTTCACCAAATACCTTAATCACTCTTCTTCTGATAATTAGAGATACAGGTCTTCCATGTGTAAATTTCCTGAGATGCTTTAAGGTAGCACAGCAAATTGAGCCATCCAGTGGAGAGATCCTTTCATTATCTCATGGATTTTTTAGAACAGACAAGATGAAGCAGGCAGTTTCTATTGGAATTTGGATAAGAGCAGTCTTCTGTCAGACTGGACTTAACCTTGGGGGGAAGATTTCATTTTAATGTGGGGGAGCTGATCTCTTTCTGGGACAGTATAGTTCCAGAAGACTAAGTGCCTTGTTAGTTTCCCATCAGCCTGTAAGCCCTGTTCCTGTGCATTTCACCAGTTAATCTCCTTTAATGAGATTCAGTTTTCTATACTTGGCACCAAGTAAATACCTGTGTCTATATTTTTCCCAGTCTCAATTTTTTTTTTTTGCACGTAGGGAATATTTTTGAACCAAAAACTGTGAAGGCCAGGCTGCTGTGGTTGGATACTGCTGTGTACATCAAGATACTTTCTTGTCTATGACAAGTCTCAGAAGACCCTTGACCCCATTCCTTAAAATTCACTTGATCCAGCCTGTTTTTTTGCCCATCACTGCAGCAGTATTGTAGTGGGCATTTTACATACATAATTATTTCTGACACAGCTGGTGGTTAGATGGCATGTCCTTTCTGTTTACCTAGTAAATACCTTTGTTTCACCTCTCAGTTCTCTCCTGTTCTGTTTTTCTTGTCCATGAGCTAAGCTGCTTACTCAAGAGCTTTTCTTTTTGAGCCAGGTGATCTTCTGATATCAGAGAAGGAATTACTCTGGATCATTTTAGACAGTTTGTGTGGGGTGTTACACTTGCTGCAAATTACTAATTCACTTCTGTTGCTTCTGGCTTCTGTTAGCTTGTAACATTTAGTCATTAGCAAGTAGCTCCACTTGTTTCTAGGTCGTCTTGTCGCTATTTATTTTTCTGTTTTTAGTTCCTAAAAATTATGCGTTTCCTTGTGGCCATTTTATAAATACAACTCAGTAGTATCTAAGTGGTCCTATTTAAGAACAAAGTCTAGTTCTTCTAGTTACTCTATGAGCACATGATTATGTTGTTGTTATTCTGGGAAATTTGCCGTGTTGAAAAATGCAAATATCTGAAAAGAACTGCTTCTCCCTGTCCCCTTTCTGGCTCTTGTCACTGCTATTTGGCAGTTGTTTTCCTTTCTATGCTGCATTATCCTGTATCTGTTCTTGCCTCCTCCTCTCTGTTTGCAGTGCTGACTTAAGTTTACTCTTGTGTTCTAGTCCCGAGAAGACAGGAAGGTAGAAGCCATCATGCACATGTTTGAAAACTTGGAAAAGAGGAAGAGGACGAGAGCAACCATCAGACCGTAACAGTACTGATGCTGAAATCAACATCAATTCTGAGGCTCCTGAGCTGGAGGAAGTAAAAACAGAGACTCCTGAAACTGAAGATGGAAGCTCAGCACCGAGTGCTGCTGCTCCAAATGTTTCTAACAGTAACAGCAGTACTGGGGTGAACACACGACGATCTTCACAAGTAGTGGTAAGATGAAGACAGATCTGTTTAATAGCTTGTACCAGGCTCACGTGCAGCATATCTGATGATAAGATTGTTCTGGTTGGGTGGGGCTTCACAGGGTCTCTAATCTGGTCTGAGTCAGGCAGGGTCAGCTCTGAGGTCAGACCAGGTTCAGTCTGGTTTTGAATGCCTCCAAGAACAGAGATTACACAGCCCCTCTGGGAAGTCTCTTCCAAATCATGGCTGTTCTTATGGTGAGAATATTTTGCCTTGGTTCTGGTCTGAACCACTCGTATCAGTGTATCTACATTGTCTTTTGACTTTCCACTACATGCTGCTCCATCTTCTTGGTGGCCTCAGTTTGGATTTAGGAAGACTACTGTTAGCTGCCCCTAAGTCTTCTCTTTGGGCTGAATGAGCCCAGCTCCTTCACCCAGTGGGCCCTTTCTGTACAGGTGTGAGCTTAAGTTGGATGCATAACTGCAGTAATTGAGGAATTATTTTGCTTTTCCTGTGTTTTTTTGTCATAGTCTGCTTTGAATGCCTCTGCACCCATTAAGTGGCAGGGCCCAGATACTTGCCTGGAATGATACGTGTCAGCTCAGATCAGGAGTAAGAACAGTTACCTTGAGACAAGTGGCCAGTTTCATACTGCTGCTTTCTCCCTTAAGACCAATATTCTGGTTGATCCCTTAGGAAGATGGCAGGAAAAAGGATAAAGTGCCAGTGTTTTAGGAAGTCCCCAAAGCCATCTTATGGGGTGACATAAACAGGGCCCAACCAGACTTTACTAGCCAGGTAGTGTCAGTAAAGAAATCTTAATCCTTGATCCTGTATGCAGAGAAAAGGAATAGTCCTAGAGGTGCTTAGACTAACGACATTTTATATTGTAGGATGCTGTCCCTGAAAAAACAGTTACTAAGCCAGCTCCAGCAAAGCCCTCCAGGCCCCGACCAAAAAGTCGCTTCTCTCGATACCGGACCAGTTCAGCACAAAGACTGAGAAGGCAGAAACAAGCCAGTTCCCAGCAAGCTGAACTCGCACAGGCTGTCCCAGAGGAGAGAAGCACTGCCAGCTTGGTAACTGCAACAGATGTCAGCAATGTAGAAGGTCCAGGAGAAGGCAGACAGATGACAGGATCCGACCCAACTGCTGTCCTGGCTACGGGATCTCAGTCTAATCGAGCTGCAGTGAAGTACCCCAAAACTAAAAAGGTAAATATGATCAAGTGCTCAAACTGGAGAGGGGAAAAAGAGGTTTTGTGCAGCCTTTGGGGAAGAGCTGGCTCAGGGGAAATGGTGCTCCAAAATAGTTGGAATTTTCTGACTTTGTATTTACTGCATTATTTGTTCTATTGTGGCAAAGAGCCCTCATTGTGGTTCAGAATCTGTTTGCTCAACCCTGTACACACAAAGATCAGAAAAATCAATTAGCTGATCTTTACAGCAAGTCTACGTAGACATTAGATACCAACAGTACCTGCCACCTGGTACAGATGCAACAGGAGGGGTCTTGCTTTTGGGTACAGCAAAGGGTCCAGAAAGAGGCAAATTGCACAACTTTGTGTATGCAGGGAAGAAATTGCTTCCAGCTTGAGGGGCCCCGGGAGAGAAGTGTTGGGGGGGACTTAGCAATATAAGGAGTTGGGTGATGGAGGGTGAGCCCCGGGTAAGGGAAGCAAAAAGCAGTTGTTTCAATACTGGTGTGCAGGGCAGTGTGAGGCTTGGGAGATAGCTGGCAAAGGCTGTGAGGACAACAGGCTGTTCGTGGTGTTCCTGCAGGGGAGCAAGGTACTAACAGAGATGGAGACAGCTGCTGTGTTTGGATCTATGCAGAGTAAGCTAGCAAAAACTTTTGGAGGCAGCATGGAAAAATGGTTGTTGCAACTCTGATGGGGTAGCTGGCATTTCAAAACCAGATGCTGATAGTGTGGAAAAGAGCACTAGCTTTTTGGGCCCAGAAGAAAGCATGTTTATTAGGAAAAGTTGGATGCATACGATCTCAGAAATTTTTCTGCGTGTTCCCAGTGTCTTAGGAGCAAGGAGAAAAAGACTGTCAGCCAAGGAAGTTGCCTTAAGCAGCATAGAGGTGTAGTGACACTTGCTGAAAAAAACCAACAAAACCACCTTCATATAACCAGGGTGTTGCATCTTGTGAAGGACAGTAAAACAAAGGTTCTCTTGTGTATACCAGCAAGACAGTGAAGAGAGAAAAGTGGAGCCATTATGTAGTAAAGATCAGTTGGAATTTAAAAATAAGTTTAGAATGGCATAAAAATGCTTGGTATGGGAATCAGTGGCAGTATCCTTTGGGGATGGGGTGAGATGGCAGGCTGGGGAAATACTTGTTTAGGACAAAGTAGACAAGGTTAGCTTCCAGCTTAGAATTGATGAGAAAAAGGGAATGTGACTGCAGACTGCAATGTAAAAGCTGGGAGAAACTTAGAAGGGAAAAGAGGTAAAACTGCAGAAGCTAGCAGGCAGCTGCCACACGCTGGGCATAAATTAGCCATTAATATATTTAGGTTTGAAGCTAGAAACTAGTTTTGATCAAGGTGATCAAGTTTTGGGAAAACCTTCTAATAAGATGAACGGAGCATCAAATCAAGCTACTTCTGTAAAACTGGATCAGCTGTTGTGCCTGCAACAGATGAGAATTTGGTTTAAGGCAGGAAGTCCTGGCTGTGCTCCTTCCTGCTGAGGAGGAGGGAGGTTTTAGCACATGTGCTGACCTGAGCATTGCTTCCCCATATGCCCTTGTGTCATACTGCCTTTTTTCTCCACCTCTGCTAGTTGCACTGACATGTGTGTGTTCTTCTTCAGTATCTGGTTACCGAATGGCTGAATGACAAGGCAGAAAAGCAGGAGTGCCCCATTGAATGCCCTCTGCGCATTACTACAGACCCCACAGTTTTGGCAACTACCCTAAATATGTTGCCAGGTCTCGTCCACTCCCCGCTGATTTGTACCACACCTAAACACTACATTCGTTTTGGCTCACCTTTCAACCCTGAGAGACGTCGAAGGCCCTTTCTGTTGGATGGAATGTACAGCTCCTGTAAAAAGGTATGTTAGCTCATGTCTTACCTGCAGGGGCTCTGTGCTCTCACTGGCACCCTTGTAAAGTTGTTGTGTCCTCTTTGAGCCTGTTTCCATATATGTCTGCTGACCCTCTCCAAGCCAGGATTCAGTCTTCATCCTTGCCTTTTACCATGGTAGAGCAATTGTTCTTTGACTCTCTTCTTAGAAGCATGTACTTTCAGGTCTGCAGTGGCTGCTTATTATCCAGCATATGTGATTCTAGGAGTTTTAACTGTTGCCCTTAGAGTGTTTTATGTTACTACTTTCACAGCCAGAGGATGGCTGGCATTGTGGGGATGTGGATTGCGTTGGAAAAGCCCCCCAGAATACAGTGCCTCAGTCAAGATCCATTGTCCTTGGACAGCCTTTGATGTTTAGCAAAGCTCTGAATTTGCCTGTTTAAAAGAGCAAGCCCACAGCTCTTTGTTTGGGACTGTCTATCTGCAACAGATACTTGTGGCCATGCAGGAAGCCTGAGCTGAGCCCAGCTGAGGACTTCATTCCTCCAGAGATGGTGTGTGGCCAGGAAAAACTAGCCTTTACCCATCTGCAGGGAAACAGTAGTTCAGATTAGTTTGCCCAGTCAGATTTCAGTCAGAATCCATCTTGCCTATCACCTGTCAGCTGTGCTCAGAGGCTTTTCCACTTCCTATGTGATTACCTGAGAACAATTTTATGGAAATCCTTTATCTTCCAGTCTTGGTAGCTTTCAAAGTCAGATACTGTGTCCTGGTTTCTTTGGAAAAACTCCCTCAAAGAAGGCAGAGAGAAGCTTTGGACTTGCTGTTTCCACCTTCAGCCAATTTGTTGTTGAGCAGTAACAAGCACATAAAAAAGAAGCTAAGGTCTCTCTTGGGTATTTCTTTCATAGGTAAAGCTCTTGATGGTTCATATGTACTTGTGTCAACAAACCTGTGTTTGTTTCCATGTGCCTGGGCAATCTCCTTGTGCATCTTCAAGCTGAGAATGGCAAGGTTCAAGCTGCTTTTTTGAACCTTAACAGTATCCTTGAGCCTCAGGGAAGAGAAAACTATCCAGAGGAGAACTGGCAGAGTTATAATACCAAGTTCTCTGCTTGATGCATTTGCTGTACAACTAGCCAGCAAGCTCCCAGTTCAATGAAAACTTGTCATGGACAGGTCTTTCAATCTTGTGCTACAGCTGGCTGTTTTCTAGTTGTATGATAATTCTCACTGCTGGGGAGGGACTGGACTAGTCTCACTATGGACAACTTTAATTTTGTCTACATCTACTCTGAAGCTGAGTGTCTAAAACTGGATGTTGTGTTACAGCTGGAGTATTTTCAAAGCAGGGAAGTTGCTCTGTCTTGTAGCCTTATACCTAGTCTGTGCACCCCAGTAGGATGACTGAGTTTTCTTTGACAGGTTGATCTGTACTTGTGTTCAGTTTGTGATTCACTGTTTGGTAGAACAACCCATTAGTTTTCTAGCCTGTAATTTTAGAATTTATTGTTTCTGTCTTTATATGGTACTTTGTTCTAGCCTGTGCTGAGCTGGGTCCTGTTTTTCTGCATCTGTTTCCCAATTTGGTAGGAAAATCTTGAATACTGTCTTCTAGCATGTTCTAGTTTCAGATGTTGGCATTATCTGAAAACTTAAGTACACTTCTTGTTCCCTTATCTAAAAATAAAATACTGAAAGCTTCTGTGACCAGAATAGATGTTGCAGAAAGTAATTTGTTAGATTTCTACTTCTTGAAAGTAAATAATCAATGTTCTAGTAAGGGTTTTCATCCACTTTGCAGGAGTTCCCCAGCTTTTTCATGGAAAATGCTTGGTTGCATTTGGTGTTTTTATAACTAGCAGTCTGAAGATGTAGGAAAAGTCTACTTCTCATGTTCAGGAATGTTTAGAAAACTCTCACAGGGAAGACCTCCTTTTCAGCCAGCTGAGGCCTGGAAATGGTCTAGAACTTGATGACGTTGTGCTCTAAAGACGTATCTTTCTGTCTTGTCTGCTTCTGACTACTCAGTCAGGAAGGTTGATTCATAAAGGCCATTGAAACAGATCACGTTTTCTTGGATTCTCAGCAGGCCCCTTCCTTAAACTACTGAAGACTGTGCCAAAAAAACCACAGCTGATGATCCCAGTTTGCATCCAAAGCATGCCAACAGCTGAACCTTGCAAGGAAACTGAACTGTGCAACATGCTCACATTAATCACATGTTGTACAGTGACTTGGCCATCAGAGCAGATGCCACATTTGAGGTAGCAGTGATCCAGACTGGCTGGGACTTCTCGCTTTTCGTGGTGGCCACAGTGGAATCCATAGAGTTCTATTTGAACAGAGAAGAAGCATCTGCTGTACAGTAGTAAAGCCATCAAAATAGATCCTGTCACCTGCTCTTCATCCTCACTTTGAAGTTCTCACTTTGAGGATGGTGGCCACTGTTTTTGATGCACTTGCATGGTAACATTGAGGATTCATAAGACACGTAGGTGTGTCTGCAATAGGGTCCATACTGCTGGCATGCAGATGAGCTGTGGATTGCTGAAAGGTAAACTTAGATTTTAAACCTCTCTGGGAGAAGAAAACACTGGTAAAGTGAGTCCCTTGGTTAAACTACACAAATGTAAATTACACCTTGGGTTTTTTTCAGCAGTTTGCTGTAATTTTACTGAATCACCTGGGTTGTTTTCCCTTCTATTGTGACAGTTACTTTTAATAGTAAAGTAAGCAAAGGTTTCCTGCCTGCCCTCAAGAGTCAGTTTGTATGAAGATGCAGGACTAGCACACCCACTGCAGCAGCTGAGACTTTCCTGGGACTTCAATTCATGTTCACTTGCAAGAGATGTGAAACATTCTTCATTGTCTGTGTTCAGAAGACCACTCTGACTTTTATCTCTTTTATTAGTAGCTGAAGAAAGATCTGTCTTTATTTTTCTCTTTTGGTTTTTGCCCCTTTGAAAACTTCTGATTGCATTTTATCAGACTTTTTTTTTTGCTTTTTGGCAGCAAGCACAGTCCTGGAAGAATTATGTGATTAAACTCAGCCATTTATCTGCTGGAATTGTTAGAGCAGAATCTATGTTAAGCTCTAACATGCCCTAGTGGAGCAGGGGGACAATGTCTTCTCCCGGACAGGAAACAACTTTTTGCAAAAATCCAGGTTTTATGGTAGTTCATCATATTTATCTCCCTTTTTTTTTTTTTAATTAAAATGGCTTTTAATAGTTTTTAGCTGCCAGAGTTTTGCATTCTGTTTATAATTTGCTCTTATCTTTGTGTTCTTGCTGAAGACTCCTGATCCCCAGAATGCACCTCCTCAAGAGCACATAGTCAGCCCCATCACAGTAGGTGGTGAGACTCAGTGCTAACAGCTGAGTTCTAGCGGGTTCCTGTCTGAGCACACACCAAGGAGGTAATATCAGTGTTCTGAGCAGTCTGCCCTGCTGCTCAGCAGTGTAGGAGTTGGAGTGCATCCTGCAGGATTCCATAGAAAGTACCAGAGGGGTTGCACGTTTATGCAGTCTCGTTCTGTTTCAGCGCTGGATCAAACAAGCCCTGGAAGAGGGGATGACTCAGACCTCACCAGCTCCGCAAGAGAACAGAACTCAGTGTCTATACCAAAGTAACGAGAACAGCAGTTCTTCCAGCATCTGCAAAGATGACACAGGTAAGTGCTCAGCACCATCAGGGCAGTGTGAGCACTTGAGTGAAACTGGGGAAGCTGTGCAGGATGGCATCCTGTGTGTGCTGCTGCTTGCTGGCACAGCTTTAGGGCAGGTGGGAATGTTGCTTTGCCGTTCATTCAGATTTCTGCAGACCCATTCTAGCAGGTGTAAAGTTTATCCGTATTTTCCCCATGAAAAAATAATAGTATTTTCTTGTATCATCAACCTCAGGGCCCAGTGATCATTTGTCTGTTGCAGGGTGGGAGGAGTACAATGTTACCTCTTTTCAGCAGGATGGTGTTAGATGGACAACTAACATAGGAAGATGTAGCAAAGTCTCACAGGCACAAATGTTATAAGCAATTTATTAAGTCTCAAAGATGGAGAAGCTAAAATCAGAGTAAAGCAGCAGAATGGTTAAATATTGTGCCTGAATCTTTCTGCAGAGAAAGGGTGAAGATCTGCCCAGTCAGGGATTGGTTTTCCAAGGACAACAGAAAGGAATCTAGACAACACACAGATAATACAGAATTGATTATTGAAAGGTTAGATGAATAGCAAATGAACCAACTGCCAGAACCAGTAAATGTCCATCCCTGAGCAAGACCTGAAGAAGCAAACAACTGAACTGCAGGATTTACTGAGAATTAAATATATATATATATATATACACACACATATATATATATATATATATATTATTTGTAATAGAGGTAGGCCTGAGGAAAAGGTATTAATTCTTTGTGGGAGTGAAGTGTGTTTGGGCTGTATTGATGTAGCCTGTAGGGAACTGTTAGTTTCAGCTAATGATAACTGAGCTGCCTGTGGTCAGCAGTGACAGTGACATGTCCTCTGACCTCTCTGTGCCTTTCCCCTAGCTCCCTCTTGTGCTTCTCATTGAAATATTTCCTTTCCTTGTTCACCTTATGTTCCTGATTATGTGTTGTTCTGTTATCAGTATCTAGACATGTCTCAAAACTGGTATAGCAGTATTTCAGAGGTACTTCATTTTTAGGAGTCTTGTAATCACACTGGAGACTCATGGGCTCCACTTGGGCAGGGGGTAGGGTGGAAGGAGGCAGCATGTGATTTGCACATGGTTAGTGGTTCAGCCCTGTCCTCAGCTCAGTTTGTTTTTCAGACTTTCTGAGTCCCCTGAAGAAGTGGAAATCTCGCTACTTGATGGAGCAGAATGTTAAGAAGTTGCTGAGGCCTCTGTCTCCTGTCACCCCTCCACCTCCCATCCCTTCAGCTCCTGGCTCAGCAAGCCCACAGCTGGCTACGCCCTGCTCATCACTGCCAGGAGAGGAGGAGAGCCGCAACGGTTACGGCGTGATGTTCTCACCAATTCCTTCTCTGGCTGCTAGTCGCTGCAATACTCCACTACAGTTTGAGGTAAAGCTGAGCGGGGACTGGGAATGCTAAAAAGAGAGGAACTGGAATATTTGCAGCAGAGGTAGCAGTGGGGACATCTTCCTTTTTGAGTACATGGCTATATTCCTGAGCAGCATCTTAGTGTCAGACTCAAGAACACTCCTGCCTTTCTTCTCTACTCCACTTCTGGCCAAACCTCCTGCTCCATTACATGTCAAATGTTGCTGCAGCCCAGCCTCCCCTCAGTTTGTAGCTATCACTAACATTAGTCAATTCTTTTTTCCATGTCTCCACAGTGGCTCCCAAATTGTGCGGGCTTTTCAGTGTTCTTTAGTCATCTTCCCCATGTCAGCTCTCTCCCAGTTCCTGCCTTTTCCAAAGAGTGCAACAGTGCTCCACTTCTCCAAGGCTGTCTGACATCCTCGGCTCCTCTTTCCCTAAACAGCCTTCAGTAACCCCAAGTATGGTAGAAATACTTCACATCAGCTTCCACTCTATCCATTGGTTTCCCTTTCCCTTGACTAGGTAGAAGGAAAATACCTTATATCTTTCATTTCATTATAGTTTCCTTCTGCAAAATATGTACTGGGCAGGCTGGTGGTTGGTTCCCCGTGCTCTAAACTCTGTGGGAAAGTAATCAGCAGGTAGGACCTCCCACTTGATGTTACTGCTCTGTGCCTGTGAATAGGGATCATGCTGTTTATAGGTTTATTTTCCAGTACAGCATATTTCCATTTAAAAATGGAACATTTCCAGCCTGCTCCTCACACTCCAAGAGTTAAAACCATTAAAAGACCATTTTGTGCAGTGATGGACTACTCTGTGCTAGGGACTGTTTTGCAGGGACCCCTCATCTGTTTTGTGACAGGGCAAACAGTCCTTTGGTATTTTTAGCTTAGTGTGCTTTTGATTCTTTTCTTTGAGAGCTCTGTCTCATAAGCTGTCTGAGAGGCAGATCTATAGACATTAGCAGGAAGACTGGAGCACTGAGGAGAGAGATGAAGGACTGTTTCAGGCACAGAGCTTGATCAGAAATGATCTTTACCTGTGCTCTGGTTGAGATGATGGATCAGGGCAGTGTTGCTGTGGACCTCCACAGTCCAGTCACCAATTCCATGTCTCACCTTAGTGTTTGTTATTTCCATGTGTAAGACTTGGGAAGCCTGAATTTCACTGGCATCTGTACCTTACACATTTAACTTTTTTTCTCCTTGAAAAGAGTCTAACAGCTCAGTAGACCATGGGCTTCTTTGTTCAAACTTTTGCATTTCTCTCGGTGCAGCTCATTCTGGTATCACCATTTTAATGTCATGTCTGTTTCATTTAGTTATCGTCATTTCTAACTTGAGTGAACACATCTCCCCATGTGTAAAGCTTTCTGCTGCAGTCCTGTGGCACAGTAGGAAGAGGACAACAGAAGGATGCCTCCACCAGTTCATGAGCTTCCTCAAGCAAGTGGAGAATGTCACTTGACGACTTGCCTGGGAATACATTTTTGAAAGATGGGGCTTTAAAGAAACTTCCTACTTGAATAATTTCATAGCTACTCTCTGAAGAGCTTGTATCAGAAGCTGTGAAGCTTTTCTTGGTTGGGTTTTTTCAGACTGAGTTTTTTCAGACTGAGTTTTGGGACTTTTTAGATTGGAAGCATAAGTTGGAGGATGCTCAGCCCCTCCTATACACTTGAGAGTGTCTAGAAGCTTGATGACATGCATCTACATTTTCTGTGGAGTTTGTCTGGGCCTTTTTAGCTAACAAGTTTGAGATCCCTCAGTTTTCTGAGTGTTTCTGCTTTGCAGAGGGCAGTGACTCCTGCCGTATTTCTCTGATGGCAATGTACCTCTGGGAAACCTTCCTCTCTGATTCTGTTTTAGTCCTGCTCAGTAGCATGGAAAGGAAGGTGCTCAGGAAGGAGGCCATGACCATCCCATCACAAGCAAATGCTCCCGTCTGCTGATAGGTGCTCAGATGATATGTTCTGACATTTCATAAAGCTATCCATTCACACCTATTTTCTTGACTTCTGGAAAGGTGGATTGAAGGAGACACTCTTGTTTTCTATGATAATGTCTGTGAAAGTTCACTACAGTATTTGGGGGCTCTTAGTTTACCTTTTAGGCAAAACCAGGCTTTCCATCTCTGCCATGTCCTCAGACCAAACGCCATCAATGGCTTTCTCTGTATTTCATGGGGCAAACTCTGACAGCATCAGAAATATAAAGAATAAGATGCTTCTTTTCTTAACCTTTATGTGCTTCATTTTGGGTACTAAGTTACAGCATGAAACACAGTAGCCCATTCCTGTCTCTGTGCTTCCAGGAACCCTTAGAAAACACTTAACAGACAGAGTTGCCATACAGGCTGGGACCAGTTCCTGGGATGGTCTTTGTTTAGAATAGCCATTGCTAACCTCTGTGCTTATTTTTTAATTGATTCTTATTTTGCTTTTTGACTTTTTAAGTAGATGAATAACACGATGCTTTTCCCTCCTATAGAACGTATCCTCCCCTGAGAGTTCCCCTGCGCATAGGCCTGAGTCCATGTCACCCGAGGTAGTTATCACACTGTCCCAACTGCATGTGGGGCCAGGAGTGTGTGTGTGTGTGTGTGTGTGCATTTGAGGCCGTGGTGGGAGAGGAGGGATGAGAAGTGTGGAGGTGGGTGGGAAAATAAGGGTGGAGCATCAGTCACAGTAAGGCTGAGGAGAGTTTTCAGGGTTATGGCGAGAGAGCAAACAAATTGAAGACTGGAATTTATGATTCACTTGTTGACACTGGTGGGAAAGAGGCAGTGTGAAGACCTGGTATGTCTCAGCTGCTGAGGTGAAGGTAAGAAGTCTGGGGACCCTGGAAATAGCATAATCAACTTGAGCCCCAGCCCAGCAGAAAAGTGGGGTGTGGTAGTTACTCAGTAGCAGCAAAATGCCTACTGGGGAAGAAAAGGGAAAGCATTCACTAGGAGTTTGGACTTAGGAGGACACAGATGTGCACTTGGCCTGCTGTCTTCAGCCTTGGTTTATCACCTGCCCCCTTGCAGATGTAAAATGTTGAGGAGATGCCAGAAAGTAGTATTTTGCTTACCTACTGGCCTGTTGTAAAATACGAGGTGAAGTACCTTGCTCAGACTGTTTCATAGTAGAAAATTTGCACTCATCTCCAATGTGGCAGATGACTTGGAGCTGTAATACAGCAGGGGAAAGTGCTCAGCAGCAGAGCTGGTGCTTGCTACTGCTGTTTTTTCTTTTAGCACTGTAGTTCTGCAAAGAGTATGAAATTGTGTCAGTTATGCTCATTGTCCGAGGTCCTGACATATTATGATGGGGAAGGAGGTGGTTATGCCATTGCCCTAAAGGATTTTTGGCACTTAAGATAGATAAATGGATATACCATTGTGTCAGTGCCTTGTGCTCCAGAAAATGTGACAGCACAAAGATGGTTTTGTTAGAGAATGTAGAAATGCAGTATAAATTAAATGAATGTACTATTGTTAGAGATTGCTGAAGCTCACAATAAGTGAAAACAAAAATGGCTTGGAGGTTCTGGCCATTTTATTGTTAGGAAGTTAGTAGTGTCTGACTTGGGACAGTTAAGAACTTGGCTAATAGAACAGCCAATGGACAGCACATCTTTTCTGTTCTCTCCCCATGATGACCTTAGCTAGTACTGTGTGTTAACATCAACTTTGGGACATAGGAGGCAACTGAAAATGCTGGGTTTTCTTCATTTGCTGCCTGGGGGTAGTGCTGAGCCTTGTTCTAGTGCTGCAGTAAGACCACTGAAGGGGAAAGGGCATCTTGTACTGGGCAGCAAAACTGACTGTTCTTTGCAGAATCACAGAATTATTGAGGTTGGAAAAGACCTCTGAGATCATCAGGTCCAACCTATGACCTAACAGCACCACATCAACTAGACTGTGGCACTGAATGCCACATCCAGTCTCTCCTTTAACACCTCCAGGGATGGTGACTCCACCACTTCCTGGGCAGTCCATTCCAATGTCTGATCAATGTCTTAGCCTCAGTCATTCCCCTGTAGAACGGACAGAACAGTGCAGGAAAGGACCAAAGGGGTAATTGGGAAGAAAGGGGAAAGTCGTAAGCTACCATTGTACAGAGTACTTTCTGATTTAAGTTTCTCTCCCCACCCTTGCCTGACCCTTTTCTGACTTCCCACCCCCCTCCTATATCCTCGGATTTTCCAGCTCTGCCTCCGGTCTGACCCAGATTTGAAGGGTGGGTACCTGGATTCCAGTGCAAACACCTGCCCAGAACGACCATCGCTGCTCAGCTTTGGATCCTCTGATCTAGCTTCACAACCCTCCACAAACTCCACTTCAGAGATGAACTTCCCAGGGAAAAGTGGGGACACACAGATGCTGCTACGAAGCTCTGATCAGGCTTTTCGGACAGAGTTTAATTTAATGTATGCCTTCTCCCCACTGAACGCTATGCCACGCGTGGATGGGTTGCTGCGGGGATCTGCTCCTTTGGCAGAGAGGAAGCCAATGAATTCAGAAGCAGGATGCTGCAGCTCTCCTGCAGAAGGGTATTTCAGCAGACACGAGGCAGGGCTGCTTAAAGAGACAGCGCATGGATCCATGTCTCCCTGCGGCGAGAGGGCTTGCGAAGGCGTCAGATCTGCTCCCCAGAATCCTCCACAAAGGAAGAAGGCAAGTGTTCTCGTCAAGGAAACTCCTGAGATTGCAGGAGCAGGTGGCACCGTGGGGAAGGATTACAGGGAAAACACAGAGAGCAGAACACAACTAAAATGTAGGCCGGGCCAAGGCATCCACTGGATGAAAGCAGTCTAAAAGTTGTTAAGAGAGCGGGCTACCCTTTAGGGAAGATTTTGATGTGAGGGGTAGAAGAAAAAGATCACAATGAAAATACCTCTTCTGGGAGCACAGAAAGGAGAGCACAATGCTCACAGCT
The DNA here is from genome assembly GCA_020745705.1 of Hemiprocne comata. Taxonomy (NCBI): domain Eukaryota; kingdom Metazoa; phylum Chordata; class Aves; order Apodiformes; family Apodidae; genus Hemiprocne; species Hemiprocne comata. The sequence continues at coordinate 15,042,383 of CM036595.1, forward strand.
TTCATAAATGGTTGTTAAACTGAGACAAGACCCAACACAATAATACGGTGCAACTGTGCTTGTTGGTGGAGATGTTATTTATCAGGAGGAATAGGTCCTTACTAGGAAAGAGGGCCTAATGTTTCAAAAGAAAACACATTCTGTTTATTAGAAGGTAACAGAACCTTTACATTAATGTGGAAACATAGTAACATTGCAATACAAGTAGATGAAAGTTGTTCCTTAAATTTTAGCTCTTTGAAACTAAAACCACAGGAATATTTTTTTAAAGAAAGCAAATGCATATTGGTTTCTGCTAGTAGAGCAGTGACCCTCATGGGACTAAAACTGGATGAAAATGGCAAATCAGGCATTGCTGTGATAAAAATGGGTGCTCCTGGGACAAAGAAACACAAACTGGTGTAGATGTGTATCAGTGCCTTTTTCCTGTACTTTTTTATTTATTGCAACCCAGATCACTTGTGCAAGTGTCCAACTGGGTGGAATATCCTATTTTCATTTCATTTCTGGAGGGTTTTGATTTTTTTCCTGTCTTCTTTTAAAGTTACACTTACCTTAAAACCATCACATGTTGAGTTACTTTTGGAAATACCATGTTCAAAGCCTTCTAGCAGGCATTGAATCATAGTTGATGAATTCAGCAGACCTTCCTTCTCTGAGTAGTTTATGGGGTCTGTGCCTCATAATAACTCCTAAGGGGAAGGCACAGTGAAAGGTAAGTGCTCAGCTGGAAATACTTGGGTATTTTTGGTTCTGTTGTCCCTGTGCTACAAGACTGCATTATCTGGGACCTTTTGGTCTGTGTCTTTGGGAATTCTGAGACTGTTTTGCACAGAATACATTGTACCTTTGCTAAAAAGTACTTTATTTAGGTGACAGGGCTAGAAGGTTGCAATATTGGCTGCTGAACCACCATAGCAGGAATCTCCTCTAAGCAGGTTAAAATTGTGTGAGGCTTTACCAAGCTTTTAGCATTAATGTGGCTGAAGTAGTACAGGACTCTCTGAAGATACCAGTTCTGTGAAGGAGGCTTTTATTGTCTCATTTTGAGATGTACAGATACTGGTAAACATTTTATATAATGTCACAAACCAAAGAGAGGGAGCTAAGAGTATTGAGAGGAGGATACAGAGGCCTGATGCTTGAATGTGCAAGTGTACACTGAAGTAGTGTGAAATTCCAGATGGTTAGAGGAGCAAACTAGCTGTGAATTTCCCCTGAAGTCTTGGTCATAAAGAGTAAAATCTGGGTAAGCCTGGCAATCAATGAGTGATCCAGATTCTTAGCACTTCATGCTTTTTCCACAGATTTAGGAAGATTTTATAATCCCAGGTGTACCTTGGAAAATTTTATCTGCAAACCCAGAGAAACAGATTTTTAAAATGGTGTGTGGGCATGTTCCTCCCCCTGTCCTAGTCCGTTGTGTTCCCTGACTCATGGCTGTGTTGTTCTCTCCCAGGTATCTCTACTGGAATACCGCAAGCGGAAACAGGAAGCCAAGGAGGGAGGTGATTCAGCACGGTGCACAGGGACTCCCACCCGACAGGGCAGCAGCAGTTCTGGGACTGACACAGATGGCAGCAGCCTGCCGGGCTCTGTAGTACGAACCCCATCCTCCCCACAAAGTGGCTTCTCCCCTTCTCATCCCTCCCTGCCTCACGTAGAGGACATCAGCCCACCAGACTCAAGGGGGACTAGTTCCTCAACATCACTCAGCAAATCCCAGGAGAGCATCAGCAGTAGGTGGTGAGTGTTCTCCTTCCAAGCAAGCCTGAGGTTGCTCCACAATCTCGGAGAAGGACCAAAATCTCTCAGGGGTATTTCCATAACAATAAGTGCAGTTGGAGGGATTAATCAGGTCTCTTGGCATTGTTCTCTTTCGTAATTGCTAAACAACCGTGAAGGATACCAGCAGCCTTCTCAGCCTGCCCTTTAGTTCTTGGTTTAGATATCAAAAATCTGTCTTGAAAGATAAGAAGTTAACCAGCTGTCTCTCTCTTCCACCAGCTTCTTTTTAAGGTCTCAGGTTTCCAGGTCTTACTCTTGCAATGAGAACTTAATCCAGGTCTTTTCTCACTGAACCTCCACTCTGTTTCAACTTGGGTTGATACTAAGTCAGCTCCTATTCAGAAGGAAAGCTGCAGAGCCCTCTGCAAATCCATGTGTGAGAAGCAGGGGCAGTGAAACAACTCCAGCTTCCATAATGCCTTGTACATGTAGCTTGAAGAGCAGTTGCCAGACTGCAGTTGGTGGCTTGCCAAAGGCGTAGAAAAAGCGACTTTATCGTGTAACCATGAGAAGGTTTGATAAGGAGGAATGCTGGTCTTCAAAACCTTTTGAACCTGATAGTAATGTCTGTTCCAAACATTAGGTACTGCAGCACGGGGTGCTGCGTTGTGGTGTCAGTGCAGTGATGGTTGTGCTGATGTGGTAGCTGTGTGGTACCCTGGGTCTGCTGCTTTGTATCTACCTTCAGTTTGTGCACAGACAAAAGGCAAAACTTCTCGGTGCTGATTCTGTGCCACTGCTCATGTAGCAGCAGGGGGATGGAAAGGGAAGAGATGCTAAGCAATGCTGAAGGCAGTGAGTAATATGAAGTCTGTGTTGAAAGTGCTTGAGAAATACTGTTTGGGGTGAATTTGCACGAGTAATAAGATGTTTCCTTCCCTTTTCCATCACTCTTCAAGCAAAGATTAATAGAAATAATTTCTTATACCCCCCTGTTCCTCTGTCTACCAGGTGACCTTCTGCCAGATGTTGGGACTGGCCACAGCTGAGGCAGTCAGTTGTGGTTTATAGTTTAGTTTATAATAATTAAATATTATTCTGTGCAAGTGTTGATATCCCGTACGTTTCTCCTCCTGTGCCACTTCCTTCTGCCTACAAAAGGGTGAAAGAAAAACCTTAGCTGAATGGATAAAAAACTAGTTAGGGTTGAGGTGTCAGCGTGGCAGCCAAGCTCTAGTACCCTGTTTTAAATTCTGTGAGTTCCATCTGCTGCTCCTCAGCAGGTGCCCTGGCTACAGCTTCTCATGTGGTTTCATGAGTAAGTATTGTGTGGGAATAAAGATCATAATGGTAAAGGGCACTGGATATAGAGTTTAAACCATGCTGATACATTTTGAGATGGGATTAAGCAGATTTGCTGCCTTTTAAATCCTTTTTCTTCTGTGTTTTAATGGGCAAGGCTAACAGATGTACAGTCCCCTTCTGCTTTAAAAAAAAAATCTTAGAAGCTACGTGTTACTGAGTCAAAGTTGTGACCCAGTTTCTTCTTTAACTCTGAGTGCTTACGTTTCAGATACATATCCAGGCATTCACAGTAATATGATATTAGGGACAGAAGAAGATGGTGGGAATTAAAATCATATGCCTTAAATTTTAGAGTTGTCCAGGTTTTTGCTGAATTCTAAAGTATTTGCCAATAGCTGTCATTTAAAAAAAAATAAGTTTCTGTCTCTTTCAGTTGCCAAGATACAGCCATCACAATGTAAACAGATGTGCTGCTGCCCAGTAAACCCAGCCTTGCAGAAAACTGTCTCCAGCAAAACAATAGCAGCAACGAAGGTGTGAATTCACCCCCTCACCCCACTCAACCTCCATGAGGTGTGAACTCTGGCCCCTTCTCCCTTCTGTGTCATTGAGGGGTGAACTTCAATGCCTGGGCTATTTATTTAAAAAATAAAACAATAATTAAAAAAAAAGGCAAGCTAATGTGAAGCACAGTTTTTAATATATCTTGAAAAAGAATTAAAAAAAAGTATAGAAATCTGTTAATGTGGTGTGAAGCTGCACACTTTCATGGTATGCAGTGCATTTAACATACCAAATATGTAAATTCAGGCATTTTTAAGGTCTGTGTTCTTCAGTGTCTAGGGTAAAGGCTCTGTGAAGCCCTGATCAAGGTGCCACTGTCTTCCAGGTTAAAACACATATTTCTAAAGAGATTTGGCTGATCCTGTGCATGGAAGGTTGAATATTCACCCAAGGGCCTGGGGTTCATCTGTGGTTGTTTGTCTTCTACAGTTGCCTTTAGGAAAGCCAGCCACTTCACCTGCTTTTCACCCTCAGACTAGACACTTGTAATACATAGTGGAACAAGATCTAGCACCAATCTTGAGGGGAGAACTTTCACATGACAAAATAAATGGGACAAAGCAGCATTAGTGAGCAAAAGGGCCAAGCTAGCTCTGCACCAGGGGCATTGCATTGTCTGTCTGTACTGTCTTGACACTGTGTTATCCTAGAGGTGTTGAGTTTGCTGCTTTTTAGTTTGTATAAAATAAGCTATGGAAAACAACTGCATCTACTTTTAAGACAGTACCGGTTGGTTTTTTTTTAAATGCTGTTGCATCTTGGAACTATTTTCTGGTAGAAGGTGTCCTGCTGAACTGGGTGTTTGTAGCACATTTCTGATAAGAGTAAAGATTTTGTATTTCTGAAGGCAGTGCTATCATAGTAGCCAGTGACTGTCAGTGTAAATTCCCACAGGAGGCTACTTCAGAAGCTTCTTCCTCATCTGTCTAGAGAGCTGGTGGTCTCTGATCCCTCCCTTCTCTGGTGGGGGGTTTGTGTTTGCACTAACATCATACCGGTGGATTGAAGCAGAAGCTTAAACCTCTCTCGTGATTATACCAAGGACCCCACAGCCCCCTCGTGCCTTGGTCTCGTTGCTCTTGGGTGCTCTTGGCTAGCAGTGCTCAGCTGCCACCGGGTTTGTGTTGCAGGATGGTCCCCACGTCGGTGGAGAGGCTTCGGGAGGGCCGAGGCATCCTCGAGAAGGTGCTGCGGAGCGGCGCCAAGGTGTCCCAGAGGAGCGAGTCCTCACCTACCTGTGACAGTGCTGCTGAGAGAGATGCAGGTAGGAAGATGAAACATCTCCACTGCTTGGCTGGGGCAAAGTGATGGGCTCAGATAACTTCACAAACTTGTCTACGAAATTAGTTTTACCTTCATCTTTAGCATTATCAATGCCTTATAATAGCCTTCTGCAAATCGTACTTTGTTGTTATTTAGATATTGGCTGAGCCCGTATCCCTCTCCTGTTAGACCTGGAAGTTTCTCCCTGGTTTGGGTTCAAGACTACCCACATCTTGGGTAGTGATCCCAAGAGCAGATGGATTAAGCAACATTGCCTCGATTTCCCCTGTATACTGGGGATGAAAATGCCATCATTTAATAATTCTAGTTGGCTGAACATCCAGGTAAATGTATTATCACACTAAAATGCAGGTGTAGGCTTTAGGCAGTGCTAAGAACTAATTTAGCTTCCAAGCCTCACTTCAGCACTTTTTGAAGTTGATTCCTTGAGTTACTGTATTTGTCAGTTTGGTGAAATGCACCTCCTCACTGAGATCAAAGGAGTTCTGTGTTGATGTTTCTTTCTTCTCTGAATGAAAGCATTGTCCTCACCAAGTAGCATGCAGGGGCAGTGAGTATTTGTAACCTGAGCTGAAATTATACCCCTCTTTTGTCCATCTGTGGTCCAAGGGTGAGATGTGACTTTCTGCAAGATGGGCAGATCACTTCATCATTGCCCAACTTCTCAGCTGTGAAATGGAGTTGTTATTTTTTATTTATTTTGCAGTCTCTGTTGAACATGGTTGTTTTTCTCTGACAGTGTGCCCTCAGAAGCCTGATCACACTTTGGGACTTACAGTGATGGATCATCATATTTAAATAACTGAGTCTGTGTGTCACCATCAATCCTTGCTTCCTCATAGCTGGGAACTGTTGTTAGAGATTCCTGGCTGAGATGGTTATGGCTGGCTGGTGATCAGTAGTAGGGAGCAGCATCTTTCTGGAAGCCAGAACCAAGCTGTGTGGTATTTTAGACATGGAAAGACTGGAGCCTCTAACCCAGGCTAGTACAGAGTGCTCTTTGGGAAATCCAGCAGCAACAGCAACTTCTGCCTGTGGAGTATCTCAATTCTGAGCATTTTAGGGCCAGCAGGTATTTACTTTGCTCCGGATCAGACTTCATCCCCAGTTGCAGTAAGGTGTGTTTGGGAGCACTTTGTGAAAACTGCTCTTTGCACACCCAAGTACATCTCTTTCCAGTGCCTTTTCTTCATGTGGTCTTTTAAGAGGGAATCCTCTATGCTGTCAGAAGTGTTTCTGGTTTTGTGGGACCCCACTGGGAGCCTGTGTCCTGTCTTTCTCATGACAGTGGAAGTGGCTTTCTCAGTGGTTATTTTTTAGAAGCAGGGGCAAAATTGAGACTCAAAACAGGCCATTTGCCCACCGTGATGTGCATGGCTCTAGCTCTTTATCCTCACCCAAGAGTTAGGCTGGAGTTAGATTTTGTACTACTTTGATCCATTCTTCTTCCTTGTTACTTAAAACCTATCCCACTCCAGGTTGTGAGAACTTAGAGCTGTAGCTGACAAAAGTCTTTTTGTCTCTTTCATCCTAGTGCAGCAAAACGTTTTTTTTTCTTCTTTTGCTCACTGTGCAATTTCTTCAGTAGCTTGTTTAGATTCTGTGAGCCACCTCCCCCCCCCCCCACAGTTTCTTCTTAGTGAAACAAATGAGTGGTTGAGTCCCTGTCTCTCCTAGTGTCACCTGTAGGAGTGGTGAAGATACATGTTTACTGGATGCTGTAACAGATAAATAATACGAGCAGAACTAAAAACCCCAAACTTGGATGGTTTGCTGATGGAGCATGTAGGAATGAGATGGAATTTGTGTGCATGCCTCTCCTCTGAGAATTGCAGCTGCTCTCTGTTAAAGCTGTCACTTCATATATGCTTTGGGTTGACACAGGCCAGTAGAGCCAAGAAAAGCAGTTCTTCTTTATGTCCTTCCTTATGCAGATATTAAGAAATAGAGGAGAAAAAATGTTTGCTTTATCTTTTAAGTTTCCACAAAGCAAATTCAAAGCAAAGTTACAGTTAATTCACCCTTTGTGCTATAGAGTCTTTCAATAGTCTTTAACTTGTCAAGGTTTTTTCTGTGAACAGGCACTGCCAGTAAATTATGCTGGTGTGCCTGGCCTCTTAAGAAAAAATTTCTTCTGGAAATCTTTAGATTTCTTCTGATTCTAATACTCAAGTCTCTGCTGTGCTTGGCTGCTTAACAAAACATGCCCCAAACTTCCAGTTGTGCCTTTCTGCAGTGCAGTGCTCAGAATGCCACCCACAGCAAACATCGACTTGATGCATCAGATGTAGTTTCAGGAAATGGAAGGTGGCACAGGACACATGCTGAAAACTTCACACCGTGGGTTCTGTGCAGGTTTTGTGTCCTGAGGAAGAGGACACAAGCCTTCCAAGCCTCAAGAGCAGACAGGACAACTCCTTCTCGATCCCTGTTTAGCAGAGGCAGCAACTGCGCTGTAGCACAGAGAGGACAACCACCACAAAGCCACGGGCACTGCTGACACTGGTGCTTGTGCCAGTGCATCTGGTGCAAAGCCAAACCTGTCTGGCAGGAGCACAGAGCAGACTAAGGCAGCGTGTCCTGTTTTATGGCTGAGGCACATCTGTCATATAAATTTGATACTAATACCAACACTGTTTTACCATGGCATTTCAAACGTGGCTGCTGAGAACCCCTGAGATGCTGCAACTAAACAGCTCTGCCTCATTAGACCTCAGCATAACTCTGATGTGAAATCTTCTAGTCCCACCAGTTCCACTCCCTCCTAAAGAAAGCACCATGGCCAGCTGAACTCCATGGTTACAGTAGGAGCAACTGAAATACACACATGGCAAAGTGTCTGGGTCACTTTCAATAAGTACATTTTGCCTACCCCAGTTCAAGTTCATTATTTGGTGGGACAAGAAGCTCACGTATCCTCTAAGATACAGGTGCTAGAAAAGCTTGCTCTGTCAAGCAGCAGCTGCTTATTCTTGATCTCTTGCATGGCAAAGGTGGGTCATTGTGTACTGTGCTGCTGTCACCTGTCAAACCTCAAAGCATTGGCATCATCTTGCCCTCAGAAATAGGCATTTCTGAGGTCTGAGAGTAACGATCTCCCTTTGGAGCAGCTCAGTTGATATGTAAAGCATAATCCCCAAAATGGAAGCAAGGGTGCTGGCAGCCCTGGCAGCCTGGGACCTCAGTCTTCAGCAGTGTCTGGATCTGCCTTTGAGGAATATCTTCAGCAAGATCCTGCTGATGGCCATCTGAGAAGGGGCAGTTTCATCTCCCCAGCTGTAGCCAGTATGGATTCCTATGACCAAGGCTGAGTGGAGAATTTCTGAGTCCTTGGAAACCATCTTCTGCCTCTCATATCTTTCTCAGAAGCCAAGGGAGCCCAGGCTGTGGCTGTGAGGTGCAGCTGTTCAGGTAGTTTGGTCCGAGGCACGTGAGCTTTGGGCTAAAGCAGAGAGAGCTGGGGAAAGGGAAGCAGCAGTTCCTAACGTGTGGCTGATTTGTGCACGTTAAGGTTTTCCAGTTGCCTTTTGCTAGGGTTCTTCAGCTTCTGAAGGGCTGATGTCTGGAGAAAGCTGCTCTTGTCTCAGCTGTAGCTGGATGCAAAATGAGGCAGCTGGGGTGTGTGCAGGTGTCATTTGAGAGGGAGCTGCTGCAGCCTCAGTCCAGAGGGTGAGCTTTAACATCTTGCCTGTGCGTTGCAGACACAGCAGAAGGAGACACTCCAGAAGCCCACAAAGGACCAGCAGTTTACAGTCCTTCTCGATACAGCTACCAGGTAAATTATTTCATGTATTATCTGCCCATTCTGAAGTAAAGCTTTTGACAGGATTGGGGGAAACCGTGTTTGGCTGCCAGTTATTCCCAATCCTGCTATGCCGCCAAGCGCCTTTGGCATGAGGAGATAAAAGAAGTAGGGAAGTCAGTCTGACATGCCTTGTCTTTTTCTTCCCCCCCAACTTGTTCAGCTCCTGCAGTCTGACAGTCCCCAGGCAGAGTCGCAGACCCTTCTCCAGCAGAGCTCCTCCCCCTACAGAGGACACCTTACTCCATCTCCTGGATACAGCTATCGAGCAGCAGCACAGAGGACAGGACACAGCCTCTCTCATGGTTCCTCAGAAACATCCCTCTCCTCCACCTCCTACTCCAGCCCTGCCCACTCGGTCTCCACAGACTCCTCTGCCCTGTTCGCAGGGAATTCGGGGTATTACAGCAGCCAGCAGCACTCAGGCAGCATCAGCAGCAGCCTCCTGAAGAAGAGCTGCCCTGCTGCTGCCAGCCCAGCACAGCAGACAGCTGCAGACTCCCTTTCCTCCGAGTCGGGCTCCCAGCCCTGCGCAGGCGCGTTGGGCACCACCTCGGCTCCCCAAAGTGTTCGGGCACTACAGTCAGACTTGAGGACTATCAGTCTGCCGGGCTCTGGGCAGTCTGTGCTCTACCAGGGCTCCCGGGGGGCAGTCATTTCCAATGCACAACACTATCCACACCGTGGGGGAGGCAGTGTCCACCAGTACAGACTGCAGCAGCTTCAAGGTTCTGGAGTAAAGACTCAAACAGGACTTTCCTAGGGCTGCCTGGACTCCAGGAGGACAAAACTGCCCATAGCTCCTTCCAGACATCTCTGGAAGTGGCTCCTGGGCCAGTGTTGGGAGTTTGCACCTGATGCTGGGGTGCCAGGGGTCAGAGGCTGAGGTCTGAAATGCACAGGTGAGGTTTGTGAGCAGTATTGGCCTCTGGCCGTGTAGGAGAACACAGATTTCTCTGAGGCAGAGACTGTAGCAAAGCTGTTCCCTGATGTGTGGGTACATTGCAAAAAAAAAAAAAAAAGTAAACAAAAACCAGAAACAAACAAAAAGCAAATGGTTCAAGTGCAATGACTGTGGTGCAGCCTCTGTCTCTGGTCCGTGCCCATGGCCGTAGTCTCTCATGCAGTACGGACGTCTTTTTGAATACGAAAGCAGTTTAAAGAAAACATTGGGGGAAGTTGAACTCCAGTCCCAAAGCTCTCTTTATAGGTCAGGTTCTCAGTGTGTTCTGGGAGGGCTTTAATCCGTTACGATCATTCCAGTCACAAGCAGGTGAGCGCACACGGCTGCCTTTGGGCCTGGGTCATGACTGCCACAGTCAGAGCTTTTTCCAAGACAACGGAGTCTCTGCAAATGTGAACTAGCACGGGGTGGGGGGTTGGAGCGTGCGTGTGTGCCTGTCGCTGCAGAGGAGCCGGGACACGCTGTCTCGTGCCGCTCCGGGCCTTCACCGCCGCCCCTGTCGCAGGGCTGTGGGCGGGAGCGCTGCCGGCCCGGGGGGCTCTGGCTGCCGGTGCGCAGACACGCTGGGGGGGAGCGGGGGCCCGGTCAGCAAAGCGCTGCTGGGGCGTGCGGGGGCTGCAGAGAGGTGGGGGTCGGGTGTCGGTGGGGACCCCGTGGGTGCCGAGCCAGGGGCTCTCCGTGCGGGATGTCTGTCCCAGCCGCCATCGTCTGCTGAGCGTGGCAGCAGAGCCAGCCCAGACACAGCGCGCCGTCTGTTCAATTCCATATGATTGCCAGCTTCTCTCTCACTTGTTTACTGTAATATCGGGCGTGTTTTTATTTATCTAATTTTATATTCAGTTATAACCATAGTAGGTTAGCTAATATACGACAGGTGTCATCCCTGGTGCTGCAGTGGAACTTCTCCTTTCTCTTGGATAACACAATGCTGTGAGTCTGTCTCCCCTGTCTTTTCAGATGCACAGTCTTCTTCCTTTTTTTAGGACTGTTACAGGTTTCTCTAATTCACAATTGAAATCAGGTGTTTGTTCAACCTAGGGGAGACTTTTAAAATATTGAAACAAAGAATAACTTTCTCACACTGTCTGGCTGTGAGCGTGTTGGGATGGAACTTGTCACCCCACCGTTGGGTGTCTGTATACTGTATAAAATAGGTGTAAACTTCACACGGCTTAGCCCTGGGGGTGCAGCCTCCCCTTTCGTGCTCTGAGCAGCACGGGGCAGGCGGGCGCTGCCCTGCCGGGCGGCAGGAGGGGGCCAGGGAGGCCCTGCCCAGGGGCTCCAGCACCTTTGGGCGCAGCAGGGGGGCAGGAGGGAGGGACCCTGGAAAGCTCTTGGAAAGGTGGGGGCTGTAGCTTCTTACTCTAGTGGAGTTTTTACACCATGCTGTAACATTTGAACTTTCACAAGAGATGTAATAATTTTGATAATAAAAATACTTAACTTGAAAACCAGTATGTTTGAAAGTCCCTTTCTGTACCACCTTCAGCGCTGGTGCCCAGGTTGTAGGGCAGGCGGGTTGCATGTTGGTCTCTCTTCCCTGTCCCTGAAGGATGAATTAAATTCTGCAGGAGCAGCCCTGCAGACCCTCCCTTTTGCTAGGACTTCAGGTGAAACCAGGGGCTGCTCTGAGAGCTGTGGATCCTGAAGAAAGGGGAATTCCCTGAGCTTCCTGGCTGGCGTTGTGAGGTTGTGGCTGCACTTCTGCTCATCTTCTCACTCCATCTCGTTTGGGGAGGAGGTGGGATGGAGGATGTCCCCTGCACTACTACATCTGCTTCGAAGCCTGGTTTCAGGGTTTTCAGTTTACATACTGCTTGCCTTCTCCTTAGGAAGTCTGAGATGGGCCGAGACTGGAGCAGGGCCCACGTGTGTGCCTCCAAGTGCTGGCATGGTCAGTGGTCCTCAAAGCTAGCACAGCTGTGTTGCCCAATGCCTCTGGTGTTTGACCACCCTCAGCATGAACACACCCCCCTGGCACCTCCTGTGTCTGTTGTGGATTATCCTATCTCCACGCATCCCCCAGAGGAGTCTGGCTCCATCCCTTCCACGCCTTGTGGGCAGCAGCAAACCCTCCTCTCCCAGAGGCTGCCCAAGCCCATCCCTCAGCCTCTCCTCTCTGCCTATGCCTGTGCTGGGCTCACCTGGGCCAAGTGTTCCCTACTAGGGAGGCCAGAGCTGGCCCAAACTCTCCAGGTGTCCAGTAGGTCCCCAGGCTGCCCTCTCATTTGCACAGCCTGGAAAGTATTGCCCCCCTCCGCTACCCAAATGTGCCATTGAGCTGATGGCCACATAAGTTGTGCTTCCATGAAGACACAGGAATTTGCTGGATTTCAGGAGGTGCCCACAGACCAAGGTGAACTGTGACTCTCTAGCCCCGGGGACCCATGGAGGGGCAGAAGGGGAGTGCTGAAAGGCTCCTAGTGATAGATGGGACCCCCACCCCACCTTCTGCATCGCCACAGGGTGGGACAGACCCTTTCCCTGGGGATGTGCACTGACCAGTGCTACCCTCAAGTGCCAGCCCACAGGTGCAGGGTGGGCTCCCTCCCCTCCTCCCCTCCCTCCCCCTCCTCCCCTCCTCCCCTCCTCCCCTCCTCCCCTCCTCCCCTCCTCCCCTCCTCCCCTCCTCCCCTCCTCCCCTCCTCCCCTCCTCCCCTCCTCCCCTCCTCCCCTCCTCCCCTCCTCCCCTCCTCCCCTCCTCCCCTCCTCCCCTCCTCCCCTCCTCCCCTCCTCCCCTCCTCCCCTCCTCCCCTCCTCCCCTCCTCCCCTCCTCCCCTCCTCCCCTCCTCCCCTCCTCCCCTCCTCCCCTCCTCCCCTCCTCCCCTCCTCCCCTCCTCCCCTCCTCCCCTCCTCCCCTCCTCCCCTCCTCCCTGCCACAGCACAAACACCCACCCAGCCACTCTCCCCACTGCAACTGGCCCTGCCATGGCCAGTGCCCACATCGGGTCCTTTGACACCCTCCTTGCAAACCCTCTTAGCAGCAGTGCCCAGAGGAGCCCATCCCAGTTCCCACCACACCACAGGGCTCCTTGTCTGGTTTGAATTATATTTTTCAATAAGGTTTTGTGAAACACTGTATCAAACTTTGTACTAAAATACAGATATATTACAGCTACTGTATTCCTTTCTCCACTGATTTTCTTCGTTTTTCCAATGCAGCCAGCAACAGCCCTCTGAAGCTGGCGAGACCTGGGCACTGCTGGGGGGCTCCTGCCAGCCTCGCTCCAGGGAGGCGACTGCTGGGGGGATGTGGGTGCTGCCAGAAGGATGCAGGCGCTGCCGGAGGGATGTGGATGCTTCTGGAGGGATGCAGGCACTGCCGGGCTTGTCTCTGGCAGAGGCCATTGGCAGGAGTGCCAGGTGACTTTGGCTCCTGGTGGATGGATGTTTTGGCACAGCTCCGTCCCTCGCTGCCACCCCACAGGGCAGGACTTACCGGCTCCTGACAGCCCCGACCTCACCAGCTGGCGATGGTTCTTTGTTGCTGTCTCCCAGCAGCCTCCTCATGCCATGGCCCTGCCTGTGGATGGGCAGCAGCTCCTCTGCCCAGGGCTGCCTGTCCCGGTGCCGTGGTCCTGCTCTGCTCCCTGCACCCGGCTCATTCCCGCTCCCAGGCCTTGCCCAGTGCCTGGGTCCAGCCCTGCCAGGGCCCCCAGGAGCCCCCGGCCCATTGCTCCCAAGGAGGTGGGGGCCCTGCAAACAGCCCCTGGCTACTTGCACTGAGATGCGGCCAGTGCTGAGGACTTTATTGCATTGCAAGGCCTGCGGCAACCTGAGACGCCCATGGCCAGGCCCCGGGGAAGCCCACACATGCTGGTCTGGCCAGCAGAGCCGCAGCTGGGCCATGGCTGCCTATGCCAGGAGGGTGCCCCGGGGTGTCAGTGCCAGCTCTCGGGTGCTGTGTGTGCACTTGAGGCCAGGTCGTGCTCAGAGGCTGCCGTGCTCAGCACTGCCCTTGGCAGCTGCTGCTGGCTACCTGCAGGCCATCGCCACGGGCCAGCGAGCTGCAGCCAGGGGACACGGCCAGGATGGGCACAGGAGTGCTTGGGTCACCCCCAGCCACGCCGTGTGGCAGGGAGAGCCTTGCTGTCACCAGTGGAGATAAAGCACCGTATGGGATGGGGAGGGAAGGCGTTTGGCAACAGCCTGCGGCCAGCTGGGGGCTGGGGCTGACGGGGGGAGTCCTGCTGTGCCCGCCCGGGGGGGTTTTGCATGTTCAGCTGCTCCCACTTACCAGGGCTTACATTCAGCAGCGGCGCGACCCGGGTGTCCCGGCAGCCGGTGGCAGCGAGGGCCCTGCAGTCCCTGTGCTGGGGGGCCAGGCGTGGCAGCCCGCGGCCCTGGCCACACGCCGGGAGACACCATGCCCAGGGGCCAGGCTCCCGGGGCTGGGGGCGAGGGGGCTCGAGTCACTTTTACCCTGTTTAGAGAATATTAATTTACATGTAAAAGTAGAGGTTGGGCCCCGTCCTGGCTGCTGGGTCCCCCGGCCATGGAGACAGGATCACGGAGCTGTACAAAATGGGAGCGGGGAGGGGGCTGGGGCCCGGAGCAGCCGGCACGGGGCGTTGCTGGGCACGCGTTCAGGTGGAAGGCGGCAGGTTGGGAGTCCTGGGGATGTAGAAATCTTGTTAAAAACTCAGAGATTGTTTTTTCCTTGGAACAAAACCACAGTTGGACGCCGTTCTTGAATGAAGCAGGTTTGGAGCGTCCTCCTCCGGCGGCGGCCTGCGGGCGGTGGGGGGTGCGGAGCTGGCGGGGTGCGTGGGATGGCAGTGCCGGCGTGGACATGGAGGTGGCCATGGACACAGCGGGTGGCCGGCAGGTCCCCAGTGCGGGCGGTGGGGCCCAGGGGGCGGCACGGGACGCTGCGTATCCACTGGCAGCAGACGAAGGGCAGGATGAGGAGGGAGTGCCCAGGCTGCCGGCCGCGGGAAGAGGGTCCTGCTGCGGGCGCTCGGCCTTATATCCTCTGTGGGCAGAGCACAGCAGGTTGGAGCCGGCACCAGGCAGGCCTGGCTCCACCAGCACGTGCCATGTACATGTCTGTCCCCATCCCTGCCATCCCCTTGTTCCCTGCTGCCTCCTTTCCCCATTGCCCCCTTGTTCCCATTGCCCCATCCCACCCCACATGGGGCCACCCAGCACCATCACACCCAGACATGCCACACGGTCAGGGCTGGGGGATAGGACAGTGACAGTCAGGACTTACCGCAGTGCCGACAAAATCTGTGGAAAGAGAAGTGAAGGTGTCAGGCAGGGCAGGGGCTGGGCAGCCACTCCTACCCTGCCTGGCCTCGCTTTGCAGGTGGCCATTAAGCCCACAGGACCCTCACCTGGCTGCAGGCTGATGGAGGGGCTGAGCCCCCCGGGTTATTCCCACCTCAGTTCCCCCCCCCCCTCAGGCCATGGCAGAGGGCTCACCTTTGCTCTCTGTCTTGAGCTCCTCATGCAGCAGGTCATTCTGCCGGTTGCCGAGGACAAAGGCCAGGAAGGAAAGGATGAGGGCATTGAGGATGCCAATGATGGCCAAGATGTAAGCCCAGCGCACGGAGCAGTCGCCCAGGGAGTACTTCCCCGTCTTCTCCCCACACATGTCCCGTATGGTCTCTGCATCCCAGCCATCAGGAAAGATCATGCACCCCAGCACCAGGCAGAGCGCTGCAGGGCGAGAGGAGGGGGACACATCAGGGGGGACATGGGGGAGGCAGCGGCAGGTGCTGAGCCCCCCAGTCAGTGCACGAGGGCAGCCTGTGTCTGCCTTGGCCCCACAACAGCTGGGCAGCATAGAGGGTGACAGCCACCCCTTCCCTGGTGTCTGCATTTGCACATGGCTGCCCAAATCCTGGCCCATGCACAAATGAGTCTTGGTTTCTTGAAGAATTAACCACAGCATCAGTGGTTCCTCATGGGCTTTCCTCATCACCACAGGCTCCCTGCCAAGAGGGTCATCATCCCT
Source organism: Hemiprocne comata (assembly GCA_020745705.1). Taxonomy (NCBI): domain Eukaryota; kingdom Metazoa; phylum Chordata; class Aves; order Apodiformes; family Apodidae; genus Hemiprocne; species Hemiprocne comata. The sequence goes on from CM036595.1 coordinate 15,057,992, forward strand.
GGGAGCACCCACATCTGACCACCTCACAGCCCTGCAAGCCCCTTTCCAGGGGCTCACTTCCTCAGCATGCCTCCATCCTGCACGCTCCATACTGAGCAGGGAGTTATCAAGGAGCACCAGGATGAACGGGAAGGGAAATGCCCAGACAAAGCCTGTGAGTGTCAAGGTAAGGAGGTGATGCTTTTTCTAACTACAGCCAGTACAAAAGCTCCTCGCCCCATATCAGCTGGGAAGGCTAAAAATACTTCTGATGTTGTAGAGAAGCTGAGGTGCGTTATGAGTATTTTTGTTCTGGGTTAGGGAAGAACTGAGATGTTCGTGCCCACATGAGTGACAAAGTGCCTCCCAGTTGCTGGAGGGACAGCAAACACCCTGCCTGCCGAGCTCTCAGGGTGCCCAGGTGTGCTTTTAACTGCTCTTGGTAGGGAAGGGAAGTCCCAGGAGGGGGGGGAAGAGAGCACAGGGCTGATGTAGGGCATCGCTGGGACTTGGCACAGCCCTCCCCTCCTGATGAGCTGTGCCAACCACTCTCCCCAGGAAAGGGCAGGGATGCTGCGGCGAGTCACCCTCAGCCACCCGCACGCCAGCAAGGACTGCCACCCACCAGCTGCTGCCTGGTCTCTGCCTCCTGAACACTTTTAAGACTCAGCTTGACAAGGTGCTGGGCCAGCTCATCTAAAACATTTTCCTACCTAGAAAGGTTGGACCAGATGATCCTTGAAGAGGTCCCTTCCAACCTGACATTCTATGATTCCTCCATCCATGTTATAAACCTGCTTGGTATAAAGCATCTTTGCAGACAGAGACAAGCTCTGCAAGCTGATTTATGCCTGTACACAGCCCTGGTGCCACCCTGACACTGTGCAACATCTCCAGCATGTCCTTACACAGGACTCCCAGCCAAGCATGGCACATCTCAGGGAACCCCCTGCCTGACAAACCTAAAACCATCACAGAACTGTATAATCACTTTGGTTGGAAAAGACCTTTAAGATCATGAAGTCCAACTGTTAACCCAGCACTGCCAAGTCTATCACTAAACCATGTCCCAAAGCATCCCTGCTGGAAGGAAATATATAACTGGCACCAACTCTGTGGGCTGCATGGTAAATGGTGAGCAGGGCACTGAGACGTGCTTTAACTCAGCTGAATTACTGTCTGACCAAGGAGGTACAGCAGACCTGTGCCAGGGAGTCTTCCCAGGAAAACAGAGATGCCAAGGGGATTTTAGGACCCCACTGAGCTCCTGGTGCAGTGCAGCTGTGAAAAAAAGCTCTGTGGCCACCCCAGCAAGGGGGTGATTTTACCCCTGCAGCACCGGTCAGGCTGACACAACCCAGCCTGGCAATGGGCACGGCTGTAACTGCTCTGCTGAAATCGGTGAGGGGAAAAGAGCCACAAGTGCATGACAAGGATGGGGACAAGCACAGCGAGCTTTCCCCCAACCCCCCACAGCAACAGCTCCTCTCAGCCTGGAAGAGAACAGGACAGCAGAAGGCAAATTTAAGTTTAAAAAAGATATAAGTTAAAAAAAAATGTTTAGTAATTGTACCAGCACCAGCAAGGGCTCAGGTGGGCTCCCACCTTTTGTGCACAGCCCTTGGTCAGTTCTCTGCAGGAGCAGGATAGCAACCCGTGGGTCCTTCCCTGGACTCTGCAAGCATCGTATTTCCCCTGAATTTTGAGCATTTATCTGGGCTCTGGGTGGCTCTGGCTGCCCTGGTAAAATAGGAGCTTGCTGCGAGCTTGCTGCTCTGCAAACAGCACAGGTGCAGGGGTGAGGGTGGCTCCAGCCTGTGTCTGCCCGCCCTGCTCCTGCTCTCCCTGTATGCCTGCTCTGCCCTGGCACCAGGGCAAGGGGAGCCTGTGCCCTGGTGCCCAGAGCAGCTCCAGCAGTTCTGCCTGAAGCCTCACAGCCCCTGTTTGCCAGAGAGAATTAAATTACAAATTTACTACCCAGGCAAAGGAGCGTGCCCAAACGCTCCTGGCCGAGGGTGATGGGCAGAGCCCCTCGCTGCCGTGCAGCTCCTCGGGAAGCGGCTGTGCCACCCACGGCAGGTTCTCTCCGAGCAAAGAGCAGCACTCTTCCCATCTGTCCTACGTGTTCCCTGCAGCAAGCCAAGTCCTCTGCTCTGTCACAAGCAATACCCTTTTCTGCGTGTCCCCAGGCTGCCCAATGTCCTGGAAACACCTTCCCGTGCCTGCAGCCAGGAGCGACATTGAAGCACAGTGCAAGAAGGGGGGGGGGGATCTCCACACAGTGCTGCCCTTTTCAACAAGCCCCTCACAGCAGGTCTGAGGGTGCTAGGATGGGGCTCTGCCTGCCCATCCCCCTGCCTGCAGCACCTTCCTGCCGGCACCTGCCTCTGAACGCCCCGAGGTCCCTGGCAGACCTGTGGGAAAACCTTGGTTTTTATTTAAAACAGCCTATTTCTACACCTTGCAACCACATGAAAAACACCGAGTGGAAACTCCTACAGGAGCCATTATGAAACAGGTAAAAAATAACCCCATTCCCATTAGTTTTTCTTTTAATTGCCTTTCTTCTGAGGGTGTGGTGCCAGTCCCCACTGCTGATGGCACTGAGGACTGCCAGCTGCTTCATCACAGCCCTTGGCTGCCAGACCTCCCCCAGGCCCTGGGCTCCAACTCCCTCTTCCAGAGTTTTCCCAGTTGGAAAGACAGATTTGAGACCAAGCATTTTGGTGATCACCAGGGCAGGGTGTTGCAGGCCAGCAGTTTGCAGGGCTGCCCAGGGAATCCTGCTGGGGCTGGGGCTCCAACCGTGGGGAAAATTGGCATTTCTAGGCTTGGTTTTGCACTTGCACCTGCTTAACAGCTTTCCACTCCTCGAGGTCAGGTCCCTGAGAAATTAAATGAGCATCTCAAGGGCTTTTGATATCATTGTGGAATAAATTCATTGAAGGGAGCTCGAGGTTGTGACTCAGGCTGCAACGTAAGTAAGATTTTAGCAGAGAGAGATGAGGAAACTTCTCCTGGTAGGATAATATCCCCTGCTGAAAGGTGCATTTAGCTACTACAGATCATCTGAGTAATCTGTGTGTTTGCTGAGTGCCACGGCCATCCCAGCACTGCCCCAACCCTGTGCAGTTGTGCCTGAAAGATTCAAATCTGATGTTTAAATCCCTTTTGCTGTCTGGTTTATTCTGCAGGTTTGGGCAAAGAGTGGGTTTCACTGCTCTCACTTGCCACAGGAGGAAGGGGCTAAGGATGTGCCATGCAGCTGAGACATGCAGCCTCCCCCCAAGCACGGGCAGGCAGAGCCCAGAGGACACCCAAGGGACTGAAAACTGGAAACTATGTGGGTAACTGGGGGGAAACCAGCAACTGCTGGATCCCAAAGGGGCTTGTCACACCTGGCTTGGGGACAGCGAGGGGTTGGCAGACATGTCTCTTTGCTGTGGGTATTTCAGTGACTCCCTCGGCCCCTCACATCTACCCTGTGCTGGAGAGGAGGAAGCTCTGGGTGCTGTCCCCTCCATTGTGCCCACCACTGCTCACCACGATGCTGATGGCACGTGGAAGGTCCCCACTAGGGACATGGTGCCCTGGGAGCTGCACACCAGCCCCAAACCCCTAGGGGAACAGGGGCTGTGTGCTGTCCTCGGGGTTTTTGGCAGTCGCTTCTCACTAGGAAGCTTCCTGAGAGCTGAGTGCCGGTAGGAAAGGGAATAAGCACAGTCCTTCTCTCTCCTAAAAATAGAAATCCCTCAAAAATAAATGAAAATTCAAGGCAGCGTGCTCGGGACAGCAAGCACCGGCCATTTACACCGACAGGAGCTCCCTTACGGCATTTGGCTCCGCAGGCTGTTTCCGAGCCAAAAAACCAGCAGGATGCAGAATAGAGTTTTGAGTTTGTATGAATCGGAACTGACAGTTACTTTATCTGGAACAACAGTTAAGGGATGTAAGCTCTAGGACACGAGCAGCTCCTGAACTCCTGGCTCAGCCCCTCCCTGTGGGCCCACAGGCACATCAACAGGAGCGTTCCGCTGCCTGCCAAAGCCTGAGGCTGGCTGCTGTGGAGCACAAGGGCTGGATGGACACAAGGTCTGCTGCTCCTGTCCCCACTGCCCAACAGGAGTGACAGGGAAAGGAGAGGGGAAAGCTTTTTTGGGGGGCCAGAAGCCAGTAATTCAGCAAATGCAAAGGTTCTTTGCAGTGATGTTTTCTTTTTGCTGCAAGGTTGGCAGATGGAAACAGTTCACCTGGAAGATCATATATTGGCAATATTTCTCCCTTGGGCAGAGGAAGAGTTAGAGGCTACTTCATCCCCACTCCCAGTAGCTGTCCTCGTTGGACAGGTCCTCGTTGGTTTGGAACAGTGGTAGCCATCTTTCATTTCTTCATTAAGAATTTCAATGCATGACTTTTATATCCATGAAACCAGTTTTTTGGAAACCTCAAACTCTCTCCGAGAGGACCTAGCTCTCCAGCAAGTCCCAGTTAGGAAGATGAGCCCGACCTGACGTGGCTCAGCAGAGCCACCACATCGCCACTGGCACCAGAGAGTGTTTTGGGGCTGCAGCAAGTCCCGTGGGCCAGACCCAGCTCTCCCTTGAGGCTGCAGCCACACCACCACACCACACAGCTCAGCCATGCTCAGCCCTGCAGTCAGCAACAAGTTTTCAAACCACAATTGTTGGGAACCATCACTCCTAACCAAAATGATGCTGCGCAGCTGTGCCGTCTGAGGGATCCCAACCCAGACCGTGACAAATGCAGCTCAGGTGCAGGAGATGAAGCTGCTGATCAAGGCTCTGCCCCTGCTCCTGATTCACACTCTGGTGTAGAGTCCAGCTGAGAGGTGAGTGTAGCTTCCAAAGGGGGTCTCCCAAAGGAGAACAGACTGGGATGGGTATGTATCATCACATTCTCCATTGGGCAAGGTGCTTGGACATGGCATAATTAACTCCAAAGTGCCACAGATGAAGACAAACCTCAGGCCCATGGCCAGTGACATGCCCTGGGTGAAAAGTCACTCATGTCATGCTTGTGCCTGGTCTGAGGGAGCTGGAAGGTCTCACCATACTGACTGCTGGGCTTGAAGCATGGGGAAACATCTTCAGATATGGACAGTCACTTCCTTAATGCAAGAGGGACTGTGTGCTCAGCTGGTTACCTCTTTTGACCCTCAACAGATTGTCAGTACAAAACCAAAGCCCCTCTGAGAACAGAGCCCTGGACCTGCTCAGGGTGACCATCCTCATGGGAGGCAGGTAGGTGTGGTGCCACACAGAGGTGGCTGGGGTCTCTTGCTCTGGCATTAGCACTGGACACCAGGATAACTGTTCAAAGCTTGGAGTTAACTCACAGGGTGACCACATCTTATGTTACAGCAGATAACTAGGGAATCAGAGGACATTCTCAGGCTCCTGGGCAGCCTCCTCAGTGGGGGGTGGTGGTGGTGTACTCCTGTGCTCTGGTCTCCAGCAGATGACTGCTCTGCAGTCACTGGAAGGGAAGCATCCACAAAATTGGCCCAGCTGCCTTCATCTCCCTCTGGTACCTGCCCTCTGTGGAGGGTGGACACGAGGGATCACCCACACAGCCCATTTCTCTTCAAGTAAGCATCATCCCATGGGACTTCCTGAAGGAGCTCCTCTGCTAATTTTGAGGACTGGCATGGCATTAGGGTCAGTCTCACAGTTGTTGACGTGCTCATGTTAAATGCCCATTTCTGGTTTTATAACAGAAGGATTTAGCAAAATCTCCAGTTCTGTATTGCTGGGATTTTGAACAGGGCAGATGGTTGTTTCTATTTGTGATAAAGCAGAGTCTTTCCTCTTAATTAGAACCAGTTTCCTCCTAGGGGGGCAGTGGCTTTTGAGCTGGAGCTTTCTGTGAAGCTCTAATTAAACCCTTCCTTGATTGTTGTCCACTAATTAGACATGGATGATTTAAACTTTTTCTTTTTCTGAAAGAGATACTGAATTCCTGATCCTCCTCCTCCCCCACCCTCCTGCTCCTGATTTTTCGTGCCCTCACTCAGCAGCCCTGTACTCTGCACTGGCCATTCCCTAGGGATGGGCTGGACCCACCTCTGCTCCATCTCTCTCTGCCCTTCACCTTGTTCTCATGGTTTTCACCAGTGAAACTATGGAACTTTGGGCCTCGCTGTTGCTTCTGCTGTAGTGGTGGTACAAGTCTTCCTTCAGCTGAAACCTCAGAGAGGCTGGAGGAGTGCCTTTCCTTCTTCTGTCCCTCCAAGCCCTCGGTTCTGGCACAACCCTCCAACCTCCCAGGCAGTTGAATCTGCAAAGTTTGCCACCACACTGTGCTGCAGCCTCTGTTGGGCCACGTCCCTGCCCTATCCATGGGATTTGGCCCACAGTGTCCTCTCCCTGGGTCACAGCAGCTCCTTCTCCATGCACAAGGTAAAACATCCACCTGTGGCTGCCTCTGAGGTGCCCAGGGAAGTTCAGCCCTGCCCAGCCCCCCCCAACCAGGCTCCCTTCAGCCAGGACGCACCACCCCACTGCCTCTGCATCCTGGCCTTCCCTGAGGGTGATATCAGCCTCTCCTGCTGCCCCATCTCGGGGCAGGGTGGGTGGCCAGTCTCTGTTAATGCCACCTTGGACTTTCCCCACCCCAGAAAGGCCACGTAGCCATGCTGCTTTGGGAGAGCTCCGAGCCCAGCCTGGGCCAGCTGGGGCCAGCAGAGCTGGCCCATGGTCCCTGCAAGCCGTGCGCTCGGGTTTCTCACAAGTGTAGCCACAAGGTGCAAACTGTGAGTAGGGACAAGCCCCAGGGCAGGGCCAGGGGTACCCAGAGGTGACAGCAGCAGCAGCCTGAGCCAGGGCAGGACAGGAGGCACCAGGTGTGGTGCCCTCTGCTATGCAGCTCCCTGTGCAGCAACAGTGCCAGTCGGGCACTCCAAGTCACTTGATTAAGCTGCTGACAATCAGTAGGATTTGAGCTCTGAGCTTGCATTAAACCAGTAAATCTTTGGGACAGGGAAAATTAAAGATAAAGGAATTTCCCAATAAGCTAAGGCAGCTCCAGGTCTGGCTGTGGTCCTGATCTGGAGGAGGAGAGGTCAGGCTTCCCAGCCCGAGCCAGTTGCAAGGGAAAAGAGCCAGGCTAGCTGCAGGCCCCTGGCATGGGGGGCTGAGGGTGAAGAAGGGTCCTTTCGTTGGGAATATGGGGCCTCTGGGTCTACTCACACTTGGTACACAGTGGGGAGTGAAAAAATGTCTTTCCACACCTGGTAAAACTGGAGAGAGATGGAAGTGAAGGGTCTCACTACTGGGGCTGGTCCCACTACTCAGTATCCCTTCTCAGTGCCTTTCTCCCAAAAGGACATCCCCTCTGTGAGGACAGCTTGGAGGTCTGAGCACAAGGGGATACTTGGGATCCTATCAACATATGCAGTAGGTCCCCTTCTGGGGAGAAGTTTGGGTTATTGTATGATGTCTCTTTGAGGACTGAGTCTATGAGAGTGCTGGGGTACATCTATGATGGGTTTCTTTTGCAGACAGAGCTAAGGAGGATCTATAGTCAGGGCCACTTTTAGGGGGAATGACTGGGCTTGAGCCTGTGGTCACCTTAGAAGAGACATCAAGATAAATGGATGGTGCCCCTCTGTGAGAAGTGCTGTACTTGGGGTCTCTTTACACAGGGAGCTGGGGAAGGTCTGTGCTTACAGCCCTTTCATGATGCTGGAGGGAGGGGGCCTGGGCAGAACATCTCCTTAAGGGGGACCTGGAGGGTCTGTGTGTGCACAGGTGCTTTTAAAGGGTTGGGGGTCCACACATGGACTCCTGCCAGTGATGGGATCCCTTCAGGGGCTGGGAGTTCCCCTAAAATGGGTATCCCCTGGGGGCAGGCTTGCTCAGGGATGCCTTTGGGGCTGGGTAGACAGCGAGACTAGTCCCTGATGTGGGGTGCCCTGGGGACTCTGCGTCCCTAGGGGGCTGGTCCAAGGGCATCCTTGTGGCTGTTCTTGACTCTATGGGACAGCCCTTGTTTTAGGGTGTCCCAAAGCTGGTCCCTGACTCAGGTATACTGGGGTGCCCTGAGGCTGGTCCCTGGCCCAGGGTGTCCCAGGGTGCTCCAAGGCCAGTGCCCAGCCCAGCTGTGCTGTGGTGCTCCTAGAGTTGATGCCTGCTCTGGGGTTCCTGGAGCTGGGTCCCTGATGCAGCTTTCCTGCTGTGTTCCAGGGAGCCCTATGGTTCCCTGGGGTCAGACCTTGCTTGAGGAGCCCAAGCTGCCAGCGTCCAGAGCTGGTGCCCATTCCTGGTGCTCTGTCAGCACTAGTGCCTGACCTGGGTGTCCCAGGAAGCCCTGGAGTGCCCTGGGGAGGGTTCTTGGCTGGGATGCCCCAGGGCCCTGCAGTGCGTGTACCCTGACCAGCTTCCTTGAGCAACCCTGGTGTTCCCTACAGCTAGTCTCTGCCTGGGGAGCTCCAGGTGCCAGTGCCCAGAGCTGGCTCTTGTTTCTGGTGCTCTGACAGCACTAGTTTCTGGTCTGGGTGTCCTGGGGCTGGTTCCTGGCTGGAATGTCCCATGGATTTCCAGTACATCGACCCAGCTCAGCTTTCTCAGGCAACCCTGGTGTTCCTTGCAGCCAGAGGAGGTCTGGGTGCCAGTGCTCTGAGCTGGTGCCCATTCCTGCTGCTAGTGCCTGTCCTGGGTATGCCAGGAAGCCATGGGGCTGGTTCCTGGCTGGGATGTTCTATGGATATGCAGTACCTGTACCCAGTCTGGCTTTCATGGGAAGCCCTGGTGTTTCCTGTAGCCAGGGGAGACCCGAGTGCCAATGCCCTGAGCTGGTGCCCATTCCTGGTACTTTGTCCATGGGTGCCCCAGGAAGCCATGGGGCTAGAGTCTGGCTGGGATGTCTTATGAATACACAGTACTTATACCCATCTCAGATTTCTCAGGGAAGCCTGGTGTTGCCTGTGGCCAGGGGCCTTGATACCAGTGCCTAGGGAGCCATGGATGCCAATGCCCTGAGCTGCTGCCCATTCCTGGTACTTTGTCAGCACTAGTGCCTGGCCTGGGTGTCCCAGAAAGCCTTGGGGCTGGTTCCTGGAGCCACGGCCCCGCAGTGCTTGGACCCAACCCAGCTTCCTTGAGCTATTCCCTGCAGCCAGGGACCCTACCACCAGCCCCTGGTACTCCCGGTGTGCCAGTGCTCACTGTCCCAGCGAACCCCAGTGTCCCATCCCCCGCCCCAATGCCCGGGACTGCCAGTCGGAGCCCAGTGCCGGTGGGTCCCGGTGCCGGTGGGTACCTGCCAGCAGCTGCATCCAGGCGCAGATCTTGTAGACGGTGGCGGTGTTGCAGAAGAAGAAGAGGGCGAAGCAGGTGATGCAGCCCAGCGTCAGCACCATGGACAGCAGCACGAAGAAGGCCGCCGCCTGGAAGGCGCCCGAGGGGATGGTGCTGAAGTCGGTAAAGGAGCCGCGGCACGACAGCTCCCGGCCCGCCAGCCCGCTGCCCACGCAGTAGTGGAACAGCCCGAAGTAGCCGGGCTTGGGGGTGTTGACGCTGTCGCCCACCCAGTAGGGCTGGATGAAGACCACCACGTTGATGATGGCGAAGCAGATGGTGAAGATGGCCCAGAGCACGCCGATGGCGCGCGAGTTCCGCACGTAGTTGTCATGGTACAGCTTGGAGGCTTCCTGCGAGGGCAGCATCCTGCCGGCCGCCGCGCTGCCGGAGGGGATGCCGCGACGGCGGGGGAGCCCGCCCGGGGTGACGGGACGGGGGCGGGGTGGGGGGGGGGGGGGAGGGGTCCCGCGGCCTAGGCGCGCCCGCGGGCTGCCGGCCCCTGCGCCACCCGCGCCGCCATCTTGGCTGCCGCCTCTGCGCCCCGCGCGCGCCCCCGCCGCGCGGGCGCGCGGGGCGCGCGAGTCCCCCTCGCCACTGCGGAGCCGAGCCCGGCCCGGCCCAGCCTGCCGCGCGCGCCCCGCGGCGATCGGGCCGCCTCGGCCGCCTCCGGCTCCGCCCGCCGAGGGCTCGGCTCGCCTCGCGACGGCATTGGCGGCGCTCGGAGCCAGGCTCGGAAGGGTTCGGGGCGCGCTCGGCCACCGTTCGGCTCCCTTCGGGCCCCCTCGGCTCGGTTCGGAGCGTGTCAGTGAGGCGGGGCCCAGGCGGCGGCGGGCCCGCTCCCGCCAGGCACCGGCTGCTCAGCCCCGCCGGGCGCGCACGGAGCAGCGCCTGGGCACGGCTCCGGTTCCCCCCCGAGGTTAATGCGAGCGGGTACACGCGTGGGCGTGTTTGGCCGAAGCTGGCCCGAGGGGAGGGTGTTCGTTCTGGCCCCACGGCGGGCAGCAGGGCTTCCCGACCCTCTTGGTCAGGCCGGAGTAATTGAGTTACCGCCAGCGTGGCCCGCATGGGCACCGGGAGCAGCGGGGCCGACCCAGCACCTCTCGTGTTCCCTGACAGCGGCCGTTCAGACGCACAGCGGGAGCTGCAGCTATTGCTGAACTCTGCTCCAGTGAAATGCTCCGGAGACATCGTTCGCTTCCAAGGCTCGTCAAAGTTCGCAGCTTATTTGCAGATCAGACACGTGCAGATGAAAAAAACCCTCCCTGCTGGAGCAAAGGAGCCGTCTGCCGTTGCCGGTGTAACGGTGGTGTGTTAACCCCGGTACGAGCGGGCTCTGTGCCCGACGATGGCGCTGGCACCATCCCCGCTGCCACCCCGGGCACACGATCCACGGCCGCTCCCAAGTATACATGCCCGTGCTGCCGAGCCCGCGCTACTGTTAACCTCACAGCCACCACTGCCACTGGTTTTGCGTGTGCGGTCACACTTCGAGTAGGGCGGCTTTAATTAACACCCTTTTGGGGATCCCTTATAAAGAGCAGCACCGGGGTCAGACTCGCCAGCGGGGTATGACAGCGTTCGCCTCGTCTCTCTGCGGGCCTGAACATGCTCTATGCAAAGTTTGGCATCCCCCCAGCTCGCTACCACTCCAGTGCCGGGGAGCACAGGCCGCCCCGCGCCTGCCGGGCCGTGTCGGGCCCTGCTTCGGGCTCGCACCGAGGCACAGGAGGCTCTTCCGCCGCTAGGGGCTCAACGGGGTCCGTTCACCACTTGGTGCGGGAGGGCAGGGTAAGGCCGGGGTGTCCGGTGGTCCCGGAGTGGAGCACAGCGGCAGCGACCGTCGTCGCATCCCGATGACGCCCGCGGGCGGAAGAGGCGTGTTGATTTCGCCGCGGTGATTGGCCGGCCGGGCGGAAGCGGAACGGGCGGGCGGGGTCGGGCCATGAGCCGGTGGCGGTGAGCGGCGCGGGGATGGCGGCGGCCCGCGGCTGCCCCCCGGCGGGCTCCGGGGACCGCGGCCTGGCCGAGCTGTTACTGGAGTTCTCCCGGGCACAGTACCGCGCTAAGGACGGCGGCGGCGCCGCCGCTGCTAAGGTGAGGGGGCCGAGGCAGGGGGTGGTCGGGGCAGGGGGTGACCGGTGGTGGCCGTGGCGGCGGTGGTGGTGGTAGTGTGGCGAGCGCTGACCAGTGGCTCTGCGCAGGTGGAGCGAATCGAGCGACGGTGCCTGGAGCTCTTCGGCCGCGACTATCGCTACAGCATCATCTCCAACGCGCATGGCGAGATCTGCGCCCACTACCCACGGCACATCGTCCTGCTGGAGCGCGACACCGCCGGCGGCCGCGACCCGTAAGGCCCCCGGTCCTCCCGACCCCCGTCCCGCAGGGTGGAGGCGGTTTTGCGTTTTGTCCCGGGGAGCTTCCGCGCCTGCCGGCAGCCACTGCCGCCCTGGGACTCCCGCCGGCCGGGGGAAGCCCTGCTGGGCTTTTGCGTGGCGGCTAATTATAGCCGGCGGTGTCAGCCTCCGGGCACGCTGCTCCCGAGGCACCCCGCGCTGCCTGCCCGGGCCGCGCTGCGTTGCCGAGCTCCCCTGGGGCTCTTCCAAGCGCCCCGAGCCTCTTGGGCTTCCCTGGTGAAGCCTGTGACCTGGGGGGTGCGAAGGAAACGGTGTGCTCCGGGCCAGGCCAGCTCCCTATGTGCTGTCCTCCAGTAGATCCCAACAATCGCTGCACTGTAGCTTGCCCAGAGGCTCAGCGAGCTCGTGTTTGGGAGCAGGACTGGGCGATGCACTTAATGAAGTCCCTGCGGTCCTGCAGAAGGGGCTACGATGAGAGACGTTTTAGTCTGGAAATCATCTTGGGGTGGGGGGCTGATAGAGACTGGGCAGACAAGGCAACCTCAGCAGAGATGGTCTGCCCCCGCCATGGTATTTGTGGGTGCTGTGGGTTAGTGAGGTGACAGGAGAAGTTTTCTTGTGCTTTAGGGCAAGTCCCAGCCAACGCGTTGCTGGACTTTGACCCAGGAGGTCCGTGTCACGTTGGTTTCGCTTCTGGTGGAGTGTTAGCTGCTCCTGGCACCTGGGCCTGTGCTGTGGGAGGGGGTCTGTGGAAAAGCAGCCACAGCTGGTGGTCCAGCAGGGGAATTACTGCTTCAGGGTGAGATCAGATTAGAAAAGGTTAAACTGCAAAAAAGGGGAACTGAAGTCTGAAGCTAGCTGAATGCAGTTAGGAGTGTCTTTGGGGAAGAGAAACCGAGTGCTTCTGCTTTTCCTGCTCTTGCAACAGGAAAGGATGCTTAATTTTTCTGCCAAATATTCAAAACAAGTGCACTTACACCTACTGCCCTGTTTTCTTCCAAGCCAGCAGTGACAACATTTTAAATACTGATTCTTTCTAAGTCTTGATTTGCTGTCCCAGGGAGTCACAGAAACAGGCTACCCTTCATCATCCCTCTCCTCCTGATTTCTGGGTGATCATCTCTGTGAAGTCACTAAGCAATTTTTAGTCAAATCGAGCTTTTAGTTTAATTGTTGTACTCCGGGAATAATTATGAAATAGGGAGTGTTGCACTTCTTGTGTTAGAGAATGCAAGAACCTCTTTCCATGAACGGGTGACTCCCTCTAGGACCCAGTGTCTTTGGCTGCCTTTCATTTTTGTAGTGTTCTTAATTAGCTGGTAAGATCTCCTTGAAGCCTGCAGGACTCTTCACACCTCTGGGAATACCAAGGCTTTTGGGAAGCAGTTCTTGCTTAAGCAAACTGTGCTGCACCATTGGTTCTGCCCATACGGCTGCTTCTGAAGCTGTGTGGGGAACCAGCAAAGAAGGGGTGTTCTTAACTCAGAACGGTTTCCTGATCCTGTTCATTCCGTGGCTGGGCAGCCAGGAGAAGAAAGGATGTTGCTTCATCCAAGTTTGCTAACAATACTCTGAAATCCAGGCAGGAGCAGCTGGGTGTGTGGTTTTGGCCTGTGCATCCCTTGGTCAGGTGCTGCTTGTGAGGAGGCACAGAAAGCAGCAGAGCCCACCTGGCAGCCAGGAGCACATTCCCTGTGCTTGGAAATCTCAGATGTCCCATGGGAAAGAGCAGGCAGATGCTACAGAGGTGTGCTCAGTTCTTCCCTTGCAGTCTCAGAGTTACTGCACTTAATGGAAAGGTAATTGCCTGCATTCATTGGAAAACAACCCCACAGCCACATCTGTACATCAGAGCCTCTCAAAGTTTCAGAGGAGTTTGGTATTGGGTGTTACAGACGAGGGCTTCTTTGGTGACACCTCTGTTCGTGCGGTGAGTGTCGCCCAGGTGCTGTCAGAGGGGGGAAGCAGCTGCGGAGCAGAGCTCTGTGCTGTCGGCAGGGACAGCACCGGGCGGGGTTTGGGTTGTGCTGATCAGGCGCCCGCTTCTCCTGCCCGCGCATGGTCTCACGTGTGCAGTGTGCTCCCGTCTGAAGTACTTTGTGTCAGCATTTTCCTCTCTGCACTTAGCACCCTCGTGTCGACAACGGTTAAAGAAGATCAGCTTGGGCTCCTGTTCCTTAAATTCTGGTGTACGTCGAAGCTCTTTGAAGCCGAACAGCCAAAATAGTTGTGTCTGTAGGGAAACATGAACAATCTCAAGCCTCCGCTAGGAATTCTGAAAATTGAATCTTTTTTATTTTTTACTAAAGTGTAGGTCTTGTTTGCTGTCTCCCTGCTTCCACTGGCACCACCTTGTATAATCGTTTCCATGAACAGATGAATTTCCATGTTAATAATAGATTAATTTTTTAAATCCTTCCCAGAATGGCATCTGCAGATAGGTTGCTCCACACTCTCACTGATTCTAAAGCTTAGTAACTTTCTTTTATCTTTCAACCTAAAGTTATATGTTTGTTCTTAGACCAGCATTTTCCTTTGCCTTTGAGTTGTTCTCTCCCTCTGTTGTAAGTTCTCTTCATCTCTTCTGCCAGTCAATCTGTGGTGGTTTCTCTTGCAGCACAGAGTGTCCCTGCCCCCCCTGATCATCTTGCTGTGCTTTTTCAAGCATGGGCAGGTCACTAGGATCAGATGCCTTATCTCAGCTGAGATCCTGTGCTCTGGGTGGTAATGCTGGTACTTCTCCATCCCACTGGAGAGTTTCCTGTCATCTTATTTGTCCCTTTTTTCAGACTTACCATGTTGATAACGTGTGAGCATCCAGAGATAACCAGTTCATCTAGGATCTTCCGCTGACCTCTGCTACTGGGAAGAGCTGACTGGAAATTCTTGTTAATCATGTCTAAGTGCATGGCCGTGTAGTTTTGTCTGTCCAGACCCCTTCTGGTTTCTATTTATCTTGATCTGGATGCTTCTCCAGTTCCTTGTGGAAACTCTAGTCCTCCTTGCACTGACAGTTCCTCCCAAAGGTCTTTGTAGTTCAGAAGTCAGTTTGGCTTCCTACCAAATGTAGACTGGCACTTGGACAAATTGCAGCAATTTTAACTTGTTCCCAAAATGTCTCCAACTTGGAATACATTTCTGTTTTTAACTTTAACTAGAAAACCAAACAAAATTAGTGATGCAGATGCAGCTGACATGAATGTAACTACCTTGCTCAATCCATTAGCTCTTTTACAGGCAGTTGTCTAATTACTTCACAACACACAAGTTCAAGTTGCCAGAACTAGGGTTGATAGAGTGTTCAAGCTTTGATTCTCTATTTTTCCTTGCACAATTCACTCCGATGGTGGTGCTGAGCTGCTTTTTGCTAGGAAGGTGGTGGGGAGGAAAGCAGAACATAGATTTTTGTAGACACTGGCTTACTCTGGTAGCCCATCATTAGGAATCCAGGTGTTGGTCTGCAGCAGACTTTTCTGATGGTGCTCATATTGCCAGCTCCTGAAGATGCTTGCTGTCATGTGCTGTGCAGCTGGTCTTTCAAAAATACAGAAAAGGAGACAGAAAAGTGTGTGGACATGTTGTATAGCAGCAGAAGCAATTCTGGAAGAAGTGTCCTCTTGCTTGCTGACTTCAGAGCTGGCTTCTAGGTGGAGGGATGGGGATTACAGCCCAGGGTGTCTGTAGCAGCTTTGCTGAAAGATGTGTGAGCAGGTGCTGTGTGTGCTGAACCCAATCTCTGTCCACTAGGTTTGAGAGCACCGTGCAGGTTGGCAAACTGCAGGACCTTATCAACCGAAGTAAGATGGCGAGGTGTAGAGGACGATTTGTTTGCCCAGTCATTCTGTACAAGGGAAAGGTAAAGCTCCATGGGTTACCTGTCTTCCCTTAGAAAATGACCTTTCTTCCTGCCCCGTGAACTGTCTTCACCTCTTCAGCTGGTTGTCACCTTTCTGAACACTGTAAAAAACTGTCTTTTGGTGCAAGAAACCAGCCTTTAGTAGTGGGTAGCATTTGCTGTCTAGGCTGCATAAATCATCTGTGGAGACTCACAGAATCACACAGAATCACAGAATCACCAAGGCTGGAAAAGACCTTTAAGATCATCAAGTCCAGCCTATGACCAGGCTGTTTTACCCCACCAGGTCATGAGCATTGCACCAGAGAGCTCACATTTTCTCCATAGGTATGTCCCTTCTGAAGGACCAAAGATATTTGGCCTTCGAGAGGGGAAAGACCACTACTGTCACTTTTTGCCCCTCAGTTTTCCCAGCAGTGAGCTCCCTTTGAATAACCTTTCTCTCTAAAGAGAAGTTTTCCCTTGTCTGTTACCTGGGGAGACAAGACTGCATAAGTGGTCTTATGAACATGTGGGCTTGTCTGCAAGGGGATCTGTAAGAAAGTTAAATTAGATTAATTTTTGTGTGCATTACTTAAACTGAAGCCCTGTAGGAGTAGTCTCATTTAGAGTTTAAGTAGCTTAATTCAGTTTTCTTAGTTCAATTTAGAAACACTGCATGAATAGCAAAATCTACCTGTGAGAAGTTTAATCTGGCTTGACTGAAGCCATCATGGACTGAACCTGCTGACCTTTTTCTGCAGGAGTGAACTGCCTGGAGCCATACTGGGACCATCCACAATCTTATTCACAGGAATGTGGAAGCAGGGCTCGAGCAGGGTATTAACAGAGCATGGGCATTGCTAGCTTGGTAGAAACTGACTGTATTAGTGAATTGGAGAATGGGAAGTGAAGATGGGAATTGGAGAATGAGAGGTGAAAATGTGATTTAACACTGGCTACGGATAAAGGCACTTGGGAGTTTGATGTGTTTGGAGAGCTCAATCTGGACTAGGGTTGCAGGGGAGACTGCTGAGAGGTGGTAGCTGTAGGCACCAACCAGGGCTTTGTAATGTGACAGCAAACAGGCCAGAGGCCTGGGAAGGGAAAGGCTGTTGGAGCAGATGTGGTTAATAACAACCCCTTCCTCCAGCATATCTGCAGATCAGCGACGCTGGCCGGCTGGGGGGAGCTCTATGGGCGCACTGGCTACAACTACATCTTCTCAGGTGAGTGAGGAGACATTTGTCACTGTCTGCCTGATGAGGCAGGTTGGTGCTGTGACAGTGACCTGCACACGAGAGCAAACTTCCTGAGAGCCCATGTGGAGCTCTGGCATGGACCTGCTTGGGTCAGGCCCTGTGTAACAGAGCAAAGACTGAAATCTCGAGTCCAAGCACCATACTGCAGGACAGAGTGCCATAGCTCATAAGAAGAAGTGGCAAAAGAACTTGGGGTTGAAGTTAACTTGGGTTATGGGAAGCATGTAGGCAAGTAAGGCAGCCCAAAGGATCCAGGGTACTGATTCCTAAACATTGGGGCTGGGAGTAATGGAAGAAATAGAATAAGAAGTTGCTGTTGCTCTTGCTAATCATTGGGAATCAACTCCTGCTAATGGTGAGGTAGACTCTAGAGAAAGCTCTTCAGGGGATTATTTGGTATCTGTAGTGTGGGAGCTGAAGCTTGGCTTAATGAAGCACTCTGTAGCACTTCTGGAGGTGTCCTTCTGTCTGTCAGTAATGGTTTTGATCTGCCCAAGTCCTTTGCAATGACAAGGGAAGAGTAGGTCACATTAGAAAACAGGCTTTTCAGGAGAAGGAAATGTGGAAACTATGGAGAGCACGTATATGTGGAGAGAGGGTGCCAAACCATGACCTTTCTGGACACGTGCATGTCTTGTCAGATTGGGGATTGAGTTGGTTTACACAAGCTTCAGTTCTTAATGCCTTCCTTGCAGGAGGTTCTGATGATGCTTGGGCAGATGCAGAAGACATTTCAGAGGAAGATTCTGCACTTAGGTTTGTATGCATCACTGGGATGGGGGAAAAAGGGAGTTTGTACCAAAGCTGACTGGCTCAGTCCCTCCGTTCTGACTCGAAGCTGTGGAGACAAGGCTCAGGCCATGTGGCTTCTGACTAGAAATGGTTCAGGGGGGAACTGTGGCAGTGTTGTGCAGGGAATCGGACTCAACGTGGTCAGTCTTCTGTGCTCATCTTCCTTTAACTTGTTCTGCCTTGCAGAAATGCAGACTCCCAGCTGTTTGACAAGGTCAGAGGGCACGACATCAAGCTGCTTCGGTACCTGTCTGTCCGCTACATCTGTGACCTGATGGTGGAAAACAAGAAGGTGAAGTTTGGCTTGAAGTGAGTCTGGGTTTATTTGTTTATCTGCAGGCTTTGGATCAAAGCTAATGTAGCCCTTACATGTCAACTGTTGTTGGGCCTGAACTTGGCAACCTGGAAGCAGCCCCTGGAAGAGTCCTACAACAGCATCAGTCAGCTGATGCTGTAAAGAGAACCCCATGAGTTTAGGCCAGAGAAAGCTGTAGCAGTGGGCAAGAGAGCTGCTTTCACCTGTCTGCCACTGTCTGAATCAGTTTTCTCTGTAGAGCTTGTGGTGATGTGAGTCACCCCTTCAGAGAGGGGAGAGTAAAGGAGCCCTCTGCTTGTGTATAGGAACAGGTAGGGGTGTATCTCCTTTCCAGAGGAAAGCTTTAGCATTTTGGGGCTACATCTGTTTATTGGGATGTGTTGAGTGTGTTCTGCCCCTGCTCACTCCTGAGTCAAATCACTGTGCAGGGAGACGCGACAGGTAGATTTTGGGTGCTAAGAATCTCACTGAAAAACACTCTACAAATGTCTGCTGCTTTCCTCTTGTCCTCTGCAGTGTGACGTCTTCTGAGAAGGTGGACAAAGCTCAACGTTATGCTGATTTCACACTTCTCTCCATCCCATATCCAGGTACAGGACTGATGTCCAGAGGGACTCCCAAGGGACAGGTGACAATCCGTTTCTGGGGACTGGGAACTACCTGTGTGTGTATGTGTGGTGAAATGCCTGTGGCTTGCTGAGTGTTGCCTGTGCTCCCTCTGGAGAGAAGCTCTTTTGACCTGAGAACCATACAAAGAATCCAAATGCTCTGGGGGTGTCAGTCAGCATTAGGCACTCTGTGAGGTGGCAAAATAACTTCTCAGCAGTTCTAATGAACTCAAGCATGGAGAAAAAGTGCCAGAGGTGGAGCTGTGGTTAAGATGACTGTTGACACCCCTGCAACTCCAAAGTACTACTTGATGCAAAACATACATCTTGCTCTGTGTTTTGTATAAACCCCCAATTCTTAAGAGGATTTTCCAGCCCTGGTGTTCCAGAGCACCACTGTGAGGTGCTCTCAGGGCCGGGGAGAACCTGTTAACCTGAGCCTGCAACGTATGGCTGAGATGCAGAGCACTCCAGCCTGTCTCCTTGGCTATATTAGTCCCTGTGCCTAGCGACGGCTGCTGGGTCACTTGCTGCACTCTTATTGAAGAGGAGCTGAGGTTGCAGCTTGCCTGCTGATGTCAGGCTCAGAGGTGGGGCTGGAATCTGTCTGCAAGACCTCGAGTACAAAGAAAGGGAGAGGAGGAAAAAAGGCGAAACAAAAAACCCCGCAAAACTCTAGTGGGTGATTCAAAGCCAGACTTTTCCTTGATTACTCATTGTTGCCCTTAAGCATGTTACATTTTTAAAGAAGAGTGTTTTTCCTTTCATACATAAATTAGTGACAATTCAGAGAAGCTGCATTAAGGCTTCTAACGAGTTTGCCCTGCAGAGGCATACAGAAGCAGGAGGATTACTGGTTTCTGTAGCACGTGGCACAGGTGTATGTTGCTGCCATATGCCTCACCAAACCTAGACAGTGTGCACAGGGCTTCTGTAGGGTTTGTGAAGAATGAGGAAGAAGTGCTTCTACAGAGTTAAGCTGTAGAGTTTTTACCATACAGGGATCTGCCTGTTGTGTGCAGTCGTCAGTGATGGCCCTTAGTCTTCTGCCTTCTGGAACAGCTGCTATCTTTTGGCAGCTCTTTGCTGCCGTGCTAGAGGTAAACCTTATAAAACTGGAAAAATTCTCCCTGCAGGTGCTGCCTGATTTCAGCAGTGCTGGTCCAGAGGGGAACATTGTCATTCTGGTAAATCTAAGGCATACATACCTAAGGATCAGCAACCCCTCTGGTTTCTGGCCAAATGTCGTTATATGTTCTTATTGATGTTCCCAGGTTGGCAATGGAAGAATTCCTGTTTTGTAGTTTGTCTCTGAGTTATTCTGAACTCCTCAGGTTTTCTCAGGTGAGCGAAGCAGTGTCCAGACATGACTGTCTAGGATGAACAACCTGTATTAAAATGGAGTATCTGTAGAAGCTTTTGTGCTCTCCAGTGCAGAAAGGCTGGTGTTTGTAGATGCCAGTACTTACTGCCATAATTCCCCATTCTTTGCTTTAACCCGTTGTTTAATTGGAGTTAAATCTCAACTGACACATTGCTTCCTGAGCGTGTATTTTCGAGGCTAGTCCTGTCCTTTCACAGATACATTTTTTTCACCATTGGAGTTGCTTGTAACTTTGCAGGGCAGGAATCATTGCCTGTGTTCAGTGCCTGGCACAGGGGTGTCTTGGTAATGTGGGCACCATGGTGCTGCTGGGGCGTGCACAGTAATTTGGGAGAGGTGTTTTGTGTAGCCTGCAGGCAGCCGCAGTGCTAATGGTGCTGCTCAGCTGTGACTAAGTGACTGCAGTTTGCAGCAGAGACTTCAAATAGTTGTTTGAGAAGAGTGGAGCCAGAGGACACAAACATCAGGAAGGGGGGGCCTGAGGGAAACCTTGGAAGTGGTTGTGTATCTGCTTCCTTCAGATGGGGCAATTCACATGTTTGAATGAGGACACTTAAATGTGAGAAAAATCCCAGCTGTCTCTGACAGAGCCCTTTCTTGTTACCTGCAGCAGATGCCTTGTGAAGGTTGGCTTTCCCCAGGGCTCTGCCAACACCTCCTTTTGCTGGTTCCTTCTCACTCAGCTTGTTAGGCTGATGCCTTAGATCTGTGCCAAAGTCAGTGGCCCTGGAAGGCATAGCTCCTTGGTGAAGCCTTTTGTTTGGGAAAGAATTAAATCAGTCCCTCAGACTCCACGTTTGCTGTGTGTTTGGAGTTTGCCCTTTGCTGTTTGAGTGTGTTCACTGCTGAGTGCTCTGCGTTGGTGCTTCTGGGAGGCCATGCTGCAGACTGTTCTGATGATTACTGCTCTTCTCTTCCCTCAGGCAGAGGTTTTGATTGGTGCTCTGGAGCCCGGGGCTGCCAGCACTTCCAGTCCCACAGGGCTCTTCACTTGTTAGATATCAGTTAGCTGATTATTAGTTCATTATCTCTTTTCCTTGCAGGGTGTGAATTTTTTAAGGAGTACAAAGACCGGGATTATACAGCTGAAGGTCTCATATTTAACTGGAAACAGGTACATGACTGTTGCAAAATGAAGAGCTGTGGGCTTTACTGGGCTTAAGTCTTGCCTCAGAGTTCCTGAGCAATGGTGTGTGTGTCATGTGCTTATTTCTGATCGCAAGGAGGAAACCAGCAGGAAAAAACTGTACAGATAGTGAATGTACTAAATTATTCGTTGTAAAAATTGTATGTAAAATAAATGAACCATTATCCTGAAGTCCAGGATGCTTGACCTCTCCTGGGTTGCTCCTGTTTTTGAATTTGATGTCTTATTGACAGCCTCTCTTCTCAGTTCTGTCTTCAAATTCTGTCTCCTGCTGAGGGAGATGGTTGGGTGAGTGGAGCAGCCCTACAGGAAGTCAGCAACTAATGTGCCTTGTCCCTGACTTTCACTGCTGGAAGCACAGAAAACCTCCTTTTGTCCACTAGTCCTAAGAGTCTATGAGTTAATTCTCACCGTGGTGGGTTTTCGCATCCAAAGATGCTTTGCTTGGTCATTTTCTTCTAGGTGCACTATTTAGCATTTGTTGGTTTTCTTTTTCTGGAAAAATACTGCCTTCAAGGCTTGGCTTTTCTCTGACCAGTTGTATTTGGGTTTTTTGCAGGATTATGTAGATGCTCCATTAAGTATCCCAGTCTCTCTGACCCAATCTCTGAATATTGATTGGAGCGAATACCAGGTGAGCAAAGGAGGTGTCTCTGTGGGAGGTCAGAGATTCATTCAGGAAGGATTTGAAGTCTGATTGGCTCCTGTTGCTGTAATCTGACTCACTTCATACCATCCTAGTGGGAGCAAGGCTGCTCACTTGACTGTTCAGAGGGGCAGTGGAGATCCTGTACCCAAAAGCTCCATGGCTTGGTGTGTCCTGAAGCAGCTGACTGTAATGTCAGGTCTTTTTTTTTTTTTTTTTGTAGTTTGCATAAAGCTTGCAATCCATTAGGGAAATCTGTCACTAACAAAGGTGAGGAACATGCCAGGAAATGGAAAGCAGTATTACTTGCTCACAGGCTTAGCTAGGCATGTGCCTGCAGTGGGCAGGCTTCCTTGGCTGTGGAGAATCTTGGGAAAGGTCAGCTTTCCCTTGTGTGAGCAGTAGCCAAGTGACTAGGCACCCTCTTTATGGGTGTGCAGGGTGCCTCTCCCAGGAGCAGAGAGTGTTCACTAGAATACTAAGCAGCCAGTATTTTAAAAAGGATATTAAAAATTGAAGAGGGTGTAATAAATAGGTGCATAAATTATCTGAGGACTGAAGAAGGTGCTTCACTTAAAGCTCAAGTTTGCAGTCTGTTTAGCTGATCACAAGGGTGATGGAGGGTTGACTTGATTAAAGTGTAAGTACTTTTGCAGGGAGAAAATACTAATTCTGAAGCACTCTTCAATCTGGGGAAGAAAAGCTGCACAGGAAGCCATATCTACAGTCTGAAATCAGACCTTCAAATAAGGAAAAGCAATCTTGCATGTTGATTTTGAGGATGATCTGTTGGAGAGTGCTGCCAGAGGAGCAGTGAGCTGTCACCCCTAGTTGAGGTGCTTCTCTGGGCAGAGCTGTTGCCAAGTGCAAGCTTCAGGCTGTGTATGTGGCAACTGAACAAAACTTTGTGGTACAGAGAGATCAGACTGGATGATCAGA
Organism: Hemiprocne comata; assembly: GCA_020745705.1. Classification (NCBI taxonomy): domain Eukaryota; kingdom Metazoa; phylum Chordata; class Aves; order Apodiformes; family Apodidae; genus Hemiprocne; species Hemiprocne comata. Next base: position 15,080,574 of record CM036595.1, read on the forward strand.
TGATTCCTTCTGGCATAAGCACAAGACCAGATTGAATTGGGCAGATGAGAGACTTGGGAGGGATGTGTTTTTCTGCCCCATGCTGAGTGCCCCCCCCATTATCTTACAGTTTTGTTGCTGTGCAGATGTCGCAGCAGGGTGATACATTCTTTGTGTGACAGTTGTCTTAAGAGTGGTCTCATGCACACATCCAAGCACACAGCAAGTGTTCTATTGCTGGGGATCAGATGTCCCTTACACCACTAATGCTGTCACAATGAAACATGTGGCCCTCTCCTCACCTTTTCCTTGCCAGTGCTATCCCATTTTCCTTCAGCTAATCCTGCCTCTGATCATACTGCCAAAGTTGTCTGCATCTTCTCAAGATGAAGAGTGGCACACTTGAGCTTGTGGTGATGTTTCTCACCTGCGTTTCTTGTAGTGCTGGAAGGTGTCTGAGTTCAGAGCCCTTCTCTGGTACTGCTGCTGCTTGGCTGTTAACTGCAGAACTCCAGTGCCTGTCTGGAGCAGCTGGGAGTGGCTCCACAGGCAGCCTGCTGGGGCCATTTACAAGGGCCAGAGCCTTTCAGGCACAGTGCTTGGGTTGTGGAAACAGGCTGCTGACCTCGGCCTGCTGTCCCCCTGGTGCTGCTTGTGTCCCGTGCACGGCTGCCGAGCCCTTCGAGCGCCGGCGTGCGGGGCGGCGGAGCGGGGTCAGCGCTCTGCGGGGTTTCCTGGCTCACGTTGGGCTCCCTGAGCATGGCCTGCTCAGAGCTCTGGGGCTGCAGGCACACAGGTTCTGTGCCACCCAGGTAGACAGGAGACATGGCCTTTTATTTATTATCTTTTTCCCGCCTGGTCTGTTGTCCCAGAGTGCCTTTAGCAGAGGATGTGGGGAGTAGTTAGAGCACCAAGGGAGTCTGTCACTCTGAGGAATGGCCACAGGGCTGTATCTGCTTCACTGTTGTTCTGGAGAGAGAAGCCAAGAGCATGGTGGGCTCAGAACTGCAGAGCAACCTTTTGCTGTGGGCAGACCCTTACCATCAACGTTTCTATTTCTGCATAGAGCTGGGACCTTGTGCAACAGACACAGAACTACCTGAAGCTGCTGATCTCCATCATCAATAGTGATGGTAAGGTAACTCCCTGCTGCCAGCAGCCTAACTGGAACAGTTGCTTTCTGTGGAAGAACAGCTGATGGATTAGTGCCACTGTGGATCAGTTCCCAATACAGAGGAGTTGCTTTATAGTGTTTCACTCCTCTTCCTGCAAAACAGGATGACAGTCCTAGCACCTGAGGGCTCCAGCTCCCCTCCTTGAAAGGGGAGCTGCTGATCCCTTGAAGACCCTCTCTTCCCAGCGGTGGAAGGATATGTGAAAGCTTTACCTGAGGTTTTACTGCTTTAAAGCTGAAGAGAACAAATGTTTGTTCCCCTCCTCGCTGATTTTTGCTCTTTATTTGCTGAACATCTGTATTTTGTCCCCCCAGCCTGGGATCTCATTAGGTGCCTATTTAAGAGCCCTTTCCATCCTCCATCATCACAGCCATCCCAACCCCTTAAAGGAGATGTATTGTTCTATGTGGGCATCCCCTTCCCTCTGGGCACTCTGTTGGATAGGTGGAGCCATGGCTGGCTCTGCCAGCTCAGCCAGCTGCAGACTTTGCCAGTGGCTGTTGTGCTGGGACATGCTGTGAGTTTTCTGGAGAGACAGGAGTGGTGTGTGCCTCTGCTCAGCGTGTATCAGTAGGAGGGCTGGTGAGACTGCAGAAATGTTCAGTTGGAGCACATTTATCCCTGATGTAAGGGATAGATTGTGATAGTGGGTTGCAGCTGGGTAGGTGTATGTCTGGGTAGCAAAGTGATGTTCATACCTAGTGACTTCATGTCCTGAGCAGCTGTCAGGACCAGGACAGTGCATCAGCTGGGGCTGCTGACAACCCAGGACACTCTGAGCAATTTGTTTGCTGCTGTATTCAAGACGAAATGTTCTGGCTTGGTGGCTGAGCTCTGCTCTTGAGCCCAGGCTGTGGAGATGCAAGGTAGCTTGTCACTACAGATTTGCCATAAAGAAAAGCCACTGTTGTTGTTACAACATCCTTTTATTTTTTCCTCCTTCTCACCCCCACCTGGAGCAGATGACAGTGGGCTCCTGGTGCACTGTATATCTGGCTGGGACCGAACTCCTCTCTTCATCTCCTTGCTGCGCCTCTCCTTATGGGCTGTGAGTACCTGGCTGACCTGCTCTGCCTCTGGGGGTGGTTGCTTGGAGAGTGACTGACCATGTCACCAGGGCATGGTGGAATAGTTAATGTTCCTTTTGACTGTCTTGCCTTCAGAGAGTGTGTGGCTGGGCTTTGCTGTGGAGCCCAACATGCTGTCCTGCCATCAGGCACAGTATCACAGGCACATGGAGCAAGCTGGGCATCCTGGATCACTGTGACAGTTTCCAGTAGATTGTGAGCTCTCAAGTCTCGATCCCCAGGGCTGCTGCCTGAAAGCTGTTCTCATTTGCTTTGCAGGATGGTCTGATCCATGCATCCCTGGAGCCGTCGGAGATTCTCTACCTGACAGTGGCCTATGACTGGTTTCTCTTTGGGTAGGCACACAAAGTTTTACTTGCATAGGCATCCCTGCACAGCAGAGGAGAAGCCTTCAGGGGCTCATCTGTGGTGATTGCTCACAACCAAAGGTGGATGTTGGGGCAGCTCCCAATGAACTGTGACAAGAGGGATGCCTTTTCTTTACCTGGCAGCTCATGCTGTTCTTGACACTAGTACTCCTCTGCTGATTCTGGCTTCCAGCATGTGACTGAGCTTCCCTTGCTCTCTTTCCAGGCACATGTTAGTCGATCGACTCAGTAAAGGAGAAGAGGTGAGTGTCTGGTCCAGGGCAGTGGCTGAGCACTGCTTTATGTTCTCAGGGTACTTGTTTATGGTAGCAGCATTCAGTGCCTACTTCTGGTAATATCTCAGTGGTCTGGCTAAGCTCTAAAAAGATTGGAAAAATGAGGTAGGAGCTTTGCCCCATCACTTCCTGATATATAAGGTGTGGGAATGCTTTTCTCTCAGGCTACGGTTTGGTTGGTGGGTGTCAGTCCTGCCACTTTCCCTGCTGTGCCATTAGTGTTGAGGTCCGTGGTGCAAGGGTGCTGGGACTTGCTGTTCAGCTCAGCAGTGAGAAGGGATGCTTAAGGTGTGTGACTCCTAGGAACTTGAAAAGAAGGCTGGGTAGTCTTGTGTGCTTGTCCTGAGTGCCAGCCCTCCTGCCTGGGTGCTGCAGCTGCATGTGGTTGCTGTGTCCTCACAAGCTTGTGGAGCAGCTTGTGCTGGTTCTGTGGCGTGTGTTTGGCAGGGTGTATCTGTGAGTGCACAGATGGGGCTGGGAGGCAGTTAAGATTAGTGGAACTAATTCTCTTCAAATCTTCCACTGTTTAACAGAAAAAAGTGATTGCTCTGACTGTAGTTGCAGTACACTGCAACATCATTTTTGGATAGAGATCAAGAGGTGGGGAGTATGTCTAACGCTGTTGCTAATCCTTTGCTTACTCAGACTCTCGCCTCACTAGGGAATCCCCTGCCTCTGAACAGCAGAGCCAGGACCCTGGCCTATTTTCCATCTTTCAGGGATCCAGGACTCCTGTATTAATTTCGTTCCTCCCATCCATTCCTTTCCCAGAGCTCTGCTGGCTCAAGCCTGGCAGCTTTGCTCCGGTGTCTGCTTGCCCAAGGCCAGAGTTGGTAGCTGGAGCAGGAGAGGGGGTGCCTGGCTGCCTCGAACACCCCCTGCTCCCCACAGCAGAAGGGCTCAGCTCTGTGCAGGTTGGGGGGTGGCAGCAGCACAGCACAGCAGGGGGCTGCAGAGCAGAGGGGTGCATGGCCGGGCACGAGCTGGGGACTGCAGGTGTTGAGGTGGAGCATGTGCCTCTGGCCTTGCTAGTCCTGCTGGGTTTGCAGCTGACCTGGGTGTATGAGGGCCATCTCTCTTCCCATCTGCACTGATGGCATAAGTACCTGCTGTGTGCTTGTGGCACGTCTGCAAGGCATTAATAAGGAGACTTGTTGTGTGCCTTCCTTCCTGGGCCTCCCCTGTGACAGAGAACAGAGGGTCAGCTTAACGTGTAAGAGGAGGCCCAGGATGGGATGGTGGCAGCCCATGGCACACTGGAGGCTGGTAGCCACGGATTTCTTGCTATCTCCTTCCTGCCAGCACCTCCCCACCAAGATAAGAGGCTGCATGGAGCCTCGGGTTCATTCCTGAACTGCTCTTTTCTCTCCCTTTGCTCAGATTTTCTTTTTCTGCTTCAATTTTCTGAAGCACATCACCTCTGAGGAGTTCTCTGCTGTGAAGTCGCAGAGGTAAGGAGCCCGTGCCTGCTGCTGCATGGGCTGCAGAGCCAGGGAGCTTGTTAGTGCTGTTTCTTTGGGGAGATGGAAGCCCTGGTGTCCTGGCCCAGTTTTCTTTAATTTATTCTGCACTCTGAAGGCTGCAAAACGGGGCCGAGGCTTGTGAGGTGCCATGTTGTGCTCTGAAAAACTGTCCATGCTGAAATGTGCTCTCTGCTTAATGACTGTCCGTGGCTGCTTTAGCACGGATGAGCCCAGAGATGTGTGCTCAGGCTAGAGCAGGCTGCTCAGCAAGCTCCATCAGGCACTGCTGGGGGGAGTGGAGTGGCTGGTTTTTAACAGAGCACTAAACATTAACCCCTTCCTATTTCAGGAGGGGTAGAAAGAAAGCAAGCCCACCCTGGAGGCTCTGAATAAGCACGTCTGCCTGCAGCCTGTTGCCACCCTCTCAAAATCAGAGTGTGTGGGCTGGGACTGTTAGGAGGGTCGGATACTGCACACTGGTCCCATCCTGTCCCTTCTGCCCCTGCACAGCTGACTCCCCACTGCCCTGGTCCACTCTGTGCTGCAGAGATCTGGCTGTGGCCAGCCTCCACGCAGCCCTGGAGCGTGGCTCAGGTAACTTTTGTCTTTCCTTCCCCAGAAGGAAGAGCTTGCCACCCAGCTTCACCCTGGAAGAGATCTGCATGCTCAGTGAGTGCTGCTGCCAAGCATCAGCACCCCTGGGTGCTGGTAATGGTTGATCACTTGGGGGCTTGGGTTCCCAGCACGAAGGTGACTACAAATGGACATGCTTCCCTTGGGGCTTCCAAGAACGTGGCCCTAGGGCATGGGGGAAGTGTCTTGCTTAAAGAGAGAGAAAATGAGCGAGGCCAAGCTGGCCCTCAGGTAGCTCTGTTTTGTTTTCTCTAGAGCAGAGAGACCGAGGCAGCACCACAAGTCTGAGCAGCGACTTCTCCCTGGGGATGGAAAGTTCTCCTGGAGCAGCTGGGAGCTTCACCTATGAAGCAGTGGAGCTGATGCCAGCAGGAGCACAGGCTCAAGCAACATGGTAAGAAGCACTCTGTGGGCTGGAGAACAAAAGGGGCAGGCTTTGAGCACAGTAGAAAAGATGCCTCTGAAGTCCCTTGCCCTCTAGGTCTGCTCTCTGTGGCATGGATTCCTTACAGTGGAGGATGGAATTTGGCTCTCAGAGGCTTTGCTGCAACTTGTTCTACAGAACTTCTGCACCAAAAATTGGAGTCCACCCCATGTTAAAGACTGTCAGGCTTCTGCAGGGGTTTCTCCCCTGATGAGAGTAAAGCAGTTTTGTTTCATTTTCACCAGTTTCACTGTTAAACTTCATCCGGAAAGGATCTTGTTACTGTTAAATGATGGTTCCAAACTGCCAGAAAAATTACATTTGGCAGCAGCCTCCCCGGGGAAACGTGGAGACAAAGTTTAGCTGCCCTAAAATTAAGCTTAACCAGTTTATGAAAGAGATTATACAGGGCACTGTCTGCAGTTGGTGGTAGGTGGGCTGGCTGGCCGAGAATCCACTCTAAACTTTAGCACCTCTAACAGCACAAAGTGTGTCATGTAGCAGCACTGCTTAGAGAAACTTTTGGGGGAGAACATGAAATTCTCAGTGCTCCCCATTGACAGCGGGTCCCCTAGGACTCGCCTGGGGATGCCAGTGGCTGGAAGCAGGGCTGGGGAAGGTGTCTGGCAACTCTGCTGCTCTGGGACAGGCGTTGTGTTGCTTGAGGAGTTTCTGGTGCTGATTGGGGATTTCAGAACCTTGCTGTAGGGTTGCCCCTCTCAGTTTAATTTTTCTCTCCTCTCCCTGAGCACATGTGAAGATGCTATTTTACATTGCAATTATTTTAAATTAAATCTGGGTTGTGCTGGAGGCAGTTGGAAGCCTTCAGGGACTGAGCCTGCAGCCATGCTAGTGGCAGCAGACCTCCTAAAGTATGTTGTGGTTCAATTTATAAAATGCTGAAGAGGGGAAGAGAGAATCTTCCTGCAGAATCACAAAATGGAGGTGGGGAGTCCCAGACTCTGTTTGCCAAGTAAGCAGAGCAGAGTCCTCTTTGACACGCAGGGCCTACATACCCACGGCAAAGTGACTGCAGCAAGTAGAGAAAAACTTTCCACCTGCCTGGCCACAGGGTAGTAAACTGCAAGCATTTATGTTGCTCAGAGTGCTCAGGACATACAGACTAGATCCTGCAGCACAAAAAATCATGTGATTTTCATGAGATGTGAAGTGGCCAGAGCTTGCTGGAAGAGATCTGCTGCGCTTGTGAGTAGCAGGGCTTGATTTCTTACTCTGGTTTGCTTCGTTCCTGTTGAAGGCCTCAGGCTGTGCTGGGGTTCCTGCTGCTGCCACAGTGATGGTTCAGACCCATGGTGTGGGCATGAGCTTGGGGAAGGGATGGCTGTGAGCCTTTGCCATGACTTCTTAGCAAGGGGACTGGGCATGTCCTGCTGCTGTGGTTGTGTAGTCTGGAGCACAGGTAGGGCTTGTTACAAGCTGGGTGAGCTGGGCTGTGCATAGAGGGAGGAGAGGGAGGGATGCATTTCGTTGTGTTGTCCTGAAACAGGAGGCCTCGAGGTCTCCTTGCAGGGAGAGGCATGTGGGTTTTAGCTGTACAAGCCTGTCTCTGCAGGCTTTGCTTGGAGATGTTGGCAGCTATGATAACATGAGATGAATAATGCTTGGGAGAGGCTGTGGCATGATGTTTGAGGGTGGACAAACTTCAAGGAGTGAAGAGAGGACATCATGCTTCCCACTGTATGATGAGCCTGTCTTTAGCTGCACTTGATGGCAGTGCTTGAGATCTCAGTCAAAGCTGTGGTGTCCTTCCAGATTCCAGGAAGAACAGCGTATTTTCTCCTTGAGTTTGTTTGCTTTAGACTTTTACTTGTGTGCATAGGGAGGTCTGTGTCAAATTCACTGTGGTTTTGATAGGGGAAAAAATTCTTGAGAGTCTTCCAGGAAAAAGAAAAAGATGTGAGAAGGAAAATCTTCTGAACATGGAGCAGCAATGACATGAATTAATCCCAAATATGTGTGTCTGTTTAGCGTGTAGGTGGATGGTACTGAGAGCTAAGCCTGATGCAGCAATGGACAGTGGATTGTGCCCAAGTCTGAAAGTGCTGGCTTGAAAAAAAGCCAGAGCAGTTCCAGGGTGTCATCACAGGCAGGGAGAGGGCTGAAATGCATCTACAGCTGGAGGGGTTGTCAGCACTGAGCACATGGTCAAAAGTGTGGTCAGAGATGCCTGAAGGGAATCACTGAAAGGGAAATTAACACGGGCGTTGTGTCCCTGTCACCCTCATCAGTGGGCACCAACGCCCACCTGGGCTGAGCTCCTTGCCTGATACACTCTGCAGAGTTTACAGCAGATTGAAATGGTCTTTCCCTGCTGGGAGGCCCCTTGCTTGAGGCATTTTTACGAGCTAGACTAAACAAAGCAATCCCTGTATGTGTGTGGGCTGATACATTCCCCTGTCTCTGATTTCCAGGTCACATGGATGGTGGTCTATGAAAGAATGAGCTCAGAGAGGCTGAGCTCTGTGTGCCCCTGTCACTGAGCAGTTACCCGTGACTCCTTGGGAGGGAGGAGGGCAGGTTCACTGGGAGCCAGAGCTTGTAGCTATTGGGCTAAAAATCCAACCCAGCTTCCTAGTTGGAGTATGTGGGGAAGCCAGTTTTCTCACCCAAGTCCTCCATCCCACAGGAGGAAGAGCTGTGCCTCATCACCACAAGCTGTGCTCTGGAGCAGGGCACAGCAGTCAGAAGACAGGCTGCCTTCCACGGGGATGGTTGAAGTCAAGTCCTCCAGCTCTTCCTCATCAACCCATTCTGATAACTTCCTCAGGATTGGAAGCAGCCCACTGGAAGTGCCCAAATCCAGGTGAGATGGGATGAAGTAGGGCATTTCTCAGCAAAGTCTTAGTCTCTGGTAAAGGGACTGCTGCGGGGCTGCACTTGTGTGGCTGTGAGAACCCTGGAGCACCTGGGTTTGTACCTGCAAACAGGCCTCAGGAGGCCAGATCCTCTCTAGCCTGACCTTGTGTGAAACACTGGCCATTAAACTCAGGAACTCCTGCCTCAGCCCATTTAGAGGAGTGAGGAATTGTGCTGATAACATCTTAGGTGTCTGTTCTGCCTGCCCTCAACGCGTGCTCTGGCATCCCTGCATCCTGCATGCTTGGAGCTCGCAGCACTTCCTCTGTCAAATGCACCCCCAGGGGTTTGAAGTGGCTGTGCTGTGGGGGGGAGGAAGCCTCGCACACCAAGCTGGCCTTGCCCTCCATCTGTCCTGTCCCCTTTTCCACCTCCTGACCTTCCTGACACCGCAGGGTGGAAAAGCTCTGGGTGCTGGTGGCAAGCAGAGGTAGAACCTGCTGGGGAGCAAGCTGCAAGCGCTGTGCTGGCACAAAGGATTTCACCCGGAAGGCTGTGTGTTCCTGCTGGGCAACCAGGGAATGGGGACCCTGGACTGGAGCCTGATCTCATGCCATAACAAAGGCTATCCTGGCACCCTTCTGGAGCCTGATGCTGTGGTGGGGCACAGCAGAGCAGGGAGTGAAGCTGGAGAAGAAAGAACAGAGCCTGTGGAGCAAACACCATGTGTTTAGGCCGACAGGGGATAAAGAGGCTCTTAGATAAGAGGTTGCTGTTAACAGCATCAAACGTTTGTGTAGTCCCTGCAGGTTTTCCAATGAGTCTTTTTTTCTAGTGGTTCCCTTCCGAAACAGCCACCAACCAAATTTTAGTATTCTCTCATTGCATGGAAAATAAAATGACAAACAAGTAAAGCATTGAAAAATTTATGAGACTGTCTTACAAAGTTTCTTGATTCCAGAGAAAAATGGCTCGCTGACAGTTTTCATAAATTATGTGAACTGTTCTCCCAGGGAAAGAGATCTATAGGACATTTTTGAGTTGTTGCTGGGGGCCACCTCTGCATTCTCAGTAAGATGAAACAAATCTCCCAAGAAGAGGACAAAATTCAGGAGGAAAAGCAGCTTGTCTTGGATGCTGCTTTTATTCATGACGGTAATGCCACAATTCCTGTGTGTTCTCTCATGCCATTCCCAAGACCTAAGAGGCTGTTCAGCACTGGACTGGCAGCGAGCTTGCAGCAGTGCTGTAGAAGAAGCTGCCTATGGTGCTTCAGCCAGATGCTGCTCCACAAGAGTCAAGAGGAGAGGCAGAGTAGGCAGGGCAGCACCGCAGGAAGGGGCTGAGTACACCACACCATCCCTAGGATATGTGTTCCAGGGGGTCAGATTTGGTAAAGCAAACAATTATCTTTCCTCTGGCTGTGACTGGATGAGGTGTCTTAAGTTTTTGGATTGTTAGTGCTTGTTAGTGTCAGGTGTCCACACCCAGCATCCTCAGGGTTTGAGGCATCAGGCAAGTGTGGTGGAGAAGAGATAGAGAGCAGGTATGCATATAGCAGATACGTCTGCTATAGACAGTTCTTTCTGACCTTTATGGTAGCTTCTACATGGCACAAAGCCCTTATAGCCCTTCAACACAGCAAAGTTGCACCAGTCCACCCCCAATCCCTGTTAATTCCTGTGAACAAGGCAGCATGAAGGGCTGGGCTGTGGGGCAAAAAAGTGCCCAAGGGGGCCTAGGGGATGAAAGGTGAGCAAACCCCCTGCACAGCTTTGAAACCAAGAGGACAGTAGAAGGGAATCAGTTTTGAGGCCAAAGCAGTGAAGGCAGCTACATGAAAAGATGGTGAGTCTGCTACACTCATGCTGGCTGGAGACTATACACCTGGATGCTCTCCATTTTTGGAGTCACGTGGGTTTCCTCTGCTCCTTACAGTGTTCAGGATGGAGGAGGTAAGCCTGGAGACCCTGTAGGCAGTGGGTGGACTTGTCAAGGCAACAGCTGAACTGAGCTTCTCTTTCAAACCAAGTATTCTGGCACATTAATGCTTCTTTGCCTCCTAGTCCATTGCCAGACCATGGGCTGTGCCCTGCCTGCCTTCCCTGGGCTAGCACTGGGAGCAGCTCTGTTAGCAAAGGACTTGAGCAATGTCACACTTGAGCCTTGTCACATGCTGGCATGGCTTGCACTTTTGGGGGCCTGATCATAGTATGTTTTTTGTCTCCAGAGGTAAAATGTGTATCACTCCACTTGGCTTTGGTTTCCCTGCTTGGACTATGTTAGTCTGAATTTGTCTGGTGAGCTCCATGCAGGTAATGGATATCACAGTACCTTCAGTCACCATTTTCCATCCTGAAGGAAAGGCAGACTCCCATTTTGGGTGGAGAAGGAGAGTATCTGTGATGGAAGGAAGAGGTAAATTTTCTCCCTTCACTCCCTGAAAAAATGGTGGGACTAGGATGGAAAGGCTGGATCACAGAGATTGATCATTATGCCAAAAATACCTTTATCTCTACAGGGCTACTGTCAGTTTAACACTTGAGGCTCTTAAGAAGAAACTACTGTACTTGACTTCCTAATCCTCTGGTTGTGTGGCCATAGCAACAAAACACTTAACCACTGCAGCAGCAGATGAGGAAAAATGGTTGCTTGTAAAATGCCAGCAGGTAGTTCACGTGTAGAGCCCAGTCCGTGTGCCCAGTCCGGGCAGGGGGGCTCCGGAGGGAATGGGAAGACAAGTTGGCAGAGAGAGATGGGCAGGACCTGGGAGGGGAGCTGTGGTGTCCTAAAGGAAAGTTGCAAATGCTAAGACAGCTGGTGGGAGCCAAGCCCCTCTCATGGCCAGGCCATGTCAACAGTCTGCTGCTCTCCCCTCTCCAGCCCACTCTGAGTCCTGCTCTGATCCAGAGGTCCTGGGTATGCATAAATCCCAGGATGGTTCTTGTTAGGCAAAGCAGCACAAAGGCAAATTCCTAGCAGTCTTTCTAGCTTATCCCAACGTGATGGTACAATCACATCTGCTGAGGGCAAACCATGCATGAAGGTACTGTGTAGATGATGTGCAGACTAAGACAAAGTGGTGCTTGTTCTACACACTGAGAGCTCTGGGCATGGCAGAGTGTACATTGACTCCAGCTCCTGGTGTGCAACGGGGCAGCTGCTTGCAAACCATGTTCTCTGTTAGCATTTGATGCTAATAGTCTAAGCATCCCATGACACTGCAGAAAAACCCTGTATCTGTGTCAGGGATTTGGTGAGTGCACGTAGCACTAATGGGGATTAGCAGCTGGATAATCTTTGGTTGAATGTGCTTTTGCTAAGTCAATTAAACAAAACCCAGAGTACTGTGATCTGAAGAGTCAAGATCTGCAGGAGTTAAATCATGGAGGATCTGCCTTGGTCGACAGCTGCAGAGAACTCCCTCACTTAAAGGGCTGCAGGCAGCTCAGGCATGGGTCTGGAGGGAGTGCAAGTGAGCACAGAGAGGGACAGGGGACAGAGAAGCTGCTGCCCCTTGGCTGTGGATGTTTTGGTGGTGGTGATCAGGCTGCATGTGCACCATGTGTCTTGCTCATTACAGCCACCTGGCTTGGAAGCTGTGTGACCACTTGGGATAACATCCACAGCAGGACAGAAATTGTTCACAGGAATTTTTTATGGGATTATTGCATTATTTGCCATAAAATGGGCTTTCTAGCTGGCACATGAGTGTGCTGCAATCAAAAATGGTTGTGCTCACAGAGGGCTGGCTGCTCAGGCACTGGGGCACTAACAGAGTTGGTGGATAGCTGCCTGGGATTCAGCCAGGGCTCAGTACAGCTCCTTGCCAACACTTCCCACACAAAGGTAGGAAGGGCTGCCCTTTACTCCAGGTTGCCACAATCTGCCTGTGCATACAGTACTTAATGCTTTGATTTGAGGCACAGAGCATATGCTGGCAAATGAGCTGCTTCCCAAATAGTCCCAGGTGTGTAGAAATGTGGCAGGTGAGCGGGGGGCAGCACAGCACAGGATGAGAGCCGAGCTGCTGGGCACCTGGCACTCATCTCAATTACGTATTAGGAAAGGGAAGGATTCCTGGCTGTTGCTCTGCCTCCACTATTGGCTCTCCTCTGGTAGGTGAGTGTCCGTGTGCTCTGAAATACTCTATCTTGTGCAGCATGTTGCATGGGAAGCACTGACCTAATTAAAAGGAACTGTTCCAGGCTGGGAGTTGCTAGTTTACGGCCTGCTAGAGGTCCTTCCTTGTGTGAAGGAACAGCTTGCAGCTCATCTCTGTTTTGCTAATCTAATTTTGTTAATCTTGCACTCTTGAGGGAGTTTCTTCCCACTCGTGGACCTGAAGAGGTGGGTGTGTGAAGCTCTCTTTCATTCTCTTTCTGTCTGCCATTAGATGTCTGTGGCAGAGACAGTGACTTGGAAGCTTGCTGTATCTCATCTCCCTTAACCATGTCAGCTTTGCTGTAGTGGTCCAGCTGCTCCCCAAGACCCTCCACGCTGCTCTCATAGCTAGCTAGCCTCTGGCATGGCTGTGATGTGTCACAAACCTGTTGTTCTTACAGGCTTGGGGACTGGCCCTGGTGTCCCAACATCCCCAGCTTGCTCTGGGGCGTGAAGCCCTTTCCGTGCCTCTGCAGCAAGACTTTACAAAGAGCCTTCAGGGGTAAAAATAACAGGGAGACTTTCACACCTAGCATTGACTGGGTTGCACTGGAATACAGTCACCCTAGAGATCTGGTTTTGGTCTCAAGACAAGCTCAGCTTTTAAGAAGCTCTGCCGCCCTTGCGCTGCAAAGTCAAGATTTCCCATGCCATGCCTTCCCTGCCTGTCTCACTCGGTCTTGGCCCCTGCTGTCTCTTGAGGCAGTTGAAGATGCTTGTTGGTTGTGACCCTTTCCCAGGAGCCTCCCTTGAGAAGGCATTAAGGATAGGGGGGGAAGTCTGCCATGGTGTCTTAGCTTAGCTGGCTGGGCTCAGACATCTAAGCCAGGAGAGAGATGGCTCATTGCACAGTCAATCAATTTATTCAATTAATTGACAAGTGTTTATTCTGCTGCCGGGAGGCAAGACACAGAACGGGCTGCCTTGAACTCGTAGACTCCTGTGCTGTTTGGTTAGTTGTAGCTTGACTAAGTCTGCACAGCTGCCTGACAGGGTCTGGGACTTCAGGAAGGGTCAGGGAGCCACTGAGAGTCAGTCTGGCAGGAGGTACATGATGCTTTCAGCAGCCTGTCCAAGAAAGGATTCAAGAGGTGACTTGCTCCACCTCCAAGAGCTGGTGTAAGATCAGTCTAATCTTAGCTAACAACCATGGAAGGTGACCAGCAGCTGGAAGCTGAGCCCACACACCCAAACCATTTTCTGCTCGCTTTCTTTAGCACAGGCTCATCTGGCCGGTGTGGTTGATAATGCTGGGCAGAGGGACATTTTTAATGTCTCTGGGGCCCTGGATCATGTCTTGTTCCTTCACTTGCCACGTGTGCATAGTCTCCTCATCGAGCTCCTGATACTGCTCTCCCTTTGTGAGAACTGCAGAGCTCTGCTCAGTTCCCTTCACCTGGAGATCCTGCCATAGCCCAAGCCCTCTTCTGCCATCCAGAGTCTCCCTGTCCAAAACCTTCTTTCTGCCTGGCCCCAAATCTATCCTCTGTTCAGCAGCTCATTACTTTTCTGACAGAATCATGTCCCCATCTACTTTCAGCCCAAGCCCATTGTCTGTAGACCTCTTTACTGCTTTAGCTTGAACACTTGTCACTGTGTGTGACACTGCTGTTCTTCCTGTCTGGCTGTGCTGTACTCTCAGGGAGGTGACATCCTTCTCCTCCCTCTGCACTGAAGCAGTGCTCTTCTATCCTTCTCCTGGCTTCCTGCACTGTTCCCACTGTGCTTCCAGCATGACACCATGCTCTGGGCCCAAATGCTTTGCCTGCTCTCCTTCATGCTGACTTCCTCAGCTTTATCTTCCAAAGGCAGTAACGCTGCCACTGAACTGCTGCTCCCTTTCCTTTATCAATTCCTTGCATCCCGAGGAAGGTTACCCCTCTCTGATCTCCAGAAGGTCTTCCTAAGAGTCCATGCTGCAGTTCTGCCTTCAGGGAAGTGCCCTCGTTCTTACTGCAGCGTTACATGCTCTGGGAAAAACACCTCTTTGCAAGAAGGGGCTCTCCCAGTGCTTAAACATTCGCAGCACCTCTGCACCTCACTCCTCAGTTCATCGAGCAGCTGAAGAACAAGAGCTGAGCAAGGCAGGTGAAGACCTGCTCCTCCCATTTTCTGCTGTGATGCCCTTCCAGAGCCTGGACTTCCAGACAGTGGTGTCACCCCCAAGCTGCAGCTGCAGGAAGGACAGTGCTGTGACAGGAGGCTGACCTGCAAGGAGCTTTCCCTTCTCCACTTGTGCAGCCAGCTCAAGACCTCATTTCAGACTTCTCAAACTTGCCCGTATTGATCAGGCTGGTTAAATGGCAGGCTTGGAGTTAGATCGAGATTGCAAATAGGTTTCCTGCTGTGCATCTCCCCCCACCCTTGCCTTCCAGTCTTGCTGAGGTCCTTCTTGCTGTGGGAGATCCTGTCTTTCTCGCTGTTCTCCTGGTCTCTTGGGGAGCAGCTGCAGTGCGCCACTGCTATTCTTAGCTGTGAAGACAGCGTGCAAGTACCTGGCCCAGCAGAGCTGGAGCTGGTGCACTGCTATCTGCCCAGCAGATCTCAGATAAATTATCCAGAAGATCCTTGGTAGTGTGTAATTGAGTAGCTCTGCCACAGGCTGTGATTTCAGCTATGTACACTCTGCTGTGCAGTGGGGCACAGTAATTACTTGCTCCCCAGAAGCCAAGAGCTCTGGGTTTGTCTCAAGTGATTGTGCCCTCTTCTCTGAGATTTTGGAGGGACTCCTCAGATTCACTTAAGAAATTTCATGCTTCCTTCTTTCCTGGTGGGAGGCTTCATATATCAAACAATTATCCTTCCTTGCCTATTTTTCCTGTCCTAAAGATGTTTTGCCACCAGGTTTCTGACACAGTCCATTCTTCTGTCAAAGGAATTAAAAGGTCTTCAGATACTGGGGAAAGGGGTGGGTGCCCTGGAGACATCTTGAGCAGTGCCTGGCTCAAGATCTGGTGTTAATGCCTTGGGAATGATCTGCCTTCTAACAGCTGCTGGATCAAGGATCTTGGAGTCTTTATCAGCACTAACCAAGTCACAACCTTGATTCTCCGTCAGGCCTTGCCACTGCCCTGGGCTGTGCTAACAGCTACAACAAGCAACAGGAGGATGCCCCTGGTAGAGCACGGTGTCCACATCTGTGAAGGACTGGGGGCAGGACGTGCTGTTGCATTTCACTAACAGGTTTCCCAGTTCTGCATGGCCATCTGCTTGTTGCTGGCTCTGTCCCGCCCGGCTCCCGGTGCGTTCCTTCTGCTTTCTCGGCCCCAGCCGGCTTGTCTCTCCCCTCGCTTTCAAAGGAAAGGCTTGGCCTGGGGCCCAGCCAGCGCTGCGTGTGGCACCCTGGTCCCCGAGTGTCCAAGCTGCTGTCACAGGCACTGCTGGCAGCCAGCCCAGCGGGCCCCTGGCACCAGCACTAGCGAGAGGCATGTGGCTGAATGACCTGACTGATCGCGCCGTCTCCCTCTCTCTCTGCCCCAGATCGGCGGACCATTCTCTGCCCGGATCTTCCGTTTCCACAGACTTTGGCAGCTGGCAGATGGTGACAGGGTGTGGCAGTATTCGGGAGCAGGCAATCCTGAGCGCAGACGCCTCTCTCCCTTGCAGCTTCCCGGATGAGTCCCCTAGCACTTGCCTGTAAGTGTCTCAAACACAGGATCTCTCTTTGGGTTTCTCGGCTGGCTGCAAGTGCTGGAACTCTATCGCCCTTCTTCTTTCGAAGAAGCCTGGGAGCCCATAACAAGCTGTCCTGTCTTCTCTGCCTTGATGCTTTCCATCCACAAATTGAGACCTTGAGCACTCTTTGCTTTTGTTGAACTCTGAAAGAAACTAGCATTTTCTCTGTCTAATGACAGGGAGGCATTTTACTTTCTGTAGGAAGAGGCAGCTTTTCTCTCTTCCTTGAAGATACTGAATTTGAGCATAATTGAGTGTATTTGCAGATGCATGCTTGTCAGGACAGGACTGGTAACCTGGATCTTCTTGCTTTTGGATCTTGCTCATCTCTGTCTCCGGTCAGATCCTTGCTGCACTAAGAGAGGGGCTGTGCTTCTGTCACTCCAGCTTTTGTCTGGCCACGCACAGCATCATTTGCAGGTGCTGCATCTGGCCAGTGCAGAGCAGCAGAGACCTTGCATCTGGCTGTATAAAATGGCTGGGAGGCAAATGTTCCTCCCCAGATAGAAAACTACCTCTGTGGAAGCTTGAGAGATGGGAGATGTGCTTTAATTGCTGTTAGAGGAGAACCTCAGCTTGTGCCTTCAGGCTGCAGACTCTCAATCAAGAAACTGAAATGGCATCTCAGGGGCTGCTGCTAGCAAGCTGTGCTGCCACACGCTTGTGGTCCCTTACCGAGATCGGAGTGTGTGCTCTGGAGGCAGAGGGCAAGTGACATGACAACCAACCTCTCCTGTGAGGCAGGCTAGCTGCCGTGGCTCATGTCCTCACGTGGCTGTGCACTGTGCTGCTGAGCAGGGCAGAGCAGCTGCCTCCAAGTTAATGGTGAAGCTATAAAACCCATGAATCGGCAGATCAAGGAGTCATGAGAGATGGTGGACGTGGCCTGGCTGGGATTTGTTCTCCTCATTTCATGAGGACAAGCTCAGCTGCTCCTGCAGTTGTTTGGAGATGGGTGAGAGAGCAGAAGGGACTGAGGGATGAGTATCTGAATTAGTGACTGCTTTGCTGTGCCCTGAGTCTGGCTGTGCTTGGTAGCTGCTGATCACCAGTGAGTTGTTGCTGCCCTTGGAGTTGGATCTAACATCAGAATAGGGAATTCAGTAAAGAGAAATGTGAACTGAAGCTGAGCTCTGAAGCTTCTGGTGCCAAGACCGTAGGCTTGTGCTGTTTGGAGTCCGGCTGCTTGGGACAGCTGAGTTCAAAGGGAGGGAGACAGTGGTGGTGTTTCTCCCTTGGGTGTGCAGCTGGTGCTGGGCCCAGGCACTGTTTGGAAGAGATGTAGAGACCCCAAGGATGGTGTGTTGAGCTTGACCCAGGCCCTTCACTCTGCATCAGCTCTCTGCTCAGGAGCCCATTGTGGTTTTATCCCAGTTTTTCACAGCCCAGCACAGTGTGAGTTTTTGGAAAATTAAATTCCATTTAAGTTCCCACTTTACATCTCAGCTGGCAGCAGCTTGATGAAGGTACGCTTTTCACAGCCTACTTCTTGTGCTTGTGTGGGGCTTGTCAGGGCTTACTTCGAGCTGGGGCTTTGACAACCTCCTCTCAATCCTGCACCCCGAGCTGGAGGCGAGCGGGCAGGCTGTAGGAAGTGTAGCGGGGCAGAGCAGTTTGGATTTGGCAGGGAAGTGCGACCTGCCTCCCTGCTTCAACTGCTCAGAGTGTAACGGTGCAGCCAGCCTTGGTGCTGGGCAGTCACTGGCCACTTGACCCTGTGCCTTGGAGTGTCTCACTCCGTGAAAGAATCCTAAAAGCCTAAAGACAAACCTTGCCTGGTGAAGAGGTGTGAGAGCCAGAAGACGTGGGACCCAACTGCTGCACGCCCTCGCTTACCTCTGCACGTGACATTTCAGATCACTGTACTCAGGTGCACGTAAGTCCTGCTTTCATGTAGCTTATTTTTAATGCTAGCAGGTTTGCGAGTTCCACGTCCTAATTAGGTTGCCAAAAAAGCATCTGTTTAATGTGTTTAGATATGTTGCCTTTTTTCCTTTGCCCTCTGGCTCCTCTTTATTATCAGACACTGTAAACAGCGGCCCAGTTGGCTGCCTCGGCATCGCTTGCTGTTTATAGGCCTCCCACCATATCCTCTTGCTGCTGTTTCCGGACCAAAGCTGTTGGCTGTGGGTGGTTAACACTTCCATTCAAACGAGCTGTGCCAATTTATAGCCAGCCCAGGCGCTGGAGAGATTAAAGAGAATTTTTTATGAGGAAGGTTCGTGCTGTGCCCTTGGAGTGACCTCTGAGGAATGTCTTATTCTCTCTGGGAACCACCAGTGTGTTGCAGCAAGGACTGTTTCAGGCCAGAGCGCTTGGAAGAGCTGCCTCTGAACCTTAGTCTTGCTTTCCCCTGCTCCCTTGGCTGAAATGTCACCTCCCCTCCTCTCTCTTCCCCCCCACCCCTAACCAGGTGTGTGGATCAGCTGGAGAGGAGAGCAGGTCCTGGGGGAAGCAATGCCCTACTCCTGCTTGCAGAGAGCAGCTGTGCCAGGGAGCAGAAGTAAAACACTGCTCAGCTCTCCCATTCCCATGGCTAGAGCACTCCTTGGGGCTTTCATCACCTTGTCTGCCCCCTCTCATCACCCCCCCTTCCCCAAAGCTGTCTGTGCTCACACAAGCACCAGAGGCTGGGGCCAGTGGGAGTGAGGGATGGTCACAAATACGTTGGAAGCAACTGTCCAGGCTCCATCTGGGAATGCTGTGTGAGGAGGGGAGGGAGCTGATGTGGGGCTGACGTCAGCCAGCACCCGCTTGGCGAAAACAGCATTTTCTGTACAAACCATGGCCTTGTGAACACCATGGTGGTGGGAGAAAGTGGGAGGGGGGACCGAAGGAAGAGACCTGGGGAGAGTAGGAGGCTGGGGCTGCGAGGGGCTCCAGGGGAGAGGGTTGGGTTGGGTTGGGTTGGGTTGGGTTGGGTTGGACAAGGAGGCAGAGGCACCAGCTGCTCTAGTTGGAGCTTATTAGGGCTGGAACTGCCCTGGCCCCTGGAGCCAGGGTGGCAGCCAGAGCCTCAGCCCTCTCTCCAACAGCTTGTTCCCCATCAGGAGCTGGAGCTGGAATAGGGAGAGGGGTGGCTGCAGTGCCTGACCTCCCCCTTCTCTCTCCTAGGCTGGTGTCGCCAAGCGATCGCGAGTCCCGGCTGGAAGAAGTGCGTTCTGCCTTTCTGGCCAGCTACAGCCGGACCATCGGCCTGAAGGCCGTGCCCCCCAGCCCCTCGGGGGCTATCGGCGGCCTCCTCGAGCAATTCGTGCGGGGCGTGGGACTGAGAGGCAGCAGCACGCTCTGAGTTCCGGGACAGAACGTTCCCCAACGAGAACTGGCTGGGGAACCGGGGCTGACGGTTCCCTTTAGCTGAGCCCTGGGACCTTCTTCCCGGTGCAGGCACCTGCAGCCCCCAGCGCCCGCCGCCGCTCGCCCCTGCCTGGGGGCTTTGGAAGCGCGGGGGCTCCAGCAAGTCTCTGCAGTAAAGACACCCGAGCTGAGCCCTCTCCTGCCTCCTGTCTGGGCTGCGGGCGGGGGGGCGGCCGGGGGGCGGCGGCGGGAGCGGCTCCGCCGGGGGCGCCGCTCGCTATAAATAGCCCGGCCCGCGCTCCGGGAGCGGCGGCACCGAAATAGCACCGAGCCGGGACCGGGAGGGAGCCCCGGTGGGGCGGGAGTGGGGGCTGAGCCCCCGCCGCAGCGGGCTGGGACACGGAGCTAAGCCCGCAGCCCCGGTCGGGAGGTCCCGGTGCAGCTGAGCCCCGCAGCCGGTCCCCAGGGCCCTCCCCCTCCCGCGTGCCCGGGGCGGTGCTGCCGGCGGGGCCGCCGCCTCGTGCAGTGCCCGGTGCCGTGCCCGTACCCGGTGCCGTGCCGAGCCGTGCCCGCCCCCGGGCGCGCCTGCCGAGGAGGCGGCGCGGAGCAGCGGCGGCGCCCGGGTGGGGATGGCGTCTCCGGGAGCGTTGGAGCCGGCGGCCGGCAGCGTGCCGGGCACCAAGGTGGAGCTCACCGTGTCCTGCCGGTGAGCCGGGAACGGGGCGGGGAACCGGCGGCCGGGAACGGGGTGGGTGCGAAAGGCGCAGGGGCGCGCCGCGGGGTGCCGGTGTCCCGCAGCACCCGCTGCCCCCAGGGCAACCCTCTGCTCCGGGTGGGGTTTGGCTGCGGGTCCCCCTCGCTGCCCGGGCACAGCTCTGTGCCGCGGCGCCTGCTCGACGCCCCTCTGCCACCCGGGGAGAGGTCCCGTCCCCTCTGCGGGGTCCCGAGGGATGCTGGCACCGGGCACGGCTGCTTGGAGGGACCCGCTGCCCGCACCCGTGGGACGGCCCTGCTCGGCATGGCGCTGGAAGGGCTCAGAGTGATGCTGGTGAGTGCAGGGTGATGCTGGAGGGACTCAGGGTGGTGATGGGTGCAGAGTGATGCTGGCGGGGCGCAGGGTGACAGTGGTGGGGCGCAGGATGCTGGTGCTGGCTGCAGACAGGTTTCCCGGCTCTGCCTGGCTCTGTGAGAGCCGTGGGAGGCAGCAGGGGCAGGAGCAGGTCAGCGTTGGCCCATGGTGAGTCGGGGGCTGCAGGAGAGGTGCTGCTTGCTGCCTCCAGCTCCTGGAGGGTCTATGGGGCAAGCAGCGGCTGCTGAGCTGATCTGTGGGTGACTAAATATAGCCCAGCAGAGCCACCACTGCCCTCGCTGCCTGCAGCCGGGGGGTCCTGCCCGCAGGGACCAGCAGCAGCAGCCCCCTGGGCAGTGGCATCCCCCTTGCTTGAGGGGTCAGGGAAGGCCTGCAGCCAGCCCTGTGAAATCCCCTGCCCAGATAGGCAGCTCTGGTGTGTTCCCAAGCCCTGCAAATTCTAGTCTGGGCCAGGAGCTGTTGTGCCCCCTCTCTGCAGCTGAACACCTGCCCTCCCTGCCAGCCCCTCTGGGCAGAGGGACTAGGGGCCGTGCAGCCTGGCAACTCTGGGCAGGGGCCAGGGTTTGCTCCTGGAGACAGCCCAGGGCAGGGAAAGGCTTCAACTTCACGGCTCCTCAAGGGCTCAGCCCCATCCGGGGCTGCTGGAGGGGCCCTGGGTGTCTCTTCCCTGTGCCACTGTCCCTGCACGCTGGGGCCAGGAGAGCTGGATGAACCCCACAGCATCTGGCTGTGCCCCAGCCCACCCTGTGCAGCCGCCCTGGGGTGCAGGAAGGATCCCCGCAGAGCTGGTCGCAACCCCCAGCACTTCCTGGTGTCACACTGTGTGAAGGATGATGATCAATCATGATCAATTGCACTGCTGGCAGCTGTGTCAGGGGCACAGAGCTGGTCCCCTCTGGCTGCCCAGCCCTTACTTTATGTGCCTCTTTTCTTCTCATTCCTCACCCCACCATTAGCCATGCTGCTGGGGTGCAGCGGGCACTCAGCTGGCGCCAGCAGCACGAAGGAAGGTTTCATCCTCTAAATGGGTTCCCTGTCATGTTTAATCACCATCAGTGCTGGAGATGCTGCTCCCTGCTCGCCCCACAGTCCTGCCGAACCCTCGGTGGGAGCCAGGGCAACCCCCAGGGCGCTGGGGCTCTCAGCCTTGGACACTGGCGTGGTCTTCTGGCACGGTGCTGTCCCATGATGGGGGGGCATATGGGGACTCACTAGGGAAAAGTGGGTGGTACCCAAGGTGACTCACACCTGGTTCCATCCCCCCAGGAACCTGCTGGACATGGACACCTTTTCCAAGTCTGACCCAGGTGGGTGGCAGGGCTGGGCAGGGGGTACAGCAAGGCACAGCACGGGTACAGCATGGCACAGCAGCCTGGCTCTGCTCTTCTCCCCGCAGTGGTGGTCCTCTTCATGCAGAGCTCCGGGAGCAGTGAGTGGAAGGAGGTGAGCATGGTCCCTCTCACTGGGTCCCTGGGGATGCTCCCAGCCCCATGCTGGGGGGTGCTGCTGCTCTCCCAGTGCCTGTGCTCCCGCCTAATCCCCATCTGGGTTAAACGGGCCCATATGGCCACTCATATCCAAGCTAATGGTCTGGTCCCGCCAACAGTATTAATCCCCCCACTGGGATTAGCACCAAGGCAGCTGTGATGGGGAGGGATCCCAGTTTGGGGGGGCTGCTGTCACCCTGTTCTCCACAGTTTGGGCGCACTGAGGTGATTGACAACACCCTGAATCCTGACTTCGTCCGCAAGTTCGTCCTCGACTACTATTTTGAGGAGAAGCAAAACCTCCGCTTCGATGTGTGAGTGGGGTGGTTGGGGAAGGGCTCAGCACTGGCTCGGGGTAGAACAAAGCACCGAGTCAGTAATATATACCCATAATAAATAAGGATAATAAATAATGATAATAAATAAGGATACAGCAGTGAAAAGCACAACGGGTGGGGGAAGCAGGGCTGTGTGCTGGGGCTCAGGCCTCTGCTCTACTATCACCAGCTACAACGTGGACTCCAAGAGCTGCTCCGTTTTAAAGCAGGTGAGTGCAGCCTGTGCTAGGGGTCCTGTGGTGACGCCCAGGTGTGACACTGTAGTGGGGCACCCCAGGGAGGTGCCCTCTGCGGGTGCTGTTGGGGGGGACAGGTGGCCCTGGCCTCAGGCGTCTCTAACCTGCTCTCCATCTCTCCGTGCACCATGGGGACTGACAGAAGGTAGGTGCTCACCACACACCAGCCCCTTCTCTGCCCTGGGACCCTGGCCCATGGGTGTGCCTGGTGGGGCAGGGTGCAGGATGGGGCCAGGATGCACTGCAGAGGTAGCGTGGGGGGGTGCAGGATGGGTGTAGGGTGGACCGAGGGGTGCAGGATATGTTCAGGGTATATGAGGTGGCTCTGGAGAGATGGGTCCAGGGCACGTGGGGCAGTTCTGAGGGGCCAGGGCTGTGGAATGGCCCAGGGGGCACATGATGGGTCCAGAGCACATGGATTGGGCACCTGGTATGGTCCTGGGGGTGCAAATGGTTCCTGAGCAAGGGGGTGGCTCTTGGGGTACAGGGTGGGGTTCAGGACACTTGGTATGGCCCCGGGGCAGGGTGGTAGCAGGTCTGGTGTGCAGATTGGGAGGGTGAGGGGTGGGTGTGGGTGGTAGAAGGCTGTGGCAGGAGCCCCTGGGGTCTCACAGCACTGTGCTTGGGACACAGGATTTCCTGGGGCAGGCGTTCGTGGCGCTGGGGGAGGTGATCGGCTCCCAGCGGGGCCGCCTGGAGAGACCCCTCACGTGAGTCACTGCCCGTGGTGGGGCGAGGGGGTCTCACACTGTGTCCCCACACCCGCCCCACGGGACCCCTCTCTGCACGTACCCTGTGAGTGCCAGCTGTGGGGCATGAGCCCCAGCCCCGACCCCCTCTCCTGCTCCTGTCCTGTCCCCTTGTCCCCCAGCTGAGCTGGCCCCTCCGGTTCCAGAGGTGTTCCAGGGAAGCGGTGTGGGACCATCCTGCTGCTGGCCGAGGAGCTGAGCAACTGCCGGGTGAGCGCCTGTGTCCCAGCAGTGGCGAGGTGGGGGCTGCAGAGCCCCCTCAGCACGGGTAGCTGGTGGGGTCAGGGGTGAGGAAGGGGCTGGCAATGATGGTCCCTGTCCCCAGGACATTGTCACGATGCAGCTATGTGCCAACAAGCTGGACAAGAAGGACTTCTTCGGAAAATCTGACCCCTTCCTTGTCTTCTACCGCAGCAACGAGGACGGCACGTGAGTGCGGGGGCCTGGTGGGGTGGGCAGGGTGCCGGTGTGGCCGTACGGTGTGCCCCGACCCTGCCTTCTCCCCACAGCTTCACCATCTGCCATAAGACGGAGGTGGTGAAGAACACGCTGAACCCGGTGTGGCAGCCCTTCACCATCCCCGTGCGCGCCCTCTGCAATGGCGACTACGACCGGTACGGGGACAGGGACTGGCAGGATGGTGACAGGGGTGGCCATGGGGCCAGAGCATCTCCTTCATGGTTTGGCCTCACAGCAGCAGGCAGCTCAGAATTGGGTCCTTATTGGTTATTTTTTTTCTTCCTCTTTTGCAACCCAAATTACATAAAGGCATCCCCCTCCTTTCCAGGGCCCCCACCGTGACCCAAATTTCCCACTTCCCTCCTGGCAGAGATGCAGGGCAGCTCTACCAGTGGCTGGCTGTGGAGTGGGCTGCGGGGTGGGTGTCCCCAAACCAGGGGGGCCTGGGGTGGCCATGCCAGCCAGGCCAGCAGCTCACCCTCTGCCTACCTTCACTTTCAGGACAGTGAAGATAGATGTGTACGACTGGGACCGGGATGGGAGGTGAGGCTGTGCCCATGGGGTGGCAGGGGACATTGGGGTGCCACCACCACTTCCCGGGGTGCCTCTCACTGGGATGCCTGGCCCCCGCACTCCTTCCACAGCCACGACTTCATTGGGGAGTTTGCCACCAGCTACCGGGAGCTCTCCCGAGCACAGAGCCAGTTCACAGTGTACGAGGTAGGGCAAGGGGATTGGGAGGGGGCCGGGGGGCACCCCACACCAGGGCCAACCCCACCCTGTGCCCACAGGTGCTGAACCCCAGGAAGAAATGCAAGAAGAAGAAATATGTGAACTCTGGCACTGTGAGTGGGCTGGGGCGCCCCCGGGGGTCCTGCTTGTATGGGGCTGGGTCTGACCCCCCTGCTGTGCCTGACAGGGGGGTGAGGGTCTGGGTCTGACCCCCCGTGCCTGCAGGTGACACTGCTCTCCTTCTCTGTCGAGTCTGAATTCACCTTTGTTGACTACATCCGAGGCGGGTGAGTGGGGGGCCAAGTGCCCCCCCGGCTCCCTGAGACCCCATCATGAACGAGGGTCTCAGGGCCAGGATGGTGGTGTCAGTGCAGGTGCAGCCTGGGGGCTGACAAGGGGTGGTGGGGCTGGGGAGGTGGCACAGGAAGGTGGCCCCGGGCTGTGGGGTGCTTGCTGGGGAAGGGGGAACCCAGGCAATGGGTCCCAGGCCGGGGGGGACACCACACTGTGGGGCTAGAAGACAGCATCCCTGCACTGTGGGGCCAGGAGCCTCTCTCACTCTTCCACCCCCCAAGGACGCAGTTGAACTTCACCGTCGCCATCGACTTCACGGCCTCCAACGGTGAGTGCAGCCGGGGCAGGGGGGGTCCCACCAGTGTGGCCGTGGGGCCAACGGGTGCTTGTGCCACAGGGATGCCATCGCAGCCCACCTCGCTGCACTACGCGAGCCCCTACCAGCTGAGTGCCTACGCCCTGGCACTGAAGGCGGTGGGGGAGATCATCCAGGACTACGACAGCGACAAGCTCTTCCCTGCCTACGGCTTCGGTGCCAAACTCCCACCCGACGGCAAGATCTCCCACCAGTTCCCTCTGGTGCGCCCTGGGGTGGGGAGGAACACTAGGGCAGGAGTGCCCACAAAATCCCACAGCTGGGAGGGCACAATGGGAGCTGTGGTCCCCCTCCAAGCGCCTGTCCCCATCCCCAGAACAACAACGTGGACAACCCTAGCTGTGCCGGTATTGAGGGCGTGCTGGAGTGCTACCTCCAGAGCCTGCGCACCGTCCAGCTCTATGGTCCCACCAACTTCGCCCCTGTCATCAACCAGGTGGCTGGGTGAGCACTGGGGGACTCTGTCCCCTTTGCTGTCCCCAAATGCCACCGGTCGCACGGCGGGGCAGGCTGCCCCACATTGGTGGGGCTGCTGGAGGGACCCCATCCCTTCTCCCCATAGGGCGGCCTCCCAGGTGACCGATGGCTCACAGTACCACGTCCTCCTCATCATCACCGACGGCGTCATCTCTGACATGCTGCAGACCAAGGAAGCCATCGTCACCGTAAGTGTACCCACATTGCCATGAGTTCACCCCACACTGGGTGCTACCCCAGCTGCCACCCTGCCTCTATTCCACAGGCTTCCTCCTTGCCCATGTCCATCATCATCGTGGGAGTGGGTCCGGCTGAGTTTGAGGGTGAGTTGGGGCTTGGGGACACCAGGAAAGGGGGATGGAAACACTGTCCCTTTCCATGGGACACTAAAGGCATCCCGGAGGGAGGGATGGTGTTTCTGTCCCTGGTGGCCACCCCACCGAAGCTCAGTGACATCAGCTGTCACCCCCCAGCCATGGAGGAGCTGGACGGTGACGATGTACGGGTATCTTCCCGGGGACGCTATGCTGAGAGGGACATCGTACAGGTAACACTGGCATTGAGCCCAGTCCCACCATGGGTGAGAAATGCTCAGCCACTTGCTGACTCCTGCAGCCGCAGGGTTGTTTCCAACCGGGCTGCAACCTTCTTTTCCCTCAAAGTTTGTGCCATTTCGGGATTACGTGGATGATTCAGGAAACCAGGTGCTGAGCATGGCCCGTCTGGCCAAGGACGTGCTGGCCGAGATCCCTGAGCAGCTGCTCTCCTACATGAAGACCCATGATATCAAGCCTCGCCGAGCAGACCCCCAGTAGCTCCTCTGTGGGTCGTGGGGCTGGCTGGTGGGCGAGGACTTGTGTCACTGTCCTTCTGCTGGTGGCTGGGGCTTGGCCACAGAGAAGTGTCCCCCTAAAGGGTGATAATCAGCTGCTGTGAATGGGGCTGGTGAATGGGGCTGGGACCCTCCTCTTCTGGGAGCAAGACCATGGGGCTGGATGTGCCCGACCAGCAGCAATGCCTGGCACAGCGGGACTGGCTCAGACTGTGGGGTATAGGCTGTTGGGGGGGTCACCGTGTGTCCCTGTGGGATGGCAGCCCAGCTCCCTTCACCGGAGAGGAGCTGGCTGCGGGCTGGGCGCATGCTGGGGGTCCCAGCCCCACCAGCTCCTTGGGGCAGGAGGGCTTCACCCTCTTCTTGCCTGTGCCAAATTCCTGCCTGCACCCTGCTCCTGCCTGCACCTGCCTCCTGCCTCTTTGCTGCCCTCAGAAGGGCTCGGCCCCACGGCCGGGGGGTCCCACAGGGCTGACCCTACAGCCGGGGCGTGTCGGGGCGGCTCGGCGGGGCCTGTACTGCGTTACCGACACTGTAAATAAACCGCTCTGACCGGGCCTGCTGCTGTGTGGCGCCGTAGGGACCGGATGGGCCGGGGCGGGGCTCCCGGGCGGTGCCTGTGATTCGGAGTGGCAGATTCGCCTTACCCGGCGCGGCACGGCGCGGACCCCGCCGCCCTCCCCGGGCTCTCCCCGCTCTAGCCGCTCTCCTTTCTCCGCCGTTCCCGCCGCCATCCTCCGCTCCCCGCCCCGCTCTCCCCGCCCGCCCGCCCGGGCCGTGCCGAAAGTGCGGTTGCTAAGGGCGGCGCGGCGCTTTACCCAGGGCCGCCCCGCGCCAGGCGCCGCCGCAGCCTCCATTGTTGCGGCCCGGCCCGGGCCCGCTGCCGCCGCCGCCGCCGCCGCCCATGGAGCCGCCCCGGCCCCGGGGCCGGTGAGCGTTGCCGGAAGGAGGGAGGGAGGGAGGGAAGAAGGAAGGGGAGGGCGGGTGGCCCGGGGAGGGGGCGGGGGTCCCGGCCTGGCCCGGCCTGGCCTGGCCTCAGCCCCCCTCAGCCCCTCGCCCCCCTCAGCCCCCTTCGGGCGGGCGACGCCATGGGCGTAGACTTCGACGTGAAGACCTTCTGCCACAATCTTCGTGCCACCAAACCCCCTTACGAGTGTCCGGTGGGCACCTGCCGCAAGATCTACAAGAGCTATAGCGGGATCGAGTACCACCTCTACCACTATGACCACGACAACCCACCCCCGCCCCAGCACACCCCCCTACGCAAGCACAAGAAGAAGGGGCGCCAGGCCCGCCCTGCCAACAAGCAATCCCCCAGCCCCTCCGAGACCTCCCAGTCACCGGGCCGAGAGGTGATGACCTACGCCCAAGCCCAGCGCATGGTGGAGGTGGACCTCCACGGCCGCGTCCATCGCATCAGCATCTTCGATAACCTGGACGTGGTGTCTGAGGATGAGGAGGTACCTGAGGAGGTGCCCGAGAATGGGAGCAATAAGGAGAACACGGAGACACAGAGTGTCCCACCTAAATCTGGCAAGCACAAAAACAAGGAGAAGCGCAAGGACTCCAACCACCATCACCACAACGCCTCAGCTGGCACCACTCCCAAGCTCCCCGAGGTGGTGTACCGGGAGCTGGAGCAGGACACCCCTGATGCCCCACCTCGCCCCACCTCTTATTACAGGTATTGTCCGTGGCCGGGCTGTGAGGAGGCTCCTGGGCAGCTCTAGCTTGTGCCTGGGGTCTGGAGGTGGAATTGGCTCCATTCTGTGTATGGCTCATGGAAATGGCCTCTGCCTGCCTTTCCTGGGTCCCACAGAGCTGGCCATCCCATGGCTTTGGGCTCTCAGAGCTCTATCCTGGTTTTGAGGGGTCTGTGTGCCTGGCAGAGTGCTCAGTTGCTGCCCAGGTCACTGCCAGCGGTTGGATTGCTGGGACAGCAGTATGGTTACAGCAAAAACAGACTGCATCCTCCTGCTTTCCCCACCACTCTTTAGAGGTGTTCTGGGATAGCTCCAGAGCCCCCCAGCACCAAGGTTTACCCATCAGATGTGTCTTTTTGTGGGCTTAATGTGTCTTTGTTGTCCTGTGTTTTTTCCATGAGTGGCACGGTGAGTGCCGTGGCCCAAAATAATACTTCAAGTGGGGAGTTAATCCTGAACCAAAGTAAGGCTTGTGTGGCCACCCCAGCTGTCCTAGTTGCCAAGTGCCCTGAGAAACTGGCACTGCGTTCCAGGGATGGGATAACAATGTGATTTTGTGTCAGGGTGTTAGAAAAGAAACCTCCCTGAGATGTTTAACATGGCAGGGGGTTGTTGCCATCAATTTCAGCAGCAGCCTCAGGGTTCCACCTCTTTCGTCTCTGAATAACATCCCCATCTCACCTGCCACTCAGAGTGAAAGAGAAGAGGGTGAAGCCACCCTAACCAGGATTAACAAATCGTGATGCCTCTGTGCCTGGTTGCTGTTGTGTCTTGGGCATAAGACCACTGTCTCCAGAGCATCTAACACCTGCTTGGTGGCTCCTTCAGGCTCCTGTCTTGTGGTGATGACTCCCCAAGGCCTGTACCTTGCTTGTTAGATGAGGTTAATTGTGTTTGCATCATGCCCCATGCACAGTGGTGCTGCTGCACTGCTCAGGGTGTAGCAGCACCTCCTGGCTCTGCACCTTCCTGCTCTGTCCCTGTTTTTTTTGTTTATTTTGACTTACAGCTCAACTGTACATTAGAGTCCTGTGGGAGTTAAGATTGAGCAGCTCTGGGACCCCATGGGCCATGCCCTCACCCTTCCGTGCTGTCATTCCAGGTACATTGAGAAGTCAGCAGAGGAGCTGGATGAGGAGGTGGAGTACGACATGGATGAGGAAGATTACATCTGGCTGGACATCATGAACGAGCGGCGGAAGACTGAAGGCGTGAGTCCCATTCCCCAGGAGATCTTCGAGTACCTGATGGACCGGCTGGAGAAGGAATCCTACTTTGAGAGCCACAACAAGGGGGATCCCAACGCCTTGGTGGATGAGGATGCCGTCTGCTGCATCTGCAACGATGGGGAGTGTCAGAACAGCAACGTCATCCTCTTCTGCGACATGTGCAACCTGGCTGTGCATCAGGAGTGCTACGGGGTGCCCTACATCCCGGAGGGACAGTGGCTCTGCCGACGGTGCCTGCAGTCACCCTCGCGAGCCGTGGACTGCGCTCTCTGCCCCAACAAGGGGGGGGCCTTCAAGCAGACGGACGACGGGCGCTGGGCACACGTGGTCTGTGCCCTCTGGATCCCCGAGGTGTGCTTTGCCAACACCGTCTTCCTGGAGCCCATCGACAGCATCGAGCACATCCCGCCTGCCCGCTGGAAGCTGACCTGTTACATTTGCAAGCAGCGTGGCTCCGGGGCTTGCATCCAGTGTCACAAAGCCAACTGCTACACCGCCTTCCACGTCACCTGCGCCCAGCAGGCCGGGCTCTACATGAAGATGGAGCCTGTCCGGGAGATGGGAGCCAACGGGACCTCCTTTAGTGTGCGCAAAACTGCCTACTGTGACATCCACACGCCGCCGGGCTCCGTCCGCAGGCTTCCCGCCCTCTCCCACAGTGAGGGGGAGGAGGAGGACGAGGAGGAGGAAGAAGAAGGGAAAGGCTGGAGCTCCGAGAAAGTCAAAAAAGCAAAGGCCAAGTCTCGGATCAAGATGAAGAAGGCGCGGAAGATCCTGGCGGAGAAACGAGCTGCGGCACCCGTGGTTTCTGTGCCCTGCATCCCCCCGCACAGGTATGACCTGCTGCCCTCCCTTGACTGTGGAGAAGTGTCTCCCTTTCTCCATGCCTCGTGTCCCACTTTCCACATAGGCATTATCTCGTTCCTCTCCTTAGCTTTTCACACAGGTACTTTTTGCTTTGTTCTCGCTGTTGGTGGTTTCCTCTGTGAGTCCCACAGAGAGGCAGGGTGATGTGCTGCCCCACAGAGGTGTCTGGGCCCTCGGTGGGGCAGGAAATCGCTGCTGTTAGTTTAACGGCAGAGAATAAAATTGGCCAGATGCATCAGGAAGCAGCTGGGGGTTCCCACTGCTCCTTTCCTGTTGTGCTGACCTCAGGTGCTGGAGTCAAGTGGAGAGGGAGGAGGGGACAGAGTGCTGCTCTCCTTTCTGATGAGGTTTGTCTTCTCCTAGGGTTGTGCTGGGGAAAAGAGGGAAGTGTGGGAGCAATTCAGGCCTGGGAAATGGGCTAACCCTGGGGGCTGTTGTGGCTCTGGAGCAGAGGTCTCATGTTGGGATCCCTGTGCCCTGCTGAGCACATCCCACTTACCCCTTGCTGGGCTTCCTCAGTGTTTTGAGGCAGTGACATGCAGCAGCTCTGCCTTGGTGCTGCCAGAGAGGGGTGGCTGGAGAGGACTGAGGTGTCCTCAGCACTGTGCAGAAGCACACAGAAGCATCCTAGGGCAGTTTTGGATCTCGCCGTGACCCTGCACAGGTATCCCACAGTTGAAGCACAGCTTGGGCATGGAAGCATTTGTCTTCAGAGTTGTGAACCACCACCCCAAGCTGTTGAGCTCTCTTCCTCCCTGTGGCTGGAGCTGTGCCAGGGGTGGAACCCCTGACACACTGGCACTTTACCTGTGGTCCCTCAAGTGCGATGGTAACAGTGCAGGGACATGGGACCCTGGAGACTGTCTCCTGTGTGGTCAGAGGGGAGCAGGCAGAAGCCGTGGGCTTTACTTTCTGGGCAGCATGCTGGTGCTGTGCAGAGGCAGGTCTCTGCTACAAGGCTGCTGGCTTTTTGCCACAGTCTGTCTGTGTCCTAACCCCATGTTTTTGCACACTCGGGGCTTGCTCTGTAGCCAGAGCCTCTTTTCTTATGTGTGGACACGTTGGCAGGCAGTTTGTAGGCTGTTGCTGCTATCGTTGTGCTCCCAGCAAAACCCACACTGAGCTAGAAGCTGTTAACCTCTCCCCAGGCCTTCCTGTTGGGATTAATTATTCTTCAAGGGCTGTTGCCAGAATGCCAAATGTCTTCCTGTGGGAGCTGTGCTTGGCCAGCGATGGCACAGGAGGCTGCTCAATTCAGTGGAGTCTGATGTAGGTCGGGTCATCCCTTGTGAGGAGCTGGAGATGTTGGGGGTGCATCCCTTTGGCTCCCCACTTGCAGGGCATCTCTATCTGATGTTGCTAAACAAGGCTGTCCCAGCCCCTCCAGGTTTTCTGCTGTTGTAGAAAGGAGGAAAATCCTTTTTGAGGCATTTTAGGCTGTTTAGGGTCATCTTTCCTTAGCTCAGATAGGAGCTCTGTTGTGCTTGTGCCTTCTGTTCTCTCCTTGTGCTTTGCCAGGTTTGGCCAAGCTACGAACTCCTCTGGGGCTCCAGTTTGTCTGATAATATTTGGCTGGGGCCTTTGTCAGCATGAGTGGTCCTCAGCTGGGAAATCATGTTTTTTGGATGGTCTGTGGGAGCTGTTAAGGGTCTGGCCTCCAATGTGGCTGTCACACCCTGACCTGGCACAGCCTGCCGCCGGCTTCTGCCCAAAAGCTGTCAGGAGGTAGAAGGGAAAAGTCTGTTTTGGAGAGGCAAGGCTGGATGTTTCCTGGTGTCCTCCACTGCAGCTGACTCAGGGGAGTGGCTGCCCTGCGTGACTCGGTGTTACAGAAATTCCTGCCACGGGAAAGGGTGTCCCCTGCCCAAAGAGCTTCTCGGCTGCTCTTGGGTGGCCTTGCTGCTCCATGCCCCTAGCCAGGGCTTCTCCTGTAGCAGCCAGGCTTGCCTTGTTGATGGGGTGCATGGTTCCTCTCCCTTCTCCAGGCTCAGTAAGATTACAAACCGTTTAACCATCCAGAGGAAGAGCCAGTTCATGCAGAGGCTGCACAGCTACTGGACTCTGAAGAGACAGTCCCGCAACGGTGTCCCTCTGCTCCGCCGCCTTCAGACACACTTGCAGTCACAAAGAAACTGTGACCAGGTAAGGGCTGCTCGCTGGGGAGCTGCAGGGAATCCTGGCTGTGCCCGCGTGCTTCCTGCGCCTCTGGAGCTGTGGGCTCGAAGCCTTTGCTGCTTGTGGTGCTTGCAGGCACGGAGGGGGGCCAGGGTACAAGCTCCCAGGTGAGGAAAGGGCAGCCCCAGCTGCTTTTGCTGCTTCACCTTCTCCTCTGCTCTCAGCGTTCGGAGATTTTCCAGGCAGTGACACTTGGCAGCCTGCCACGGGAAGGGAATCCTGCCACAGAGAAGTTAGCACCTTCCTCATGCCTGCCTTTAGCCGGTGGCAATGGTGAACGTTGTCAGAAGGGGCTCTAGTCTGAGGCTACTGTGTCGGCTAGTGTTGAGAGAGGTGGCCGGAGACCTCTGGAAACAATCTGGGAGGAACTAAGGCCTCTCTTCCAGTTTCTGAAGCTGCTCCAGGCACGCTCCCAGTGTGAGCTGCATCCAGCCCACTGTCTGCCTCTGCCCTTAGACAGCGCTGCACAGATGTGAAGTCTCTAGTGCCAGAGAGGAAGATTTTTCTTCTGGCTCCTTGTCTGAGCTCTGAATCTTTCTGAGCTCTTTGGAGACTGTAACTGGGCAGGGGTTTCTCCTGCCTTTGCCCCCTCTCATATTTATTTGCTGGAGAAGAGCTGAGACTGTTTCTGCTCATCTTTGGCCACAGCAGAATGAAAGTTGGCATTTTTGTTGCTCCAGAAGTGAAAGCAAACAAAGCCATGTTCTGTTTGCTCTGTTGCCCTTTGCTGGAGAGACCCTGGTGTTGTTCCTCCGTGCTGCTGGGCAGCTGCGGGCAATCAGTTGTTTTAGAAGTATTTCCAGAGGCGCAGGATGTTCGCCTCCCACCATCCTAAGGGCTTGGTGGCCAAGGAGCAGCTCTGGCCAGAGGTAGGACTGTTTCTGAGTCACCCAGCAAGGTTACAACAAAGGAACCGAGATCTTCACCAAACCAGTGGGTCAGGCATGCTGGTTCCCTTTGCCAGGGAAGGGGCCCGGCACACAGTCCGGAAGATTGGAGATGGGAACACATCTCGTGTCGGCTCATGGTCTCTGATGTTCCCGCAGAGAGACACTGAGGATAAGAACTGGGCCCTGAAGGAGCAGCTGAAGTCATGGCAGCGCCTCCGCCATGACCTAGAGCGGGCACGCTTGCTGGTGGAGCTGATACGCAAGCGGGAGAAGCTCAAGAGAGAGACGGTAACAATTGTTTGCCCCTCTTTGGGGAGCTGCTGGGGTGGGCATGAGCAAGGGCTCTTCAGAGTGCTGTAGGGTGAGTGCCAGGGTCCCCTCAGCCGTGCTGTGCCCTGCCCTGGTGGCTCTGAGCAAAGGTGGCTGCTCTGCAAGGCTGAGGTGGGACCAGGTGGTGCTGGAGCTGGTGTTACGCCTCCAGAGACCGGGCTGAGGGGCAGTCCCAGCCGCATGTGAGGAGAGGTGTTGGTGTCCTGTAGGACTGCACCGCTGCTCCCTGGGGACTGTCCCCACTGCTGGGCAGGGGGCTCAGCCCTGCTCTGTTCCTGCATTTCAGATCAAAGTTCAGCAGGTGGCACTGGAAATGCAGCTGACCCCCTTCCTCATCCTCCTCCGCAAGACGCTCGAGCAGCTGCAGGAGAAAGACACGGGCAACATCTTCAGTGAGCCGGTCCCTCTGTCTGAGGTAACAGAAATCTACGAAGTAAGAACCCCCTTCCCCAGATTTCTACTTCACTCAAACGTGTCCCTTGCTTTTGCCAAGGGCTGCCCAGGGTGCTCTGTGGTCCTGAAGCTCCCCCAAGCAGCCTGGTGCTGGCTGGGAGCACGGCGCTCGGCTTTTCCTCTGTGCGTGTGGCTGGTGACTCACTGGCATGTCTGAGCAGTTGGGGATTCCTGGTGGGAAGGGCAGAACATGGGCCCTTGGCAGGAAGCACACTCTTACCTGTCTTTTTCACAAAAGCCTCTGCAGGGCGACAGGCTGAGCACAGCACAGAAATGGGTTTGACCCCCAGACCATCACTGCTGGGGACAAGGGAAGTGATTCCTGAGACCAGCATCGAGTCCCTGCCTGGGGAGGTGGGGAAAGACCGTGCTGGCTCCGCACAGCTCCGGCAGCAGGTCGGCACTCAAGTGTTTCAGCAGGGCTGGGGAGGAAGGCTGTACAGTCCCACCTGCAGCCTGCACGGTTCTGTTTTACCTGTCTGCGCTCACCCTCTCCCCTGGAGGCTGCCCCTGCAGCTTCCTCCCCTAGGGAACACCATGTAGCATAGAGGATCCCAGCTGCCCGCAGACAGGAGAGGACGGGAAGCTGGTGTGTGCGCTGCAGCCGTAAAAGCGCTTCAGAGAGCGTCTGCTCTGACAGGTGGAGCACAGCACATGGGCTCCCTGGCCCGGAGGCGTTACTGCTTCTCAAGCTGCAGAGGCAGACGGCGTTCCCTGATGTGCATTTGGGCAGAAGACAGCGAGCAATACCTGATTCCTCTAACGACCATTTTCTTGGAGCAGGTGATGCTAACCCATGGTTCCCAGGCTCTTAGCTCTGGCTCTTTCTTCATGCAGGTCCCAGACTACCTGGATCACATCAAGAAGCCGATGGATTTTCAGACAATGAAACAAAACCTGGAAGCCTATCGCTATCTGAATTTCGACGACTTTGAGGAGGATTTCAACCTGATTATCAACAACTGTTTGAAATACAATGCCAAAGACACAATCTTCTACCGCGCAGCCATCCGTCTGCGGGAGCAGGGAGGTGCCGTTCTCCGGCAGGCTCGGCGGCAGGCGGAGAAGATGGGCATTGACTTTGAGACAGGCATGCACTTCCCCCACTGTGTAACGGTGGAAGATGCTCAAGTCCAAGACATCGAGGATGGTGGGTACTCATCCCCTTGTTGAGGGCTACTTGGAGGTGAAGCCTGGGCAGAGTCAGGGCATGCAGGTTCTGTTTGAGATGGGGGGTTCAGTTGGATGCCTGGGCTGTCTGTGCCTGCTCCCCATAGAGGTGAGGACTTTGCCAGCCCCTGTTGGCCCCATTGGGTTGGTTCAGTGTCCCAGAGAAAGATCCTTTCAGGGTCCCCCTCTCCCCTTTCCAGCATGGGATGGGCTCAGTCAAGGGAATATTCCTGCTCTGTAATGGTTCAGGATCCCTTTAACCCTTGTTTTCCCTGTTACAACCCGCTTTCTTGTTCCTGCTGCCAATGGGAACCCTAGTATTCTCCAAGCTGCTGATCAGCCTGCCTCCCCCAGCAGTCTCAACTGGCTTGCTTCCCACAGGGCTCCTTCTCCAGGTCTTTTAGGGTGACTTCCCATGTTCACAGGTGTTTAGTTCCGCGTCAGCTACTTCCCTCCTGTGGGGAACCTGGATTGCCCCATGCCCTTTCATGAAGAGGAGCTCTAAAGAGTTCCCAATGTCTGTCGTCCATCTCCTCCTCTTTGTTCCCCCAGAAGATGTGCGGCTGCTGCTCTCAGAGAATCAGAAGCACCTGCCCTTGGAGGAGCAGCTGAAGATCCTGCTGGAGCGGCTGGATGAGGTCAACGCTGGCAAGCAGAGCATAGGACGGTCCCGCCGGGCCAAGATGATCAAGAAGGAGATCACGGTCCTACGGCGGAAGCTCGCTCACCCGCGGGACCTGGGCCGGGACGGGCTGGAGCGGCACGGCTCCTCTGCCAGGGGAGTCCTGCAGTCGCACAACCCCTGCGAGAAGGACCTGCAGACGGACAGCGCTGCAGAGGAGAGCAGCAGCCAGGAGACTGGCAAAGGTACAGACCCCTCTGGAATATGGCCGGTCTGGGGGAGCAGTGGAGAACCACAGGCACAGCCTGGTGTGTGTTTGCCTCCAGGGAGCGTTGGCAGGTGGCTGGTGGTGGCATCTGTGGCCAGCATGTGCCCAGAGCTCGCCTCCAATGCAGCCTAGGAACTGGACTGCGAGTCCTAGCTGTGTGATGTGGGGTGTGAGGTGGATTGTTTCATTCCCTGCCTGGCCCTGCCAGCTCTGCCACACTGCCTCGTTTCTCCAGGGACATTATGGACCAGACAGCCTGGGGTGTCCCATCCTGCTCCGGGGCACAGGAGGGAGCTGGGGCAGGACAGACTGCCGAGCTCAGCACTCGCCCGTGGCTGGGAGCTGAATGCCAGCCAGCTGCCAGCTCCCTTCTGTCCTGAAGGGAGATGCTGAGCAGGGCTCTGTGGGAAGCACAGCCAAAGTTCCAGGCAGAGCTGCTGCATGTCACTGGGGGTTTCCCACCTCTGCTTCCCAGTCCTGCCCCCCTGAGCACCAGGAAAAGCAGGCTTCTCTGCAGACTGAGAGCATTTTAGGGCCTTCATCTTTCAAGAGTGCTTCTCAGTTGCAGTGTGTCGTGGGGAAGGTTTATTCCTGCTTGACTGCTCCTGACTTCTGTTTCCGTTAGGTTGTTGCCCGGGAAAAATGAGGGCATTCCTGGCTGGTAGAATGTTCTTTGATGTCCCCATCCAGGAGACCGGATAGTCTGACCCTGAGGGCACAGACGTGGCAAAGCTCAGGATGGAAGATCTTCATTCTGATGAATGAAGCTGTTCCTTGCTGCTGCTGTCGTGTGGTCCCTGCCAGGTCCCACAGGCTGCAGCCACCACCTTCTCCTCCCTCTTCCAGGCCTGGGTCCCAATTCTTCTTCCACCCCAGCACATGAAGTTGGCAGGAGGACTTCAGTGCTCTTCTCCAAGAAGAACCCTAAAACTGCTGGTCCTCCAAAACGCCCAGGACGCCCCCCAAAGAATCGAGACAGCCAGATGGCGCCCGGGCACGGGAACAGCCCCATCGGGCCTCCCCAGCTCCCCATCATGGGCTCCTCCCAGCGCCAGAGGAAGCGGGGGCGAAGCCCACGGCCCAGCTCCAGCTCCGACAGCGACAGTGACAAGTCCAACGAGGACACTCCCATGGGTGGGTGCGGTGGCGGTGCCGGGAGTGCGGGGTGAGGCCCGGCGCGGGGGTAACGCTCTCCTGTCGTGGTGTCTTACAGACCTGCCAGCCAACGGTTTCAGCAGTGGGAACCAGCCGGTGAAGAAGAGCTTCCTGGTGTACCGCAATGACTGCAATCTTCCCCGGAGCAGCTCGGACTCGGAGTCCAGCAGCAGCAGCAGCAGCAGCGCCGCCTCAGACCGCACCAGGTACCGACCCGGCCTGGCCCCGGTGGCACTGGTGCTGCCAGGGTGGCAGTGGGTGGCTCTCAGCCGTGAGCTGCCGGATGAGGAGCGTGTTTGGTGGGACCTGTATCGCTCACCTTCCTGCAGCCCAGTGGCCATTACCGAAACACTGGAAAGCTGCGGGTTTTATGCCTTTTTTGGTGTAAAACCTAAAGGTGTGAGTGTGCAGCACCCAGTGCTGCACTGCAGCGAGCTAGTGGGGAGTGTGAGCTGGGGAATTCCCCCTTGGCACAGTGGCTGCTCTGGCACCAGCCCTTCCAGTGGCCCACTCCAGCCTGTGGTTCCAATTAGGATTGGTGCATGGCTTCTGTCACCCTGGGTGAAACAGGATGAGGGTCTGGCTGGTGCCCCAGCAGAAACACCATTCCTCCTTCCTTCCTGGTACCTCTGCTGAGGCCTCCCCTGTGTCAAGCCAGAGCCCACAGGCCTGGTACCCCAGTGGGTTGGCCCTCTGGGATGTGGTTTGTGGAAGCTGAATGTGGCTCTCACCCTCAGCCCTGCTCCCTCTCTCCACAGCACAACGCCCTCCAAGCAGGGCAGAGGGAAGCCCTCCTTCTCCCGGGTGAACTTCCCGGAGGACAGCAGTGAGGACACCTCAGGAACGGAGAATGAGTCCTACTCTGTGGGCACAGGACGAGGCGTAGGGCACGGCAGTAAGTACCTTGGCTGCACAGCCACACACTTGGCTGTCGCTGTCACCCAGTGGGGATGTGGCTGACCCCCCTCTCCCCACCCAGTGGTGCGCAAGGGCATGGGGCGCAGCGCGGGCTGGCTCTCCGAGGATGAAGATTCCTCCCTGGATGCCCTGGACCTGGTGTGGGCCAAGTGCCGGGGATACCCCTCCTACCCAGCGCTGGTGAGTACTGCTGGCCGCTGCTCCCGGGGCCTCCAAAATCCACATCGGGTGGTCCCTGTTCCCCTCTCAGCCCCTCCCCTCTGCTCCTTCGGCAGATCATTGACCCCAAGATGCCGCGGGAAGGCATGTTCCACCACGGTGTCCCCATCCCTGTGCCACCCCTGGAGGTGCTGAAACTGGGGGAGCAGATGACTCAGGAAGCTCGCGAGCACCTCTACCTTGTCCTCTTCTTTGACAACAAGCGCACTTGGTAAGGCGGGGGCTCCGGGGGCTTTGGGGGGGGGCGTGGGAGGCGATTGTAACCCTCAAACGAGGTGGCCCCCCGCTCCCCGCAGGCAGTGGTTGCCCCGGACCAAGCTGGTGCCGCTGGGGGTGAACCAGGACCTGGACAAGGAGAAGATGCTGGAGGGCCGCAAGTCCAACATCCGCAAGTCGGTGCAGATTGCCTACCACCGCGCCATGCAGCACCGCAACAAGGTGCAGGGCGAGCAGAGCAGCGACTCCAGCGAGAGCGACTGAGACCCCCGCCCGCCGCCCCCCCCCCCCCCCGGGCCGCCCCGGGGCCCGATCCCTCCCCGGGGCTGAACGCCCCCCATCCCCCGGGGCCGCTCCCCCGTATCTCAGGGCAAACGGGCCCCCCTGTGCAGCTGGCCTGCACTCACCGGGGACGGGGACCGGGGGGGGGGGCGGGGAGCGGCCCCCCGAGTCCCCCTCTCACACCCCCGGTGCCCCCGCCCACGGATCCCCGGGATGTCGTTCTGGCCGCCTCCTCCCCCCACAGTGCACCCCCCCGCCCCCACCTCCCCCCTTGCCGGCGCCGCGCTCGGACGTTGTTTGTATTTATTTTGAAGGAAGAAAAAAAAATCTATTGATTCTTAGAAAATAAATCTCCGCTGCGGGCGTGGGGAGCGGGAGCGGGCGGGCAGGGGCGGGCTGCGCTTCCGGGGCCGCGGCCGGAAGTTGGGCCAGAGCGTCGCCGGCGAGTGGGCGGGCGCTCTGCCCGCTGGAGGGAAACCATGGTGAGAGAGCAGCGGGGTCGGCGTGCGGGGCTGGGGTCGAGAGGGGGATTCGCGGTCTGGAGTCATGTCTGAGGCTAGGGAGGGACTGACTGGGACATGGTATGAGGAGGTGTGGGGCGAGGCTGAGGCTGTGGGGCGGGGTTGGGGGCTGGGGGAGCTGTGGGGTAGGGGTGTGGGGTGGCAGAAGCGGGGCCGTGCAGCAACAGCTCAGGGGGCAGAGGCATGTGCTGGGGTGGCATGGCGGAGGCATAGGGAAAGGGGGCAGGCAATGTCTGACCCACTGCCTCCGTAGGGCAGGGGATGACGCCGGTCCCCCCTGGCCCCCATGAAGCTGCGGGACGCCCCCTCGTCCTGCCCGTCTTTGTGGCGGTCCCTGCCCTGCCCTCCGGCCGAGCTGCGCCTGGACCTGGTGCTGTCGTCGGGACAGACCTTCCGGTAAGCCAGCCCGGGGGTCCCGGCCCTCCGAGGCCCAGCCCCGTGGGGTTCAGGCTGGCCCCAATGCCCCGGTGTGTGGCAGGTGGTGGGAGAGCAGCCCGGGGGCCTGGACGGGTGTGCTGGGGGAGCGTGTCTGGACGCTGCGGCAGGACCGGGACCGGCTCTGGTACACAGTGTACGGTGAGGAAGAGGAGGATGGGTGTCCTGCCGAGGTGGCAAAGCCAGATGGTGCTGAGACAGATCAGATCCTGCGTGACTACTTCCAGCTGGACGTGGGGCTGCCAGCCCTGTACCATGCCTGGGGGACAGCCGACCCCCTCTTCCACAAGGTGGCAAATGACTTCCCAGGTGAGGAGACCACAGGGGATGGCTGCGGCTCTGGCCCAGCATCCCCTCACCACATCCCACCGTCAGGGGTGCGGGTGCTGCGGCAGGACCCCGTTGAGTGCCTCCTCTCCTTCATCTGCACCTCTAACAACCACATCTCCCGCATCACCACCATGATTGAGCGCCTCTGCTGCACCTTCGGCCGCCGCCTCTGCCAACTGGACACCCGGCCCATCCACGCCTTCCCCTCCCTCTCAGCACTCACAGGTCTGCCATCACCCCAACGATGCCATTGTCACCCTGCTGCAGCCTCAACTGTGCCCACACATGTCCCCCTGCTGTCCCCCCATAGGAGCTGACGCCGAGTCCCGGCTGCGGGCGCTGGGCTTTGGCTACCGGGCCAAGTTTGTCAGCGGCAGCGCTCGGGCCATCGCCGAAGGGCTCGGTGCCGTGGGGCTGCGCCGGCTGCGTGCTGTGCCCTATGCCGAGGCCAGGCGGGTGCTGTGCGCCCTGCCCGGTGTGGGTGCCAAGGTGGGTGCTGAGACTGGGGGGGGGACAGGGCACAGGGGCGTCAGCGGAGGCTGATAGTGCTACCTGGCGGCAGGTCGCTGACTGCGTCTGCCTGATGGCGCTGGACAAGGCGGAGGCGGTGCCTGTGGATACCCACGTGTGGCGCATTGCAAGGCAGCGCTACGGTGCGGCGCTGGGGGGCAGGAGCCTGACCCCCCGAGCCCACCAGGAGATCGGTGAGGGCAGGGCTGGGCCCTGGCGCGGGACCCCTGGGAGGGGGATGGCGCCCTCAATGCTGGTGATCATCCTCTCTCTGCAGGTGACTTCTTCCGGGGGCTGTGGGGTCCCCATGCTGGCTGGGCACAGGCGGTGAGTCTCCCCCTGCCCAGGCACCCTGGGGCTCGCCCCCCAGCCCAGCTGTGCCCACCCCTCATTATCTATCCCCACCCAGGTCCTCTTCTGTGCTGACCTCCGCAAGGGCCAGGAGCCAGCCAGCAGTCGGGATGGGGCCCGGGGGGGGCGAGGCCGAGACAGCCGTGGGGATGCGCCCCCCTAGGGATACCCCACGAGGGACAGAGCCCCTGGGGAGCATCCTGGGGTTGGGGGGGGCGGTTACTGCCAGCCTGGGACACACAGGGGTGTGGGCTGCTACCTGTCCCCTGCCTGCTGTGTGCTGAGGGTGGAGCTGCTGCCCCAGGCTGCTCCTCCCAGGGCAAAGCCGAGCCAAGCAGTGTTTGCCTCTTGCTTTTATTATAAGCAATAAAATAGAAACATCCATTTGGAAAATTCTCCTTGAACATGCTGGGAGGCTGGGGGGGGGAGTAGTGCCAGTGGAGGTGTGTGCGGGGAGGGGGTCCAGGATACAGCTCCAAGCTGGGTGGGGGGCTGCTGGGGGCTGCCCCTGCCCCAATGTAGAGCTCTGCTGCGACCCTGTGGCTGGGGGCAGCCCCCACCTTGGGGTGAGTAGGGCAGGGTGCCCCTGCACTCACCCCCGCCAGCACTGCAGGGCCCCCCCGCCCCACACTGTGCCCACGGGAGGGCCCGACCCTGTCAGCCCCCCCAGGACAGGTCTATGCTCAGTCTGACGTGAGGTGCCGAGCTCTGCGGGTGGGTGGGCGCCCACAGTCTGACCCTGCGGGGAGGAGCAGGGTGAGCACTGGGTAGGAACCCCAGGGGGAACAGGATGGAGATGGGGGGGCGTCAGGGCTCACCGTTGCTGTTGGCCCCTGCTAACTGCTCACCAGGGCTGGTGGGAGTTGTCTGCCCAGGGCCCTCCTGACTGGTTCCCAGCTGCAGCTTCCGCATGTGTCTCACCACCGCCGTGGCGTTGAAGGCTTGCTGGTTACCCCACAGCGTCTGTCACCCAGCACGGGGGGGCCCCTGCACTCCCCCCACGCCCCCCAGCACCCCCCCCCACGCCCCCCAGCATCCACAGGCCCCCAGCATCCTGAGCTCACCTTCCACTTGCTCTTTGCAAAGTTCTTCTTGATCTGCTCACTCACTGACTGGTGTATGTTCTTGTCCAGAGCTGTGTCCCCAGCGATCCTGGGGTGAGAGGGGTAGGGGTCAGGGAGGGGACCCCCTGCCCCACAGCTGCCATGGGGTGAGCCAGGAAGAGAGGGTGGGCAGGCAGCAGCAGGTTCCCCCCCCTTACCAAGGATGCTGCAGGGCTTGCTCACAGGTGAAGCGCTTGCCAGGATCCTTCTCCATCAGGTGCTGGATGAAGTCCTTGGCTGGGATGGGGCATGGAGCAGCCATCAGTGCCTGCACCCACTGCCCGCCCCCCCGCCCCTTCCCCCCCCCAGCTACCGTGACACCGTGCCAGTGTCCCAGCTCACCCGAGTCTGAGATGTCATCCCAGTAGGGCGAGTCGAACTCATACTCGGCCCGCAGGATCTGCTCGAAGAGCTTGGCATCATTCTCATCGTAGAAAGGGGGATAACCACAGAGCCTGGGGGGGATTTGGCAGGGAGGGGAATGCTGACCCCCGGCCGTCCCAGGGGAAGGGGCCTCTGTGGAGAGGAGGGGGCGCAGAGGGTGGGGTACGTACAGGATGTAGGCGATGACCCCGATGGACCAGCAATCCACTGCCTTGCTGTAGGGCTTCTGCGCCAGCACCTCGGGGGCTGGTGGGGACAGCAGAGGTGAGGGGGGACCCCAACCCCAGGGGGCAACCCCAAGCCCACAGCTGCGGTGGTGGCAGCCCCTGCAGGCGCTCACCCACATAGCCGGGGGTGCCACAGGCTGTGGACATGACACTCCCGCAGCCCTCGATCTTGGACAGTCCAAAGTCACTGATCATAATCTTGGAGTCCTCATCCAGGCTGTAATAGAGCAGGTTCTCGGGCTGCAAAGAGGAGCAGTCAGGGTGGGTGACGCTGGGTCCCCTCCCTGCCACCACAATGGGGGCCTGTGCATGTCACACCCCCCT
Organism: Hemiprocne comata; assembly: GCA_020745705.1. Lineage (NCBI taxonomy): Eukaryota > Metazoa > Chordata > Aves > Apodiformes > Apodidae > Hemiprocne > Hemiprocne comata. The sequence continues at coordinate 15,123,684 of CM036595.1, forward strand.
CCCCTCACCTTCAGGTCGCGGTGGACGATGCCCATATCATGCAGGTACTTGACAGCATCGAGGATCTGCCGGATCAGGGTGCTGGCGTCCCGCTCGGTGTAGAAGCCCTTCTCCACGATGCGGTCAAAGAGTTCCCCACCAGAGACCCTGCAGGGACAGACAGTGCCAGTCAGCATGGCTCCCCGCCTGGGTCCCTCTGGACCACCCCCCCCCCACCCCCTCCAGGCCCCTGATGTCACTCACAGCTGCATGATGAGGTAGAGGTGGGTGCTGCTCTCGTAGATGTCATCCAAGGCCACGATGTTAGGGTGCTTGATCCTGTGGAGGGGAGGCATGGAGGGGGGGGGGGGGGTGAGGGGTCTCCCACTGCTCCCCCCACCCCAGCCCCTGCCACCGGACAGGGAGCAGCCAGGCTGGGCCCCATGGGGCATCACGCGCTGCCAGCTATTTTGGGCTCTGCCGATAATGCCCAGTGATGGGTGCTGGCAGCGGGGAGCCATGCTGGGGGGTAGGCACAGAGCAGGACCCCCACCCTGGCACTGGGTCGGCCCCTACTTGTGGAGGACGGCGATCTCGTTCTCGATGCTGGTCTCCTTTCCCTCCAGCGCCTTCTTGGCGATGCACTTGATGGCCACCAGCTTCTGCGTCGCCTTCTCCTCCGCCAGGACCACCTCGGAGAAGGCCCCACTGGGAAGGCCAGGGGAGGGGGGGGGTGGTGAGGGGTGAGTGGGACAGGGGTGCTGCCGGAACTGCTGCAGCCCTGCCACTATTGCCATGGCAACGGGCAGAAAGTCCAGCTATTTATAGGAGAAAAAGGAGTGGGAGCCGCCCACCCGGATGGCTGGACATGGGCCCTGCCAGGAATGGGTGCATGGGCTGCACTGTCCCCTTATCTGGCAGGATAAGGCCATTGCGGCATTAAGCCCCCAGGTGGGTTTCAGCAGCTGTCCCACAGCACCCAGGGCCACAATGCCCGGCTCCGCGGGGGCCACCTGAAGGCCGAGGTGGCCAGTGGTCAGCATAAGCCGTGCTGTAATTAACCGGCTAATCCAGCCTAAGAGTCTTATGGTGCATCGGGCAACCCTCTGCCAGCCGGGGGAGCCACCGGTGGGCACCTCATGTGCCACACGGCCCCTCTTGGTGCCCCCTCCCCCGCACCTCGGGCCACCCTTAAAGCTGATGCAGTCCCACGCAGTGGCGAGAATGGGGGGGGGGGGGGGGGCGCGGTCACCACCAGTGGGTTGTCACCGGTGTCGCCTATTTACTCACGTGCCCAGGACCTCTCGGAAGTCATAGATGCGCCGAATGTCCTCAGTCCTCTTCTTCCAGCCGGGACCATCCTTCCCCAGCGGCATAGTGCCCCGGGGGGACACCTGGGACACGAGTGGGGGACAAGTGGGATGGGGAGGGATGGGGAGGGGGGTAGGTGACACACGCTGGGCCCCTGCCGTTGCCCACCCGCCCCGCGACCGCCCGTAGGGGCGGTCGCGGGGCGGGTGGGCAACGGGAGGGGCCGTGTGACACGCGTGATTGCGTGGGTTCTGACGTAAAAACCGTCCCCGCGCGTGGACACCCCCGCCCCGCCCTTACCCACGGCGGTCCCGGCCCCGCGCGGAGCAGCGGCGACTCCTCCCGGGCAGCCCTGATGTCACGGGAGGGGACGTGGCCAATTTTGAGGGGGCGTGGCCAATGAGGCAGCGGCGGCCAATGGGAGGGAGGTGGGCGGGGCCAGGCACCGAGCAGGGACACGCGTGACTGCAGGGTCACGTAGCAAGTGGGGGGCAAGGGGAGGCGGGTGAGGGGGTCCTGGGTATTTCTATCCCCTCCACACCCCAGAATGAGCCAGCCAGGGCCACCTCCCCGCCAGCCCACAGTGTCCCCAAGGCCACCACGCCACTGCCTGCATCAGAATCTCTTTATTAGAGTGGTACACAGAGACCCCAGCTGCCCCCCGCCACCCCGTGGGAGCTGGGATCAACCTCCCCAGGGCCGCAGGGAGGGGCATGGGACTGTGGAAGCCACCACATCCATCCCCCCTACCACAACCAGCTGATGCCACCCTCCCAGCATACCAGGGGTGGAAAGCACTGGCCATGGTGGGGATGGACATTCCTGAGAGGGACCTCTGCAGGGTCCCCAGCCTGGGTCGGTAGCAGCCCTGTGTAGGGAGGGGACAGCAGCCAGGACCCGTCACGGGTGGAGGGCTGCATCCCCACTGTCCCACAGTGGCAGGGCGCAGGTGACAGGAGCACAGCCACCACCCCTGGATGCCAAGGTCCGTGGCAGGGGGTTCCTCATCCCCTCACTACCCATCCAGCAGCTTGAGGATGCTCTCCCGCTCCTTCAGGGTCTTCCAGGCCTGGTCCTTCTCCTTCTTGGTGGGCGTGCGCTTCTTCTGCCTGGCAGCCATTATCTTGCGGAAGGCTTCCATCACCTCGTTGTCGGCCATGCGGACGCGCTGCCGCAGCTCCTGCCGGTGCAGCTCCTCCTTGGCCAGCCTTGGGGGGGGGACACAAGACACAGGAGAGTCAGTTCCTGCCTGCAGGAACCCCTTGCCCTCCACCCCTGCCCATCCTGGCCCACGCTCACCGCAACAGCTCGTGCTTCTTGGCACGGTTGTGGGCGCTGAGGGCCTTCAGCTCAGCCTGCCTCTTGCGCAGCTCGGCCAGCACCTCGTCCTCTGAGTCCTCAGCTGGCCGGTCCTCTGACTCCAGCAAGCCCTGCGCTACCAGCTCCTCCTTGATCCGCCCCTCCAGTGACTTGGTGTGGGGGACACTGCCAGGGTGAAGAGCAGCTGCTGCCCACTGCATGCCCCTTGCTCCAGCAAGGAAGCCACTGGAGTGTTCAGCGTCCCCATGGGCAGCTCCAAGCTCTGGGCGCAGCTCCGAGCTCTGGGGCCACCTCAGCTGCTCACCTGAAGGGCTTGTTCTGACTGCGGGGAGACGTGCCAGCACCATCAGCTCCTGAGTCCTTGCCAGCGATCTCAGGGATGGGAGAGTCCTCCACGGGGGAGATGATGTTCTCCTGGCAACGGGAGTGCAATGGAAGGGTCATCATGCTGAGCCATGGTGACACTGCCCCACAGAGGCACAGCTCCGTGGAGCCCACCCACCCCACAGAGACCACTCACCTCCACGAGGGCCTGCAAGAGACGCTGAGTCAGTGGCCCAAAGGGACACCCATCCTCCGGCTGCTCATGCTGGGCCTCCGACTTCTTCAGCAGGGCATCAACGTCTGGGAGGAAGTGGGGAGGGTGAAAAAAACAACTCCAAACACCCCGGGGTCAGCAGTGAGGCAGGGCAGCCACCACCCTGGGTACACGAGGTGAGGGGCCAGGGCTCGCAGCCCCTCTGAGCAGAGGTGGGTGGGATGGAGGCACCTTTGGTGTCCAGCTCAGTCAGTGGCCCCAGGACACCTTTCTTCTTGTCAGCAGCCGCTGCTGCCCGGGCTCCATCCTTCTGCTCCTCCAGCAGGTCCTCCTGGGCCCAGCGCTGGGAGTAATGCTTCCCCAGGGGTGGGATCTGCAGGAGCAGGGTTTGGCACAGCTCCTGGAGACCCCCACCTTGCCTCCCGCCTCCCACCCTATGCCACATCATCATTTACAGTTGGGAATGCTTGTTGTGAGAGGATGGAAAGGCCAAAGGCTGGGAAGGATCAGGGAAAGAGGGGAGAGGATGGGCGAGGACTCCAGGTGGGCTTATGAGTTTTTCACCTTGTAATGCTCAGCCTCATCCTCTGGCGGCTTGAGCAGCTCCTCCAGGACTCTGACCTCCTCATTGGTGAGATCAGCACAGTACGGCTCCACCGATGCCCAGAACCTGTGAGGACAGATGAACCGTAAGGGAGAGCTGCAGGGGAGCCTGAGGGAGCTGACACACATCCCCCTTCCCCCCAGGGCACCTCTTCCCTTGGGATGGAGGCAGCCCTCACCAGCACCGGGTGCTACAAGGAAGGAGACAGATGATCCCAACACCCCCCAGTGCCCACACACCTGTTTGGAGCATCATTTTTGGGAATGCGGGGTACGTCAATGGGATCATCCTGGAACTCATATTCCTGGATTTTGGGCTGCAGGTTCTTGGATTTGGGCCGGCCAGGGCCAGGTCCGGTCCCATGGCCCCCTTTACCCTCCAGCTTCTGCTTCTTGGGCTTCACGTGCTTGACAGAGGTGCTCACATCGTGGTCCTTGCTCAGCTTCAGGAACCGCCGGTCGCCCTTCTTATCCTGCCAGTCCGTCAGGATCTGGAAGGGAGCGATGCCTGGTCGGGTCCCGCACCCGGCGCTGGGCAGGGACGGACCGGCGGCAGCCAGCCCCTCGGCGGGAAGGAGCGGGACGGGGAGCCAACCCTCCGGCTGCAGTCCCGGCACCTGGGTCTCGGCTTCCAGGACGCGGAGGCGGCGGCTGGCGGAGGAGAGGAGCGTCTCCAGCTCCAGCTGCAGTGTGTCCAGCTCCTCGATGCCGATGCCGTCATCCTCCGAGCGGGCGAGCACCGCCGTGTACCGGGGGCACACCTTCACGTGGTCCACCGACTTGAAGTCGTGGAACTGCAGCGGGCAGTCCTTCAGCTCGCTCATGGCGGCGGGCACCGGGGAAGCACCGGGGGGGCTACGTGGGAACCGAGAGGGGCACGGGGGGCTATGGGGAGACTGAGGGGCTACGGGGGAACCACGGACAGGGGACGCTGAGAGGAAAGGGAGCGGAGAGGAGGACTACGGGGAGCCGGAGGCACCGAGAGGGCTATGAGGGAACGGAATAGGCCACGGGGGGCTATGGGGAGACCGAGGGAACCGCGGTAGGCATAGGAGGCTATGGGGGAATCGGAGACAGAGAAAGCTGAGAGTGGAGAAGGGGGCTATAGGGAACGGGGGTCGCCGGGGTCGCCGGGGTCACCGGGGCGCTGGGGGACGCTGGGAGACACCGGGAGCCCCGGAAGAGCAGCTGGGGCCGGGAGCGGCGGGAGCGCCGCGGGGGCCGCACCGAGCCTAGGCCGCTCGCTCCTTCCGGCCCCCTAGGCCGGCCCCGCGCTCCCCCCATTGGCCCAGCCGCGCCCAGCTCCCGCCGCTCATTGGTCCGTCCTGTTCTCCATCTCCCTGCCCTAATATGGAAGCGCTGACAGGAGCGTACCAAACACTGCGGGGTGGGGTGTAGGATCCCCTCGCCGCCGGCGGCTGTTGCCGTTGCTGCCGCCACCGCTCCTCAGCGCTCCTCAGCGCTCCTCAGAGCTGTCGCGTCCCCGCTCTGTGCTGCAGTGAAGCCGCTCTGCCACCCCTCGGGCCCTAGACGCTGGGCGGGAGCTTCCTCTGCCCCCCTCTTGCCCTAGTGGGAGGTCCCGCGCATCCCGGAAGGAGGGACCGGCCACTTCCGTCTGCCGGGACCGAACCGCAGCTGCCACCATGGTAGGGTGTGGGGCGCTGAGCCGGGCGGGGGCTGTGGGGATGAGGGAGCCGGGGCCGAGGGGACTGGGGCGAGCGGGGCCGCGGGTCTGAATCCGCAGGGATGGCGGGGGCAGGCGGCGAGACCTGGGCTGAGCCGGGCCGGGAGCTGACGCTGCCGTCGTGTCCCCGCAGACAGCCACACTGCGCCCGTACCTGAACGCGGTGCGCGCCACGCTGCAGGCCGCGCTGTGCCTGGAGAACTTCTCCTCGCAGGTGGTGGAGCGGCACAACAAACCTGAGGTGGAAGTCAGGTACGGGGAAGGGAGGCCCTGGGGGCCGCTGGCCGGTCCCTGCCGCGGTGCTGCCCGTACCCTGCAGCCCTGCCGCCTCTGCTCAGCGCTGGCAGGGGGAGGCTGTGAGCCGGGCCGGCCACCGCACCCATCGCCTGTCCTCCTCAGTTATCCAGGCTGGTACTGGCAGGGAAACGGGAAGGTGCAGGGAGGGAGGGAGGGAGGATCTAAGCATGGGATCCACCTTGAGGGTGGACAATTCCAGGAGGCAGGAAGCATCCTGTAGCAGCATGAAGCAAAACCCCCGCATCTTTGTGATCCTTGCGGTTCCCTGCTTGTGCACTCTCCATCCCCATTTCTGGCCAGCAAACGCTTCCTCCCGAGTCAGCCCTGACCTTCCTCTGCTCGCAGGAGCAGCAAAGAGCTGCTGTTGCAGCCGGTGATCATCAGCAGGAACGAAAAGGAAAAGGTCCTCATCGAGGGCTCCATTAACTCTGTGCGTGTCAGCATCGCGGTGAAGCAGGTGAGAAGGGGGTGGGCAGTGGGTGGTGGCTCTGGCCTGGCCCAGAGAAAGACTCACTTCCTGTTCCGCTCCCCAGGCCGACGAGATCGAGAAGATCTTGTGCCACAAATTCATGCGCTTCATGATGATGAGGGCCGAGAACTTCTTCATTCTCCGCAGGAGGCCCGTGGAGGTGAGGTGACAGGGAGCGGGCAGAACAGCTCCCAGCTCTGCTTCTGGCACTGAGGAGGTTGCTAGCATGGAACTGGGATGAAAGGCTGCGTGGTGGGTGGCCTGGGTGCTGGCCTGCTCATCCCCAGGGTGCTTCTCTCTTCCCCAGGGCTATGACATCAGCTTCTTGATCACAAACTTCCACACGGAGCAGATGTACAAGCACAAGCTGGTTGACTTTGTCATCCATTTCATGGAGGAGATCGACAAAGAGATCAGCGAGATGAAGCTCTCTGTCAATGCCAGGGCCCGCATTGTGGCAGAGGAGTTCCTCAAGAATGTGAGGCTCTGAACCGGGTGGAATTGGGTTCCTGATTTCAAGAGCAGGGTGGGGGCTCCAACCCACAGCGTGCCGAGAGCCCCACAGACAAGGGGGGAACCCCTTGGAGATGAGGGGAGGATGCCCAGGGGGTCTTGCACCTCCTTTGGTCGTGAGGTGCCAGCTTTGAGACCTCCGGAGTGCACTCGGGGGTGGGCAGCAGCTGTGGGGATGTGGCCCTTTGGGTGGCTGCTGCCATAGGATGCACGATCCCCAGGGAGGGAGTGGGAGAAGCCGAGCCTGGAGCTCAGAGGGTGACACCCACAGGCAGGGAGTGACTGTCGCCTGAATTCTCATCTCCTTACAGTTTTAGGCCGTGGTGCAGGACCCCGTGGCCCCAGATGCCTGTGCCCGCCGGGCCCTCTGCCTGTGCCCGGCCCCCTGCAGACCCTGGCCGGGCCAGGAGCCGGGCCGGGAGCAGCCCCCGCTTGCGGCAGAGCGGCCCCGGCTTCTGCCGCTGTCTCGTCTCGTTTTATAAACGGTTTTGTTTGCTGTAACCGCCGCTTCCTCACTCTCTCCCGCCGCACCGGCACCGGGGGGGGCGGGACCTGAGGGGCCAGGGGGCGGGGCCTGTCGCACCAGGGGCAGGGCGGGTCGCCATGGCAACGGCAAACAGAGGGGGTGGCCCCGACGGTGCGGGGGGTGCGAAGGGAGGGGTGATGGGGCTATGGGAAGGATTGAAGAGGGGCACCAAGGGGGGTGAGGGGAATACCTGGATGTGGGGAATGAAAGGGGTTGGGGTGGGGGGGGCTGGTGGAGCTGTGAGGCTCGAGTGGGGAGTTTGTGGGGGCTGTGAAGTTTGAATGGGGGGTTGTGGGGGCTGTAGGCAGGGATGTGGGCACAGCACGGCTGCATGCCTGGCACCAGGGGTCTGGTGTCTGTCCCCTCTTCAGGGCTGTGAAGCCTGCTTGGTGGCTGGGTCTGGGGCTCTGCCATCACAGTGGGGTCAGGGGGCTGCATCCTGCGCTGGACCTCCATCTCAGTCCCCAGTGGGGCAAGGGGACACAGGACCTGCTTGGTGCCCGGGGGAGGCAGAGCCACGCATATCAACCCTTGCCCTTAGGCCACCGTGGGACAGTGCCTCAGGGAGAGCAGTGCTGCAGGCGTACAGCCCTGGCTGCTGCTGGAGCAGATGTCCCAGCTGTCCCCTGGCTTGCCAGGCTGGGGATGAGGGCACAGCAGGGAAGTCGGTCTTCGGGGGGTGGCACAGGCATGAAGCTTGTCAGAGCCATGGACACCGCGTCAGGGCCCCCCACCTCGGTCAGGCAGAGGCAGGCAGGTAGGCAGGTGCCTTGCTCCCTTCCCTCCCTACTCTGTGGAGCTGTCAGCATGGGGCCAGCAGGGTCAACTGGGGCTGTCCTTGCAGGGTGGGTTTCCACCACCGGCCACCGTGGCTGCGACCTGCCCCGGCCTGACCCTGAGCGGCTGAAGAGGGCCAGGCTGCACGTGGAGAGGGCCATCAAGGTGAGGGGCCTGATTCCACCCCCCCAACATGCCACTGTGCACTGGTGTTTATTGTATTTATTACCATTAAGGCTCTGAGTAAGAGCCGGGCTGAAGGGACCAGGTGTGGGGCAGGCTGAGCTCTTGGGTCCCTCCCCAGGAGAAGAAGATCTTTGTGGTGCAGGGACCATACCCCATCATCCGCAGCCTGCTGTGGTCACGAGGCTGGGTGGAGAAGAAGCTCCCCAGGGCAAGCAGGCAGCTGGAGCAGCATCCTGGCACCCAGGAGAAGCAGCTGCAGGAGGAGGAGGACGGTGAAGGAGATGATGATGCTGAGCAAGGGGAGGCAGTACCTTCCCTGGGGACCTCAGAGCCCCTGTGCCTCCCATGGCCACCCGATGAGGAGGAAGAGGAAGAACGGTGGGATGAGCAGCCTGATGGCATCCATGAGCTCATGGTTAGCTGAGAAGGCGAGGGCTGAGCTCTGCCATGGCCCCCAGCACCCTTTCCCAGGACCCCCAGGCACAGGGGTGGGCAGGGGTGGGATGAGAGGTCTATGCCTCACTCCGGCCACCCTCTCCCTCCCGCAGTCCCACCTGGTGCGGGACCAGGTACCATACTTTATCTGGACCAACCACTGTGGGGCCATCAACTACCGGCAACTGCAGCAAGACCAGGTGGTGAACCACTATGCTGGGGTCAGAGCCTTCACCACCAAGGTGGGAGTCTGGAGTCCCTGGGGTGGGAGACATGATGGGTGTGGGGGTGTCTGTCAGGGGCTGTCACCCTTCTCTAAACAGGAGGGGCTGTGCCTCAACCTGCGAAACCTGCCCTGGTGCAACCAAGCTGACCCTGACACCTTCTTCCCCCGGTGCTACCGGCTGGGGTCTGCGGACGAACGGCAAGCCTTCATCGGTGAGCTGGGGCCATTGTCCTCCTGACCCCTCCCTGCCCCGTGCTCCTGGTCCCCCCATGTCCTGTGTGGGACCAGGCAGGGACAATGCCCCCTTTGCAGAGGACTTTCGGCTGACAGCAGCTCGCAGCCTGCTCAAAGTGGCCCTGGAGAGGGCTGAGGATGCACCAGCAGGGACAGAGCAGCCCCCAAAACGTGGTGAGGGGCCAGGTGAGTGTGTGGGGCTGGGCCTGGGGGACAGGGAGTTTAGGGCCAGGGACATGCCTGGGGGCTAAGGCTCTGCTCAGGACCCTCCACTCCCTCCTGACAGCCCATTTATGGGTGATGCATCTCCGTGTACCCAAAGCCACCCATCCCTCAGGGAGGCTCTGTGCTGGGGCCCTGAGGGTGGCACAGTAGGTGCCCAGGAGCCATGTTTCTCACCCCATGTCACCCACAGCAGGGCAGCATCCCCCCCTGACCCCCCAGCTGGTGGAGAAGGCCCTGCAGCTTTGCAGGAAGCACCTGGGCAGCCTGGAGCACCAGGACATTGACAGGGACACCCTGTCCCCCCATATGACAGGCACCGACTGGGACCGCTTCCTGCGGGATTACTACAGTGTGGTGCAGTGCGTGCCGAGCGGGATGGGGGGGCACGGTGGCGGGGCTGGCACTGAGTCCTCTGTGTCCCCCCCACAGCGAGGGGGCCGTGCCGGTGCTGAGTGGGGCACAGCGGGAGCAGAGCCAGGCCCTTCTGCAGCACATGGCAGGGCAGCTGCCCCAGCTCGACATGGAGGGACACCACAACATCTGGATCCTCAAGCCTGGTGCCAAATCCTGCGGCAGGGGTGAGGCTGGGGGAAAGCAGGGGCAGGGGCTCCCTGCTGGGAAGAGGTCCCACTGTCACTGCGTCCCCCCAGGCATCACCTGCACAGCGCAGCTGGAGGAGGTGCTGCGGCTGGCAGGGGGCTGCACGGCACCCTCAGCGTGGGTGGTGCAGAAGTACGTGGAGCGGCCACTGCTCATCTTCAGCACCAAATTCGACATCCGGCAATGGTTCCTAGTGACCAACTGGAACCCGTTGACCGTCTGGTTTTACCGGGAGAGCTACCTGCGCTTCTGCTCCCGGCCCTTCTCCCTGTGCCACCTGGACCCGTGAGTGCCCCCCACCCCCAGCACCCCGCACCCCAGCACCCCACTGACCTGGCCTTGCTCTCCCCACCCCAGCGCCCGGCACCTCTGCAACGTCTCCATCCAGAAGCGGTACCAATCGGCTCGGGGCCGGCACCCCCAACTGCCCCCCGACCAGATCTGGTCCTGCTGGCAGCTCCAGGCATACCTGGCCCAGGTGGGACAGGCAGGTGCCTGGCACCATGTGATGGAGCCTGGCATGAAGGCAGCAGTGGTGGGGGTCCTGTGCAGTGCCCAGGACCTGGTGGGGTCCCGCAAAGGCAGTTTTGAGCTCTACGGGGCTGACTTTGTCTTTGGGGAGGATTGCCAGCCCTGGCTGCTGGAGATCAATGCCAGCCCCACCATGGCCCCCTCCTCAGCGGTGACCAGGCGCCTCTGTGCCAGAGTCCAACGGGACACACTGCGTGTGGTTCTTGACCACAGAGATGACCCTACCTGTCCCACTGGTGCCTTTGAGCTCATCTACAAGGATGTAGGTTTGGGGGGGGCTGCGGGGCCAGCAACCCCCGGCCATCCCGAGCCCTGACTCCCCCATGTCCTCCTGCAGGCTGCTGTTCCTCAGCCCCTGTTCACAGGGCTGAAGCTGATGGTGAAAGGCTGCTCCTTGAGGAAGCCCCAGCCGGCACGGCACCATTCCTGCGGCAAGCCCGGCACCACACTGCCCAGCCTCTCGCAGCACCCTGCACCCCGCAGCTCATGGGGCAAAGCCAACCCAGTCCCCCAGCTGGGAGTGTCGTGGAGGAAGCTGGTTCCTTTGCGGTCACAGAGATGCCGCTGCCCCCCCAGTGCTGCCCCCCTGGCACAGCAGCCCCCTGGGTGCTGTGCTGGAAGTGGGGGGCTGCCGCAGCTCAGCTGCCTGCACGGGCAACCCCAAGCAGCTCTGCCCCAGCTTATTGTCCATCCCCTGGCCAGGCTGTCTGTCCAGCCACCCCAGGGAGCACCGGCTGGCAGTCCACAGGGACCCACAGGCCAAGCCCTGTCCTGCCAGGGAGCTGTGCCCACCTGGCGCCTGGACCCCCTGGTCCTGCCCAGGGTGGCCAAGCCCCCTGCAGGGCGGAGGCATGTGGTGCCTCCTGGGGAGACACAGAAGAGCCGTGACACTGAAGGAAACCGAGGGAACAGCATCCTGCCTGTCCCAGCTAGGGCAACACGGTGGCACTCAGCTCCCCTGCAACCCAGCTGGGCCCCATCTCTGGGTCGGGGCACCCAGCCCAACCCTCGCAGAGGCTGCAAAACATGTCTGTGACACGGAGCCTGGCTCTGTCCCTCCTTGTGCAGGGGGGACATGGGTGGCATGGCTGGGGCTGAACTGGGATAGGGCTGTGGGCAGGAACTGGGGCTGCCGCAGCACCTCCTCAGCCTGGGGCAGAGTGAGGGCAGGAAAAGACGCCCACACTCCTTCCTGCCTGCGGCTGTGCCTGCCAGACAGAGCCACTGCGGTGGTGACAGGGCTGCGCCCTGGCGCTGGGAACCAGGTCAGGCACAGGGGGGTGGAGCAGGGTTGTCATCACTGGCCCTGCTTGGGAGGGGCTGGTGTCCCCAGCAATGCCATGGGGACGGGGTCGGAGGAACACATCCTGTGCGTACCAAGGAAAGAAATGGGTGCTGAGCCACCTTGGCAGCAGGTGGGAGTTTAATGGGGTGGCAGAGAGGAGCAAGGTGGAGGTCCCTCCTCCGGTGTTAGGGCTCCTGGTGGCCAGGCAGCCCTAGGCGCTGCAGGGTGCGGAAGAAGAAGGGTGGCAGGGGGGCAGAGAGTGGGCCCTGGGGCAGCTCCAGCCGCTGCAGGTGGAGGTGGAGCGGGAGACGATGGAGCTGCCGCGGAGAGAGCCCCAGCCGGCCCAGCAGCTCCTCGTCCAGCACCTGCAATTGGGTCGGGAGCAGCTCAGCGGGTTCCCCGGGGCAGTGCTGTGCCCCTCCCCCTACTCCAGCGTTACACATACCTGTGTGCGGGTCGGGGCAGCCTCGGGGGGGCAGGAGGAAGGGCACCCCCAGCACCCTGCCCACGCGGGACGAGTGCTCATGGTCACCCAGGGCCGGGCACAGCAGCAGCGTCAGGTGCACTGGGAGCTGCTCTGGGAAGGCTGGGGAGGCACAGGGAGTGGGAGTAGGACCTTGCTGGTTTTGGGGGTATGGCAGGGTGCTGGGGGACACTCACCTGTCTTGGGCTGGAGCTGGAGCAGGGCGCAGCCCCCTGCAGCACCCAGCACCCGGTAGCGTGTCAGGGTGCTCTTCACCTCTTTCCTTGCCAGACTGCGGCGTCCTGGGGCAGGCACCGGCACCACCTGCAGCAGTACAGCCCTCAGCACCCCCCAGGGCACCCCCCGATGCTTCCCCCTGCTCCCCGACACCCCCTTACCACAGTGGTTTCACCCTGCTGCTGCCAGCGCAGCCCAGTGCGGATCTCGCCTTCTGCCTCTGCTGGGACCCCCACGGTGACAGCGCTGAGGGGAGAGGGGGTGAGGAGGAGGTGGGGAGGGGATGGCCCCCCTCTCGTGCCCATCGGCGAGGTGCCAGGGACTCACTGGTACGTGGTGGGGTACTGGCCTCTCCGTCGGGCAGTGGTGAAGAACTGCTGGAGCTGCTCAGTGGTGCGGTGGCAACCAGAGAGGAGGACAAGGCCGGAGCACTCCCTGTGGGATGCAGCAGCTCCAAGCCCTGCAGGGGGGTCTTGCACCCCTTGATCTCCCTCCAGCACCCCCCAACTCTACCTGGCGGGAGCCTTCACCACGTGGAGCTCAGCGGGGAGGCCCAGGCACCGTCTCAGCATCGGCAGCAGCACTGTCAGGCTCAGCTCCCCGGGGCGCCCTGGGGAGAGGGGGGGGTCAGCACCCGCTGGGACCCCCCCAGCTCCACCCTCGACCCTCGCCCCCAAGTTCTGCACTCACCGAGGATAGGCAGGCCGGGGGGCTTGTTCAGCGCCAGCAGGTCTCCTGGGGAGGGGACAGCTGTCAGAATGCACCCCGCCACCCAGAACTGCCCATTTCCCCCACACGCCCACTCCCTTACCTTCCCGGTGCACCACGGAGGCCTCCAGCAGCCCCAGCGTCTCCTCGGGGCCCAGCGGCCGCCCCCACCTGCGGCGGGACTCGAGTGGGTGGGGGGCACGAGGGGGCTGGTGGGACTTCACTTCTCCTGGCAGTGGATCCCCCCTCCAGCCAACCACCCTGCATGTCCTCACAGTCCCACATGTCCTCAAATCGGGTCCCCCACCCGCTGTCACGCACCCCTCACGCACTGTGGTCACTCACCTGCACCCCCACCCGTGTCCCACTCCCGCACGCACCCCATAACGTCTCTGCCCTCACGGGTGTGTACCCCTGCGTGCCCATTCACCCCGATGTACCCCCGCACTCCCCGTGTACCCCCACACTCCCCGTGCCGCCCACGGCTGTGCCCCCCCATGGGCACACGCGTGCGCGCCCCCGCTGACCCCGCAGCGCGCGCCCTGTGCCCCGCGCGCGCCAGCAGCCTCCCCGCGTTGCCCCCGCCCGCCATGGCGGCACCGCGCCTGCGCGGGGGCGGGGCCAGCAGGGGGCACCCCCTCCACGGCCATAGAGCTGAGCCTCCAGGCGCGCAGAGCGGCCGCCCTGGCTTTCGGAGCCGGCGGGCGCAGCCATAGATAGGCGGAAGTGTGGGCAGAGCGTCCCGCTGGCAGGTGGGGCACGGCGGGCAGGACCGGCGGGGAGGAGGCCCCGGGGGTGACACCTCTGGGGGTGCCCGAGGGGGCTGGCCCGGGGGGCGGGTAGAGGTGGGGCAGCCACGGGAATCTGGTCCTGAGGCTGTCACGGGGGTCTGTCACTCTGGGATGGAGGCCCGGGGGGCTCCCTGGGGGGCTGGAGGCTGTGGGTGGGGGCCAGGGCTGTGCCGGGGATTTGGGGCAGTCATGGGCAGGTATCACGGGGGTCTGTCACTGAGGGAGGCCCGGGGGGACTAGAGGCTGTGGGTGAGGGCTGGTGCTGGCCCGCGGGTCTGTAACTGGAGGAGTGAGGCCCGGGGTTTCCTCGGCGGGCTGGAGGCTTCGGGCAGGGGCCAGCTCTGTCCCGGAGGGTCAGGACAGTCACGGGAAGGGGGTCCCGGGGCTGTCACGGGGGCAAGGAGGGCCGAGGGGCTCCCATAGGGGCTTCTGCGGACAGAGGCCAGGGCTTCCCCAGGGAGTCCAGTGCCCTCCTCATGCTGTACCTCCGCAGCACAGCACCATGGCCTCCCGCGGGGGACCCCGTGCTGCTGGCACTGATGGCAGTGACTTCCAGCACCGGGAGCGTGTGGCCTCACACTACCAGATGAGGTAGGTGTCTCACCACGGCAGGGGCCTGGTGGCCTCCCCAGGGGCTTGGGGGATGCCATGTCTCCCCCCTGCAGCCCCTGACAGCCCCACACTTTCTCCCCAGTGTGACCCTCAAGTCGGAGATCAAGAAGCTGATCTACACACATGTGGGCATCTGGCTGCTGCTGCTGGCTCAGATGTGCGTGGGGCACTTCAAGCTGCTGCCCCACGACCAAGTGGCGATGCCCTACCAGTGGGAGTACCCCTACCTGCTCAGCATCTTGCCCTCCCTCCTGGGCCTGCTCTCCTTCCCCCGCAACAACATCAGTTACCTGGTGCTCTCCATGATCAGCACTGGTCTTTTCTCGGTGGCTCCCCTCATTTACGGGGCTATGGAGATGTTCCCCATGGCCCAGCAGCTCTACCGGCACGGCAAAGCTTACCGCTTCATTTTCGGCTTCTCGGCTGTCTCCATCATGTACCTGGTGGTGGTGGTGGCTGCCCAGGTGCATGGCTGGCAACTCTACTACAGCAAGAAGCTGCTGGACTCCTGGTTCACCAGCACGCAGGAGAAGAAGAAGAAATGAAGTGGGAACGAGGGTGGGCTCTGGGAGGGCTGGAGCTCTGCAGCCGGGCCCTGCTGGGCGGCGCTGGCGCGGCTCTGGTGTTGGGGGGACCAACGTGTGGGTCTCAGCCACCCCGTGGCTCCGGGCTCACGTTGGGGCGAGGGGGGGGGGGGGCGGCTCCTGAACAGTGGAGGGTCCCCGCCGCCCCCCCCCTTCTTCCTCTGCCTGTGCTATGGAAATAAATCACCCTCCGCGCTCCCACGCGTGTTCGCGCCGCAGGAAGTGGGGGAGGGGGGAGGGGGGAGGAGGAGGGGAGCGGCGGGGCCGCACGTGCCGGTGAAGGAATGCGGCGGGGCTGGCCCGAAGCGGGGCGGGGAGCGGCGACTGCTCGGCCATGGGGTACCCGGTGCTGCTCGCCGCTGCGCTGCTGCTGCTGGCCCGGACCGGGACCGGGGCCGCCGTCAGTCGCCTGAGGGTCTCCGCTAACTTCGTGAGCGCCGGGGCGGGGGCGCGGGGAGGGAGGGGACGGGCAGTGGGAGGCGGGTGGCGGAGCGCTCACTCCGTCTCTTTGCTCGCAGGAGTGCCGGGCCATCGGTGAGTAGCGGCGGGGCAGGGATCGGGGCCGGGCTGCGAGCACGGGGCTCCCCCCGGGTCCTGCAGGGTGCGGCGGTCTGGCGGGGCTTCCCCGGGGCGACCGGATACTAGAGGGCGGGGGAAGCTACCTGTTTCTGGGGCTCCCCGTCCTCGAGGCTCTGTGTTCGGGGTTTCCTATTTCCTCTCCCCCTTCTGTAGACTCTCTCTTCCCGGGGCTCATCTGTTTCGAGGACTCCCAGTCCCCGGGACTCCCGGTACACGAGGCTGCCGGTGTGCAGAACTCCCGGTCCCCGGGGGTCCCTCTTCCCCGGGCTCCCCCTTTCCGAGGACTCCCAGTGCACGGGTCTCCCGGTGTGCAGAGCTCCCCTTTCCCGGGGTTCCCCTTTCTTGGGGCTCCCCCCTTTCGAGGACTCCCGATCCCCGGGGCTTCCCTCTTCCCGGGACTCCCGATGTGCAGAGCTCCCCCTTCCCCGGGATTCCCGGTCCCCGTGGCTCCCCCTTCCGAGGTCTCCCGGAGCTCCTGGTGTGCAGACCTCCCAGCCCCCGGGGCTCCCGGTGCAGGGGGTTCCCGGTGGCGGCGGTGGGCTGGACCCCCGGCGCACGGCCGCCTCCCTCTGCTCTCCCCCCAGCCGACAGCACGCTGAGCCGCCCCCGCTGCCGTCGGCTGGCCCGGGCCGGGGCCCCGCTGGAGCCACCCGCGCTGTGGCTGGGCCGGGCCCGCCTGTGCCTGCCCGGACAGCGCTGCCAGCCCTGCCTGCAGGTGCGCCTGGCCCTCCTCGCCGCAGGTACGGGCAGGGGCAGCAGGGATGGGCAACCCCCAGGGTGGGAGGGCTCTCTCTCCACCCGTGTCAGCACGCACGCCGGTTTCTCGCAGAGCTCGGCAGTGTCCATGGGCTGCAGCTCAGCTTCCTGGAGCTGGGCTCCAACCGGGCCGGCTGGTTGCAGGTGTGGCGGCGGCAGCACTGGGAGCCGAGCAGCTCGACAGTGAGTCTGGGGTGCACCGAGGGGGGCGGGATTTGGAGCCGTGGGGGTCCTGCTGACCCCCCCTTCTCCCTACAGTGGCAGGTGCAGTTCGACTGCTTCCCAGCAGAGAGTGGGCAGCAGGTCCTTGTTTCCCTCCGCACCATCCCTGACCGAGGCTTGGTCCTGAGCCGCAGCTGCCTGGTCACTGCCGAGACCCCTGGTGAGGCTGGGGGAGACGCTGGGAGTGTCCCAGAGGGGATGTTGGTGCCAGCTGACCCCCATCTGCTCCACAGGGCCCATCTTCACTCATGTCTGGGTCCCCGAGGCACGGGCCATAGAGGTGTGGGTACCTGAGGGTCCTGCCCTGATGGTGCGGCTGTGCCACCAGCTGGCCCTGGAGTGTGAGGAGCTGCCTTGGCCTTTCCACCGGCAGGTAATGGCTCTGGCCAGCCTCGGTCACCCCCATCCCGGGCTGGGGGCTGCTGTGCTTCCCACCAGCTGATGCTGCCTCCATGCCCGCAGGTATTGGTGCAGGGAGGCCACCACGTCCTGCTGCCATATGAGTTCTTGGTGCCCTGCCTGTGCATTGAGGTGTGTTGCCCTCTGCTGTGGCTCCTGGGCCCCTCTCCCTGCCCATCTCTGCCCCTGCAGCAAGGGGTAGCTGATGAGGTGGGGGCCCATCCTGCCCTGACCACCCCGCTTTACTCCCCCAGGCCTCCTACTCCCACCATGATAGCCCACGTAGCAAGCACTGCCCATTCCGTGACCAGCCATCCACTTGTGAGTGCCTGTGGAGAGGGGATCTGGGTCCCGGGGGTCCCCCCAGCTGTCCTCCCAGCCCACTGACACAGTGCTCTGCAGATGGCCCTGAGCTGTGGTCCTCGGTGCGCTTCCATGACTACAGCACCAGCAGCAAGGACCAGATGGCCATGGTTCTGAGTGCCAGCTGCCCCCTGCACCCCCAGGCCACACTGTGCTGGAGGGAGACGGCGGCTGAGTCTGCACCCTGCCATGATGTCCCCAACTCCACGGCCAGCGAGGAGGACCAGGTAGAAGGGCCTGGCTTTGGAATGCTGTAGGGCCATCAGTCCAGGGGGATGCAGGGCCATGCCCCTGATTGGGGCACCCACTGGACTCCAGGGTCCCCTGAGGGCAGTGGGAGGGCAGTGTGGAGGGGCCCATGGGCTGTGTGGGTTGGGACAGTGATGGTGATGCTTTCTCTGCCCACTCTAGGCATACACACTGGACAAGGTGGATGTGCATCCCCAGCTCTGCTTCCGAGTAAGCCCCTGTGGGTGGATGGGCACTGCCCGGGAAGGGGCTGGGGTCAGTGGAGGGCGATGGCAGCTCACCCAGTCCCTACTCTAATACCCACTTCCCCCAGTTCTCCTATGGGAACAGCAGCCACGTGGAGTGTCCCCACCAGCCAGGTGAGCCTGGTGGGTGAGGGCCACCCCTGGGCAGAGTTCAGCCCTGCCTCAGGGTCCCTCACATCCCCTTGGGCATTCTGTGAGTCTCTCCTCTCTCTTTGGTGGCTGCAGAGACTGCCTGGAACGTCTCGGTGAGTGTCCATGGACTGCAGCTGCGCCTGCACCTCACCTCCAGCATCCCCGCAGCCTTCAGCGCAGCCCTGTGCCAGCACCGGGGTGGGCAGTGTGAGCCCGAGGCCCCCCTCTACACCGTCACACGGGTGAGCAGTGTGGGGCTGGGGGGGAGAGACTGGGGAGGCTGGCCCGTGCTGACCCTGCCCTTGTGTTTTGCAGCCAGAGGGCTCTGCCCCAGGGGAGCTGGCGCTGCTGCTGCCAGTGCAGGTCCTGGGCAGCTGCGTGCTGGTAAGGTGACCTCCACGCTGGCACCTGCACTGTGGGGTGGACCCGAACCTTGGTCCCCCCTCACCCAGCCCCTTCCCCAGGTGTGGCGCTCAGATGTGCGTTTTGCTCGGAAGCAGCTGCTCTGTCCTGATGGTGAGTGAGGGTCCTGGGGGGGCAGCAGGGGTGGGCAGACAGCCCCTCCTCACCTCCCCTCTCCCAGTCTCCCGCAGGCACTTTGGGCTGCTGGGACTGGCACTGGCCCTGGGGCTGGTGGTGACTGTCCTACTCCTCAACTGCCGCAGCACCTGGAGGCCGGCCAATGGTGAGGGGCACCCTGGGGGGCTGCAGGACTGGGGGGTAGTAACTGTGGGGCTGGGTGCCAGGGGGTTCTGTCTCCCTGGGCTGTAGAGGGTCTGGGGTGGTGGTGCAGGGCAGTGGGTGCTTGGATGCCCTTGGGGGTTGCTGGTGTATCCCTGAGGGGTGCCAGGGGGCTTGGGGCAGGGCTGTCACCGCTCTTCCCTCCATCCCGCAGGTGCCCCAGGCGGGCGCCCCGTGCTGCTGCTGTACTCGCCGGACTCAGAGGAGCACCTGGGGCTGGTGTGCGCCCTTGCCGAGCGGCTGCGCGCCGGGCTGGGCTGTGACGTGCGCCTGGACCTGTGGGAAGCAGGCGGCGTGGGGCGAGCAGGGGCTCTGCCCTGGCTCTACGCCCAGCGGGGACGTGTGGGGCGCCAGCGTGGCACCGTCCTCCTCCTCTGGAGCCGGGGCAGCACCCAGCTCTTCCGCCGGTGGCGAGTCGGGGTGGCTGACGGGACCCCCGGGGACGCCCATGACATCTTCGGGGCAGCCATGGCCTGCCTGCACGGGGAGCTGGGGGTGGCGGGACGCGGCAGCGGCTGGGTACTGGCTTACTTCAGCCGGCTCTGCAGTCCTCGCGATGTCCCCAGGCCCCTCCGGCCCCTGCCCACCTACCGCTTGCCCCGGCAGCTGCCCGGGCTGCTGGGTGCCTTGCGGGGAAGCCCCCCGGCCCCCCGCCGCTGCCGCCGGGGCAGGGCAGGGGGACTCCTGCACCGGCTGCTGCAGGCGGGGGCTGGAGAGGGTGGCCCCCGACCCCAGCCTCCCGGGGTGGCCGCTGGCACCTGAGTGCCCATGTTGTGGCTGAGCTGGGCATTGCTGCGGGGCCGGTGGGGCTGAGCACAGCCGCCGGTGAGGGCAGGGCCCTGTCACAGAGGTGCAGGGCTTGTGGGGTACCCGTGGGTGCACTAGGCAGGAGCTGTGGGTGCCAAAGGGGCTCGAGCCGAGCCGGCCCCGGCCATGGGACATGCTGTGGGGGCTGGGGGCTGGGAGTGGAGGCGCTGTCCTGGGCAAGGGCAGCTTCATTTCCACGCAGCGACCTGCTCCGGAGGAGAGCTGGGACCCCAGGGAAGCCCCCTGGGATGCCAAAGCCGGGCAAGGGGCCAGGGTGTTGTTGGAAGCAGCTGGGGGTGGAGGCTCCCTGCCCTGCCTGGGCAGAGGGAGCTGGGGGCAGGTGCTGGGCACAGCCTGGCCCTTTTCTCTCCCGCAATGCCAGTGGGACCTTGTCTGGGGTGGAAGCAATAAAGGCACCGTTTCACCCTGCCCTGCCGTTTGCCTGGTGTCCAGTGCCCCATGGGAAAGTGGGGGTCATCTGGTGTCCCCTGCAGCTGGTCGGTGAAGGAACACACCGAGCAGGGCACAGCTTGTCCCTGCATAGCCAACACACCACGTCCTGCTGCCAGCTCCCTGGGGCCAGCCTGGGCACTGTGCCCACGCCATGGGGCTGGCCCTGAGCCGTGGGGCCAACCTGGTCCCCGTGAGGCCCCGAGCGGTGCCGGGTGCGGTGCCGGGTGCGGTGCCGGGTGCGGAGCCGGTCGGTGCGGGAGCGGGGAGGCCCCACCCCGGGGCGGTCGCCGCCGCTGCGCCATGACCCGGGTGTCCGGGATCGGAGCAGGAAGCGGGAGAAAGCGGCTGCGGTGGGGCCCGTGGAGCCGGGAGTGGGGCCGTCGGGAGTGGGGCCGTCGGGAGCGGGGCCGTCGGGAGCGGACGGTGTGGGGCCGGGGCCGTGGGACGCCCCGGCCCCGCCATGCATGTGCTGGCGTGGCTGCTGGTGGTGGTGGCGGCAGGGACAGTGGGTGGGCAGGTGGCCCCCCGCGACACCCTGGTCTGCTCCCAGGTGGGTTGGCGTCGCCGGGACGCAGGCTACCGGGCACCTGGCACTGCCACCGGGCACCCGGCACCGCCACCGGCCTCACCCCCGCCTCCCCTCAGGGCCTCGCCTGCCGCCTCCTGGGTAAGTGCCACCGCCGTGGCCCCTGGCCCACCTGGGGCGTGGGGCCCCACACCCACGGCCATCTTCTGTTTCCCCCAGACACCGACGTGCTCTGCGGGACGGAGCCGCCGGGACGCAGCCATGGGCTGGCCCTGGCTCGGCTGCGGCTGGAGCCGGCGCTGCGCTGCGCCGGGCCCGCGGCCTGCTCACCCTGCCTGGAGGCACGCCTGCACCTGGCCCGGCCACCCGGCACCGGCGAGCCCCGCCGCCCCGCGCTGCCGGGCATCCCCGGGGCAGGGGATGGCGGTGAGCCAGGACGATGGTCATCTGTGGATGGAGCCACCTCATCTCAGCCCAACATCACCGGGCTGCTGCTGCTCTCTGGGCACACGTATGCCTCCTCCCGCTGTGTGGCTGTGGAGGTCCAGGTGCCACTGGCCGCTGCAGAGCCCAGACCACTCCTGGTACGTAGATGCGGGACGCTCGGGACGGCTTATCTGGCACCAGAAGTCCCCAGGCACTGTGATGCATGGGGATGTGTGTGCTGGCACCAGCACACCTCTGTGGCACGGTGGTCCCGCTTCCCGTGCCCAAGGGTGGTGGGTGCCGGCTGTGCTGGTGCCTCACCCCAGCGTGGTGGTGGTTTTCCTGCCCAGGGCTGGGTGACCTTCCGGTGCTTTGAGGGGCCACTGGGCTCTGAGCTCCGTGTCACGGCGTATGCTAACTTACGTGGCCGTCAGAGGCTGAGCCAGCAGCAGCGGGTGCCAGGTGAGCCCCTGGTGTGCCCTGCCGCGGTGGCCCTGTCCCCATTCCCCCTGCCCACTGACCCCCTGTCTTCACAGACTGCTCGTGGCCCGCAGCACAGGCTTCTGTCCCTCAGTGCCAAGGTAGGTGCTGACATCCCCACAGGTATCCCCTCACCTTGGCACA
This sequence comes from Hemiprocne comata, assembly GCA_020745705.1. Classification (NCBI taxonomy): domain Eukaryota; kingdom Metazoa; phylum Chordata; class Aves; order Apodiformes; family Apodidae; genus Hemiprocne; species Hemiprocne comata. The sequence goes on from CM036595.1 coordinate 15,145,340, forward strand.
TGTCCCCTTGGGAGAGCTGGGTGGTGGATGCTGCCAGAGACGGTGACCCCCGGGGTGCCGTGCCCTGTGCCTAGTGCTCTGAGCTGCCTCCATTGCAGTGCCCAGGCTGCAGGTCTCCCGCGGGCCAAAGGAGGTGGTTGTGGAGGTGCAGGGGGCTGTGGCAGGGCACAGCTACACCCTCCGGCTCTACCATAACCAGAGCCATGGTGCCAGCGGGCCAGGACGTGCAGTGACTGCAGTGAGTATGAGCCCCTTCCCTTACCCCCTACCCTGGCTGGACTCCTGCCTCTGCCCCCCTCCCTCCCCATCCCCGGGAAGCTGTGTCTCTGTTACAGGCAGGGATCCAGGAGAGGGTCCCTGGGAGTGGGTCCCCCTGGGCTGGGTGACCCTGCGGGGGGTGATTTGCCATGGGGTGACCCACATCTGGTTGCTGGTGGCAGAGCGGCCCCATGAACTACAGCTTGCCGACCGATGAGATCCTGCCCTGCCTCTGCATGCAGGTGGGTACCTGGCCAGGCACCATGGGGGTGGCAGGCCTGCTGCCAATGCAGAGGGGCTCCTGGCACTGTCTGCATCCTTCCAGCATTCTAAGGGAGCCAGCTGGGTCACAGGCACAGCATGGATGCCCCAAGTCCTTCTTTTTCTTCTCTGTCTCCCCCCTCCCAGGTCTGGCCAGAGACCCAGGACCCACCACGGGCCACCCTGTGCCCCTTCTCCCATGGTACCCACACTGTGGGGCTGGGGAGGACTGGGGTGGGGAGACCTGAGGGGACATGGCACAGGCTGACACCTCTCTCCTGGTGCTGCCACAGACACCAAGGCCTGGGAACAGCTGTGGGCACGCAGCCGGCTGGTCCTGCACACTGGAGGATCAGCTCTGACCTGCTCCCTCCTGGCCCCCTGTGACCTCCCTGTCGAGCTGGTGCCCTGCTGGCAGCCAGCACCCACCAGGCCCTGCCAAGCCTTGCCCGGCCTGCAGCAGCCCGCCATGGGGCAGGTGGGTGGGGCTCTGTGGGGTGCCAGGGCCATGGGGGGGATGCAGGTGGCACTGACAGAGCATCCATTCTGCCCCCAGGGGCCCCAGGAGTTTGGAGGGCTGCAGCCGCACCCCAACCTCTGCATGCAGGTAGGACACCCCCTGCCCCATGGCTGCTCTATGGCTGCCCCATGGGCAGCCCCAAACACTGCTGACCTGGTCTCTGGGGCAGGTGTGGAGCAGCGGACAGGTCCGGCTGACCCAGTGCCTGCGGGACCGTGAGTACTGCGGGGTGGGAGGGCAGAGGCAGCCAGGGGGAGTCCAGCTGAGGGGTGAGCCCCCCTGGCCTCCCCTCACCACCTGCCCAGCCCCTGCCACATCCCCAGGAGTGCTGCCTGGCCACCCTGACGACCTCCTGGTGCTGGAGCATGCAGGGAATTCCTCAATGTGTGCCCTGGAGCGGGATGCCTGCACACCCTTAGCCAGCTTCACCAGCACGGTAAGGGGCAGGGACCCCTGTGTCCCCCTGGCAGTGGCACTGGCAGCACAGGCAGGTGGCACCGGTGGCACAGCCCGTTCACCCCTGCTGCCATCGCAGGGAGCTGGGCACCCTGGGCTGCTGGAACTGGAGCTGCGGCGGGATGTGGCAGCGGGGCAGTGCAGGCAGGTCAGTGTGGGCAGCAGCGGGCAGGGGGCAAGGATGTGGCAACGTGCGACGTGTCCCTGTACCCACAGATCTGGCATCCTGAGAACAGCACTAGCATCACACTCTGGGCCTGTCCCCTGCACAAGTGTGAGTGTCCCCAGCGGTGCTAGAGGAGAGGGGGGCTGGTGTGGGGCTGAGGGAGAGCACCCACTGCTGGGCAGGTGCTGGGAACCCTCACTGGGTGCCAGGGACCCGTGGTGGGCTCCAGAAACCCTTAGCGGGTTGCTGACCCCTGCCCACAGACCTTCGCACCCACTGGGCACTGGCGTGGATGGGGGTGCTGCTGGGGGCTGTCTGCCTTCTGCTCCTGCTCCTGCTGAAGAAGGAAGACATTAAAGGTAAGTGCTGCCTGTGTGAGGGCTGTGACCAGCCCGAGACCCCCCCCCAGGAGACCCCCTCACTGCCTCTCCTCTGCACAGGCTGGCTGAAGTCCCTGAGGGTTGACTACAGATCTGAGGGTGAGTGGGGGGAGAGCATGGGGTCTGTGGAAGGTCCCAGGGTATCCATGCCTTCCCTGCTGGGGTCCTTTAGTGTGGATAAGGTGACTGGGGGTCTGAGCAAGGGGTGGATCCTGCATTGGCGGTGGTCGTGGTCTACTGCCCACCATGGCTGGCTCTTAGCTTGGCTGTGGGTGGGTTGCTGCAGTGGTGGGGGGACAGAGCCAAGGGATGGGTCCCCCCATTGTGGGTGGGCCTCCCATCAGGGTGATCCAAGCTTGCTCCCCACCACAGCTACCCCATAGGGTGGGTAGGAGGGTGCTGTGAAGAGTGGTCCCCTCACCATAGGTGGTCTCTCCATTGTGGGTGGTCCCCTACTGTGGGTTGTTCCACCCTGCCTCCCACTGTGGCTGCCCCATAGGATGGGTCCAGGGTGCTCAGGGGGGTTCAGACACTGATGGCACACACAGGCCCGCTGCGAGGCCGGCGGGCTCTGCTGGTGCACGCGGCAGAGCCAGCGGCAGAGCGGGCGGCGTGTGCCATGATGGCAGCCCTGCGCACGCTGGGGCTGGCGGTGGCGGCGGCACCGGGAGGCGGCAGTGGGGTGGCAGCATGGGGGCCACTGCCCTGGCTGCATGCCCAACACCAGCGGGCGCTGCGTGACGGTGACACTGTCATCCTCCTCCTCTCCCCTGCGGCTGTGGCTGCCGCACACCAGTGGGATGCTGGGGCTGGGGCTGTGCCAGGGGCCAGGGATGCTGTCAGTGTCCCCAGCCCCCGGCACAGCCCCAGCCTTGATGATGTCCCCACCATAGCGCCCTGTGAGGCCTTTGCAGCGGCTCTGTCCTGCGCTGTGCCAGCGCTGGCGGCAGGCAATGGGCGCTACGTGGTGGCCCGGCTCGAGTCCTTGGTGCCCACGGTGCCACCATCACTGCAGGCAGCCCCTGCCTTCGCGCTGCCCAGCGAGACGGGAGGTTTCCTGCAGGCGTTGGCGGGACCGGGGCGATGGCGGGGCCAGTGGCCGGAGCCGTACGTGGCGGCGGTGGCCAAGGGGCTGCAGCGGGCAGTGGGGGAATAAAGCGGTGGTAGTGCTTTTGCCAAGTGTGAGTCTGGGCCCTGTGATGGGGAGGTGAAGGGGGAATTTGGGGGCAGGAGGGGGCTGGGGGTGGTTGGGGGATGAAGGAGAACTCAGCTGGTTTGGTTGGAGGGTGTGTGGGGAACTGGACCAGTTCAGGCGATGAAGATGAACTGGACCAGTTTGGGAGTGGTGGTTCAGGAGGTTGAGGGGGGAACTGGACCCGTTTGGGGTGGTGAGGGGGAACTGGGCCAATCGGGGGGGGGGGTGAGGGGGAACCGGACGAGTTTGTCTGAAGAGGGAAGGTAACCTCGGCTGCTTTGGCTGGAGTGGGGGGGTGAGGGGGAGTTGCCCAGTCGGGTCGGGGCTGCGGAGCTCGCCCAGGCCGGGCCAAGCGGGAGGGAGTGAGGGAGACTGGTGAGCCCCGGGGAAACGCTGCCGCGCTAAGCGGGGTCAGCAGCCGCGGCCCCTCGCCGCGGCCCCTCGGCGCCTCCCCCCGCCCCGTGGCTGCCCTTGGCAGCGGCCCCTTTAAGCCCCGGGAGGCGGGTCCCACTGGGTGGCGCAGATTGGCTGGGAGAGGGGTGGGCGGCGGGGGGCGCGCGGCCATTGGCGGGGGCGGCGGGCGCTGAGTCAGCGGACGCGGCCCACGCGGGGCGGGCGGGGCGGAGGATGGGGCCGCGGGCCGCGCTGCTGCCGCGGCCGGGGGGCACCGGGCTGAGGGGGGCGACCCTGCTGGGGGCTGCCCTCCTCGGGGGGGTCCTGCTGGCAGTCCGCGGACACCCCAACCGCGATGGGGACGGGGCCGAGCCCTGCCGAGCCTGCCGCGGCCTGGCCGAAAGCTTCAGCAGGGTGCGGGGCAGGCACGGGGGGTGATCGGGGGACACGGGGTGCGATAGGATCGTGGCGAGTGGGGGGACACGGGGCCTGTGGCGTAGGGAGGGACACGGGGGTGATAACGGGACACGCGGCCTAGCGGGGCAGGGGACACGGGGGTTGATGGGGCCGTGGCGGGGTGGGGGAACACGGGGCTTGGGAGGGACACACGGGGGGTGGTGGGGCCTGGGGGAGTATGTGGGGGACACAGCTCCTGCTGCGAGGGGGCAGTGGTGTGAGGGGTGACAGGCGGGGGGGACACGGCCTCTGGTGCGGGGGCTCGCCTGGTGTAGGATGATGCAGTCTAGGTGTGCAGGCAAGTGGGGTCAACGGGGGCCCGGGTAGGGTGGTGTGGGGAGGGGGGGCAAGGAAGTGACAGGGCCCCGTAGTGAGGGGTGGCCTGGGGGGGATACTGGGGAGCGGGTGGGGCACTCCCCACAGTATTTCTAAGGGGCGGAGGGGGTCCCATGGGGCACGGTGCTGAGCTCTGAAGAGGGGAGAGGTGACAGGTCCCTGGGGGGCCCTGAGGGGAGGGTGGCACGGCCCATGGGTGACTTTACAGAGAGGGAGGTTTATCTGGGGGTCCCACACCTGTGCTTCCCCCTGCATGCCCAGGGCCTGCAGCGGACGGAGCATGAGGGCTTCGGTGGGGGCAACACGGCCTGGGAGGAGGAGAAGCTGGCCAAGTACCGGCACAGGTGGGTGTCCTCAGCTTGGGGGGCCTTGGGGTCCCAGCTGCTGCGGGGGGACATGTTCTTGCACTGATCCCCTGTCCCCACAGCGAGACCCGTCTGCTGGAGGTGCTGGAGGGTGTCTGTGCCCCCTCGGACTTCACCTGCAATCAGCTGCTGGAGCAGAGCGAGGAGCACGTGGAGCAGTGGTGGTTCCACGAGTGAGTCTGGGGACAGGGGGACAGGGGAACAGGGTGGGGACAGGGGGCTGAACAGTGTCCCCCACTCCCCAGGCAGCAGCAGCACCCCGACTTCTTCCAATGGCTGTGCATGGACAGGCTGGCACTCTGCTGCCCTCCTGGCACCTACGGCCCTGACTGCCAGCGTGAGTAGCTGCAGCATAAGCGGGGTGTCAGCGGGGTGCTGGTGGTGCTGCCTGGGCTGGAGGGCACCCCGCCACACTGCCTCCCACCCAGGCTGCCAGCCAGCTGGTCTCTCCCCACACAGCCTGCGCCGGTGGGCCCCGGCAGCCCTGCAGTGGCAACGGGCGATGCGACGGCGATGGCACGCGCCATGGCACCGGCCTGTGTGTCTGCAGCCCGGGCTACGGTGGCCCCTTCTGCGCCGAGTGTGGTGACGGCTACTACGAGGCTTCGCGGAACAAGAGCCACCTGGTATGTGCCGGTAGGTAGGGGTCTGGCTCGGCAGGGAGGGCAGCTGTGCAGCTGCAGGCTCCCCTGGTACTGGCATGGCACTGGGTGCAGGCAGCTCCCCCCTGCCTGCACTCATGCCCGCTCTCCCCTGCCTGCAGAGTGCTACCGGGCGTGTGGGCGCTGCACGGGGCCGGAGGACTCCAGCTGCCTTCGGTGCAAGAGGGGCTGGGTGCTGCATGAGCACCGTTGCATTGGTGAGGGATGTGGTGGGACAGGGGGGCAGCAGGCATGCTTAGGGCTGTGGGGCCTGCGTCCCAGGAGCCAGGGCTCAGCAGGAGCATCCCCTTCCCTCTCCCTCAGACATAGATGAGTGTGGCACGGAGATGGCACACTGCCGAGCCAATCAGTTCTGCGTCAACACAGAGGGCTCCTACGAATGCCGAGGTCAGGTGGAGGTGGGGGGCTTTCCCTGTGGGTGGCTTACCCCTGCTTGGGGCCATCTGGGAGAGGGCTCTGGCAGTTACCCTGGTCTCTCTCCTCATGGCAGACTGCTCCACAGCCTGCATCGGCTGCATGGGTGCTGGGCCGGCTCGCTGCAAGAAATGCAACAAGGGCTACTGGCGGGACGGAGCCAAGTGCCTGGGTGAGTGGCTGCCGTGGGCTGGGGGGCAGCTCTGCCCCCTCCCTGCTGCTTGAGCCCTGCCCACACCCTGCCTGAGTCCGGCCTGCCCCCACAGATGTGGATGAGTGTGCCAGTGCTGAGGAGCCAGTGTGCACGGGGGTGCAGGAGGTGTGCGAGAACACAGAGGGCAGCTACCGCTGCGTCTGCGCCCGCGGACACGTCCGGCGGGACGGGCAGTGTGTGGAGGACAAGCCCCCTGGTATGGCCTGATGTGGCAGGGGTGCCAGGGACTGGTCTGGGGGTATGGAAGGGCAGCAGGAGGCTCTGCCCACCGAGCCCTGTCTTCCCACGAGCGCTGTCCTTGCAGATGCCCCGGAGAAGGGCTTCTTCGACGACGTGACGGACGACGAGGTGGTGGTGCTGCAGCAGATGTTCTTCGGCGTGATGATCTGCGCCCTCGCCACGCTGGCCGCCAAGGGTGACATGGTCTTCACTGCCATCTTCATTGGTGCCGTGGCTGCCATGGCTGGCTACTGGCTCTCCGACCGCAGCGACCGTGTCCTTGATGGCTTCATGAAGGGCAGATAGCTCTGGGGCTGCCGGGCACGGGTTGGGGGTGCCGGGCACGGGCTGGGGTGCAGGGCCAGACTGCTGAGGCCGGATCCTGCACGAGGTGCTGTGCCCTGCATGCATCCCCCAGCCCCATTAGCGTAGGGTCTCACCTCCCCCCTGCAGAACAAGTCAGGGTTTCCTGATCCCCGCGGGGCAGCCTGGTAATGCCGAGCAGCACGGCGTTGTGGTGAGGGGGCACAGCATGCTGCCCCAGCCCCTCAAGCTCTAGAGCAGAGATCCAGCACTGCGACAGGTAAGGGGGCATGGGGGCAGGTCAGGGGGTGCTCTGGCACTGCTGGGTGCTGGGGTGGTAATGTCAGCAGATCACCCTGCTTCCTGCCCGATGAGCATCCCCTGGACTGGGGGCTGCTGGCCCTGCAGGACCTTGTGTTCCTCCCACCCTGAGACCATTCCCCATGGGGCAGTGGGGGGCGGGGTCCCTCCTCTGCCCCAAGCCATGGAGCTGAGAGAGCTGCCCACCCCAAAACCCTTCCTCCCCCATCTCTGGGCAGAGCCCGTCTCTCCCCTCCCAGGCCAGGGGAGCTGGGGGCTCCCGGGGGGGGTCAGGGCTGCTCCCAGGGGGGCCCTGCAGGATGCATGAGTCTGGCCGTTGCATTTGTCTGTGGTTTCTCCGTTGGGGTGTGCCCATCTGTCTGTGTGTCCGTATCTCAGGAAATAAAGCTCTGCACACCCAGCCCAGCTGCTCGGGGGGGGGTTAAGTGAGGCTGGGGGAGGCCAGGGGTGCTGCTGCCCACAACCGCCTCTGCATGCCAATGGGGCCACCTCCTCCCAACATAAACTTTATTTCTCTGGTTTGGCACAAATAGCGCTGGCCCAGCCTGGTCCTGGTCCTGCAGGGGTGCAGAATCAGGGCCCTGGCCCCCTGCACTTGGTTCCGCCCCCCGCGCCCCCAAGTCTCTGCCTGGCTCCGCGTGTCCTCGGCTCAGAGCTCGATGGTGTCGCTGGAGAGGCTGCGGGTGTCCGTCGCCTTGCCGAGGGCCGGGAAGCCGCGGGGACCCTCACGCTCCCAGCTGGGGGGCACAGCGGGCAGCAGGAGGGGGGCCCGGCTGGGTGTCTCATCCAGGGGCAGGCTGTCAGGTGAGGAGAGCCCATGGTGCCAGGGGTTCCAGCTGATCTTCAGCGAGCTGCTCTCCAGCGAGCTGGCCGAGGCGGTGACGGTGATGGTGATGGCGCCGGGGGGCTGCCGGGAGCCGGGCAGGTCCGTCAGCGAGCTGCAGCGCACCATGTGCCCCCGGGCGGGGGTCTCGGTGGGACCCAGGGAGCCATGCAGCGAGGTGCCGGAGCCGCGGCGGGGACGGCTGAAGAGGCTGTCGTGCAGGAGGTGCCGGCGGCAGAGCGCCTGGTCGATGCTGCGGCGCAGGTCGATGGGGGAGGGCGGGCGGAAGGCCAGCTCGCCCAGCGAGGGGGTTGAGCCCTGCTCGAAGGCAGCGCAGGAGCGAACGAGCAAGGCGTTGGGGCACTTGGGACTGAGCCCCGTCATCCCGCCGGCAGTTGCCCAGGCCTCGTTGCTGTCTTTGAGCGCCCGCAGGGGCAGCTGCTCCGCTGGATTGCGGATGAGATTCTTGGAGATATCACTGGTGGGTACTCGATCCGGGCCGGTGCTGCCGGTGCCGCTGCCTGCCCAGTCGTAGCAGTTGTTGGGGTACTCGGGCGCTTCGGCTTTGTGGCCGGTGCAGAAGTACCGCAGCGCCTTGGCCCAGCAGGAATGGCCGGCGGGACCCCGGCGCCGGCACCGGCAGCACAGTGGCTCGGCGGCAGCTGCCAGCAGTGCCAGTGCCATTCCCAGCTCGCCAACCCGCAGCCAGAGCTGTGCCGGCCAGCCGGGCTGGGAGAACTGCCAGGGGGGTCCCAGGACCCCCCGCAGCCACAGGGCGCTGTAGAGCTGCAGCCCGCAGACCGGCAGCCCCACCACTGCTGCCACCACCAGCGCCTGGGCCCCCTGCCGTGGCCCTGGCCCCCCGCCACCCCCCGCTCCCTCCCGGGGCGCCCGCAGCACCCTCCAGCCTCCCCAGAGCCCACCCAGCAGCAGCAAGGACCCGGCTCCGCAGCCCAGCGCTTGCAGCCCCAGCCCAGCAGCGGGACCCAGCCGGGGTGGCAGCATGTCGGCAGCCCCCAGCACCCCGCTCTGCAGGGCAACGGCAGCCCCCAGCGCCGGCAGCCCTCGCAGCTGGGAGGGCAGCAGCCAGAGCTGGGCCAGGCGCTGGAGCCACTGGAGCAGGAGAGCAAAGGTGCCCAGCAGCATGGGGAAGGGGGTTGTGCTGAGCAGCAGCAGGGCCCGGGGGGGCAGGCGGCCTCGTGCCCCATAGGGGTCCAGCAGCAGGAAGGTGGCTCGCAGCAGGCAGGTGGCCAGCAGCAGCCCATGGGCCCCGACAAGGTGGGGCAGGTGTGGGGGACGCAGAGCGGCCACCCCCACCAGCCCAGCCAGACAGCCCAGCGCCAGCAGCAGGAAGATGGCAGCCACCCCATAGACGTGGGCCTCCCAGGTGAAGCCCAGCCGGCGCCGCAGCTCAGCCCAGTGCAGTCCTGTCCCATTGGCCCCCGGTGCTGGTGGGTGGCTGGGCTGTGGCGGCAGCGTGGATGGGTGCCGGGGGGCTGGCTGTGGTGTCACCCCTGCCTGCCGCCATGTGGCTGAGGGGGCTGTGGTGCTGTGGGTGGGGGGCTGCGTCCCCAGGGTGTCTGCAGGCAGGAAGGAGGGGGACGGTCAGTGGGGAGCAAGGGAGACCCACTAAGCACACAACTCAGTGACACCCGGCCTCTACCCACACCCCATGGCTGGGATGCATCAACTGTGGCACCTGGCACTGCACAGAGATGCCCTGTGTCACCCAGGCTGTGCCCACGGGCACCTCCCACAGGTGTTGGCATGGCACTGGGCACGTCTCTGACCTCCCTGGGCAGGATCCCACCCACTGGGCACTTAGCATTAATCTTAGGAATAGATTAGGGCCGTCGCCAGGCACAATCCTGATTGAAGGTGTCACTATGTCCCCACTGGTCCGACCAAGATAGCTGCCGTCCCTCCCCCCGCCAGCCCTGATGCCCTGGGGATGGGGTCCCATGGTATTCCCACCTGAGACCAACCAGATGGGCTTGGCTGTGGCCCCACATCACCTGCACGCTTGGTCCCGGGGGTCCCTGTGGTGGGATGTGCCATCGGTCGTGGTGTGGCTTCTGTGGTGTTTGGGGTGCTCATGGGGCCCACGGCACCCCGGACACGCTGCGGGGACCCGATGTCCTCCTCAGGCAGAAGCCCTGCGAGAGAGGGCAGAGCCAGGTGCTGGCACTTGCAGGGGTCTTGGTCCCTGCCAAGGGGTCCCAGTCCCTGCCAAGGGGTCCCCCATGCTGTGCTGGCTCCTACCTGTGCCGGGGGTGCCACGGGATGCCGTGCTGGAGGCAGGCGATGGTGTAGGGCTGGTGGCAAGGTCAGCCCCCAGGGTGGGCTGGTATTCCTGCTGCCCAGTATCCGTGCGAGGGGCTGCATTCCTGGGGCTGGTGGTGGTATGGCTGAGCAGGGCCCTCCGGGTGCTGCGCTGGTGGGCCGGGAGCACCCAGGTCCAGAGCTCAGCAGATGGCGGCTGTGCAGCAGAGCTGGGCAGAGCTGGGGAGGGGCTGGAGGGCACCTTCGGGTCCCCCTCTCTGCCCACAGTCTGCATGGAGCCAGGGCTGCCATGGGGACCATGGGCTGGCCCTGTGCGTGTGGGGTGGGGGACGGGGACAGTGCCCAGTGGGAAGGGCTGGCTGCTGGCCAGAGTGAGCTGTGCATCCCAAGGGAGGCCCAGGGTGGCTGTGGGTCCCCCCACCACTGGCTGTCCCCCTGTGTGGGCATCTGCTGTCACCATCCCTGTCCCCGCTGCCAGCATGGGGGTCAGGGCGATGGTGGACACAGTCGGCCAAGGACGGGGGGTGTTGGCTGGCCCGGTGGCACTCTGCCTGGCTGAGGACGTGCTCTGCCCTGCCCGGGATGGTCCCGTGGAGCCTGTCTCCTTGTCCATGGGCACCTCGAGGCCCGGCGTCCCCAGCCCAGAGCCATGGGTCAGCCGGGTTCCACTCCGGGGGCTGTCCTGGCCTTCAGCCTCGTGGTCTTGCCAGGTGATGATGGGCTCCTCAGCCGTGGCATCACCACCACCCCTCCACGCCCCGGTCTCAGCACCTGCCGCGGTGGTCTCCGTCCCGTGGGGAGCCGTGGTGGCGACCCCTGCACGTAGCAGTGGGGACCAGCGCACAGGGCTGCTGTCCTCCCAGCGCTCACTGCCAGGGGCCCCAGTGCCGCTCAGCTCCCCCGACGCCTCCCAGGCAGGGGAGAAGTCCAGCTGCTGCTGTCCCCAGGTAGGGCCATGCAGGGGGTCTCTGCCCCGCGACAGGGTCACACCTGGGAACAGCCCGGCCGGCAGCGTCCCCTGGGCCCCGACGGGGACCGCGGCGGCCAGAAGCAGCCCCCAGATGACGAGCCGCGCTGCAGCCATGGTGAGAGCCCAGCCGGCCCTGTGCCCTGCGGGGATGGGGGCTCGGTGAGCCGGACCTGGTGGATTTCACGCTGTCACTAGGCTGGCCCTGGGCCTTCTTCCCAGCTGCCTCCGTCCCCGGTCGTTCCTGGCTGTCTGGCCCTATTCCTGCTGTCCGCATCTCTTGTGTCCCTGCTGCCAGTGGGCCCATTCCTAGCCTTCACCATCCCGGTGTCCCCGGTGCTGGTGATCCTTGGTGCTTAGCGGTGCCTACCCCGAGCATCCCCGGTGTCCTCACCCTGGTGTCCCTCCCGCCGTGTCCCCTGCCGGTGCCCCTCCCGGTGTCCCCGCTGCCGGCGTCCCCGCTCTGGCTCGCACCGTTCACCTTGGCGCGTCCCCGGCTCATCCCAGCGGGGATGCCCGGCCCGGCTCGCCCTCCCGCCGCCACATACGCGACTCAGAGCCGCCGGGCCGGGAACGGGGCCGGGACCGGAACCACTCGGCTGCGGCCCCGCCGTGCGGCTGCGGTAGCCGGCGGGGCTGTGTTGCGGGGCCGGGCCGCCGCCAGTGCAGGACTGGAGCGGGGCCGGTGCGGCCGCCGCATCCCGTGGACCTCGCCTGGAGCGCGCCGGTCCGGCCCCGCTGCTCGGTGCCCAATGCCCGGGCCGCGGTGCCGCCAGTCCCCTCCCGCCGCCCGCTACAGCCCGGGAGGCCCCGGTGCCGGCCGCAGCCCCCCCGCTGACCTGCCGGTGCCGGTGCCGGTGCGGGCGGGCCGGGCTCTGCGGCGGAGCGGGCGGCGGCGGCGGCGGCGGCGGCAGCCGGTCACGCGCCGCCCCGAGACGCGGGCACCCGCGCGGGAACCCGCCCGGCACCGGCGGGGGGGCGCGGGGGGCTCTGGCACGGCTGGGGCCGCTGGGGGGGGGGGAGGGCTGGGACCTGGGCAGGGCCGGGGGCACGGCGGGGCCCCTGGGGCGGGTCCGCCGTGGGGCTCAGCCAGGGTGGGCTGCCCTGGGGCGGGTGGTTCCCCGGGGGGAGGGTCCCGTGGGGCGCCAGGGCCGGTCCCCAGGGGCAGGACACAGCTGGGCAGCGGAGGGGATGCTGCCTGTGGGGTGGGCAGGCAGGACAGGCAGTACAGTCAGCCCCCCCGAAACAGGCAGGGAGGTGAAGCCCCTCGTGCTTGTGCTGTGGGGGGCTGTGGCTAAGGCTGGTCCCACGGTTGGGGGGGAGGGGAGGACTGCCGCATCCCCCCAGCAAGGTCCTCGGGAAGGTCCGTGGGTGGCCTTGGTACTCTCGTGCCCCACGCCCGCCCCACACATCCTGCCCACCCTGCACTGGGCACGCATGACTCTGGCTGCCGCTGAGCTATGGGGCCCTGCCAACGTGCAGGTAATTAGCTAATCAGCTAATTGTCCCGCTGGAGAGCTGCCCGCCCTTCCAGGGGCTGACATTGGTACGGCCGCAGCACCACAAAGTCACACCGACTCAGAGCTTTGCTCCACATGGTGATGTACCCCAGTCCCCTGCCTGCACCCTGGTCCCCTTGCCGGCACATTGGCTCCTGCCTGCACCCCAGACCCCTGTCTGCACTCCGGTCCCCTGCCTGCACTTCAGGCAGCACTTGAGCTGCCACAGCTTTGGCAAATCCCTGCCACTGCCATCGCTCTCCTGTTGTCCAGGCCAGCAGGGACATGTAGCACCTCAGGTCCCCATGGCAGCACGGTCCCCACAGCAGCACTCAGCGAGCCCCTCCTGCTCCCTGCCACCTCGTCATCTCTGGAACATCGTGCCCGAGCTGGGCTCACCGCAGGTACATGGGGCTTTCCTGGACCCTGGTCAACCCCTCTGTGCTCAGGGGGCTGTAGCACCAGGGCTTGGGGCGGGGGCTGCGGCAGCCAGCTGAGCACAGGGACTGGGGAATTTGGGCAATGCTGGTGTGTCGGCCCCCACAAAGAAGCAGGCAGGGCAGGCAGCTAATCTGGGGATTAGTGAGGGGGAGGCCACGCGGCGGGAAAGCTGGGCAGTGGCAGAGCTCTGGGGAGCAGCCGGTGAGCCCACACCACACTGGGCACTGCCAGCACTGGGCAGCGGGCAGAGTAGCTGTGGTGCCAAGTGTGTGTTGGGGTCGTGGGGCAGGGGCCGGTGGTGTCCTCACACACTGCGGTTGTCGGGGCTCCTTGCGCACGTGGTACGGGTGCAGCAGCCACCTCCGCGTCCCCGGTGCTGCCAGCGGTTTCCTCCTCTGCCAAGTGACTCACCGGCAGATGAAGAAGAAGAGCTGAGTGCCCCGCTCCGTGCTGCCGCAGCAGCTGCCCGCACAGCCGGAGATGCCGGGCAGAGGATGCCACCTCTGCTCTCACACCCCTCTGCCTGCAGCCGCCTGTGTTTCACCGGCTTGTGGCCGCTGTCCTCCCCCTTCTCCTGGGTTCTTCCTCAAGGAAGTAGGACAAAACCCCAGTTTAGGCGAAAACTGCCCCAAGTAAGTACCCACAAACAGCCTGGAGCCCAGCTGTGCATACTCATGTCCCCTGTGCCTGCCCTGTGCCCTCTGCAGTCCTCCTTGGCCATGTTGCCAGTGGGACCACCCCCAGCACCTTCCCTGGGGACCTTTGGTGGGACAAGCCCCCACAAACACAGGTGGCAGCAAAGGCTGGGAGAAGCCGTACGTGCCAGAGCCCATGTGCCTGGTGGCATGGCTGGCTCCAGCTGGCTGGCCATGCCATAGGAATACAGGCTGGGAGACGGGACCCGCTCCGCTGAGGTGCCAGTGCGGTGCCTGTGGGAAGGCTCCTGCATCCCACAGGATTGCGGTGGCTCCTGGCTGGGCATTCCAGCCTGGGGCAGTGCCAGCAGCACGCACACTTCCATTTTTGTCCGGTGAGTCTAGGAGGGGAGTTGCCATAATCACGGCCATATTCACGGCCATATTGGGGCAAATATTCTCACTGGCAGGAAAAATCCCGGAGGAGACCCTGAGCGGGAACGGGCGTGGAGCTGATCCAGGGGGCCAGGGTGGCACTCCAGGGCTTCTCCCTGCTCTCCCAGGGAGGGTGACTGGTGCAAGGGGAAGCAGTGCTGGCTGCCGTTGCCATTAATCCTCCTTTCTCCAGGGATTTTGTTCATAACCCCGCTGTGTGCCACGGTGTGCATGTGGTGGGGGGGCTGCAGGGGTCCCCGGGGCAACCCTGCCCGTACCCCATGAATGCTCCGTCCCCCGGGGGTGCCGGCGAGCCAGTCCTGCTGGGCTCGGTGCAGGGGCTTGCGGCAGACACCTCCAGAGGTCCCTCCAAGCTCAGCCATGTGCTGCCGAGCCCGCTGCCGGTGCGGCCAGGGTGAGCAGCCAGGCTGAGGACTGCACAAGGGCCTGTGTCTGTCCCCACCGACCCCCCAACGCGGGGCTGGGAGCCCCAAGGAGCGTGTTTTGCCCAGCCAAGGCTGTGCTGGGGGTGCTGGAGTGCAATGGAAAAGAACGGCCACTGCTGCTGGCAGCTGTCATCCAGTCTGTCTGCTGACCTGGGGGGGGCCCCGGGCTCCCCAGCCCTACCCCCGCCCCCCCCCACCTTCTCCTTGCTAATTAACGTCATCAGATTAATGTTGGACTGCAAGGTCAGAGGTTTCCTTCTTTAAACATCAGAGAAGAGCTGAAAAAAACGAATCGTCCCAGCTCCACAATCCAGGGGAGTTAAACAGCCGCCTGCTCACCTGCTGAAACAGGATCTTGCCTCTCCCGAAAAACCAATACAAAGACACCAGACTTCTGTGAAGACACAATGAGTTTATTAAAGCCAGGAAAATGGAATCCCAGTCCTCCCCCTTGGGATTGCAAAGCTGGATCGGTTGGATTTGGGGCAGTCGACTTGTTTCATCAACACCAAAATGCTTCTTTTGCTGGTAACATCTCAGACCAAAAAAACTGTAACTCAAACCCCTGAAGCAGTGGAAGCTGATGGTCACAGCTGGGTGCCCCAGACTGACCTGCTCTGCAGGAACGGGGGCTGCCCAATGATCACCCTGCTGTGTGTGCTAGATGAGGTGAGCAGGCCAGTCCTTTCTGACTTGAAAATTTTGGAGCAACTCCTCACTGGTGAGTTGCAGGTTTCTAGAGGATGAGAACGATCCACCAGTGACTTCATCTCCTGTGTTTGACCATCACAACTTTTGGCTTCTGTTTGAGAATGACTAACCTTAGGAAGTGTATGTTGGGGAATTGCTGGATTAGTTAACAGATACGAGTAAAGCAGAAACTAAATAATTTCCTGCATTTCCTGAAACCAAGACATTTCAGCCTAAAAGAAGAAATGCAATGGTTAATAAACCTGAGATGTTTGGACTCTGTTTCCTCAGCTAAACTTCTCCTTGTCCAAAGCTCACAAACAATTAATTCCTGGGACCAACCTGAACCATATTGAAATCAACCAGAACAACAATCCTACTGCCTAGGGAGCGAAAACATGGAATTTTTAGACATACAAACCAACATAGAGATTATGAGTGAGAAACAGAGTAAAGCTCCTGGCCACATATACATTATGACATCAATCTAGTTGAAAAGTTTTAAGTGGATCTCCTTGCTAAATCTGACTGACCTGCCAGCCCTCTCCTCCCCAGGAATGCCTCAGCAGACCCTGCAGGTTCTTCTCTGCTGGGTAAATAAGAAGGTAATGGGAGCCCATGGTGTCCCTTCTGGGAGCACAGAGGTAAAGGAATACAGATCCCTTCAGCTTCCTGAGCTGTGGGGGGGGGCTTCCCCTCAAGTCTCACGTAGTCTCTTAGAATAAATCAATGTGGGTAATAAGACTCTCAAACATCCAGGCATGAGCCTGGCCTCTGACTAAGCAGGTAACACACCCAGAGGAATAAACTGCAACTGAGATGTCTGAGCCTGTGCTGAGCACTCGGAACATGAAACAAAACCCCTCAATCAGAATAATCACTATCAAAAACTAAAGAGCAATGAGACATTTTCTGCTGAGCCAGTGGAGTGACAGGACCTGGTTTCTGGGAGGATGCAGGGCTTTGGATGCTGAAGCAGCTCATCTGGCTCTCACCTGTTGTGCTGCACAGGGGAAATATATTCTCCTGGGGAGAAGAATCCCAGAGTTTCCCTTTTACATTGGAAACATTTGCTCTTCTTTTATTTTCCAAACTTCTCTTTCGTTTGTCTACAAGTTGTTGCAGGCTTTTATTGGAGCATAGCACTGGTGGGAAATTCTTCATAAGCCTCGGCTGAGTGCTGCTGAGGATCTGCTGATGGCAAGCTGCAGGAACTGGGCTAGAGCTTCCTAAATTGAGAGCAACCATGTATTTGGGAAAGCCATTTTTTCTGGAGCTTTCCAACTCGGTAATCCCATTTGCCTTCCTTTGCTTCAGCCCACTGTCAGCATGTTGAGAGAGCTCGCCTTTTCTCGTGGGGGGGGCATGTTTTCTTCCTCCCCATTGCTCTATCCCAGGGGATTCTTCCTGGCCTCTGCTTTGCCTTGCTTCCTACAGCCACGTTCTCCACCTCACGGCCTGTGGCCCAGTCATGGTCTCTTCGCCCAGGCATCTCTTTTCTTACAGGAAGGTGGCGAGCTTGAGGCTGCAGTGACAGTACCATGGGTTCAAACCCTCGAATGCCTCTCCTGACCACCTTCCTCAGTGGAGTTGGTAGAGGCTCCTCCTGTGGACACTGTTCCTTCTGACTCTCCCCCCAAACAGTGACACTTAGCACGGCACACACAAGGATGGTTAGCACAGCTCTGCATTTCCAAACCATATTTCACCTTCTGCAAAGCAGTGCTTTCTCTGCAGCACACTACTGTAGCCTTGGGGCTGGCTTTCCCTCCTGAAGGTGTGTTTAGGTCACCCTGAGGTGTGCCATCCCTGGTGACCTGACAACTCACAGGGCAGTCTCCATGCTGTTCCCTCACTGCCGTACAGGGGGGCTGAGACCCACCTGAGAAGCCACAAACCCCCCTGCCTTGGCAGCATGGCCAGTGCACATTCTTCTCAGCCAGAACACCATCCTGGCACAAGCCAGGGGAGGTCTGGGAAGAGTTATCCATCATGTGAGGGGGGAGCCTGGCACTGGAAATGGACGTGTGCAGCTCAGCTAAGGTGTTAGGGAGCTTCAGGAAACCTTGTTCTTCCCACAGCTTCAGGTGCTGACCACTCAGCTGAGCTGGCAGTGCCTCCAGACCTTCCTTCAGCAGCTGGACAGTGGATTTGATGTCCGACATCTCCTTATCTTTCTGGGGACACAGCAAGCAGAGCAGAAGAAGAAAGCAACACATTAAAAGGTGCAGTAATAGTATTCAAACAAGAAACTTCTAGGTACTTGTTATAGTTTAAGTGGTCCCAGCAGGTTGCTGACACCTATAAGAGGAACTAGAGAGAGGGGCTTCAGGACCCTGAAGAACTCAGGAGGGTCGGAACAGGAAGGGGTCAGCATTCCCTCCCACTTCCAGCCATACTCTATAAAAGCCAGGAAAACCAGAAGCTCAGGCCCTCTTCTTTCTGCACTCTCTTCCTTACTGCTGCTTGGAGCTTGGAGCTTCTTCAACTAGCCACACACTCTCCAGAATGCAACTCCATTGGGTGCTGGGAGGAGGCGTGGACCCCCCTCCTGAAGCAGCCTGGCCACAGGGGACTCTCACCCACCTACTCCTGCAATCAGCGAGGTCACTTTTGTATATATTTGTATGTAAGTTTATAGATCTGTTCCTTCCCCCACGTGTTACTCCCTTTTCTGTGTTACATTGTTCCAGTTTCAATTTCCAATCCTAAAGTCTCTTTTCCTTATTCCACTTTCTATCTTCCCATGGGAGGGTGGAGGGGGGAGTAATGGGGAGCAATTCCTGCAGCCAAAGCTGGTGGCAGCATGAGGAAGAGGTGCTCCATCGTGGCCTGCCACAACAGGGCACTGCTGGGCTCCTTGCTCCCTGACCAGAGTTTCATCAGAGCATAACAGCACTGTGAGCCAGAGCTTGGGTAAGCACCAATCAGTATCTGTCCTAGAATTAGCATTTTAATGTCTTTCCCCCATCATTATAATAGGAGCAGTCTACTTTATAATCCAACATTTGAAGGCAATTTAATATCCAGCTAATATTTTGAAGAAGCAGGAGAAATTCAGAATGAAGGTTCAGAATAAAAGATTAATTTCTGTGCTTACGGCCGCGAGTCTCCTCTCCATCTCCAGCAGAGCCTGCTCCATTTGGCTTTTATCTGTCAGAGCTTCCAGCACGGAGCCACAGTGACTTTGAAGAGCATCTTGCACTAAACAGGGAAATCAATAAAAAACACATTTGGTCTTTCATTTGTAAATGTGAATAAAGTACTATCAATACTATTGCTACTTCCTCCGTGGCTTGGCATGGAATACTTCTCTGTGCTGTGCAACCAGAGCGATCCCCCCGCTGAGACCCTCCTGAGCCCCAAGTGACAAACAATAGGGTAGGTGTTTAGTGCAAAGCACTTGACATTTATAAGATGCTGCATATAGGCCAGACCTCATTTACTGTGCTCTATTAGTATGGCAGCTGGAGGTGAAAGACCCTGCAAAGCTCTAAAGCTTGGTTGGCTCAACATGAGGAAGGCTGAGGCTTAGCTGTTGGCCAACTTCATGGCCAGGGGAGGGGGACCCCAGTAGAGCTGACCCACCCCAGTGTAACTGACCCTCTTCTGCAACCAGTGGATGGTAACTGGGAGCTGGATTGTGTGATGGGAAGGATAATATTGCTGGTAGTGGGAAGGAGATGCAAGGGGTTTGTGGCCAAGATGTTCAACCAGAGACGACATGACAGAAATGCACAGTAGGCTGGTAACCGAAGGAAAGCTGCCTGAAGGGATAACAGGAAATTATGAAGGAGTGTGCAAATAATTGGGATTTCCAGTTGCTGGGCACGGGGAGAGGTGGGGCCAGAAACCATCTGAACAAGGCAGCTGAGGCCAGTGCTTGGGCAGCTGCAGCTGGAAGGCAGTGGGGCCCCGTCAGTGTCCCGAGGGGGCATGGACCACCTGGGAGGGTTTTAAATTGAAGCAAGATGCTCTTGGCTTCAGTCAGTCTTGTTGGAAAACTGATAAAAATTAGGAAATGTTATGATAAGATTGGACAATAATGTAACTCCCCCATGCAGCTCCAATTATTCTTACAGGAACCACTACTGTGCCTAAAATGCTACAGCTTGGGAATGCTGTGTGCAGCCTATGTGGAGAGGAAAAATCCCTAGCAATTTTAAGGAAAAATCATAAATCAGGGTGGAGAGAAAGAGCTGTTAGCTAAAGATGTCTGATCTTTCCAGTGAGCAGTGCAGGAGGGTGTGTACAGATGGTGCAGCTGGGGTGGAACAAAACAGGATGCAAAGGACTCCTGCTAAAACAAAGCCTTGCCAAGCCAAGGGGCCAAGATAAAGGAAACTCTGGAGTCCTGGACTAGCGCCGTGCGCCTCAGAAACATCAGAATAAAGCCCAACGTTCCAACAAAGAGCTCTGCAATTAATTAATCCTCTTTTGCTACAGATCCCATGTCTTTGACTGACTCTGGTGTCGGTGGAGCTGAAAGCCCAGCTGAAGCTGTTCCTGCACGTGGAGTATTTATCTCAGCTGGTCCGGGCAGCACCTGTCGCCCCAGAGCAGGGTGCTCGCAGGCTGCGGAGCACTCAGGATCTCTCCTCCTCCTGCCCAGGTATTTTCATTAAGCTTGCAGGGACTTAATTGTCTCTGTGAGCTGTGCCCTGCTGTCAAACTCGAGATGGAATTGGTCAAAGAGTTAAAAACTATTAGGGAGAAGCAGGCAGAAAGTGATTGTACAAAAAAAACCCCACCAAAAGCCCAGAGACATTTTTAAAAAGTACTATTGAAAAGGAAGAAAGGAAAGAGATCTAAGCAATTATGGGCTTACTCGTTTGTTCTCATACTGTGCAAGGTTTTAGAAAAGACCTTAAGGAAAGTGTCCTCAAAGACATGGAGGGAAATGGAATAAAATGGAACAAGGTTTTATGAAAGGTGGATTGTGCCTGACTAATGTAATACATGAGGGGAAGATAGGTGACTTCTGTCGTGGTTTAATAGTCAGGGCAAACCACAAACCAGAGGGCAGAATTGCTCCCCATTACTCCCCCCTCCACCCTCCCATGGGAAGATAAAAGGGGACTAAGGAAAAGAGACTTTAGGATTGGAAATTGAAACTGGAACAATGTAACACAGGAAAGGGAGTAACACGTGGGGGAAGGAACAGATCTATAAACTTACATACAAATATATACAAAAGTGACCTCGCTGATTGCAGGAGTAGGTGGGTGAGAGTCCCTTGTGGCCAGGCTGCTTCAGGAGGGGCGTCCACGCCTCCTCCCAGCACCCAATGGAGTTGGATTCTGGAGAGTGTGTGGTGAGTTGAAAAAGCTCCAAGCTCCAAGCAGCAGTAAGGAAGAGAGTGCAGAAAGAAGAGGGCCTGAGCTTCTGGTTTTCCTGGCTTTTATAGAGTATGGCTGGAAGTGGGAGGGAATGCTGACCCCTTCCTGTTCCAACCATCCCAGGTCCTTCAGAGTCCTAAAGACTCTCTCTCTAGTTCCTCTTATAGGTGTCAGCAACCTGCTGGGACCACTTAAACTATGACAAATTCTTAGACACAGGCAATATAGTGGCTGTTCTGTAGATTCAAACAAAGCTTTTCATTGGAAATGGTCATATCATATGAAAAAAGCTGAGAAAAATTGATATGCCTCAATTAAAGGGAAAATATCAGCTCTTGAGTTGAGTGGCATGAGGGGACAAGGCAGCTCTGGAGGGTGCACCTCAAGACCTGCTTAAAATCTGCCATAGTCACCTGGGTGCAAAAAGCAGCAGCAGGCATTTAGCTCATTAGCAGGTGACACAAAGATGCAATTAGCAGCAGGGGCTAGAGGTGAGATGGGGCAGTGAGGGGTGTGCAAGTGCTGGCTGACGGGAGCTGCTCTGCACGCCGGGGTGTCTGGAAGCCCGGGTGCAGTCCCAGCTGTCTGTGTGCAAATTAAAATAGAGATTGAACTGGGACACGTGCGGAGAAAAGCTACAAGACAATTAAGTGCTTAGGTGATAATCTCTTATGAAAGAAGATTGAAAGTGTTCGGCTTATGCAGCCGGGCAAAGCAGAGGTGTCTGGTGGCACGGGGCTGGAGGTGCTGCTGGAGGGACCGGAGCTCACTGGGAGCTGCCTCCCGGCAGCAGGGAGCCCCGTGCCAGGCTGTATGTTTATCTTTATTTCCTTGCCTCTGAAGGAGCCATGCTTGGGCAGAGCACATGCTGCTGCCATTTGTCCTTGCATCTTCCTCACACACATGGAGTTAAACCACCTCCCAGACCTAGGCTCGGGGGGAATTTCTCCATTTTTTTTCAGGATGCCCATCACCACAGGGCTTTGCCTCATTCTCTGTAAGAGCGTGGCTGATTTCTGAGGATTATCTGCACAGATTTCAGCTAATAAGCTCTCTGCAATTGCAGGCAATTTGGTTGTCCCTGCTCTCTCACTGCAGTTTTTAATCTTTCAGTCTTTTGCTCTGACAGATTTAGACTTTTTACAAATCACCAGGGAAAGCTGTGGCTCACAGAATGGGTTTGTAACAGTGGAGTGAATGTTTGAGTGGGCCTTCTAGACTTTGCATCTCCCTGGTTGGACCTAAGGGCTACCTGCAAACCAAGAGCAGGTTTGGGGAGCCTGCCAGCCTCCTCCTGGCCTGCAAGCCTGTAAAGAGGAGGAATGCAGCAGTGCTGAAGGAGGGAACTCCTCTCACATCACTTCATCACCTTCCATCTCTACAGAGTGAGGATATAGGAAAGCCAGCATCAGAAAGCTCAGCTTGCTGCTCTTCCCCATTCGTTTACTTTTAGTTCAGAATTATTTTTAAAACTTTCTGATTTCCCTACTCTGTCTGTTCTTCTACAACATGGTATCCTCAGTCTAAAAATAGCACTGCATCCACTGGGCTTGTGATCTGCACATACGTTTGACTCAGCACAGCATGCTGCAGGCAAGCAACCAACAGCCAGCCTTTTGAGCATTTCCTTTGTACACGTAGGAGTATTCTGCAGAAAAAAACCCACAACCTTGGTACAGAGGAGGGGCACTCTCCTTCCCTCTCTGCCTTCCATGCCAGAGGAGTGTTCAGACTTGTCAAACCCTATTAAACAGAACAAAAATGAGTGCTAATCTAGACTCAAACAAGAAGGCATTGAGATGGCCCAACTAGATCAGATCAAGGACCCTGTTGGTAAAGTCTCTTGTCTTTGAAAATTACCAAGAACAGCTCCTTCAGAGAAAGTTTTCTTCAAATAAACCCCACAGCAGATCATTATTTAATAACTTGATCACAGAGGGAAAATCTTCACTCGGTTAATGGGTGGCTTATGCACAGACTTGTGCCTTTCTTAAGGCATTTTACTCTAAACAAAGCAGATTTTTAAAACCTGGAACATTGCTGTGTTTTGATTTGCCCTACCATTGTCTTTGGATGCTACTGTTTTACATTAATAACATGTGGAATGTGAAATCTGGCATGAGATAAAAGGCTGTAGGACCTCGGGGTAGGTCCACCACGCTGTGCTGCAGAGGGTTTCCCGCAAATCAGCCTGCACTGGGGTGCAGCTGCACTCCCAACAGCTGAAAACTACAGTCTGAGGAGCCAAGGGAGGGAACTTCAGCCTCCCAGCCAAGGAATATTAAATAACAACTCCTTCTGATGTCTATCTATCATTGTCTGTGCAACTCATCCTGAAATTGGCACTGACAGCGCAGAGGCTTTAAATAACACTTTGGAGGGAGGTTTGTTCCACCACGCCTGGGTTCAGTAGGGGGAATAGGAGGTGGCATAAACCTGGTGAGGCAGGAGCAGGGAAGACAGCGATGGAGCTCAGCAGAGCACTGTGTTTTGTCCCTGGGCAATGACTGAACTGTGCCTGTGGGCAAGACATTTGGGCCGTCACGGCTGCATCCTGCTCAGACAGACCCAGACGACATCTGCATCAGGGGACTGGGGGCTGAGCTGCAGCAGATCTCAGCAGAAAGTGCCCAAAGCTCTCAAGTGTCATGTTGAGGGGTCTCAGTATCTATCATGACAACCACACAACCTCTCACCACCCATGCCGAGGTGTTTTGGAGTCTGACTAAGTTCCTGATCATAACATCTTCCATTGCCAGTCACCACACAGTCAGTGAGCAGCTGCACAGGAAAGGCGTTTCCTTTATCAGTTTTAGACCTTTTGACTTTTCAATCTCTACAGACACAGAACATAAGAGGACTGCCTGGGTGTCCCAGCCCAGACCATCCTCAGGAGTCTCAAAACAAGCCATGTTTGAAAACTGCCCACCAGGCACTGGATGTTGTCACAGAATTGCATCAGCTTGTACCTCTGCAAGGGACATACTGCACGATATTTTGTCACCCGTGCTGGCAGGAGGGTCAGTACTGCCTGTAACATTCTGGCTGGGAACATGCTTCCCATTTGCAGTGAAGTCAAGGTGGTGTGGAGGATATGGATGTTGTCACAGCTGGAACTTCCAGATACCAAAAAAACAAAGCAGTTCAGAGACGTCTGGGCTGTGACAACTGGGATTTGCATTAAAAATAAAGACGTTTTGATAGAACTTGGGGTATATAAATGAAAATGGGAAAAAAACCCATAAAAATAAATTAATTATAGGAGCTGAAACTAGGAGGAAAGAGGAAATGATGAAGTGGGCAAGTCAACCAGAGAAGTTCTGGTGGCAGAACTGAGGCCATAGGGTCTGCTGGCCTCCTTCCATCCCTGTGCACAGCCATGTGTGCAAGGCACAGAGCAGCTGGGCCTCTGTGGAAGCTGCTCAGGCACATGTTACCTCATCTCCAGTGCCAGACACAGCTCTATCCACTATGTGCAAGCACATATGGACAAACACTCTAAAGAGAACAGGTTTTTTTATCTTACTGCATAGAGCATGCCAGCCCAGCAGCATTTTGTAATGCTTTGCAAATATATTTTGAAAAATACTTTCTGTTTTGTTCTCACCCAGTGGCTCTGTAGTCTGTGCCAAATGTGCTTGCAACCCACTGCTGCTAATGGGGCCTGTGATCCTCCTTATATGCTTTTAATGAAGGCAGACTTGATTTCAAATTCCACCTTTCTTTGCTTTTCAGAGCTGTCTGAAACTCCTGGTGTATGACTTCTCTCTTTGAAGAGAGGCTCTCCATGTTCAGCATTCCTCTCCTACATGTGAAACCCTCCACTGCCAAAGATTTATCATGTCTCTCCCTTGGCACCCACATCCCAAGGTACTGCATCATCAGCCCTGGCATTCAGTCTTTATCAGCTCTGAATTTAGCCCTATATCACCTGAGTTTAGGAATTTCATACCAATTTTAGAGTGAAATTGTCTCAGTTGGGATATTTTCAAGGCACTAGTGCAAGTATTTATTTAGCAGGAACTGAATTATCCATCACTGTGGTACCAGTCAAATAGCAGTGTTTATCAGCAATTAACCAGTGACAGATGAACCTCCCAGAAATATAAAAAGAACATCACTGTGAAGCGTGTGATGACTTTCATTACATATTCAACATTCTGCAGCATGATACATTACAGAAAGTGCCAATTTTTCTTTTCAATTGCTTCAAAAATCTAGCAGCAGGCACCTCTGGGAGGTTTCTCATTTAATTCAAGGCACATTTATTTAAAATGTGTATGGAGAAGAAACAAGACAGCTGAGCAAATGGTACAGAATGAAGAGGGGGAATTGTGAACAATAGATTTGATTTTCAGTGCCATGACAACAATTTCTGTGCAAGAGGTATATGAAATTAGGCAAAGTCCTGCTGCAGAGTGGACGAGTCGAGGCACTCAAGTAATCAGGAGATGGACAAATGCATAATAGGAAGCTTGTTGTGCTGGCCAAAGCAGACAGATTCTTGCTTGTGTTAAGGTCCCACCAAGAGCACTTGCCAAGCTCAGCAAGGGAGTGTTCTTAGTATAACAAGATGGGTATTTCAAATGTACAGGCAACCACAGCCTCACAAAGAATGCACCAGACTCCACTCTTTTTTTCCTGAGAGGGCTGTGTTGACTTAAAGGGTTCCTGTCAAAGCTGTGCTTTGTGGAAGCCTCATTTTACTGCACCAGTAAATATTATGCTTTTGTGAAGGCCTGCTACCTTGAACTCACAAGGCATAACTCACTTCACATTTCTTGCAGGTAGTGAACCTGGTCTCCTGTTCTTGTACAGAGCAGAGTCCTGACAGGGTGTTGATAAAAAATAATGCCAGCATTAAAAGGTAATGCATTCTCAAAGGCTCAGATCTAAGCCAAATTAGAAACAATTTCTCTGAAGCACTTTTCCTCAGTGAAGACTGCTGTGACTAGCCACTTCAGAGATGGAGCCCTTCAAAAGTATTTTACATTATTGGCTTTTTTAGGAGGTCACCTTTTTATCATGGTAATGGTGTGCTTCACTAATGTGCTTCTTTCTTATAGAATCATAGAATGGTTTGGGTTGGAAGGGACCTTAAAGGTCATCTAGTTCCAAACCCCCTACCATGAGCAGGGACACCTCCCACCAGACCAGATTATTCAAAGCCCCTGAACACTTCCAGGGCTGGGGCGTGTTGAAGTTCATCAGGGTCACTGAAACACAGCCAATGAACATGCTGGAGTGACCCAAGGCATACATTTCAGTAAGGAACAAGGCTTGGACAACCTCAAGTTATATTGCTAGATACTGCACTATAACACAAATCTAGTACTTAAGAAATAAACAGTACTAGTTTTGCTCGGATTTAATAACATATTCACTTCAAACACAGAGGAAAGATGGAAGACTCCAAACTAACGCGTGAAAATCTGAGAAAGCCCTAAAAACTGAAACTGGATACTCAGGATATAAATATCTCAGTTATTTTTACTATGTATTCCATTAGTGCTCCAGATGGTCATACTCCAGGCAGAACGCAAAACCATGGGGGTGCAGTTATCTGTGGTCTCTAACCACACAACACCCAAGTTCTTTGACACAGCACAAGAGAGCAGAGAAAAGGAAAATTAACAGAGACTGGGAAGACATACCATGGGTGAGTTTTATCTGCTCTTCTCCCTGAGGCAGAGCAGCTGTGAGTGGCACGAGGTGCCTGGCTCACCCCAGCTCCCAGACATCACACGGACATTCAGCAGTTTGACTGTGCCCTCTGCTGTTAACAGGAATACGGAGAGGACTCACGTGTCTTGGAAATGGTTTCCAGGTGAACCAAAATGGATTTGTTTCTTGACTCGAACATTTCCCCAAACTCTTCCAAGCATGCTTGCAGCTGCAAAAACAAAGGCAAATGAGAAAATTAATACATTGCCCTTTCTTTGTTGGCAAAAACACATCCCCAAAGGCCACAGAACGACTGTGACTCGTGGAATGGAACAGCTTGAAAATGGTTATTTATCTGTTGCTTGAAACAGTTTGTCCAGCTGTTGGGTGCAACCCCAAAGGAGATCTGGGATGGCTCAAAAGGCTCATGAAGTGTTGCAGAAGTCTGATCAGATTTTGAAATAGAGATACAAATCTGTAAAAAAAAGCATTAAAAATAACAATCAAATTAAGTGTTGGGGGAGAGACCTTCACCTTCAGACAGTAAGGCCACGCTGACTTGTTCCCAAGAGCAGACTATCTTCAGGCAGGAGGAAAAAAAGAACTGATATTTGCAGACAGTCATTACAGCCAGTTCTTGCTCCCAAGACCCAGAGAAAGTCCACTGCTGACTATGAGGCAAAGCCCTAAAGACCTTGGACCTAAGGACAGGCCACAAAGACAATGGTATATGCCAAAAAATTTACAGTTGTTGGTTTAAAGTATTTGAGGGCTCAAGACAAACAGTGTAATAATTCAGATATCAGCACAGTAAATGAGAGAAGGCAATTCTTCTGTAGCATTTCTAAGTCTTTGTTATTCTGCACTCTGAATTTGAATTGACTTACCCCTTGAAGCTTGTCTTTGATACTGGACATAAAGGTGCTTAAAACCTCACTAAAATAAAAAAAAAAACAACAACAAATGAAAAACAGACGTGTAAGTTACTGAAATAGACAGAAATTGAAAAGACCACAGTAAACATGAGACATGAAACACTGGGAGAGTGGGGTAGTGCACAATGTAAGCACAGAAGGGTGTTCACTTCAGGGGGCAGAGCCCTTTGGAGTCACCTTACTCATTTTAAGGAAGCATGGATTCTGCTAGGTCGAGTAAGGAAAAAAAAATATATATACCTGTGTACATAGATATCACAGACATGAAATTATTGTGTTTTTAACTTCCCTGTTTTTGGCCTAGCATTTGTGCCTCTCTCAAAAGTTTTCCTTGGCATTCACACGACTGCCTGTTAGCTGCCGGGCTGTTATCACGGCGCTATCTGCTCCGGAAGGACCCAGCCTTGGCAGAGGTGATGTGCCAGTTGCTGGGATACAGGGATATTGTGTTTGGACTAAAATAACTGTGGGAAAATACGGGGAAAACTTCAGCATCAACAAAGCCCAAGCCAGGAAGAACAAATACTGTAAGTCCTTTCCTCCTGAGATTACGCCTGTGGTTTCTGTTATCCATCCTTTTAAGTGGAGCGAGCCTATCAGGACCCAGAATATATTCAAGATTAACCCATAAAACCAAAATGCAAGGCTGGTTGCTAAGCAAAGGGATAGATAACCTGTTTCCCCCCTGAATGTTCAGGTCATTTTAAATCCATCATTTTGTGATCCAAATTGCAACAACCAAAAAGGTGGAGGCCAGGTGGAGTCTAGTTATGGGGATTAGGCACAGCTTCTGAAATCTTCCTAGCCTCATGGAAAGGAGGATAGTCATTGTATTAGTCAAACTTGTGGGGGATACAAATGGATAAATTATACATTTATCTTTGTAAAGATAATACAGCTGCTTCTATAAACAGGCTTCTAATCTGGGAGTGAGTCTGGAGTGTAGGAAGGAGCACAACTCATTTAAAGAAGAAATAAAGGATAATTAAGAGTTCTGCCTAAACATTTAAAGCTATTTGTTCATTTCTCATAATTCACTTACAAAAATCCTCCTCCTCTCTAACAGGCACTAGAAAATCAAATTTTGCCTTATCAGAAGTGGCCACTGCAAAAAGGGAAAGATAGGCAGCCTGATTTGATCAAGGGCTTTTAATAAAAATGCACTTCACTTTGGATGCTACATTACAAAATGTACAGCACTAAGAATTATTTATGGGGACACTGGGGAGTTTGCCATCTTTCATTTTTTGGGCTTGAAACAGTTAGCTTGTTCCTTAAAGTCCTTTAGGACCTACACATACATTCAATTTCTAACATCTGACAAAGAGCAGATGCAAGTTACATTAGCAAATTACACTTGTCTGTTTCCAAAAAGACAAGATAGAAAAACCTCATATACAAGTAAAAATCCAGGGATACTGGCAGATTTATAAAGGTGCCATCACTGCATCTTCCACTGCACACACATGTGCTTGGCAGCTTCCTCATTTGGCCTGAATGTGGAGGCAGACCTGAGAGTCCCTTTGATCCTCCCAACACAGTCTATAAAATTTTGAGGAATGTGGCTTTTCACTGAGAATCAGTACAGAAAAAGCCCTGCTGATTAAAGAAGGACAAAGGTAAATTGGGGTTAGAGTTTGGTGTTCCTTGTGGCTTATGGCTGTGTGTTACATAAATGGCACTGCAAATAAACCCTGTTCTCTTATCCTGTGACTCTTTCCAATCAGAGATTATTTAAAACCTGAAAAGATACTTTTCTTGGAAAAATATGCAGCTATGTCATGTATGACTTTTAAGAGGGGAAGAAGGAGCTGCAAGGAGTGATAACCACCAGCACAGAAATAACTTGCAGTGGATGCCTACATACCTATCATGTTTGTCCTTTATTTTGTTCTTACACACTTCAAAATTTTCCAAGGAACTTCTCTCTCTTCCTGTACCAAAATTATGCAACCCTTTTTCTTTTGGATCTTCATCAAATAATGGTGGTTTTGTCTGGTATTTGGTAAAAATGCTGGGCTCGCTCTGTTGCGCAAAAGAAAGAAAAACATTGGAGTATAAAAATAATCAGAACATTAATTAGAAAAAACATTTGTGTACCAAGTGCTTTTGCAGACAGAGATCAGAGTGATTGGATGTGACAGATTAGACTGGATGAGGAGATGAAGAATTTCATGAGATTATGGCTCACTTAGTGTGCCTCATTAGATCGACTCCCTGTGGAACTGAGACCCAGCCCAAATTCCACCAGGCTCAGGCTTTCCTTTCATCCTGAGGATTTTCCATTAGTTGCAATCATCAGGTGTGCAGATTTTTTTTCCCTGTATGCCCAACACAGAGACCATAAATGAATTCCAGTGTTTCCAGAATTGTGGAAAATTTAAAGATGTCAGTGGGATCTCCCTGTGCAGGAATCTAAAGAAAATCCTATTGAATATCCTGGTGGATGACATAATTTTGCTGCCAACTAGCAACATCACCAGACTGTAGATGAGTTTTTCACATGCTTCAATACACAATTCAGAACAAGAAATTCAATATGACTATGAAAGCTATAAAGACCTTCCTCATTCTACAGACTTCCCAGACCCTGTGTGACCAAAATGGAAATGTCTTTTCCTTAAAACATAAGAAAATGCAAGTTCCGTTACATTTTCTTCTTTCATCAAGAAGAGTGAATTTCCTTTTTTGTGTCTTGATGAAAAGCTGCTGCAGTTAATGGGCAAGATCCTCAGCAAAATGCAGAGGAGAGCAGATAGGATCTGGAACTGATCAGCCTAGGGCTACCAAGCTGGCACCACTGCACTTTCTTAATCCTTGCTCTCAGGTGTCTCTGTTTGGATCTGAAGCTCTCTGTTAGGGGTGCAGGAATTATTTTAGTGGAGCTGGTAACATCAGAAACCACGTGCTGTAGGAGAAAGATTTTGAGCACAGAAGCTCTTGATCCAAAATCATTCCAGCATCAGTCATCCCCACAATACAGCCAGGTGATTTTCAATCAGTAAAGGTTTATACTGAATACCTCTGTCATTTTTGCAGGAAGCTAATGAAGAGAAACACAGTATTTTGCAAGGAGGAATAGATGTAATATTCCACCTTAGCTAGGTGATCTAAAGACATTAGCTTGAAAATAATTTAGTATTATTTTAGTAATGAAAAAAATGTTATTAAAGAAAATAATACTTATCTCAAAAATAATTGATCATAATCTGTTATAAATGCTGGCCTTTCAGCCAACCAGGCTGCTACTTTGTCCAGTCTCAGTACAGGATCACACAGAATCACAGAATCACCAAGGCTGGAAAAGACCTTTAAGATCATCAAGTGCAGCCTATGACCAACACCACCACACCATCTAGACCATGGCACTAAGTGCCACATCCAGCCTTTCCTTGAACACATCCAGGGACGGCGCCTCCACCACTTCCCTGGGAAATCTATTCCAATGTCTAATCACCCTCTCCATGAGGAAGTGCTTCCTAATATCCAACCTAAAGTTTCCCTGG
Source organism: Hemiprocne comata (assembly GCA_020745705.1). NCBI lineage: Eukaryota > Metazoa > Chordata > Aves > Apodiformes > Apodidae > Hemiprocne > Hemiprocne comata. The sequence goes on from CM036595.1 coordinate 15,175,922, forward strand.
TGCAGCTTCAGGCTGTGCCTTCCTGTCCTGTCACTGGTTGCCTGGAAAAAGAGCCCAGCCCCCACCTGACTACAACCTCCCTTCAGGTAGTTGAAGAGAGTGATAAGGTCCCCCCTGAGTCTCCTCTTCTCCAGGCTAAACAACCCCAGCACCCTCAACCTCTCCCTATCAGACTTTCCCTCTAATATGTATGTGTGTCAAGAGGACAACTTGATTTCCTCACTGACCACCATTCGCCAGTGTCACCACCTGCTTCCAGCTTTTTCCAGTGACTCTGAAGGGTGGCTGTGTGCCTGCATGGGGCTGAAGGAGAGAGACTCACGTCCTGGGAGCTGTGCTGTCCCAGCTGCCTGCCCAGCTTCAGCGGCGCCGCTGCCGACGGCAGGTTCTCCAGGCAGAACTGGGAGCCGAAGAGCGGCTGCGAGTTGCTCAGGCTCGAGTGGTCGGTACGACTGCTGCTCCCCGTGGAAAACCTATTCGACCTGAAATGGGGCAGAGCAGGTTGGGAGTGAGGCTTGAGGAATGAAGAAGCCAAACAGAATTGCCTACACGGCCTGCTGGAACTGTTCCAGCGTGGCCCATCCCCAACATGCTAGTTTTCACTCTCCTCTTGGAAGGTACTGTCCCTGTAACTGGATAATGGTTAACACATTGGGTTTGCTATGCAAAGCCAGCTGGATTATCTTAAACTGCTGCACCCGTACAAACACAGTGTGGGAGGTTGGCATTCACCTTGCAGGGGTGAAGGTGTTTCTCCAGCATGTCCTGCAGAGAGAAGACCAAAACCAGGACTGGCCACCTAACTCAGCTCATCCTACCTGCCTTGTCGGTCAGTCCTAGTTTAGGGGACACCTTGGCGTTTGCTCCTAGCAACTGCCAGGTCTCTTCCTTTTCACTACTCTGGATAAATAATCTCTGCTGTAAATCAGATCCTGCTTGGCTTATTTGGAAGGCAGCTCCAACAACCTAACCCTTTTTGACTGATAGTTGACATTTCCTGGGCGTTAATTCTCCCAGTGCCTGAAGTCTGACACACAGGAACAACAAATAAATAGGTGCCATGTGGCTGGACAAATTGATCCCAGTTGTTAGAAGTATTTCAAAAATAATAACAGCATGCTACTCAGAAGTTCTCTTGTTTCCTCTGAGCATTGCCCAAATAAACCTTTGTCTAGCTAGCCTTGACTTTGTGCCATGTTGCTGAGATTCTTCTTCTCTTCAGAGACATGGCTTCTGCTGCTTTATGGACTAGGGTTGTGGCATGGTACCAGTTTCCCTCAGACAAGGGTTTCCCCACACAGCTGCACTTCTCATTGTGTCACAGGCTGGCTTTGATTTTTTGCTATCAAAGATAGAGACTTTTTTCATTTCTCACATGATCACTATTCCCTTGTTCCACATCCACAAGGTCTGATGGAGGGCTTAGGCTAGGTCCTAACATACGGAAAGCTGGGCCAGGTTTATACTTTCAGTTCTTGCTGGTTTTTAAGGTACCAAAATGGAGAGAGATGTGTTGCTGCTTTTGGAGCTGGGAATGACAGACCAAAATTAATGAAAAAGACTCTTATGCAGGGTTTTTCTTCCATATCAAATCAAAAAGGTAAAGGAGAATAAAAAGGAGACAGACCCCTGTCTAACAAAAGATGATCACCTCAACACTTATTAGCAGTGATGTGTTTGGCTAATCCCCACTTTTGGAAGGAGCCCAAACATCATACACACAACAGGGAAGGAATTTAGTAGCAGTACTTGAACTGCTCAGTCTCCCTCTTCATTATATATTGTTGTCAGTGGCAATATCGTGTTAATACTTCTGGCTTTAGAGCTGGCTGAGTACACTGAGCCACAGGCAAAAACAGGTGAGGTATGGGTTTCTGGGTTCTCAAAAAGCCTGATGGATCTGTCTGAATTCAAAACTTCTCCCTCCACCTGTCTCTGGACCCTGAATCTACTAAGAAAGAAATCTGAATACAGCTCTCACTAGCACAGCTTCTTGTTACCATCTCAGCCAAGCTTTGTGAAAAAAATTTTTTTTTTTTTCTTTCTTTTTCTTTTTTTTTTACTTAATCTACAGCCAGCACGTCAGGGAGAGATGTGAGCACACAGGCTGCCACAGCCCCACAGGGGCAGGACTACTGCTTGCAACGTGAGTATCACATCTCCTGCACCAGTTTTATAAATCCTCCTGTCTTCTAGCCAAAACAGCTCCCTCTCTGTTTAAGGAAGGGTTTTTTTTTAAAACCTTAAGTGCTATACTGTCCTGTCAAACCCCCTATTAAAGTGTCTGGTACAACTGGTGAATATAACATGCCATAACCTGCTCATTTTCTCAGTCCCTTCACATCACTTAATGCCTGAAGTACAAGACCCCTACAACAACGAGTTTTATGACCGGTATTTTGAGGAATATTGAGCTGAGAGGACTTTATCAGCCAAGTGACTTTCTAGGCTCTCTGTACTGACACCATGAACAAAGGTGGCTGTTGGCTGCTCTGGAGCCTGATTTTTCTTTCTTAAGTTCACTGCCTTGGTGGTTGCTTTAGGAACAACAGCACTTCTGCAAGTCAGGCAGGAGATGAAACAGATGTCTCTTTTGAATACACTCATTTTTCTGAGCAACACATTTCTTTCTCCCTTGCTTAACACTGCTGGTAATAAACTTACTAACAAGGTCATCTGGGCAAGACATCAGCCTGGCCACACTCGACCCAGGCCTATTCCTTATGGTGAGATCAGACACTGATCAGATCCATGATCAGGCAACCACAACTCTTGTAACCACTTTCCCAAAGAAGAGATCTTTTTCTCCTGGTGGTAACCTTGAGTAGGATCAGTGCCATTAAGCTTCTATTCTCCTGATTCCTCTCCAGAAAATCTCCCAGCCCTTTCTGTTCCTTCTTATTTAGTGACCAGGGCTGCATCACAACAAATCCAATTGAAATTCTGGGAGCTGCTGCTCACCTGCTCTTCCTCCAGGCTTCAGTCTGTATCTGTAGGATACAGCTCTGCTATGCTGCTCTTGTCATCACTGTTTGCTGCCTGCCAACATGTTCAGCAAATGAGCAAGGATCAGTGTTGGCTTTGGGTGCAGGGGAACTTCAGCATCCAGGGGCCTGGAGGAGTTTAAATCAAGGAGTTTTAGCTGCTGCTTCCAGCCATTTGCCACCTCTTCTCTGGGAACAGCCACAGCATAAAATTCCTATTCTGCTGTCTGCACTCTGGACCAGCATGACCTGCTTGCTGCAAATAATCTGTGCCATATCCTAAAAGGAATTTCTACAAACAGATTTTGGCACTGGCCCTAATGCTTTAACCATACCAAAATCCCTCTCGGTTATTCAGACATTATCGTTCAACCACTGCCTCCAGTTTCCAGATTTCAGGCTCAAAGCCCTTCTCATCTTGCTTGAATTCCTTAAGGTCATTTTTATGATCTATGAGCCACTCCATTATTCATTTGGCTGTGATTCAATACTGCCCAGACGTTCCTCACCTTGGAAACTGTGTTAGCCCTTTGTCCTGAGCCAGTTGCTGGTCGCAGGGGCTCCTGAGGCCTTTTCCTTAGGAGGAGACTGGGATTTCCATGGAGCAGCCCTGTTCACTTACACAAAATGTATTCCCAACCATAGTAAGAATTAGACATCTGGAGACAGATGTTTTACTCCCCCAGTCTGAAGCCATCTTCCAGCCTACACTTACAGCCCCAGTTTCTCATTCCTCCAAGGCTCAGGATTTTTATGGCTGCTCTCTCAGTCTTTGTTCTGGTGGTTTCCTACATTTGCTGCTTATTCTGGGACCTTAAAGCAACTTCAAAATATGTGGCACTGCTATGTGGAATGGAATTTCATGGGATAATGGATTGCATGAGGTTGTTAAATTTGGGAGATTTTCTCAACAGCAGAAATAAGCCATGGAGAGCAGTGGCCTCAGTAGGCCTTAGCTTACAGCATCCCTTTTGAATGCTTCTTTATTATTTTTATCACATATTGGCCTTACACACTCTCTGGCAGGCTTTCTGCTTCTGATGGCTTTGGAAGAAGGTATATTAGCAGCTTTCATGCCTTTAGCAAGTTACTGCTTTTCTCATGGAACAAGAACATTCTCGTAACTTCAATTTCAAATCATAATATATCACTTTCTATTTTTCTGTTTTTTATTGTATTTAATTTCCTGAAGGATGCCTTCTCATTTTCAGTAGTTGTCTTTACCATGCCAGTCTGGCACTGGTCCCCCTCATGTCTGATCTGATAGCTGGTATGGATCTGTTCTGAGCTTCAACTTGAAGTCTAAATAATCTGTATGCCTCAGGCAAGCATTTAACCTTTTTGGCCGTTTCTTTTTAACAAACTTCCTTCGTACTACATCAGTGTCTTTTTCAAAATGAAAGACCAGTGGATTTTTTTTTTTTTTTGCTTCTGCGGCTCCTGCAGAGACGTTGGCTCCAGTTCACTGCTGTCATTCTCACGGCAGCACTGCAGGAGTGACACCCTGAAGGTGGGTGCTGTGCTCAGCTCAGGGCCAAGGCAAGACGTGTCTATTCCCCCGGGAGGCCCCTGGCTGAGGCAGGTGTTGATGGTGTCTGGAAATGGGCTTTCAGCGTCGCCCCCCGCTGAGGCTCCTCCGGTCGATAAAAGGCTGGCTGAAGCCTCGCGGCTGTTGCTGCCGCTGTCCTCACACCCTCTGCAATCCTCCCTCGCCTGCCCTCTGGCTGGGCAGCCAGCAGCGCTGCTCTAACCTGACACTTTCCCTAATCGAGTCTGGCATTTCAGTCCACAAAAACTGTCTGGTTTGTCGATACACTTAAATTGAGTCTAAGCTTTCTCCACTGTGTAGCTGTTGTTCTATCCGCATGACCCCCTCCCACCTCCTTAAATAACTGGCACCCTGGTACCGCAGTGTCTAACTAGATCATCTCCCTTCTCCGTCCCTAGCATCTCTAGTGCGTCAACATTCATACATAAAAACAGCGAAAACATGGACTTTGGTTCCCCCACCCTATTTCTCAGGCTGCTAGTGGTTACGGAGATGTATGACAGGTAACAAAACCCAGAGCAATCCTGGGCTTGTGCAGAGCCGCTGCCATGAGGGTGTTGTGTCACTGGAGCTCTGCATTTCCCAGAGACCCAGCGGCAGCTGCTCCCAGAAGCAACATCCTGACTCAAACTTGCAAAGAACTCACAGCGTGATTCATACCCTGCCTAGATTATGTGCTGATTTTACATTTCATTTTTAAAGCTCCCCAAAAGGCAGTATCCTGGGAATCACATAGCATACCCCGCTGTGCTGAGAAAGGGTTCTAGCAACAAATGTGAACTGGGAAAAAGTGATCAACACCTCTCCATTTCAAATACACACAGACATGCACACGCTCCCCTGTGTCTTTTTTTTTTTCCCTTTAGAAAACGTTAAGTCTCCTCCTGAGAACCTTCTCCCCTTCTCAACTCCCCGAAAAATCCAGCTGCATTTTTCAGTGACGTTTTATGCCCTGTTGGACCCTTTTGAACTCACTTGCAAAAAATGTGGAATGCTGAGGAGTGGATATTAAAATCTTGTCTGTATTTTCTTTCTGCATTGATTAAAAAAGTTAAAAGGGAAGACTTTGTAGCTGATAGGATACTTTGGCAGAGGAAGGAATTTACATTATCCCTTTCCAAACAGGCACCTGTGCTTATTCCACTCATTTCCTTTCCTATTGCATGACTCCACAGGGTTATTTATATATATATAAATAAATTATATCTATTTTAAATACATATTCTCTATATTTCCCCAGCTCAGCCTCTAACCAGAATGAAAGCCACAGGTTTTCAAGCTCCTTAGAAGTAACTTATTGAAAATAAAGTTTAAAAAGAAAATAAATCTGCAGGTACCAAGAAGACAATAGGATTATGCTATGCATATTTATAAAGAAAAAACCATGACAGATATAAACACGTTTTTCCCTGAACTGGCTCCCCTTTGACCCCCACACCTGTGCAAAATTCAATTAATTCACATATATATGACAAGTATTTTTATAATGGGCAAGGAAAGTACTATTATGTTTTCATTATCATCCATTGTCGTGGCAACATCAGGCCAAAGTGACAGTATGACTAAAACTGTGAGTTTGAACAACAATTAGTTATGCAGGTGGGTTATTTAACTAACAGAGGCTCAGAAGATGAAACTAATCAATTGGCTTCTTGGGAGTCAAACAAGGGACAAATCTTGCTCTCTTTTTTAGCCATGTGATGCAAAAGGTGATGCTCTGCTCTGAGAAACACAGCCTGTCGTACACATTTGATCTCCAGATTTCTACATCTAAATAATGTTACATACTTCACTATATATCATAGATGTGGGGAGTTCTGGCTGCTCTTTTGACTTCTGCTGAGAAAAAAATTAAGCCATGTGTATAAATCCAGAATATGGAATAATTTTAGAGTTACATAATCATAGAATCATAGCATGGTTAAAGCTGGAAGGGACCTTAAAGATCATCAGGTTCCAACTTCCCTGCTATGAGCAGGGACACCTCCCACTAGACCAGGCTGCACAAAGCCTCATCCAACCTGGCCTTGGACACCTCCAGGGAGGGGGCTTCCACAATGCGTAGTGATAATGTGTAACAACATTTCAAATCAACATGCATTTTATCTACCCCCTAGACAAGGCAAGAGGGAACATTTAAGTTCTCTAAGTAGACACAGATAGGCTACAGGACTTCCCCGAATAAACTCTGACTAAACCAGAGGACAGCTTTCAGCCAATGCTGGTTTTCAGTTCCTGGTTTTCAGTTCCTGGCAATGGTGGTTCTGTGCTGCTGCCTGGCAGGCTGGGAGCAACACAGGCACAAACAGGATCACAGAGTAGGTTAATTAACCATCTCGCAATTAACCAGAGATCAGTTCTAGATGTGTTTCATGCTATCACTATCAAGCACACCAAGTGTTTAGACTTAAAGACAATTTCCTCCCTATTTTCCCTCCCAATCTCACAGGACAAACTTACCCAGTGGCTATGGGCATGCTCAACATCTCCTTGATATTCCAGATGTTAGCGTTCATGTTTTTTTTCACAGCTGACACCTTTGCTGGGAGCTCCCGGCCCTCACCGTGGCCCCAGTCAGTGCACATAGCCTCTCCTACCCCACAGTGGCCATGCTGCCAGGCTGCCCTGCAGGGAGGAGGAAAAAGGAGACAGACAGATAAGCCCTGCTTGGGGTGAGCATCCTCCTGTGCCCCCTTGCTGTGGGGACAGCCCAGGGGGGGGAGCACAACCCTACAGGCCCAGGGCAGGCCTGACTGACACAGCCGCTCCACACAGGCCCAGGGTGCAGCTGCCCGCCAGGCCTGCCTGCCCAACGGGGCCTCGTCTGTGGGTCCTGGCCTCACAGGCCAGGGCTGGGGTCCCTGGGGTCACTCTGGGGCTGGGGATCCCAGGATCTCACCCTGGGGCTGGTGGTCCCTATGCCTTACCGCAGGGCTGGTGATCCCTGTATCTCACCCCAAGGCTTGAGGTCCCTGGGGTCTCCCCCTGGCGCTGGGGATCCCAGGATCTCACCGCAGGGCCTCAGCCCCCGGGCTCAGCCCCAGCTCTGGGCTCTCCCCAAAACACCCATGGCAGGCACCTGGCCAGACCCAGCCCCTCCACCTGGGAGCAGACCCCCAGATACACACAAGCCACCACGGGGCAGGGGGAGGACGAGCGGGCTCAGAGCCCGGCGAGTCGAGGGGTGCTCTTGCAGGAGCGCGGTGGCTGCGCCCATTTACTTCATGTAAATACCTCTGGCAGAAGTGCAGAGCGATTTAATTCCACCCATTAGGAGTATGACAAAAATAACCCGTCATCTAAACACTCCCTGGAGAAAGATTCTCAAATAAGGGTTTACTGGAATTTTTTCCATGTGCTTCTGTATCCTCTGTCTTCACGAATGGAAAATGGGCACCCTTATTTGGCTATTTTTTTCTCCTTTAATTCAAAACAATTTCAATACTGGTTTAAATGTTTGGTTGCTGTTTCTGAAGACACTTGGTAAGCACTAAACCACTGTAAAAATAAGGTTGATAAAAATGCATGGATAGATTAGGGGAACTACTCATATTCCCGTTTATGCTCTTTTGGCTTTAGTATTGAAGGCAGCCTGAAGCTCAGAGGTGTCAAAATAATGGTTTTCTTGATGTATATATCTGGTTTCCTAATCAAATCCTGCAGAAAGAAAGCTTTCACTTAAAAAAAAATAAAAAAATCTGGACTTTTACCCATAAAAGCCTTCCTGGAATGACTTTGCGCATTGTTTTTACTTGTCACTACAGTGCTAGGGCTGGTATAAATAGCTTGAATTTATCACAGCAGCTTCTTAACTCTCAGCTGCATGATGAGCCTCTAATGAGTTGATTTTCTAGGACCAGAGCAAGGAATTGCAGCCTGGATCATGTTCCGGCTTCAGGGATGGGATAATGGCTGGGCTGTCCAAGGCAGCCGTGGGCTGGAAGGAAAATCTTCCTCCAGAGAGCCCTACTGATGGGAACATTAATGTTTATTGCACTTGTTGAGTAAATAAAAGGCTTGTTCTGCTCCTGAACTGCCTACAGCCCCATAGAGTGGCCCAGTGCATGGCGCTGCTGCCAAGAGCCTTGCTGTGCCTCCAGCTCCCATACGGCCCTGCATCATAAATGGTGATTTTCCATCATTTTACTCCTCGTAATTTGCAAGTTGGCCCAGAGCCCCCTTCAGCAGAGACTGTAGAGCCCTGTGCCCATTTACAGCACTTCCACTGGCCTTGGGAAAGGACTTGCTGGTGTTTTGCACATGGGCGATAAGGCTCAGCACATTATTTTAGGTTATTATACAGAGCTATTCCTGTTTCTGGTGTGGCTTGAGCTTTCTGATGTGAGTGTCTACCAAGTTTGTGGAATATGATAAATGAGATTTTTGTAGTTCCATCTCTTCTGACAATGGAAAGAAATTTCTTTAAGGAAACACATTTTTTTAATTATAGGTCTGACAGCTACCTCCAGTTCCAGTCTCACCCATCCATAACGCGCTCTGGGGAGATTAGCCACGTTGCCAGGCACTGGCTCATAGCTCTCCTTATATCTGAAATAACAGACTGAGCTTCTAGCATTAGGGAGTGTGGCCAGATACTTGAAGCCTTTCATTTAGCAAAAATTAGCAGAAGCTGCCAGGAGATAGACAGCAATATATTTGGTATGTCACTCAACTTTTTTTTCTTGGTAGTGCATTTTGTTAGAAACTCATGGGAGCTCTTCAGTTAATAATGTGTTGGTCTCCCACGGTGGTCAGGACCACCATCCCTTTACCTGAAGATCTCTCCATCCACCCCACGATGTCTTGGCCACCATCCTGGCTGCTCTCCTCCCATCATTTGGATGGTATCCTGGTCCTGTGCCCAAAAGCAGAGATAGAAAAGAATGAGAAATCCACACTTTTAGGAGAGGTCATGGATTTCTGCTCACCTTGGGTGGACATGTAAAGGGCAAGTGTCAGGAGGATGGAGCCAGGCTCTTCTCCAATGACAGGACAAGGGGCAATGGGTGCAAGCTGGAGCATAGGAGGTTCCACGTAAACATGAGGAAAACCTTTTTCACTGTGAGGGTGACAGAGCACTGGAACAGGCTGCCCAGAGAGGTTGTGGAGTCTCCTTCTCTGGAGACATTAAAAACCTGCCTGGATGCATTCCTGTGTAACCTACTCTATGGGATCCTGCTTGGGCAGGGGGTTGGACTAGATGGTCTTTTGAGGTCCCTTCCAGCCCCTAACATTCTGTGATTCTGTGAAATGACTCTGCAGTGGGTTGATGTGCCAGGCAATTGCATGCATGAGGCATGGTGCTGCTGGGAAAGAGACATACCCCTTGTGGGACAGGGACCACTGGACCATGCTGCAGTGGGAATACACATTAGTGAGAGGCTCCCAAGCTATGCCTTCCCCCTCTGGCATCTCCCGGCTCTCCCCTTGAGTTTGGTAAAGGCAGCACCAGGTGCCTCAGCAGCAGGGAAAGTGGCAAAGTGGGCACACAGGGATGTCAATTCACTGGTGACTCAGCATCTGATTTATCCCATCCACGCGATGCTCCCGCAGGAAAATCTTATTAATCAGGTCTGCATTTCCAATGCAGCTCTGTGATTTAGGGTCTCCTGCAACTGAAGTTGGTGAGAATGAAGTTCTTACGTGTCTCAGTAGCTTCTGGAAAGGGCTGGCAGGCTGGGGAGAGGTACCCCAGCCCACGGCAGCACTGAGGGGTCTGTCACCTCCCAGGACCCAGTGGAGGAAAAGCCCAGCAGGGCTGAGCACAGGTCAGGGATCGCTGTGAAAATGGAGAGCTGCTGCAGTATCCAGAGTGAAGGCTGGAGCCATGTCATGCTGAGAGGAGGGGGGTCCCTCTGTCCAGCTTCCCCCCACACAGCACCAGCCACTGACCTTCCCAGCTGCCAGCACATCCCCCTGACTGCTGAGGTACAGCTCAATCACTAACTTGGGGCTCCCTGTTGATACTGGCTATGGCACAGCAATGGTTTCTATGGCAACTCCAGGGGCAGATGCAGGGATGGCTTCAACAGAGTTACTGCCAGCCCAAGTATCCCAGAATATTCATCCCAAAACCCAGGCAAATGGCCACAAGGCACATGGGGACACATCCTGCAGTCACCACGCCGGGCAGATGATGGAGGCAATGGGGCAACAACATTGAAAATACCTTGTGAATGCTCTTCTCTGAATCGTTTCCAACTTTCCCCACGCCGCACCACCCCAGTGGACAGCAGAGCCTGACCCAGCAGTGTGCTGGATGCTGCCACGCTCTGCTGGGGTTCAGCCTCCTGTCTCTCCAGCCCTGCTTCCCATCTGAGGATTGTGCTGGCTGTCTTCAAAAGGTCGGCATCCGTGCTTGGTATTTACCCAGACCTGCAAATCTTTCTAATGTCGGATCAGTGAAAGATTGAATCCCTTGCCCACGTCTGCAACTGCCACTCTGGGCTTTGGAGCATGACTCTGCCTGGAGCCAAGACCAGCAAGGCTCAGGCGAGCCCATGGCACTGGGCAACTGAGATGTCACCCCAACCCCCCCGTCACCCCCCCACTAGTCTCACTGTGAATTCCTGAATGTCACCCACAAACACCACTGGCACAGGGCTTATCTTCCCTTCTCCGTGCTGGTAGGCAGTAGATGCGGTGTTTCTGCCATGGAGAGCTGGACACAGCTGGATCTGTTCTCCCACCAGGCTGTGCTCCACCCTTTGAGACAGGGCTGTGGTGCTGGATGGGCTCCGGGAGCCCTGGTATCATTAGGCATCTCATTTCATTGCTCAACATCCTGGCAGCTCTCACCATGCTCTTTCTTGCTCCTGATATACAAAGCCCACATCCTGCTGCTGCCTTCTCCCCCCACAGCCCCTTTGCCCACAGGAGAGGCCAAGCAGGAGCAAGGGTGCGTCAAGGCAGGGCAGCCATTGCTCTCCCTCTCCAAAAGGAGGGCTGGATCCCTACATCACATCACTCTGCTCACACTGGCAGTGGGGAAAGGAGCAAGAGCCATCCTTGCCCCATGGCACAGGACACAGCTGGGGACGGGCTCATCAGACTCTTCCTTGGGAGGTGGCTTCCTGACAGGCTGTGGCACATCCCTGTCCAGAGCAGGATAACCAGGGACGACAAGACTCCAGTGGGGTAAAATTCCACGTGTTCCATTTATTCGAGGTGCTATGTCACCTCCTAGGCACTGAGCTACAGGGCACCTCTGTGCTACATGAGACATCGACTGGGTCTACGACGACACAGCTGCTACACACATGGCAGGACACGCCGCGGCACGGACGGGGCAGGATGGGGCAGCACGGCCACCAGCGACAGTCCTGCTGCCACTGCTCCAGTCACACTGCCTGCTGTGGCCCTACACCAGGCTGGATTTTGCCCCAGGTTCTGCTGCTGCAGTGGTGCAAGAGCTGAGAGGTGTTTCTGAAACATGGTGAGAAACCACTGCTGCTCTAGTGTCCCGGACGGCAGTTCCATGGAGCCGGGTCACCCATGCATGGGTGCGTGCACACCCTGTCCCTGTCTTCAGGCACTTGGTGCTGGGCCAGGGCTGGTCCCCGGGCCCCACTCAGGGTGCCTCGCGCAGGCACAGAGCCTCGACGGCTCCGCTGGGGCCCTGGGCCACCCCCCCGATGACGAAGAGCAGGCTGGGCGCTGGGCAGCTGGAGCAGGAGCAGCGGCCAGTGGGCATGGGGGGCAGCGGCTCCCACTTCTTCCGTGAGAGGCTGAACCCTTCCACCGAGTCCAGCGGGCAGGACTGGGTCCCTGCAGGAGATGGGATGGCATCAGCCCCTCTGCAGCCCTCCCTGCACTCCCGGCTCTTCCCTTCCCCCTTCACAAGCCTTCGACACCCCAGCTGGAATCCCAAGCAACGGCCAGTCCCTGAGCCCCAGGCTGTGGGGGCTCTGTGACTCCAGAGGCAATTGGCAGGAGCACAGGAGGATTAGAGGCAGTCCCATGGAGAGGGCTGCTGGCATGGATGCCACAGTGCAGCTCTGGCCCCGTGCTGGCACCTCACAGACATCACTGGGCCACAGGGGAGGGTAGCTCCAGCCCCAGCAGGGCTCAGAAGCAACACCACACTGCAGGGATCCAGCCAGCACCACCCCATCACCTCCTGCCCTGTGGCAGGGGGTCTGCCTCACACTGAGGGAGCTTGGCAGGGTCTGGCAGCCCTCGCTGCAGGGCTGGGGGTGCTGGGCCCAGCGCTGGGCTCCCCAGCAGTCCTCCCTGCTGCATCCCCAGCTGAGTGACAGCACTAACCTTTCCCCAGCTCTCTCTGGAGAGGGATGCGGTGCTGCAGCCCTGAGCAGTGGGGCTGAGCTGGCATGGGCTGCTGCACACCCAGCTGGGAAATCCTGGCCGGGGGGCAAAAAGGGGTAAGTGGCTCAGTGGGAGCAGCCGGGGGGGGCAGAGTAGGACCATCCCCTCAGCCTGTGGGGCAGGGCAGGAGGACCCCACCAGCACTCAGGGGGCACAGGAAGGACACAGAGGCAGAGACTGTTGCAATACCCTCGTGGTTTTGCACAGCTGACCTCCCTACTGCCGCGCAAGTCACTGATGTGCCACGAAGGATGGGGATGGGAACATGGCCACGCGCCTTCTCCCAGCATTACCAAGGCCACCCACGGCCACCACTCTTCCTCCCAGGCAGCCAGCCACAAAGTCAGCTCTCTTCTCCCTCATGCGGATGGCACGGTTTGGCTTGCTCCACACACCTGCGGGTGAGAGGGTATGAGCATCGCCCACCAGGGCTCCTCTCTGCACACTGAGGCCAGGACAACCCCAGGCTAATGGCTCCCCAGGGACAGAAAATGCAGGGCAGGACTCACCATGGATGCAAGGGGCTGATGCTCAGACCCTGGATAAACCGTGTCCCTCAGGCACAGACACCCCTCATCAAGACCCAGGGAGGCATCCTGGACCCGCAGGGGATGCTCCCACCCCACCCAAGGACATGAAGCTCACCCTGTGCAGGGTCAAACATCTCCACGGTGTTGACAAAGTGGGGACGGGAATAGAAGTTGTGGGGCCCCGGCTGCTGCAGCCCCCCCAGGCTGAAGACGACGCCGTCGGCCATGGCGCAGGCAGCAAAGGCGCGGCGGCTGGGCACGCTGGGGTAGCGTGTCCAGCTCCTTGTCTCCAGGTCGAAGGCCTCGAAGGCGGTGACAGGCAACTTGCCCTGCCGGCCCCCTAAGTATGGAGGAGATGCTGTGGCTGCTGGTGCCCCAAGCTGGCACCACCAGTGGGCTCAGCAAACAGGATGGGGCCCCATTGGCTGTGGTGCCAGGACAGGAGGGCAGCACAGAGCCACCCTGGGGTGCACCGGGTCACCCTCTGGTTCAGGGAAGCAGTGAAGAAAGAGGGAAGGGACATTTGGGGATGCTCGGCTCGCCCTAGCAGCACCTACCCAGGATGAAGATCTTGTTGCCCTGCATGAAGACAGAGGCCCCATAGCAGGGAGTGGGCATGGAGGGCAGGGGCTGCCAGTGATCCTTTGCTGGCTCGTAGACACGGACCAGTGCCTGGGGAGCGGTGTCCGCACCCATTCCCCCAAGCGCATAGACAGCCCCATCTGCAAAAGAGGTGACAGTGAGGGGGGGATGGCCATGAGCAGCCTGCAGGATGGGAGATCCCCCATGTCCTCCAGGGTAGGCAGCATGGGTGCTGCAGAGCCCCATGGCCAGCCATTGCTCCAGGGTCACCAGGAGACGGTGAGTGTGGCCAGACCTGAGCCTGGGAGTGCCCTGACCCTGCTGGGACCCCTTCGCACCTCTCTCCACCCCATCCATCAGGTACAGAGCAGAGCTCAAGGCCATCAGCTCTAATTATTCTTGGCGATACCATCTCCCTGGAGACACCATGGCAACACAGCCATGCTGCCAAATCCTGCTCTTGCTCCTGGCAGGGTCAGCTGGCACCCCTGCCCACTCCCACCACTGCCCTGCTGGCTCCTCTGTCCTGCCCATCCCGCTGCATCCCTGGGCCATGCCATGGTGTCCCCAGGCAGGGAACAGAACCATGGCACCACAAATGGGGACCAACCCCAGCTCCCAGCATGTAGGGTGCTGGGCTGTGCCAAGGCTCAGAGCTGCTCAGCAAAGTTTGGGCAGGAATCACAAAATGTTTGGCACACAGCACACTGAGCTGCGCTGGAGCAGGGTGCTCAGCCACCCCAACACGGCTCCCAGCCAGGGCAGCTGAGGAAGGCTCCCATGCCTGGAGGAGCTCTGCATTGCCCAGCCCCAGGCTACAGAGGGATTGCTGGGGCAGGAGCATGACCCTGCCGTTAAATGGCACGTTTGGCTGCTGGGTTAAAGACTTGTGCTGCATCCCAAGCAACGATGGGATTCAAATATCACCTGAGCATCCCTGACCCCTCCATCCTTCCTTCTCCAAGCCCCATCCCCAGCCCTCACCTCTCTGCACAGCTGAGATGCCCATGGAGGGCTGAGCCAGCGCCGCCTTCTTCTCCCACTTGCCCTCATCCACGTGGTAGACCTCGACGGAGGCGAGGGGGCTTTGTGCTGCATCCACGCCACCCACCACCAGGATCTGCTTGCCCAGGGCAAGGGCGGCGGCACCGGCCCGTGGCGTGGGCAGCGGCGGGAGCGCGGTCCAGCGCTGGGCTGGGAGGTCGAGCACCTCAGCTGCACCCAGGGCTTGGCCGCCACCCCCGCAGCCCCCCAGCACGAAGAGCTGCCCGTCGCGATGCACGGCGCTGCAATACACGCGCCGCGTGGGCATGGCGGGGAAGGCGGCCCACGCAAAGGCACCCGCGCCCGCCGCCATGGGCCGGCTCAGCCGCCCCGGGGGTCCCCGGGCCCCGGCCCTGCCGTGCCACCCATCCGGCCCGGCTTGGCGCTGGCCCGGTTCTGCCCACCGCCTCCTGTGGGGAGAGCACCCGAGTCAGCACCCGGGCACCCACCACTCCCCCTGGCCACAGCAAACCAACTGCCCTAGGCGCTGCAACAGACCCCCGCTCCCCAGGGCTTCCCGCCTGCACCCACCGGAGCTCCTGTGCCATGGGCTCCTGCTCACTGGGGCTTCCGGTGCACAAGCCCGCATCCACCAGGGCTCCCGCTCCCCGAGGTTCCAATACCCCGGGCCCCCACTCCCCAGGCTCCCTGCCTGCACCTGCCGAGGCTCCCACTCCCCGGGGCTCCTGTACCCCGGGCTCCCGCTCCCCAGGGCTCCTTGTGCACAGCCCTCACCCACCGGGACTCCCGGTGCACAGCCCGGACCCCCCGAGGCTCCTGCTCCCGGCACACAGCCCGTACCCACCAGAGCTCCCCGGGCTCCCGCTGAACCGCCCGCGCCCACCAGACTCCTTCCCGCATCCCGCACCCCCTGGCCTGCCGCTCCGCCCGGCCCGCCGCCCCGAGCCGCCCTGCCGCTGCTGCCGGGCGCGGGGCAGGGACCGATCCGCGCTCCCCGCTTACCTCTCGGCCGCTCCGTCGCTCTCGGCCGCTCCGCTCCGCGCGGGGCCCGCCCGCTGCTGGCGGGGGCGGTGCCGCGCCAGCCCGGCCCCCCGCCCGGCCCCCCCGGTGCTGCCGGCCCGTCGTACTCCGGCACCGTTTCCCCCGCCGGGAAAGAGCCGCCGCGGGATGAGGGGCTGGAGAGACCCCCCCAGCTCTGCGGTCCCCGACTGCACACCGCAGGAGCTGCCCCACCACCGGGCTCACAGAGCCCCCCATCACCGAGTGCATGGGCCTGAGAAGCCACAGTGAGGATCCCCTGAAGAGGAACTTTGCCTGTGACCAGCTCAGGACAGGGCGCAACCACACCAGGATGTCTCAGCTGCATCAGGAAGGTGCCCATGGGTCCCAAAACCATTACTTTCACGCTCATCCCCACTTGGCCAAGCCCAGGAAAGGCACTTTCCACCCACCAGCGTCAGCAAAGCCAAGTGCAGGCAGGAAACTCACAACAGAAACGAGCCTGAAAGGTTTGCTTTAAAAACAGGCAGAAAGGACACGGCATTGCTAGCTCTGCCTGGGAGAACACCGCGGCACAAACGGCACTGGGCTGTGCCGCCGGTAACACTGTGCTGAGCCCAGCACCTGCTCCACACCAGCCATCCGTGCAGGAGCGGGAAGGGAAGCATGAACACTGCGTGGCTGCCTGCATTGCCCCTGCCCCAGCAGACATTTCCTCCAGGGATCCCATCACACAAGCTCCCAAGAGGTTTGTGCTCAGGTATGGAGACTCCTGGTAGGACCGAGTGGGCGTGTCACGCATTGGAGAGGGGACAGCTCGAAGCAGGAGCCCAGCCCAGGACTTTGCCTGCGCGCAGCAGGAACCAGGGGGTGTCCCAGTCCAGGGCCCCGCGGCCCTGTGAGGCGCCATCACTGTCCATCCCACTGCTGGCTCGGGGTGTCCTGCTCCATGCTGGCTAGGTAGCTGTCGTAGTTCTTCTCGCACCTCCTCAAGCAGCGCAAGAAATAGTCCTCATCGGCAATGGCCTCCAGCAAGTCGGTCTGCACCAGGCAAACGTCGTACAGCTCTGAGGTGGGAGCGCGCCTGGGGCTGCGGCTGCCCCGCTCCAAAAACACCTGCAGGGAGAGAGCAGCGCGCAGGAGCACCCGCACCCTCGGCGGGCAGCAGAGCCGGGGCCGTGCCCAGCAGCGCCGCGTCCGCCCTGCGGAGCACCCTGCCCTCCTCCTCAGCCGGGCCCTCACATTGGCCACGGGTCAGTGGCAGAGGGCAGGGGCTCCTGTCTCCTCTCTGGTGGTAGAAGGTGAAGTTTCTCCAGATTTCCCCTCCCTCCCATGAGGCCCCTTTGCCTCTGAACTAGCTCATCACACACATGGCTGGGGCTCCCCTAAGGAACAGGCCATACCACGCAGCTGGAAGAAAATGGCTCTGCAGAGTGGCCAACCCCAAGAAAACCTCTGCCAACAGCTTTTTCTTTGGCTGCCACAGCCTGTCACACAGGGGGGAACAAGGACTGCACCTTCTGATCTTAACCATGGCCCTGCCTAAGCCCACCTGGCAACCTGTTTCCTTCCCAGCACTGCTCTGTCACCATCACTGACACAAGGACAGCCCTGCAGAGCTGGTGGCCTGAGAGAAGGGGAAGTGGGCATCCAAGCTACTGATCCTGCCTGCAGGACAGCAAAGTTCTGGCAGCAGGGATGAGCCCTACTGGCAAGATGCCCACCTACCACCACCATAACGTGATGTGCTGTGGGGGGAGTCCTGGGAAGACAAGCCGAGCAGCCCGACTGACCAGCTGTGCTGGCTACAGATGACAAAAGGATGAACTCCTTGATGAAGGAGACTGCCCGAGGCTGACACGCAGTGAGCAGAGCCACGCGAGCCACGCTCCGGCTGCTGCGGACACACTGGCAGCAGCTGCTGCAGGCAGGGGCCTCAGGGTCTCTGCAGAGCCATCCATATTAATTCACCAGAATCAGGCACAGCACAGACCAAAGCCTATTCCTGACAGATCTGCTCTGGGCAGCGACAAGTCCTGCCACCAGCTAGGAGCTGAGAGAGAGTATTTGGAAGCAAATATCCAACAAGCACCTTGCCACGCCCCGGCTGCTCAGCAAACATTGCATTCACCAGCTGCCACAGGTGCAGTGTCTCCTCCCAGATGGAAACGGGCCGGTGTTCGGACTCACCCACAGAGCTGCAGCTCTTGTTTGAGCACTGACAGTTGTCCAGCTGCCAGGCACGTTTCTGTCTCCATAAATGTTCCTTTTTCTTTGGCTTTCAGCCACCTACCTGCGGATGAACAATGGTGTCTGCATCGTCCAGCCGGATGTTGTCATCGATGAAGATGTGGTGAACATTTGGATCATGGGGGTCAATCCACAGGGGCTTCCCACCCCGGGAAGAAAACTGATTTCTGGCCCACCTGAAACAGCGAGAGGGACAAGGAGCAGCCAAGGGAGGGAGGGCACAACAGCTGGTAAGGGCAGGCCAGGCTGCACTTCCCCTGTGAGCTGGGGAAGTGGAATGGAGACCGTCCCATCCCTCTGCCTGCTGCTGCTGCCTCTCATGAAAGGGAAGCATTTTGCAACAGGGTGACAAATCAGGGGGTGTTTGGTGAAAAGCAGGAGGTACATCAGGGAATGGAAACCTGAGGAAAGATGCAAAAGCCCCATCAAGCTGCCCATAGGCAAAATGCAGAGAACATAAGTAACAAAGCCCTCAGAACTAGGAGTTATCCCAGACCAGAAGAAGCTCAGAGAATTTCAGGAGAGGAGAAAATGGCCAATCCACTTCCTCAGTGCCCTGCTTCTCACCAGTCAAAGTGGTCTTGGAAGCCTCCAATTCCCTCAAAGGAGCTGAAGTAGTCATAAAGCTTTCTTCCACCTTCCCGGGTGCTCAGCCGCTCTGCTCCCCTTGTCAGCACCACCTCTCGCTTGCTGCAGCGGATCTGGCCAGGGGTGAGGTCCACAGGGAGCTGCAGGACAGCAGAGAGCAGGAGAGGAAAAGATTCCCAAAGCAGATGGGTGGTTTTATGCATTGGCAGAGACAACAGGCAGCCAGGTGGAGACTCACACCACCATGTGGGAGGATGGTGCTGGGGACAAGAAGAGGTATGGACCCCCCCCCCAACCAACGATCACCCCCTCCCCTGGGATGGGAAAGAATGGCCTTCTAGCTGCACACTGCCTCCATTTCAATCCTCTTCCCCACCAATGCTCCAAGGAACAACTGAAGCAGCTTCTGAAGCACATTCCCAGTGTTCCTGCCAGGGGAGAGAGCACGGCTGCCATCAGCTCTGAGCCAGGGAGCCCTGTTCTACTGCAGCAGCCCTTCTCCAGGAGATGTTCTTTCAACCCAGGACACCCTGAGAGGAGACCTTTCCCATGCAGGATCTGCACGCACACCTGCTCTCCCCTGGCTAACAGCTTCCCCCTGTGAAGCTGGTTGTTTCCTCTCTTATAAGCAGGATGGCCAGGTGGCTGGAGAGCAGCCTGACGCAGGGAGCTCCGTGCAGGCCACACGGAGCCTGTCGTGCACTCACCACCAGGTCCCGGAGGGCGGGGAACCGGGGGTGCTGCCCCGCCAGGGCGCAGCTGACGGCCCGGAGGGCGCGGGGCAGGTCTGTGCCGAAGGTTCTGAAGACGACGGCGAAAGCTCTGCCCTCCCGGTGCAGGGTCTCCAACAGGCGGAAGAAGGCAGGCAGGATCAAGTGGTAGTGCTTGCTCGCTTCCCCCGGTACCGATAAGACATCGTGCGGCCGGCCCGGCCACTCCAGCAGCTGAAGGTGGCGGGCGTGGAGGTCGCCGAAGCACCGGCCCGGGCCCGTCTCGGTGAAGGTGGGATCCCGGCCGTGGTGGCTGTAGTAGCTGAGGGCGCCGGGGCAGGGCGGCCGCAAGGAGGGCCGATCGCTCGCCCACTGCCACTCGCCTGCAAGAGAAGGGGGTGCTCAGCAGCCGCCGCCACCACGGCCGGTCCGGCCCTGCCAGCCCGGGCGCTTACCGGTGGCCCCGGCGCAGCCCCAGGTGACGGTGCTGAGGAAGGTGTTCAGGGCCGCCCGCGGGCCCTGCCCCGACACTGCGTCCGCCGCCACCACCGTGTTGTTCAGATCCACGTGCAGCACCAGCCGCCGCCGCCCGGCCCCGCCGCTCATCGCCCCGGAACCGGCCCCAGAGCCAGCCCCAGCCACGCCGCCGTTACCTGGAAACGGCGCCGCTTCCGCCCGCGCCGCTTCCGCCGGCCAGCGCCCCCTGCCGGCCCGGTCTACACGGCGGGGCGCAGCCCGCCACCGGCGCCCCGGCCGCCGTTGCCATGGAGACCGCGAACGCGGCCCGGGGGCCGGGAGCGTGGCCGCGCTGTGGGGGCGTGGCCACCCCTCTCACGATGTGGGCGTGGCCCCGCTCCGCCGAATGAAGCCGGAAGCGGAAGTGGGCGGTGCTTCCGGCGCTCCGCGGGCGGCCATGTTGGAGCGGCGGTCGCAGCGCAACGGCGGGTGCGGGTCTGGCGGCGGCCGGTAGGTTGAGGCCGGCGGCGCCCGGGCCCCGCGCTCCCGGGCGAGGGCGCTGCCGAGCCGCCCGGCGGGGCGGCTTCCGGGCGCTGGAGGCGGAGCCGCGGCGCTGAGGGCCCCGCCCTGGCCCCCGCCCCCCCCCCCGGGCCCGGGAACCGGCGCGGGCCGAGCGGGGGGGGCCGCACCCGCTGTCTGCACCAATCACTCCCCGCAGCCCCGTAGGGAGGGCACCGGCCCCGGGCGGCTCTTCTCGCCGCAGGGTCTTTCCGGCCGGCCAGGGTTCCCGCCGGCCTCTCCTTGCCGGGCCTGGGGAGGGGGGAGCGAGGGACGGGCGCTCGGGAAGGGGCATGTCCCCCACCGAGGGTTGGGCCAGCAGTAGAGGCTGGGTCGGAGGCTGCCCTCCCGGGCGCTCCCTTCCGAGCCCTCTTTGGGCCTCTGTGCCCCAACACCGCGGCTCGGCCCTGCCAGCAGCCAGCCTGCCCCTCCGGTGCTCCCGGAGAAGCACCGCAGAGCCCTTTCCTCCAGCTCCACTCCCGGACAGCTGGGCCTGGCATCGCTGGAGCGTTGGGTGTGTGTGCAGCTACACAAGGAGCACTGCGGGCCTGTGTCCCCACGACACTTTAGGCAGGGCATGTCTCCCGTGAGCGTGTCAAGTGAAGGATCCTGCTGTTGGGAGGACAGGCTGGGGCTGTGCCTGCTTGTGGCCGGCTTTTGCTCCTACTGCAACTTGCAGTGCACAAAGCAAGACCAGGAGCAGCGATGTTGAGATGTCCTGTCCCCAATGAGATGTCAAGGCCTCTCCCTTCAACATCAGAATATCCCTTAAGGTGTCTCAGCTGTTCCCAGGATCGCAGCAGCCTGAAGATGACCCACTTTGCAGCCTGTGGAGAGCATGTTCTTAGCTGTGCTTCTCTGTCGGTTTCTCCCTCTCTACCAGCTCAGGATTAAGCTTTACATCCTCGCTGGCTCCGCTGTGCCTGTTACCACTCGTTCATCTTGGAGGTGTCAAATCTCACCGCTGGCCGGTGACGCCAGTGGCCGCTCTGTCCCAGCGCTTCCCTGCCCGCCTCCCCTCCTCCCTGGGAGATCCCCCGCCTGTCACACAGCAGCTGCATTATCCTCCTCCAAATCCTCCTCCTGCCGTGACGTCCGCAGAACACTTGACTGAGATTAGTCTGTCATGTGGAGGCTCTTACCCCCCTGCTGACCTGTACTTCCCCTTCTGCCACTGCTTTTGGCTGCCTCTCCTCCCTGCCTGTGCCACTCCGGGGCTGGTGCTGCCGGGCCGAGGGCTTGTGGTGACACCCAACTTCTGGGAGGAACGTCAGACATGAGTAGTTCCGTGCTCTGTCTGCTCGGGTGCTAACTTTTCCATCACAGCTTTCCTGCCTGCACACTGTGCTCTCCGATAGTGTCCCCGACACCTTCTGCCTTTCCCTGAAAAAGATTTTTCACCGAATCTTCCATATTATTTTGAGAGGTATCAGTGAAGCTAAAGGTTTCGTCACTTAGCGCGGCGTCCAGCTGCGCCCTCTTAGTGTGAGAGGATCAGAGTTTTCCTGGGTGCATCCCAAAATCCTGGCCTGCTCTTCAGTGCCTGTTTTTTTTCTTTTTATTTAAATAATGAGTGCTTTTGTCCCTGAGCAGACAGCTGTGTAGTGCCCTGAGCGTGATCCCAGTGTTTTCCCTTGGGCCATCACAGCCTTGGCCCCACTGATGTGTGTTTCCTTCATGCCGACGTGCTTGAATTTCCTGCTTCCTCCTCACTTGGCAGCGAGAGCCCTTGGATCAACACCAGGTTGCAGGGACAGCAAGTTGCAGACTGTTGTTCAGACAAGGGGGCGGCGAGGAGCGGTGCTGCCTCGCCACAGCGTTGGGCCTCGATGAAGTGCAGCTGAAACGGCCTCCAGCTCTGCTGCCAGGTCTGTGGGAGGATGGTGCTGCTTTGGCAGGGACTCAGAATCCATTTTTGAGCAGAATCAATTAGGGAAGCTGGAAAATGGAACATGATGCTGGGATAGATTTGAGGTGCTCAGGCCTGCTTAGCGTTGAGGTGGCTTGATCATGCGCAGGGAGAGGGTTCACTGAAGGGCTGCTTTCCCAAGGGAAAATGGGATCTGATTACTCGAAGCTGGGTCGTGTTGAACTCAAACTGGAAAGGAGCTGCAGATTTCACTGAGAAAACCCTTTCATTGGAACCCTTCATCTTGGGATGGGTTGGTTGGGATTGCCTGAAATCTTTGTTTAGGTTTGAGGATAATTCTGCAAGAGGTCTTTTCCTGCAGAGAGAAATCAGTGATGGGATTTTCTTGATGATACTTCTAACTTGGGTTATGGCCAGATTCTGACCCAGTGTTTGTGAGTAGCCACGACTGGGCTTAATGGTTTCAGGTCCCCGCTTGAAAATGCAAGGTTGTTTGAGTTGCTGAAAGCTAACTCTCTTCTCTCTCCTTTTGAGGTGTCAAGGGTTGTTTTTCCAGTAATTTGGACCTTTTTGAAGTGCCCACTTGCCTAATGCCATGAATATTGCAGTGAACAATGCGGAAGAAAAAGCTGTCCATTCCTGGTCGAGAATTTCCTCTGCAGGACAGAAAGTGCTGGAGGAAGCCCTGCGAGTCTTCAACCCCATGTCCAAGGACCTTTCGGACACAGAGACTCAGCTGGTGGCCTTCATCCAGGGCCTGAAGGAGGAGGGCTACCAGCCCACAATTCTGAGGAGCAAGGATGTGTACGGGTACAGCTCGTGCACGGCAGACACCCCGAGCCAGAGGGAGGAGAGCGCCCCGCAGCGCTGTGCCGAGGCCGCTCGGAGCCCAGCTCGCAGCACCGCAGCCGTGGCCAAGGTGGCCCCTTCGCCCACCAGCCTTGCGGTGAACTCTCCGAAAGTCCCCGCTCAGCCTGTCTCCATTGGGGATTCCACGAATCTCCTCTTGAGCTCCTTGAAGCAGACAAGGTCCGGCACGTCCAAGGCTGCAGCAGTGGGCTTCCCTGCAGGCATGTATCCTGATGTGTACCCAGCCATGAGACTGTCGGTGGTCCTGGATGCTCTGGTGCCACTGAAAACGACCGCGTCCTGTTTGGAGTCCAAGTACACACGGAGGCGTCTTGGGATCTCGCCCTCGGACCTTAAACTCCTCAAGGCTTCCAGTCCACCCAGGCAGTTTTCTTCAGGCAAGACCACTAAAATAACAGAAGGTAAGGGGTACAAGCGTTTGATAAAGACAGCACCGGATCCTGCCACCCTGGCTTTAAGCCTTCTGAAGGGACCAAAGGGTGGGGTGCTGCAGGAGAGCAATGCCTGCAAAGCCTCAGGAGTCCTCAACGGGAGAGTCACGGGCAGCTCCTCCCAGGGCTGTGCCACAGCTCCACAGTCGAAGACCTTGAAAATTACAGATAAGGCACCTCTGGTGGGAAAAACGGAGTGGAAAGGCAGCAGCACTTACCGGGAGAGTGTTGGGCAGAAGAGGAGAGGAGCTACAGAGGTAAGAGAAGCACCACAGAGGAAGAAAGCAAATACCATTCCTGCCAGAAACAAATCCCGACAGGCTCAGAGCACTTTGAACCTGCTGAAATTCCGGGCCATCAAGGTGGGCAGCTCTTCTTCTGACGATGAAGTAAGGAGGAGAGCACAGAAGATTCTTAGAGTCAACCTGTCCCCTGTGATCCGAATTCAGCCCTTGTCCCACTCTCACAACGTTCCCTGAGTTTTTTCACTTTGTCACTTTTTTTTTTGGTAAGTAAGTAAATACAAGCTTGGCACCAGAGCAGGAGAACTTCGGAAGCAACTCTGGATCTCTGGTGCCTGGTGACAGTAAGTCAACCAACCTGCAGACGGAGCAGCCTGCTCTGCCTGTCTGCCACTGCTGTGCAGAACTGACTGCAGACACACAAAACCCGCTGGGGAAGGCGGGACGGGGCCTCTCGCCCGCCGGGAATCGAGCGGGCCGGGGCGGGGAGGGGGGCGGCTCGCTTCCCCACAGCGCGCTTCTGAACGCGGCAGGCCGAGCTCTCCTGCAGGGGGAGAACACAGGACTTTCTCATGACATTGATGCACTGTGATAATGCTCTTTTTTCAAGCTGTACATTTACTGGTTTTATTTTGATCAAATTTTATAACTTTATTATCTATATATCTATATATCCATATATGTGCATATGGCCCAGGAAGGGTGGGCAGATGCACTTCCTCCATCCCTCTGGGATTGGGTTTGATAGCTTTTGTTCCCTCTGCCCTTCAGCCAGTCTTTTGTTGAAAGGTGCCAGGATTTCTCTGTGATTCAGTGTTGTGACAGTCTGTTCTCCTGAGCAGCTCAGAGGCAGGCGGAGTTGTAGCCACTTGTTTGTCTCCAGAAATGCCAAGCAGTTTGGAGAATTACCAGCTGATAGTTGACTATAGTTTTAATCAGATTTTCGGTATTGCCTCTCTATAAGAGCGAGGGAGTGTTCTGGGGCCATGCCTGCAAGTCTGCCTGATGTCTCCAGGTGTCTCCCCTGGTTGTTGGTAGCAGAAGCTCTGAGCTCATGGGAGGGGTTTGCCTCCAAAGAGCAGTTCCTCCTCAGCACCCAGTGTTGCTCTGCTCTCCTGTACCCCAGGTGCAAATGTAGAACAGGAACTGTGACTGGTAGAGCTGCAGGGTTGGAGTTGTTAGTGTGAATTGCATGAAGTGTCCTGCCCACCATGGAACTGCTTTGCTGTTGCTGGATGTTTTAGGAGCAGGTTCTAGGTGCTGGTGGAGAAAAGAGAGGCTGTGTTTGAATGTATAAGATACGTCTTACTGGTCCCAGAGCTCGGTGGGATATTTGAGCCTACAGTAAAGCAGAGGAGCAGAAGGTTTGAAGGGATGTATGCCAGCACTTAGCTATAAAGAGTTTCTTTCTGTCAGTTTGTGGGGGTGAGGCAGTAGGAGGGGAGATGGGCGCCGTGTTGCAATGGGTGATGGCTTTGCTGTGCTGCCTGGGATGTTGTGAGAAGGTGTGTGGCAGGTGTGAAAGCTGCCGGGCTGCAGGCTCTGCGTGTCCCCAGGAGGCACAGGGGCCGCTGCGGGCTGTGCGCACAGGCAGTGTGCTGGGGTCTGCCCTCCGTGGGGAAGGATCCACAAGCTCCAGGGGAAGCATCGCCTTGGAGCTGTCTGTGCTGCGGCTGTTGCCTGGGAGGGACAGCCTCCAAGGAGGGGGTCTGCACTGGGATACTGCAAAAGCAGGACCTGGTGGCTCTGGGAGTGGGAGCAGCGTCAGGCCAGGATCAGGCCCAGTTCTGTGCTCCGCCCTACGTTCAGATCTCTGCAGCAGTGGGCTGGTAATCCACTCATTCTCTCACCAGCTCAAAATACCAGTTATCTGACCTAGTAATCTCTGTGGACATTGGCTGAAGGGATGGGCTCCCTGGGAAGCCCCAGCTCCTTACGTTTCAGTCCCTCCTTAGCACCTGGCTGGATTTCAGCACTTTGTAAAAGTGGTCAAGGTCTGATTCCCAGCTCAGAGAGGAAAACAGCGGCATGGAGAGGAGAGAGGAGGTTCATGAGGGGAGTGAGAGGGCAGGGAAGCTGGACATCCTGAGGTGCAACTGGGGTTCTCCCTCCTTGCCCAGGTAGAGGGGGTTGAGGTTCTCCCTCGGGGCATGCTGGCAGGCTCTGAGTCGCACGGGCAGGTTCTGTGTGGGTCACTGCACCTATCTGAGCTGTTGCTGGAGATTGACACTTGCAGTGTTTGAGACTGACCTGCAAATGCCGCTGGTTGGCTGCAGAGGAGGAGGAAACACTTTCTTCTGCTTCTGTGTTTTAAAATGCCCTGGTACCCTGTCCTGACTGGATAAACAGAGACCTTCCATCACTGTTAACTGGCCAAAAATTGCTTTGTCCCTTTTGTTCCCATCCCTCAGACCTTTCTCATTCCCACGCTCTCAAATGCCAGGTCCTGAAGTCTTGCACTGGAGTTTCTCTTTTTGGCTGTTTTCCCAAGGAGGGCTCTGAACTGCCTTTGGTATCGCTGTCTGACAGGCTGCTCAGCGGCTTCCCCTGTTCCCAGCCCCATATAAGGGCACCGAGAGCTGCCTCTGGGGCCTCTTCATGCGATGCAGACATCCCGACTGAGTGTCAGGCCTCCAGTGGGAAAAACAACCGTGCATCAGCAAGGCTGAATTCAGGTGGAGGTTGCTTTTCCTCCAGCCTGAGCAGGAAGCTGAGCACCTGAGCCCAGCTTATCGGGCCACATCCCTCCTCTTCACTGTGTTCCTTCCCCCAGCTGCACTGCTGCCTGCCTTCCCACTCTTCTCTGTCACCTCTTGTCTTTCACCACTTGGGTCTTTTCCAGTCAAGGACCTGGCTTGTACTGTTGCTTAACACATCCAACAGAACATGCTGCCTTAGCTCTGTCGTGCCTTTCCAGGCACTGAGCTGAGTTCTGCAAATGCTCAGTGGTGATAGATCACCCAGTGTCCTTCCCAGGCCACCAGCAAGAGGTCTTCTGCTCCACAGGGAGAGACAAGCATTAAAAATGCATCTGTGTCACTGAGGCTCCTGCCAGGGAAGTGAGCACCCCATGGCTCTGTGCTCAGGGACTTGCCCATCATCAGCCTGCTCTCTGTCAGCTCCTGTGCACAACTCTGACAGACCACAGGGCCCCTGAGCAGCACTGGAGCTCAGTTCTCTGCCCTCATCTCTCCTCTTCCCCCTCGCAGGTGATTTGGGCACTTGGCTGCTAGGATTGCAGTGCAATTCTTCACAGAGGGGCTTTGCAGCCCCTGGTGCCACTGTCAGCAGCTGCTGCCTGTCGGCTGTTCCCAGGGAATCTAGTGATAGCAGACACGGTGCCCACAGCCTCTTGGTGGTTGGCTCTGCTGTCCTGCATCTTGTGGCTGGGTGCAGGTGCTCCTGACATCCTGGGCCTTCGGCTCTGGTGTGCAGGAGGCTGCAGAAGGGACTGTGCTGGCTGGTGTTTGGGAAAGATGAAGGATTTGATTAAACCAGACCTGCATAAGGCCTGATCTAAGCAGAGATCTTGCTCCAGGGGTCCCTTCCACCCCATGTTATTCTGTGACAGCAGAGTGACACTTGCCTTCCAGGGACCCACGCAGCTCTATCTGCAGGGCACACAGGAGTGCTTTGCCTGGAGTGCTGTGATTTCTGCTGGGCATGCTATATGCAGGTTGTTCAGGCTTATTTCTGTATCAGTGACTTTGAATTCATCCAAGTGCCTAACCTGGCCTGTGACATTCCTGGGCACCATGACAGCTGAGAGCTTTGGAGACTCTCTTAGGAATGCTTTTATCACATGGATTTGTGCCACTCTCACGTCGAGAAATGATTCAGCCAGTGGTCAAAGGGCCGTTCTTCTGACTGAGTTTGTGGAAATAATTTCTTCTTTTATTCAGTTGCCAAGAGTCGACAGTTTATGCTTTGCCTCGACCAGACAAGGTCCTGGAGCTTCCTGCCTGCTTCAGATGTCTGTCACTAAGGTCCATGGGGAGAGCAGCTTGTCCGGCAGGCAGCTGAAGGGGAAGCTGACATCAGATACCAGTTAAAGTCACGTTGTTAATTGGTAGAAATGTTTTGAAGCTCATGTCCACTGTGATCAGATTTCAGCTTCTGCCACTGCTTTCAGTGGGAGAAGTTTCTCCTTGGCCTCTTCCCTGCATGCCATTTCACGTGGTGCTGCTGCTTCCAGACTGTTTGTGTCATTCCCCCCCCAAGAGCCAACTGCCGTAGCGATCCTTGTACAGAATTTCTTAAGCACTTCTCTGCAAAATAAGAAGGGGTTATTTTGTTACTCCTGTTTTGTACCCACTAGTGGTATATCAGCACGAGGAGGAGGTGTGTGCTGCGGAGTGTTGTGAGCACTTGTGTAGCTGGGTATCTCAGAGTGGGGCAACACCCACCCAGCCCGCAGCACCCACGCTCCCTGGGCTGGGGGGGTGGTGGGCTCAGCCCCTCATTGCCTGGTGTTTCCTCACACAGAGCTCAGCCAACAGCCAGCCAGGAACATCTCCGGGACCAGAATGTCACGGGTGGGTGACGCTGCGCACCCAGCTCTGCCGCCCTGCTCTGCAGCTGCTCCTCTTCTGCCACGTGTCCTCCGGGCCCCCCTCACTCACCAGCAGTGCTTCTCCACCGGTGGCAGGAGGGGCTGGAGTGCTTTGGGTGTTGGGTTTGAGCACAGGGTTTGGGCCCTTTCATTCATGACTTGTGCGGTGCTCATGGCCAGACCTTGCCAGGATGTTGGAGGGTGCAGCACTCCAGCAGCTCTCCTCCTTGGGTCCGTGTTCCCTGCCCTATCTGGGAGCTGGGCCTTTGAGCACGGCACAAGGGATGCCTGGGGACAGGGAGCAGGTTTGTCTCTCAGCTGGAGCTGGGCAGTGTGATGTGAGCTGGGCAGCTTCCCGGGCAGACGGGCAGGTTTAGGCGGGAAGACCCTTGTTTTGGCTGTTGTTAGCGGGGTCAGTGCTGAGCTGTGTGGAGCACCTGCTGCTCAAGCAGGTTGGTTGGTTTGTGTTTAAGTGACAGTTTCTGTTGTAGTCTTCAAAATGGCACTGTCCTGTTTATTGCTGTGGTCAGACAGCTTTGCTGGAGCTGAGGTGGCTTGAGGAGAAGGCAGCTGTTCTGGGGCACCTGGCACCTTCTGAACAGTGCTGCAGCCCTTGGCTTTGTGGGCTAGCACCATCCGTGGAGAGAGCAGCAGGGCAGGTTGCTCCCAAGCCCTCCTGTTTCGAGGTTTGTGCTAGAGAGCACTGTGCTCAGGTTTCCCTCTCCTCACAGCCTGCTCCTGCCTAGAGCTGGGTGCCATTAGGAAGGTGCCAGGTGCCTCACTGGCTGGGGGGACTGAGACATTGTCCCAGAAGGCAGCAGGGCCAGGCCTGAGGTTTGAGCGAACCCTGCCTGTGGCTGTGGCTGTGCTAGCACTTGCAGCTTGGCCAGCTGCTGCCTCCAAAGCTGTGGTGCTGAGGCCAACCCCCTCAGTTTGCTTAGGATGACCAAGGCGGTCTGGTGAAAAAGCGAGAAGCTGCGATTCGGGGAAACCAAAGACACCAGCAGCACCTGGCTGGCCAACTTCTGCTGCAGGAGACCTGCAAACAGAGGAGCCAGGTCTGTGGCTTACCATACTGGCAGCACGTCCTGCACTCCATCCCTGCCTGGCTGAGGGAGCCTGTCCTGCCCTGTCTGGGAGCACTGTGCTGGCTCCGGGGCAGTGGCAAGGGGCTGCCTTCTGCAGCAAGTGCCCCTCCTAACCCTTGGTTTCCACCCTTCATTGGTTGCACAAATTTGCCCTGCTCGGGTGGCTGTGGGGAAGGTAACTGTACCCTCCAGACACCCTTGCAGGGCAGGTAGCACTTCCTCCAGTGAGCATCCGAAATACCTTCCCCTGCGGGGATGATTAGGCCTTGCCCTGGAGAGTTCCTTCAAGGCCTTATTATCGTCTGGGACTCTCTCCTTATTGTCTTAATTAGCCCTTTCTGTTCCTGTTGCTACAGGCAGCCCCTGTGAGAGTCTGGTGATTCCCACAGGCACAGTCAGGCACATGGTGCTGTTGTAAAAAAAGGTGCTGCAAAGCTACCCCCAGAAATACCTCCTCTCCTGCCCCTGCTCTGCCGCGCTGCCACCCAGATGGGACAAAGCCCGTGTTGGCATTGACGGCAGGAAAGGTGCTGTGTGTGACACCGTTCCCTCCCGGTTCCCGGTGCAGCGCTCCCAAGGAGTAGCATTTCCCAAGCAGAAGGCACAGCAGCTGCTCTGAGGGATGTGGGGGCTCTGGGTGGGCACTGCCTGGCCCCTCGCACTCACCTCCTCCAGACAAGAAAACCATCTCCACGCCACAGCGTGACCGACCTGCTCCAGCTGGGACCGGTGCCGCTGGCTCAGCCGCGGTGTCCCCTGGCATTTGGGGATCCTGAAGAAGCAGCCGTGGAGCAGGGACTGCAGCCCGCGGGAGGGCGAGTAACAAACTTTTGTATGGTGAATTTGCAACAACTGGCCATCTTGTTCTTGAGTGAACTTTTTACTGTTTCATTTGTTTGTGTAGAATGTTTCCAAAGCTATATTAATATTTAATGTTTAATATGAGGCTGGGCTGCTCCACACTCCGTGTTGTATATTTTGGAATGGCATTGTTTAGTGAAAAGACAGCGGTAGTATTATTCTGCTCTTTGGAGGGAACAGGACAAAAACCAGACTGTCTTTTTTTTCTTAAATGAAGTGAACTTTTTGTTATGAAGTCCTAGCAGGTGTCCAGCCCTTCAGTAAAATGGTGCTCAGAACCGCCCAGCGTGTCCAGCTTTTCTTTGGGCCCTGCCAGATGGCTCCTCCCGGCCCCGTGGGAGCTCCGTGGAACAGTGTCCCCCACCGTGTGCCCCACCGCTGCATGGGTCACGCTCAGCTGGAGACCACCACCACGTCTTCCTCTCAACCCCCCCACTGAGGTTTGGGGCTACCCAAATCCCATGAAAGAATGGTTGGTTTGGGATGGGAAGCACTCCAAGTGAGTGCTGCTGGTGCTGAACTGGTGTAAACTGGCATAAATCCACGTTCCAGGTTCATTCCTAGAAACGTGCCGGGTGGGTGCTGTGCTGGCAGGAGCTCTGCCAGCCCCTGCCTGCCTGCCCACCCTTCAGCTTCTCTCTGGATCTGCCTGTTCTGTTGCTGACTGATCCAGTTTGTGCCGCAGGGCCGCTGGTGCGCTGACCCAGCAGTAATGGTGGGACCACAGCCCCAGGCAGACACCAGCTCTGCTGCCAGAGCTCATTCCTCAGGAAGGGAAGTGGTTAAGCAGTTCTCCCGCTGGCTGAGGATGTTCAGGGAAGTGTTGGCCACCTGCTGAGCCCACTGAAGTCGGTCCAAGCAGGGCTGGCCAGGCGTGAAGGGCTGCCCCAGGAGCTTGGAGGCTCTGCTGAGGCTTGGGGGGGCCTTCCTCTGCGTGCCCGAAAGCAGCAAGTGCTGCCAGTTCCCACTGCCGACTGTCCGAGCCATTTGGTCTGCCAACAATGGAGGAAGTTCTCTGATCACTGCTGAGAGGTGCTGGTGGAGCCGAGGCCACAGGTGCCCGAGGGAGCAGGGGATGCTCAGCAGCTGTGAAGCACTGGGGGTGGAGGGCTGCAGCAGAGCTGCCAGCAGAGCTCTGGCCGGTGGAGCTGCCCTTGGCCAGACATGGGCCACCCCCACGTGTTTGGCTGTGGGGTGGCTGAGGGGTTGCAGCTCAGGGTGGGAAGTTAGAACAGCCTTCAGGGGAGCCAGGCAGTGCCTGGACGCAGGCTGAGACGCCTCACTTGTCCCTCAGATCCAGCTGAGGATCCCTTCCTCCTGCTTCTAGCTTGCATTTCAAGGCTGGAGATCCTGTTACAGTCGCCTTTATCAGGCCACTTTGGATGTCCTCAGAGCAGATCAGGTTTGCTTGGCAAGATCCTTGAGATACATACATGCTGGGCAGTACTAATGGCTCTTTATCAGCTCATCTCCTACCAGGTCTCCTAGCCCAGGAGGTAGTGGTATCCAGCCACCACTCTGCGCTGCCACAGCCTCGCTGGGCATGGCCCTGCCCTTCCCCCAGGTTTCCCAGCACCTGCTGGGATCACGGCTGTGGGGAGCTCTGCCCACCACAGCCCTCGCCCCACCAAGATGCATGGGACCAGCCTACACAATGTCAGGATGTCCCTGGGGACACAGGTTTTGGCACCCCCATGGCCAGCAGCCCGGGGAGCTGCTGCTTTGTCTGCCTGTGACCTTGCTTGCCGGCGGGCGGCCAGAGCACAGCCTTGGCGTGGAGAGCACATGGCTCCTCTTCCTTCCTTCGGCCTCAGTTAATAAAAGGCACCATTCCTGCGGGACAGCAGGGTCTCTGTCGAGCCCGGCCCCAGTGCATGACTGTTCCCCACAGGGCTCTGGGGCTACCAGCTCAGCGCCTGGCCTGGCTGGTCCAAAGGATCCCAGGCAGCACCAACCTGCATGAGGTGAGTGGGTCAGGGGATGGATGGTGGTGGCCACAGTGCCAGTGCAGGAGGGAAGCAGGATCCACCCCCGGCCCGGGTGCCATTGGCCCACACCGGGGCTCCCGGTACTGCTGCTGGAGACGTGCCCTGTGTAGGCACAGACAAGCCCGTGCAGTGCAGGGCAAGTCCTGGCTGGGCTACCTGTCTCATCAGCTCTGTGTGCC
Source organism: Hemiprocne comata (assembly GCA_020745705.1). Taxonomy (NCBI): domain Eukaryota; kingdom Metazoa; phylum Chordata; class Aves; order Apodiformes; family Apodidae; genus Hemiprocne; species Hemiprocne comata. Next base: position 15,208,539 of record CM036595.1, read on the forward strand.
ACACGACCAGGCACAGCAGCCCCGCGGCGATGCTGTGTGCCAGCTCCTGGCCAGCCTGGGCACATGGCACCACCGTGCCACGCGTGGGCCACCGCTGGCTTGTACCTGGCCTCTGCCTCACCTTGGCTAAAGCTCGGTGCCGGCTGGTCCCTCCCCTCGCTTGGCACGGCTGCCGGAGGAGGAGACAGGCACCAGCAGCCCTCCTCCAGGAACAGGCGCTGAACCCAGCCCAAGCCCGGCAGGGCCAAGCTGGCTGACTCGCAGCCCACCCGGGCCACCAGCCACCTGACCAGCACACCAGGCCACTGGCCACCTGCCCAGCACGCTGGGCCCCGCAGGCACAGGTAGGAGCTGGCATGCTGGTGGGGAGCCCCGGGCATGGCTCAGCCCTGGGACAGGGAACAGCCCTTAGCACTGGGCACAGCCCTGGGGTGCAGTGCAGGCCGGGCACCGGCTGCACACAAGGAAGGGGCCACGGCGTCCTCAAAGAGATGGGCTGGGTCCCCCGGCGCTTGCAGTGCACTTCCCGGGGCTGGCATGTGCTGGACTTTGCCCAGGGAGCTGTGGCGGTGGGGAGGGCTGGGTCCTTTGGGAGGAACGTGTCCAGCCAGCGGAATTGTGGATGTGGCCAGGTGAGCACCCGGTGGGGCTGATGTCTGGCATGGCTCCACCCTGTAGCCATACCATTCCAGTTCCCACCATCGTGGCACCATCAGATGCCTGTCCCACCATGCTGCCCCGTGTGCCTCTCTGCAAGTGGCGGCGGGCGCGTTCCTGCCTTGCCGTGCCGGGAGCCTGGGGAACGCGGCGCCGCTAACTCGCCGGCCCACGAGGCGCCCTTTTGTTCACCGGCGGGGCCCGCCGTGCAGTCCGGGCCGGGGCGTGCCCGGGCTGCCGACGCCTGGCCGGCCTGGCCTCCGGGGGCGGGCGGGCGGCGGGGGCCTCCAGGCAGAAGGAATCGGCAGTGACATTCCCGTAGCCTGGAGACCGCCGTCCCTTTCAGCGGGCAGCCCATTTGAATAAGAATCGTGCACAGGGAAGGGGGGCCGCCAGCCGCCGCCATCCCATCACCGCCCTCTCCCCGGCTCATTTCTGCACGCCCCAGCCCGGGGGGCAGCAGGTCCCACGCCACCCTCGCCCCTGGCCTTGGCCCCGCCGGACGCCGCAGGACGCCAGGTACCGGGGGCACGCGGGGCTTGGGGACCCCTGCACCAGCACACAGCCCCACGCTGCCTCGCCCACCACCTTGGCGTGGCTTCTAGTGGGGACGGTGGCAGGGCAGAGTCATTGCTTCCCCCGCCACCCCAAGCCCCCCTGCCCTGGGCTGGCTCCTGCGCGGGGACAGGAAAGATGTGTTTGGGCAGCGCCAGGGCCAGGCTTTGATCCAGCACTTCCAAGGCTGGGAGCGGGCGGTACCGGGAGAAAAGGAAGCACAAAAGGCAGCTCCAGCCTAAATTTAACAGCGGGACCCTGGCCAGTGGCTGGGATGCCCTTGACAGTCGGCTCCAGTACTCTGAGCCCCACTCCCTGGCTGGCCCGGCGCTGGGACCCCTCCAGGGACATCAGTGACACTTGCGGTGGGATGGATCACAGCACAGCCCATGTGGGGTCTGGGGGTGTGGGACATGGCCAGGTGCCCACGTGTGTGTGCTGTGCCCCAACCGGGGCTGTGCAGGCCTGGGGCATGGCCATGGGGGTGGGTGCTAGCTGCCACCCCAGGGAGCTTTGGGACCCAACTGCTCCACCCAGCCCTGCTACCCAGTGCTGTCCCCTGGGTGCACCACCATGCCAGAGCTGGGTGGATGCACCCCGGGGTGCATGGCCTGGAGATGGGAGGGTCCAGGCCCCGGCCACCCTGTGCCCTGTGCTGTACCCCACACCCTGCTGCAGTGCCATCTCTGTGTCCCCCCCCAGGCAGAGCCCGTGCCTGCCCATGGACCTCCTGTCATTCTCTCTCCTGGGTAAGTGCTGGCCTAAGTAGAGCACTGTGCACAGCATCCACAATGCTGGGGGCTGCGGTGATCCTGGGCCACCAGCCCGGGCAGAGGGTGGCGGGTGGTGGTGGCGATGGCAATGCTCCCTGGCTGGCAGCAGCCAGGGCCTGACCACTGCAAATCCCAGTGGGGAATGCAGGCTGCGCTGAGCCCCGATGGGATTAGCGAGCGCCTGACCTGGCTCCTGACTCCCCCCGGCACCACTCGGCACCCTGGGAGCTGCCTGGCCCCCCAAGAGCACAGGCAGCCACCCCCTGCCCGGCCCCTCAGGCCCTGCAGCTGCCAAGCCCCCCCCCTTGTCCCCACTGCCTGCCTGGCCCCACGCCCTGCCCCCCGGTCATGAGGCCCCGGGGCTGCTGCCAGCACCTTTCCGGGTCATGGAGCTTCGTGCTGCATCAGTGGGTCAGGACACGGGGATGGGACCGGATGGGACAGCTGGGGGTGGGGAGGGTGCTGGGCAGGCTTTGAGGTGCAGGGGAGGTTTGGGGGTGCCTAGGGGCCCTGGAGCAGCCCCCAGCCCATGTCCTTGTGCTCCCTGCAGTGTGGGTGCCAGTGGTGGGGGGCTGGCAGGAGCCTGACCCGAGCCATGGCTGTTCTGGTGGCAGCTGCTACCCAGCCACTGGGAACCTGCTGGTGGGGCGAGCCCCCCGCCTGAGTGCCAGCTCCACCTGTGGGCTGGACGGGCCCCAGGAGTACTGCATCGTCAGCCACCTCCAGGTGAGCCCACCCGGCCCCGGCACCGCCCCAGGGACAGCTGGGCACCGGCGTGGCCTCCAGCCACCAATCCCTGATGGTGCCATTCCTTGGCACAGGACTCGGAGAAATGCTTCACCTGCGACTCACGGGACCCGTCCCTCCCTGAGAGCCACCGCATCGAGAATGTCATCTACCTGAGCGGCCCCCATGGCCAGCGGACCTGGTGGCAGTCAGAGAATGGTGAGGCTAGGGCAGAAGTGGGGCTGCTCCCATGTGCGTGTGCCTCAGAGCTGCATGGCCACAGGACCCAGAGGGGTCTTCCCTGGCCTTGGATGTCACCTCTCTGTCCCCCCCAGGTGTGGAGCATGTCAGCATCCGCCTGGACCTAGAGGGAGAGTTCCACTTCACCCACCTCATCATGAAGTTTAAGGTGGGTCCTAGCACATGGGTACTTGGGATTGGGTGGGATAGGATGGGACAGACCCTTGGGGGCTGTGGGGCTGGTTCCCATCCCAGCTGGGTGTCCTGCAGACCTTCCGTCCTGCGGCCATGCTGGTGGAGCGCTCGGCTGACTTTGGGCGCAGCTGGAAGGTCTACCGCTACTTCGCCTACAACTGCTCCAAGCTCTTCCCTGGCATCCCCAGCCAGCCCTTGGGGCTGGTGGACGAGGTTTTGTGTGACCAGCGCTACTCCGAGATTGAGCCCTCCAGCCATGGGGAGGTGCGTGGGGCCAGAGTGGTGCAGAGGGGGGAACAAGAGGCTGTGGTGGGATCTGGGCTCATCCACTGTTCCTCACCAGGTCATCTTCAAGGTGCTGGACCCCTCTATCCCTGTAGCGGATCCCTACAGCCCAGACATCCAGGGTGCGTGGCTGGGGGTGTCATGGCCATGGGGCTGGCAGGGTGGGTGCTGATGGTGTCATAACCCCCCAGACCTGCTGCGTGTCACCAACCTGCGGGTGAACCTCACCAAGCTACACACACTGGGGGACAACCTGCTGGACACGCGGCGGGAGGTGCTGCACAAGTACTACTACGCTGTGGACGAGCTGGTGCTGCGTGGGAGCTGCTTCTGCCATGGCCATGCTGCCCACTGTGCCCCAGCACCCGGCGCTCCAGCATCCTCTGTCCCTGGCATGGTGAGGCACATGCAACCACTGGCATGGCACGGTGCCCCATGGGACCTATTGGCCATGCTGAGCAAGGTGCTTCCCCCAGATCCACGGGCGCTGTGTCTGTGAGCACCACACACAGGGACTGAACTGTGAGCTCTGCGAGGACTTCTACCATGACCTGCCCTGGCGCCCAGCTGAGGGCTCCAGCACCAATGCCTGCCGCCGTGAGTGCCCGGCAATGGCACCGTGCTGTGCCCCAGGGCTTGGGGTCCCACGCACTGGGTTGAGGGAGTGAGGGTCCTGCATGTTGTGCCAAGGGGTTCAGCATCCTGGGGGCCATCACTTGGGGCTGGAGTTTGAGCATCCCATCTGCCAGGCTTTGGGGCTGCACATACTGCATGTGAGGCTGTGGTTTGAGGGTTCAGGATGCTGCAGGCTGTGGTTTGGGGGAATGGGGTTAGGGTGCGTTCTGATTAGGATTGGGGGCTGGGGGTTCTGCAGGCTGGGGCTTGAGGGAATGCAAATGAGGAGCTGTATCCCCAGGTTTGGGGTGGGGGTGCTGCTAGGCCGGGAATTGGGGTGCCACATGCCATGCTGTGGTGCCATCCCCTCAGGCTGCGACTGCAACGAGCACTCACACCGGTGCCACTTCGACATGGCCGTCTTCCTGGCCACGGGGAACACCAGCGGGGCCGTGTGTGACGACTGCCAGCACAACACCATGGGCCGCCGCTGCCACCTCTGCAAGCCCTTCTACTACCGGCACCCCCGCTCCGATATCCGTGCCCCCACTGCCTGCGCCCGTGAGTGCCCTGGGACCCCAGCCCCACAGCTTGCCCTGGCCCTCTGGCTCCTGGTGCTGGCAGCCCCGGCTCCCTTCTGACTCTCTCTCTCTCGGCAGCGTGCGACTGCGACCCGGCGGGATCGCTGGATGGAGGTGCCTGTGACGGGCACACAGACGTGGCACTGGGCATGATTGCGGGGCAGTGCCGCTGCAAGGAGAACGTGGCCGGTCCCCGCTGTGACCGCTGCCGGCATGGCGCCTACGGCCTCAGCCACGGAGACCCGCAGGGCTGCCAGCGTGAGATGGGACCCAGGGCTGGGCATGGAACGATGTGGGGTGGAGGGATGGAAATGGAGGGATGTGGGGTGGAGGGATGGGTATGGAGGGCTCTGAGGTGGAAATATGGTGATGGAGGGATGAGGATGGAGGGGGTGGTGATGGAGTGATGGTGATGGAGGGATGTGGGATGGAGGGATGGGAATGGAGGGATGGGAATGGAGGAATGAGGACAGAGTGATGAGGATGGAGGCGCTAGGGATGGAAGGACCTGGGATGGGGAGGGAGGGCCATGAAGCCCATGGGTTGCAGTGCCAGGTGGAAGCCCCTCACATGTGTGGGTGTGTGCATATGTGGGGGGCAGCGTGCAGGTGTGACCCGCGGGGCACAGTGGCAGGCAGCTCCCCCTGTGACCCCATCAGTGGGGACTGCTACTGCAAACGCTTCGTGGCTGGGCACTCCTGCAGCCAGTGCGTGGTGAGTGCCACAGCCTGCCCCACACCATGCTCTGTGGCCCCGACTGCAGCCCCAGGGCACCCACGGCTGGGCTGGCCCCACACATGCCCCACATTCCCCTTATCTCCCTGCAGCCCGAGTTCTGGGGCCTGAGCTACGACGTGGGGGGCTGCCGGCCCTGCTCCTGTGACTTCGGGGGAGCCTACAGCAACCGGTGGGGCCCAGCACAGCACCCGGCTGGGCACAGGGATGAAGGGCACGAGTGGGGATGGGGGTCAAGCACAGAGGGAGGGAGGGAGAGGGATATTGGTGGAGGGATGGGGACAGGGTTGGAGACAGAGAGGGAAATGGGATGAAGGGATGGAGGGGCTGGATCTCCATCCCCTGAGATTGAGGGATGAGGACAGGGATGGAGGGAGGGATGGGTGAGAACAGATCCAGGAAAAAGGAAAGATAAAGGGACAAGACTGTTACCTCCAGGTGCTCCATGGAGGATGGGGCATGTCCCTGCCGTCCTCACCTCATGGGGCGGCAGTGCGACCAGGTACAGCCCGGCTTCTTCTGTGCCCACCTCGACTACTACACTTACGACGCTGAGCAGGCCACTGGCCATGGTCATGGCCACCCCCAGCTCCCGGTGAGTCTCCTGGGGTGTGTCCCCGCACTCCTAGCCCGGGTTTGTGCATGGCTGTCAACATGCACCATGCTCCATGCATGGCTGTCACCATGCTCCATGCATGGCTGTCACCCTGTCCTGCATGTGGCTGTCACTGTGCCCCATGCATGGCACTCTCTGTGCATGGCTCCCATCCCCCGACCCCATCCCCACAGGGCGCTGTCCGGGCCGAGGTGCCCCCGGACTGCCTGGAGTACGACACTGGGGAGCCTGGGGGGCGGAAGGGACGCCCACGGCCCCACCGCAGCTCCCCCCGCACCCTCCAGCCCCGCATCCCCCCACGCCGTGGCCGCCAGCAGCCCCCCAAGGTGAGCCTAGGGGGTGGGATGGGGCATGGCTGGGCGCTGTGGGGCAGGGGGCACCAGGGGCAGAGCCAGGGAGGCCGGGGCCAAGCCGTGCCGGTGCCCTGCCCAGCCGGACGTGGAGGAGGTGGTGCGGGACAGCACCGGGCGCATGGTGACGTGGACAGGCTCAGGCTTTGCCCGAGTGCGGGACGGGGCTGGCCTGACCTCCGAGTGGACAACGTGCCCTACCCCATGGACTATGAGCTGCTGCTGCGCTACGAGCCCGAGGTGAGCACAGCTGGGGCCACGGCCATGGCCACAGCACATGTGGCACAGCAAGGCCCTGACACCTGCTCGCCTGTCACTGCAGTCAGCCGAGGATTGGGAAGCCGTGGTCAGCGTCAGCTCCCGAGTACTGCCCACCAGCCCTCGCTGTGGGAACCTGCTGCCCTCCGAGCAGATGTACCGTGAGAGCCTGCCACACAGCCAGAGGTGGGGTGGGATGGGGATGAGATGGGATGAGGGTGAGAAGAGGATGGGGAAGAGGATGGGATGAAGATGGGGATTGGGATGAGGATGGGAATGGGATGAAAATGGGGATGGAGATGGGATGAGGATTGGGTGGGGATGGGGACAAGGTTCAGGACAGGGCAGGGACAAGGACAGCCCTGCCACACTCCCAGAACTGAGGGAGGGGGATGGGATGGGATGGAAAGAAGGACAGTCCTGCCACCCAGATGAGGGAGGGGGCTGGGGACAGGGACAAGGAATGTGGCTGGGTGCTGCTACTGTCCCCTGGCTGTCCCCATGGCCCTGGGGTGCCCGTGCCCCAATGCTTGCCTCTGCACAGGTATGTGCTGCTGTCCCGGCCCTTCTGCTTCGAGCCCAGTACCCCCTACGAGGTGACCATGCGGCTTCAACGGGCTGGTGTCACCCAGCGCCACCCCAGCGCCTTCATCCTCATTGACTCGGTGAGGGGGGTCCCGCTGCACCCCATGCTGGGGGCATGCAGGGGTGGGTTGATGGGCAGGGATGGGGGAACATGGGCTGGGGTGGGCAGTGACATCCACCTGGGACTGCACGTGGTGTGAGATGGAGATGAGGATGGAGATAAGATGGGGATGAGATGGGGATGGAAAAGTGCATGTGGAAAAGGAATGGGGATGAGGATGGAAATATCAATGGGGCTGGGGGTGTTGATAGAGTTGGCGCTGGTCTTGGGGATGCCACCAGGGATGGGGATAAGGTTGCCCATGGAGATGGCAATTTGGATGGGAATATTAGTGGAGCCGGTGCTTTTGATGGGGTGGGGCCATTCAAGCCCAGGGAAGATGGATCCAGCCCAGGAGCAGGGGCCAGGTCCCACGCTGGGGGAATGGCTGTGCCCCCCCAGCCCCACCTTCTCTCTTGCTCCCACTGCCCGCTACAGCTGGTGCTCCTGCCACGGGTGTCGGAGCTTCCGGGCTTCCACGGGGCAGAGGCGGCAGCAGCGGCACGTCGGGAGGAGCTGGAGCGGTACCGGTGCCTGGAGGCATTTCACATGGCCCCCCCATCACCCCTGGCCCAGGCCTGTGCCCGCCTGGTCTGCAGCGTTTCAGCACTGCTGCACAGCGGGGCACTGCGTGAGTTGGTCCGGACGGGGCCGTGCCCAGTCCGGTGGGTCGGGATGGGGCTGTGCCCACAGCATGCAGGGTGCGGGGAGGGTGCAGACAGGGTGTGGGCACGGTGCAGGCAGGGCAGCCCAGCCCCACGCTATCCCTCCTGCCTGCAGCCTGCCAGTGCGACCCACAGGGCTCCCGCAGCAGCGAGTGCCAGGCACAGGGAGGGCAGTGCGAGTGCAAGCCCCACGTCCTCGGCCGGCGCTGCGACCGCTGTGCCCCCGGCAGCTATGGCTTTGGGCCCCTGGGCTGCAGCCGTGAGTAACAGGATCTGTGCCGGCCGGGCATCCCTCCTGTCTGTCTGTCTGTCCAGCCGTCAGAGCCCTGTTCACCTGTCTGTTCATCTGGCCATGCATGTGTCCATCTCAGTCCTGCTGTCCTGCAGCCCATGGGTTGGGTCCCTGTTCCCCTCTGTCCATCTGTCTATCCATCTACCTATCCATCTGAGTCCCACACTCCTGCCTGGGGTAGGCTCTGCCCTGTCTTGCACTCACGCACTCATCTGTCCATCTGCCTGTCCATCTGCCCACCCATGCTTCCACATGAGCCCTCTTGTGCCATAGCCCAGGGACTGGGCATGCCCTGGGTGCTGGTCCTTGTCTGTCTGTCCATCCCTGACCCATGTCTCTGACCCAAGCTGTGCCGTCCTGCAGCCTGCGCCTGCTCTCCGGAGGGCTCAGTGTCACAGCTATGTGACACAGTGAGTGGGCAGTGCCGGTGCCAGCCTGGTGCTGTGGGCCGGCAGTGTGACCAGTGCCAGCCCGGCCACTGGGGCTTCCCTGCCTGCCGGCCCTGCCAATGCAATGGGCACGCCGAGGATTGCGACCCCCGGAGCGGCAGCTGCCTGCACTGCCGTGACCACACCGACGGCCGGCACTGCGAGAGGTGAGCCTGAGCGGAGCAGAGGGGAGGGCCAGCATGGCATGGAGTGGGATGGATGAGGTGAGGTAGGATGGGATTGAGTGAGGTGAGTTGGGTTATGATGGGATTGGATGAGATGGGATGGATACAGTGGGATGAGATAGGATGGGATATGATAGTGTGAAATATGATGGGATATGATGGAGTGAGATTGGATGGGATAGTGGGATGGCATATGATGAGATGGATGAGATGAGATGGGGTGTGACAACATGGCATGGATGAGATGGGATGGTGGGTTGGGATGTGATGCGATGGGCTACGATGAGATGGAGGAGATGGGAGATGATGGCAAGGCATGGCATAGATGCAATGGGATGGGTGGGATGGGATAGACCCCTGGGGCACCCACCTCCTGTCCTCACAGGTGCCAGGATGGGTACTATGGGGACCCAGTGCTGGGCTCAGGGCAGCAGTGCCGGCCCTGCCCCTGCCCCGGCTACCCCGGCACACAGCACTACCATGGAAGTGCCTGCCACGCTGACGAGGAGACCCACCACATCGTCTGCCTCTGTGCACCTGGATATGCTGGTGAGGGGCAGGGTGGACACCAGAGCATCAGGGACTCCCAGCCCTGGGGCTGCGGGACCCCTGGCACCCACAGCCCAACTCCCCACAGGGCCCCGCTGTGACCACTGCTCCCCTGGCTACTTTGGGGCACCGGAGATGGAGGGGGGTGTGTGTCGGCCCTGCCAGTGCAACAACAACATTGATGCCAGCGACCCGGGAGCCTGCGACCCCCGCACGGGGCACTGCCTGCGCTGCCTGTACCACACTGCCGGGCCCCACTGTGCCCATTGCCAGCCTGGCTACTATGGCAATGCCCTGCACCGCAGCTGCCGGCGTGAGTGGGTGGGGGGGCTGTGCCAGGGCGGGGGCCATGCAAGGGTTCAGGGATGTGCAGGGGTTTTTTGGGGTGATGGCAGGGGCTCAGAGTGGGGGTGAGGCTTGGGGCTGTGTTGGGGTCAGGGGGATTGGGGGTGTGACAGGGGGTTGGGCATGGTTTGGGGGTGTCTGGGGGTTTGGGGCTGAAGGAGATCAGGGCCAGGTGGAGTTTGGGGCTGTCAAGGGAGTTTGGGGGTGTCTGGGGGTTTGGGGCTGAGGGAGATCAGGGCCAGGTGGAGTTTGGGGCTGTCAAGGGAGTTTGGGGCTGTCAGGGGCATTTGGGGCTGTCAAGGGTGTTTGTGCCTAGGGTTGTCAGGGCGGCTGGGGCTATGCATGCATTTGGGGCCAGGGGATTCAGGGTGATGGGGGCAGGTTCCACAAGGACATGGCCTGGGCAGGGGCTGGGGACTGAGCCCCACACGGTCACCCACCTGCCTGCAGGCTGCAGCTGTGACCCACGGGGCACCCTGGCCTCCCACTGCACTGCTGGCACCTGCGACTGTGACCGCGGCACGGGTGCCTGTGCCTGCCGGCCCAACGTGGTGGGCAAGAGCTGCGACCACTGCGCACCCCAGTTCTGGAGGCTGGGGGGAACAGAGGGCTGCGAGCCCTGCGGCTGCCACCCCACACACGCCCTGCACCCCTTCTGCGATGTGGTGAGACCCCCAGCACCCCAGCACGGCTCTGCTGCCGTCCCAGTGGCCAGTGAGCAGCCCAGCTGAGCACGCTGCTCTTGCTGCAGGTGACCGGGCAGTGCCAGTGCCAGCCTGGTTTTGGGGGCCGTGTCTGCTCCCAGTGCCAGGACCATCACTGGGGAGATCCTGAACATGAGTGCCGAGGTGGGGGCACATCCCAGGGACTGGGATGCAAGGGATCTGGGGACATGAGGTGTCTGGGGACATGGAGGTCCTGGTGAATTGTGGGTCTTGGAGAAACAGGGGGTCATGGAGGGACCCTGGGTGCATGGTGGGACTCTAAGGCCCTGGGGGAAACACGGTGGGATTTGAGGACATAAGGGACCCTGGGGACACAGTGGAAGACTCTTAACATGAGGAGCCTGGGGAGACAGTGGGACACTGGGGACACAGAGGACTCTGGTGACTGGATCCTACGGGGACATTGTGAGGTTATGGGGACACGATAGGATCTTTCAGATGGTGGTGACCCTGGAGTCAAAGCTCAATGCTAGCAATGTGGTGGGACTGCGGGGATATAGGGGACCCTGGAGACACAGTGGGATATCGGGGACATAGAAGACCCTGGGGGCATGGTGGGTCTCTGGGAATATGGGGGACTCAGGGGACCCGGGGTACAGGGTGGAATTGTGGGGACATAGGAGACCCTGGAGACATAGTGGGACCTTGGGGACAGGGTGGGACCCTGGAGATGCAGGGGGACATAGTGTGATGCTGGGGACATGGTGGCAGTCCAGGGACGCAGGAGTCCCTGGGGAGGCCAGGACGTGATGCCACCTGTCTCCGCAGCCTGCGAGTGTGAGCCGCTGGGCGCCGAGAGCCCGCAGTGCGAGCAGACCAGCGGGCAGTGCCGGTGCCGGCCGGGCTTCGGGGGGCTGCGCTGCGACCGCTGCCAGCGGGGCTACCAGGAGGCCTTCCCCCGCTGTTCGCCCTGCCACCCCTGCTTCGGGCGCTGGGACCCTACTCTGGGCAGCCTGCAGGATGGGCTGCAGCACCTGAGGATGCAGGCACAGGCACTGCAGGATGGGGTGTCTGCCCCCCAGCTCAGCCCCCGCCGCCTGCGAGCACTGGAGGAGGGCTTGGGGCACGTGGAGCGGCTGCTGGGTGATGGAGGCAGCCCTGGCAGCCCCCTCCTCAATGGGCTGCCTGGGTGGCTGGACAACACCAGGCAAGTGTGAGCGGTGGGCTTGGTGGTGGGGACCCCCATTTTGTAACACCAAAAAGCTTGAGGCTTCTCTGCCCCCCAAAGAATGGAGCTGGATGACTTCTGGAAGCAGCTCCAAGAACTGGAGCAACGTCTGGATCAGCTGGCACATGCAGACGTCCGGCAACGTGACTGGCTAGCCAGGCTGAGCCATCAGCTGGGGGGTCTCAACCAAACCACCTCCCACCTCCAGATCCTCCTCGGCACTGTGGTGGCAGCTGGATTCAGTGGTAAGAGCATCCAGCGAGGATTAGTGGGCTTCAGTGCCAACCATCCCAGCTGCACCCTGACACCGTCCCTCACAGAGTCGTACCGCAGCATCCTGGCATCGGCAGAGGACTCTCGGCAGGCAGCGGCGGTGGCCAACGGCACAGCTGGAGAGCTGAACAGGTCACAGATGACACGGCAGGCAGCTGAGCGGGTGCTGCGGCAGCAGGGCGATGCTTTCCGCCGCGGTGCGGCTGCGGCACGGAAATCCTTGCGGGAGACACGGAAACGAGTGATGGGACTCAGCATCACCAGGATCAATGAGAAGGTAAGAGTGGGACCAGTGAGGGAGCAGATAGGCTTATGGTGGGAGAACCCCGTGCTGGGGCGGCACAGGGTTCTCCCCCTACACAGTGTTGAGCTGCCATCTCTACCACTGGCATCCCCACAGATTTGTGGGGTGCCCGGGGACCAGAGCTGCGAGCAAGCACCTTGTGGAGGAGCCTTGTGCCAGGACAGCATGGGGACACGGCGCTGTGGTGGCACAGGATGCATGGGGGCACTGCCCATCTCGGCTCGGGCCCTGAGCAGCGCCCATAACACCTCGCAGCAGCTGGAGGTGGCATTGGGGCAGCTGGGGGTTGTGGTGCAGAAGGTAGGGGTGGTGGCTCTATGGCACTTTTTGGTGTCCCCTTGTGTCCCCTTTGCATGGCCTGCTTTTGCCCTTTCCATGCCACTTTGATGTCCCCTTCCATGTCCTGCTTATGCCTTTTCCGTGCCCTTTTGCTTTTCCCATTGCATGTCCTTCTTGTGCCCTTTCCATGCCACTTTGATGTCCCATTCCACATCCCACTTATGCCCTTTCCATGTCCCTTTGCATGTGCCCTTGCACATCCTGCTTGTGCCCTTCCCATGCCCCCAAGCATGCACCCCCTGTATGTCCCTCTTACACCCCTTTGCAGATGCCCCTTGTGCCACTTTTGTGCCCCCTCAGGCCACTGAATTATGTCCCCTTGCACCTACTCCTTGCCCCTGCGTACCCTGTTGCACACCCTCTCATGTCCCCTTGCATGACCCCCGTGCACCCTTGCACACCCCATTACACCCCTTTGTATGCCCCCATCCTGTCCCTGTGCGTGTCCCCTTGTACCCCCTGTGCCACCACTCAGCCCCATGTCCCCCAGACACAGGAGGTGCAGGAGCTGGCACGGGGGGCACGGAGCCAGGCAGAGGAGGCCCTGGGGCGCTCGCAGGCCACCCGCAGCCGTGCCGAGAAGGCAACAGCCCAGCTGCGGGACTTCATCCGCCGCATCAAGGCCTTCCTGGCAGGTAGCACTGACAGGGGGTGGGTACATAGGCATGGTGGCGGTCAGTGCGCCCACCGTGAGCCTACCCCACTCCCATCTCCCCACAGAGGAAGGAGCTGACCCAGGCAGCATCGAGCTGGTGGCCCGGCAGGTGCTGAACATCTCCCTGCCCAGCAGCCCTGGCCGGATTCAGGAGCTGCTGCAGGAGATGCAGAAGAGCATCGGCCAGCTGGAGGGGGTGGATGCAGTGTTGAACAGCACGGCACAGGGGCTGGCCAAAGCACGGGGCCTTCTGGCACAGGGGCAGGATGCCAGGTGAGTGGCAGGTGACATGCCGGGGCGTGCAGGGAGTGAGGGTCCATCCTGCAGTGCTGGCAGGGGCTGGTGCTGCTTGTGTGGCCGCAGGGAGCGAGCAGAAGGTGTGAGGGATGAGCTGGTGGGGACACAGCGGGCGCTGGAGGCGGCACGGATGCAGGCAACAGCAGCAAGAACCACCCTGCGGAGCGCCAGAGATGCCATCCGGGCGGCCGAGGGCAGAGCCAAGGAGGTGAGGGGCACCGGGGTTGCGGGTACACCGGGATGGGGAAGTAGGGGCAAATGCCACTGGAGTGGCCAGGTAGTGGGGATGGTGCTTGGGGCACACCAGGGGCAATGGGGTCAGTGCCATGGGGGCGCTAGGAATAATGAGGTTGGTGGTGTGGGTGCACTAGGAGCAATGGGGTCAGTACTATGGGTATAATGGGTGTAACGGAGTTGGTGCCATGGAGAACAAGGCCAGTGCCATGGGCACACAGAGGGTAGTGAGGCTGTGCCAGGGGGACAGGGATGGTGTGGGACGGGTGCTGTGGGTTGGCCAAGGCAGTGGGGCTGGCATGGTGGGTGCGATGGCAGCCAGTGCCCATGCCTGCCCAGGCGGAGCGCAGGCTGCAGGCCCTGGAGGGGAAGGAGTCACAGGCGCAGCGGCGGCTGCGGGAGCTGGCGGAGCGTGTCACCGCGCTGCAGGAGCAGGGCCGGGATGCCCGCCGCCTGGCACAGCAAGCCAAGGATGGGGCACAGCGTGCCACCGCTACCTCGGGGACACTCAGCCAGGTAAGCCCCAGCCCTACCTGGCCATGGTGTAACACCGAGGGGGTACAGAGTGCCAGGGGGAGGCTCAGTGTCCCCATGCCCTTGTGCCACCAGGACCTGGCGCAGGTGACGCAGCGCTACGTGGTACTGAAGGGCCGGGTGAGCGGGCTGGCTGGGGTGTCTGGCGGGGCCCTGCAGCGTGTGACACAGCTGACAGCGGAGGCCAGGGACCTCCTGAACAAGGCCAACAGCAACAAGAGGAAGCTGGAAGGTGAGAGGGGAGTATGCAGTGGGGGTACTCCTCACCACCTCTGTTCCCACCTCGCTGTGCATGTCTCCCCTTGTCCCCCTGGGCACATCCTGCCTGGTGCCCCAAGGATGTGTCCCTGAGGGTGACACGGGGTGACACCCTGACCACGTCCCCCTGTCCTGCAGAGCTGGAGCAGCACTTTGGGGCCAACGAGCGGGTGATGGCGGCAAAGGCGACGCGACTGCTGGCGTTGGAGCAGCGGGTCTGGGGGCTTTTGGAGGAGATCCGGGAGAGGGCCAACGCTTATGCCACCTGTTAGGGATCGGGACCAGGGATCGGCCCTGCGCCGCAGCCCGGGGGTCCTGTCCCCTCCGCGGGCGCCTGTAGCGCGTCCGCACCTGCAAATAAAGCCCTGAACAGCGGCTGCCTGTGTCCGGTGCCTGCCTCCGCTCTCCCTGCCTGCTCCCTGCCCGCCGCCCGCGCTCCCCGCTCCGGCCGGGATCCGCCCCGCGCTTTCCGCGCAGCCCCGAGCGCTGCGCCCGCCGCCCAGCTCGGACGGGGAGGGGGAGCGGGAGGGACCGGCACTGGGACGGGAACGGGAACCGGCGGGGCGGGACAGGAACGGGACGGGACGGGACAGCCGGGCACCTGCCGTGCGCCCCCCTTTGCGCCCCCGTTACGTCCCCTTTGCACCCCCCCCCGCTTGCCCCCTGCCCTCCGTTGCGACCCCTTTGCCCCCGCGTTGAGCCTCGCGATGCGGAGCCCCGGTGCTCTCCTGCTGCTGCCGCTGCTGGCCGGTAAGTCCGCTCCTCCCTCCACGACGGGGTCCGGTGGGGGCCAGGGTCCGTCCCGGCCCCGCCGCCCTGTTTCCGGGCGGTCGCGGTAAGGGCCCCGCTCGCCCACTCCCCCCCCGCCCCGAGCCTCGCAGCGCTCTCAGCCGCCCGCTGCCCCTCAGGGCTAGGGGGGTCTTCGGCCCCCGACACCCCTCAGGGCTGCGCCCGCGGCAGCTGCTACCCGGCCACCGGGGACCTGCTGGTGGGGCGAGCCCCCCGCCTGAGTGCCACCTCCACCTGCGGGCTGCGCCGGCCCCAGCCCTACTGCATCGTCAGCCACCTCCAGGTGAGCCAGACGGGAACCGGGGGGACGGGATGGGGACTGGATGAGGATGAGGTGGATGGGACAGGGATGAGGACACACACACACCCAAGCCCCCTGTTCGCAGGAAGAGAAGAAGTGCTTCATCTGTGACTCGCGGCAGCCCTATGACACCCTTGCCAACACCAACAGCCACCGCATTGAAAATGTGGTCACCACCTTCGCCCCCCGCCCCAAGAAAGCCTGGTGGCAGTCGGAGAATGGTGAGTGGCGGGCGGGGGTGGTGGAGTGTCCCTGGGGGCTCTCCTTCCCTTCCTCCCACGCTGAGGAAGTGTGACTCAGCCAGCAGCCATGGACGCGCCCCTGGACCATGGCTGGGTGGGAGGACAAGCCCCAGGGATCCACGGGTGGGTGCTTCCCACAATCATGCTTGGTGTTGCCCAGGTGTGGAGCATGTCAGCATCCAGCTGGACCTGGAGGCCGAGTTCCACTTCACCCACCTCATCATGACCTTCAAGGTGGGTTCTGGCACACGGGTACCCGGGATGGGATGGGACTGGATGGGAGAGGATGGTACGGGATGGGGGCTGCAGGGCTGGCCCCCAACCCAGCTGAGTGTCCTGCAGACCTTCCGCCCAGCGGCCATGCTGGTGGAGCGCTCGGCTGACTTTGGGCGCAGCTGGAAGGTCTACCGCTACTTCGCCTATGACTGTGCCACCGCCTTCCCCCACATCCCCCGTGGGCCCCCACGCCGCGTTGATGACGTTGTCTGCGAGTCCCGCTACTCTGACATCGAGCCCTCCACTGAGGGGGAGGTGAGGCCCTGGAAGCACCACAGGATGGTCGTGGGACCCACTGCTCTCCCCTCACCACCCTGCCTTCCCCTCCAGGTGATCTACCGGGTGCTGGACCCCGCCATCCCTATCCGGGACCCCTACAGCCCCTCCATCCAGAGTGAGTCGCCCAACCCGGGCTCCTGCCTGGCTGCTCTATTTTGGGCTCAGCTATTTTCGCTGCTCTCTCCCTGCTCTGAGCCCCATGGTGGGGTCAGGGCCAGGTCCAGCCTGCAGAGGCTCAGGCCCCTCCTGCATTCCCTCTCCCTATGGGAGCTGCTAAAGGTCGGGCTGCATCGAGGCGAGCAGAGGGGGACGGCTGTACCAGAGCCATGCCAGAGCCAAGCCCAGTGCTGAGCAGTGGTTGCGGTGCAGGATGGTGCTGGTGATGGGCAGAGGAATTGGGCTGGGCGCAGAATGCAGTGGGTTAATCACCCAGGGCTAAATTTAGGCTGGGAGCAGGAGGGGAGGAATCTGCAGGGCAGGGCTGCTGGGAAGCTGCAGTCTCGGGGGAGCCATCCTGTCCTGCTGGGGGACCTCCAGGCTGCACCCACCAGACACTACCATCCTCCAGGCACAGCCCCAACACCTAGAAAGGTGCCCTAAGCCCAGGGTGTTTGTTCTGCACTATTGGGGTCCCAGCCTGCATCTGCTGAGGGGCCTGCATAGCCCTGGTAACTGTGCACCATGTGCATGGGAGCCAAGCCACTGCAGCTACCTGCAGCCCAGCCTGGCCACATGCAACCACATGTACGTGAGCCAAACCACGTGCAGCCTGATGGTGCACAGGTGAAGTGAACCATTCCCGGCTCTGCTGAGCCACCCACCTCCCCCAGGGCCATGCCAACATGGGTCTCTCCCTTCCCAGACCTGCTGCGTGTCACCAACCTGCGGGTGAACCTCACCAAGCTGCATACGCTGGGGGACAACTTGCTGGACTCACGGCGAGAGATCCGGGAGAAGTACTACTACGCGCTCTACGAGCTGGTGATGCGTGGGAACTGCTTCTGCTATGGGCACGCCTCCGAGTGCGCCCCACTCAGTGGGGCCCCTGCCACCGCTGACGGCATGGTATGGCCAGCTAGCCTGCCATGTCCTGCTGGAGCTGAGTAGCTGTGCTGCCAGCTCCTGCAGCCCCTCACCGTGGTGTCCTGGCAGGTCCACGGGCGCTGCGTCTGCAAGCACCACACACAGGGGCTGAACTGCGAGCGCTGTGCAGACTTCTACCATGACCTGCCCTGGCGCCCAGCTGAGGGCTCCAGCACCAATGCCTGCCGTCGTGAGTGCCCAGCACTGGCTTCTGGCACAGAAATCCCAGTACCGGGGCTGGCAGGCCGTGCCACGCCTGGGGTTTTGGGGTACTGTGTGCTGGGATGTGATTGGGTGGGGACTGGCATCCAGCAGACTGGCACTGGGGTGTTTGGGATGCCACTGGCTGTGGTTTGTGGAGGTTTGGGTTTGGGGTGCTACATACCAAGGTGAGGGGGTCAGGGCTGGCTGGGGAGGTTTGGCACTGGGGGTGCTGCTAGGCCGGGAATTGGGGTGCCACATGCCATGCCGTGGTGCCATCCCCTCAGGCTGCGACTGCAACGAGCACTCGCAGCGGTGCCACTTCGACATGGCCGTCTTCCTGGCCACGGGGAACACCAGCGGGGCCGTGTGCGACGGCTGCCAGCACAACACCATGGGCCGCCGCTGCCACCTCTGCAAGCCCTTCTACTACAAGGACCCCAGCAAGGACCTGCGGGACCCCGCAGTGTGCCGAGGTTGGTGCCAGGGGGTGGGCACGGCACAGGCTGCGTGGGGTGGGCTGGGGGGTTGGGGTGCTGACCCTGCCTGTGTCTCCAGCCTGCGACTGTGACCCTGAGGGCTCTCTGGATGGTGGGCTGTGTGACGGCGCTGATGACCCAGCCCGGGGGCTGATCGCGGGGCAGTGCCGCTGCAAGGAGCACGTGGCTGGTCCCCGCTGTGACCGCTGCAAACCCGGTTTCTTCGGCCTCAGCACTGCCAACCCACAGGGCTGCCAGCGTAGGTACTGGGGTGGCACCCGCCAGCGTCGGGCTCATGGCTTGGCACTGCCGGACACCACTGGCTCTCTGTGCAGGGTGTCAGTGTGACCCCCGTGGCACGGTGGCTGAGGGCAGCCGGTGTGACCCCCCTCAGCAGTGAGTGTTTCTGCAAGCGGCTGGTGACCGGGCGCAACTGCGACCAGTGCCTGGTGAGTGGGGCTGTGCCGGGGCCCGTGCATGGTGCTCGGGGCCATGGCACCATAGCCAGGCGCTCCCTGACGCCCTTGCCCTCTGCAGCCTGAGCACTGGGGACTAAGCCACGACCTCCCAGGCTGCCGACCATGTGACTGCGATGTGGGAGGTGCCCACGACAACTTGTGAGTCTTCGTGGGGATGCAGGGGTGAGGGGGATCCCTGCTGGCATCAGGGCTGATGGTGCCACTGTTGCACCAGGTGTGCCGTGGAGACGGGGCAGTGCCGGTGCCGGAGCCACGTGGTGGGACGGCAATGCAGCCAGGTGAAGCCTGGCTTCTACCACATCAACCTGGACCATTACACCTATGAGGCTGAGGATGCTCGACTGCATCAGGTAAGGGATGAAGGTGTCCCTGGCGGGGGACATCAGGCAGAGCAGGGCACCAGGTGACTCTTTACAGGGTCCCCAGGCTAGCAGGAACCCTCTCTGTCCCAATGGGGCAGTGGGGCAGAGTAGTACCTACTGGTCAAGGTAAGATCCCATCTCACAACTGCACCTTGCACCAGGGCTCAGTGGTGGAGCGTGAACCACCCACAGACCACCCAGCTTCGTGGACGGGTACGGGCTTTGCCCGCATGCTTGAGGGCAGCTGGGTGGAGTTTCACGTGAGGGACGTGCCTTTCTCCACCGAGTACAATGTGATCATCCGCTATGAGCCCCAGGTGAGCACTGGATGGTGAAGCTAACAGTAGGATGTATTGCCAGTTGGGAGTGGTGGTGGGGAGTGCTGGCTGGTGAGGCTTTTTGGCACAGCTCCTTCTCTGCTGGCAGCATCCAGAGCCCTGGCAGGAGGTGAGGGTGAGGGTGCTGCGCCCCAGCCCCATCTCAGCCAGCAGCCCTTGTGGAAACACCATCCCAGCCGATGACCAGCTCTCCACCAGCCTCCCCTCCGGTGCCAGGTGAGCACCTTGTCTGGCCCAGGCTGTGCTGTGACTTGTGGGAGGCACTTGGCTGCCCATGCTCTGCTTTTCCCCCTCCTCCCAGGTATGTGGTGCTGCCCTGGCCTGTCTGCCTGGAGCGAGGTGTCTCCTACACCATCCGTCTGGAGCTGGGCTGTGCCACTGCTCAGCAGGATCCCACTGCCAGCGTGCTCATTGATTCGGTGAGGAATGGCTGGACAGCCAGGCAGTGGGGCAGAGGACAACCACCCTTTTGAGGGGCAGGGTGTGGCCACAGGGGACACGGGGAGAGACAAGTGTGACATTCCACCAACTTGACCCTGCAGCTGGTTCTAATGCCCCGTTACTCCTCGCTGGAGATGTTCATCGCTGGTGACCCTGACTCCATGGAGCGCCGGGAGACCTTTGAGCGGTACCGCTGTGCCCAGCCCTTCCATGCCGCGGGGCCCTCGCCCGTGGCTGAGCCCTGTTCCAGCCTTCTCCACAGCCTCTCAGCCATCCTGCACGATGGGGCTCTGCGTGAGTATGGCCCCGTGCCCCATCCATGCCCCACGGTGGCCACCACCGCTGCTCAGCCAGCTCTCTACCCGCTCTCTGCCCACAGCCTGCCTCTGCGACCTCCAGGGCTCTCTCAGCGCCGAGTGCCAGCCCCAGGGAGGGCAGTGCCGGTGCAAACCCAATGTCATGGGACGGCGCTGCCACCGCTGCTCCCCAGGAACCTTCGGCTTTGGGCCCAGCGGGTGCCGAGGTGAGTCCCACAGAGCTGTGTCAGTCTGGCCAGGAGAGGAGCCCAGGCACCCTGGGGCTGTAGGGGCCAGGAAGGGATCCTCCCCATGTGCCAGGGCAGATGCCATGGGTGCCATGCCTTTCAGCATGCCAGTGCAGCAGCGAGGGGTCAGTGAGCACCGTCTGTGACAGCACCACGGGGCAGTGCTCCTGCCGAGAAGGTGCCTATGGCCCACGCTGCGACCGCTGCCAGCCTGGCCACTGGGGCTTCCCCGCCTGCCGGCCCTGCCAGTGTAATGGGCACGCCGAGGACTGTGACCCCCAGACCGGCAGCTGCCTGCGCTGCCGCGACCACACCGACGGCGAGAGGTGCCAGAGGTAAGTGGGGTGTGTGCGGGGAGCAGGGCAGCGTGCCACCCACAACCGCGGCTCTGCTGACTGCCTGCCCGCAGGTGCGCAGCTGGGCACTTCGGGAACCCGGCGCTGGGCTCCGGGCAGCACTGCCGGCCCTGCCCCTGTCCTGACGGACCCGGCAGTCCCCGCCACTTCGCCGCCTCCTGCTACCAGGACAGCCACTCCCGGCAGGTCGTCTGCCAGTGCAGCCCCGGGTACACAGGTGGGTGCCTGCCACAGCATGCCTGGTGCCCTCGAGGGTCCCCCCTCCCCAGGCACTGCCCGATGCCCTGTGCCGGCAGGTCCCCGCTGCGACGAGTGTGCCCCTGGGTACTACAGGGACCCGCTGCAGCCTGGTGGGCACTGCCTGCCCTGCCAGTGCCATGACAACATCGACATGACGGACCCAGAGGCGTGTGACCAGCGCACGGGGCAGTGCCTGCGCTGCCTCTACAACACAGCGGGGCCACGCTGCGCCGAGTGCCAGCCTGGCTACTATGGGGATGCCACACGTCACAGCTGCAGGCGTGAGTATCCACCACCATGCCAAGACCTGCCTCCAGGGCCCAGGATGTTTCTGGTGACCATGCATGCCCGTGGTTGCCCCTGCTCATTCACAACGCTCTAGGGGGGCCCTGCAGCCCTGCCCTGCTCTGAGCAGTCTTCTCTGCCCAGCACTGCCGCCCCATAATTGTCCCCATGCCCAACTTGTCCTATCCTCTCTACATCCTCATCTCATGCCCATTCCTGTCTCCATTGCCATCCCATTCCCACTGCCAGCCTGGCTCTGTTCTCATTCCATCCTTATGCCCTCTCTATCCTTACCCTGTCATTGTCCCATCTCCATCCCATCCCCTTCAGTGGTCCTCATGCTGTTCACACCCCTTATTTGCCCATTCTCTGTCTTGTCCTGCCTCTACCCTCACCCGTCACCATCCCCATCTGGTCCCTGCCTGGGTTCCCATACCGTCTGCACCGCCATCGCATCTCCATCTCAACCTTATGCTCTTCCTGTTCCTGTCCTCAACGTGTCCCTATCACCTATCCCTGCTCAGCACCCATCTGGTTCCAGGTTGCTCCTGCAATGCGCTGGGCACTGACCCCAGCACCTGCGGGCCCCAGCAGTGCCAGTGTGACAGGCATAGTGGGCAGTGCCACTGCCTGCCCCACGTGGAGGGACAGAGCTGCGACCGCTGCAGCCCCAACTTCTGGAACCTGGGCAGCGGGCAGGGCTGCCAGCCCTGTGCCTGCCACCCCCAGAACACCCTGACACCCTCATGCAACCAGGTGAGATGGGGAGGGGAACACCGGGCTGCTGTGGGGCGCGGGGTGTGCCACAGCTGTGCCAGCCTTGGCGCTGCCATGTCTTTCAGTTCACAGGGCAGTGCTCATGCCGGCCGGGCTTTGGGGGCCGGACCTGCACGAACTGCCAGGAGCACCACTGGGGCGACCCACGGCAGCAGTGTCGAGGTGAGAGCTGGTGCTGGTATGGGGTCCACGGCAAGCCTCACAGCACCCTGACCCCACTGTTCCCACAGCCTGTGACTGTGACCCCCGCGGCGTCGCCAGCACCCAGTGCCACCGCAGCAGCGGCCACTGTGACTGCCGGCCCGGCATCTCCGGCATCCGCTGCGACCAGTGTGCCCGGGGCTTTGCTGGCACCTTCCCCACCTGCCAGCCCTGCCACCCCTGCTTTGGGGACTGGGACCGGGTGGTGCAGGACCTGGCAGCTCGCACCCGGGCTTTGGCGCAGCAGGCCAGCCTCCTGCAGCACACCGGGGCTGCTGGTGCCTTTGGGGGCTCCTTCCAGCGGCTGGAGGAGAGCCTGGCCACCGTGCGTGATGTGGTGGCTGCCCGCAATGCCACTGCTGCCACTGCCACTCAACTGACGCACACCATGGAGGAGCTGCGGTGAGCACCCAGTACAGGGCATGGCTCCCGGTGTGTCCCCAGGGGCCGGTTGTCACCCCTTTCCCTTGCAGGCAGCAGATCGAGGAGGCAACGGAGAGGCTGACACGGCTGGAGGGGGAGCTGACGGCTGCCCAGGACGCCAACTTCAATGCCAGCCATGTGTTGAGTGCGGTGGACCGGGGCGCCCGTGGCCTCAACCATAGCTTGCAGGACCTGCAACAGCAGCTGCACACCCTCAAGACCTCCAACTTCCTTGGTGAGCTGCGCTGCAGAGCTAGGCTGGGGCAGCAGGGCTGTGACCAGGGGTCTCATGGTGCCCCTGCAACCCCCAGGTGCCTACGACACCATCCGCCAGTCCCACAGGGAGTCACAGGATGCTGAGCGTCGGGCGGATGCCTCCACCCGCGTCGTTCCCAGCCCTGTCAGCACCTCAGCTGCCACCCGGCACCGCACTGAGCAGCTCCTGGCCAGCCAGCGAGACGACTTCAACCGCCAAAACGCAGCCAGCCGGAGGGCACTGATGGACCTGGCGGCGAGGACGCAGGCACTGAGCCTTCACCCACTCAACGAGAAGGTGGGATCTGGAGAGGGGGCCAGGGGGATGGTGCCCAGAGCTGCTCTGAGCCCCTGCTGCCTTTGCAGGTCTGCGGAGCGGCAGGTGATGTGCCCTGTGCCGAGAGCCCCTGTGGGGGAGCTGGGTGCCGGGACGAGGACGGGACACGGCGCTGTGGGGGTCTGAGCTGTGGTGGGGCTGCGTCCACGGCTGACAGTGCACTGGACCGGGCACGCCATGCCCAGGAGGAGCTGCGGCAGGCTGCTGGCGATGTGGCCCAGCTGTCCCACAGGGTATGTGGCGCATGGGTGAGAGCAGGTGGCACAGCTGTGGGGGCCTGCGCTGAGTGTCTCTGCCCCTGCCCAGGTGGCCGAGGCCAAGGGGAAGGCGGATGAAGCCCGGCTGCGTGCACAGGCAGCCCTGGACAAGGCGAACCAGACCAGAGCCCGCACGGAGAGCTCCAACAAGGAGCTGCGAGAGCTCATCAGCCACATCAAGGCCTTCCTGAGCCGTGAGTGCCAGCTTGCCGGGGTGGGGCTGGCCTCCCTGGCCTGGTGCTGTGTGGCTCTGCACCTGCACTGCACCTGCACCACACTGCACTGTGCCACCCTGTATGGTTCCCACACTGCCTGTGGGCTGCACTGCCCCAGCACTGCACTACACTGCACAGCCCCTGCCCCACACTGTGTTGCATGGTCGCTGCCCTGCCCATCCTGTGCCCCCCAACCATTCCCTTCCCCCCTGTCTTGTCCCATGCTCCATTGGCTCCCCCCTACCCTCCACTGCCCCTCCGTCCTTCTGTCCCCTCCACCCTGGGGTGCTGCTGGGGACACACTGACAGCTCCTGCCCGCAGAGGAGGGGGCTGACCCTGAGAGCATCGAGGTGGTAGCCAGCCGGGTGCTGGAGCTGTCACTCCCCGCCGCGCCGGCCCAGATCCACCGCCTGGCTGAGGAGATCAAGACACGGGTGCGCAGCTTAGCCAGCGTGGACACCATCCTGGAGCAGACAGCTGGCGACGTGCGCCGGGCTGGGCAGCTGCTGCAGGATGCCCAGCGGGCCAGGTGAGGCCGGGGACATGGGGATGCAGCGCCCCCAGGGACCCCCAGCCCAGGCTGGCTCTGAGGCCATGCCACCCTGGCTCCAGGTCACGGGCAGAGGGGGTGCGGGGCACAGCCGAGGCGGTGCGGCAGGCGCTGGAGGAGGCACGGCGAGCCCAGGGCATGGCTGAGCAGGCACTGCACCATGCTGCTGGTGACATCCAGCACAGCGAGAGAGCCATTGGCACGGTAAGGGCTATGTCCTCGTGACCTCAGCCCCACCATAACCTCAGCTCTGCCCATCTTCACCGAGTGGGCACCCTGACCATGCCTGTCCCCCATGCCACTGGTCCCCAGATGCAGGACCAGACAGCAAGTGCAGAGCAGCAGCTGGCAGGTGCCATGGGGCAGATCGGGCTCCTGGATGGACAGACAGATGCCCTGAAGGTGAAACGTGCCAACAACAGCCTGGCAGCCACACGTGCCCAGGAGGCGGCCAGCGCCGCCCGGGACCGAGCCAGCGAGGCCAAGCAAGTGGGTGAGGAGCATGGGGATTGGGTTTGGGTACCAGGGGGTCCCGCTGACTGGCCCTGCTGCCTGGTAGGTGCTGGAGGGGCCACTGCGGGACCGGTACCGGACAGCGCAGGAGCTGGTGGAGCACCGGGCGCAGGGCGCGCGGCAGGCGGGCAGCCGGGCTCAGCAGCTGCGGGACGAGGCTGCTGGGCTGCTGCGGGATGCCCAGGGCAAGCTGCAGCGGCTGCGAGGTGAGGCTGGGGTGGGGGTTTGGGGGGTGGCAGTAGCGGGGGGCTGGGCTGACCCACGTTTCCCCCCGTCCCCACAGCACTGGAGGAGGAATATGAGCGAAACGAGCGAGTGCTGGATGCCAAAGCAGCCCAGCTGGATGGGCTGGAGGCCAGGATGAGGGAGGTGCTGGCCACCATCAACCAGCAGGTTCAGATCTACAACACCTGCCAGTGATCCTCCTGTGGGGCCTGGACTCCCCGACACCCTCCCCCTGCCCAGCCCCTGCTTGCCCCTACAGCAGAGGGCAGGGTGGGGGCTGCGGGCCACCCACCCACGTGTGAATAAAGTGACAGAGCAAGACTGCCTTCTCTGTGCCCCGTGCTGTGGACCCCCATGTCTGAGCGGGTGGTCCCACAGTGGCCTCCCTGAGCCCCTGGGGTGCGAGCCACTTGCTACCCCAGGGTGTAGGGCACTGTGGGGCTGGGGGTCAGCTGGGGGGCTGTGGGGCAGGCTGCGCGGCTAGAGAACAGCTGTGGGAGGCTGCAGGACTCGGGGAGACTCTGTGGGGCTGGGGCTCAGCTGTGCGGCCACGGGCTGACTGTGGGGCCAGGGACGCTGCAGGGGACAGGCCGTAGGCCCAGGGAACACGGTGGCGCCGGGCACAGCCCCCAGGTCCGGGTCGCCCAGCACAGGCCGGCACCGCCCGGCCCGTTGCCATGGGAGCGCCCCGGCAGCCCCGGCGCGCCCTTGTCCGCCCTTTGGGGCGGGCCGACCCCGGGGCGGGCGCCGTTGCCATGGCACCGTAGCGGGGCTGGGAGAGGGCGGAGCCGAACCCCGCGGCCGGCTCTGCCTCGTGTCACATGACCGAGCTCCTTCATCACGTGGTCTCGTGCGCCGGCTTCCGGAAGTGCGTCACGGGTTGGGGCCTGTCTCCTCAGTCGGCCCGCTCGGAACTTCGGCTCGAAATACAACAGACCGGAGCGGCGGGCGGGGCCGTGAGTGCGGGCGGGCGGAGCCAGCCGGGGCGGCGGCGGGGCCCGGCGGGGCGGGGAGCGGCGGCCGGCGGTTGCCTAGCGGGGTGAGGGCCCGGGGCCGCGGTGGTGAGCAGGGCCCGGGGCCGCCGGGAGGCCGGGATGCGGCCCGGGGGCGGGGGGGAGCGGGGCGGCGTGGGAGGGGCCGCGGGAGGGGTGCCTGAGGAGTGGGGGCGCCGGCGGGTCACGGCAGGACAGGCTGTGCGCGGCAGTTGCGGGGCTGTGCCGCTGCCTGCGATCGATGCTGTGCCTGCCCGGGGCCATCGCCTGGGCCCGGGGTCACCCCGCCTGGGCCCCTGGGGCGGCTGGGCAGAAGCACCCTTCCTCATCTCTCTCCCCTCTTCAAACACCCGAGGCCAGGCAGCAGCGCAGAAGAGTCCTGCGGCCTGCTGCTGCCTGATCAAGTCATCTTCCCCAGAGACTGTCCGGGCCTGGGGGGAGCTGGGCCCGCTGGGCTCCCCATGCAGCACAGCTGCTGTCATGGTGCTTTGGGGACACAGTGATTTCCACAAGGGTTGGAAATGTGACATGTGGCAGTGCTGGGCACCTGCTCTAAGCAGTTCTGTGCTTGTCCTGGCTCAGGCTGTGTGTCAGGCATACTGAGAAACTGAAGTAAGAGATGAGCTTGTGTCTGGAGGTTTCTGATCCCTCGAGGGGACAAGGAGCAGAAGGTGACAGAAGTACTTGTGTGCATGAGGGAAGTACATCTGTATTTGGGATATGGAAGAGCCAAAAGGCTGTGGGAGGATGAGACTTGGGGACAGCCTCCACAACTGCCCCAGGAAAGGCCTAGGGGCACTGAGGGGGGGTTGCTGCAGGCAAGACCCAGGCCCCTCTTCCTGCCAAGTGCTAAATGTGCCCCAAACAGGGAGGGGGGGGGCAAATTGCATCTTGTTGTGCACCTTCTGCTGTCACTCCCTGAGTGTTTACACTAGCCTGGTCTGGCCCTTGCAGTGGGAAGGGGTGGCCCTTCTCCCTGGCTTCTCCTTCCCATTCCCAAGTTCTCCTTTTCCTCTGGCCAGTGAAAGTGTTTGTGCAGCCCCATCATGAACTGGGTTGGGGAGTTGCTCTCGGGTAAGACAAACTTGGCAGAAAGCAGCTTCGGTCTGGCGGGTGTTTTGGTCCGTTCCGTGCTGCAGCCACTTGGGTGCTTGCACCAGCACAAAGGCTGGGACAGCAGAGGACAAGGAGGTGCCTCCTTTCTCAGCACCGTGGCCAGGCTTTTTCCCAGCTTGGAGAAGGATTGAGTAAGGTTTTGTACGAGCACCCAGCCCATCGGGTGCTTCTTGGAGGCACACCTGGCATCCAGCCAGGGCTGCCTTTTACCATCTTTTACCTCAGCAGCTCCTACCTTCACAGGGCCAAAAAGCCCCCTGCCCCTAGACCCCTGGGGGCTGGCTGCACGTTTCCTGATGGCAGAGAGGCAGAAAGTCTCGGGGGGGTTAGAACAGTTGAATGGGAATAACCTGTGCTTTGTCTGCACTACTCCCAAACCCCGCGGTGCCTGCAGCAGCCTGGGGCTGGCATCAGTCTGGCAGCTGGAATCAGGCAGGGGAATCAGTTATTTCCTGCCTGCCGTTAGAAATAACTGTCTGCAAGGTGCCTGAGGGAGCTGAGCCCTCGGTGAGGCATGCAAGCAGCAGGCTTCTCCCAGGGGAGTGACAGCAGACACGTGGCCCTGGCTCTCTCTCTCACCCCTGCTTGGAGGGATGATGATCCTTTCTCAGCCTCCAGGACCCCTCTTGGAGCTTGCTGCCACCCTGCCCCACAGTTACCCTGTGCCACCGTTCCAGGGGCACAGGAAGGAGGTGGTTGAACACAGCCTTGCCCTGCACGAGGCAGCTGCTGCTTCTTGTCTCCCACTCCTTGTGGGGTTTTCAGTTTAGAGGCAAAAGAAATTCAGGAAAACCTGCTTTCCTGTGTTGGTGAGCCCAGGATAGCTTTCACAGTGCCAGGGGGTGCCTGTAGCTGCGCTGTTTTGATGTTGGTGGGGAGTGGAGCTGAGCAGTGATGTGTGGCTGGCAGCAGCAGAGGCCTGGCCTTGTGAACCATGGCCATGTTTGCCACTGCCAGAGGCCCTTCCCATTCCCTCTGCAGACGGAGGCACTGCTGTGTCCTGGGAGACCCAGCATGTGCAGCAGCTCAGGGATGTCACTGCTGTCCTCCCACATTCCTTCAAGCTCTCCGGGGCTGGCGCTGGGCCCTGCTCAGTGTCCCTGTCTCCACATCGTTTTGGGCCCCTCCGCCACGGGGATGGGAGTTGCCTGTGCCAGGCTGTCGGGCTGGACTCGGCGCTCGAGCTTCTCGCTTGGCTTCGGTGGCTCTTGGTTACGAGGGTGGGTTGGCCTGGAGAGGAGCAGTTCAGGCACGGCGCCTGTGGGGGGGGCTGGCGTTGCCAGAGCTGGGGACAGGCAGGATTGCTTTGCTCTCTGCGGGCCCTTGCCGTTTGTGGCTGTGACTTCACCTTTGAGGCTACTTGCTGCCCCAAGCGTTTCTAGAAGACAAACACCTCGGGACCTGGGGTGGGCAGCGCAGAGCTGCCAGCCTGCTCCCTCTGACCTGGCACTTCGTTTGGAGCTGCCTCCTGCCCTGGCCGTGCCTGAGCCGAGCTGTGGGGTCTGTGCTCGCTGAAGCTGTGCTAGGCCAAGACACTGCTGGGCTCAGCTCTGCGTCCTCAGACAGGAGCTGTGTGAGGGGTGAGGGATGAGGTATGAATTGGTGCACCAGCTGCTGCTGCTGGCACCTGGGGGTGGGCAGGATGTGTGTGGCCAGACTTGCTCTCCTGCAGCAAAGCCCTGTAGCCAGGCGGGCACTACCAGGGTCAGGGTGTGCAGGAAGGGAGGAAGCTTTCCCAGCTCTCTGCTCTCACTGCCTCCACTGAGGCACCTCGAGCAGGACTGTTTTCAGCAGGCTGATCCAGCTCTCCTCTATTGAGGCCATGAACACCCGAGGGCAAAACTGGAGAGTGAAACTGAGACCAGCCCTCAGGCCAGCAGCTCCTAAACCCCGTAGGGGAGCTGGCTCTGCCTGGGAGGGCATGTCAGAGGGGGCAGAAGCACGGAGCAGAGGTGTCCTGTTTCCAGGCCAGGCCCTGCTGGCGCTGTCTGTAAACCAGCGGGAGATGAATATACAAGGTGCAGTCATCCCGTCTGGTGGGTGGAGCAGGAGGAACTCTCCTCTTGCCAGGGACTGCTCTCATCTGTCACAGGAGATTGTCCTGGGCCTGCTTCTGCTTCTCCCCTTTCTTCCTTCTTAGGGTGTTACTGGCTCCTGATCCCACCCTCTCACATGAGGCACTGTTTGACTGAAATAGCTGCTGCTCCGAGCCATGGGGCCAGCTGCCCCAGCTGACCTCGGAGGCTCGATTTTTGAGGATCGAGGTCTCCATGTGTCCTCACCCTCAGCTTTGCCTCCAGGTGTTGTTAGTGCCAGCGGCTGCTCTGGGCCAATGTTGCTGTAGTGGGAACCATGAGTATGACAATTGCTTTCCAGGTTTTTAATGTGTGCCACATACAGAAGACCTCCGGGTGTATCTTTGGAGCTCTGACAAGGCCATGCTTTTGGCAGTAAGTGTTGTAACAGCTGTGATGAGGTAGGTTTCCTCACCGAGCGCTGTGTGGGGCTTTCCATAAACACCACAGCAAAAAGGTCGTGTGAGGGCACTGGACCTGGGAGGGCCTGGCGCTGGGGCAGAGAGCAGATCCTAATGCTGTTGGGCCTTCTCCACCTGCTCCTTCTGCCACAATCACTGTCTCCTCTCTTTAGGCCACTAGTTCCTTGCCAGAGAGTTTGACTACAGAGAGTCGCCAAGATAGCTGGGCCAGGAAGAAAACGTCGCACCCCTGACCCAGACTCCATCACCGACCCCGGCGGGCCGTTTGTGTCCTCCAAACGGCTGAAAATGTCCAGCAGCACCAATGCCCCTGGCCAGAGGAGAGTGTCTCGGGGCTTGGACGATGCCACCAACAAGAAGAAGCAGAAGGATCGAGCCAACCAGGAGAGCAAGGAAGGTGAGAGCCCCTCAGCAGTGCTGCAGCGAGCAGGCCTGTGGTTTCCCAGGCCCACAGGGTGGGAGTCTTGCAGCCATCTGCTGCAGGATAAGCAGATTTAACTAATCGCTTCCTGCAGCTGATGGTAACCCGTGTGATGTGGGATCCTCTTCGGCACAGTGTCCTCCCTGGACCTGTAACCTTCCTTCCTTCAGGCACTACTTAGCCCCAATTATGTGAGGAAGGTCGGACCTGTGGCCTTGTTAGCTTAAGCTTGGAGTTGACCTTGGGGGTTGTTTCTAGACTCTGCTTTTGGCTGGGGCTGAGCCACCCTGATCCAGAGGTAGTGGGAATGAAGCCTCCTGCAGCTGGAGGCAGTGCTGCTTCCCTATCGGTTTGCAGAGGCCAGATGCTGAGAGGCAGTGATCTTTGAGTGCAGGGCCTGTGGGTGGGGCTGGTGCTTTCTCTTTGTCAGGGCGAGGTTTGGCTCAAGCAGAATAGTTGCTGTGGAGTAATTATTTCCCTATCTGCTGAGAATCTGATGATGAAAACGATGCTTCAGGTACAGGCTCTGGTCCTGAGCAGGGAGTGTTTGTGATCAGGATGCAGACAAGGGTTCCTCTGGCAGCCCTGGAAAATGGCTTGATTTCTGTGCCTCAAACGAGGTATGATTGCTGTAACCTCAACATCACAGGTTGTTTTAGAGGCTGAGGTACACAGGCAGTTGCTGAGGTCTGTGCTGGAACGGCTGCTGCAGTCCCCCGTGCAAACCCCGCGGTGCAGAGCGCAGCGCTGCGGCTTCTCCGTGCTGGGAGGTGAGCTGTGTCTCTGGCAAGGCCTGACATGGGGGGCTCCTGCTCTCCCAGGGGCTGCAGGGTGGCTGTACTGCCTCTGTCTCCTCTGCACAGGGGTGGCAAGGGGCCACAGCAAGTTGTAGAGAAGTGCTTCTCACACTGCCAGCCCCACCAGCACCTTTGCACCAGTGGCTGTGGTGGTCAGCAGAGGTGTGCTGCTGGTTTGTAGCTGGTCAAGGGAGGCAATGACAGCCTTCTGAGTGCTCCGGGGTGAAGACCACAGCTCACATTGCCACTGCTTCTCTGCTCCAGGACAAGGTGCTGTTGCTTTGAGCCCCTCGCCTGGCAGAGCTGACTGCCCTGTGGGGGTGGAGCAGGCCCCGAGACTCTTGTGGCTGTCGGAGGTAATCTTGCAGGGAGCAGGGATTAGGTGTCAGGTCGGTTTGGTTCCCCAGCCTGATCTGGACGGAGGTTTTCGCCATGGACGTTGTCAGCTAGGGCAGGAATGTGAATGTTAAAGTGCAGCTGGGCCACACGGTTCTCTCGTTACAGCAGAATTGGTCTGAGCACAACCAAATGTCAGGTTCTCTGTGTCAGATCAAGGCAGGAGACCTCTCTATGGCTGGAGGCTGAGGGCCTGGTGTGCTGAGCAGGGGCACAGCCTGGTTACCACAAGCTCCACGCTGAGACGTGCCTCAAAGCAGCATTGTTGTGTTGCTCCCACTGCAGTGCTGGCTAAACTGGGATATGGTGGTGTGGCCCAGAGCAGCCGTCCTGGGGGCTGACCTGCTGTGGTGCTGCAGGCAGGGCTTGAGGGGAGGGAGAGGTGTGAGGAAGCTGGGGAGAGAAGTGGGCAGCACATGCAGGATGAAAGGCCTGGACAGAGGTGCAGGGGAGAAGGAGGTGTTGTGTGAAATGTTGGACATTGGTGTGCTGGCCCATGCTGTGAGGTGACAGAATGACAGACCTGCCTGCGCTCTGCTTCTCTGCCCACCAGTGTCTCGCCCTGAGCTCGAGCAGGCTGAGACTGCCCAGGAGAAGGACTCCGAGGAGGGTAAGTCGAGGTGTGTGCCAGCTGTCAGTGCATGGCCACGGAGTGCCCTTGCTGAAGGATCTGAAGCTCTCACCTTGTAGTCCTGTGCTGTGGCGTTGAGCAGAACTAACCTGAGCGCTCCCTTGCCTCAGCATTTGTCCTGACAGGGCGCAGCCTTCGCAGGGGCGAAGCAGGGCGCACGTGCCGGGGAATGGCTGTCTGCACAGAAGAGGCCCTGGGCACGTGGCAGGCTGCTGCTGGGTCAGGTGTCACTGTACCACTGAGCACAGCCCTGGGACACTTTGCCAGCATCTGTCCTGCTTGTTTCTAAGCAGGGAGCCATGCTGGGTTGGGAAGGTCCCAAGCCATGTCACCCAGTGGGTGTTGTTGGCTGGTTTCTGCCTTGGTTCAAGCCTGCTTTGAGGACAGAATAAGACATTCTTGTGCCACAGAGGGTGGAACGAACCTGACTGAAACCACCTTTTTGCCTTGAAGACTTGAGGACATTGCAGGGCCAGACCTGGAGCCTGGCAGGCACCTGCTGCACTGTTTTCTCCCTGGGTGTGGCATTCTGGCCTGGCTGGGCCCTGCCCCTGCTTCAGCCGAGTTAGCAGAGCTCACCTGGCAGGAGTGCAGTGCCTCGGTAATTGCAGCCGAGCTGTTTGTTTGCATATGCAAAGAGGAAGTGGCAATTTCTGGTTGTGGTCAGAGTCCACTTGAATCCCCCAGAGTAATTCTGTGGCTTCCCTGTTCCCAGGGAAAGCAGCAATTGCTTCGTAGTTGGCAGGAGCCACCCCTTCTTCCCAGCTGCTGCTGCTGCACGTGACAGGGCTGAGAGCGGCGCTCTCTTTCTGATCTCTCTGGTTCCCACCGGGATTCACCTGCCCTGCTGCAACATGTGCTCCTGTTTGTGGCCTGTCCGATGAGAGCAGGTTGCCAGCGTCCTGTTTAATTGCCACAATCTGTGTACCCTGCGTTGACCTCCTTGAACCGAGTGTGTGCTCAGGCTCACATTCCCCAGCCAAGGAGTGGGCGCTGCAGGCTCATGCCCCAGCAAGTGGGTGACACTTCCCTCCCTCTTCCTAGAGCTGCTGCTGGACTGGAAGCAGAACGCTGACGAGATCATCGTCAAGCTGAACTTGGGCAGTGGAGCTCTGAAGGTGGAGGATGTGGATGCTGCTTTCAGTGACACAGACTGTGTGGTCAAACTACCAGGTAGAGGGAGCAGAGAGACTGTTGCAAACGTTTTTCTGGTGGACCTTGGTGCAGCTCTGGGCTAGGCGTGGGGCTGACCCAGGCAGGCATAAAACCTTTCCTTCAGAGACAGTGCCCTGCTGTCAGCTGGCACAGCAGCAGTGTAAAAGAAGAAGGGTGTAGAGCTGGGGAGGGCAGGAGCTGGCCTCTGTGCCAAGTGAATAAGTGCCCACTGGTGCGTCTCTGTCCTCTGGTTGCAGGGATGACTGAGTCGGCCCTGGGTATCCCTTGGAAAAGTGACGGTGCCCCTGAGGGCTGGGAGTCCCAGGGCCTTCCTTCTGGGAAGAGGGCCAGACAGATGTACAAAGCAAACCCAGGAAAGCTGGCATTACCCTGAAGTCTCCTGGGGTGTGGTGGCAGGCTGCCTGCAGCCTCCTTGGCTCTGGATGAGCACTCCCTTGATCCTTGGGGCAGGTGAAAGCAGGCTGTGGGTTAGGTGTTGGCTGCCTGGAGCGCTGCCTGAGGTGCGGTCCCCCTCTGCTTGCAGATGGGCGCCAGTGGAGCTGTCAGTTCTACGAGGAGATTGAGGGCTCCTGTAGCAAGGTCCAGTGCAAGAAGGGCAACTTTCTACAGCTTGTGCTTCAGAAGAAGATCCCACTCCATACCTGGTCTTCGCTTCTGGTGAGGAGCAGAGGATCTGCCTTCTGGGGGAGTTTACGGAGCCTGGGAGTGCTGGGCTGAGGGTTTTGCTCCCTGCTTTTGGGTTGCCCTTGCCCAAAGAGCAATGTGGAGCTCATTCTGCATCCATGTGCTGGGTGAGGGCAGTGAGCCAGCTGCTCACTTGGGAGGGAGCTGTGATTGTACTCCTCTTCCTGCCTAAACGTAGGCTCTGGGTTCTGGAGCAAAGACCTGGTGTGCTCTGGGAAAGGGGAGTGAGGGTAAGGGCCTGGCAAAGAGTCTGAGAGGTGCTGCTGTCTGGATACCTTCCCACTGTGCTGCACTGCTTTTCACAGAAGAGAAGGAAAGACGGATCCAAAGAGCTGGCCAAAGGGGCCATGTGCTGGGAGAATGGGAAGGAGAAGGCTGCTTCTGCAGAGCTGGCCCCTGAAGAGCCAAGGGCTGAAGTTGCGGACCCACCGAGGTCCCGAAGGGAGCCCTCCAATCCCAAGCGCGCCCCAGGAAGAAGCGAGGCCCTGGGAGGGAAAAGCCCAGCCAGCCCAGGGACACAGAGCGGCCCCAGCGCCAAGCGGGCAGTGTACCTCAAAGGGGCTCACACTGAAGAGGAGCTGAATGCCAGAGTCACGGGGAGCGTGGAGCCCAGCAAGGGGCACAGCGGGAGGGCAGGCAGCCGCCGCAATGGCAGAGCCAGCCAGGTCGAGGTGCCCACAGCCCTCGCGGACCTCGCACCCCCGCTGGAGAAGGTACCTGAGGACCCAGCCAAACGGGGCACCCCTGATCCCTCAGCCCCTGCGCAGGGACCCATCCCTGCCAATGAGATGGGCTCCAGGTCCCGCGGGTGGTGCTGAGGGCTGGTGTGGGCCTGGCTGTGGTGGAGGAGAGGGTGACATGAGGGCCCCACAGTTGCTGGGCCATGGTGCTAACAGGGCTGGGTCGAGTGTGGGATGTGTGGGGGAACCGGGTGGCATGTGGCTGTGCCTGCCTGGCTGGGGCAGGCAGACATCGGGGGGACAGTGCCTGTTTTTCACTGTTCACTCTGTCCCTCTCTCTTGAAAGGCTGTGGCTTTGGCCAAGGAGACTGTTCCCATGGAGATGCCACCTCTCATGGCTACCACAGAGGTGTTCCCCCACCATGTAGCCACCTGTGTGGAGAAGAGAGTCCGGCAGCCAGGCAGTCCCACCGAGGCCTTGCGCTGCCGGGACTGCACGCCTGTCCTGGGAGAGAGCTCTAAGGCTGCCCCAGCAGCCACCCCTCCCTTGGGCAGAGACAGTGAGAAGAGGGACTGGTCCAAGGACGACGTGGCTCTGGAAGCAGCAGCTGATAGTGAGTGGCCCCAGCCCAAGGGCTGGCCTGCTTGGGAAGATCCATCTGCTCAGGACCTCTCCTGAGTTGGTCTGCAGCAATGTGAGGAAGGTAATGTTTCTCTCCATGGCTTTCCTTGCCTAGAACCAGAGCCTTTCGTGAGCCTGACTTTTGTCAAGAATGACTCGTATGAGAAGGGCAATGACTTGGTGGTAGTCCATGTCTATGTGAAGGAGATCCACAAGGAAACGTCCAAGGTGTTGTTCCGGGAGCAAGACTTCACACTGGTGTTCCAGACCAGGTACAGGCATACCTCGGGACGGTGCCAGCCTGCTGCAGAGCTCCTGGCTGTAGCTGGGCTACTTGTTTGTCCAGTTCTTCTCACTTGCTCCCAATTTCTTTGCAGTGACACAAACTTCCTTCGCCTCCATCCTGGCTGTGGGCCCCACACAGTGTTCCGGTGGCAGGTGAAGCTCAGGTATGGCTCCATCCTTCCAGCCCACACCAGGGCAAGGGAGCTGAGAGTGCAGAGCTGGAGCAAGAGCCAGTCCCAGCTGGCGGGTCTGTGCAGGGATGCTTATTTCTGCACCTGAGGGTCTCCCTCACACCATGTTGCACCAGCACCCCAAGCCCTGGCTGCCTTGGCTCCATGTGGTGGCTTGCAGGGGAGGAAATCCCAGGGCCTCCTTACCCACAATTACCCCCCAGCCTGTTCTGCAGCTCTTGGGGGCAGAGCCAGGCCAGCCTGCATGTGCTTTGGGTGGGATGTCCAGTGGGTGGGGGCATGTGGGGCCAAGCAGAATGGATCTGCCAGGAATGGGGCCCTCTCTCTGTTCAGTGTGGCCAGGCTCAGCAGTTTCCACCCTGCTTTGTCAGGTCCCCCTTGGGATCGGTGCTGCCTGGAGGCCATGGCCCTGCCTTGCACGGGCTTTGGTGTGTCTGAGGCTGCTGAGGGGTCTGGGGCAGCCCTGACTTGCTACATGTCTTGCAGGAACCTTATTGAGCCAGACCAGTGCACATACAACTTCACAGTGTCTCGCATCGACGTCTGCCTGAAGAAACGCCAGAGCCAGCGCTGGGGGGGGGCTGGAGGCTCCTGCCACACGAGGTCTGCACCCCACCTTCTTGCCTTGCCTGCGTGCCCCATTCCCCTCTGTGGGGCATGGGCCCTTCCTCACCACCAGCAGCAGCCGGGTGGTGCTGGATCCTCCAGGGCAGGGCTGTAGGGAAGGAGAGGGGCTGAGCTGGCTGCAGGCCAGAGGTGTTGGGCAGGGCGAGCCAAGCTCTGGGGGAAAGGCACCCTTGTGGGTTCCCACTTCTTTGTGGGGAAGAGGGATAGGAGAGAGACTGTGTGTGACCGTGGACCCAGCAGCTCAGCCCCGCCGTGTGGTGCTGCTAACCACAGGCCCACCCTTCCCCCTTTTTAAGGTGCAGTGGGTGGTGCAAAGGTTGCCATGCCTACAGGCCCTACCCCTCTGGACAAGAACCCCCCGGGCAGTAACCAGCACTCCCTGTCCAGCAAGGAGGAGGCCCGAGCCAGCGACAAAGAGAAGCCACGTGTGGAAGATGGAGGTCTGGATGGTGTGGCAGCCCGTACAGCCCCAGAGCACGTGGCAGTGAAGCAAGAGCCACACATCCCCTCGGTGAGTGGGTTTGACCTGGGCAGGGGAAAAGGGGGGCCGACGTGCTTGGTGTTGCTTTGGGGACTGGCTAACTGTTCCTGGAGGTGGCGGTGCTCCTCGGTTATGGCTGGCAGGACTGGGGACAGTGGGTGGCCTGTCTATCCCAGTCCTGCTGGGAGATGGCAAGATGGCTTCAGCCCAGCCACATCTGAGAAGTATCCTGATCTTTCGGGTTCCCCTGGTGTTCCCAAAGAGACCACCCGAGTGCAGCATCCTCACCCCCACCTCTTGTTTTGGTAGCCCAAACCAACATGCATGGTGCCACCGATGACACACAGCCCTGTGAGCACCGAGAGCGTAGAGGACGATGAGGATGAGGATGAGAAGAAGAAGGTGTGCCTGCCTGGCTTCACGGGGCTGGTGAACCTGGGCAACACCTGCTTCATGAACAGCGTCATCCAGTCCCTCTCCAACACCCGGGAGCTGCGTGACTACTTCCATGGTGAGCCCACGCCGGGAGCCCAGCCCAGCCACTTGGATGGTGCAGCCAGTGGCCACCCTTACTCTCTTGCATCTCTTACAGATCGGTCCTTTGAGTCAGAAATCAACTACAACAACCCGCTGGGGACGGGGGGACGCCTGGCCATTGGCTTTGCCATGCTGCTGCGAGCGCTGTGGAAGGGCACGCACCATGCCTTCCAGCCCTCTAAACTGAAGGTAGGGATGCAGGCCCCAGTGTGGTGCAGGAGCTGCTATGGGTCCCCAGCACCCCTCCGTGGGCACCTGGCTGCCCTGCTGGTGCGCTGAGAGCTGGGTGGGTTCAGCCAGGCTTTGTGCGTGGGGCTGGTGGTGCTGCTGGGGTGGCTGCTGGCCAGCCTTGACTACTCTGCTTCCCCCAGGCAATCGTGGCCAGCAAGGCCAGCCAGTTCACTGGCTATGCCCAACATGATGCTCAGGAGTTCATGGCCTTCCTGCTCGATGGCCTGCACGAGGACCTCAACCGCATCCAGAACAAGCCCTACACAGAAACTGTTGACTCAGATGGGAGGCCTGACGAGGTGAGGATGTCCCTCCCCAAAGCCAGTGGGAGAGCAGCCCTGGCCTGGGTGGTTCAGCACAGTGCTGAGCCCTGTCTCCCCGCAGGTGGTAGCTGAGGAGGCCTGGCAGCGACATAAGATGAGGAACGACTCATTCATTGTGGACCTCTTCCAGGGCCAGTACAAATCCAAGCTGGTGTGCCCAGTGTGTTCCAAGGTAGGGCAGCCCTGGAGGCTCTGTCCCTGTCCTGGCTCTGCAGCAGGCTCCTGACCCTCAGAGGGCACAGGGCAGGGCTGGATCTCGGGCACACTGGGGTTTCTGCCTCACTGATCTCAACCACAAACACTTCCCACGACTGAGTGTGCTCTTGCATCTGCAGGTGTCCATTACCTTTGACCCCTTCCTGTACCTCCCCGTGCCCCTTCCACAGAAGCAGAAGGTGCTGACTGTCTACTACTTTGCAAAGGAGCCACACAAGAAACCCATCAAGGTAAAGGACACCATCTGCTCTGGGGAGGTTGTCTGAGAGGACTCCTGGAGGTGCCCTAGGCAGCTGGTTGTGTGCTAACAGGCTAAGCCTTGTGTTAAGCAAGGGTTCCTGTGTGTTGGTGTGATGTGACTGATGTGGCCCTTCCTTCATGGCAGTTTCTCGTGAGTATCAGCAAGGAGAACTCCAGTGCCATGGAGGTCCTAGACTCAGTGGCCCATAGCGTGCGTGTGAAACCAGAGAACCTGCGCCTGGCAGAGGTGAGAGTGCTGAAGCTGGGGAGCAAGCCACAGGCTGCTCTCGTGCGTTCCCTGGCTCTCACATCTCCGTCAGGAATGTGGCCACCTGCAGTCACTTGCCCATATCCAGCATGTCCATGGAGCAGATTTTGTCTGGGTGGCAGTGTCCTGCACAGGTGCTGCTGGGCAGAGCCCTGCTCAGGAGGGCTGGGCCACCACAGTGGGGCAAGGGGTGTCCATCCTCCCCTGGCAGGGTGGTGAGCTGAGCCCAGCATCCCAGTGGTGCTGCTGTCCCTGCAGATCCCTGAGGGGCTGGGGGCTGTGGCTTTCTCAGGAGATGGAGCGTGGGGCAGCCCTCACACAGCCCTTCTCCACTGCTTTCCTGGCAGGTGATCAAGAATCGCTTCCACCGCATGTTTCTGCCGTCCAACTCGCTGGACACTGTCTCTCCCACGGACCTGCTGCTCTGCTTCGAGGTGCTGTCCCCAGAGCTGGCCAAGGAGCGGGTGGTGGAGCTGCAGGTCCAGCAGGTAAGAGGGAATATTGGGACTGCTGGGAGGCATGCAGCGAGGCTGAACGTGCAAGTGGGGCTGACCAGGAGTGGGGGAGCCTGTGACTAGGTGCAGCGAGCACAGATGCCTACCAGGGCGGCCTGGTCCTGCCTGGGTGTCCTTCCCTGCCCAACAGGTCCTTTTCTCCTGCAGCGTCCACAGGTGCCCAGTGGCCCTGTCGCCAAGTGTGCTGCCTGCCAGAAGAAGCAGCTGTCAGAGGATGACAAGCTCAGGCGCTGCACGAGGTGCTATCGAGTCGGTTACTGCAACGTGTGAGTTGTCTTGGTGCCTGGCAGGGAGGGAGGGTCTTCGGCCAGGATGGGCTGGATGAGAGAGCTCAGCCCACTGGGAGGGGGTGGGATGGACCTGGCTTGTGGGAGGGAGCACCTGGCACTCCCCTCATCCCCATCCTACTCTTCTGGCCCTGTCATGCTCCTGCCCTGGGTGGTCTCAGATGCTGGGTTCAGCGAGGGCTGCATGTGTTCCAGGGCATGTCAGAAGACGCACTGGCCAGACCACAAGGCTTTGTGCCGCCCCGAGAACATCGGTTTCCCCTTCCTCATCAGCGTGCCGGAGTCCCGCCTCACCTACGCCCGCCTGGCCCAGCTGCTGGAGGGCTATGCAAGGTGACAGTCCAGGGAAGGCAGGTGCTTCTGCGCCAGAGCTGAGCTCAGCCATGTTGCCTGCCTGACTCTGACTGCCACCTCCTTGTCCAGGTACTCAGTCAGTGTGTTCCAGCCTCCATTCCAGCTGGCCCGGATGTCACCAGAGCAGGAGCTGCAGCCTCTCCTCCCAGACAAGTTGGAGCCCCTGGCCAAGAGCAGCTGTGCAGCAGCCACCTCTGTCCCTGAGCTGGGGGACAGGGCTTTCACCCTCCTGCAGGAGCCCCCGCTCTCACCAGCTGTGCCTGAGCTGCATCCAGAGCTGGGGGATGCTGGCACTGTCCGGAGCAAGGTCCTGGCAGCCAGAAGTTCCCTGCTGAGCTTGGATTCAGGCTTCTCTGAGCACATGGAGTCGCAGGGTGACAGCTGTTGTGAGAAGGAGCCGTCCTATGAGAGAGCCCTCAAGCCAGAAGGTAAGAGGTGTTGTGGTGATAACCATGTCTGTGCCAGGAGCCTGGACAGCCCCAAGACAAAACAGGAGCAATTCTCCCTCCTTGGAGTAATCTCCCACCACAGGATCTGTTCTCCCCTTGTGAGCTTGGTCCAGAGACCCTTGGGGGATGTACGTGAGGCCCTGGGAGCTGTGTTTTGTCGGTGCTGCCCCACCTGAAATGCCTGCCTGCCCACACTCTGCCTTGCCCTGGCAGAGCTGTTGGGGCAGAGCACAGACCTGACTAGGAAAGAGGCTGGAGTGTTGTGTCATGGGGGGCGTGGGAAGGCAGGGGCTGGCAGAAGCCTCTGAGTCCTGTGGGAGGGCAGAGCTCGGTGCGGGCTGAGCCCCTCGGGGCTGTGCGTGCAGCGTTTCCCTCACTCTGACTCAGCTGCACGGGAGCAGCCTCTCGCGCTCGGCTGCCTGGCTGTCACGTTTCCAGACACTCGTCTCAGGATGGCAGCAATGTGCAGTGAAGGGGCAAGGCAGGCAGAGGAGCACAGCTTGCCAGGGGCAGGCGCCTGCTAAAAATAGTCAAGGACACGGGGCACGTGGTTGTGTCCCTGCAAGGCCATAGCATGTGAGGTGGGGGTAGGGGCATTGCAAATTCTTGGCCCCTACGCAGAGCAGGCAGGCAGTGCCACCACAGATCTGTTCCTGCTTGTCCACAGCTGCCATCCCTGGGTACCAGCATACTCCAGACTCGCTGAGTGCCCGCGCCACGCCGTTCTACATCAACAAGATCGATGGTGCCAACAGAGAGCACAAGCTGGAAGATAAAGGTGAGCCCAGAGCCCCAGAAAGGGCCACCTTCATCCTTCATAGCCTCTGCCAGGGTGGTGGATCTGCCTGGCCAGGGTGCCAGAGGCTGCCTGGCACAAGGTGAACACAGATGTGACAGCAGAAGCTGCATCTGGCACAGAGGAAGGCAGCACTCTGCTGCACAGGGCTGCTGCCTGGAAGCTCTTCTCAGGCATGACGTTCCTGCTTTCCTCAGGAAATAGACCAATTCCATTTAACATCCTACATCCACAGAGGGTTAGTGGTCCTGGGTCACCTCTTGTCTGAATGGGAAGCCCACATCCAGTGCTGGTTATGCAAGTGCTACCAAGGGGGCTGTGCCAGGCTTGGACCCTGCTACTTGGGGGGCTCTTCTGCCCTGGGGTGGTGAACCTGGCCGAGGGACACTTGTCCCTTCCTGGCAGCACTGTGTGATCGCTGTATCAGGCCAGGATGGGTTAGACTGCTCATAGCCCCAGCAAAGTGGCCTGCCCCAGTGGGGCAGAAGTCTGAGGTGTGTCTTCCTTCACAGGTGACACCCCCCTGGAGCTGACAGATGACTGCTCCCTCGCACTGGTGTGGAAGAACAATGAGCGCCTCAAGGAGTATGTGTTGGTGGAGTCCAAGGAGCTGGAGTGTGTGGAGGACCCGAGCTCAGCCAGTGAAGCAGCCCGGGCTGGGCACTTCACCCTGGAGCAGTGCCTCAATCTCTTCACTAAGCCCGAAGTCCTGGCCCCGGAGGAAGCATGGTGAGGATGGTGGCAGGGTAGGCTCAGCCCATGGGCCCAGCCAGCAGTGGGGGTTTCCCGGAAGCTGCCTGGGCCTGCACACTGTTTCTATTGGCAGCCAGGAGTGTTGTTGGGCTGGCCTTCCCTGTCCACTAGGGAGGGAGGCCATAAGCCAGCAGGAGCAATGCCAGTGCTCCACAGGACTGTACTGGCCTGCCTGTGGCAGAGGAGGCTGAGACCTCCTGCACCCCCTCTGCCAGCCCCAGGTGGGGGGACCTTGGGGCTGGGCTGGGCTGTGAGGCCTGAGGCTCTCCACACACTGCTAACAAGCACACTCTTCCCCCAGGTACTGCCCCAAGTGCAAGCAGCACCGTGAGGCCTCCAAGCAGCTGATGCTGTGGCGGTTGCCCAACGTCCTCATCATCCAGCTCAAGCGCTTCTCCTTCCGCAGCTTTATTTGGAGGGACAAGATCAATGACATGGTGGACTTCCCCGTCCGGTGAGAGCCTGGGGGATGAAGTGCCTGGGTTGGCACAGCCCGTGCTGCCCTGCAGCCCGGCCCCTCCCTGCCTAACACTGACCACCTCTGACTGTCCCCGTGTCTCTCCCCAGGAGCTTGGACCTGAGCAAGTTCTGCATTGGCCGAAAGGGTGAGCAGCAGCTGCCTATGTATGACCTGTACGCTGTGATCAACCACTACGGAGGCATGATTGGGGGGCACTACACAGCGTACGCCCGCCTGCCCAATGACAAGAACAGCCAGCGCAGCGACGTGGGTGAGGATCTGCCCCACTCGCCGCCCCCCAGCTCTTGCAGCTGAGGCCTGTCCACTTGTTTAACCCTTCTCTCCTCTCAGGCTGGCGGCTCTTCGATGACAGCACAGTCACCACCGTGGAGGAGAGCCAGGTGGTAACCAGATATGCGTATGTCCTCTTCTACCGCCGGAGGAACTCTCCTGTGGAGAGACCCTTACCAGGGCACCCCCCAGACCACCGCGCCAAGCGCACCCCCTCCACTGAAGCTGCTGCCAGCCAGGTGAGAGATCGCACCCCTTCTGGCACTGTTGAAGCCACAGAGCCTTGAGTTGTGACAAGTGCCCACACGCAGGGCCCAGTCCCATCTGCTGGCACCCACGGAGCCTGCTGAAGGTGCCTGCCCCTCTTTGACACTGAAGGGCTTGTGCCAGCCAGGTGTTGGGGCCTGTCTTGCCCTGTTCTTGCTGTGAGCTTGGGACGGTCCCTGCCCTGAGGGACCACAGGAGAGCTGGTTCCCATCATCAGGGTGGGAGTGTTGGTGGGAGGGCACTGGAGGAGGCAGGAGGGGGCCCAGCCTCGCTGGGCTCTGCACAGAAGGAAGGCTGTGAGTGGTGCAGTAGGAGCTGGCTGTGCTGGGGAGCGGTGAGAACCTGCCCTCCACAGCCGCTCCCAAAGGAGGGTGGGGGACACTTTCTGCTGGGGCCCAGCTCAGGGCCAAGCTAGGTGCAAAAAAGGCAAATGGCAGCACTGAGCCAGAGGCCTGGAGGCCTCCGCAGGTTGCTCAGGGAAACCTGCCAGAGCCAGCTCTGCTGCTGGGCCGCCTGGGAGGGAGGGGTGGGCCAACTGGCAGGGTGCTTTCGGCATGCACCGACAGGGAATGGTTGGGCTGATTTTTGCGTGAACCTCGAAGGGCCAGGCTGGGGCACAGCGTGGTGCCCACCAGGCCAGCCCCCCCCCCATCACTCTGCTGCAGCCCTTCCCTCTGCTCTCAGCACCCTGGTGCTGTGGCCCAATGGGGCCTGAGGATGATGTTCAGCTCAGCTCCGTTAATGGCTGTACGTGTCCCCTGTGGGGCCAGTCTGGCTTGCACAGCACTCGGCCCGGCACTGGTTTGACATCCCAGCTCTGTTCTCTCAGGTGGGGCCAGGCTGCCTGTCTCTGGGGCCAGAGGGCATCCAGCATGTTGGTGTCTACCTGCCCGGGCTGTCCTAGGGGGCTGTGCGTGTCCTGCACCAGCCCCACTCACTGGAGCAACAGGAGGACTGGGCTGCACT
Organism: Hemiprocne comata; assembly: GCA_020745705.1. NCBI lineage: Eukaryota > Metazoa > Chordata > Aves > Apodiformes > Apodidae > Hemiprocne > Hemiprocne comata. The sequence continues at coordinate 15,252,059 of CM036595.1, forward strand.
GCTCATCCCATGCTGGCAGTTGGGAGCCTTCAGGCACCTGACAGTGCTCAGACTCCCCCTGTGCTGGGATTCATGGGATCCCCTTGTGGTGCCGGGGCTCACTGGGCCCCCAGCAGTGCCGGATCACCCACAGTGCTGCAGCACGTTGGATCTTCTTGGGGTTGGCGGAGCCCTGAGCGCCTTGGACCACCTGCACCGTCCCAGGCACTGGCTGCCCTCTAAAGCCCTGTGGCCTGATTGGCTGCTCTGTGTGATCACCGGCACAGCAAAGGGCTGGGCTGTGATTGGCTGGCTGTGGATAATCCACCTGGAAGTTGGGCTATGATTGGCTGTTGGAGCATCCCCACCTACCAAAGCAGAGCTGTGACTGGCTGCGTTGTGACTGCGCCTCCTGCTCCTGCCACCCCAGCTGGCTCTGGATTGGCCGAAAGATCCGAAAGATCCCGTTGGGATCACAAAAGCTGGGCTGTGATTGGCTGCTGCCTCCCACCTGGATCCACCAATCCCAGCGCATCGGCTCCACCGGGATCCAGCTGCCCTCTCTGCTCCCTGCAGCCCCACGAAGACCTGGCAGCCGCCCACGCTCCCTCCCGCAGAGCTGCCCACCGGAGCCCGGCTGCACCCCACACACTGGAGACCCCGAAGAGCTACGGGGGCGGGTGCAACCACGACGGTGCTGCATGGGGAGGAGGGCTGGCTGGGCACGGGGCTGGGCTCGCAGGCAGCCGCCTGCCCCGGGGGATGGCAAGGGGTGTTGCTCCAAGTGCTGACGCAGGTTTCCACATCGCAGGCTTCTCTGATCTGGCAGGAACTGGAGGCTGAAGAACAAGAACTGCAGCTCGAGGCTCCTCAAAGGCCTGATAGAAGCTCCTGGAGGCCCCGTGGCCAGAAGCGTAGTCCAGGCACCCCCCAGCACCCAGATGAAGGCTGCGCCAGATACTTTGTCTTGGCCACTACGGCTGCAATTGTGGCTCTCTTCCTGAACGTCTTCTACCCACTCATTTACCAAACCCGCTGGAGATAGGCACGGGCACACAGCCAGCTGCAGGAGCAGGACACACACCGTCCTAGGACATTACACGACGAAGACATTGGGCAGCTGGACAGAAACTGCTGGGAGGGACCCACTGAGGGAAGCATGGGACCGTCAGCTCCTGCCTGTCTGTTCTGGCATCTCCTCTGCCAGCTGGCAGGGCTGCATGGCCAGCCCACTGCCTTGCCAAGGCACAGCCCAGAACCAGGAGCCTCTCTGCCCTCCCTCACTCTTGCTGCCCTTGGGGAGCAGGGCAGACCTCATGGCTACCTGTGGCTCAGGAATGGGCATTGCTGCTGCAGCACAGCCAGGGCCTGGGAGCCCTCCAGGAACACTGACCGCCTCCACTTGCCTCCCAGGAAAGAAGTGGACACCTGTCAGGAGGCTGCAGCAAGGGCAGGGTGCTCTGACACGCATCCTGGTCTGGCTGCCTTTCCCAGCCATGCTGCTGCAGGAGCCTTGTGCTCCTCAGGGCTGACGTGACCCGTGGCTTCTGGGCCAGCCTGGTCCCTCCTGCTGGCCTCCCCTGAGCCTCCTCGTGCCAGCTGCCTGCACACCGGCAGCTGCACACACACACAAACACACCCCCCGCCCCCGTTCATGGGCTTGTCACTGAGGGCTTGTGAGCTTCCCTGCTGAGCTGGAGGCTCGGCCCTGCTGCAGCTCCTTTCCCTCGGCAGTCTGGGCTATGGGGTGCCTGTGGTGAGCACCTGCCTCCATGGGCTGTTGGCTCTCACCAGCCCTCAGCACTGTGTGGCATGGGGGCAGTCCCCACTCGGCCCCAGCTGGCTGTGTCTGGGGGGGGTGGCTCTCTGCCAGGGGAGCGTGGTGCAGCAGCCGGTTTGCAAGGGGGACTGTCTGGCCATGCTGTGGGAGAGGCGTGGGGTCAGGGAGCACAGATGGGACCTTGGCGTGTTAATAAAGCCGGGTTTTCCAAAGAGATGCAGCATCACTGTCCTGTGTGATGGGAGACTGCACTGGAGCCAGAGACATTCCTGTGCCTGAGGTGACTCCAGCACAGCACCCTGTGTGGCAGCGGGTTGAGTGCTGTGGGGCAGCAGCTCCTGCACGGCACGTGTAGGGCAGGGGGAGCCCGTTGGGGCAGGCAGTGCACCATCCCGTGGGGCTGGGGTACGGCTGCAGCTCCAGCCGTGTCTGACATTGAGACGTGTTGCCCTTGGCTGAGCGTGGCTCAGACTGCTCCGGCGCGTTTGGGTGCGAGAGGTGACTTCAGAGCCCTGTGACTTCCTTTTCTATCTCCGCCTCTGTCCTGCTGACAGTGCCCTTGGCTGGCTCGGGAAGGATGCTTAGCAGGGAAGGGGCTCACCTGCTTTTCTGGCTGGGGCTTGAGCTGGACAGTGGGAAGCCCAGGGCTCCCCCCACCTTGGTCCCACACCCCTCTTGCACGTGTGCCGTGGTGTCCTGCGTGCTGAGCAGCTCCCAGCCAGAGAGCCCGGTGGAGCCGTGCCGTGGTCACGAGATGCCTGTCCTGGAACAGTCGCCTCATTGTCTGAATCCCTGGGGCTCGGTGGCTTCCCCCGCTCACCCATGGCGCCTCGTGGGGCTGAGTCAGTGCCCGGCGCCGGTGGGGTGACCTCTGCTCCGGCTGGCACTGGCAGCCTGGGGTTGGGGCCCGCAAGCCACTGCCTGCACCTGCCTGCCTGCTCTCCCCGGCGGTGGGTGGCCAGCAACGAGGCCCGGGCTGGGCCCTCTAGGCCGTGGAAATCCCCTCTGGTCCTGTGCTGTTCCTCAGACCCCAGCAGGCGCTGGCAGCCTGCCCTGTGGCTCACTGCTGCCGCCCGGGTTGGCTGGGTGCCCGTGCCAGGGAGCAGGGCTCTGCTCAGACTGGCCACAGCAGCCCGGGGGCCACGAGTGCCAGGCTGGGGAGAGGCGGCAGCGCCCGGGCCGAGCGTGCTGCGGCCTGGCTGTCCTCCAGTGGGCAGGTAGGGGCTGCGACTGTGGGCCCTGGGCACTCTGCCCTTCCCCTGCCCTCCCCTTGCCCTGCTGCTGGGGCTGGCATCCACTGCTACTCTCTGGGCCACGGGGCTACATGTGCTATGTCCAATCCCTGCCCTGAGGGGCTGTATGTCCCTCCGGCACCCCACGACCCCCTGAGAGGGGGGAGGGAGAAGATGGGTGGCAGGGTGCTGGTCTCCCTCTCTCACCCCCCATCTCCCTCTCATGCCTGCCTTCTGTTGCAGGGCCTGCCCCCAGTGCCATTCGGATCCGGCCTAGCCCCCGAAGGAGCCCCAGCACTGGCCACGGAAGGCCTCCCTGAGCGCTTCGCCAGCCCGGCCGAGCTCCCGGCCCCCTCCTACAGCAGCATGGAAGAAGTTGACTAAGGGTGGTGTCATGGGGCACCTGCCCCGGGGGGGTGTGTGTCGGGCACTGGGGGGGTGGGGGAATGGGGAGTGGGTCAGGGTTTGTCCTGCGCTCATTAAACTTGCTAAAGTCGACTTGCCTCCACTGCCTGCTGTCCTTTGCCACCCTCCAGTGCCTGGTGACCCCTCCAGGGTACCATGAGCTCTTGAGGTCCTCAGCACCCAGGTGTCCTCATGCCCCCACATCCTCTGGTGTGCTGTGGTACCCAGTGCACCCTGCAGCTCTGTGTCCCCTGGTGTTCCCCAGTGCCCTCACAGGTCACCTGGCACTCAGTGCACCCTGTAGCTTGCTATCCTCACTGGGCTCTGCTGCCCACGTGGGTGCCCCTGGTGTGACTTGATGTTCACTATCCTATGATGTCCTTCAGTGCTGGGTGTGTTTTGGTGCACCCTACAGCAGCGGGGAAATCAGCCAGTGTTCCCTGATGCGTGCGCCTTGCTGCCTGGAGTCTTCTGGAGTGCCCTGGAACCCGTTGTTCCCCGGTGCAGTCCTGCTACCATAGACACTGGTGTCTCCCAGTGTTCCCCAATACCGATGCAGCCAGACTGTAAGTTCCAGTGCCCTGTTGCCTGCTGTCTCCCGGTATGCACTACCGCCCGGTGTTCCGCGGTGTCCTCTGGTGCTGGTGAGCGAGGACTGGAAGTCCCGCTTCCGGCTGCTGTGGCAGGACTGCCAGCCTCGGTGCTTTAGTGCCCGGTATGCCTGGCGTCCCCCGTCCCTCGATGTGTCTTGTCCCTAGTGTCCCTAGTGCCCGGTTCCCCCGGTGCCGCCCCGTTCCCCGGTGTGCCTTATCTCTTAGTGTCCCCCGCGCCCGGTACCCCCGGCGCTGCGCCCGTCTCGCTCCAGTGCCGGTTCTCGTCGTGGCGGGACTGCAAGTCCCGTCAAGCCGCGGGCGGGCGGCGCGTCCAATGAGGCTCGGGGGGCGGCGCGGCCGGTCGCTGCCTCCGCCGCCGCCCGGTGCCGCGGCGCAGAGAGCCCCGGAGCGGCCGCGCGGCGCCGGCCTCGCAGCCCGGCTCTGAGCCGCCCGCCCGGCCCGGCCCCCCCCCGCCGCGCCCCGCCGCCCTCAATGAGGTTCTTCCGACTCACCTTCAAGTGCTTCGTGGATTGCTTCTGAGCCCCCCCACCCACCCACCCACCACCACGGCCACGGAGCCGCCCCCGACCCGCCCCCGCTCCCCGGCCCCCCGCGACATGCCCCCCGCCCCCGCCGACACGGCCGCCCCACAGCCGCCCGCCGCCCCGCGAAGCGATGCCGCCGCCGCCGCCACTGCCGCTGCCCCCGCGGGCTCCGGTAAGCGGGGAATGCTGGGGAGGGATGAGGTTGGGGAAAGGGGGGGGAAGCCCACGGCCACTCGCGACCACGGTGCGCCCCCTCCCGCCGCCGCGGGGTGAGTCACCGCTCTGCATTGTGACGTCACGGCCCGGTCTGACATCTGACGTCATGCCCCCACGCGCGGAAAGGGGCGCGCGGCGGGGGGGAGGCGCGGGGAGGAGCCCTCTGTCCCCGAGGGGACCGAAGGGTCTCCCCCTGCCTTTGCCTCCTCCTCCCCGCGCCCCCACGGGCGCGTGTGATGGCAGCGTGGGGCCCCCCTGTCTCAGCAGAGGGTCGCGGGGAGGCGGAGGGCACGGAGCCCCCCCCGGCGGGCGAGGAGCGGGCGGTGACGGCACCGTTGGTGGGACCCCCCGGCCCCCCGAAAGCGGCCGCTGCCCCCCACCAGCGGGAGACGTGGACCCGGCAGATGGATTTCATCATGTCCTGCGTGGGGTTCGCCGTGGGGCTGGGCAACGTCTGGCGCTTCCCCTACCTGTGCTACAAGAACGGCGGAGGTGAGCCCCACGCCCGCCCCACGGAGTGGGGGATGGCACCCCACAGCACGTGGGAGCACCCCGCTTTCCACCCCATGCTGTCTGTGGGGGTCAACCCACGGTGGGCCAGCCCACCCTGCTCCTCCCCGGGGTTAAGGGGCCTTCTGCAAGGCTCGTGGGCCACCCCACAGGTGTCCAATGCTACCCACTGGGGTGGGGGTCCACGGGGAACCCCCTGCCACCTGCCAGCCCTGACCTACATCGGGCGGTGCGGCGAGGGGAGGGCGCGGAGGCGCCTTCGCCATTCGCTGCGCCCGGGCGGGCGGTGCGGGGAGGGAAGGGGGGGCACGGGGGGGCCCGGGGGGGGCGGCGGCGGCTGAGCCAGCCCCGTGTGTCTCCCCCCGGCCCCAGGCGTCTTCCTCATCCCCTACCTGCTCATCGTCTTTGTGGGCGGCATCCCCGTCTTCTTCTTGGAGGTGGCCCTGGGGCAGTTCATGAAGCAGGGAGGCATCGCTGCCTGGAACATCGCCCCCCTCTTCAAGGGTAACGCCGCGCCCTGCCCGCGGCCCCTGCACCCTGCCCGGGGGCCCCTGGCGCCCTGTGCGGGGCTGACAGCACCCTGCCTGGGGCACGGGCTGCCTGCAGCCTGCCCACGCCCTGCCTGCTCCTGTGCACCTTGCCCGTGTCCCACTGCCACCCTGCACCCTAGCCAAGGGTGGCAGCTCACTGCACCCGTGCCCTGTGGCACCCTGCGCTGCCCTGCCCGACCCTGCCTGCCCCCGTGGCTCCCTGCCTACGTGCTGCCGGCTTCCGTGCCTGCTGCCAGCTTCCCCAGGGGCTGCCAGTGTCCCGGGAACTGCCGGATCCCACCCTCAGCAGTGTCCCGCTGGCTTTCCTTGTGCTGTGCCCCACCAGCTCCCCCCTATCCTATGCCATGCTGCCAGCTGTCTCCATCCTGTCCTGCCTGGGGCTGCCAGTCCTGTCCCCACCAGCTTCTCATGTCCCCTAAGACTGCCAGCTCCCTTAGTCCTGTCCCCACCAGCTCCCCCTCTCCTGCCTGGAGCAGCCAGCTCCCCATATCCCTACCAGCTCCACACTGGGCTGCTGGTTCCCTGTGTCCCCACCAGCACCCCATGTCCTGCCCCATCCCACCCCAAACTGCTGCCTATCCCAGCCCACCGGGCACCCATGGGTGTTCGCACACTCTGATCTCCCTGTGCCACAGGTCTGGGCCTGGCCTCCATGGTGATTGTCTTCTTCTGCAACTCCTACTACATCATGATCCTGGTGTGGGGGCTCTTTTACCTGGTGCACTCGCTGACGGACACCCTGCCCTGGGCCACCTGTGGCCATTCCTGGAACACAGAGCATTGCACCGAGCTCTTCCACCTCGAGCTCTGCAGCAATGTCAGCACCAACATCAGTGTTGACAGCGGGGCCTTCAACATCAGCTGTGCCGACATGGCCAACAAGCGCTCACCCGTCATCGAGTTTTGGGAGTGAGTGTGTGGGGACCGAGGGGCTGTTGCCTGGGGCTGGGGTGTTGTGCTGGCGCTCAGTACAGCCCCGCTCTGCAGGAACAAGGTGCTGCGGCTCTCGGGGGACCTCAGCGAGCCGGGGGAGATGAACTGGCAGATGATCCTCTGCTTGGTCACCACCTGGGTCATCGTCTACTTCTGCATCTGGAAGGGTGTCAAGTCAACCGGGAAGGTGACGCTGGGGGAGGACAGACACATGTCAGGGCCACCAGCATGCGGGGCCGGGACTGTGGTGCACGGCACTGCCAGCTCCTGCCCTCCTGTGCTGCAGCCCTCAGTGGTGCTGGACTCCCTGTCTCACATGTGTCTGGGAGGTGTCACTAGCCACTGGGGACATACCTGAGCCCTGGTCCTGTTGGGACACCTGTGGCACATGACAGAGAGCCCTGGCCCAGGGGTTCTTACTGGCACCCACTCCTCTGCAGATCGTCTACTTCACGGCGCTCTTCCCTTACGTGGTCCTCATTCTGCTTCTGGTGCACGGAGTGACTCTGCCTGGGGCACTTGGTGGCATTGTCTACTACCTGAAACCTGACTGGTCCAAGCTGGCTGAGGCACAGGTGAGGGCAGTGGGGAGCACAGGAGGGGGCTGGGTGCTAGAGGGTGCCCAGCACCCTCTACATCCCTCAACACCCTCCCTCACACCTCAGGTCTGGATTGATGCTGGCACCCAGATCTTCTTCTCCTATGCCATTGGGCTGGGAGCCCTGACTGCGCTGGGCAGCTATAACCGCTTCCACAACAACTGCTACAGGTAGGGCTGTGCAGGCTGTGGGGCATTCCCATGTGTGTCCCCTTGGTGTCCCTCAGCACCCCCTGAGCCTCTCTGCCTGCAGGGACGCCTACATCCTAGCCGTGATCAACAGCTCCACCAGCTTCTTTGCCGGCTTTGTTGTCTTCTCGGTGCTGGGCTTCATGGCTTCTGAGCAAGGCGTGGACATCTCCAAGGTAGCCGAGTCTGGTGAGTACCAGGTGGCAGGTACCCATGAGCACTGTATCCCCTGTGTCCCCCCTGGGGTGGCACTGCTGACCCTGCTCTCCCACAGGCCCTGGGCTGGCTTTCATCGCCTACCCTAAAGCTGTGACACTGATGCCCTTGTCCCCACTCTGGGCCACGCTCTTCTTCTTCATGCTCCTTGTGCTGGGGCTGGACAGCCAGGTGCGGCAGCAGGCAGGGGCATGGGGACAGGGAGGGGGTAGGCTGGTACATCCCCCTCTGAGCCCTGCTCTCTGCCACAGTTTGTCGGCGTGGAGGGTTTCATCACGGGCATCCTGGACCTGTTCCCCCAGCCGGGGGCCGGCTCGCTGCGCCGTGAGCTCACGGCTGCGCTCTGCTGCATCGTCTGCTGCCTCATTGACCTCTCCATGGTCACGCAGGTGGGGGATGCGGCAGTAGCTGTGAAAGTCCCTGTGCCCTGGGGGTGCTGTGAGAGCACGGGGTGCCTGTGGCATGCAGGGTCACCTCATGGTCTGTGCCACTTGGTCTGTGCCAAGTGGGTCACTAGTGCTGGCAAGGCTGTGCCTGTGCTGGTGTGGAGACGCCGGTGCCAGCGTGGGGCAGCTGGCACAGCCCCGGTGACACGCGGCGCTGTCCCGGCAGGGTGGCATGTACGTGTTCCAGCTCTTTGACAACTACTCGGCCAGCGGGATCACGCTGCTGTGGCAGGCCTTCTGGGAGTGCGTGGTCATCGCCTGGGTCTACGGTGAGGTCGGGGAGACACGGGGGGGACACAAGGGGGGACGTGTGTGCCCCGGGGTGCGTGGCTGACTGCCCTCTCCGTGCAGGCGCCGACCGCTTCATGGACGACGTGGCTCGCATGATCGGCTACCGGCCCCTGCCCTTCATGAAGTGGTGCTGGGCCGTGGTGACACCGCTGGTCTGCGTGGTGAGCAGGGCTGCCCCCTGTGGGGACACGCGTGTGCTCGTGTGTGCCTGCTGCCCCGGCCCTGTGCCTCGGGCACCGGGCTCCCCCAGGTGGCTGCTTCGGGCACGGCAGCCACAGGGTGACACGCGTGCTGGGGACACAGGGAGACACAGGGTGACACACATGCCGCAGCCACAGGGTGACATGCGTGTCGGGGCCATGGGCAGCCACACGTGGGGGCCACCGGACTACTGCCCTGTGGGACCTCACCCCCCTCCTCCGCCCAGGGCATCTTCTTGTTCCACGTGGTGAACTACAAGCCGCTGACCTACAACAAGACGTACGTGTACCCGTGGTGGGGGGATGCCATCGGCTGGGTCCTGGCGCTCTCCTCCATGCTCTGCATCCCCTGCACTGTCATCTACAAGCTCCTGCGCTGCAAAGGCTCCTTCCGTGAGGTGAGGGCAGCACAGTGGACACCCTCCTGCCTCCATCCCCGACCCATCCTGACCATCCTTGTCCCTATCCCCCTCTCAGTCCTGTCCACATCTGTCCTATCTTCATTCAAATCCCAGCACTGTCCACACTGTCATCTCAGTCCCGTCCCCAGCTTAATCCCATCCTGGTCCCCATCACTGTCTCATTCCCATCTAAATCCCATCCCTGTCTCACTTCCAGCCCCACTTGAATCACATCCTTGCTCACATTACTGTCTCAGTCCCATCCTCATCCAAATTCTATCCCTAACCCCATCCCTACCACTCTCACTCCCAGCTAAATCCTGTCTGTGTACCCACTGTCTCATCCCTGTTCCCGTCTCATCCCTCTCCCCATGCAAGCCCAGTCCCTCTCTCAATCCCGTTTAAATCCCTTCCCCATCCTAGTCTCATCCCCATCCCCACCCAAATTCTGTCCCTGTCCCCATCACTGTCTCACTCCCAACCTCACCCAAATCCTATTATTGCTGACATCACTGCCTTAATCCCGTCACCATCTCAGTCTCACCCCTGTCCCCATGCTATCCCTCTCCCAATCTCAATGCCATTTCAATCTCTTCCCTGTTCCTGTCTCACCTCCATCCCCATCCAAATCCCATCCCTGTCCGCACCTTGGTCCCATCCCTGTGCACGGGGGGATGCACCGTGCTGGGTCCAGGATGCTCCCTGGTGCTGTTGTCCCTGGGTGCTGACACGGCATCCCTGCAGCGCTGGCAGCTCCTGACCACTCCGATCTGGGGCCACCACCACCTGGAGTACCTGACGCCCGAGGCAGAAGCCAAGCTGCTGGCCCCAGAGGCCCCCAAGGAGAAGGCGACGCTCTTCGAGACTGTGATCTGAGCGTGAGGAGGGTCGCGCTGCTCCCGCCTGCCATAGCAATAATGCCAGCACTGCCTCCCACCCACGCTGCCCCGCGCCCCCCCGGCCCCCCCAGACTCACCACAGCGGGGGGTGCAGGACTGCAAGGTGGAGGTCACTGGGGGCTGCAGGGAGCGAGAGGGGTCTCCGGCACAGTGGAGCCTGGGGGACTGGGTGGGGAGGCTGCAGGCCGGGGGAGCGAGTGGGACAGCCCTTCCCTGGCCCCCACCCGTGGCCCCCCCGCTCACTAACTGCTTCCTGTAGCGTTTGTCTGGTGTAACCCCAACCGCCCTGACATCTGGCAATAAACTGGGAGACCCTGGCAGCCCTGGCACTGTGGGCAGGGGACAGGGATCACGGGCTGGGAGGGCAAGATGTGGGATGGCACCTGCCTGTGGGAGGCAGGGCTGAGGGGGAGACAGGGCTTAGGAGGTAACAGGGTCAGGGACACCTGGTTTCCTCTGCCGGGGTGGCATGAGGGTGACAGGTTGTGGGAGCAGCAGGGTCTCTATGCTCCCCCGTGGCAGGATGCAGGTGCCTCCAGGCTGCACCAAACCCAGGTTCCCCCGTGGGACTGGGGCACTGCATGCAACCAAGGCTGGCCCTGCTCCCTGGCTGCAAGGGGCACTGGGGGTCCTGGCTGTTACCATCGCCGCCTGGGGACTGTGGGGGGTACATCAGGGACCAGCTGTACCCCGTGAGAAGCTGCTCATGTCGGCTCTGGGGTTCCCCACTCCCTGCACTGTGCTGTAGGGGCAGCCCCTGGGTGCAAATACGTGGATGGATGAAGCCAGAGGCTCAACCTGCGCCAGACCCCTCGAGCTGCCTGAGCTGGCCCCAGTGGGGTGACAACGGGGCAGGCATAGGCTCTGTGTCCACCCAGTAGAGCCAGCTCTGATCTGTGCCATGGGGACCTACATGGTGGCCTGGGGCAGCCTCCAGCATGATGTGCTCCGGGTGGCTACCAGCCATCCCCATGCCCTGACCCACGGGCCAGGTACCCACTGTGTGCAGCACCAGCACCCATCACCCTCCAGCAGTGCCATGGCCTCCCTGGGTGTTCTGTGATCATCCTGCCCATGGAGGGACCAGATGGGAGAAGTGCCACAGCTGCTGTGGCCATCCTCAGGCACAGGATACCATGCCAAAGGGGCCGTGCCCTGTGCCTGGGGTCACTGGGGTGCTGGCGGAGCTTGTCCTGGGGCGCTGGCTCACCCCACCATGATACCCTCTCACCCCGCTGGGATGAGCCACCAGTTCCTGCCCCACCGGCAACACACATCGTAATTAGCACAGGCAGGGCGGAAGCATCGGTGATAATTGGCAGTGACTCGTTAGCACTGGAGCGCCGGGTGCCGGGGTGCGGCAGGACTTTCCGGCAGGGCTGGTCTGTGGGACCGGTTGTCATCCAGACCCACCGTCGGCTGTGCGGGGCCTGGCCGGCTCCCTGCCTCCGGAGCGGGGCCGGGGCCGGGACTGGGCGCGGGGGCGAGCACTGTCATCGCCTTCTCTTCGCTTCGTGTCACAACACGTCCCAGCCCTGTCACTCCCTTGCAAAAAGCACGGCTGTGCCAGCGGCGAGGCACTGCCAGCACAGACGGTGAGAGCGCAGGGACCAGGTGAACCGCAGGGACCAGGTGAACCGCAGGGAAGGAAAGAGGGTGCTGGGGGTGCCCTTTGCTGGCCAGGCTTTTCCCACAGGCTTCCCATAGTGCCCACACCACCCCAGAGGAGGGAAATTGGCTTGTGTCCTTGCAGAGGTGTGTGCTCACGGTGCCATGAACCGGATCACGGTGTATGAGCGGGCCAACTTCGAGGGGCTGAGCCGGGAATTCACCTGCGATGTTCCCGACCTTCATGAGCTGGATTTCGGAGACTGCATTGCCTCCCTGAAAGTGGTGGGGCAGCCTTGGATTGCCTACACAGACCCCAAGTACGAGGGGGAGCTGCACGCCTTTGAAGAAGGCGAGTACCCCTCTGTGGGGCGGCCCAACAGCTTCTCGGCGCTGCGCCTGGTGCACCACGACCTGGGGAACCCCCAGATCACCCTCTACGAGCGCCCCAACTTCCAAGGCGCCTGCAAGGTGGTGACGGAGGAGACCAACTTGGCATACGGGTACTTTAATGATCGGGTGGCCTCTCACGTGGTGCAGCGAGGCGTCTGGCTGCTCTACCAGCATCCCGGCCGGGGTGGTTGGCACTGCTTGGCATGGCCTGGAGAGCGTCTTGCTGACTACAAACCCGAGCTGAACTTCCAGTCCCGGCTGTCCCACCTGCGTCCACTGCAGCCAGGGCGGCCCCTGGTCTCAGCACGTCTTCTCTGGGAGCAGAAGAAGGTGGAGGAGGAGCGGGAGGTGCTGGTGGATGAGATCGAGGGGGTGAATGAGACGGAGTCGGAGCAGGTGCTGGCAGCCAGCAGCAGCCGGGAGTACAGCACCACGCTCTGGCAGAGCTTCCACTTCAGCAACTCCACCAAGCTCAAGGCTGGGCTCTCCTTCACCTTGACTGTGGAAGCCTCTAACGTCTTCACGGTGCAGAAAGGACGCAGTGAATCCAGCACACGCCGGGAACGCGTGGAGGTGCAGCTGCCAGCCAAAATCCCACCACGCACGGTGCTCAGCATCCAGGTCTTGCGGAAGGAGGTGACACTCTCTGTCCCGGTCCTGCTCACCATCACCCAGAACGAAGATGTCCGTACAGAGATGGGCGAGTATCGCAGTGTCTCAGGTACCAACATCAGCGCTCGCTATAGTCTGAAGCCTCTGCCTGCTGTGGGCAGGGAGAAGGCAGCCATGGAGGGGACAAAGACGGCGCCTGGCACCGGGATGGACCTGTAGGCGCCGTCTCCATCCCCTCAGTGGTGTGGAACCCCTGGGGACACATGCCCTGCCTGCCCAGCCAGCTTGGCAGGACCTGGTAGCGCCTCCTCCTGCTTGTTATTTATTGCAAATAAACTCACTTCCCCAACCACCCCAGTCTACTGCTGCTGGGACTGGGTTGGGCACAGACTGGGGGGACACTGAGCTGGGGGAGCCAGGGGACACTCAGCTTGGGGGGACAATGGGCTCAGGCAGTTAGGGGGACACTGGGCTGCTGGGGGGAACTGGGCTAGGGGACATACACCAGGCTGGAATTGCCAGGGAGACACAGGGGTAGGGGATCAGGGGACACTGCACTGGCATGGTTCTACACACACCAAGCTGGAGAAACTGGGCTGGGGGGACACCAGGCATGGGGGGACAGGATACACTGGACTGTTGGGACACCGGGCTGAGGGAGCCACGGGACACTGTGCTGGGGGGACACCAGGCTGGGGGGGTGGGGGTGAAGGACACCGGGCTGGAGGGGACACAGGGCTGAGCAAGCTAGGGGATAATGGGCTGCCGCAGCCGTTGGTAGAACGGGCCGACCTGTCCCCGCACATACCGGGCTGAGGCAGCCACCGCGAACCTCCCCCATCTGGCCCCTTGGGCACGTGTGTCCCCACGGACCCGCCTCCGGCGGGAGAGGCGGGGACACGTGCTTCTACACGAGAGCGGCGAGACCGCCCCGGGAGACGCGGTGCCGGGGGAACGGCTACGGCGACCCAGCGGAGACAAGTAGCGGAGGGGCGTTGTACGGTGCACTAGACCCCGCCTCCGGCCCCGCCTCCAGTCACGCCCCCCACGTGGTTCCTGCCGCCTCCGGTCTCTTTAAATGATGCAACCGGCAGCAGGCTTGGCCCCGCCCCCTGCGCGTCTATTCGCGGAGCCGGCGCCGAGCTCCCCCGTGCCATTGGCCGAGGCGGGCCTCTCTCATTGTCGATTGGCTCGACCTGTGCCGGTGACACGCCCCCCCGCTCCGATTGGCTGGCGTGGCCCCACCCCCCTGTGCGGGCGGTGGCGGCAGCAGCATGGCGGCGGCGGCGGTGGGGGCCATGGCGGCGGAGGAGGCGGAGGAGGCGCTGGGACTGTTCACCAGCATCGGCCTCAGCGAGGCCAAAGCCCGAGAGACGCTGCGCAACGGAGCGCTCAGCGCGTTGCTCCGCCGGGCCGTTCTGCAGGTGCGCTCACCCGTATCCCTCGGTTCTCCGGTAAGGCGGCGACACCCCCGGGACCCCGCCCTTCCCCGGGACAGCCCCCCCCGTCCCCGCCTTTTCCCCACCCCGCCGAGTGGTCTCGGCCCATGGCACTCCCCCTTTCTCTCCCCGAGGCCGCCGGTTTTGCGGGGCTCAGCCCCGGGCCGGCCCTGACGCTTCCCCGGGGCGGCGGCAGGCTCGGAGCGCGTTGGGCCCGACCCTGGACAAAGCCATCGGAACGCTGCTGTACAACGTGGCCGCCCGCCTCAGGGACCCGAAGCACCTCAACTTCCTGGTCGGCTACATCGCCCGCAGGGAAATCCTCACCGATCTGCAGCTCAGCGGTACCGTGCGGCACCGGGACCCCTCCCGGCCCCGGCGGGGAGGGCAGGGCCCCGCTCCTCACCCCTACTCTGTCCTCAGCCGCCCTGGAGTACGTGAGGAGCCATCCCCTGGAGCCCCTGGACGCGGCCGACTTCGAGCGGGCCTGTGGCGTGGGGGTCTGCGTGACCCCCGAGCAGATCGAGGAGGCGGTGAGTGGGGACAGCGCAGGGAACATGGGATGGCGTGAGGGACACTGGCAGCTCCTGGCATCCCACTCCTTGCCTGTGTCACTCACCCCAGTGTCCCTGTCCCGCTGTCAGGTGGAGGCTGTGATCAGTGAGCACCGAGCAGAGCTGCTGGCTGAGCGCTACCGCTTCAACATGGGGCTGCTGATGGGTGAGTGTGCGGCAGTGGGGCAGCCCCTGCCTCCTCAGAGCCAGCCCTTTGCTGTGGGCTGCCCTGGCCCTAGCTGCTGCCTCGCTGTGCCACAGCCCACCTGACACAGGGGAGATGTCCTGCCACGTGCCCTGCGTGGGCAGGGCTGTGGGGGGCAGCTGCCTGTGGTGGCCTGTGCCACAGACCACCCTGGGGCAAGGGCTGCCACCAGCTGCTGGCCACGGCGTCCTGTGTTAGGAGCCCCAGCTGAAGCCCCCTGAGCTGGGCTGAGCCCCTCACCCATGGGGTGCCCTGTCCACAGGGGAGGCGCGGAGCCGGCTGCGGTGGGCAGATGGGAAGACCATCAAAAATGAGGTGGACCTGCAGGTGGGTACGAAGGCAGCAGGTTGGATGCTGCTTATTCTGGTGGCCCTGTCAGTAGCCATGCCTG
Organism: Hemiprocne comata; assembly: GCA_020745705.1. Classification (NCBI taxonomy): domain Eukaryota; kingdom Metazoa; phylum Chordata; class Aves; order Apodiformes; family Apodidae; genus Hemiprocne; species Hemiprocne comata. The sequence goes on from CM036595.1 coordinate 15,267,245, forward strand.
GTGCAGAAGCCAGTGCCTGTCCCATGGGAGGACCCAGTGCTGGGGACAGCTTGCCCCAGTCAGGTGCAGGCAGGGTGAGGGGTGACAGCTGGACAGGGTCACCTCAGGACCTTGGGGCACCAGGAGCCTTTTCTCCTTTGGTCTCTGTCTCTTTCCCTCAGGTGCTGCATTTGCTGGGGCCAAAGACAGAAGCTGACTTGGAAAAAAAAACAAAGGTGAGGAGGAGAGAGAGGCTAGGATGGTATTTACCTGCTGAGTGTCCAGGAAGGATCCCAGGTAGCTTCTCTGGACCAGCTGCCACCATGGGCACAGGTCCAAGGGAGCGCTGGGGTAGCAGGCTGGGCCAGGTACATGCCAGGGCCAGGTACTCAGGATGCTGTGCTGGTCCCTACAGGCTGCAAAGGCCCGGCCAGCCCCATCGGAGAAGCAGAAGGCAGCTGTGATGGAGAATGGTAAGAGACTGTCCTCCTGTGGGCAGCTTCCCCAGTACTTTGGTTCCTGGCCAGGACCTGCCTCCAAGTTGGGCACTCAGAGCTGCAGTCAGGCCCCAGCTCAGCCCCGTTTCTCCCCACAGGTGAGGTGGGCATGGAGACACAGTCGCTGCTGGAGCAGCTTCGGGGAGAAGCCCTCAAGTTCCACAAGCCGGGTGAGTGTGAGCAGTGACAGCTAAGTGCAGAGCTGCCCTGCTGGCTCTGTGCCTGGCCCTAGCTCTCCATGCTGTGGGGGCCCAGCCTGGTCCCATGTTCTTCCCTGCTGACTGCTGGGCTTGGCTGGGTTTGGGCAGTACTGCAGCCCTGAGCATCCTCTGCCTACAGGAGAGAACTACAAGACGGAGGGCTACGTGGTGACACCCAACACGATGGCTCTGCTGAAGCAGCACCTGGCAATCACGGGTGGGCAGGTGAGGCTTATGTCCCCCAGCCCAGCAGTGTTCTGTGAGGGTGGCAGTGCTGTGCCAGGCTCCAGCCAGGTTGAGGTGGCTGGGGGGACACACAGCTCACCAGGGGAATGGCCAGAGGTGGCACCCTGCAGGCACAGGGGGCTCTGTGGGATCTTTGGGGGCTCGTGTCAGTGCCCCTGCTGTCAGGGATGGAGAGGGTCTCCTGCTGAAGGACTGAGGTGTGCCCTTTTTCCCCTGCAGGTGCGGACACGGTTCCCTCCTGAGCCCAACGGGATCCTGCACATCGGCCATGCCAAGGCCATCAACTTCAACTTTGGCTATGCCAAGGTGAGAAGCATCAAGCCTCACTGGCATTTCCTCCAGCCCCTGCCTCCCCCTGCTGCTTGGCCCTGCAGTCCCTCAGGGCGTGGGTGCTCAGTGTCCTCCCATCTCCAGGCCAACGGTGGCGTGTGCTTCCTGCGCTACGACGACACCAACCCGGAGAAGGAGGAGGAGAAGTACTTCACAGCCATCCGGGAGATGGTGGAGTGGCTGGGTATGGCTTGGGCTGGGCAGGGCAGGATCGGGCCAGGTATTGCTGGGGTCATCCCTGCATGCAGGTCCTGTGGCTGGGCCCTGGGAGTGCCTCCAACCTGCTCTGTTTCCCCCTTCCCCACAGGCTACCAGCCCTATGCAGTGACCCATGCATCAGATTACTTTGACCAGCTCTACACCTGGGCCCTAGAGCTCATCCGCAGGTGAGCGTGCCGGGGCGGCATGGATGCACTGGGGCAGCATGGATGTGCCAGGGTGGTGTGGATGTTCTGTGCCACAGCCAGGGCTTCCCCTCCCCCAGGGGATGGGCCACTCGCATCTGGTGACAGTGTTTCCTGTCCACAGGGGCCAGGCGTACGTTTGCCATCAGAAGGTTGAGGAGATCAAGGGCCACAACCCACCTCCCTCGCCATGGCGGGACCGGCCTGTGGAGGAGTCGCTCCTGCTCTTTGAGGTACGACTGGCTGGGGACGAGCACTGCGTGCCCCTGGAGCTGGGGTCTGTGGCTCAGCCAACAGCTTCTCCCACTCCACAGGACATGCGAAAGGGCAAGTTTGGGGAGGGGGAGGCCACGCTGCGGATGAAGCTGGTGATGGAGGATGGGAAGATGGACCCCGTCGCCTACCGTGTCAAGTTCACTCCACACCACCGCACTGGGGACAAGTGGTAGGGGAGGGCCTGTGCTGTCCTGGCACGTTGCCTGGGAGTGGGGAGGTCTCAGGGGGCAGCAGCTCCAGGCTGTGCCCCAAGGGCTGACTGTGTCTGCCATGCAGGTGCATCTACCCCACGTATGACTACACGCACTGCCTCTGCGACTCCATCGAGCACATCACACACTCCCTCTGCACCAAGGAGTTCCAGGCCAGGTGAGCACCATGCCTGGCACGGCCAGGACTGAGCCAGACCTGGCAGGGCAGCTCTGGCAGGGAGCAGCTCACCGTGTCCTGGTGGCTGCTGAAGTGCTGGGGACAGTGTGTCCATGGGCTGCAGGCAGGTGTGAGGCTGAGCCGGGCTGTGCCTCCCTTGCAGGCGCTCCTCCTACTTCTGGCTGTGCAACGCGCTGGATGTCTACTGCCCCGTGCAGTGGGAGTACGGGCGCCTGAACCTGCTCTACACTGTTGTCTCCAAGAGGAAGATCATCCGGCTGGTGGAGACAGGTGCTGTGAGGTAGGAGCAGGGCTGGCAGCCAGGGTGGGTCTCGCCTGGGGGACACCTGGGTGTCACACCGGTGTTTTGTCAGAGACTGGGATGACCCGCGGCTCTTCACGCTGACAGCCCTGCGCCGGCGAGGCTTCCCCCCCGAGGCCATCAACAACTTCTGTGCCCGGGTAGGCACCAGGGACAGGATGTGATGGGACAGGTGGACGTGTCACCCAGCCAGTGTGGTGACAGCAGGCTGTCCTGCAGGTTGGTGTGACGGTGGCCCAGGCAACGATGGAGCCACATCTGCTGGAGGCATGTGCAAGGGAGGTGCTGAACGAGCAAGCCCCCCGCGCCATGGCTGTCTTGGAGCCCCTCAAGGTCACCATCACCAACTTCCCTGCCCTGAAGGTGAGACTGCTGTGGGTTGGGGTGGCAGTGGGGTTTCCCAAGGTCAGTGTTCACCCCCTCCTTCTCCCCAGGCACTTGAGGTCCTTGTGCCCAACTTCCCAGCCGATGAGTGCCGGGGTTTTCACAAAGTGCCCTTCCAGTCCACCATCTACATCGAGGAGACGGACTTCAGGGAGGTGAGCTGGGCCCATCAGTCCATGCTGCCCTTGTTACCAAGAGCCTGGTGCTGGTGCTGCATGGGTCACAGGCAGGTGGCAGGCATCCAACCATGAATCCCAAACATGCCAGCAAGTCTGATGGGCTCGCTGCCCTCAGCCTGGCCAGGAGGTGTCCAACCAACGGTGCCTACACCTGGCCTCTGCACCAGGGAATGTCCCGCAGCAGTGTGGGAGTTCAAACAGCCCTGAGTGCCCCAATCCCTGGGACTGGGGACACAGTCATGGGGACAGAGACACACGCTGGAGGGGTGATCCACTGGGTGGGCGGGGACCCCTCATGCAGCTGTGAACTCTCTCACAGGAAGTGGACAAGGGCTACAAGCGCCTGGCCCCCGGGCAGCCGGTGGGGCTGCGCCACGCTGGCTATGTCATCACCGTCCAGAATGTCATCAAGGTGGGTGGCTCTGGGCACTGGTGACATGAGTTTGCACCGTGGGATGTCAGGACATGGCCGTACCCCACCAGGGAAGGGCAGCCATGGTCATCTTGGGCCAGGCACTGTGGGCAGCTCCCTGCCAGCTCTGTGCCTTGCAGAGCGGGGTGGCCCTGAGCTGGGAGGCCGGCAGTTCAGCAGGATGGGGCTGCTGCCTGGTGGCTCAGCTTGTCTTCCTTCTCCAGGACGCCAGTGGGCGCGTTATCGAGCTGGAGGTGATCTGCACCAAGTCAGATGTGGCAGAGAAGCCCAAAGCCTTCATCCACTGGGTGTCGAAGCCACTGGCCTGTGAAGTGCGGCTCTACGAGCGCTTGTGAGTTTTGTTGAGCTCCCCACAGAGGTGCAGCCACAAGCTCAGCAGTGCTGGAATGGCAGCATGGCCATGTACCAGCAGGCTCTGCCTTGGCCTGCCTGGCTCCATGTGGGAGCTGCTGCCCCACAGCTACCATGGAGCACCACACACCCTCCCCCAGTGGCTTTGGGATGAGACTCTGTCTCGTGGCAGGTTTTTGCACAAAAATCCTGAGGACCCATCAGAGGTGCCTGGTGGCTTTCTGAGCGACCTCAACCCCGTGAGTAATGGCAGGAGCTGAGGTTATGGGCCGTGGAGGCAGGTGGGGACCTCCTGCACGATGCCAGTGGTATCTACTTCCCTGTGATCCCTTCCCCTCCCTGGGTAGGGCCTTGCCACGTCCTGGTGGGGAGAGGGGCTGTGGGGAGCAGGGCTGTGGTGGGGGCAGAGGGGCCAAAGTTGCCAGCTGAGCTGCTTCCCCCTGCCAGGACTCCCTGCGTGTGGTCCACAATGCCCTGGTCGACAGCTCCGTCCTCTCTGCCCGACCCTTTGACAAGTTCCAGTTTGAGCGTCTGGGCTACTTCTCTGTGGATCCTGACAGCGAGGAGGGGAAGGTGAGCCCTGGGGTGGGGGCAGTGGGACACCCCCAGCCACATGTGGGTCTCCCCCTGACTGCCATGGGGCTGTGACTGACCCTCTGCCTCTTCCCAGATGGTGTTCAACCGGACAGTGACGCTGAAGGAGGATCCCGGCAAGGCCTGAGGGACCTCCCACCACCCTGCCGTGGTGCTGCTTCCCTGGAGGTCCCTGCACACCCCCAGTGCCGCCGTGCCTTGGCGCAGCCCCCCCGGGGCGCCCCACAGCATTCCCTTAATAAACAGAGCATCCCAGCCCTGTCCCCGCCTCCTGTCTCCCAGCTCAGCCTAGGGGTACTGGGCTTGGGGGGGATCCCCCCTGTTCCTGGGGACTTGGGGTCTGCCCCTGCGGGGCTGGGCTGGCGTCGAGGGTGTCGGGTGGGATGGAGGAGGGTCCCCAGGGGCTGCCATCGGGTGCAGGCAGGGTGCAGGCAGGGTGCAGGCAGACCGGTCTGCACGCTGTGTACAAACACCGCCCGAGCGCCGTCCCCTCTTAAGGTGGACTTGAGCGGGTTGGCCCCTGTGCGGCCCCGAGTCGGGGGCCCGGGGGGTGTCTCCGAGAATCCGACGTAGTCCCCGTGCCCTGCGCCCCGTGCCCGAGACCACGGCCCTGCCCGGGGTGAGGGGAGGCTCTGTCTGGTCCCCCGGGCCACCTTAAGCGGCGGCAGGGACGGGGAGGCCGCGCCGAACACATGAGCAAGTTAAAGCAGCACCGGCTCGGCCCCCGAGTGCTGGGGACCCTCCGCTCCAAGGTGCCTCCTGGGGGCAGGGGCAAGGCGTGGCCCCCGTCAGTACCGGCCGCGGAGGCTCCAAAGCCCTCCTGGGCACTGCGGTCTCCCCCACCCGCGGCGCGATGCGGGGCCTCGCCCCCCCTGCTGCTTGGGGGATCGCAGCCGGGCTGTCCCGCCTGCCGCGGCGCAGGGGGGCGGCTGCTTCGGGCCCCTCGGCCGCCGGCGCCCCGCGTGCTGGTGGCGATCCCAGCCCTACGGCCACCACCGGGGCAGCCCCCACCTCCTCGGATCCCTCTCCCCTCCGGCGTCCCGGTCCCGGTCCCGACCCCGCGCCGAGGGCGCCCCCCAGCGGCCGCCCCCTTCCCTCCCCTCTGGGGCACGGCCCCTTTAAGGTGCGGGGCGGTCCCAGTTACCGAGCTCTCGCGGGAGTTGGGGGCTGTGCTCTCGCGAGGCTGGGGCCGTGTGCTGATTGGCTGCGGGGGGTTGAATGTAAGATGGCGCCCAGGGAGCTGTGAGGGGAAAAGACTCGGGGCCGAGGCGGCGGCGGCGCGAGGCGACGGCGGCAACGGGGCCGGGGTGAGGCGGAGCCGGGCCGGGCCACGCCGCGGCGCAGCGGGGTTGCCGGGCGGGGGGGTGCGCTGTGACCGGGCCGGGTGGGGCCTCCTGTCGGGCGCGGGGGGGAGGCGGTGGTGGTTCCGGGGGCGGCGCGGGCCCGGCGGGGAGGGGGAGGGGGCGGCCCCGCCTGCCGAGTGCGCGCAGCCCCCATCCGCGGGGACGCGCGCAGTTGGCCGTGCACGCGCGGGGTGCGCCCCCTGCTCGCCTCCGCCTTGCACCGAGCGCGTCCTCGCCTCCGCCACCCCCCGGGGCGGCCCCTTCACCGCGCGGGCACGGGCGGCGGCAGCGCGCGCCGGAAGGCCCAGTCTCCGCCTTTGCGCGGCCCTCGGCGGCCGCCGTCCTCGGCGGAGCCGCCAACACGGCTCCTGCGACGCGGGGGGTGGTGGCGCGGCGACTCCCGCGGGCCCGGGCCCGGCCACCCCGCTGGGGAACAAAGGCGGCGGGAGGCGGCCCGGGCTGCGCCGGGCTCCCTGCAGGCGGAGGCCGCCCGTGCCGCGGGAGGAGGCCCCGCGGGCTCCGCGTCCTGCGCTCGAGCGGGGTAGAGGCCGAGCCACGGCCAGTGATCTCATGGGCTAAATATGGAGCGTGGCCTCGTCTGGGCCCGGTGGCGGGCGGTCTGTGTCGTTCCTGTGTGTCCCGGGCCTGCTGGCAGCGCCGGGCCGCGGCCGCTCGGCTGGTAGCACCTGCAGGGGGAGCAGGGGGGACCTCTGGATACGGTCACTGCTGCTGCCTTGTTCTCAGTTCTGTCTTCCGGTAGCTCCGGTGTCACCGGCTGCGCCCCGCTTGTCACCACACGGTGCGAGCGCCCTGTGACAAATGTGCTCACAGCCCTTCCTAGTCATACTTGTCAGGCTGAGGGATACAATGGTTAGGAATTGGGCACCTTGCAATTCTTCAGTAGGAGCTGCTAGCTGTGTGGACCATCATATCCTTCTTCCCTGATTTTGTTTGTTGTTTTGTTGTTGTTTTTTTCTTAATGGCATACATATTAAAAATAAAATGGGTTTAATAAAGAAAGAGGAACTGGGGATGGAAAGGGCTTCTTTGTTCTGTCTTCTCCAGAACGTTACAAGTCTAAGAGCTCAGGACAAGAGCAGCAGAAATACATGCAACATGGTGACTGGTGAGTCCAGATTGTCCACATGCTGCAAGTTGTGTGTGTGTTTTCAGTAACCTCAGTCTTAAATTTTATGAACTAACCGTATGTGCTCATGATCCTCAAAGAGTTTCTTGAACTTATTTCCTGGGAAAAATGCAGTTATGCTGATCAGGGAGGAATTATCTCCCTTTATCAAAGAAGGCTTGTTGCCTGGATGCTCTTGTTATTTTAAAATGCAGTATTAAAAACATGCTGCTGAGATCTAGTGAGGATGGGTGGTTGCTGTTCCTAATGTGTCTCTACAGGAGGAATGGAATGCCTACATTAGTATGGTTTAAAAGCTAACAGTGAAAGTGGTGACTGCTGCAGCAAGCTGTGTGTGTGTTGCCCTACAAAGGCCTGTTAAATGCACACTTGAGCCTTAAAAGAGGTTTTCTGTCATAAATGCAGGTGAGTTTAGTTTTAACAAATGAATTTTCTGGGAGTACAGCTTTACTTTCCTGTACCTTTATCAAGACCTGGTCCCTCTACTGCTGTGTAGGGTTCTGTGAATTGCAGTTTTGGAGTGTTCAATGCTTTTAGTTAAATAACCCCCAAGCAGCCTTCAAATTGACAGGAACAACTCTGGGAGAAGCTTAATCCAGACTGCAGTGTTACCTGCGTGGTGTCTTTAGCTCCTGTCTGACTGCCAGAGTTGGAGAGCTGTAGAGGAAACTAAGGGAAGATCCTGCTGCTGTTCCGGAGCAGGAACAAACGCCGTGTGCCTCAGAGGGGTTCTGATCCATGGGTGGGACTCTAGGTGCTGCAGTGGCTCAGATGAGTGTTTTACTCTTCTGGGCATTAGTGGTTCTCAGCATAGTAACTTCAAACAAATACAAAGGAATATTTTTCCATGCTAGAAGAGAGGAAAAGAGAGCCCTCTCCCTTGTGACAGGGGAAGGTTCCAGAGTAGGGGAAGACTGGCTTAGTAGGCTCTTGGTTTTGGTGCTTGCTAAAAAGCACAGGGTCAAAGATTTGTATCTAAGGAATTCATGCTCTGTTTGTTCTGCTTCCTGGTGGTTGGAAGAGATAGGTGACAATTTGGTGGTGGACCTCTTCTTGATCTTTGGGCCTGTTGCTTATGCGTCTGGGTTTCTAGTGGCTTCTGGTGTCTGCTGCACAGAGCACGATGTACCTGTGAGCTGCTCTTGACAGAAGGGTTGGAGTTCCAAAAGTAAAAGTGAGGGCTAATGGATAGCTGCTGTTGAAAACGGTGACCCTGCTGACCTACCCACTCTCTCCCCTGACAAGATTAACAGTGGTGAATAGCTATTCCCTGAGCCATTCCAGCATAATAAGCATAAGTGCAGGAGCAAGGAAGAAGGCAGGACTTTTGCTGGGAGGTAAGCCCCTCCTATTCAGCAGCAGCTCACTGTCAAAGGGCATAGAACCTCAAAGAGCATCTGTGGTGCTGGTGTCTGGGTTCCCAGCATGGCATCCTGGAGGCATATTCCTCAGAAGAGTTTTCTGTCTGAAAGCTATGTCTGCTAGCACACCTCACAATGGACACGCAAAATGATTGGGCTCTCCTAAAAGCCTCACTGTAGTATCAAAGTAAAACATTTGCAAGTTCCAGGTTGAAAATCGGGACAAGTTACTAGCTCAAAATCTGTTTTCCAGCTTCCAAGTATGTAATGGAGCCTCTTTGCAATTAAGATGCAAATGCATTCAGGTGTGCCTGGTGCAGGTCCTGTCTGAGCCATTGAGGATGCATTAACAAGGTCGTTCTCTATTGGTTTCACCAGTAGAATATTCCTGGGTGGCTCTTGGAGGAAACATAACTCAGCAGCTAAGTGAATAAATAGTCTTACTGGCTCTGTGACACGGAGCTGGCTTGAAAATGTGTCTGATCAGAATTTCTGAAAGGCAGGAAAATTGTTTTTCTGTCCAGCTATGGGCTGTTTGTGAGCTTCTGTAAGCTGGTTTTTACAGAGGTGTTGGATTGACTACAAGAATACTGTTAGCTGGTGCTTTTTACTAAACATTGATGCATGTTTGAAGACTATTTTCAGTAGTAATCTCATACAGCAGCAGATGTTGCTTAATAACTCCAGAAACTGTAGATACAGCGCGAGTTGCCTCAGGGGTGTTCCCCTTACCTTTGACATTCGTTCTCGCTCCTGGGAGCCTGGTCCAATGCACTAGCCATGAACCTCCTCCATGCAAACAGAAACTTCTGTGTGTTCAGACTGCTGTCACGGAACAGTAAAGAGTGGTTAGAATTTGTTCTAGCTCCCACTGGTTTTGGTGGCAATTGGAGCTGGACTTGTGGAATGCGCTGGGGCGCCACTGGGAGCCTAGAACTAACTCCCATTTTCACACAGGCTGTTGCAGTTTTATGTTCAACCACATATTTCTGCCTTGGTAAAATGATATGAAAGGTTCTGCTTTGGTACCTGTTCTCTTTAGAGCTACAGCCAAAATGTACATATAATGATGATTGTTCCTTTTTCCTCTTTTCCACAGCTTGATCTGGTAGTACTGAATCACCTCTTCTAGTCCTAACATTGTACTGTTTCATATCTTTTCACAACCATCTCAGTATCTGCTAGTGTTATAGCTCAAATCTCTTTATCAAGGCTAATTAGTGCCTTAGAAACAACCAGTATGCTCACTGCAGAAACAATTTGTGGGTTTAAACAAGATAAGTCAATAAGAGAAGAATGCTGTCAGAGTATATACCCTAGAGCAGTCTAATGTTCTCAGGTGGAGTCATCTTTTTTGTTGTTTTTTTTTTCCTTGCTTTCACTTCTTCCCTGATCATCTGATTTCTTTTTCTATCTATCTTTTGTCTTCATGCACGGCATGTTTCACGTTAACCTCTTCCTATAGTAAAAGGGCGTCAAGAACTGATGCTGCTGTTGCCTCTGTAATTTCCAGAGCTCTGCTTCTCGATGTGTGCAGTTCCCCATTTGAGGAATCTCTGGATTTCAGCACTCTCCTTTTGCTTGCTGTGTGCAGATCGATAAGGCTGTCCTCGTCCTAATAGCAGTGGGCTGAATGCTGCATCTGATGCTCTTCCGTTGTGCTTCTCATTAGCTGCCTAGAATAGAACTGCATGGCCTGATAGAACATACTGCTCGGTTCTCCCACCTCTCTGGCTGCAAAGCAGGGCCACAGATACTGATTTCCAAGCTTTTCTCACTAATGCTGCATGGTGCAAACGAATGAAATGTGTGACTTGATTTTGTCTGTTACGGGATTCTCCTGGTCTGGGTGAAGTACAACACTAGAAGACCTTACATGGCAGTGAGCTCTTTGAATAGTACCACAGTTACACCTCGTTATTGTTCAGGCTTCCCTGAGCTGCTAAGGGTTAATCTGAGAAATGTGTAGTAAGTAGCACAAGATGCCTCATAAACTAAAGCATCTGTTTCAGGCATCTGGCTGTGCATGTTTGCTAGTTTTCATACAGTACTCAGTATGAAATATTAGTTACTGGAGTTGGGAATATCCTTGCATCAAAGGAGGGCTGTAGTTAAGACTTTAACTTTCTCTTTTCTTAAGGAACCCTAAGGACCTTGCAATATGAATAATTCTCTGGAGAACACCATTTCCTTTGAAGAATACATCCGTGTGAAGGCACGAACGATCCCCCAGCACAGGATGAAGGAGTTTCTGGACTCCCTTGCTTCCAAGGGGCCGGAAGCTCTGCAGGAGTTTCAGCAGACAGCCACCACCACGATGGTGTATCAGCAGGGTGGCAACTGCATTTACACGGACAGCACAGAGGTGGCTGGCTCTTTGCTTGAACTAGCTTGTCCCGTGACAACCAGTGTCCAGCAGCAAACTCAACCAGAGCAGCAAATACAGGTTCAGCAACCCCAGCAAGTCCAGGTAAGGGTCTTAAATATTCTCCAGGTGTATGTATGACCTGCTAACCCATGGAGTAGTGTTCAGAGCCAGCTGCTATCTGACCTGAAACCACAGGCAAGCACTTAAGAAGCAGAGCCAATTAACTTTATATAGAACAGCACTATTTCCCTTTTGTTTAAGGAATTTGGTAGTAAATTTCTCTCTTGACTGTGCCTCCATTGAGCCCCGCTGCAGGAGGAGCAGCACACATAGCAATGTGGTGGTGTAACCTATTGGAGAGATGGTTGACAGTTCTGGCATGTACACAGCTCCCTGGAGCCTTGTGCTCAGTGGGAAGCTGCTATAAATACCACCCCCCCCTCTGCTGGTCTTGCCTTAGCTTTGTTGTTCCGGGTGGTTGTGGGATCTAAACTTGTCTTCAGGTGTTCTTTTTAATGAAATCAATAATTCTAAAATTATTTTGTGTCAACATTCTAAAAGGTGTCGTTCTTGAACTGATTTTTAAGTCGGGGGGGAAATGCAGGGATGTCAACTTATGTTATGAACCAGAGGAAGATACCTTTCAGAAAGGAACTGTGAAAGATGTGTGTGTGTCAAGGTAGATTATCCCTCTGCACACTGGAAGGAGTCTTCTGCAGATTTTTTTAATAGGTATTACAGTCATTTGTATTAAGTATAAAATGAGCAAATCCAATACCAGGGGTGCAAACAAACATGTAACTCAGGATAACTGCGTTGGTCCTCAAACACATTCTTAAATTGGAGCTTTTCTAGATGGCAGGGCATTTACCAAGGTTCTCTTACGATGTCTCCAAACAGCTGAGCTCTCTGTACAGCTGTAGTTCTGATACTCTTCAGATTTGAATATTCCTGCCTTCTGTGGCATTAATGCAAAGTTGTGAGCTTTCCTCTTTTGCAACAGATACGGAGACACAAATTACGGGAGATAAGGTGATAGGAACTTGCTGCAGTGCAGTAGACTTGTGCTAACAGCTCACTTGGGTGCTTTTTATCCTGCAGCAAAGGCAAACTTACCTCTTTCCCTGGGTAACTCATCTCCAGTTACACTCCCTGTTGAGTAAATGAATACTTCACCGGGACTGCTGTAACCTGTTGCCCTACAGTCACTTGTGTCACAGGCTTTTGAAGAATAAAAGCCTCTAGTCTCACAGACATGACTTGGATCTCAGCATCAGTCTAGCAGAACTGATCAAGGATGCTTTTGGTTCTGCCAGCTAGCACATTTTTTTTAGATAAGTCAGAAGAAGAACTAGGAGGGTTGGTGTTTTTGGGTGTCTCAACCTTGAAGATGTGCAAGACCCCCAAACCAGTTGTAAAAATCAGAAGGATTTTTTTCCCCCTTCTGTGGCTGCCTTCTGGCAGAACTAGGCAAAGGTCAGGCTTGACCCTGCAACCCTTCTAATAACAGAGATAGGAAGGGAGGTCATGTATCATGCTCCAGAGAAAAATAATCTCCTGACCTTATTGAAAATAACCATAGAGTTGCTGCCAGAGACCTGTTCCTGTTTTTTAAACTGAATGGCCTGCACCCTGAGGAGCGTGAAAAATACCTGATGAAAGTCAGGATTTCAACAACTTTCTTTAGGATAGTTGTTTTCTCTCTCCCCCTGGTTTCTGTTGTGGCTCTGCTGTAAAATACCTGCTTTCACATCTCTAAGTATAGATCATAATTAGTGTTTGTGTTGCCTTTCCTGCTGCTCCCTTTGCCATTTTACAAGCCCCCAGAACACTTAGGCCATGTGTCTGGTACAAGACATGGCTGCAGCTTTTGTGCATCAGCAGTGCAACTGAGGTCATGTGCTTTTGAGCAGCTAGCTCAGAATTATCTTGAAGTGAATGAATTATCATGACTTCTTTGCAAGGATGGGGTGGAGAGTCATGTCTTCGCAAGACATTCTTTGCAACACTTAGCAAGAGTGTTTTTCTGCCTTTCAAGATTTGTTAATGAGATGCAATTTTATGTTAGACCCATGATGTAGTGTTCACCTGGCTCAAGACTGTCACTGTGGCAGCAGTGGCAGAGCACGGTGTCTGAACAAAGCTGAATTTTGTTGTGGCTCTGTGGTGGTGACAGTGTTCCCCTAGAGCAGTGCACCTGAGCCAGCTGGATCACTTTACTGAAATACTGCTTGTGTTGTATTAGATGTTTTGGTCATCCACTGAAGCCTCTTAGCTTCTGATCAAATTTATGTCATCCCAGTACTTGATAATCTGTTTAGTTCTTGCTAATCCATTTGCAGATCAGTAGAAGACCCCTTGAATGACTACATTTATGGCTGGCAGTGTGACAGTGGTGCTGAAGGTGACTAATAATATGACCAGTCAGATGACCTCACAGTTGCAAGGGCTGATGACAACCTTACAATCATAAAGATAAATGATGCTCAGGTTTCATCCTAGATTTTCCTTGCTGTGAACCAACCAAAGACAGCATGTGACTGCTCACTGCCTTTATTTATGCTGGCAAAATAAATTTCCTGTTTGAATAAGTTTCCACCTTAGGGTTTTCTTGCCTACAAGTTCAACAAACTGTTGCTAAATGTTTATTTTAAAGGCTGAGTGGATGCAACTGTTGGGTTATGTACTAGGCAGTGCTACAGTACAAGGATCTCAGAGCTCCTTCAATGCCCAGTGTCACAGCAGTGCCATTAGTGATCTTAAAGTGTTTGGTATGTCCAGTTGTCATACCCTGTGCTGCATCAGGGGGTGGTTTTGAAGGGCTGGGTTTTGCTCTGGTCAAGGAAAAGTTTTATCACTGCTGCCTTTGGTGGGATTGTTGTTGGTTGGTCTTGTGCATTGAGGCCATGGAATTGATGATGACAGTGAGGAGAGGTGTTAGCACTGACCTGCTCACTGAATATGCTATTTCTGGAGAGTTCAGTGAGTCTCTTGCACCTCTTTCTCTTCCACAAGAAAGCTGAAAGAATGTCAGAGGACAGAAAGCATCTTTGCTTAGGACACATACAGTGTGTGTGGGGAAGATCCTTGGTTTTAGCTTTTTATAAAGATAGGCTCTGACTAGTTGGCAAGAGCCTCTTGGACAGGGCTTGAGGGGAGGATGCTACAGGTGAGCAAGAACTATATGGGGAATGGTTCAATGCCTGCATAAAAGGTCTTTCAGTGAAGACTTACGGCTTTCTAATCTCTCAGTTCCTTACATGTTTGCTGTTCAGCCCTTATTTTTTCAGTCTTCTCCCAGTCTATTCTGTGACTTCAGACCATTATAGGAAGCTGGGCATTATTAATGACATGAGGCAGGGAAAGATGCCCTTAAGCAGCTCCAAAGAAAATCTTAGAATACACCTTTCCCTCAGTTCTGATGGATGCAGCTTCCCTGTGCCCCAGTCTTGGTTCTGAAGTTTAGCCTGGACATAGGGCTCCTATTTGTTTTTCTTTGAAAAGCATCCCAGTAGGATACTAGTGTAGCAGCCAGCATTAATTAGCATTTGCTAGGGCTGAGCGTGCCACTTTGAGGAACAGTCACAGTCAAGCATGATGTTTTCAAGGTAGGACCTTCTTGTATATGGAAGTAGGTTCCTCTTTGTTTTGTTTTCCCTGGTTCACGTGTTTCAACTGTTTCAGGCTTAAATCCTGCTGCAGTGTACAGCTTGACAACATAATCTTGATATTGTAGCTGTTAAAACACACACAAGGCCTAATTTGGCCTGTGGAATTCTCTCTCTGATGTTGATAAATGAGCAGAGGAAAAACCTGTACTGAGAATCTGTCTGGCAGTGGTTCTGAAAAGCTGACTTGTACACTCCCCGTAGACCTTGTTTACTTAGACAGATAGCAAAGGACTTCCTGTAAAGCAGTTGAATAACAAGTTCCAACATTTCCTGCTACTTCAGTGATCAGTCTTTTCACCTACTCTGTACTTCAGATCTGTTTGGTACCTGTACGTATGCTTTCTGGTGTAACATTAGAAGGAAGTCTTGATTACAGCATTAGTTTTTAGTGCTGGAATCGCTTTAGCTTAGGACTGTTGTTGAGGGAAGTGTATTTTAAGCCTTCTTTCCTTAAAATTGGCTAAAATACAATTATGAAATTGCTCTTCTCCTGCTTTAGCTAACGTTTTGTCCAAGTGTTTGACTTGTGTTGGATTGCTCAGATGTGGAAGTGTCAGGTGCACCTACATTATTTCAGGGGGGGAATTGAGAGCATACTTCCATCAGCAAGTTTGTCACCTGCCCCCACTTCCCTTTTTTAGGTTTGGAACCTGTTATTTGGGATTTCCTTCAGATGAAACTGAGCAGTGACATGTGGTTGTCTTGTGTCTACCTGTTTGTCTAGCTTGGCTAGTGGGCAAGAGCTTTGAAATAGTCTTCTGCAATATGTAGTATGGACATGTTAGTAGGTCTGCAGTCTTGCTCTGAAGGTCTGCTCTTGGTGTCTCCTGCTACTTGCTAGTGTAAATGCAACTTCAGAAACCAAGAGGTATTTGTGAAAAAGAGGCATTTAAGAGCCTGTCAGGTGTTCTAGGGCAGGCTAGAGATGAGAAAATCCATGCAGGCAAGAGTTGGCATGTGTGCTCATTTGGATTTACGTTTTTGGAAATATTAGCTACTCCAGTCTAGTCCATAGGTGATATATTATTTGCTTGGGAATTCTTTTAGCTTGTTTCAGAACTGCAGTTCTGACTGTGATTCCTTGTTGGGCAGAGAATCTGCACAGGGCAGACATGTTATGAATCCTACTTAAAAGTTTGTTGGAGTTAGTCTGTCAACCATAAAGAAAAAAAAAAACAACTTTTGGAAACCAGGCTTCAGCTGTTCTCATGCTCGTGGAGTTAATTTATTTTCTCTTTGCATGTGCTCAGTTCTAGACAGAATATGCTTTTGAGCTTGATGTGGCGGAAGATTTCCTTTAAAGGAATCTCAAAAATTTATTCCTGCCCTCCTGTTAGGATGCAGGGCTGACTTGTAACACTTGGATTCTCTAGTCAGCTAGTACTTGGTCCAACTTCTAGCTATTTTATGGTAAAAAGGCCTTTCTCCGTGTGATGGTAGCCTGCTGGGAAGTGATTCTTTTCATGCTGTTAGATCCAAACTTCTGGCAATAAGCAGTTTTTCAGTCCTGGTAACTCGGCATGTTCCTCTCTTGCACCAGCATAACCCAGGAATTCCCCACATAACATGTTCTCACTTTAATCTTCAGCATAAGGTGAAGATTTAATTTAAAGTCCTCCCTGTTGGTCTTGGCCTGTACATTTAAAGCATTTCTCTTTGTACAGTGTCTTTCAGAAAATCAAATGCTGATGATGTTTAGTGTAATTCTTGGTCCTTTTTTTCTCAGATAGCAAGTTAGACAATGTGGTCAACATAAGAAGCTCTGGTTGAAGTCTGTAAATCTGAAATGAATGCTTGTAGCACTCCTGGGTTCGACCTGCTAGAAAGCAGGGAGGGATCTGCTGCAAAATACAGTTGTTGAAAATGGGTGTGTAATTCACAAGGGATGCGTAGCATGCAGTAGGCAGAGCTCAAATATCCTTTTAAATGGGAACAGTCTCTAGTCAGAAGCATGCATGATGTCTGCAGTTTGCAGCATGGACGACTTCCAGTGATTCTGGAGTCTGACTTCTTCATCTTGTTTGGGCTTTTGGGTGTTAGCAATAACAGTGTGTGAACTCTGAAGCAGTAGCAAGACATCCTAGGATTTAGTCGTGGGGGACTATCATAGGGCCACAGGTCATGATTGCTCATCTCCTGAAAGTGGTGGAAGTTGCCTGCGACTCTTAGAGGCAGTGGGCTCAGGCTCTAAAATGGCTAACAGTCCAAAGCTGCTGACTGGACAACATGAAGCATTTCTTTACCAAGAGGGGCATCAAACACTGAAACAGGCTTCCTAGAGAGGTGGTCAATGCCCCAAGCCTGTCAGTGTTTAAGAGATGCTTGGACAATGCCCTTAATGGTGTGCTTTAACTTTTGGTCAGCCCTGAAGTGATTGGGCAGTTGGATGGAGATGATAATTGTAGGTCCCTTCCAACAGAAATAGTCTGTTTTATAAAAACAGAAGGAAGAAAATGCTGTCTTGTCAGATTTGTTCTTAGACCATGCCTCTCTTCCTGGCAATGCCTCTTGTTTAAACATATTCTGTTACCTTTCTAATTGCATTTATGTGACAAAATTGTTTCTGTGTAGGAGTGGACTTCCAATTCTTACTGCTGGCCAAAAAAAAAATAGTCTTTACTTGGTATATGTTATAGCAGTAATGGGAACTGAGATGTAAAATTTTGTATGGAAAGAAGGTGGGGGTACTTCTAAGGTGTTCTCAGTCAACCTCTGCAGATTCTGAGAAGACAATGCAGAAGTACAGGCTGAGTGACACATTTACCTATTTCTGTGACATGATTTTGAATCCTAGAAGATAAAGCAAATGTTTCTTGTGTGAAACTGAAGATACATCAGTGTAGTAATGCATTTTAGTTTGTCTGGTCTTGGGCCTTTGCCTTGCAGATAATCTTTTGAACAAGGACTTATTAATAACAGGGGCTATATTAGTGATTTTTAAAGTCAGGTATTTTGGAGAATATTTGCCTTAGAGGTGTAACTGAAACTGGCTCTCTTAAACTGAACTCTTAACTGGGACCTGTGCTTGGGCCTGTTTGCCCAAAGCAGTACTCGGGCTGTAGGGCAGTATGAAAAAAGCATCAAATAGAACTGAAGAAGCATCCCATAGGTGACTTCATCTTTTTCAGTTAACTGCCTGATCAAATCACTCATTGATGCAGCTTTTAAAACTGTTATGCTGACACAGGTCGTATGTTTCTTGTTATCTTGCAGGAAATTATTACAGAAAGTCCACGTCATCTGGATTACAATATGCTGCATATAGCTCCCAGCAGGAACCTGTAAAATTCCCTATTCTTCCTGGAAATAGAATTAGTTCTTAACAGGAGGTGACTTATAAAACTGGTCTGCAAGTGGTGCATTTTGCTACCCAATTTTTTTCCTCTTACTTGGCTGCAGATGAATCCTTAACATTTTTTTAAGGCAACTTAGAGGTGATGCTGGAAAGTGAGATCCCATATATCCATGCAGTGCAGACCTGTGTGGCAGTTCTTGTTGCCCTTGAAAGGCTGGTTACTGTGGTGTCTCTGCAAATGCTGCATTAGCTTGACTGACTCTAGAAAGTGAGGTGGAAAAGGGTGAGAAAACATGAGTAGGAAGATTTAGTTCTGCAACTAAATAAATTGTGTTGGCTTCAGACTTCATGTGGCCCTCGTAGGTGCCACTAATAAAGCTCTACATCTCTCAGCTGGATTTGAAAAGACAGGTTGAGTAATTGATTCCCTCCCTTAAGATACAGTGCTAAGGAACCCTGGAGAAGCAGCTGATCATGGGAACCTGGGATATCACTTCTAGGACGAGGCAAATACAACAAAGTGGCTGTGTACGTGTGGGGGGCAAAGTTGAAGTGTCTGAACAAGGGAGAGCAGACCTCACTTGGTGCCCTGAAAGTGAACACATCAGCTGCGTGGGGTTTGAATGTGAAGATGTTGAAACCTGAACTTTGTTTTGGGGACTGCCTCTGACTCCCAGATTTAAGTCTGCTCCTGAACTGCTGCTAGATTGTGTGGCAGACCTTGGACAAATGAGCATTGATGTGAGAGGGTGCGGTTATTTCCTCCCCCCCCAAAATAAAAGGAACTGTGTTTGAATCCAAGTCTTAACATATTTTGTCCATGTTATTCAGCATTTTGTAAGTGCATGAGCTAGAAAATACAACTGAGTAATTTGGACAATAAGTGGAACTAAATTGAATAAGGAAATAATGAGAAAAGGGTTTGTTTTAATTACTGCTGCCAAAGAAATGCTTTAAAAAACAAATGCTGCAGTGTTGCCCCTTAGTGCATGACAGAGATTCAGGCTGAACTTGCACCTTTCTGTGTTGACACCTGCTTGTGTAATGTTACTGCTAGTAGTTGGTTTCAAAATAATATTTCTGTGCTCTTAAGTGGAAAGAGCCAAGTGCTGGTTTCAGCTTACCCATATTTCTTACTGCCTGGCACTGGCAAGGGATCCTGCAGCCATTTGGAGGACTAGGGTTGAAAGCAGTAAAACAATCTTTAGAGCATAACAAGAGCGAGGCAAGCTCCTGCATTTTGTAGCAAGATAAACTTGATATCAGAATTGTCATGTGCGTGACCTTAAAGTCTTGCTATTGCGAGGGCTGTGCTGAAATGACATTTTAGCAATGCAAATAGCTCTGAAGGCTCTTGGCTTCCAAGGATGCAGTGTGTTGGCTTGAGCCCACAGAGCTTTGAGGATGGAGGTGCAGCTCACATGCTGTTCTGCCTGTGCTGAGAAGCGTGGTCGTGCGCAACGTGAGCAAACGCATCATCTACCATAGCACTGTTACCATCAGGCACTTCCAGAGTAACTTGGTTGCATTTTCCTGAGATCTTTGCTAATGGATTAATATATGGAATCATAAAACTGAGCATAAAAGTCCTGGAGCACAGACCTCCAGTGACGGACCATCTCTGTTGGTGGCCCCCCCCCGTTGAATCACTGACACTTGCCATTTCTAACTGCCCAATTGGTGTCTTGCAGGTTCAGGTCCAGGTCCAGCAGTCACCGCAGCAGGTCTCCGCCCAGCAGCTCTCTCCACAGCTGACTGTCCATCAGGCTTCAGAGCAACCAATACAAGTCCAAGTGCAGATCCAAGGCCAGGCGCAGCAGCAGGCATCCCAGACAATACAGAGTCAATCTCTTCAGAGCCCCAGCCCATCTCAGCTGCAGGCAGCTCAAATCCAAGTGCAGCATGTGCAAACTGCCCAGCAGATCCAGGCTGCAGAGATACAGGAGGAACACATACAACACCAGCAAATCCAGGCCCAGCTTGTGGCAGGACAGGCCATTACTGGTGGCCAGCAGATACAGATCCAAACGGTTGGGGCACTGTCACCTCCACCTTCTCAACAAGGCTCTCCACGAGAGGGAGAGAGGCGGATCAGCACTGCTAGTGTCCTTCAGCCAGTGAAGAAACGTAAAGTGGATATGCCAATTACTGTATCATATGCTATTTCAGGGCAGCCAGTTGCCACTGTGCTGGCCATACCTCAGGGCCAGCAGCAAAGTTATGTCTCTCTAAGGCCAGACTTGTTAACAGTGGACAGTGCCCACCTGTACAGTGCCACTGGGACCATTACTAGCCCCACTGGAGAGACGTGGACCATCCCTGTTTACTCTGCTCAACCACGTGGTGACCTTCAGCAGCAAAACATCACCCACATTGCCATCCCTCAGGAGGCCTACAATGCTGTCCACGTCAGTGGCTCGCCGACAACCCTGGCTACCGTGAAGCTGGAAGATGACAAGGATAAGATGGTGGGAAGTACTTCAGTAGTGAAGAACTCTCACGAGGAAGTGGTGCAAACTCTTGCTAATTCGCTCTTCCCAGCGCAGTTTATGAATGGCAACATCCACATTCCAGTGGCAGTGCAGGCTGTGGCAGGGACATACCAGAATACAGCACAGACAGTGCACATATGGGACCCGCAGCAGCAACAGCAGCAGCCCACGCCCCAAGAGCAGGGGCAGCAGCAGCAACAACTACAAGTCACTTGCTCAGTAAGTTAAAACTGCTTCTCAGTCAGTGATTAACAACTTGTGAATGGTTGTGGAGATGGAGGATATCAGCAGACAGCTGGTATCTAGGAAGCAGAGGTGTGTCTGTCCCAGTAGCCTGGCCATGATGCGGGGCATTTGACTCCTGGTAGGTGTAGGACTGCACTGCATTGATGTTTGTACATAATTATGGCATGCAGAGCTTCTCAAAAGAAGGTACAGTCCTGATCTGTGTTGTGTAAATTAACAGATACTCATAATGTAAATTAATAGATACATACTCATTGCTAGCTTCTTCATAGTGGGTATTCCTAGGTCTGCAGTCTTCCCCTGAGCTGTTCTAGGGTTTGCATTGGACAGGCAGGGATGGTTACAGTGAAGTAAGGTGAGCAAATATACTAGTTACCTGGTCATCAGTTACTTGGTGTTATGCAGCATGTGGAGTCCACAGCAGATCCAGTGTCCAGGTAAAGTGTACAAGTCTGACTGGTTGTGGGAAAACTTGATGGAGGGTGGGTGTCCCTGTCTGTGACACCGTGTCCTGCTGCTGGTACATGCCTGGTGTGCAAGAGCACAGTGATGAGCAGTGACAAGCATCTCTTCATAGTGCCTGGCAAACCTAGCAGCCAAATCCCCTGCTGGTTTTTTAACAGCTTTGTTGCTAACTTTTTAAGCCATAGATTATTTTGAATTCACTTTTTAAACTTGAATAATGAAGGCTATTAATGGCCTCTCTTATATATGCAAATTGATGTAATTCATTTTTTATTACCAGAAAGCGAAAAGTGATTGATTTGCCAGAGCCTGTTTTTGCTGAATGGAGTGAGGGCAAAAATACCCAAGTCTGCTAGCATAAATGTTGTTATAAATTCTTTCCAGTTTATAAATAACACTGTTGGCTTTATAAAGGCATACATGCCCTCTACTTCTTCAGTAAGCACTGAGACAAGAAGGATTACTTTCTGTAAATCATGTCTGGTTGTTCTGAGTTGATGGTGGGATGTAGCCCACAAAGGTCTTCACTGGAAAGGCTTCCTTTCATCTCTAGATAACCTTCAGATGCTGGGTGCCCTCTTTATAAAGCTGTGCTTTAAGCTACAGCTTATGGGTCTTGTCGTGAATGGATGGGGTTTTGATTGGTTGGGGTTTTTTGTTTTATCATGTTCAAAGAGCCCTCTGTAGCCCACCCTTTCCCCGTGTTGGTACTTCAGAGGTTATTCCATCCCTTTCAGCTGCTTGAACAAACTGAGTTGATGGAACTTCTTGCCTTTCTGCTAAACAGGATTTTTAGACTTACTCTAGTATTTTAGAGCAAGAGCTACATCCTTGGGATCTTTTTGGAGTTATTAACTCCATAATTTCTTTAATGGTTACTCGTAAAGCTTCTACTAACACTTTATACTCCTGTGCACAGTGGTCTGCAATGCTTTGGTATCAGACACTTTTCTGAACCCAAATCTCTGAAGTACTGGGTGTTGCATAAGCCCCTAAATACAGATACAAGTCCAGGAGCGATGCAGTCTTCCTCTAAGAGGACAATAAAGCTACCTAACTTTTGGGGGTTGTCCCTCCCACGACACTGAGGTTGAGAAGGAATTTCTCTGCTTGCCCCACGCTGTCCTCTGGCATCATGCTGCTGTGGGATCTGGGCAAGTTGCAGCTATTTTGCTCTACTTGTGAAGTATCTAAGATAAAAAGCAACTGCCAGCTCAGCCTATGTGCCTGCCTTCACACTGGTGTGAAGGTGTCTGTGAGGTCAGAGCAGAAGATTGTCCTTAGGTTGGGCTGATGGAGGTGGTTGGCTTTGGAAAGCTTTCTGCTCTCCTGGGGAGGAGTGGGGTGGCACTCTGGAGGAAAGCAGAGGCTCAGTCCTAGCTCCTACAAAGGCAAGGTGTTATTTCACCCTTGGACTCCTGTCCTCTTTCAGGCAGAGGCTTGCTTCACAACTTAAACTTTGTCACCATCTGCTTTGATAAAAGCTGGGCCCTTTCAGTCCTTGTCTCCCTCTGCAGCTGTGGTAGGTGCTGCTGGGGATGCAGGGGCTGATAAGCAAAGAGCTATTAGGAGCTGATGAAAGAGAAAACAACCTGGGGCAGTCAGAAGGCTCCAGTCTGAGGCTCTTGCAGCCTTTGCCTCTTCAGCAGTTTTTTTAATATACTAAGTAAGGTACAGGTGTTACTGAGGTCTCTGTGCCATTTTCATTGAGGTCTCTAGTACTGTCAGAGCAACTTTCACTGATGATTGACATGTATGAAAGGAAGAGGTACCTCATAATAACAAAGCCTTGCTTTTTGGGGTGGCTCTTAAGAAGAAGAAAGCAAAAACTGTTTTGCTATAGGAATTGCTGTCTTTGTAATGGTCAGGGGGCCAATGAAAATTTGACTACGGGCTGTAAAGCTTCAAGTTAATCTCCTTAATTGAAGTAGCCATAAGACACTGTGGCATGGGATTGAGAAGCTGTAGTGAAGAACACAGTGTGAGTGCAGCCAGAAGCCTCGCTGCTCTTTCTGGAGAGGTGCCACCCATTGCCTGTAAAATCAGTTTCAGTTTGAGGTACTAATTCTTGGTGATTTAAGGTCCTGCTGCAAAGTAAACTTCCAAAGGGTCTGAAGACCTCTTAGGTCTGTAGTGGGTCATAGAGTGGCTCTTCACAGAACAGTAGCTAGTCTGCATTAGCAGTATTTGCTAGTTTGAGAGCATTTCATTGCAACTGAATTAATGTTTTGATGCTGGTGCTCTAGTATGTTATTACTTTATACCTCTTACAAATGAATTAATCCTATCAGCTGTTGACAGTAAGAACAGAGTATATTTATTCTGTCTGCCTGTGATGTCCTGAATAATGAGGAGAGCCTGCCCTTGATGGGCAAGGGTGGGGAGGGACAGCAGCAGTGTACAACACACTAGTGTACCCAGAACCTTGCTCAGGGCAGCCCAGGTTTGGAGCCCCTGGGGTCAGTAAAGCTGATGGCACCTCGCTGTTCTTCCCTGCCAGGGGCTGGCAGTCTCTCTAGCTGCTCTGTCTGCAAGGGGCCTTGGGACACTCATTTTGTAGTGAGATGGTGGAGTTTCATGGTGGTTCAGAGTGACAAGTTAGCCGAAGCCAAGAGAAGTGCATTGAAGCAAAGAGGGCTTCAGAATCAATAGTCACCAGTTTCAGTCTTCATGGGGAGTCTGTTGTTGAGAGGACTTTAGCCCCATGAAGATCTTTGCCGTGGCTTCTCGATGGCATTGCAGCAAGAACAGCTTGTGGCTGTTAGGTGTCCTGTGATGTTCTGCAGGACTTCTAAAAGCACCCAATTGCATGGTTTTGTTAGAGGGGTTAAAGCTATGTCCATTCACACTAAAAGTATTCTTGGACAGTCGAGTACTCTTTTGCAAGCAACAATTCAGGTTCAACAGCAAAAGTTGCGTTCCTTGGATTAATTTGCTGTTAAGGGAGGAGTGTTGCAAAAGGCTGATATCCTGGGGCTAGAGGTAGTGCTGCATTACTTGGTTTTGTTGTTGTTATTGTTGTTACTGTTGCATATCAAAGAGCATACATAAACTGAAATGTTTTCCTTCGTAGGCTCAAGCTGTTCAGGTTGCTGAAGTTGAACCACAGCCACAGCCACAGACTTCACCTGAACTTCTACTTCCAAACTCTCTGAAGCCAGAAGAAGGCCTTGAAGTGTGGAAAAGCTGGGCACAGACCAAGAATGCAGAGCTGGAAAAAGAAGCCCAAAATAGGCTAGCACCTATTGGAAGTATGTGTTGTTACAACACAGCCTTTCTTTCCTTTCAAGTGGGATTAGGACTGACTAAAATGTTAGCTGTTTACTGCTCTGGAAAACACCTTTGTTTAATCAGTGATTGTTTTTGAATTTAAACTTTTATTTACTCTGCAGTACTAATCATTGCACACTCCTGCTGCCACAGACATGTTCCAGGGGAGGTATTAGCTCCGTGCTGAGCCAACTTGAGCAGCTAGGCTGGTAGGAGCAGAAAAGGGCACCATACAGCTGTGGTGCTTGGACAAACAAACTGGCTGTAAATGCCAGCCAAGCTGGAAGAGCATTCATGGAATTGCTGTTTTCCTGTTGCTGCAGGGCAGCAGTTCATTGTGGACATGGCAAAAGGTGGGATAGTCATGCAGTTGGCAGAGCTGAGAGTCTTCCTGTCAGATTCTTGCCCGTTTATCTTTTAGTAGATCTGACAGCCTAAGATCTTGATATGTGTCAGCTTTCTTTATTATACTGGGAGAATGAGGTAGTGCTGGGCCTGCCAGATAGAGTGGCAAAGCTGGAGATGTGGGAAATCGTTCCTGGAAGATTGGGAAATAGTATGTCTTTATGGCTTAAATAATATGGCTTTGTTTTGTTTTTCCAGGGCGTCAGCTGCTGAGGTTCCAGGAAGATCTCATCTCTTCAGCTGTGGCTGAGCTGAATTATGGTCTATGCTTAATGACACGAGAAGCTCGAAATGGTGATGGTGAACCCTATGATCCAGATGTGCTCTACTATATCTTCCTGTGTATTCAGAAGGTAGGGGGAGGACAGCTCTCTGTGCAGCAGAGCCATGCATGTTGTCAGCATGTATAGGAAGGATTCTCATGGAGAACTGTGGCTTCTATTAAGCTTCCCAACAATTTCATAAGAAAAAGGTCTCCTAGCTTAAAACCCCAACGACCCAGATTAAATGTAATTAGTGCACAGCAGTGCTTTCACCTACTGAGTCGTGTTTGCGAAGAACTGTGACTTACTCAGTTCAAAATCATGGTGACAATAATAAATCCTTTCAGATTTTATGGCGGGGGGAGAAGGGTTGGATGATGATTGAGGAAGCTGTCAATGTCAAAACTTAATCTAGTTGAAGCTCTAACAGGCAAGAATCTAGCTTTGTGTGGTGTGGGAAGTCTGAGCTTGTAGTACTGGCATTCTTTCTGGGAGAGCTGCAGGAGCAGAGCTAAACTCTGGTAGGACAACTGAACATCTCTCTTCCTTAACCTGAAAAAGCAGTGTCCAAAGGACAGTTATGTGAAATAATTTGCAGGGAAGGCACCTGAAATAAAAGGTGAAATCCGACCAGCTTTACTTTCTAAGATGTTTTTTTCTTTCTGTCTTGCCATTCCTATGATAGTAACTGAGATTACCTACCCTGTATTGGCCTAGGTGCAAGGGCCTGCACTCTAAGTAGAACGTGTTAGTCTTCAGTGCTGCGCTGTAAAATGTTTGATTAACTGGGTACATGGGGTCTTAGGGTTCTGGTCTGAGGAATATACTTGCTAGCACTGTCCTGGACTGTGGTGTGAATCTCTTACAGTATCTCTTTGAAAATGGTCGAGTAGATGACATCTTCTCAGATCTCTACTACATTCGGTTCACTGAATGGCTGCATGAAGTCCTCAAGGACGTACAGCCCCGTGTTTCCCCTCTTGGTAAGAACTTACATAAAAGAACTTTAAAACTTTCCAGAGTTTGGAGTGTTTAAACTGAACTACAGCATGAGCATTGTCCAAGTAGAAACCCTTTTGAAGTCCTTAATTGTCCCTAGGACAGCTCATAGTGGTCAGGGAGAAAAATGTTGCATCTGCAGTGAATGCTGGGGTTATTGCACATGTCAGGCTCCAGCCCTGATTGTCGTTCAGAATTATCTGTCTGCAGCTTGTCACCTGTCAGAAAGCAGCTTGTTGGGTCTTTGTCCTGTCCTGAGATTGGCTCACTTGGGAGCCAGCTGATCCTTGATCTGTATTAACCTTCCTCATCTGAAGTATGAGGAATGATGTAAGAATGGAAGAACACGTCTTGCCTCTAATATCTGTTGTTACTCTGGGAGATAATAGAACAGTCTCATGTTACCGTGTGGCCAGATGGACACAGTCTGGAGGACCAACTAAGTGTCAAAGGAAAAAACAATGTGTGATTAGAGCCTCGAGTGCTACAACCAAATGCAGCTCATCTCAACCCTGCCTTTAGAAGATGAAGACAAAAGAGCTGGGGTGGGGGTTGGGGTGCAGTTCCAGAAAAGACAGATTTTGACAGAGTTGTGTATGAGGACTAGATTAAAAATTGCACTTTCAGAGCACAGAAACCTGGTTTCTTGTTACTTCATTCCCTTTGATCTGATTAGATGTCAGTGAAGAAGCTATTGCTTGTGTTGAGAGAAGTAGCTGATGTTACAGGCTAGATGGCTAAGTAGCCCCATGAGTTTTGGAATATTTCTGTTTTTACTCTGGCTGTTTGATCTGTGCTTTGTCATTCCACAAGCCCCAGAGTTCATTCTACTGTCTGTTTTTCTGTTTATCTGTGTATTTGGAGTATAGTGTTTCTTTCCACACAAAGGGGAAAAAAACCTCTGAGAATCAAAGGATTACTCATGTGTCCAAATACATCAGTTGGCACGGTGTGCTGACTAAAGCTGCGTGCAGGGCCACGAGCTGATTTGTTACACTGGCCTGCCTGCTCTTGCATGGTATTGGATTAGGAGCATCTGCATTGGAGTTGAGCCATTAATTAAAAGCTGTTTAAGTACATATTTATTTCTCCCTGGGCTGGGCTGTGTAGGCATATTGCAGAAGCATGCTCTCTGCAATGAGAGGTTGACGTATGTATACAAGTGTTTCCTGACTGTACCTGCTATTTAAAAAGATAATTGCACAGTAGTGAAGCTTGAGATCAGTGAGGATCTCCTCCCCTTAAGATCTGTATGTTCTCCAGTACTTACAGACTATAAAATGCTGCCAGTGTTCCTGCTGTGACTGTCTCCTGGCATGATGCTGACTTCTGATTGTTGCAGGTTACGTCCTCTCCAGTCATGTAACAGAAGAGATGCTGTGGGAGTGTAAGCAGCTTGGAGCTCACTCCCCTTCCACCTTGCTCACTACACTGATGTTTTTTAATACAAAGTAAGTACTTGGATCTTGGGGAATAAGACAACTTCAAAAGCTTTGACAGGGTTGGTAGGAAACTGCTGCACTAGGGCAAAACCATGGGTTTTGAATTCTGTGATTCTGTGAATGGTTGTACACGGAGCCCTCCTGCAGCCCCACCGGGCTAAGAAGATGCAGGACAAGAAGAAGATGAGCTAGCAGAGGGGAAGCTGAACTTGTGGCTGTTGCATGCTTTGCTGCTGGAACAGTCCCTGACTCCATGTTGGTTTGAGCTTCAGCTGCCTCACAATGAGTAAAGATCTACCTGACTGCTGTGGCCTTATCCTTTACTTGCCTCTCAATGTCCCTTGTTCTCTTCTTGCTGCTCAGATACTTCCAGTTGAAAACAGTAGACCAGCACATGAAGCTGGCCTTCTCCAAGGTGTTGAGGCAGACCAAGAAGAACCCTTCTAACCCCAAGGATAAAAGCACGAGTATCCGCTATCTGAAGGCTCCTGGTGCACACCAGACAGGACAGAAAGGTAGTGTCTGGGAGTTTTCTTTGGGAATATTTACTTACTGGGCTTGAAGGAAGTGGATGAACCTGGCGATGTCTGCAGGTAGGGCCATGAGAATCTAAACCTTCAGCCTAGCAGCATGAGTTTTCTGTGTGTTCTGTCTGAGAGAGCTTAGTACCTTCTAGTAAAAAGCCTGGGGACATACCTTACCTGAGGCATCCTCAGCAAAAGCCAAGGATAGCTCTTTTTTTTTTCCTTCTTTTTGTTTTTTATGGGCAAAGGGACTATTGGGTGTAAGTGCTTATGAACAGAGGGAGAAACATGTTTGGGAGGGCTTCTCTTACCTTGACACACGTGACCCCATAGAGAATCCATGTGTAAGTACAATCTGTCCTTTCAAAAGCAGGGGCCCAGGATTTAGCTGAGGCATCGCAGTCTCAGTCGTGAGATGTTTCTCACTTTGGACACAGAGGAGAAATGGAAAGCAGGATATGGGTGGGTCGTGTTGTTGAGTAGCCTCGGGATAAGGCGAGCTCTCTGTGCTTTGAGCACTCACCACCAGGTGCCTGTGCCCGGGAGCAGCCGTGTGTCTCTCGCCAGCTCTGGCACGGTGACACGGCGCTTGGGAGCGCCCAGGCTGTGTGGCACTGCTCAGTGGGCTGTGCTTGTACAGTGCCTGACAGACTCCTGGGGGGCTGGTTTGTAGTTACAGATGACATGTATGCAGAGCAGACTGAGAATCCAGAGAACCCCCTGAGGTGTCCGATAAAGCTGTATGACTTCTACCTCTTCAAATGGTGAGAGCTTTTGTTCGTGTGTGTGGTTGCTTGTCCTCTGTGACTGCCAAGCTGCATCTTGTAGCTGGCCTAGTTTTTGAGGCTGTGTTTTATTGCTGGCACAGTTTCTACTTTTGCATAAATTTACTGAAACGGGGAGGGCCGTTGATGTGAGAGGGTGGGACTTACTCTGATGGCACAGAAGCTGAACTTCTGTGGCATTTAAAGAGACAAATCCTGATTTGTGACCTGGCTGTTCTTGATCTCATACCCGCTCTGAAGGTTTGCCATGGTGGCATGAGCGTGCTGTTCTGCCTGTGACTTGCAAGCAAGGCATCTGGAGGCATCCA
Source organism: Hemiprocne comata (assembly GCA_020745705.1). Lineage (NCBI taxonomy): Eukaryota > Metazoa > Chordata > Aves > Apodiformes > Apodidae > Hemiprocne > Hemiprocne comata. The sequence goes on from CM036595.1 coordinate 15,296,193, forward strand.
CTACTTGAGATGAGATTATGGTCCTGTTCAAATTGGCTTCTGAACAAAAATGAGGACTTGCTGTGGAGGTTGGAGGGAGCCTCAGAGGACTCACCTCTAAAGCATGCTGATTCTGACAATTAATTTAGATGTTCCTCTGCATGGTTGGGTCTGCAGCTAGCCTGGATGTGAAAATACCCCATCCTTGCTTCACTCTGAAAGACCCCTAAAGCCATGTGTGTGTTATGCTTACCAGTGTGAAATAAAAGTGACTTTCCTGTAGTTGTCACCATGGCTTTTTAACCTCGGCATGGCCTAAAATCTTTGGGGCCACTGTTGCCCCTAGATGTAACTCCACACCTTTGTGTCTCATCAGCCAGACTTTTGCTGTCAGGATTTGTGAAGCCTGGGGTGAGGACAGTGGTGGTCTCTCCTTCCCAGGACATTCTGTTAGCCTGGTTATTTCTGATCTTCCTCACGCAGCCCCCAGAGTGTGAAAGGCCGGAATGACACGTTTTACTTGACACCGGAGCCAGTGGTGGCCCCCAACAGCCCTATCTGGTATTCCATCCAGCCGATCAGCAGAGAGCAGATGGAGCAGATGCTCACCCGGATCCTGGTGATACGAGAGATTCAGGAAGCTCTTGCCGTGGCTAATGCCAGCACCATGCACTAAGGCATCCTTCTTGGCTCAGAAGGGGTGGGGCAGGGTGACGGGGGAGGGACAAGCAAAGATAAATTGTACAGACTTTTACACTAAAGGAGATGCCTAAGTTTTTGGTTTTTTATTGGTGTAGTTATGAAGCCCTTTTAGGCTTCTTCTCTTTAAAAGAATCTAAAGGAAAACCTACCCATTGTGTATCCTACCCAACACGCCAAACTGTTGGAACCACTGGAGGCTGCGTATCCCCTGCGAGCTGGGAGCTGTGGAAAGCTGCTGGTTGACTCTGGTGTTTTTTTTTTTATGATGTAGAAAACATGAACTACAGGATTGGCCTGGATGGCTGGGGCCTCTGTCTCCTTGAAGCACGTGCAGCCTAGAGGGCACAGAATGATGGATGGACCTGCCTAGCCAGTGGAGGAGAGGCAGGCATCTTCTTTTCTTGTGCTTGGACATTAATTTGCTGTTATCTTGGAAGGAACCGGAGAGAGTGAACTGCAGTTGTGATTTATACAAAAAAAAAAACCAACCCCACAAACCAACAATTTCTATTCAGACCTTTAAGTGACATTTTTAGATGTTAAAAGTACAAACTTTACCACACTCTTCTTTTTTTTTTTTTTTTGGCCTAACGTTGAGGCCTTAAACCTTGAGGCTCCTGTGCCTGATGGAATTCTTGTAACATACACTTGTGTATCATATAAAGATACCACCCTGTTTCTCTTATGTATTCTTACTCTAGTTGTTTATTAAGAACGACGAGCACGTCTTTTCAACATGCCATTGAACAATGTGTCTTTATTTGGGGAAGAGTGAGCTGTGAGGGTGGGGGGGGTCATTATACAAAGATCAGTATGCAAACCGGTTGTTTTCATCCCTGTTTGTGCATTCCAGCTTGACTTCCCTGGACTTCTTTCACCCCTACACATTAGGAAGGTAGAAGGGGTTTAACTTCTGTTGAAGGACCTGAATGTCTGCTTGCTGATGGAAGCTCAGTGTCAGGCTAGGAACATGGGATGTGTGAGACCAGATCAGACTGTCCTAATGTTCTGTGGCCAGCCTCAGTCCCCATCTCCCCACTTTCACAAATGCATCACACCAACAGTATGATGGAGGGGTGTTGGAGGGAAAAGGCCTTCCAGGAGCAGCACGTGGCTTACTCCTGCCATTTAACAGCCTTTTCACAGTGTTTAACACAGCTCTGTAGCTTCTGGCATCGTTTGTGATCATAAACCCCCGGCCCTGTAGCCTTGCCTTGCTGCATCTTGAATGGTTGCTGTATTTTATATCATTCACAGTAGTCAGCTCTTTTGAAGTCAGCAGTAGCCAACTGTGCTTGAAATGGGAGATCAACAGCCAGGCTTGTTGTTTGTGCCACCAGCTTCTTGGATACAGAGAGATGACTCTGTTTCTTGAGCTTGTCTTCCCTGCTTCACCATCTCAAGTCCCTTCCCTGTTCCAAAATACATAGAGGTACATTTAAATATATATTACAGTAAAAGAACTTAAACTTGTGTACAGGCAAGCAATTTTTCTGAAGCTTCTGTTGACCAGCACCTGTCTGTATTGAGAAGGAAGGTCTGCCCTCTCTGTTGGTTGTGCACAGTGCAAATGGTGAGAGCAGCCATAATGTTCCCTGTCTTTGTGCTCTTGATCAGTGTTGAGGTGTGTGGGCTTAGAGAGACTTCAGGCCTCTGGTGCTTCATGTTGGTGTTCATGAGGAAGCCTATGTGCTTGAGGTGGTTGTCAGTAGGAGGTTTTTTCCTGTATAGGACTCTGTGCTCAGATAGGTGCAGAGAGGTAGGGTTGCTTTCTAATACCTGCACTCTAAAGTAGACTCCTAGCTCAGTGTCTGCCCTCAGAGTTACACTAGGAGTAAACAGCCCAGGATTGGTGCCCAGATCCTCGTGGGTGAGTTGGGAAGATGGTGCCTAGGTGGTGTGTTGTGCTGGCTCAGCCCTTGGGACCCAGCAGTTGCCCCCTGGTAGGGTGGTTGTTGGGATCACCAATACCACTTCAGCTGTCCACAGCCTGTGATCCCTCTGCCATATCTTAGTGAGTGGGATGCCCACCTCTGGCCCTAGTTTAAGTATTTAAGGATAGGGTATGGGGCAAGCTCCCACTGTTCCAAGCAGTTGAAAGTGCTTGTTGCTCGGGATGCCCAAGAGGCCTGCTCGAGTGGATTTCCCATTCTTTGGGGCAGTTTGTCCTGTCTTCTGAAGTGAGTTGCAAAAATGTGAGAGAAACTGCAGACGCCTGTGCTAGAGTCCCAGTGCTCTGAAGCACTGCATGGGAAGCTGGCTCCATCCTGCCTGCACCTCAGCATAAGCCTGCTACTTTGTTTGCCTCCATCTGAAATGCAGTGGGTATTGAATTCATCTGCCAGATCCCCAATGTACACATCACTTCATTAGGTGGCTTTGGGAGCCGTGTCCTACTCTAAAAATTGCCAGAAGCTGCAATAACTTGACAGAATATTAGGGCAGTTCCAGGTTAGAGGTGAACAGATGCTTCACCTGAGCTTTCTGGGGAAACAGAATTCCATGTTACCTTAAAACTCTAGATTGTGCACTTCCCTTACTACCCTCAACTGCAGGATGATCTAAACTCTTTGCAGAGGAAGGAGTTCTTGATCTTGGACTGTACTGCTTAAGAGTGGGGGAACTTGGCACGCAGTGAGCTGTAGAGATCTCCTGATGATTGGTTTTGTCCTGACAGAAGTGTTTCCATGATTTTCTCATTGTTTGGACATAGGAGAGTGATTTGCTGATGCAGAAGTGGGCTGCTGTACTGTTCTGTACTCTCATCACAATGTCCACCGTGTTAACTCCATTCCCTATTTTTAGAGACAATCGATATACTGTGATTTAAGGATTCTTTTCCTGGACCTGGCTTCTAGTCTGGCTCTCTGGAGCTAGTTTAAAAGGTACAGTATTTCTTGAGTATAAGTACTATGTTCTTTGATAGTGAAGAACATGATCTGCTCCCTTTTAGGGGCTCATAGGAAGACGTGTGCACAGAGTAGCACAGACAAGTGCTGTGGCTTAGGGTTACTATCCCAAGTTCTGGGAAACGTTCCCAGTCCAACATGTAAAATAGCTTTTTAACACTTTCCTATAACCAGCTTGACTGCTGCTTAAAGGGCATTCCCCCTCAGCTCTGACAGTGCCAAACTGCTGGCTCCTGTGCTCCTGTGTCTGTCCATGAGAACTCTCCATGCCCTGTGCCCCCTGTGAGGCAGGCTGGAAATGCATTGGTCTCTACATAAAGTTGGGAAAAGTCAAGCTAGAGACCCTGTGTTGTTGGTTTCAAACTATGCCCATCTTGTCTCTGTGGTGTGAAAGGAACCATGGAAAGCAGAGCCTGACTACTGCAAGGGACCTCCCCTTCTGACTTGAAACTCATGTATTGTCCTATCTCTTGACACCAACAGTGTTGCTTTCCTGAGGAAACTTACAGCATCTTACACACTTGTCCACGGCACCATGAGATTTTTATTTACTTTCAAGAGTTGAAGCATTTCCTCTTAAGTGGTGCTGGCTGAAGCAGGGGAGGGCAGACTGGAGAGTGGCTCTTCACTCCTCTCTAGAGTGGTGAGTAACAGGAACAGCCTAAGTACCTTAACAGGGCCCTCATCTGTTGACTGCTTCACCCTAGGGAGCTCCTGGATTTTAGATGGGAGACAAGGTCTGAAGTAGTTCCTGAACTATTCTGCCTTGGACTGATGAAAAATACTTGATCTGATCCCTAAATCAGAATCCTCTTCTGCAGTGTTGCTCCTTGGGCAGAAATTAAGACAGTTTCATTCTTGACTGCATCAGGGCCACTTTCTGCCTTGGTGTGTGTAGAATGGATTAGGCCATCCTCACACCTCCTGTGCTGCGATCAGAACAGATCCAAAAGTGGCAGAAGAAAACTCTCTGCACATGTGTGGGGTGAAGAACTTGCTGATACTCTAGTTGCTCATCCTCTTGCTGGACTGAGTGCTGCTGGACACCAAGTGGCTCTGCACAGTCCAACCAGACTGCATGCTCATCCGAGTTTAATAGTGACTTACTTACAATTAGTGTCTAGACTCTTTAAATCACTGTTTAAGTGGTATATAAGATGTCTTCCACCCTAGACAGGGCTTTTCTTCCCATCTTCTTGCTGGGGCTGCTCCTCTCAAATACTACAGGGAATGTACCTTATCCTGATGTTTCAGCCTGTTCCATTTCACCAGTGCCAATGCATAGGAAAGAGCCCTTCTCAGCTTGACCACCTTCCTGCCATAAGGAGCATCTCAAATAATCTTCCAGAAGTCTCACTGACACGCTGCCCCAAAGCCTCTGAAGCGATTGCTGTGTCCCCTAGTTGTCACTTCCCTTTGCATGGCTGCAGCTCAGCTCCCGGCGCTGCGGTCGCTTTCCCTGTCTAACCTTGCGCATGGCAGCCATGTTTGCCTGCTTCTGTGTTACTGTTTGAGCTCATCAGAATGGGGAGGCAGATTGAACTCACAGCAGCAATAAACCGTGTCTAGAACTCGAGAGGGAACTGCAGGAGAGAACAAGGTGGAGGGGATGTCTCGGAAAGGCAGGGTGCCGTTGCAGCCCAGAGCCTCACTTGGTAACGAGTGTGCAGCCTATATGCAAAATAAGTCTTGTCTGTCCCGCCCGTGTTGACCCTGGTCTAAACAGCACATGTGATTGGCATCCTGCAAAGTGACCTTCAGAACTCTCCAGTAGCTTTGCCCCGTGAGTAACTCACACTACAAATCATTTTAAAGAGATGCACTCAACTATTTTTTTAATTTAATTTTACTCTTATATTCTCTGCTCTTTGTAATCTGCTTGGAAATAAAATGTTTTTCCCTGCAGTCTTTGTTGTAGTCTGTTTGAGAACCATTAAACTTTGCCTGGTGTTTCCACTGGAACAGAAGCCGCCTTGCCTATTTACTGCTGTGCCCGTGCTCTAGCAACGGCTGGGAGTGGCGTGTGCCTCCCAGGTAGGGCCTTTGTGAGCCCTGTTCCTAGTTAAAATAGAGGGTAGAGAGACCTGTTCAGCTGATCTTGGTCTGGCACGGTGCCTCCCGTTCTGCTGATCCTGTGACAGGTTAACGATGAGGCGAGAGTGTGTGTCCTTGGCAGGTGTTTTCCTGCAGGCGGCTGCGTTCGGAACCCTGCCCCCGGGATGAGTATCTGGGTGTCCTTGATGGTTACTGCTTTATGGGCTTTATTTACTGCAAAGGACAGGGCTTTTCTTGTAGCTCTCTAGCCCACCCCAAATGCAAACAGTGGGGAAATCAGTGTCTGGGGAGGTGACATCAACTCTTAGCAGAGAATCAACCCAGGAATTATGTAAAGAAGTGAAACCAGCGTGAACTGCAACCTTTTATAGTAGACTGTCAGGGAGCAAGAATGGAAACCCTGTGACCGTCAGAGTGTAGCACAAGCAGCACTGTTAACATCGCTGGAGGGAGGAGATGGTGTTGATGCTGGCATTCACAGTAATAGCAACAGGATTGGTACCAATCTCTTGGCATAAAGTTTCAAGTGGCATCGTGTGATCCTTGTTGCTGGCTCTTAGGTATGCAGGGGCAGCCTGTTCTCAGTTACCTGAGAGCCCCTGGAAGCCAGGCATCCCCTTCCTCACGGCAAGGGGAACATCCCTGCGCTGAGGCAGTGCCTGCCTTTCCTGCTGCAAATGAAACCCTCTGATGGGAAACAATTGTAACTTAGCAAATGCAACCTCTGTTCTGTGTGGGTTACTGCTGCTGAGACCAAACGAGCCACCTGACATTCCTGCTTCTGTCCATGGTGTGGTTCGCTCGTTTGGGGGCTTTTTCACCCTCCTTTGTGCGTCCGTTCCCTTCCCGTTCCCAGACTGTCTCTGAGCTCCTGCCTCCTCACTCCCACCCGCCCTCCCGGCAGACACTGGCACAGCTGCTGTGGGTCCTGGCGGTGTCCTGCTCTGCACCCACCGCAGCTCCCACAGGCACGTTCTCGCTTTTGCTGAACCCGCTGGAATATTTAGTGTTGAAGCTGACCCGTCCCCCCCCCGGGCCGTGTCCCTCTGTGCGGGTCACACACCACCAGGCTTTTTTAGGTAATTTTCCAGGCACGCGTCACACCGCCCGGGTCATGTAAGCGCAGCGGGAGCGTGGCACAGGCCGCACCGGGCCGTACCCGGAGCCCAGCGCAATCCTTACTGCGCCCTTCCCGCACATTGAGCCGCTCAGCCGAACAAAGACAGGCCCGTTGTGCCCCGTGACGCCCGCGCTGGCCCCGTTCCACCGGGTCGACCATTCACGGGGCCGCTGCCGTGAAGCCCCTCTGGTCGCTGGGCCGCGGGCAGGCGGCACTGTCCGTGGCGGAGAGCGGCTGCGACTCCCGTGCCCGCTGCACCGGGCACCGGTGCGGAGGACAAGCAGCCACCGCGCAGCGCCTGCCCGACCGAGCTGCTCCAGGGTGGAGACCGGCGGGCGCCCGGTGCCCTCCCGGGCGGCAGGGGGCGATGCCGGTCCCTCCTGGAAACCGCTCTGGGCCGGGCCTCTCGCTGGGCCGGGCCCCGCCTGAGCCCAGGCGGCCGCCGTCGGGGCGCGCGCGTGCGCTCGGGAGCGCGCGGGGCGGGACGGAGCGCGCGGGGCGGGACGGTGCGCGGGGTGCGGAGTGGCGCGGCGGGCACGCGGCGGCCCGGCGCCATGGCGGACTACCTCATCAGCGGCGGCACCGGCTACGTGCCCGACGACGGGCTGACGGCGCAGCAGCTCTTCAGCTGCGGCGATGGGCTCACCTACAAGTGAGCGGGGACGAGACGGGACGGGACCGGACCGGTACGCGGGCGCGGGCCCGGGCCCGGTGCGGTCCGGTCACTGACGCCTCTCCCCTCGTTCTCCCCCACCCCCAGTGATTTCCTCATTCTCCCGGGGTACATCGACTTCACGGCGGACCAGGTGGTGAGTGGCAGGGGAGCGAGCCGGGGGCCGGGCCGGTGATGGTGCCTGTGTTGGTGCCGGTGCCGCCCCTCACACCCCGTCCGCCTCCCCGCCAGGACCTGACCTCGGCTCTGACCAAAAGGATCACCCTGAAAACCCCGCTGGTCTCCTCACCCATGGACACGGTCACCGAGGCCAGCATGGCCATCGCCATGGCGGTGAGTGTGGCTCCGCGGGGCGGGCACTGCCAAGGCCTCCCTGCGCGGCCAATGCCGTACGAGGCACCGGGCTCCCTGCCCTGGGGTCCCCTAAACACGCCAGAGACCCCTGCAGCCCCGTCGGGGTGCAGCCGTGCCTCGGGCTTCTCCTCGGCACCCCCCGAGGCGGCGGGCAGGCACCCCCCTTGCCCCCACGTTACCACACCGGCTCCCCAGGGGTCGCCCTGAAGGGGGGCGTGGGTGGCCCAGCTCTCCGTGCCCAGCTGCTGGATCTGCCCGGTGAAGGGCCGGGGGGAGCTTTGCAGCATCTTACCTTTGTGTTACCAGCTGACCGGGGGAATTGGGTTCATCCACCACAACTGCACCCCGGAGTTCCAGGCTAACGAAGTGCGGAAGGTGAAGGTGAGTGGCTGGACCAAACCGGGCACTTTGCAGAGGTGGGCAGTGGGGTTTGACCCTGGAGCTGCGACAGTGTGTCAGCTCTTGGTGTTTCAGAACACTTCAGCTGGCCTGCACAGACCTCTTGTCCTGTGTTAGCCACTGTCCCACGTGCAGCCTGGGATCTGAGAACTGCCAGGCCTACTGGTGTGGGAATATTCCCCATAGTTTCTGGAAAAAAGGTTAGAATTCTCAGGAATCTAACACCCCTTGGGTGAGCCTTCGTGCTGGCTTGGGAGTCATCCTGTTGGTGAGCACATGATCAGGTTGGGTGGCTGCAGACCCTTGTGAGCAGCCGCAGTGACCACCAGCTTCTGCTCACTCTGGCGCTGCTGCTTACCCTGGCTGCTGAATCTGCTTATTTTCAGAAATACGAGCAAGGATTCATCACAGACCCTGTGGTGCTGAGCCCCAATGACCGAGTGAGAGATGTGTTTGAAGCAAAAGCTCGTCACGGATTCTGTGGGATTCCCATCACGGACAATGGGAAGATGGGGGGCAAGCTGGTTGGGATCATTTCATCTCGAGATATTGATTTCCTGAAAGAGTCAGAGCACGACTTGCCTCTCGGCGAGGTGAGATGGGCTTGTGAGCAGCTGAGGGATGTGAGCGTTGTTAGGAAGCTGTGTGGCTGGTGATGAGGAGAAGGGTGAGCTGTGAGGATGCGGTGCCAGCAGGAGGGATGCGTGTGAGGATGTGAGGACGCGTGCCAGCTCCACGTTAGCTCTGCAGGTCTGTCTTTAGCTGTATTTCCAGGGCAGAGTGTCTGCTTCATTTACACTCTCTGGGGCTCTTGCAGTGCAGATACCAGGGAGAGGCCGTGCAGTTGGTGTCCACATGGCTCCTGCAGGGTTACCTTTCAGTGTGGTGGAAGCTGTCCTCTCTACAGCTGGTGCTCTCCCCTGATTCAGGCATTAATTCCTGGTGTTCCTGGCCACTGCTGTGGTCCCACATATCGTGCAGGTGCTGGCCAGGGCCATAACAGCTGCATTGTGCCCAGCGGGCCCTCCCGAGTTCCGGTCTGCCTATCCTGGAATGTCCTTCCCTTCCCTTATCAAAGCTACTTGCTCCTTAAAATAACCCCCTGAACCTGGAGACTGGCAGCGTTTGCCTTATAGTGCTGCATTGTGAAACTCCTCTTGTCCAGGAGGACGTTCTCCATGATGCTGATCACTGTTATTTCTGCCATTCCTGTTACAGGAGCTGTGTAACAGCAGCTCTGCGGTGCTGTCGGGTTACGCTGCCGCTGCCTCTTGGCCAGGCTCTGCTCTTGACTCACGACTATTTTTAGCTCTTGCTGACCAAACCTGATCACATGCTCTTCCCTGTTTGGTTTGAAATCGCCTATAAATACCTGTAACAAGAATCTCAAACCAGGAGTAGGTTATGGAAGTGCACAGGGGGCACATGGAAGCAATGCTGTCCCATTCAGAGGAGCCAGATAAGAGTCTCCTCTCATCCTTCACAAGTGCTGCAGAGGTGGAAGCTGGCTGCTGTCAGTGTTTGGTGCTTGCTTCTGTCACCAGGCGAGGCTGAGGAGATGAATGGGCTCCTAGATCTCTCCCCAGTCCCCATCCAACTGAGCTGAACCATTTTTTGCCCTCCAGTTAAACACACAGGTCTTCTGTAGCTTAGGAAGCTCACGGATCCTGCAGGCTTAGAGAGTGTGTTGGGATGTGCCTGTGATTCCTCAGGCTTCTCCTGAGATGTGGGTTCTGTCACAGACAGGATTTTGGGTAGAGGCAGGCATGGTAACCCTCCTTCCTGATGCAAAACGTCTGTCTCACAGTTTAAGTAACTAAAACATTCCCTCTTTGTTGTGTGCAACTAACCTACCTTCTGTGAGGGTCAGTGTGTTCCCTTTTAGCTTTGCCTGGTCTTTGTGAGTAACCTTTGAGGAGAACATCCCACATGAAGATTGTGATCACAGAACTCTGCGGGTGCGAAGGGACCTTGAGGTCTCTTGTCCAGCCTCCTGCTCAAGGCCCATTCAGCTGGAGCAGGTTGTGTGAGGCTGTGCCTTTGCCTCCAAGGATGGAGAGAGTTCACTGCCTCTGGGCTGCTCTCCCAGTGTCTGACCTGTTTTCTGGATACCACATCAGATATTCCTGCGTCCATTGCCCCTTCATTTCCGCTGCGTTTTGGTGCTTGTTTGTCCAGAGTGAGCGTGGGTGAGTGTGGTGGTTTGGATTGAAGCAACCCCCTCGCCCCGCTGACCTTGCCAGCAGCAGCAGGGGGGGGTTATTCTGAGCAGAGCCCTTCCAGGGCCTGTGTGCTGGGGAGTGCTGCCTGAAAATGAGCTTGGGGTTGGCGTGCCTGCCAGAACAGCCTGGGACTCCAGAGGTGTCTGCAGACCTTATTTACCTGTGCTCTCTTAAAAGGGAGGGCTGTTTATGTGACATCTCAACCAAGGGTCATCTAAGTGTTGTCCCTTGTTTCTAGGTGCACCCCTTCCAGCTTGTAGAGGCCCTCTGCCATCTCTTGTTTTCGTTACACTGATGGGCCAGTGCTCGCATGAGGACAGAGCATTGGGGGCTGTTCCTGCGTGTTTCTGGGGACGTGTTGCTGTGCTGTGGGCTCCTTTGTCTGTGGAGCACCCACGTGGCTGCTGCGGAGCGTTTCACATGGGCAGAGGGGCGGGGTATTTTCAGATCAGTGCGAAGGAGTTCTTGTGACTTTTTATCTTCTCCCTCCCACTAGATCATGACAAAGCGGGAGGATCTTGTTGTGGCCCCAGCTGGCGTCATGTTGAAAGAAGCAAATGAAATTTTGCAAAGGAGTAAAAAAGGTACCTGGGAACGTCTGTGATGGGAGGGAGAGCCATGGAAGTGCTGGGCTGGGAGAAGTAGTGGATGAACCTGGGCACGCATCTGTGTGTGGGTGGAACGTGGGAGGGCTGTGTTCTACACGAGGAGAGGACAGTGAGGAGAGAGTGCCTGCAGCCCTCTGCCAGGGTACAGAGTTCACGTGTGTCCATCTCAAAGCTGTTTGAAGTTGAGGGATTCCTGGCAGCCTGGGAGCTGATGAGCACCTGGCTGTCCAGCCACGCATCTTCAGTTTTCTGCTCTGGCCTTTGCAATTTGGCATTCAGTTCAGCTCTGTTAGGTTGGGTAATTTGACTTTTAACATGCTGCCGTGGATCTAATTATTAAAAAAGATGCACTTGTTCTGTGGTTGTCATGAGGATGCCGAGTCCTTCCTCCAGTCCTGCAAACTCCTTGCTGTCTTTCCTGAGCCCAGGCTGCTGGCATCCATGGCCAAGCAAGATGTGCTAACACATTTCTTTGAGTCTCCACCTTGAGCCAGTTGCTGCCTGCCTGATTCTCCTGGTCTGCCACACTGCTCCGGGCTAACATGTGTCTCCTGCAGACATCTGCAGTGATGTTCTTTCTGTTTGTTCCAAGGCAAGCTGCCAATTGTTAATGAAGATGATGAGCTGGTGGCTATAATTGCCCGCACTGACCTCAAGAAAAACCGGGACTACCCTCTGGCTTCTAAGGATTCCAAGAAGCAGCTGCTCTGTGGTGCTGCTATTGGGACCCATGAAGATGACAAGTACCGGCTAGACCTCCTGGTGCAGGCTGGTGTGGATGTGGTGGTGCTGGTGAGCCACCATCACTCTGGCCTAGAGGGTTTAGGTGGGCCGAGGATCTGGTTTGAATGAATCTCTCTGGCAGGGGAGCAGCAGTATGGCACTTACTGTCTCCACTACAAGCCCTTTTGTGTTAGAATAGGGCAGTTTGTTGACCTCTCAATCTCGTTCAGGTTGGACACCTCAAATAAGAGGGATTCCTCTTGCCTGGGAACTTTTTTGTCCTCAAGGGAGTGTGTAGGGTGCATCTAAACCCTGAATGCTGAGAAGAGAAACAGTCAGCCAGTGCAGAGTCTTCTGCAAATGCTTCTTGCAGTCTGCTGCCATTCTCTCTGATGCTTCTAGCTAGTTTTGAATATTTGGCTTCTTAAAGTTTCCCTTCAACCGTTGGTGTTTATTACTGTGTTATTGTCTTGACTGCCTATTGTTCAGGCGTGGTCAGCCCAGAGATGCTCTGCTTGTCCTCCTCCTGGCCTGCAAGCTCTCAGGCACCACTGACACTGCCTGTATTTGCAGCAGCTTCTCCTCTGGTTCTGTACTCGATTTGGGGAGTTGCTTTGCCCAGTTAGCCAGCTTAGCAGAGAACCCAGTAAGCAGAGTGAAGATCTGAGGCTCTTCTGGAATTGTATTTGTAATATTTTAAAGAAATTCTGGTTGAAATTTATTTTCTTTCTGTTACAGGATTCCTCTCAGGGGAACTCCATCTTCCAGATCAATATGATAAAATATATTAAGGAGAAGTACCCCAACCTACAAGTTATTGGAGGAAATGGTAGGCATGTGTTGAAGGCTGTTCTTGTCTTTACATTACGTTTGTTTCTTAGACATAGAGGGAGCTGCAAGGACATGAACAAAACAATTGTCTCAGTAAATGTCTGTGAACTTAAAATGGTTTCCTGTGGCTTGTGGAAGAGAGCAAGACCACTCAGCAGACACAGGGCAGTACCCTGCAGATATTTTGAAACCATTGTTCTGCAGCACAGTGAACTACAGTCTTCTGTAGCCTGTTACACATTAGCTTTGACACAGCAGTCTAAAATTTTGGATAACAGCGAATATTGCTTAATGTGGAAATCTAATGGAAGTTTTCCCTGCCTCTTGACATCAGAGTCCAGAAGTCCTGGTCTTCACCTGACTGGTGTGTTAGTGGTGCTGCTGTTAGCCTGTGCTCTGCCCTCCTGACCTAGTGTGGCCCAAAAAGCACTTGGCACCATGTGGTGGCCTCTGCTACCTCAGCCTTTGGCTGTGAGCATGTTGCAGAGTAGGCTAAAGGCCAGTGTCATCTCACCTGCTGGGGACAGTGGGATCAGAAGCTCACTGCTGCTGTTGCAGACAGGCCTGGCTCTGACACAGGCTGGTGCCCATGGTAGGGGACATTTGCAGCCATGGGGAAGACACCATGGCAGAGCTGTGTCACTTGCAAATCTGCTTGTCTGTCTTCAAACTGGTTTCTGCTCCCCACAGTTGTGACTGCTGCTCAGGCCAAGAACCTCATTGACGCAGGGGTCGATGCCCTGAGGGTCGGGATGGGCAGTGGCTCCATCTGCATCACGCAGGAAGGTGAGAGAGATCAGCCATCCCCTACATAGGCTGAAGACATCTGTTCAGTAGCCATTCCCTGCTGAAAAGCAGCATAGCTGGGGATGGACTTTTCCTGTTGCAAGGGCAGTGTCCAGCAGCAAGCCATCTTTCACCCCCTTTGTCCAGGACGTTCTCATCACCTGGGTCAAACCTTTGGGGTGGCAGCAGCAGCAAAGGCATTTCCCAGTACTGACCGAGACTGAGTGGAGCTGGTGTGGCACACGTGGCTTTGCCCCAGGAGCTGCTGGCTTGGTGTGGGACGGGGCTGGCAGGCAGCCCTGTGGGGAGAGGGGGCAGCACTGCAGGGAGAGGGGCTGGCAGGATCCCCAGTGCTGAGGGGCAAGGGGCACCGGGCTGCCTGCGCTCCCCTGCCCTCTGGCAGCAGTGTGTGATGCTTGAGCACTGGCCTGATGGGCTCGATGCCTTTCTGCAATTTCCAGCCCAAAAGGGGGCTTCTGGCTGTTCTCTGTGGTTAACAAGAGCTTGTGTGAGGCAGAGGTCGTGACACTTTAGCTAAAAGGTGGAGAGGGATGTCCCCAGGGCCTGGAGGAAGGCTGCCTTGGGGACAGGCACTGTCGTGTTTTGAATCTGGCGGGTGAGGTGCATAGAGGTGCAGCCACGAGCACAGACGGCCCCTCTCTGCTTTGCTTCTTGGTCCTTGCCACAGGAGGCAGCAAGAGGACAGCTGATGGCTGAAGGTGCAATAGCTCTGCCAGTTCCAGTGTGGAGGCTCCGAGCAGCTCTGAACTTTGGCTGTGCTCCTGCTTTGCCTGCCATGGGAGCGCTGGCTGTGTGTGGGTTCCCATCCAGGGCAGTCTGTCTCGGGTGACCTTTCTAGGGAGATTGCAGTGTCCTTGGGGTGACAATTCCATAGCCAGAGCAGAGCCAGGACACACACGCCCTACCCTGGCTCTGAGGCAGTGGACCTACTGATGCATGCTCCATTCTGCAGCCTGGTGAAGGTCTCCAGAGGGTGCCTCTCCCAGCTGCCGTGGGAGGTGGGGTTGGGTGCTGGTTTTGGGGAAGGAACAGAGTAGAACATGGTGCTTCACAGGAGACATGGTTGCAAAACTCTCTACCTCAGCTCCCCGGGGTTTTGGCCCTCTTTGGCAAATTCTTTGGCAAGAACTCTTTTTTTGGGTTAGGGGGTCACCTCTCTGGGTGGCTGCTGGGGTAGGGTGAGCATGTGCTGTGTGCAGCCCAGCCTGGCTGGCAGCCATCTGGGATCTGGTCTCTGGCTTGGCTTGGGCTAGGAAGGGTTTGCAAGGTCAGCTCTGTCCCACACCGTATGCTCTGCCTAGTAGTAGGTCACTGCTGGGGTCCTTTGTTCTGCTGCTGTTCTTCTGTCTCTAAAATGTGTGTGTTTGTTTTTGTTTAGCTGCTCCAAAGATCCCTCCAGACCTAAAGTCCCACAGCCCCAAATGCCCTTCTACTGTCACGGGCACCTATAGTAAGTCACTTGCCCTGTTCCCAACCCTCATTATGTGTCTTGAAGCAGGACCCTGATTTGGCTGCACATGGCCCTACTGCTTGTTTGAGAATAATTTAGCTGTAGATGCACTTGGGGTTTTGTGGCTTTGGATACTGGTTTTGAATCTGAAATGGAAGCTGAGAAGCCTTTCTGAATTCCTAAAGCGGGGTCTGAATTGTCAAAGCTGAGGGCACTCAGGCTTGTGCACCCTCCACTCCAAAATCCAGCTCAGGAGCCTGACTGAGCTTTCTGGCTGCATCTCCTGGATCTCTAGCGGGTCATGTCCCTGCTGATCCAGTGCTGGGAGGTGATCCCTGAGCAGTCCTCGATCCTGCTCTAAATCTGGCCCCCATTGTGGGCAAGTTGTGCACTGGCTAAGCTTCACTTGGAGCTGGCTCCCCTGGGGTTACAGGGACTGAACAGCATACAGCTGCCATGGCAGCTGTGTACCAGAACCATGTCTTTCCCCACTGCCCCCTGATCCTCATGTGGAGAGAAAGGGCTCTTCCCTGCTCAGCACAGAGTGCAGCTTTGTCTGCTCTGTACTCTGATGCTGCTGGCTCGAGCAGCCACCTGAGGCAAGCCTTGGGGTTTTCCCTTTCTCCTAGATTTGACGCATCTCAAAGGGAAAGAGGTTTCTCTTGAAGATCTCGGAAGGTTTTCTCTAGCAGATGATCTCGTAGGGCCATCCTTTGCAGATAGACTAAAAAAGACCAACCCCCACCCTGACCACTCAGTGTGTGTGTGCTCTGACCCCTGCTTTGGAAGCCTGTGCTCTGAAGCTGTGGCGCTGGGCACTGGGACAGTCGGAACGGTGCAATGCTCCCAGGTGCCCTGAGCCAAGCTGCTCTGTAAAAGGGCTGGTCTCCGTGGTCGCTGTTGTGAGGTTTCTGCAGGCCTTGCACTGTGTACTGCACAATCCCATAGTGGGCTCTAGACCCTCCAAAATCAGGTGCTTCTCCCCACAGAGCTCTTCCATGCAGCGTTTTGCAGCTGCAACGTGGCCTTTAGCAGCGCGGTACCGAGCGAGACCATCTCTTTAAGACTAACAGCATTCATCTTACAGCTGGCAGACTCTCCCTGGCTGGCTGAGCCCGAGCTTAACGCTGAGTTGTGTTCGATTAAAATCAGTTCTTTCACCATCCCAGCCTGGAGTCTGGTGTCCCTCTCTCAGCAGCTGCTGCTGAGCACTGGGAGCCAAGCAACTGCAGACTCCCGGCCTCAGCAAACCTCTGCCAGGGATGTGAGCTGCCAGTGCTGCTGCCCGGCAGGCTCAGCCACACCTGGAGTTGATGCTCCCGAGTACTAATCCTGCATGGCCATAATCTCACCCAGTGTCTCAGACTAACAGTGACTGGAGAAAAGGCTTCCAGTTAATTGTGGGTCAGGGAATTCTCCCTGAGAGAAGCTTATCTCAGCGTACTTGCATGCCTGTGGCTGACAGTGTGTTACCAGACGTGCCCGGTGCTGGTTTTCCCTTGCGCCATGGGAAGCCCCTAACTGCTAGCCACTGGGAAGAGCAGGTGAATCCAAAGCTATTCACTCCCTTCCCATGGGGCAGCTAAACTTGACAGAATCCTCGCTGTGTTGCAGGGCAGCAACATGAATTATTTCCTGTAAGCCATCGAATCATCCTGCCTCTTTCCTTTTCCACTGCTGCATGGGCGTTAGTGTGTGTGCAGATGTATATATATAAAAATATCTATACATATATATACATACCAACTCTCCCAGGCCGCTGCCTTTCCATGCAAGAGGTACATCATGCAGCTGCTGGGTATATGGAAAAGGAGTCTGGCACTGCTAGGAGGAAGTGAGCAGTGGGACATGGCTGTGTGCCAGGGATGCTCTGGAGAGAGGCTTCTGGAATCTGCTCCACTTCCTTCCTGAGCTCCCCACACGTCTGTTGTGCTCTGGGACAAGCCACGAGTCTCGGCTGATCCCAGGCAATCAGTCAAAGACCCCAGTCCTAAGGTCACCACAGCTTTTTGAAGTCAAGGGCTGTTAACATCCCAGCAGGCATCTCCTGGGCCTCCCACTTCTCTTGCGACTCGGCCTAGGGAAGGAGCATCCAGCGATTTGTGTGTTCCTGAGTGCTGGAGCATGCGTGTGCTGGGAGGCTAAAGGGTCTGCTGGGGAGGGAACACCCTGCTGTCTGGGTGCTGACCCTTTCCCTGCTCTCTCCCCGCTGCAGTGCTGGCGTGCGGCCGCCCCCAGGCCACGGCGGTGTACAAGGTGTCGGAATACGCCAGGAGATTCGGCGTCCCCGTGATCGCAGACGGTGGGATCCAGACGGTCGGGCACATCGCAAAGGCCCTGGCGCTCGGGGCCTCCACAGGTGAGCGGCGCCTTGGGCAGCCGGGCTGTGCGTCTTGCAGGGAGTCTCCCAGGAAAGGTTTCCCCGTGGTGTCTGGTTCCAGACACAAGGGTGTATGCCTGCTGGGAGGTCCAGCACGGTGCTGCGCGCAGGGTCTCTGAGGGGTTTTGTGGCCACCGCCTTCCTGCTGCTGATGTGCTGCTCTCTTGTGGCAGTGATGATGGGCTCTCTCCTGGCTGCCACCACCGAGGCCCCAGGTGAATACTTCTTCTCAGATGGAATTAGGCTGAAGAAGTACCGTGGCATGGGCTCACTAGATGCCATGGACAAGAACTTGGGCAGCCAGAACCGGTATTTCAGGTAAGATATGGTGCTTTTGGGCAGCAGATCAAGCCTTTGGGGCTTCTCTGCTTCACAGATTTCCTTGATATGTGTTCTTTTGATTTGTGCTCCCATGCAGTGAGACAGACAAAATCAAAGTGGCCCAAGGGGTCTCTGGTGCAGTGCAGGACAAGGGCTCTATCCACAAGTTCATTCCATACCTGATTGCTGGGATCCAGCATTCCTGCCAGGATATTGGTGCCAAGAGCCTGACCCAAGTCAGGTGAGTGCTTCCCCTCACTTGTGCTCTGGTTAGGCCACAGTGGTGCCTTCTGGGGTCTCTGGGCAAGCTGTACTGTGGGGTGTTCTGCATGGTCTGACCTTGCTGTAGCCCTCTTCCCTCGTCTCCAGTGGGCACTGTGTCATGAAGCTGCCAGCCCCGGAGATGCAGGGGCATGGTATCCTGTGGCATGTTCTGGTTGGGCCTGAAATGTTGGGGTTACCATAGTTTGCCTGGCTCTTGGGGGGGCCAGCAAAGACCATTCTGGCCATAGCTGGAGGGACCAGGGTCCCTTGTCCCAGAGCACTGTGTTCCCTGGACTCTGGATGGCACGTGACGGGTGTCCTTCCCCCTCAGAGCCATGATGTACTCGGGAGAGCTGAAGTTTGAGAAGAGGACAACATCTGCCCAGGTGGAAGGAGGGGTGCATGGTCTCCACTCGTAAGTGCTGCTGTCAGGACCCTATCTCCCTGGGATGGGCACTGGGGGGGGGAAGTTAAATGCTACTGTCCTGGCACACTGCTGGCTTCACCTGCTGCGAGCTGGGCTGAGCCACAGCCTGTCCCCTGGCCTGGGCCAGCACTGCTCTCCCAGCAGGGCATGAGCAGACAAGCTGCTCACTGCCCGTGTGCTGGGGCTCTTCCCCATGGGCCAGCAGGCCAGGAGCCATTCCTAGCTGTGCCTTTGGTCCTTGAACTGCTCCAGTGGGTGGGTAAAAAGGTTCTCTGGTTTGCCGCTCCCCTCCTAGGTACGAGAAGCGCCTCTTCTGAAGCAGGTCTATCTGTGTCTGTCATCGTGCCACTCAGCCCTGTGCCACTCCGCACGGGAGCTGCTCTTGCAGAAGTGCCATTACTCTGTGGGCTGCCTGGAGCTCCCTGTGTCCCTTGGCTGCTTTCTGACCACCTGAGACGGCCCACCCCCCACCCAGGAGCAGTGATCCTGGGCTGGTGCCTGGGGTCTTGCACGTGTTGGCTGCGTTTTACAATAAAAGAGGAAAAGATGTGCAACTGGTGTCAGCCCAGAGCCCTTCTTCCTTCTCTGCTGCCTGTGTTCTCCTTCCCTGGCTCTCCCCTTCCTACACCCTACAGCTGATGGCCCCAGAAGGGAGGAGCAAGGAAGAGACAGCCTCTTGACAGGACACCGAGTGGATAATGCAGTGTGGGGTGTTTTAAAAAGCCTTCCTGAGACCAGAAAAAAGCTGGCTGCTGGGCAAGAAAGCAAATGGATTTCACAGGGTTGTTAGGTACTGCTGGGAGCTGCCCAAGCCAGCAGCAGCCAGGCTGCTGCAGGACCATGCCTGGTCCAGCTCCTGCAATAAGCAGGGGTGTGCTTGTGGATGTGTGTGCACACCCACCCAGGCACCCCATGAGTGCTCTGCACTGCAGCTGCTTGCATGCCAGGCCCTTGTACCTGTATCTCCCCATGCTTGGTCCTCACCAAGCTGCCCTTCTGCCCATGACCATCCCATACTGTCCCTCACAACCCCATGTTGTCCCAGATGGTGTGGGAGGCACTGATCACTTGCACAGGTTTCTTGTACCCTTTGTCAGGTGTGGTTACAATTAATTTGGAAGGGCACAACTGAGAGCTCATGGGTTCTAAAGGAGCTCGGAGCCAGGTTACCTATGCTGGTAACATCAGGTGTCAAAGGTCTTTTACTTATGTGTTAGCACCGCCCCCCCCAAGACACGCAAATGTCACTCCTGTTGCAGAGCATGTGTTACTGCCAGTGTTTCCTGTCTAATAATGCTTACTGGGGGGGAAAAAAAAAAAGTCAACTTAGATTTACACATGCTGAAACCAGAGGCTTGAATCACACCATTATTGTGTCTGTGTCAAACATGATTAACACAGCTGGTGTGTTAAGAGCAAAGCTGGCCTAGGGTCTGCCTCAAGGCTGGGGATTGCAGCCCCATCCCTGCCCTCCCTGTGCCCCTGGACACAGCAGGGTTTGGGGCACGAGGCTGTGATTAGGGACATGTGCCCCCTTCCTCAGCCCTGGGGTGGGGAGGGAGGAGGGTGGCATCCATGGCCATGAGCCAGTGCAAGGTGGGAAGAGGAACAGGACAGTGACCCTTTCCATGTCCCCTGCTTGAGCTGAGATGGGTTGCAGCATCTAGGGGCTGACTGCAGCTTGAGGCTTCACAAAGATCATGGCCACTGCAGGGGGGGGGGCGTACAAAACCCAGTGCCAGCTCTGGAGCTCTCTGTGCCCAGGGACCTGCTGGCAGTAACACCCCTGGCACCACACACGCTGCCCAGGGAGCTGCAGCAGCCAACCCCACCAGGGCAGCAAGCACAGGCACCATGGGGGTGTTACAGCCTTGCTCTGCTGTGCATTAACCACCACACAATCACTTTGTACTGCCAAGTTACATGTATTTTTTTCCTTAAGGAGCCCAAAAGGTGCCTGGGGGGGGGTGTGCAGCTCACCCCACCAGCCCCCACGCTGCCTCGAGGTGACAGGTTCTTGCTGCCAAGGCACCGGGCACCACCTGGCAGGGCAGTAGGGCTGCCAGCAGTGCTCGTGCCTCCTGCCGTGCCCTGCAGCCACCAGGAGGCTGAGAAGCCAGGACCTTGGGACAGAGCCGAGCCCAAGCACCTCACAACACCCTCCTGTGCACAGAGCCACCACCAAGCCACAGCTGGGTTCTGGCAGTTCAGTCCAAAGCGTTTCTCCACCGGGAACAGTGACGCTCGGGGGCTCCAGGCAGGAAGGGAAGAGAGCCCGCCGCTGCGGCAGGCAGTGCTTACATCCCCATGTAGGTGCCCCGCGGAGGGATGAGCCCGGCAGCTGCCCTGCGCTTTTCACTTGTTAGGAAGTTGAAGGTTGCGCACGCGTTTGGCTGTGAAATAGTACAAAAAGGAGGGAGTGAAGCCCCAGCCCTCGGGCAGGAGACACAGCCCTTCCCCACGGGGCACACACCTCCCTCCTGCCCGCCCCCAGGCAGGCAAGAGTCCCGGGGCGGGTGGCTTCCAGAGGCCACCAGCCTCCCCTTCCCTGGGGTGCTGCCTGTGCACACCCCTCCTCACCGTGTCCTGCACCTCCACAGCGATCCCGCACTGCCGCATCTGCTTCAGCACGGCGGGGTGGAGCCGCTCCACCCTGTCTCCTGTGCCCAGAACCACGATCTCTGCAAACAGGACACGACCACAGGCAAGGCTGGGCAGGGCCGCACTCATGCTGCCTTGACCCAGACCTGCCCTACCTGCAGGGGCTACCAGTCCCCCTGTAGCCACCCTTACAGGAGCCCAAATGAGGGGGGAGCTGCCCTGCTTTGCCCCTCCTGCCTCACTGCACCCCTCCAGCTGTGCTGTGACAGCACAGGGCCTTGAACTCCCCAAGTACCTATTTGGGGCTCCAGCAGCCGAAATAGCGACAGGCTCTCATGCGAAATGTCCCTGTAGGAGCCAACCTGTGGGGACACAGAAAGCATTGAGCAGTGCAAACCCCCCGGGGGGCGGCCAAGCAGTCCCTGCCCCACCGCTGGGCACTCACATTCCACTGGAGGATGGCACGGGGCAGGACGGCGCAGGGCCCCACCACCAGGTCCCCGCTGATGGTGAAGCCCCGGTTGGTGTAGCCCTCGATGAACATAATGTTGGGGGACTCTGGCTCCAGAACCGTCAGCCGTGTCCGCTGGTAGAGTTCGTCGTCTGCCGGTGTGAGGCGGTGAGCCCGGCATGGCGCCCTGTGGGGACGCGGAGTGGCTCGGACACGTGGGGCCCAAAGCGAGCCACACGAACACCCCACAGCTACCGGACGGGCAAACTACAGCTTCCCCCCGGCAGCCCTGCAGCGATGCCCACGGCCAGCCCTGCAGCGAGCTCCACGGACACCCACAGGTACACCTCGCCAGCCTCACGGGCACCGCCCGCCGGGCCACACAGAGATCCGCCCCCCGCCCAGCCCCAGGGTGACAGCGCCGGTCCCAGTACCCGCCCGCCGCCCGCCGTGCCGCTGGGCCCAGCAGCCGCAGAGCCGCCACCGCCATGACCGCGCCGCCGCCGGAAGCGCAGTGCGGCCCCGCCCCCTCGCCGAGCCCCGGTCGCGCCCCCTGGCGGCCGCAGCCGGCACCGCTGAGCGGGCTGGGACGGCGGCACCGGGGGCGGGGGCGGGAGCGGGGCCGGCCCGGGGCTCCCCGGAGCTCCCACCCCCTGCCGGGGGGCGGAGGGGAGGGGCGCGCATACACCCCTGCCCACCACCAGCCTGCACCGGGCCTGGCGCCGGAGCGAAACCGAAAGCAGCGGCGGGGCGGGGAGCGGCACGGTGGGAGCGGGGCGCCGGGGGGCATGGCGGGCTGCGCTGCCTCGGCTCTGCGGGGGTCCCGCTGGGGAGCCCCCATCCCCGCCGCCAGGAGGGTCGCGGACCGGCCCGGGCTGCTGCGCCGGAGGCTGCGGGGCCGGAGGTGAGCGGGGGGCGGGCGGCTCCCGGGCCCGGGTCTCCCCCAACCCGCGGGCGGCCGGGCCGGACGGCGGGAGGGAGCGGGCCCGGAGCTGGGCTGCGCTCCCGTCCCGCAGCCGCGAGGCGCCCGCCGGTCCCCGCGACCGGCCCTCGCTAGTGCCCCGGAGCTGCCCCGGTCCCATGCCCCCGGCACGGTGTGTGCCCCGCCGTGGGGCGGCTGCTGTCAGCCGGGGCTGAGCCCCCTTGAACTGCTCCCGTGCTTTCCCTGCCGTGCTTTTCCCTACCCTGAGCTGCCTGGTTTCTCTTTCTCTTGAGCCACACTCTGTGGCGCCGGTGGCAGCAGGTGTCAGGAGATTAGGGGCTCAGAGGTGCCCTGGGGCTGAGGACCCATGTCCCCGCCCTGTGCTGCCCACCCCGTGCTGTGCACCCCGGGCCTGCCAGAGCCCCCACACTGCAAAGGTGATCGGGAACCACCCCACCATCTACGACAGGACCTTTCCCGCTGCTGTGTTGTGCCATGCCAGCGAGGTGTCAGGAATCCCCACCACCCCATGGATGGGCATCCTCACTTGATGGCAGGCTGTGGGTCCCTCCCAGCAAGCCCCACATGATCCCTACGTGGGGCTGGTGGGGTTCCTTGCATGGTTTCACTTCCCCCATGGCGGCTGCCCAAGAGCTGCCTCGCCTGGGCTGGGTGGCAGAGCGCTGGCGGCGCTGGCAGCAGCGGGGGCCATTCTGTGCCATCCCACTGCCTGGCACAGGTGTCGGGGCGGGTGCCCTCCCTGTGGGACGGCTTGGGTTTCCGGGCCCTGCCGGGGGCTGCTGGGCTGGCACCAGATGCTCCAGCCCCACTGGGGCTTTGTTCAGAGACATTTCCTTCTGGCTCGCCTGCGCCGCCCTCCCCTTGGCACCCGGCCCGCAGCGGAGCCCGCGGCACAACCCCAGCCTCTGCCAGCACCCCCGGCCACAGCCAGCTTGGCTGTGCCTCCCACGCAGCTCTTCCACCCCGATTCCTGGTGGTAAGTCGCCCTCTCCCCTCTTGGCTCACCGGCTGGCGTGGCGGTGGCCCTTGTGCCGGTCCCTCTGCAGCGCCGGCGTGGGCAACGGAATCCCAAAAGCAGCTGTCCCCGCTGTGCCCAGCTGCCCTGGGGTTTCGTTACCCACGCTCCCGCCCCCGCCTCGCCCCCCGTGCCCCCGCCCTGCTGCCCCACGCCAGGCCAGGCACTGGACACAAGCCACTTGCCCCCCTCCAATTCCTCCATGGGGCCGGGACAGCGTGTGGGGGCCACATTGGGAAAAGGGGGGAGTTGAGATGGGGGATCAGCGACGCCTGCCCTCGTGGCTCAGCTCTCTGCTCCGGGGCTGGGGGCTCTGCCATGGTCTTGTGCCTCTGATGGCTAAAAATAGTATCTTGCTTCCGGGGGGACTAACCACTGGGGCGAGCGTGCCGAGTAGCAGCCCCGGCTACTGGCCACAGTGTGGATGTGGCCACCTGCATCTGGGCAGCACTTGTCACGAAATGCTGCATGAGCTTCCTGCCACCACCAGCCCACGCCAGGCTCTCTCTGGCCCCCCATAGTCCCCCAGTGCTGGCAGGGGCGAGCAGTGGGCAGGCAGGATCCGTCCCCTGGAGAGAGACAGCTTTGGAATGACACGATCACTCCCGCTGAGCAGGCAGCCAGAGAGCCATCGGGGATGTCGTGTCTGTCCAAAGCTCTTTCGGCACCTCCAAGGGTCTCCTGCTGTGCTGCCAGGCCTCTCGTGGGACCTCCAGTGCTCTGGAGATGGGGACAGATCCAGCCTGGCCCCCACCCCAAGTGGTGACACAAGGTCCTGAGTGTGCTCCCAGCCTGTGCCAGTGCATCCCCCCCCGAGCTGGGCGGGCAGGGGGCTGAGCGGCTCCTGCCCTACGGACAGTCAGCAGTTGGTCTGGTGTGAGCAGTGATTCTCAGATCACCTCTTGGCTGTGGGTGGTGCAGGGAGCACCCCACCGTGGCATGGCCCTGTGGTGCCAGGGAGGAACATGCCCCCGACTCCTGCCCCGAGGCTGTGAGTTTGCACTGGCTGTGAGCTGCAGCCCCGCCGCCCGGGCTTCCGATCTGCCCGGGGAGCCTCAAAACAAGCTGCTTTGCTCCCAGCAGAGCCAATGCAACACACCGTGCTGCTGGGATCTGCCCTCGCCCTGGCCCCCTGCACACATAAGCCCCGGAGGAACCGGTTTGAGCCTTGCGGGGAAGGGCAGGAAGGGAAGGGCAGGAGGGAGGTCCCCAGTTCCCCGGGGACATGTGCTGCTGCCTGCTACGGGGGCCATGGGGGGGGGGGGGGGCGGGGGGGCGGTTGGCACCAAGCAGCCCAGTGGCACAAGGGTGGGGGGCTGTGCTGGGCCCTTGCCCCTGTTGCCAGATCAGAGCTGGCTTTAACTGCATGCCCGGAGGGGAGCAATGGCCCTCACTGCCTGCAGTGTTCAGGGAGCTAGGCAGCAGCATGGGCCTCCACACCCTAGCTGCACTCGAGACACCACCGCTGTGGAGGAGCTCAGCTCTGCAGATGTCATCAAGACCACGATGGCACAATCTAATCCTTTCCATCTCCTTCCTCCTGGGGCTGATGAGCGGGAGGGATACTTTGCTTATGTGCTGGCAGCCAGAGCTGGGGCAGCAAGCAGGCTCAGAGGTGGTCACAGTAGCCACAGCTGCTCACTGTCCTTCCCTGTACAGAACCCAGCTGTGGTGGCAAACGACACCTTGCAAGTGCTGATGATGCTCCTCAGCTATCCTTGCCCTTCCCCATCCAGGCCCTGGGGGAGCCTTGTGGGTGGCAAGCCTGACCTAGTCAGTCTATGTCCCCAACCAGGGTCTGCCTCATGCTCTCCACTCCATCCAGAACCACCTGCCTGCCCCTGCCCAGGGCTGCCAAATTGCTCCCAGGGCTTCTGGCTGCCCTGCAGCCACCAGCAAGCAGCCCAGGGAGCAGCCTGGGCCTTGCAGCTGGGCTGTGCCATGCCAGTGGTGGTTTGGGTGCACTTATTGCCCATTTCCTTCCCAGTGGCAGTAGCCGCCTAGGCCTGTCTAACCCTGGCACACCCTCCAGAGCTCCTGCTTCCACTTGGTTGCCAGTGGTTTTGGTTCTGCCCCCTCCCAGTGCCTGAGGACAGGCAGGAGCACCCCTGAGGGGGGCTGAGGAGTGCTGCCCCCTCCTTTCCAGGCTGGAGCAGCCGCCAGTTCCCAGCTCGGGGGTGTGGGGACAGGCCCAGTAGCCTGTGCCAGTGATCATCTCTGTGGCTTCCCCTCAGGGTGCTACTGCCTTGCCGCAGCCAGGCCACGCTCGGGTCTGACTGTTCGAGAGCCTGTGAGACGCTACGCCCCCCCAGAGACCTTTGCGGAGGGTGGCAGTGCCTGCGCACACAACCACCCTGAGCCCTGGCCGCCCCCCCGGTGCCCCGTTGTGCCACACCCGTCATGGCGGCTCGGCGCTGGCCGCCACGCACAGCATGGCGGCTCCACACCTCTTCGCAGCCCCCAAGATGGCCCCGTCCAACCCGCCCGCGCCCAAGATGGCCGCCCGGGAGCGCAGCGCGCCGCGCCCAACATGGCGGCGAGAGGGGTGCGCGGGCCGTGATGCCACTTCCGGCCTGTGGCGGCGGAAGTGGCGGGTGGGCTCCCATGGCGACGGACGAGGGCCCGCCGGGACTGGCGGCCACGCTGCGAGCGCTCAACGGGGCGCTGGGGCGGCCTGCCGCGCTCTGGGTGAAGGAGAGCGGCGCCCGCAACCTGCGGCACCGGGACTTCCTGGCGCCGCGGGCCGCGCTCAGCGCCGCCTTCCCCGAGGGACAGGTAGGCCGCGGCGGCGGGGGTAGACAGCATGCGGGACCGGGGGCGGGTCCCGGGCCGGGGCACGTGCGGACAGGGACTGACCGGTAGGCTCCTCGCCCGGCAGGTACCCTCTGACGTCGTGGCAGGCGTGGCGTCCCTGCGAGGCCCGGGGGTGCTGCCGGTGCGGGGCTGCCAGGAGACGCCGGCGGGGCTGGCGGTGCAGCTGCGGCGCCCAGAGGCTTTCCGGCGCCTGTTGGGGGCCCCCGCCCGGCCCGGCTCCCGCGGGGGCGCAGCCGGCGGGGTGGGTGCTGCTGCACTGCCCTGCCCTGCGCGGTCCCAGTGCCCTCCGGCCCCACCATCTCCGCCCCCTCCTGCTGGCCGACCACCTGGCCCAGCTGCTGCGCACCCAGGGGTGAGTGCCCGATCCACATCCTGCCACCCTACGGCCCGTCCCGCACTGGCAGCAGCTGCCTCTCCCTCCCTATTTCACAGGGTCGGCGTCTGCCTGGTCCCTGCCCTCACTGAGGAGGGGACCCGAAAGGTCCTACAGCAGCTCCACGTCGACTGGCCCTCCAGCTCTGCTGGCTCAGCGCTCCATGACACCATCTCAGCCTTGAAGCGAGCACTGGGCCAGTCCCCCTGTGCCACAGGCTGGGAGCAGGGGCTGGGCACAGCCACGTTGCTGGAGGATGTCATCTGTAAAGTCCACTTGAAGAGCTTTGTGGAGCAGCAGGGCTTAGTGGGCTATGACCCCAACCTAGATGTCCTTCTCGGTGAGCCTCACATGTACAGCAGCTCTAGTGTGACAGCAGGAGGGGCAAACAGCTGCAAACAGGCCTGTTTCCTTTATTCCCAATTGTTTTTACAGAAAATAAGGGGTTTTTTCAATCCACGTTGCCTTCTCCTCTTACTCCCCTTCGCTCTGGTTGAGCCAGAAACGCAGACAGCCTGGGCAGACCCGATGGGGCAGCATGGTGGGAGTGGTGGAGAAGCCCTCATGTCCCCTTCTGAGTGTCCTTCCTTCTTTCAGTGACGGAGGGGAAGCTGCAGTCCCTGGCTGAGCTGCAGCAAGCCCTTCTGCAGGGTGTGGTGAGTAACCCTGCAGTGCTGCCCACCTCTGGCTTTCCAGACGTTTGTTCCCTTCTGTCACACGATGGATGGTATTTGAGCTCCCTGCTGTGCTCTGCTGCAGGCTGGAGGCCAGGGGAGCTGCTGCAGCATCGTGCATGTGGTGAACTGTGAGGATGAATTCCAGCAGCAGCAGCTGGATCTGCTCTGGAGGATTTTGGATCCGGGAGCCCACACAGCTTTACAGGTAAGGAACCTCCCAGCCTCCACACTGCGGCTGCCAGCATCTGTGAGCTCCACCAGCCTCTTTCAATCCCTGCAGCGAATGCTGAGGCCCAGCCTTGCCCCATTTTGAGGCTTCCCTTTCCCCTGGCAGCCCTTCCACACTCTTGCCCAGGTGGTGGAGCCTTGGGATTTCAGTGCTAAAGGAGGAGGAGCAGGAGAAAACTGCATGGACACTGTTAGAACAGGGCTGGGTTTAGCCCAGTTCTTCTGCACTGCATTTAAGTGGAGCTTCTGAGTCTTTGACCACAACCTCTCTGTTTCAGAAGCACCTTGTCTGTGGGCCAGTGAAGGTGACAAACCCCTCATCGCCCATCGGGGCAGACCAGTACTTCCAGTAAGTTGGTGTATAGTGAGGGGCTCGTACAGCCACACTGCAGCCCCGAGCAAGCTGGTGGCACAGAGTTCTGTGCATCCCTCCGTTCTGCTTCTCCGTGGCCTCAGGGATGTTTCAAGAGGACTGGAGGTGTAGAATGGAGGCCACAGGCCCCTCCCCAGTCCCAGTGGCCTCCTCCAGCAGTGCTGCTTCTGACCCTGGGGCACACTCTGGGGCCAGCTCAGCCCAGGGGTGGTGGCTGTGAGTGTCTGTGTTCCTGCCAGGCTCCGAAGGCACCAGATGTACGAAGCCTCCGTGATGAAGTACGGGGAGCTGGCACAAGGTGAGGGTTTGCTCTGTGGCTCCTCACAGGGGTGCTGCCTGGGCGCTGGGGTGACAGTACCTGGGGATGGAGCCAGCTGTGTGTCATGCCACCTGCTTTCTCTGCAGATGAGGCCTGGACTGAGGTGATTGACACCCTCACAGCAGCTGCCATCCGGTTTGAGATGCTGAGCACTGCCCACCGGAGTCAGGTAGGACAAGGTTTGCTCAGAGCCAGGGCAGGTGAGCTGTGGGAATAGTGAAGCAGCTCTGTGATGAGCAGCCTGAACTGTGACTTCTCCCCGCCCTCAGATCACCCTAGACCTGGAAGACAGCAGCATCTCCACGAAGGGAACCAAGAGCGGCGCCTTTGTGATGTACAACTGTGCCCGGCTCGCCACACTCTTCGACACCTACCAGCGGGCTGTGGAGCAGGGTGAGCACCAGCCCCACAACCCTCCTCTGTCAGCTGCTCCTGGGCTGTTCCTCACCCCTGTAGCCACAGGACCTTCTCCAGGCACAGCAGCAGTCTTCCACCTCCTTCCCAGGCACATACCCACCTCTGCCACCAGCATCAGAACTGAACTTCTCCTGCCTCCGGGAAGAGGTGAGTGCTGAGATGGGGACTGCAGGGACCTGCATGACGTGCAGGGATGCTGCTGCCCAGGAAGATCCAGCCCTCTCCAACACAGGTAATCCTTTCACAGGGTGAATGGCTTCTGCTTTTCAACTATCTCCTGCCCTTCCCTGAAGTTCTGCAGCAGGCAGCACAGCTGCCCACACCCACCAAAGGGATCCGGATCACAGCCAACACAGAGGCAGTAAGTGCCCCGTGCTGCTCGAGCAGTACCAGCCCAGGGCAAAGCTACCTGCCCCACTGGTGAGGGGATGGAGGGGTGGTGCTGAGGGAAGAGACTGCAACATGTGGGGGCTGCTCCTGCTGTGCATGAGGTGGGGAAGGGTCTAAGACTGGCCAGAGCCTGCTGTGCCAGCAGAAGCTGTCTGTCTTGCAGGTGTGCAAATTCTTGATCCAGCTCAGCATGGATTTCAGCTCCTACTACAACCGGGTCCATGTCCTAGGGGTGAGTCAGATGTCCCAGGCCTGCAATCCTTCCCAGGGCTGGACTGCAGTTGTGGGGCAGCTGTGTGGGGCAAGGGGGGCTGGGGTGCCAGTGGCATGATGCAGCCCTACACCAGCCCCTCAGGGATGCGTACACAGGGTGCAGAGGCAGCAGTGCCTCTAGGGACAGCCTGTCAAGGGGCAGTAAGGCCACTGGCCCCAAGTCACTGCCTTTCTCCCTGCAGGAGCCGTTCCCCCACCTCTTTGACCAGATGTTTGCCCGGCTCCGGCTGCTGGGAGCGGTGAGGGATGTGTTCCACAGCGCGCTGGCAACTCTGCACCTCCCTCCTCTCAGCCAGATCTGAGCTACCACTGAAGAGCCTTGCCACGCTGTGGCAGGCACCAGGACAATGTGCCACGAGGGGAAGGACAAGGGATGTCCTCCCTAGCAGGGCTAGGGGTTGCCCTGCTGTCAGGCAGGGAGCCAGGACATGCCTCAGCTCCATGTAGGAGCTTCTCCCACTGTCTGAGGATATGGGTGCCTGCACCTTGCTGCTGTGCCCAGCAGGGGAGATGGGTGCCCTGCCATGTCCACACCAGCAGAAAGGAGGATGCCTGTGGCACCTTGAAGCCAGGCTGGGCAGTACAAGAGACCAGTCACCACAAAGCCAAGTGCCAACATTGCTTCCCTCAAAGCTGTTTATTGAAGGTCACTCCGTGCTGGCAGGGAGCTCCTGAGGCTCAAGGCCCTGATACCAGGGTCCAATACACTTGTTGCTGGACAAATGTGTGTGTCTCTGACCCCTCGCAGAGCACCTTGCCCCATGCAGGACTGGGGCCATGTGCAGCTGTCTGTCCTCACCTGTGCTACAATTGTGTTGGGTCCAGCTGCAGGGCAGAACCAACCTGCTCAGCTTGGGGCAGCACTGAAGGGCTGCTCTGAGGAGAGTGGGCAGGTCCAGGCTGCCACCCCTCACCGTGTGGATCACTGTCCCCAGTCAGTTCAGCACGGGCCCCAGCACTGAGGGGTCAGGGCTGGCCCCAGAAGCACAATGCTGCAGCCTGCCATGTGCTGCACCAGCACCTGACCTCAAGCTCCCAGGGCCGGGTGCACCCTCAAGTTCCTCCCTTGGACCAGAGCTGGAAAGCCTAGACACAGATCATACCTCAGGGAAGAGGAGCTTCACCTGGGCAGGGTGGGCTGATGACCCCACTCCTCCTTTACTGCTTGGGGAACCACAGGCTTGTCCAGGAGGGGTAACATCTGCCCTCTCCCCTGAGACCACCAGCCTCAAGCACCACAGACATGGCTGTGCTATCCCCAAAGGGAGCAAGCACACTGTCCCTCAAGAGGGGCCACATCAGGGCAGGGGATGTGTTGTGGGGCAGAGCACCAGTCCACGGTGCCCTCCCCAGGCAGGCAGGGAATGTGGTGTGCTGAATGCCTGCACTGTTACTGGGGAGCCTCCAGTGGAGGGGACTTGGGGGGGGCTGTGCCCTGCAGCATCTCCAGGCCCTGCCCACAGAGCACGCAGCAGTACTGCAGCCCCCCTCCGGCCTCTGCCACCTCCCAGCAGTCCAGCTCAGCCAGGTCGGGCACATGGAAGAAGGTGGTGCTGAGGGGGTCCAGCCCCCCTGGGCCCCGGCGCCACAACGTCAGGCGCTGGTCCACTGCGGCAGAGAGCAGCAGGTCTGGCCGCAGCACCCGGATCCCTGTGACATGGGCAGCATGGGCACAGGGCCTGGCTGCCCGCTCCAGGACACGCAGGCAGGTCCCCGTTGTCAGCCCGTCTCCATCCAGGGCCACCTCCAGCAGGCAGACGTGGATGGAGCCATCGTCACTGCCGCTGGCCACCAGGTACCGTCCCTCCGGCATCGGGTGGATGTGGAGGCTGTTGACGCCGCAGCTGTGGGCCATGACCGTGAGCAGTGGGGAGCCCAGGGCTGGAAAAACATGTTCAGTTAGGAGCGTGACCAGAGGAGCCACCAGAGTGGCCACCCTGGGGAGGAAGAGCAGAGCTGCCAGCAGCTGCACCCACCCAGGGGCTGCATCTCCCCCTCCGCTTGGTGCAGGGTGGCCATCACCTCCGCAATGGGGCTGGTGATGTTCCAGAAGGCGACACTGCCATCAGTGGCTGCGCTGCACAGGAGATGCTTCCTAGAAGGGAGGAGTTGGGGGAGCCTTCAGCTGCAGCCCTGCAACAGGCAGCCCTGAGGGTCCCACTGAGATCCAGGGAAGTAGCAGAACAGCCCCTGCAGACCCATTTCACCTTTTCCTCTGCTCACTGAGCTGCCGCTGCCCTCCCTGTGAGGACAAACACCTCTCCCCAGAGCCCTGACAGTCCCAGCACAGCATTCAGGGCTCACCTCTCCCCTCCTGCCTGCATGTGCAGGAATGCCTCCACCTTCAGCACACAGCGCTGGTGGTGGAACGACTCAGCCACCAGCACCAGCTTCCGAGCAGCCTCCAGCAGTCCAAAGACCCTGCGTTGGAGCAGACAGCAATCAGTTACAGGAGGTGGTGGCTTCTGGTGCCTCTGTCCCCACTTCCTACGTTGCACTGTCCTGATCAGCCCCAGCTCCATTCTCCCTCCAAGCACAACGACAGCTCACCGGACCGATCCATCACTGCAGGCAGCAGCCAGGAACTTCCAAGCTGTTGGCAGCTGCTCAGAGCTGGTTCCAGGCACGAATGAGAGGGACATGTACCTGCAGCAAACACACGATGCACACCAACAGTGACACCTGTGTCCCCAGGGAGGCAGGTGGCCCAGCAGAGCAGCCTGAGCCCAGCACAGGACACAGCTCTGAGCACTTGGAAGAGGCAGGACAAAAGACAGTCTTTCCGTAACCCCAAAAGCCCCTCGAGGCCCAGCCACTAGGCACAGGACACCGAGGATGTGCACCTAAAAACAAGCCAGCTCCTGCCTTGGCTGAGCCCACAGAACTGGTATCCCAGCACAGGCCAGTGCAGTTCCCAGCACCCTCCTGGGCCGCCATCACTGCTAACCCTGCCTCAGACAGTTCCTGAATGTCACCTTGTCTCCGGGTCCATCTTGACGAGCTTGTGTCTATTCTTCTTCCGCTCCCAGTGCTCATCCAGCCGGTGGGAAGCCACGTGGATGATCTGGCAGGCCACAGAGCTCTCAGAGGCCAGGTCCCCAGCACACAGCAGCCTGTTGCACTCAATCTGCGCCCGGCCACCCGCAGAAAAGAGCAGGGCAGACAAGCCCTCTTTGCCGGGTCCCGTGGGGCCAGCCAGTGCCAGCGCCCTAACACTGGAGATGTGGTCGCTGAGCCGGGTGAGGGGCACAGCCATGCGGGAGCCCTCACTGAGCACCAAAACACAGGCCGTGGTGTCCTCGCTGCCAGTGACAAAGACATTAAGGGCAGGGTGGCCGGGCCCCCCCACTGCCCCCAGGCGCCGCACGCAGGTGGTCTCCCGTCCGTGCAGGGATGCCAGCAGCACCTGCTGCTCGCTGGGCTTGGCCTGGCAGCGGTACAGCATCACGTCCCCACACTTGATGAAGGCGAAGGCCTCGGCCGAGGGGCTGCTGCTGTAGCTCCAGGAGCGGTGCCCCCCACCGCAGGGGACGCAGTGGAGGTTCTCGTTGGTCCTGGTGCTCCACACCACAAAGTTATCAGCATGAAAGCCCAGCACGAGTAGGTCTCCATCTGGGGTGAAGCACAGCTCCTCGATCCACTGCAGCCCTTTGCAGGGCCTGTGCTTCCGCAGCACCTCCAGCTGCTGGCCCTGCAGGTGGAGCTGCCGGTAGACACCATCCCGGCCGGTGCTGTAAATGTAGTCCCCATAGCAGGTCACCGAGGTAACCCCCGTCTTCCCGTGGATTCCAAAGAGCACAGACAGCGGGGTCTCGAGGGGAAGAGCCTCTTTGTGCAACAAGCCAGAAGAGGGCTGTGACTTGCTGCTGGAGTCCTTGCCGTCCGAGTTGGTGCCACCATTGGCAGCACTGGTGCTTTCTGCAGCCTGTCCTGGGGAGCTGCTGCAACGGAAGAGGAGGAGGGAGCCTCGGCGGTCCCCACAGACCAGGAGTGCCCCCTGGGGCAGGAAGGCCCCACAGGTGTGCCAGCGTTGCTTGCAGGGGGGCAGCTGGTAGCGTCCCCTGAGCTGCACCAAAGGCGCCTGCCCAGGGCAGTGGGTGACGTCCAGCCACAGCATCTCCCCGTCGGGCCCGGAGGCTAGGAGGGCGGCGACAGTGGGGGGCAGCCCGGGGCGGGGCGCCCAGCCCAGCCCCCGCACGGCCCCATCGAACAGCCTCAGCTCGGCAGCGGCCCCGGGGCGGCCCAGGGCGAAGAGGAGCAGGCGGCCGTCCCCACTACCCAGCGCGCACAGCGCCTCGGCCCCGCCGGGCAGGGGGACGGCCGCCAGCACGCCTCGCGGCCCACCTGCGGCGGGGGGAAGCATTGGCACCCACCGCTCCGCTGCCGCCTCGTAGGCCGCTAGCCCGCCCGCCTCGTCCAGCGCCAGCACCCGCCGCGGCCCCACCAGCAGCACAGCCCGCGTCCTCCCCGGGGCTCCCAGGGCCGCCGCCGCCACCGGGGCCGCCCGCCGGGGCCACCACAGCCGGACGCCGCCGTCGTCGCCGCCCGTGGCGAGGCAGCCGCCGGCGGGACGCAGGGCCAGGGCGCGCAGGGCACCGCGGTGTCCCCGCCGCGCCCGCCGCACTCCTCCGCTGCTGTCCCACTCCAGGCACACACCGTCCTCCCCGGCACTGACCGGGCACGGCCCCCGCAGCGCTACGGCCGCCACCCGCGCCCCGTGACCGTAGCACACCAGCAGGCAGAGGCCCTCCTCGTCCTGGTCCCCTTCCCCGCCCAGCTCGCCCACCGCCCACAGCCGCACGCTGCGGTCCTCGGAGGCGGAGGCCAGCAGTCCCCGCGGCGCCGAGTAGCACAGCGCCAGCACCGCGCCCCGGTGCCCCAGCAACCGCCGCCGCGGGGCCGCCGCAGCCGCTGCCCGCCACACCACCACGGCCCCCGCCGCCGTCCCCGCCGCCAGCGCCAGCCGTGCCCAGCCCGTCCCCGCCAGCACGGCGCAGCGTAGCGCCCCGGCTCCACCGCAGCTGGCCCGCTGCAGCCAGTGCCCACCGCCCCGCCACTCGTAGAGCGCCACGGTCCCACCGCCCAGAGCCAGTGCCAACCGCCCGCCCGCCGCCCACCGCACCTCCCACACCCGCGCCCCGAGCTCCCGCGCCGCCCCGCCGCCGCACGCGGCCAGCCGCTCCCCGCCGCTCGCCTCGCCGCGCCGCACTGCCAGCACCGCCAGCCAGCGTCCGCCGAAGGCCGCCACCCGCACCGCCGCCCCGGGACCGTGGCCGGGCTCAGCCCGCAGCCCCTGCACGCTGGCCTCACACAGCACGCTCCGCCGCCCCACCGCTGCTGCCTGCCCGCCGCCGTTCAGCCGGAACGCCGCCACCTCCGGGCCAATGCCTACGGGACAGCGCGTCAGGAGTCAGCTGCCCGCCGTTCCCGGTGTCCGTCCCGGTGCCCGCCCTGCTCCCGCTGCCGATCCCAGTGGCGGCCCCGCGCTCACCTGCCAGCAGCACGTCCGCCACGAACTCCAGCGCCGTCACCGGCACCACCAGCGCCAACGACTCCATCTTGGCGGCGGCAGTGCCGACACCACCACCACCGCTCATTGGCCGGGCCCCGCGCGCCGCTGTTCCGCTGGCCGCTCATTGGCCAGCCCCTGTGGCCCCGCCCCCAGAGCACGTGCAGGCGGTGCCCGACTCTCCACGCTTTATTGGCGCGTAACGCGGCCCCGCCGCGCACGTGGCCCGCGGCCCCGCCCCCCCACCCAGCGCGGGAAAAGGCCACGTGCGATGTGCCCCCCCTCCCCCCCACTGTCCCCCTGCCCCTACAGCTCCAGGTGCATCCCACTGTAGGCTTTATCCACAGTCCACTCGCCGGGGGCCCCAGCCCCGGTGCCCGCCCCCGCATAGCGCTCCATCTCCTGCTGGAACTGCAGCTGCCTCAGGCGGTTGGGATCCACGTTGATCCAGTTGTTGGCGATCCACTTTGTGCCTTGGGTGACCAGGCAGCCCCCGTGCAGGGCAAAGTCATCCAGCTCCCCCACCCAGCCTGCCAAGCAAAAAAGCCCTGTCAGGAGGTGGTGAGGAGCGCTGCCGGGACCGCATGGGGAAGCACAGCCAGTGGATGCTGACATCAGTTCTCCCACCGACAGATACACCTTCAGGAGTTGGCTCCTCCTGGCACCCCTCCATCACTGTGCTCCCCCGCCCTAGCACCTATGAGGAGCTCACCAGGGCACATTCCCCGAGTGCAAAACACATGCTGACTCTGTGT
The DNA here is from genome assembly GCA_020745705.1 of Hemiprocne comata. NCBI lineage: Eukaryota > Metazoa > Chordata > Aves > Apodiformes > Apodidae > Hemiprocne > Hemiprocne comata. The sequence goes on from CM036595.1 coordinate 15,331,555, forward strand.
CTCCACTCAGCACAAGGGGCTCTTGCATTCTGCATCACAGCTGCAGTTTTTCTCAGCTCTTCCCCAAAGGAGAGGCTGGCATGGAAGAGGTGGGTGCTGCTGCTAGAAGGCCCGTGGCAGCCAGACACTCATGGCCATATTAGACATTGCATGTCAACAGTTCTAAGTCATCCTCTGTAAAGAGGTCCCATGGCTTTCCTGTGGCAGTCTTGCATCAGCAGCTGCCCTCCATTTAGGAACAATTTTGTAAAAACACAACAGGGTTCTTCTTACAGCACAGTAATGGTCTTGATATTATCATCCAACAGCCCAAATGCTGGTCTTGTGGATTGTCTAGAGCTGGAAACATAGGCTGCTCCCAGGGGAGCTGGGATGCTATACCACCCCTTCCAGCCACCACTGCTCAAAATCTGCCATCAAAACACTCTGGACTCATACTCACCAGCAGGCTGGAAGATTAATGTCAATGCCCCAGCCTGGCTGTCAGGGAAAACTTTGCTGGACTTTGTGAGAAAAACAACCCCAAGGACATTAATCATCAGGCTGTGGCTGAGCTATAAAGCAGGAGGCTGCCCCAAGCACGGCAGAGCCTTGTGCGGGGTGGGCTGTGCCTCCCTGTGCGGCAGAGCTGATGGCCGTGCCTTTGTCTACCTCCCTTCCCCACCCCCTGGGCGACACCACATCAGTGAAACGTTCTGAATTGCAGACCAAGTTCCAGCAGGAGTTTTCAGCTCGCACAGCGGGATAGGAGGCAGCTGGCAATGGCTAGTGCAGCCAAGGTCTTTGTTTGCTAGCTAGTCCTGTCCCCTAAAGACATCAGGAGCCACTGACCTACTGCCTGTAAACAAAGGCCTTTCAGAGTCAGGAAGCTCCTACCCAGCTGGTGACAAGTAGACTCCACAGTTCCCACTAGCAGGCAGCTACCACCCTTTGGCTCTTGTCTGAGCTCCCAGCCACTGCAAGAAGATGACTGTCACCTCCTGCAGTCCTACCCCCCCCCCCCCCCCAAGAGCCAAATCTCAAAACAGGAACCTACCTTCTCCATCGGACAGGTAGTTGTACCAGAAGACAGCAGTGCCTTGCTGAGGCTTCACTCGCAAATTGCCCTTGTCACAGTTCTTCCGAGTATCTCGCAGGTCGACATCGTTCTGGATCAAAGACTGGCAAGAAAATCACAGAGAAGGTGTCACAAATGGGGCTGGAATGAAGTGCCCACACTGGACAGCCTCTGCTGCCAGCCAGCACCCTGGCCTTTGTCTGAGCACAGGGATGGCTCCAGACTGATGCTGGGCAGGACAGGGCTTTCACAACCCACCCGGAGCAGCCAGTTTCAGCCCCTGTGGAAGTCCACGACCTGTTTCTGAGCAGCCACCCGTTCCTCAACACGTTGCCTGACAGGAGCACAACATACCTGCCAAGGCTTAGTCTGAGGAAACCTGCCCAGACAGAAGTGAGCAGGACACGTGTGATGGCAGTGAAGCCAACACCTCTGAGCAGGGAGATCTGCAACTGTCTCAGCCTCTTCCCTTGGCCTCAGAGGGACACAGCTTCCCCATGCTCTAGCTACAAAGGACAATGTCCACCAACCTCACACACCAGACCCCTTCTGCAGCCACCATGAATAAAAACAGTCAAAGATGGACTCAAAATCCCCAAGGATTTTGTAGGCAAGATTCATTTACACGTAGGCAAGATTCATTTACCGTCTCTTCGTACGTCCTGTTATCAGCTATAGGAAAGACTGTTTCTCCTCCCCCAGTCACATTGTTCAGGTAGAACAGCACTGTCACATACCTGCAGGACAGAGTGGCTGTCAGGGGACACAACTGGCACAGGAGGGGATGCACAGGGGCTGTCTGTACCTGCCCCTCCACCATGCATACAGTGGTTCCTCCATCACATCACATCACAAGATACACGATTTATATAATCAGCTTTTCTCCAAGGACAAGGACAACAAAGAAAATCCCCTCCTGCAACAGTGAGGGTGTTTCCAGCCTCTGGCAGGGATGACCCAGCAGCTCTGCAGAACCACTCTGCCCTCCTCTTGTGGACCCACAGAGTCACCCACCTCCACCTCCAAACCCCTTCATGCCAGCGACCTCCAGAGCCACTTTGTGAGCCCACCAGCTGAGCACCGAGCCCCATGTGAGGTGAGGGGAAACGGCTCTCCACAGCCCCTCTCTATTGTGTCCCAGGTTGTGCCAAAGCAGACCTTACCGGCAGGAGGTCTCAAAGGGAGCGCTTTCGTTGGCCACCAGCTTGGTGTGGCTGCAGGCAGTCTCAGGGAAGACGGGGCCACTGTCCATGTGGGCATGGTAGTGCCCTCCTTGGTCATACCGCACAACCTGGAGGGGCTCACTGTGCTCCACGATCTCGGGGGGCAAGCGAGTCAGGCGCATTACCCTGGGGAAGAGGAGAGCAGAGCAGGTGAGGGGAAAGCACAATCACCCTGGTTGGCCACTACTCCCAAGCACTGAATAAATCCAGAGAAAGGTAACCCCCTTCCTTCCCCAACAGACCGGAGAGACGGATGAGCTGCAGCAAGCATTGCATGAGATAACCAGGTCCTTTCATGTATGTTGGACCATCAGCATCGGCTCAGAAAGTGGTCATCAAGGTTAAGATAAACACCCAAAACCAAAGGGTGCATCTCCAGCAGGACTGCTCTCAAGAAGACTTTGCTTGCTCAGCAAGATCCCTTCTGTGTGTGTCCCTGGAGCCTTCATGTGCCATCTCATCACTTTTCTGGACTCCTGCACACCACCTACAGACCTCAGGGACAGTTAGCAAAGCACAGGGCCCCTGCTGAGAGTGAAGGAGAGACTAGCTCTAGGAATATTCTTGTCACCTAACTCACCTGTCCCTGTCGCCTTTTCAGCAGCCTCTCCCCAGGGCAGAGGGGCACGGGAAGGGAAGTGATCAAGGAGACTGGAGCCCTCCTGCTCTGGGATTTTTCCGCTGCTACATCTGAGATCATCCCCAAGGCAAGCAGGTACCTCTTGAGACCTGCCAAAGAACACTCAGAACTCTGAGAATCTGGACCAGTGAAGAGAGGGGAATGCGGCACCCAGGCAGGATGGCAAAGCCCCTCCAGGTACAGCACGGTCCCAGGGAGAACAGTAACAGCCTCCTTCAGCCCTATGTCTTCACATCCTTGTCACAGTGGCCAACTGAACAGTGTTAAAGCAGCATGCCTGTGTGTGCTGGCAAGCTGGAATGGAGAAGGTGGCAGCCATGGTCTGCTCTAATCAAGGCAATATGTGACCCCATTCTCCTGCTGGAATGCTCTGAAGAAAAGGAGTGGCCAACAACCGTTTTCAAGCCTCAGGACAGATTTTACCCACCCATGTTCTGGGTGAGGACCAGCACCACAAGAACAAGAGAGCCTCCAGCCAATTTTCTGACACTCACCACAGCCAAACAATTTGGCCTGCCTGCTGGGTTTCAGTGCTTCCCAGAACCAAATCTGAGATGAAAGGAAAGGTAGGAGGTTCTCCTGTTTGCTGGGAGCTGCCCTGCAATATGTGTGCTCAGAGGGTTAAACTAACTTGGCTTATTTGAGGTGAAGTTGTGCTTGTTAAAAAGTCAGCTCTGAACAGCTAAGACAGATTTCAGTGAAATGCATGAGTAACTAAAGCAAATGACAGTAACTGCTGGCACCCAGACAGCATTGGAAACAGGCAGTTTCTCCTAGTAAGCTCATTTACTAATTAGAATGAATTATTTAATACAATGCCAAGTCTTCTTGGTTTTATAGGGCTGTTCCCAAAAGTGAATGGAGACGCTGAAAGGCTTGATTTTTCTTTTTCCTTTTCCACGGGACAATACCAATTCTTGCTCTAATGAAAACCTCCTCTCCCCATTTGACGTCTGTGTTCATGGCTCTTTATACTCCAAGGACTTTTCACGCAATTAGGAAGTGTCAATACTAGGGTGTCTGCCACTGCCTCTCCCAGCACAGGTGGTGCTGGTGCCTTCACAAACCCACCCACCCGGCTGCCCGGCCCCTACCTTTGCCGTATGGCTCTCATGACCTGGTGAGCCCCCTCGCCCTGGTACAGCCAGGTGTGCTGGCTGTTGCGCACCAGGTCGCTCATCTTCACTTTTTGGCTTCCCATGTACTTGTGGAAATCACGGATATTCAGTTGTTTGAACTCCTCCAAACTCAGCACACCTAGGGGAGGAGAGGAAAAGCTGGCTGACTCTGGTGTAGATAGAACAGGTCTGGGCATCCTCTACATGGAGAAACCACCAGCTGGGAGCACTGCAGAAGCTGCCTTCCTCAGACAAACCCCATGGGGGCCACCACCGCACCCACCACAGGCTGCACCCCGTGTGGCAGGATTACAGACCCCAGCCATGGGCAGGTGGCAACTTGCAAACGTGAACCGTCGGGTGCTGTGCAGGGTCAGGACTGGGACAGGCAAAGTACCATTTTGAACTTTGAAAAACTCCTAAAACTCACAAACCAACTCATCCAAAGAGAGAAACAGCCACTGCAGTTCTAACACAGGCAGTGCCACAGCTAAAAAGCCTGTGCCACCTGATGCCTTGGGGCTTGTTACTTAGATACTTAAATAGACACGCTTAAGAGCAGAGTGGGACACCTCAGACCACATTTTCTACAAGACCCTGCATGGTAATTTTAAAAAGCTGAACCCCAAACAAGTGGCAAATTCTTCTGCATTTGTGAAACTGCAAAACAGGAGTAGGAAATATCACAGAGTACAAGCTTGCATAAGTAGAAGTAACAGAAAAGTGAGAGGTAAAAAGTGGTTTCTACTAAAACAGGTACTTCTTGTTTGCACTCCATGTGCAACTACTCTTGTTTGGACTCGGCAAGGGATGGACTGCTGTCTTTGTCAGCTTCAGAAAAATCCTCACATTGGTTGTCTCCCCTTTCTGGGGAAGAAGGAAGCCCTGCACTGAGGATGAGGCACCAGAGCGTGTGGAGCTGCAGCATGCTGCCCGGCAGCAGCACACATCCTGGGCTGCCAAACCCAGTACTGCTCTGGTGCCAGCTCTGCTCCCCAGGCACACTGCACCCTCCAGCAGGAGGAAGGACCATCCACCAGGGACAGCCTGGGACAGTTCCTCAGGTCCTCAGCGGTCGTAACCGAATTATCCACAGCACTATTATTTCTAGTCTCTGTCTCCACTTCCCCTTACTCCATGTGGTCTTTGATGAGGCAGTGCCACATCCAGGTTGTGACCTGATCTCTCAGTGTCACGTACCAATCTAACAAGAGAAGCAGCTTTCTGGAAGCAAGGTCCTGCCAAGTGCACTTTAACAGGACCTTTCATTTGTTAATGTCCGGAACAGTGGAAAAGCCACTGAGGACTCAGTCATACGCTCCTACCCCTGCCAAGAACGCCAGAGGCCGGAGGAGCGGGACATGGGGTGCCCCCCCCGGATATTTAGGCATTCACAAGGGTACTGCTTCAACGTCAAGCAGCTCCTCCTGGGCAGCTCTCAATGCCAGGCCACTGGAAGAGAGCGTGCAGAGCCTGTGCATTCACTTAATTTGATTACGGAATGGAGAGTTGCTTAATTGAGGCCACTCTAATTAGAGCAGCAGAGGTTAGAGTGCACATCCGGATCAGCAGGAGCCCTTGAGGGACCAGGGGCAGGAGGGGCAGAAGTGGCCTCATGGGATACAGCATTTCCAGTGGCAGAGAGAGGGCTCAGCAACAAGACACCTTCACCTTCACTTATCCAGCCCTCTCCTGCCAGTGACACAGCGCTTCCAGGCTGCTGCAGAAGTCTCCCTGAAAACAGGGGGGAACTGGAAGGTGCACCTAAAATCCAGCAGACCACAGGAGCAGAAGCACACCCTGAAGGTCCTGCAGGGCATGAACCAAGGCAGGTCTGACAAGGGAGAGGGAGTGCAGGGCTGTGTCCTGGTCCTGCTTCTGCCAGAGCCAAGAGCAGGCAGTGGAATTAGTTTGCTGCTAGACTGGAAACGAGGGGGGCAGGAGTTATTTCCCTTTGAAGAACACAGCTGGAGAAGCAGGCCTGGGCAGGGACACGGCTCTTGCTCTGCCCTGCATGATTTTGTGAGACATTCAGTGTGCTGAGGGCAAAGGGATTCCCGTGGAGCTGCTCTTACCATTCCCATCAGGATCGGCCTTGACTGCACTGTACATCTCCCGGATGTTTTCAGGAGTCATCCACCTGCCATTCCCAAGCCGGGTGTGGGTCAACACCTGAAATTCAGAAGTGGATCAGTACCAGGCACTGGTTTCTTGTACTAGCAAAACCTTAGAGATTGCCTGCTTGAGGCATAGTGGGATCTCCTCTGCAGAGCATCAGCCAGCCAGGCGTCAGCACGTCTCTGCAGAAAGAAGATTGCAGTGAGAATTGTCTGGCAGCCACACACAGTGTGTGGCTGATGAGTGCTGTTATTTCCAGTTTAGGTCATGGCAAATGACTGCTGGGACTCAGTTAACCAGTCATGAGATGGAGGGGGCACAGCTCCTTCTCTTGAAGGGAAAGTAAAGCTACTGATGATAAAGTGAATGCTTTTACTTCTCTAAGATAAGGGCCTGGAACAAAACACTTCCTCTCCATGTGGACAGGGAGATGCAGTATCCTGGAGAGCTCACAGCAGGCTCTGACCTCCAGAGAAAGGAGCCTTGCCCTGGCTTGTCACTGCTGCAATTCCCCATATTCCACGTGTGCTACGCACACATCCCCAGCTCCACCTGAAACGGGAGCCTGGGAAGGGTCATTCTTGAACTGCCAATGCCTGCCCTGCTGCACCCTGCTGCACAGGGCAAGGGTGCTGGAGACCTGTGCACAAGGTGCTCGTTACCCCCCCAGGGTCATCAGTAGGGGTGGTTTTGCTGATGCCCATTCAATTGAGCACAGTCTGTCCCCACAGGGTGCACAAACGCTACAAATTCACCTTCCTGGGACACCAGCAAGAGGAAACCATGGCACAAGGAACATTTTACCCAGCATATTCAAAACTCACATCTCCTGCCATGGACTGTTGCTACTGCACAGTAGCATGGCAACTGTGGCACGTTTCCCCAGAAACTCCCATGCTGAAGGTCAGCACAAGTCTTGAGACATAAAACTAAGCAAATACTGATGGGTAAACACTGGGGTCTTGCCCTACCCAAGCACATGGGTAATTGAGAGACCATCTGAGGAGGGGACCAGCCAGAGGGTCCCCCAGCAAACCTCCCCTGCTCTTTCCCGCACTCTACCTCTTTGAGCTGCAGCTGCCCATCCTGATTGTGGTCCAGCAGATTGAAAATGTCCATCTGGCTGATTTCTATCATTTCCATGGCTTCCTCATAGTCATCCGTCGGTAGGATCTGGCTCTTCTGCAGCCCCTTCAGCTGTGCCAGATGGATGATGAGCTTGCACTCCTCCTCTGACAGGAAGTCAGGAATTTCTGCGGCAAAGTGTGAGTAGCAACAGAGACTGAGGAATGGTTACATGGGACCTCATACTCCTGGTGGGCCCCTCAGAAGACCAAAAAAAAAAAAAAAAAGGTGCGTGTGGGGCAATTTAGAAACTGCCTAAATCTGGGACATTCAAACACATCCGGCCTTCCACCAGGAGACCTCTCAAAGAGCACACACCACACACCTGAGCTGCTGGAGGTGGGTATTTTTACAGCAGCAATTCCTAAATGTTTGGATCCAGGGGTCAAGCCCTTAAACTCTCTCGCAGATACCACAATGGACAAAGGAGTGAACAAACACGTGCATATCACCGTGTATTATCACTTCAAAGGTGACATGTGGATCAGGGTCTGGGAATGGCTGTCCTTCAGGAAGGCAGGACAAAACCTCTGTGGTGGGCAGTGGCGATAGCCAAGGGCTTCAGGCTTCCTTGCCATCATGTGGAAAGGACAGCACTTTGCACAAACCAGCCACCTTTCAGGTGAACCTGGCACAGTGCTCCGTCACAAAACTCAAACAGCAAGGGGACAACTTCCAAACTTATTCCCACTCATTCCTGTGATCCCTCACTAAAAATGGTGTCCAAATGCAATATTAAAGGGGAAGATATTGCACGTGGCAGGTGCCACACTCCATACCCCAGCAGCATCCTGGTGTCACCAGCTTTCCTTTGTGGCACGACACCAGCAGCAATCAGGCAATACCAGAATCCCAAGGAAATTTAAATGCAGGGAAATTCCCTGATGACTATGAGGCCAAGAGATTTCTAGCTGCATGGTTCTCTGGGCATACATTTGCAAAGGGCTGGTGAGGTCCTGTCCTACAGCACAGCGACATTGCAGCCCAGCAAGTTGAGAAGATCCTTCTGCCTGATGTCTGTCACTGCTACAGGGATCTGGTTACCAGCTGCTGAGACTTTTGAAGAGAGAAAGAAAACCCACCAAAGCAGGAGAGGCTTATGTGCTCCTAGGCCCAAGGCCCCGCTCTCCAAATCGCAGCCCCTAGAGCTATGAGGACACATTCTATCTCTGCTCAGCAGCAATTCTCAAAGGGGGGGAAAAAGAAGTTAATTACTTCCATGACCTTACATCAACCCTATCAGCTCGAACTGTCGATAAGCAGTTGGCTTCTTGCTAAGTACAGGCCAGAACTAGCCCTGAGATGTTCCTGGGAAGCCCCAGAACACAATGCAGTGGCTGTATCCGTAACACCCTCCAAGGAAACAATTTCCGCCGCAGGGTCCTTGTGCCAGAGGACGCTTCAGAGCCGGAGCTTCCGCTGGCCCGTTTGAGCCTCATGGCACAGCACCAGGTCCGAATGAACCGTGCACGCTGGCAGGCAGCATCCCAGCATTTCCAGTTCCCCAAACTGGGCTACAATAATGACGGCTTCTGGAATCTTAATTACGTGCTGGAGGAAGGACAATCCTGCTCTTCAGCGGTAGTAATGGGATTGTGTAATGAAGTAAAGGTTCTGCTAAGCGGAAAGCGCGCTCTGTCACGCAGGTTGGGAGGTGAGGGGGTTTCCAGCTGAGTGCTGCTAATCCTGTCTGCAAACAACCTGGTTTCACAGCTGCAAATTAGTTCCTCTCTACCCTCAGCTCTCTGAAACAGTTAACTTCTGGCTGTGAGGCTGTCCTATCTCTCTGCCTGCTCAACAATAGATCCAGCTAAACAAATGTCTCCTAATTGACTTTGAGCAACACTTGATTGCTGTTACAAAAAACAAAAGAGAGGAAAACATTGAGGTTTATGAAATAATGACTAATCCTGGAGCAAGAGAAAGGGGATGGGTTGGAGCACTGGTGTCAAACAGAGATTCAATCTCAGCTGAAAAAGCCCCAAGACACATAGGCCAAGTCATTCATCCCTCCCCAACTGTCCTCATTTCCACACCTGCTGATCTAAGCCAAACCCCTGCTAAAATCCAAACAATCGGGGCCGCTGGCAAATGAAAATTGGAGCATTGTCTTCCCCATGAGGGCTCCAAAAGGGCCGCACTTAATGAGGATGGATTGACAGAGAGGTGGCTCATAGGCTATAAAAGGCGTCTCCAGTCCATAGCAGCTCAGCCTGGGGTGCACTGCCCGTCCGCCCGCTCCCAGCTGGCTCCCAGCATGGTCACAGCCCACCGCAGGCACCTCTCGAGCTTGGGTGGCCCATGGCTGCTGGGTCTCCTGGCACGCCTGCTGCTCTGGGGCTCTCCTGGAGCCTGGGCGAGCTACCTGAGGAGATCCTCCAGCTGCATGCCCATTCCACACCGCATGGCCTTGTGCTACGATATCGGCTACTCCGAGATGAGGATTCCCAACCTGCTGGAGCATGAGACCATGCCAGAAGTGATTCAGCAGTCTTCCAGCTGGCTGCCTTTGCTGGCCAGGGAGTGCCACCCAGATGCTAGGATTTTCCTCTGCTCCCTCTTTGCACCAATCTGCTTGGACAGGTAAGGTGTTTTTATAAGTTATTTCAGCTGTAGCAAGTAACACTCCCCAAATGTGCAACTGCATTTGCCTCCTGAGAGAAAGTGTGTGCAGTGGGATCAGTGCAGTCCTGGAGAAGCTGAGCTGCTCCTCTCGACCAGGGGTAATTGGATTTCTCAGTGGGGACCTTTCCTCTGAAAGTGAAACATGAACATTTCATCTCACAGGAGCATAGACATTATGTTCCCTCCTCTGGGTTTTCCTGCTCTCCCACCCCAGCTCTGCTGCTATCTCCCCGTAGCTGCTGGTGTCCACTGGCTTTGCCTCCCACCTCCCTGCATCCCCCCTTCCTGGCTCCTACCCCGGCCATTCAGGGGCTTTCTCAGCCCCACAGTGCCAGCATCAGAGAGAAACCCTCAGTTTTGAGGTGCAGCTGTTAAAGGACAGAGCTGCTAAGGAAATCAGGTATTCAGTTAGGCACCTGCAAAGATAAGCAGCCTTTGCACAACTAGAGAAGATCTCTGGAGGGGAGAAGGGCTCCTGGCAGCAGCCTCATCCCTCCCATCCTCAGAAAGTTTTTGTTTGCTTCCTGGGCATGAATGTTCAAAAGACATCAGAGACCCCAAAATAGCTCTGCTAGCACTATGGTGTGCAGCACAGCCCCGTGGGGTGGTGGCAGCACCGTGCCAGGGCTTGACCCTCAGCCTGCTCCCAGACAAAGCCCAGAGGTGCTGCAATCCCCATCCCCTCCCCAGGCTCATCTACCCCTGCCGCAGCCTGTGCGAAGCCGTCAAGAGGAGCTGCGCGCCCGTCATGGCTTGTTATGGATACCCCTGGCCTGAAATCCTCAACTGCAACAAGTTCCCTGCAGATCACGAACTGTGCATCGCGGCCGTCTCCACCGATGAAAATTCCTCAAGCAGGAGAAGTAAGGGCTTTTTTTCTGCATATGTTTTCCCATATGTAACACTGAAAGCTGAGAAAAGGCCTACGCCTTCCTTGTGCTTCTAGTGCTTCTGCTTTTAAGCTATATTTAAAAAAAAAAAAAAGCAACAATTTAGAAATCTTAGTTTTTTTCTCTCTGGGAACTCCACCACGTCTAGAAAATTAGTGTGAAGTTGACTGCAGCTTGTTCCCCTCTCCACTGTATTCATTAGCTCCCCGGGTGCCATCAGACCACACGGGGTTTGGGGCAGGGGGAAGGAGTCGCTGTCAAAGCCTAAAGCTCAGGCACAGCTTGTGTGCAGGCTCCAGGCAGAGAGATCTGCTTCCAGCAGAGCTAAGGAGCTGCAGCCCTGATCTTCCAGTTGTGTCCAGGGTTTAAATAAACGTGCAAAAAGAAATGTTTTGCAAGCCTTCTTTAAACATTAGGAAACACCACAAAGGGGCATAAGCCTCTGCAGGCATGAGTTACACAAGAAAAAAATATTCAAGATTGAAGGACTAAATTAAACACCCAGATGCTGATGAACACTGGGGGGAGATTCAAGAGCAGTTAAGGGGAGAACAGACGCCACATTTCAGCATCACTGGATGGAGTCTGGCCATACAAATGGCTTTATGCTTTCATCCAAACTGGAGACCTTCATCAAGCATTCTGACTGCTGCTTTAACGTGCAGCAACACACATAAGCCTAAACAAAGCAAGAGAAGCAGCATCTGTCCCAGACACAGAATGGAGAGCTTAACATTTCCCACCCTGGCAGCCTAAGATGTCTCTCCAGGGACTGGGCAGCTCGGGAGGAAGCACCACTCAGGAAGAGTGAGCCACCACGTGCAGATCTCAAAACTGCATTATGTCTTTTCCTGTGCAGACTGACAAGGGTGTTATAACCAAATTTGTGTTGCAGCAGTGCCCCGAGCCAGCTGCAAGGACTGCGAGCTTGAGGAGGCCAGCACTGCCAGGGAGATCCTGGAAAACTTCTGTGCCAATGATTTTGGTGAGTATCCCCCTTCTCTCAGTTGCTGCCATTCCCTCCAGCAACCAAGTACTGGCAAGGACAGAAAGTGGCTTTGCCATTACAAACTGACTTGGAGAACTGCAGCTTTTACAGCAAATCACAGAGATTTGCAGGCCCCAACTTACCTGTCTGGTAGCAGAAGGGCCCAGCTCCAGGCAGCACTGAAGGTGAAGACCTGCTTTATTTCTGTGGGCTCCGATTTGGTTTTGTCTGTGGCTGCTAAATACAAGCAGTACTCTGGTTTTCCCTCAGAGACCAGTATTATTTCAATCAATGCCCATAAAAACCTTTAGCAAACTCCACATTAGCTATTTCAAACTTCAATACTGTTGTTCTAGTAATGTCTCTCTCCCTCTCCAAGCCCAAGCAGGTGGCAGCACTGGCTCTGCTCCATTAGATGGCAGGAGGCTTTTAAGGCAGTGTTCTGAATTCTGGCACACAACAGTAATAAAAAAAAAGCTGAAAGTTCTGGCAGCTGGCAGTCATGTAACCTGATGGAATCCCAGCTCAGAGAGAAGTCAAGTAATTTGCACAAGACCAGGACTTTGATGCATCCACTTGCTTGTGCCCCTGCTCCCTACAGGGTTCCTGCCCCTGCAGCAGTGCTGATACGCCTTCACCACTCATGAAAAAAGCAGAGTGAGAATGTGTTCAGTACTGGAAACTAACCTCAAATGGGAACTATTACAGGTCCACTGAATTACAAGAGCCTGGATGGATGTGCCACCACATGACAGAAACAGCCTCATGTTGGCTGTGTTTTAAGTAGGCAAGAGCTATGAAAAGTAAACAGAACTAACAGCTGTTTTTCCAACCCCCGCAGCAGTGAAAATCCGAATCCTGAGGAAGAACTCGACCACCACCATCTCGGACTTTGACCTGGACCCCTCCAGGGTGGAGGTCTTGAAGCATGGCCCACTCCTCAGGACCGAAATTCCCACCAGGCTCCAGCAGTGGCTGGACATAGATGCTACCTGTGTCCACAACATCATGAGAGGCACCCACGCTGGGGTCTTCATCGTAAGTGGCGAAGTACAGAGTGATAAAGTGGTGGTGAACAAGGCCTACGCCTGGCAGAAGAAGAACAGGAACCTGCACCAGGCAGTGCGGAGGTGGAAACATCACCGCTGTCCTGAACAGGCTGGCCGGAAGGTCTGAAAAATCTCAGTCCCAACACTAAGAAACTGCTCCCTTCCCCATGGCTAGAAAACTCCTTTCCCAGCAGTTGGTGTTCTGGAGATGTACAGTCAATATTTTTAGGTGATTCAAAGTGGCTATAGTCGACAGACAGGGCCTCCCTACAGATCCCTGTTTTACTGACAGAGCTTAGGGATGCACATTAACATATCCCTCTCACAAGGCTCTGCACATCCAGGACTTGGGATGGATGGCTTTGTGTCAGATCCAGTGTCACAACAAAACTGAACTGAACTCTGCAGGTGAGCATAAACAAGAAGAGACCTTCAATAAAGGAATCCTTCTAGTTCTCATTGTCAAAGGTGATTGCCATTTCAGCTTCATTATTTGACCCTGAGACATTGATGCTGTCCAAGTGCCTGCTTGCTTTCTATCCAGACAGATTACATGAAGGTCTCCCTGACTGCTACATGATGCTTTTTGTGTAATGGAGCAAATACTTTGCTTCTGAAGAGCCTGAGGTGAATTAAAGGGGTAGAGAAATCCACCCTGGCAGTGCCCAGCCCCTTAAAAAAAGAATGCTGAACTCAGCTCTTGAGCAGGCACTCAGGCTGTCCCTTCAGCTCGCAGTGCTGAGAGCTGATGGGCACCCACACAGGTAAAAGCAAACAGCTGTTCTTGAGCAGGACAGGCACAGAGTACAGATAGCTGAGGGGTTCTGCATAACAGGGAAAACCATTTTTTAACATCAGAAATTCCATTTGGATCAGAAGATTCTGGTAACTGGGGAACTCATGAAGATACCACAGCGCCTTGAGAAAGCAGAGCAGGAGAGGGACATCAGCTGTTTAAAGCTCAGCTTTGGTGTGCAACAGCAGCTTTGCTTGGGACTGGGAGGCGAGCCCTGACCACAGCACTGCGGGAGGTACTTGCAGGTCTGAGATGGGGGCAGAAGAAACGTTACACACCCATCTGGCCTTCCCCCTGCACGCCAGCAAGGCAGAAAAGGCAAAACCCAGTCTCACCGAGTTCTCTGCAGCTCACTCTCTCACCCAATTATGGAGGGGCTGTAATTCCCTCGGGGTCCACACAGCTACAGCTCTACGTTCCAGACCACAGAGCAGAAAACAGCAAATCCCCAAATCAGAAAACAAGTCGGATTTCTGCTGCCTAACAAAGCCCTGTCCGTGGAAAGTTTTCTACACTGGATTAAACTTGGGACTGAAATAAGGAGATGCATTTCTGCCATGGCTGTTTCAGTCTGTCCTTGGTTTCAAGAGGCACTTCGCTGGCTTCAAAGGCATTCCGTTGTGTGGGGGGAGAACTAGTCCGTTTCCCACAGGGGAAAAAGAGAGAAATGCGTTCTGCCTTTTGCGCATGACGCCTGCAGCCTCGGTTTGTGACAGAGCCACCCAGTGTGATGGAGACACATTGCCTCCCTGTGCTTGTAAAACACAACAACGCGCAACGTCTCCTCAGATTTAGTGTGGGCTGACAAGCACTCAGACACTCACACTGAAATTCAGCTGCGCCCTGACATTTGTGCAGTGATTACTTCAATTCCCTGAGGCTCCAAAGGAAAACACAGCGAGGTTTCCTATTTTTATTCCTCCCTACTGCCTTGTCTTGCAAACGGCTGCCCAGTCCACAGTATCCACTGCCAGGTGGTCCCTGCCATGGCAGCATCTCCTGAACAGACTGCGTTTGGAAAACACAACAGAACACGTACAAGCTCTGAAGGTTGAAAAGGCTTTGATATTTGTTTTCCATTAACAGGATTATTTGATTACTAGTGTATCCTAACTAAAAAGTGCACAGATGGTCTGACTTACGAGCTTTAGAAATGACGTCTTGCAGCCAGAGGGGGGAAAAAAAACAGGGCAGGGATTTTTTTCATAGCTGCATGAAATACACTTGGGTTCAACGCAGATGACTTACCCACATTTAAAAAGCAAACCACATGTTCCCCTATGGCACCCAGTGCCATGCTCCAAAGCACAGAGCTCACATGAAACCATTAATGACCCATGCACTGCTGTAGCCCCACTGGAGCCTACTCTGCTGAAAGCCAAGGTCACAGACCAGCCCCTGATTTCCTTAACTTGGCTCTCGCACGCCTCAACACTTGGTGTTAAGTAAAATCCCCAGAAATTTAAGAGCCCTTCTTTGCTATTGACTTCTAGGTTTGTCTAACACAACCAAGGTAAATACACACTTCCACAAATTTAAACCACAGAGCTGCAATAAATTAGGGTGCTGTTTTTTTTTTTAAACCAGTTGATTTAGATTGGCACTGTTTGCATAGATAGAGAAGTCTCTGGAAGTCCTTTAAAGTCAGAGCTGGCTCCTGGCAGGTTCATCTGGGAGATAAGAGCTGTCTTGTAACTTGCAGTTACTAAATAAGGGACTCCCTATTGGAGGACAAAGAAGAGACTTGCTTGGCATCTCCAATGTTGGATGCCCCTCACTGTCCGTGAGACCATCCTCAGTGAGCAAAGCTTCCCCCAGAACCGATGGAGGTGCCAGAGTGAGAAGTTAAAAGTTGTGGGATTAGTGCTGCCAGGACCAACCTGCCTTTTATCAACTTCAGCACCTTCCCTGCCAGGATTAACTTTTTTACTAAAGCAATACCAGCAGGGAAGAGAAAGTGGAAGAAGTTTTCCTGAGGGAAAATCAGAGCAATTGCCCCAGACCCCACGTGGCTCTGGTAACGATGTCAGCTTTGTGAGTGCTGGGGGATATCAGTTCCAGGTTAGTGTGTCTGTTTACTGAATGTCAGACAGAAATCTAGTTAGAAATTTGCAAACCACAAGTACCACATATGTAGAAATGACAAAAGAACTCTGTAATATGTCTTCCAGATACTTAACTGCATTAAAGGAGTTTAAAAAGAAACCTATCTAATTTATGGGCAGACTTTCAGTGTATATCATCTATTTGGAATCAGAAAAAACCCTCTTAAATTACTGAGAAAGCACCTCATGAAGACTCTCAACGCTATCTTCTCAGAGACAACAGGTTTTCTCTGACTTTGCAGTAGTAGGAATTTTGTCATCATCTGTCCCAAAAGATTTTTATATTCTCAGTGGACTTCCAGAACAGAAAGTTCAAATAATGAGACTTTATCACAGCAAAAACCACAAAAAGGTAAAGAAGGTTTTAAAAATACCTGAAAGACATGATGTGAGGTTGTGTATCAGAGCAGCCAGAAATAAAGATAAATCTAGAACAGGACGCAGAATGGTGGAAGACATTAAGTCTATCAATTCTGTTATTTTCTTCAGCACTGAAGCACCAACACTAAATTGCTTTATTACTATTTATTTCCAAAACTTAGGGGATCTCTGATCCCTTCCTAATACTGAGCAGCTCCTTCAAGGTCCTCTTCAGTGATCTTCTATTCACAGTATTTTAAAGAGAATCTGAAAGACCTGGAAAGGTTAATCCTCCAAATTCTTCTAAACAGGCCATCTAGAACAAGCGACCTCTGCGAATACTGTACCAAAATATCTCCAACAAATCCACACTCTTTTTAAGGCAGCCCCAAGGAAAAGTGGCACGGGGAGGAGAAGGGAACAGGCCAGAAGTCGTTTTCCCCGAGCGGGTGTCTGACAGCAGCGGTTTCAGACTGACCCTCCGGCCGTTTTCAGACCGTGTCCCCCGCGCCGGTGGGGCGGCGGAGACCCCCCCGATCCGCCTGCCGCTCCCCGCAAGGATCCCCGGGCTCCCACCGCCCCGGCACCGGGGGACGACCGCGCTGTCACCCCCCGAGCCAGCCCCGGGGAGGGGCCGAGCCGCCCGCCCGCCCGCTACCAGGGATGCGCAGCAGCGCGGGCCGGTGTCCGCTGCTGCCCCACCGGCGGGCAAAGGGGGTCAGCGGGGCCGGTACTCACCGAAGAGGAGCGGCTTGAGGCTGAGGGTGCGCACGGTGTGGGCTCTGCCCGGCACCAGCTCCACCCGCTGCGTGTGGCCCACCTGCAGGGAGAGCAGCGGTCAGCAGCGGCGCGCCCGCGGTCCCAACCCCGGCCCCCCTGCCGCGGCCTTGCCTTGATGCCTTCGAGGCGCGGGAGGGCGCGGGCGGGCGGTGGCGGTGGCGGCGGGGGGGCGGCGGGCGGCCCGCCGGTCTCTCCGGCGCTGAGATGCACGAAGAGCAGCAGCCCCAGCACGTTAAGGACATAGAGGTGGGCGAACACCATGAGGACGAGGAAGTAGGGCCGCGAGCAGACAGGCCGCGGGCGGCCCCCCCGGCGGGCCGGGCAGCGGGGCACCCTCTGCCCGCGCTGCCGCCGCTGTCGCCGTCGCCATCGCGCCCGGCGCGTCACCCCGGCAACCGCCCGGCGCGTTGCGTCACCGCGTTAGGGGCGGGGCCAGCGGGCGGCGGAGGGCGGGGTCTCGGCGGTACCGGGAAGGCGCGCGGGAACCGCACTGTCTCCACCCCCCGCCCACACCGCTCCAAGAAGAGCCGGACACCTCCGAAGTTAGAAAGTCACAATTTATTTCAAATAAAGCGAGCGCACGCCTCTGGCAACTGTCTCCCAGGCGGTTTGCGCCGCCCCTGCCCCTCTCCAGCGCCTGCGAAGAAAAGCGAGGGGTGGCAGCAGCTCTGCGGCCCCCCCAGCCCCCATCGGGGTACACCGCAGCCCCCCCGACACCGCCCCGCAGCCCGAACCAGACGGGGGAGAGGAGAGGGATTCCCAGAAGGAGCACCTCATTTAAAAATAAAGTTCTATTTTTTTTTTTTTTTCCACCCGCTTAAAAAGTCTAAAATTGAAGAGTGCAAGACTATAGTACAGAAACCTCCTGCTGCCCCATCCCCGTGCGGGCAGAGCAGCAGTCATGCAGTTTATGTCACCAGTAGAAAATTTTTTTGTTACAGTCTGGGAAGCCTGAGGACTATCAGAGGTGAGGCAGCCACTGCACTAACACAAGCGAAGCTGAAATAAAAGTGTCGGATGCAAGGATGTGGAGGTGTCCGGAGGGAACTGGAAACGAGTGCAAAGAGAAAAAAACAACAGAGAGCAAACATTCCACATCTGTAGCAGTAACGCACCACAGGGAACTTGTACCTCAGGATTAATGTCTCCTGAGCCACTTTCTAGTCACCTACATTCAAGTAACCTGGCAGACTCCAATAGGGCCATGTACTGATTAGGGATGAAAAGCCTGGCCTTGTCTCTTGGCACTGAGAACTTCCAGTTTCCTTCTTGCCACCTGCCCCTCCAGCAGTGCCAGACACTTCCCTCAAAGAGCCAACAGTCCCTGTGCTCTGCAGGTTTTGTCTTGGCATCTACAACTTTCTGTACAACAGTAATACAGAAGTCACCCTGCCTGGGCTGCAAAAGCAAGTTAAGTCCTGCTGTTCTCCCAGAGAGTGTAGAAACAGGATCTATGCGTGCAAACCGGGAATTTCACCACTGTCAGAAAGGGTGTTTGTTTTCTTTGAAAATAAACAGAACTGCTGACAAAGCTCTGGTTTCAGAAACTCTGGAAGAATTAGGGGACACACTGTGCAATATGTAATTCCTGTTCCTCAGCCAAGCATCTCAGCAGTCTGTTCAGGAGGTTTGGCCACAGCTACACGGCTGAGCTTGTCTGCAAACAAGGATTCGTAGCAAAGCATTTTGTGGGGGCATGGGAGAGGGAGGCAGGGACACAAAACCCCATTCTCATCTAGCTCTCAGCTGGACAATTATCTAACAGAAGTGGGAGTTCTTTGGGATTAGGAGACTCCACATACCTGTTCTGCAAGAGATTAGGTATTATGCTAGTTACATTTAGACACCAAGAACACCAGCTTTTATCCTGATTAGTACTTTGCACATTACATTTTTAAAGCACAGTTTAAACACCAGTTCTATGCACTGCAAACTGCTGGGTCTCAGCAAACCTTCCCCTGCACTACCCCTTCCCCTGTGTCCTGACTTTGACAATCATTTGGGAAGGGGAGAGGAACTGACCTCTAGAATATATAACAAGGAGGGCACAAAGAGCTGCTGCTGGGAGCAAAGGAGATGATAAAGGCAGGAAAACAGTGGCTGGAGCAAGGATATATTTACCACTATGGCTCTAGCCTAGAAAGGAAGCCAGAACAGGACAGAGCAGGAAGACAAGGAGCAACAGTTACGAAGCTCTCCTGTGCAGCCCTGCTCCCAGAAACCACGGACTGTCTCCCAGCCTTGCTCCTGGCTCCAGCCACCTCTCTGCAACTCTGCCCTCAGCTGCTTCTCTTGGAACTTCACTCCCCTTCCAGCCAGCAGCTCCTCAGTAGAGCATTCCCCAATTCCTGAGGATGCATCCCACACCAGGAAAGGGAGGGAGGAAGGAAAAGGCCTCTCAGTTTGAAAATTTCCACTGTGTACAAGCACGGCCACAGCATTAGCTCCTACAGCAGCTACTCTGCTTTTAAACTGATGCACCTCTCGTTAAAATCCATCTGCTCCTTTTTGTGTGCTGCAAACACTTGGCTCATGTCTCAGGTACATGGAAAAGGCTCCAACAGCAGAGTTAGCTTATTCTGACATGCAGGAATTTAGCACTTTCCCCCCCTTCAGTTTAATCTCTGTCAAGTGACATTATGTAAGAGCAATAGAGCAACAGGGATGCAGCAAAGGCAACGCTTCCACATACAGCATGGAAAAGAATCCCATGAGTTCACCACAGAGGTGAAGATTTCCTCAGATCAGACTCCAGCTCCACCTCACTGGTTGCAAACATATTCCTGGTACAGGTGACATTCATGCCTGTGAAATCTGAATAAGTGGCCTGCCTCCTCTCCTGTAGCAAACAGGCAAGCATCAGCATTTCAGTAACCTTTTTCATGTTAACCCCTACTAAGATGAACTAGGTTTTCATATTTTTATTTTAGTGTATATTTTACATTAGAAAAAAGAAAGTTAATAAAAAAGCTCCACATGCTCCTAACAATCACTTTTCTGGTAAGTCCCCACCAGTTATCAATACTAATATACAAATAAATTAATTTTGCTAGTTAATTTTCTGCCTGGCTTGGTGCAGGCTCTGCACAAGCAGCACACCTGTATTCAAGTGCCCATCCACATCGCCGACACGTGCCAGGGAGTGTGTTGTACATAACCTTTCCTTCTCATAAGGTAGCAGTGTTTAGTCTCACCTTGCTGAATGGGATAAAATTTTCTCTGCCATGTTACCCAGCAGGCACAAAGAATCTTTACCAGGCTGCATGGCACTGTTCTAGCATGGATTGTTTCACTCTGCAAAAGCCCCAAGCCTTCATTAACAACTGTATACTACTATTCCCTCTTCATTCACTTTGGCAATACAACACCCTCCCCACAAAAACAAGTAAAGCAAAAACCTACATGGAAGACCTAAAATTCATAAAATGCAGAATCTGACCTGACTCAAGGCATATCCCTCCAGTGTTAACCTGGTCTCTCCCCTACAGTTCCTCTGTTTGCTTTTGTTTGAGTAACAGGATTTTGTGCAGCTGATTTACAAGAAAAGAGATGCCACATGTAATCACACTAAACCACGGCCACTGCTGGTCCTGTTGGGTCAGACACAGCAGAAGCCACCCTTAACACCAGCCACTCTCCTCGTGCAATGCCAATGCTGCAATGCCCTGGTTAAAGGAGCATTGGGAAATCTAGCCGAGATAATTTGTAACCTCCTTCAGTGCCTAGGAGGATTTTTGGGTCAGAGGAAGGGAGAGGGGGGGAAAAGCCCATTCAATTTACAAGCAGATTAAGGAAAAACACTCCACTGCCAATTTATTTTAAAAAGGGTTGTGTGTTATTCTAAGGTTTGTCTGTATAATTTTACAACCGTTGAAAATTACATAACTGTAATGATCTAATACTATTAACAGCCATTCAGAGAAAAACTCCCTCCCCTTCCGAAACCATCACAGGCAGGAGGGAAATGTCCCAGGAAATATGCCAATCTGAACTCTGGCCTCTAGCCTGGCAGAAACAGAAAGATAAGAGAACAAACTGGACTAAGATGTGGTGTTTGCATGTGTCTGACTTGCAAGGGGAGGGGTGGCTTTGTCCTTGGCCGTGGTCTCCCAGAGGCAGTGCCTGCTTATCCCGGTGAAGCTGCCATCACCTCACTCGCTGCTCTCACCCCTGCACTTTGTCACTTCCTCCTGTTTTATGTGTCATGGAAGTCTTTCAGCAGGGTCCTCCGTCTCTGCTCTGCTATGTGCATCTGATTCTCTAAGTCCTGGTAAAACAGAAGATAGACACTGTTAGCATGAACTCCCAGAGCAGAGCTTTTTTCTCTCTTCTTTAGAGAGACTCAGCTCCAGCCTGAGAAGGGCCAACCTTCCCACGAGAGTGCAGATACTTTTCCTCTGGACGTGGGCTCCCTCTGCAGTTACTTGGCTCCTGCTCTAAAAAGCCGTGCACTTAAGGAATCTTCTCCTCACCAGAGGGCTACATGGATCTCCCTCCAGAGCTTTGCTGGTCCTGTTTTCAGTCTGCAGGACTCCCTGCAGCCCTTCCTCCTCTCCCGTGAGGCAATGAGCACTGGCTGCCTCCAGGTGAGTGTCTGGGTCTGGTTTCTCAGAACCCTACTCGACTGCCTTAGCACTCCTGCAGAAGTGTTAGGCACAACCAACAAAATCAGGCCAGCAGGCTCAAGCAAGCACAACACTCACCCCTCTGTCATAGCTGTCTGCTCGCTCCACCTTCCATGAGAGATTTTCAATTTCAGCTTCCAGCTGGGCCTGTTGATATTCAAACTGCAAAGAGCAAAATTAGAGACAGCCACAAGAAACTAGTTTAGTGGAGCAATTTCATGCTGCACCCTGGACTTGAGGAGCAGACAAATAAATATGTTCTGCTGACAGCTTTGCTGGCAGAGCAGGTTTGTGCCTCCTCCTTACCCGCCTTCAGCTACACAGCATCACCCCTTCCAGGAGTTTCTTGTGTAAGCATTCCCCAACCTGCATCACTCAAAACTAACCCAGTCAGCCCAAAAACACTGCAAGTGACAAATATCTCCCAACTCAGCTCATTTTGCCATAAATAGGTCAGGAAATGCTCTTGGGAACAGCTATGCAGGCAGAGCAGAGGGACTGTTAACCACTGCTGGGAGGAGTAGCTTGTTCCACTGGCACAGTTGGATCCAGAAGATAACATCTGACCACAGCCTCAGAGAATACATATGATGCTACAGGGAGAGACTGGGTAACAGGTTTTACTGGGCATCTGAGTCAAAGAAACAACATCTTCAGTGAATTGAGGGCTATTTTTGGACATGTCCAGCCCATGGGATGCTCCAAGCCAGCACGGAACTTACAGCAGGAATAAAAAGCAGAGCTACACCCTGATTCAAGGCTAGAAAAGCTATTCTCCAGCAGGTCTTCACATAAAATATGGCCCACAGCACTGTGGTAAGTCTTATCCAGGAAGAAATGCACACTTCCAGCCTCAAAACATTCTGGATAAATTGCTTGTTAATGAAAGTGCAGCAAAGTGCCCTGGGAAAACAATGTAATGTATAAGAGGGACTGAGCTGCTGCTCAACTGGAAGCGAAGAGGAAAAGTGCAAAACCACCTATTGTTTGTCCTGTCCTTACCTCAAACTCAAAACTAGTATTTCAGACACGGCCAAGCTCTGGAATTCAGCCCAGCATGCTGCCAGCTACACCCCCCAAAAAAAAAAAATATCACAAAACATCTTACCAGTTTCTTTCTGGGACCAGACTCCATGTAGTAGGCGTATGGGTACGTGTACTGCAGGGTGTAACGACACTGTTGGGGAGTGGGAGTAAGAGAGAAAAGAAGGACAAGAGTCTCAGACTGGGAAGTCAGCACAGTCATATTTGTGTGACCACTACAGGCTAAGCAGCTTCCTTCTGACAAGCACGACTGGACACTTTATGGTGGAATATCCTACACCTTCCTTGGCAGAACTTGTGCAGTTGAAGTATAACTTCACAGAGGTCACTTCCAGATGATTTTTGGCTAGGTCATCTTCTAGACCAGAGGTACTGTCCCACATGTCCACAACGCCTAAATTCCCTTACTCACTTGGTGTTGTGAATTTAGCATTCTGGTGTGTATTCTCTGTGCCAAACAAGCCACAACTACCCACCTTTGCAAGTAGTTTTGCAGCATTTTGTAGGTATTGCCAGTCTATCCATGTTCCCAAGTTGTTCATAACTCTTTCTTGGATTTTCTCCTGGATTCGTTGGTACGTCTGTGCCTCCAGCTGTAAGCTTTTATTGTGATTCTCCCACTGCAAGGGATGGGGGCAGGGAGATGAGGAAAGAAAAAAATGACATGAGACCAGAATACTGCTGTGGTGAAGGCACAAGCTCTTGCAAGCAGAAATTGAAGTGGGGGAGGAGTCCAGCAGGGCAAGACATGCTGTGGGAAAGAACAGCAAGGCAGCACCTCCAGTAGCAAGTGGTGGTGGCTTTATACAACAGGCTGACAGCAGCAAAGAGCAGGGAGCAATCCCAGCTCCTCAGAGTGGGAATGCCCCCTGGTTGCACAGTGACCTTGTGTCTAACAAGATGGAAAGTAATAGTGATTACCCTACTTAAAGGATTTCTATAGAAAGGTCGAGAGTTTAAATTAACATTTAACACTGGCTCAGTGAATTCTAACATCCGTGTGCACGTTGTAAGCCAGGCCATTTCCCAAAGCCTGTTGGTCTGGAGAGCCAGGAATGAAGATATTTATTTTAATCACAGGACTTAGCTCATGGTGTGAAGAATAAAATAATTTTTAATGGGGAAACAAGTGAAATGCAGCAGCATTGAACCTCTACCATGTTCTCTTTGAGAGATGCTGCTCTAGAATTGCACTGTATGGCCAGGTGCATCGACCCTGCTGTGTGGACAGAGGTGCTCTGACTGCAACTTTAAAAGGTGATTACATGAGAATTCAAAAAACCTTTGGCACAGCCAGTGGAGTACTGGACATGGCAGAGTTTATTTACTCTTTGTCTCTATAAAGACATACTACAAGGAACTGAAGTTCCCTGATCTTGGAAGGAGATTATTGGAGCAATACCTATCTACTGCAGCAGCATTCAGCCTACAGGAAAACAGTACAGAGGCACACAGGTAATACTGATTTTCTCTAGCACAAGGAAACACAGGAGTGAATATGATTTGCTTTGGTTACAATATTACTGGTTTGGATGTGATCTGCAGGGCAGGATTTTGAGTAGAAAACAACAGGGCCTGAAAATTCTGCACAGATTCTCTTTGGGCAGTTTCTTGCACGGAGATTGCTGGCAACGACCTTTGCACCAGGCAGGGAGCATTAAAAGGCTACAGCAGCTCTGGCCAAGGAGATGTCTCCTACCCTCTCAAAATAGAACAAGTACTTCTTAAGGGCCTCCCTGGCCTGTGCTTGCTGACTCTGGTTTACAATATCAGGATTCTCTTTGTACCGACTGCATTCGTAGTACTCGCTGCCGTGAGTCTTCCAGTCTCCCAGACACATCCAGCAGAAGTCTGCAGAAAACAGCAAAAAACCCACTGTAATACAAGAAAAAAAACCTTCCAAGAAAGAAAAGCTTCAGGAGACACACACATCTGTTTTCAGATATTTCTGCTAAGCCAAGAAACATACACATTTTGTATCATCTTGCATAACGGAGCACAATAGTGAGCCAAAAATACCAGCCTGTCTTGAAGATTTTCAGTGTACAGCCCCCTGTGCAGCTATGGGAAGTAAATCCTGAAGTGCTGCATCCTGTACACCAAGACCAATGGGCAGAACTGTGCTTGTGCTCTGCACAGGCTGTCACTCAAGGTTAAAGAAGAGGCAGGCTGCAGTCTTTTTTGTGAGTTGCATCCTCCCCACCATTGGCACCCTGCCCCATGAGGATGTCTAGCTGAATAAAATATGAACAATGGGATCCAGAAGTGAACTAACTCATGCAAAAGGAAGTCTGCCCTCAGATCTCTTGAGAAGGGAACTACCCAGGTAACTCCAGATAGCAGTGATTTATGACACTTCAAGTTAGGAGCCACTGAACTGGGAAGAAAGTGGAGGAAAGAGAGCAACAGCAAAACCCGCATGACAGTTTCCTGATTTCAGAGCGAGGCTGTGAGTGTTCTGCTGGGAAGGAAAAAAGATGGAGATTTAAGTTGCTACAATAGGAATCACTTCTGTGCTACTCAGAATAAGAGACTGAAATTTGTATTTCCAGAGTTCACCAGCTTTCTGGAGTGCTAGTCACCGTGGTACCTTGGCACTTGCCTGCTCACCCTTGTCACAGAGCTCCATCAAATCACGTCCAGTGCTGCTGAGGACCCCAAAGCAAAGGAAATGAGAGAGGAGAGTAATCTTTAACCATCTTCTAAATAAGGTTCTGATATTATTATATTTCCTGGTGGCACACTTAATTTAAAAGGCTGAATACAAACTACCTTGCTGCAAGGCATGAGAAATTAATTCTGCCATGAAAAGATAAGTGCAAGAACAGGCTGTCATGTTGTAGGGCCACACCATGGGCCAAAGACAATCAGGCTGCCAACTGCACAGGGGTGGACTCAGAAGTCCAACCAATAACGTTATGCAGAACAATTCCCAGCTCCTGCAGTTTCATCTGGGTTGAAGCTCATTATTTCCACCACTGAACAGAAGGACTTGAGCTGATCTGAGTAAATGGTTCAGTTCTGCCAGTATTTTCAGCTGATTATAAATACAGTTACATAGAAAGCACTAAATATTCTCCTCTGAGATGGATTCCACTGTTAATAGTATGGCAGATATGGAGACTTCTCTATACAGTGGACATGTCAGGGAGAGGGAGCCAAACCAGCACTGAATCAGAACCCAGCTGAGATCACAGCCAGTGGGGAAAAAAAAAAAAGCAGCTATCACACACAAGTCTGTAATTAATATCCTGTTCACCTTTGACTAGGGGGAAAAATATATTCCAGTCAATATTCACAATTTCTCTTCATATCCCAAAAAAAAAGAGAAGTTAACATGATCACTAACAAACATTGCAGAGAAAACTGCTTCCAAGCCCTACTTACCATGCTTGCATTTGGAGCATTGCTGAAAAAGAAGAGACAGGAGGCACTGGTTAGGGGAAAGTGAGGAACAAAAATTTGCTGCTTAGAACAAGGAAGGTCTGACGTGTTCAGGGAATTGCTCACCATGTGATTGCAGCCTCCATTCTTTTCAATACAGATATTGCACTTGGGACACTGGGGAAACAGAAGCATTTGTTAGATCACACTCTGTCTCTAGCAGTCTTCTGGAGAATGAAAACACATGATTATTCCCCTCCTGCTTGTTTTTAAATATCCATACGTGTACACAAGAATATTAACATACACACCCCCTGCCTCCCACTGATTCCTGACAGCTCCATTTACAAAGGAGGCAGAAAGACAAAGCCAGGGCAGTTACACTGCAGCACTTGGTTGCTTGCTCAAGAAAACAAGTTTGCTGTTGTTACTCTTTGCAAAACTGTAGGTCTCAGTTGCCATTTAGCAGTTGCTCAGGCCTAGGGACATAATTAGCTCATGTAGGACAGAAGCCTCCCCAGCTACTTAGACTACAAGATAAACAGCACCATAGCCTGCCTTCAGCAGCCACCAACAGATGACAACTTAGCTGGCTGCAGAGACTGATCACAGTGAGAGTTGCACACTCTTCACTCCATCACCAGTCCACTGGTGCCCTGGAGTGCCAACTTCAGTTACATTTTTGGGGTTGCATAGGAATAAAGAAGGAAGTGAGTCTTGCTGCTGTTTATCAATTTTAATGGCAGGCAAAATCGTATGCCAGGACAATGCTCTGGAGCCCCCAACACAGGAAGGATGTGGACCTGTTGAAGAGTGTCCAGAGGAGGGCCAGAAAAATGATCAGAGGGCTGGAGCACCTCTCTTATGAAGACAGGCTGAGGGGCTGGGGTTGTTCAGCCTGAAGAGAAGACTCTGGGGGGACCTTATAGCGACCTTCCAATACCTGAAAGGGCCCTATAAGAAGGCTGGGGAAGACTGTTCTCAAGGGCATGTAATGATAGGACAAGGGGTAATGGTTTTAAGCTAGAAAAAGGTAGATTTAGGTTAGACATTAGGAAAAAGTTCTTTAATATGAGGGTGGTGGATCACTGGAATGGGTTGCCTAGAGAGGTGGTGAGGGCCCCATCCTTGGAGACATTAATGGTCAGGCTTGATGGGGCTCTGAGCAATCTGTTCTACTGTGAAATGTCCCTGCTTATTGTAGGGGGGTTGGACTAGATGACCTTCAGAGGTCCCTTCCAACCCAAGACATTCTATGATTCTATATAACAGAACCTTATTTCTACAAAAGAGCACAGCACAAACAATGCCAAAACATGTTGACACCTTCTCCAGAGAAAGAAGGGAATTTAGGATCTCTAGTCTAGCCAAGTGATCTCTTTCCTAACACAACCAAAGCTTGCAGCTAATTAGCACTGTCACATCTGTCATTTGCTATGGTAGAACAAATACCAGCTAAGAACTGTTTTGAAGTCAGGCCACAAATTCCCCAAAAGACATTACAAGCTCCAATTTGCAGACAGCTGATCTAGAGAATAAAGGCAGTATATGTATATAACTTTTAAAGCTTATTCTATAGGTAGACTAGACTGCACAATACGTAATACTATTTAGTTTTCTTGGGTCTAAATCTACTAGAAGTACTTCAAGGTCTAATTTACAGGCTTCATCTATCCCATTTTGCTATCCTTGTCAAATCAAGACTTCATCTCCCTCACCTTCCAGTTCACTGTACTCCATGCAGGTGCTCAGGTTCAAACACCACTAGTGCCTTATCTGGTACTGACTCCACTCTTACCACACTCTCTCCTCCCATTTTAAACACAGATCACTTCACAGGAGCCACAATTTGTTTGTCTGTGGGAGAGCAGTACACCTGGCTGCCAAAGACACACACCAGGTCAGCAATAAGGACCACTAAGTCTGTAATAAGGACCATGAGGCCCTTGCTGCAGAAGGGCAGCTGGACTTCCCACATAAAGTGTTCCCAAGGCATCCAGTTGTGCTATATCAAAGTCCCTAGGGAGCTGTGAGAATTCGCAGTCTGTGAAAAAGCAGCACACAATGCTATGTATGTATGGCATTGTATCTTACTTCCCAGGCAGGACTAGAGGATAAGAAAAAGCCCTGCAGGTGCTTGTCCTTACATCTTTAGTGTGAGCACTGATGTAGTTGGCTGTTTCGGAGTCATCTGCACACTTGGTGAGCCATTTCCGGATGGTGGCACAGTCTGTGGGTGCGTGGTACATCTGCCGACACTTAAAGCTTCACAGGGGGGAAGAGAAAAGAAAGAAAAAGAAAGAAAAACACATGTTGATTTTCAAGGAGGTGACTTGAATTGAGGTTTTCTTGATGACTAAAATCTGGGAGGCCAAGCGAGGGTAAGGGACACAATATGTATTACTAGAGTGCAAGGACCTAGGTTGAACCCCCACCCTCTTGTGCAGACACCAGGGTCAGGATGAGAGTGAACTCAGGCCTTTGGTGACAGATCATGTGTCTGAGGGTCAGGATGAGAGTGAACTCAGGCCTTTGGTGACAGATCATGTGTCTGAGGCCTGACACATCCCTCCCCAGAGTCTACCTATGTCTGTTCTAACACGACAGCAGGGGCCTGGGCCATACCAGTGGCTTTACAAGTGACTCCAGGGGTAGATATCGGGTACCTGCATTAGCATGACCTAGCCAGCCCCAGGTGAGGAAAGGCCATTTGCACGAAGAGACCAGTAAGCTGGGTCTCTAAACCAGCTGCATTGTGCTCCACAGACATTCTCAACAGCAGTGATTATGGAGACCCAGGAGCAGATGACACTTGAGCAGCCCTGTAAGCTCTCTTTTTGCTTGTCCCATACACGCTTGACGTCAGACAAGGAACATTAGCATTCCTGTTCAGCAGAAATTTATTCTCACATGAGCCTCAAAACACCAGACACTCTGGGAGTCAAACAGTTGTAATAAACTTAAAAACTCAATACCAGCAGATAGCCTGAGGCCTCTACATCCATTGCCAGAACCTCTAGCAGTCACTATGCCTGACCAGAATTTGTAACATAGCCAAAACATGAGAATAGAAGGTTTGAAAACCCTTCATTACTTAAGCTCTGCATTCCCTGGTTGTTGGAACATCCAGCTCCCAAGGAGTTTAGGGAGTGAGGGAAGGGCTGACCACCTGCAGAAGTCAGACCCCAAGTGTCCAATTACTCAGGCTAAATCAAGTTACTAACAACTCCAGCAAAGCATTTGGGATGCTTCCACAAACTGAACCTGTTAGCCAGCAAAGGGAGTAGCCCCGAGGACAGCACACACTTCCCCCGTGATCTTTAACCTTCTCTGCTGCTTACCAGAAGACCTCATTGCAACGATTGCACTGCACTCGCCGGGCTTTTGGCTCCTGTACCTGTATGACCATAGGGCAATCAGCACCAGGACACAGCTGCAGCTGATAATGGCTCTGTGAACATACCAAGGTGGTAAGATCAGCAGTGGGGGCAGAGGAGCATTATCTTGATCTGCTCAGGCTTAACCACTTCTATCCTCAAAACCACACAAGTCAGTATTTCTTGTTGAAAAAGACAGTGAAAATTGTCACTAGATCGTAGCTAACAGAGCAGACAAACCTCTTCCACATCAGGAAGGGGAGAGCTAGTTACTTACAGCTTCTCTAGAACATGGAATTCAAATGGAGGGTTACAGACCAAGTAAGCACAACAACACAACCGTAAGACCCCATCAAGACAGTTTTACTCCACGTAAAACTTTCCCCATCCTCCCCTTTTGTCCCAGAATGTACTCAGCTGCTCTCCTGTGGTGGCTGTTCCCTCCCAAGGGGTGTGTCATAGAAGAGAGGTGACACCACTCTTTTGTACTGCTTCACTGCTGCTTGAGTTTTCCCAGTCTGTTTCCAGTTATCAGAATACTTCTGGCACATTTAACCCTTACAATTTCTGCTTTTATTTCCAAAAACCTCATATAAAATGTTATTGAGCAAGCCAACTCAGTTCAGCTACACTAATATGAGTGACTTATTTTTCAGAACCTAAAATATCTGTGCAAGAGCAAAAACGACTTTAAAATTCAGATTGAAGTTCTCATCTGCAACACTCTGACAATTCTGCATCAGGAAAAGAGCCAAGCACCAGCCAAGGAGTTACTGGGTGACCTTACAGCAGAATTTTCTTTGGCAACCTGCTAGAGCATTTTGTCAGCGAGGCTGTCCTCCA
Organism: Hemiprocne comata; assembly: GCA_020745705.1. Lineage (NCBI taxonomy): Eukaryota > Metazoa > Chordata > Aves > Apodiformes > Apodidae > Hemiprocne > Hemiprocne comata. The sequence continues at coordinate 15,361,702 of CM036595.1, forward strand.
GGAACAGCCACATCATGTTTATCAGGGACAATTTTTGCTGCAGTTACTGCATTTCTAATCAAAGGTGCAAGACACTTCAAACTAAATTTCTGCAGGTGAATTGATCCAGGGTATTTTAAAACTGAAAAGAAACCCCTATACCTCCACATAGTCCCTAAAGAGGTAGCGCCTGTATTTGTCTTTCAGCTCTTCACTAGGCAGCAAAGGAAACACAAAGTCTTCTGGTGTCCGAAGTAGGCAGTCCTGAGCCATGCAGGAGACTCCTGAGAAGAGAAACCAATATTTTAGCACAGTGCAGCTTACCCTGAGGAGTGAATGCACAGAGAGCATTCAACACAGTTTCCTAGGTGCCATCTGTTGCTGTGGCAAGAGGGACACAACTGTGAAACAAATCTATCAGGGCTGCTGAAAAGCTGAAGCCCAACTGTCTTCACTGAAAGATGACAGGGCACATGTGCCTCCAGGACCAGTGAGTGCTTCAACCAGTATTCACAAGGTCAGATTTAAAGTAGAAAATTGCATGTTACTACCATGCCAGCATGAAGGCCAGGCTAAGAAAAGCCCAGAGCAACTCTGACAACTACTGGCTTCCACCCAACACAAAGGGAACAGACGTTTGCATCCATAAGCACTCCAGGGGCCATGCAATACATCATGGAAGATGCAGACTCAAAGCACAGCAGGTTTGCAGCTTCTACTTTGTTACTGTCATGCTCTTGAGATCACAAGGGGAGAAGAACAGCAAACGGATCTATGGACTTGCACCTTTTGTTAGGCAGGAGTAGTGCTTTTCTGGTGCTAACACTAACCAGGGATTCAGGTAAGACCACTAGTTCAAGTTAAGTCTGCCAGAAATACTCATTCCATGCTCCATTTTCTCATCCGATACATTTTAGATCAATTCAGCCAGTCCTCACTGGAACAGCCAACATGCCAAACACAGACCCAGTACAATATCTGCCTTGAACTCACCAACTCCAACACCATCCTTGACCAGCACTGTACAATGCTGCTCCCAACAGCTGCGACAGAACTGGTGCTGACAAGCCAGAGAGAGCAAGTTCTCCTTCCGGACAAACTGCATGCACACTGCGCAGTGATGGGAGGAATGTACCATTGCCTGGGAGAGAGACAGATCAGCATTAGGGTGACAGCATCCCAGCTCTCCCAGAGCATTCTCACTTCAGCCACAGGCACACCCATCACCTCCACTGTGACACTGGCCTCAGGTGAGCTCCTGGACAGAACAGGTTCATGAGCTGTGCTGGAGTGCTGCACTGCCCTGACAGTCAGGCCTTCTTATTAACTTATTTAATTTCAGGGAGCACAACACATTAAGCGACTGAACAGCTCCTGCCTCTAATCTAGTGCTACCCAGAACTCTGCTTTTCTGGTTCTTACTCTTGCCTTGTTTGAAAAATGAGGGAATATATAATTGTGTTAGTCCTTCCCAGAATTCACTGCTATTGTTTGTTAGCTGGGTCAGACTCTATCACTGTTCCACAGGCCCTGGAGAGCAGCTATGTCTGGAAGCAGGCTTAGCAGTGCCCTTTTACTGGACAATGATTTTAGGTAAGAGGGGATGCAACTGAAGGTGCAGCGTGCAGAGTGGTTATACAGAGAGAAGGAGTTCACAGACCATCATCTCACATCTCTTCTGCCTATGATAGACCTGGTAAAGCAGGCATCATCCCTTCAGCTGAAAAGGATCAGAGGGTTTGTTTCAAGTCAGGCGTAATTCTGCTACTGCTTCACCAAACCACTGGGAAGCAGTCTGGATTCCCCCCTTGGTAGCACAGAACCAATCCCTAGGCAACATATCTAGCTCTAACACATTTCAGCTCACCCTTGGGACTTGAAGAACTAGGTCTAGCACATCATCTTGAAACTGCTAACAGCTTTTGTAGAGCCTTGCTTTTATGTTCCTATTTCCCTTTTCACTAAGAAGTCCACAAGGAAAAGGAAATCAAGCAACTGTGTTCTAAGCAGCCTCACTTATGGACCAGAACAAGATCCACCCAGCCTGCAACCATGCTGATGGCCTCCATGAACTGCTCAGCTGGCCCAGCAAGCCCAGTGCCTCAGCCAGCAATCCTCTGGGCTCACCACTGTAGCTTCTCCCTGCGGGTCAGTGCCCTACAGTATGAGCATCTGCCCCCAAAATATCATCATTCTGCATTAGGAGCTGAAGCACAGTGCAACTTGCTCCAGCACATACGAAAGAACTGTAATGAATTGCCTACCAAACCAAGTTTGTCAAGATTTCAGCTAACCTTTTAACTGTAATATCTTTCTTCCCAACATGAAATCACCATTGCAGTGGAAAGTACTCAAGTGACAGCTTATAAAGGTTCAGACAAATGTAAAAGTATACGGACTAGTTTGCAGGTCTGTCAAATAGAAAATCTTTGTTTCTGGGTTCTAGGCAGATAATTTCATTCCATGAAGCTTACTCCTGTCAGCTGTGTTAGCATTTTCACTCTCTGCTAGTTACAAGTCAGTTCAGATGCCAAATCAGGCCTTTAAAATCTGCCCTCCCCCCAACCCAAAGAGGGTTTCTCAGATGTAATATTTCATCACTCAAAATGTGACACATGGCAACGTGTTCCTGGGGTGACCGTGGATTGTACCAAGACACCCACTGTGAATGAAACCTGTAAACATGCAACAGGAAATTTCTATTTAAAGGGGAGGGGAAGTATCTAAAGACCTGTGTAGCCCTGGATGCAAAACAAGCTGTTGCTTCAAATATCACTACTGACTAGCTCAGCAGCAACACCACTGGGAGATTTGGCCTCAGCATCCCTGAGCAGAGCAGTGCAGCAAACAGTCGTTGCAGGGGAAAAAAAAAAACTAAAATAAAAATAAATCCCTGTTCCAGCCACAGACAAGCTCTGTTCACTCTGTGCAGGACGAGCTCCCCTTGAGTGTCTTTTACAGAGCGAGCAGAATTGGAAGAGGTAGCCAAGCCCATGTGCTCTGCTCCTTCCCTTGTGTACCACCACTCCTGCCAAAAATATGAGCTTAATTTTCTGGAGTAATTCTTGAACACTACCTGCAAGACAACAGCAAATCTGCTATTTAAACGTCAGACACCTCTTGAATGCATTCTCCTTTAAAAAGTAAACCCAGCATTGAGTTGGGCTGTTGGACCTGAGCTTGCAAAGGGTTAATATGGGACAGACTATGCCTAGTAATGCAATCCTCCATGAGGTGGGTCAGAGGTGTCTGCCAAGGGAACAGACCAAAATAGTTAGCATACTTACATGTTTGGATGAGGTGGGCTGAACTCGTGCTTCTACTAGCAATTGGGCAGCATTAGACTTGTGCCTGAAAAGGCAATTGAAGAATGGTCAAATCAATTTCTGAATACATTTTGCTCTGTTAACAATCCTTCTTGCCTGAATAAATAACTGGCTCTGTGCAAATGGCAGGGTAGCTTTCAAAAAGGAAAGTGGAAATGTGTCCTGTGTGAGGCTCCTTCACACAGTGAGCTAAACTCTCATCAACAAAACTTTGAGTTGCTTCAAAATCGGAAATGGGAACAATACTTCCCCCAGTAATGGATTAACATTTCCCTCACACTCCTTGATGAATATTTTTCTACAATTCTCTCCCTCCCAAAAGGTTATTTTTGAAGCTAAGATCTTCTGTCCACACCCCTAGAGCAGCCCCAAGCCATTGCCCACAATAACACACTCCAGTGAGGCTCCTGTCTGTCTCCTTTTCCTTTGTAAAATCAAGTTATCCTGCGTTAGATCTCACTGTAACTCGAGCCTGTTATCTAGTTAAGTATTTACTCTGTGACAGATTACCACCCTTCACAGATGAAGCTGTCTGTCAGCAGCCTCAGAATTAAACATGTTTTGCTGTTTGTGATTTTCATTGAGGAGGAATGTTCATATCTCCAGTGAAAAAATCACCAGTGATTTCAGAAACAGTAGCAGGTGCTGTAAATCCTCCCTCCTCACTAGCACTTAAGTCATATTAGAGATCTTTCATTTGATAATGTCACTTTGTACCAAGACAGAAGCTTAAGGATTAGATCAGCTGGAGAACAACTTGCAAAGTCACAGCTTTAGAAGTAAAACCTTCCCCAAACTTAGTCTTGTTTAAATCTCATCAGTTGACCTGCAAAATCACCCTGAGCTGCTACGCAGGAATCTTACCCTCCCATTCCCTAGAGAAAACCTTTCATAGGATGCATGGTAACCACCCAGGCAGTTACCAAAGATGCTGCAGCAACATCCATACCTTGCCCATATGTTCTCTGGATGAAGATACTGGCTACAGGGCCAAAAATGGCATGGCAGAATGAGTCAGGCTGATGTGCTCTCTATTTTCAGACAATGTTCAGTTGTGAGCCAGTGTTTTCTGGAGGGGCTGCCAGACAGCAGTGCCTCCTGACACATTTCCCGTACACGTTTGGGCAGAGTCTGAACTCTCCTTTTGAAATCAGTTGGGGGGGTTTTGCTACAGTGACACTGACCACGTAACCAAGGGGCTGCACTTCTCAGTTCTCTCACACCATCTTCTGCTCTCCAAATGCTAGTCAGCTTGGAAAACATCACTTATGTTCAGAAGGAGCAAAAACTTAAATGTGAATCTATTACTAAAGAATACATCGGCATAAGTTCAGTGTTCTTTACGATTTATGGCTCATATGTTCAAAACAGAACATATGTTATCTTTATATTTGTTAAAATAAATAAATGTAGATGGAACACTCTCAAAGTTTAAGCTAAATGCATCTACAGGGTTCCCAGCATGATGATAATTCCTCAGACTGAAAGGCATTTGCCACCACTAAGCTCTCCCTGTTTTCAAATTTCTTACAGGCAATGCAGCCTCAGCAGAACACTGCTTTTCCTCTGCTGCCTGGAATGGACTGTGTGGTCTGCTTTCAGGTTCAAAGACACTTCTCAAAAAGACACCTTGAGCATTCTTGCAAAGCACGGGGGAAAAGCACTGCACCCAGAAGAGATGAGACTACACTTACCTTTCCAAAATCTCGGAGATTTGCCAGTGGAAACTAACTAATACTAGCTTTGCAACAGCATGTGAAACCTAGGTGGAAAATAATAATAAAAAAAAAAGTTAAGTTAGGCACATTTTGAGGCTACACCTCTGTTTAGGACTGTGATCTTGTTATTAGACTAATAAGCTGTATAAACTTAATACAATATCTAAGTGATACCCAGTTCCCATTAAACCACTAGACATAATATTCACAGTCAGTGCATCTGCAATATACAGGTTGGAATGAAGCATGGACATACCCAAACTCACTTACACACTTAGAACAGAAGAGAGAGGAAGGAATAAAGAATTGGCCTAACTGCTCTTGGAAGCTCCACATCTAGTCCTGACTGTGGTTGCCACTTGAGAGGCCCAGACCAGACTGGGATCAGGGTTCTTGCTAAGTGTGCAAAGTAGACACCATGGGGCAGACAGATACCACTTACTGAGCTGGAGAAGCAATAACAAGCTACAAATGAAGGCATGCTGTGACAGCAAAGTGTAGTAGGGAAACCAAAGCATTTTCCCAAGCCTTCACCATAGGGAAGAAAGTTGCATGCTGGACTGGAATAGGAAGATGGAAAGCTACTGTGACAGGGGCTATTTCCACGCAGAGTTGCCTGCATTACATGGACTCCTGGCAAGCACTAGCACAGTCTGTGTTAGCCTGAACATCCTCTAGAATACTGCAACATGACATTTAAAGTCATGTTACAAGGCCACATGCAAACAAGTTCTCCTTTGCTTCTATGTATCAGTTCATTTCAGAAGAAAACAGCCTGGTCTGCTAGCACAAAAAAGCTCATACCCACCAAGACTACAGGCATCTGCTGAGCTGCTGGACCTTCAATCTGCCTCTCAAGCCCTCCATACCTATTTCAGGCCCATAGAGCTCAAACAAAGCAGGTATCCTGCAAACGAGACACCTTTTCTTCCAGGGGGAATCAGAAGGCTCATGACTCCTGCATCCTCACTCCTCTCTGTCCTAGGAACCACCTGGGCAAGCCCAGTGATCTGCACATTCTGCATTCCAACACCCTCTGACATCTTAACTTCCCACACTCCAAGACAAGCTATCATCATAGCCCCTCTCACTATTATACACTTAGAAAACACAACTCCTTCTGTCCCAGATGCAGGAAGAGCTCTTTTTTTTCCCCTCGAGAAGCTGTTAGTCCAAATCATCAGCTGAAAAGCTGTAAGACTTCCTGAATCCTACTACAGGTGAATCACAGGATCAGATGGACTAGTAATACAGATACACAGCAAACCCAACACAACCCTGGAAGGAAAAAGCAAGCAATGGTCACTCCTGCAAACCAGAGAGGTTCTGCACACCTAGGGGCGGCGCATTCATTACTCTTCTAAATCTACCCCACTGAAGAGGTGCAGTTTCACAACAACTGACCTGTTCCTGCCACATGATACTGCCCTGGCACGGGCATTTGTCAGCACTGGATGGTTGGTTCAGTGAGCTAAACCAGTGTAGACCAATGCACAAGGCAGCAGGGTTTTTTAAACGCCTCTTAGGCACCTCTCCTTTCCGATCTGCCCACTTCGCTGGTCACTGAGAAATCCCAGTAATAAAAGAGTAATTTTCGATGTACAAATAACCCTTTTTTCTAGAAGAACTTGAACCATTAGCTCATGCTGTGCAAGATCTGCTGTGTCACCTTTACCAGCGATGTGACCCTCAGCAAACAAAGGCTGCCCAGGCACGTTGCCCTCCCTCCCAGCACAGGAGCTGGTGATCCGAAGGAGCCCAGCTCACGGGGCTGCTGCTGGCAACACACGGTCTGCTCCAGTTTGTAGGGATCAAGTGCCACTGCCAGCCTGGGATGGGTTGTTATCTCAAGCCCCCAGCCTGGCAGACCCAGACAGACACCTTGGGAGTTGCTTGTCTATCTGCATTTCGCATTTGTAAAGCAAACAAGCACCAGGAATGTGGTCTCTGCAAGACTGGCTTCCTGCAAATGCAAACCACATGCTAATGAATCACTCTCTAACAGCAATGAAATTATTTTGCAGTAGCAGCAAGAAAGAGCTACCATCCTGACAAAAAAAAAACCCAAACCACCAGACTTAAATGGGAAGTTCATCTGTAACATGAAAACGAGTGGTTTTCAGCTGGATTTTCAGAGCCTGAGGTGTAGCAGCCACTGCAGGATGATGATTCCATGAAGTTACTTGTTCCCAGAGAAGGAACCAAGTACATTCAAGAATGAAGATGTATAGAAGAGAAATACAAATACCAGCATACACGTTTCTGAAATCTAACAAGCTACCCTAATGGAATCAAATGCTTTTGAGTAAAACTATTTAACAGGTAAAATCTGGAATTAATGCTCCAGAAAGGTGTCAAATTAACAGATCTAGAAGAATAACAAAGCTTCTGTGAACATTCCTATTTTGCTCCAACTGCAAGCACTGATTAAACCAGCTATACTGCTAACCTTATTACTTCCATCATACGAGCACCCAAGAATAAAACATTTTCAATTCATATAGCCAGGTTCATGACAAGAGTCCACTTTCACAAAAGCCCTGATGCAGAATGTTTTGATACTACCTGATTGAAGTGCTTAAAATCTTTGCAAACAAGTCCCAGGGTCAGCCAGTTGCAGCAACATACCCACAGTCTGCTCAGCATGGAAATACTAGTTCTTACACATTAAAGATAGATAATATTCAAACCGTACGAAAGAGGGGTGGGAGAGGAGCAGGTAAGTGATGAAGCTGGGGCTGTGCCTGTTGAGTGGAGTCTCAAAACATGACAATCTCCATCCTGCTCACCAGCAGCAAGGCTGGTAATTCAGAAGACAAATGTCAATACCTTCAGGGACCAACACTACTGGAGAGATTCAAGCAAACAAGCATGAGAAGAAAAACAAGTGTTTAACAAAAGCCTGCTTCTATTGATAAGCAGCCTCACAGCCTCTTCAATGATTGTACATTCACAATGAGGGAATGATTCTACCAAGCCAGCCAGTTTTTCCACAATAACACCCCAGAATAATTGAAGTATTTATAAGCAGGAGCCAAAACATGCTGAGCACAGAAAAAATACCACTGCAATCAGAAGTTTGGACCATATGTACATAATGCATTACCTTACAATACTGGAAAAGCAAGGTACAGAAGCTGATAACTGCTGGTTGGACTGTTCAGTTAGAAGACACCAAGGTCCCCTCCATGTGCACCCAAAGCAGCCACCTTTGGAAGTGAGCCTTGGTGGCTGTTCAGGCCTGCTGGGCAGTCAGAAGCTTCATACAATGACAGGTCTCAAACTTACAAAGCATTTCAGAAAGAGCAACAACTCAGTCCCTCTATCAGTCACCAGGTGCCACAAGAATCTCAGGTTATCCAAGAACAATAATGCTTTGTCTCAGATATAAAATAAATTTTAAAAGAGGCCTTTGATAAATTGCCAGCTTTGATTATATTTTCCAATTCTCTTTTCAGAATAATAAGACCCAAAACAGACAGTGAGATAGCCCACTCAGTGTCTTGTTGGCAGGTCATTTCAGTAAAATACTTGTACACACCACAGGGCAGAAAGGAATGTATCTTATAGATGCTGCACTTCTATTTTAGTTTTTGTTTGCAACTGATAAACTGTGCCAATGCTTCTACAGAACTTGACCTCTCCAGAACTCTTCTAGCTGTGATTAAATTTATTAAAGTTTAGAAGATGAAAGCTGAAAGCAGCAGTCATGCTGAAAAAGTCTGTTTCCCTCATTCTCATTTCCCCATTTTCTTAAGATCAAAGATCAGCTCAGTCCAAGTCTGAACCTTGAAAATTTCTGACTCATGCTTCTTTCTTCACAATGGAGTGGAAAGCTGAAAAGAGGGGATCTCATCCAATCTACAGTTTCAAGTTTCACCTGCAAACAGGAATGTGGTCACCTCAAAAGCCTCTTCCAACCCTCCATCAGCATGATCTACCAGTGACAGAAGGCTGTTGATGGCCAGAAAAAGGCACCAAACACTAATGCTTATCACTGTGCTGGAAAAGGGGTGCAGTGTCTTATCAGGCAGGAGGGGAGCCAGGAGGAAGCTGCTCCGCATGAGGGAAAGACTCCAGTTGTAAAAAAGTCTGGAAAATTTACATAGTGCTGGACAAAACTGGATTCACAAAGTAGAACAAAGAAGTAACACCATCACATTAAACACACATCTGTTCATCTTCTGGAAGAAAGCACAGTATTTTCTTTTTAATTGTTATTTCTATCTCTACTGATCTCCTGGTTTTTTACTCTCCAAGATAAGCAAAACTATCACACTTCTGAAGGGTGAGAGAGAGTCTGGCATTATCTAGGACAAGACAATACCAAAAGAATTTGCAAAGAAGCTCTGCAGGTACCTTGCTGGATTTGGAGAGCTGTAAGACAACTATGTCTCAACTTGCTTCCCTAGTAAGCTGTGCTGTTTGAAGAGCTGAAGTTTGATCTCTCTACAGTGGAAAATCTTTTCAACCATGCCACTTTGACAGTTGCTAATTCAGATAGAAATGTTTCCTAAAAGCTAAAAAAACACCATCTTTTGTAGAGCTTATATTCTACAGATATTGCTCATGCATATTTATGTTGCATGCATATCTCATGAGTTCATTTCACATTTCTCCAAGGGTTGGCCTATTTTTTGGAGGTGCGTTTCAATCCTCACTTTTTGCAGAAATATGGCATCAGAAATTTAAAACAAGAATCATGGCATGATTTTCAAAGAGATTCAATTCAGAATGAGTTGGAGGTATTATGATCTGGTTAGAGCTGACATCCCATGGCTTTGTACCAAGCTGACAATTCATGTTAGATCAGGGTTGCACTGAAATGTCTGGCTGAGATGAACACAAACCTGGCATAAAGAAATGCAGTTCCCAATTCTTATGTTTCCCTTAATCAAAGGTTTTCACACAAATAGATTTAAGCAAATAGGATTAATCTTGAGAAGCATTTCTTTTAATCCACCAAAAGCTTTTGTTAGTTCTACAAGGAGAGGATGAACTTGGGAAGGTTATTAGTTTGTGTTGCATCAAAACTTCTAAAAACACACTCTTAAATTCTTTACAACAGTAAAAACACACAGACCAAGAGCCTCCAAAACTGCTGGTGTTGGTGAGCAATGATGGACAAAATAGAGACTGAATTGAGTTGCCAGTAGAGAACAGTAACACCTTAGAAAGAAACCACACTTCGTATTGAACAATTTTGCTGAAGAATAAAATATCTTCAGACATGCTTTACTTAAGGATACTGAGGTGAAGAAAGTGACCCACAAATGGAAAAAATGGTATTTTACATTCATTTATCTGAGGAAAGTAGATCTGATTCCCTCCATGCCCCACTGGAAAATCTATCCAACTGCCCTGTTTTTACTGGAAGATTTCTCAGAAAACTGCAGAAGTATTAGGAATTAAGAAGAAATAAAAGGGCAACAAAAAAGCTTTTTTTTAGAGCACATTTTCTCCTTTGCTTTGATCTACCCCTTTTTTAAGCAGACGTCCAATATGCAATCCTGGTAGAAGACTCATGAGGTTGCAGGGGCTTGAGCTATGATTAACATCACCTGCTCTAAACACCCCAAGTGTTCAAAGTCTTGTAGCAAAGTCCTTCGTATCTGTTAGAGGTTTATAAGCATTAGAATGCTGCTTCCAAAACTGAACTCAAATTTATTTCACTCATCAGAGGAAAAAAGACAAACTTACAACAAAATCGGATACCCTATTATTTTTTTTTCTGGGTTCAGTCAAGCTCAAAAAAATCTGAGAAAAAGCCCTCCATCTTCAGATTTCACTCACAGTATTGCTTACAATTTGTCTGACATTTCAGCCCCTCTCTTGATTACAGAGTGCAGGCTGCACCGGGGAAAGAAGTGCAGTTTAGAGTCTGTAGCTGCAGTCTTGACACCATGGCATAGTCCTGATAAAGAGCACTACACCAGCTCTGCTTCAACACAGGCTTTTAATCTGCATCCCATCACTCACTTTCTGGCATGCAGAGGCCTGGTGTCAGCCCACAAGATTAGAAGTGTATTTAGGAGACAGAGCCCAGGTTGGGAATGGCAAACACTGCTGGTGTGAAACACATGGGTTGTGAAGCAGTCGGTGCACAACTTTTTTAGCCACATACTGAAGAAAGGGGACATGGGGTTAAATTCTAACTCCTTCTCTGTGCTTACACATCGCTTTAATCCACCCGCTCTCCTACACAGGGCAGCAACAATTTCAGCTGCAGCTGCCAACAAACAGGATCAGAAGGATTCAGCTAGGAAATCTCAGCATACGTATTTCTCAAGCTGTTAGGCTATTCCCGAGGTGGTTCAGAAATAAATTTAATAAAAAAAAAAGAAAAAAAACACTTAAGCAAGATGGTATGCCAGAAGGCATTATTACAAAATAGCTAAGAGATTCCTCTTCCTTCTTTGAAAGATTTACAGCTAAAGAAATGCAGCAAGAAAGCTGTAAGACAGCACACAGATAGAAGGCTGATGTGAGACTCCCTCGCTGTACTCCCAGGAGCTCTTCTCTCCAACATAACATAATGTCTGAGAGCATGAGCACCCACTGCACAGCGTTCCCTGCATGCCACCAAAAACCCCCAGCATCACACCCCACTGCTACCCTCAGCCCAGCCTCTGCCCAGCTGCTTTCCCAGCAAAACATCGGAGAAGTGGACAATTCCTTCTGGCTGCCAGAAAGGAGGATGTGGAGGATGCACAGGGGTGAAGGGAAGGGCAGGTGATAACCTGGATCCCCAGGATTGTGACCGGTGGCACAGGGCAGCCAGTGCAACTGTAGACAGAGCCACAGCAGCACCAACACACAGGGCTTAGGTAACTTTGCAGTGAGTAATCCCTCTTCTGTCCCAAATAACAGTCCTTTACTTGACAACCCCAGCTTCTATGGGCATTTCTCTTTTGTTATAAAAAGATGAAGAGGAGGAACATCTGCTTTGGAAAAGTGTTTCACAGAACACAACACAGCCCACTTGTGCTGTGCCATCCTTAACAGGCACCACACACACACTTGGCAATGCACTTCAGCTGCCTCAAGCCTCCTGTGCTCTTGCTGTCCAGCTGTAAGCTTGCAACACGAAACAGTTACTGAAAGATTGTTTTGGCATATTTAATGACTTGCCTCTACCTCCCACCAAGATCACACTCATCAACAGCTGTGAACAGATTTTTTTGCTTGCTGCAGAGTCATCCTGGCTGTAAGATACACTTAAGGCGTGAATCACAAAGAAATGTGTGGGCTATAATCACCCTCCACATTTGTGGCTCATTTTTCCAATCAAGTTGAGAATTTCCACAGTCCTGGGCAATAAGGAGCAAAACTCCTTTCTCTCCTCAAAGGACTTCATGAAGTTGTCACACGGTTGCAAGGCCTGGGCTCTCCAGCCAGCTCTCTTAATCTTGCTGACCAGAAGTACAGGAAAACTTACTATACTTAAAAAAACAATCAACCTTTAGGAGCCAAAATAAAGCACACACTGAAGACAGTTACAGACTTATTAATGTCCTTGTGATGTTTAACATACTACTAAAATACAGCCATTGTGAACTTGGTAGGCAACAACACAGCTTTCCTATGGCAGAACTTTCAGGATCTTTCTGGTTGGTAACAAAAAGCAGGTAAATAACAAAGGTATATCTCACACGTGTGTGCTCCTAAGGTTACAGCTCAGACTGGATACCCCACATCATGTTGGTTTGATATTAAAAGACAGAACATGGTAGATATCAACCAGCATGGCCTGTCTGATCTGGGGTTTGGAGGTACTTCGAAATCGCGTGTTATCGTTGCCAAACAGCACCACTGGGGTTCTGTGGAGAAGTCAAACTTGCCTATCAGGGTCTACCATTTATAACACATGATGTTTAAATATTTACTGTTTGCTAATATATACTACTATTTACCCCCGTTGGTTCTCACGGACACTAACTCTGAATGTGAATTTTTCAAGCTCTGTCCTTATGTATGTGCATTTTAATATTTCAAGGGGCTTTAACACTGCTCTATACTCGGGGTACTCAGGTACAGCTGGTCTCTGATGACTGCCATTTTGTGTTGCATACAAATTTATTTCAGTCATTGTAGGATCAAAAAGGCTGACCATGCAACACTGCAGGTTCGTTCAGACAAGCAGCCCACAGCCCATCCTGGGTGGGGGGTTTGCACAGCCCTAGGGGGAGGCACGCATGCTGCTGTCCTGGCGTCTGGCTCTGCAGGGACTTGTGATCCCATGAACAGGCACTCTGTGAGCACCAGCTCCTTTGGGCAGAGCTGCTCACACAGGCTGCCAATCTCCACGCACATGACTCTGGATCTGCTAAAGATGGTATTTGAGAAGAACTGCTGCCAGCATTCACCACCCAGCTCTGCAAACTGACTGCTCTGTGTCAGCGCAATTTGAGTGTGCGGAACAGTTTCAGAGGGCTGTGTTTTTATGAGCAAATACTAATTTGGTTGCATTAAAAGATGTGACACCAATAAGGTGAGCAAGAATCTACAGAAAAACTGGTTTATGTCTGAAAGGTCGGTAGTGGTTAAGATGGATTAATAGATTCAGAACTATGTCATGACATCAAATATTTTCTGAATCTACCAAGTTTTATTCTTCAAGGGACAGGGCTAAAAACACCACATCACAAACTGTTATTTCAAGGAGCAAGGGAAGTAAGCTTTTTGCTGTCTGGTAAATATTAGCAGATTATTCACATTGGCAAACTGAAGATTATAAGTTCTTCAGTTTTACAATTCCCTTGGTTTTAGTGGAAAGACTCCATCAGTACCAACTGCCTGTAAAACAACACAACTATCTTTCCTTGTAACCTTGTACGAGCAGAAATATCTTGGCTTCCTCATGAGACTGACAACCAGCTTCTAAAAAGACAAAGTCAAGGTAACATTTTTTCATAAATTGCAACAGCAATCATTTTATCTGATGTTTTATATCACCAGTTTAAAAAAAATGGTGAAAACCAGAAAGATCCATCTCCTCACTGAAACAGACAAACCACTGCCAGTTGTTTAGAACATCACAGATATTCCAGACTTGTACAGAGACCCTCAGCAGAGCCAGGAAAACAAAACAAACAAACACAAACAATGTGACATCATCACACACTATAATTGCTGGCCAGTGACAGGGTCAACTTTGTACAACTGTTGAGTATCCTACTGTTTGTAGGCATGTCCTGATACTGCCACTCCAGGACCCACGATCACTCAGTGACGACTGACAGAATTATCTTGAAAACAAGCTTACTACTATACAATTTTTACTCCTTATTTTAGAAAGATACTGGACTTTTAAATTACATTTGCTTTTAAAAAGAACTGCTTTAAATTCCTTTGCTGGTCTGCAGGCAATACATGCCACTCTTCTTTCAAGAATACTGTCTTTAAGTGTTGACTGTTGGTCAAGTGACCTTTCGAGGAATTAAAATTTGAGGATCTGCTTCAACTTGCAGGTCTTTTGGTCAGAGAATGAGAGTTTTGGATAATCTTGCTTTGAGATTTTTTTTCTGGCATGTTTCAACAGAGATTGGCTGTCTTAGTTTTAGACAGGGTGCTAAGTGAACCCTTCACAAACAGACCTCCAGATTAACAGCACCAACCAAGGAGTAAACATTTCCTCTTCTTTTTCTTGGAAAGCAAGGATCTACACAAAGTAATGACTAAAACCAAAATTTCAGAGTAGCAATTACAGAGTCTCTCCAGCTTCCATATAGTTTGGGATAACCACTACTGTGGTTGCAGGCCCAGCACACAGCACAGCTGGTTGTGTCTACCTTGTCTGCACTGATTTTCTATTCAAAATTCCCCACCTGAGAAAAAACAAGTCAGAAGAACTCAAGGTAAAGGTTCCTATGACAGTAAGAGACCCAAGGGCATATATCTACCTACACGCTGGGTTTCAAGCTTTTATCAGACTTAAGATTTTAACTGATATTTGTCCCTAATGGGAGTAGATATAAGCCAAGCATTTTGTTGAGGACACTGCATCTTTCAGTGTTGCATTCAAACTTCTGAACACATGCAGGGTGCTCAACACCTGACATGAAGTTAGCCAGCCAGTGCAAGGTTTGTTGAGTTGTCTGTTTAGCTTCAGCAGGAGTGGGAAGGAGTCAGCTGTAACTCAAGAGGAATAAAAAAAGGTAGCCAAGAGGGTTTCCAAGGAAGATCACCCTTTGCCCTTGACACTTCTAAGAAAATAGGAATTCAACAATCAGCAGATTGTTGAATTGAACTGAACAAAGCAGTTTAAAAACAAACATTGAAGGTTAATGAGCACAGCAAATGAAATACTATTTATTGAGATTGTTATTAGCTAACAACAGTACAGATTGCAAGTATAAGGATTTAAAGCTCTGAATTTCGGGTTTTAAAAGTGTGTAGACAATATATTAGAGAAAACACATGCTCAGTATCCCCCCCCTGCAATCCAATCTTCAGAAAGTGAATCACCCAATGACAGCATACAGTGGCAGAACATTCAAACATGGTTTTGAGCCCATTTATTGAATTTTTTTTTTTATTTGCTTTAGGGAATTGTATTAGTATATTCATGTCTTGTGATAGCAGATTGCTCAGGCACCATGTCAAGCCTTGCCTTCATTGTGCCTCCTCAAGACAGACTTTAATTTATCTTTATCTTCCCCTGTCAGGGGCAACCACTCTGTCTTAAATACGAGCTAGTGCTGAAAAGCACTACATACCCATCACAAGGGAAAGGAGATGAAATCAACAAAATGAACCAGTGTGCTCCAAAAGAACAATCACCATTATCCAAAAACCCCAAGACATTCTGAAAGGTAAGTCTTCAAAAGAAAAAAAACAAGCAAGTTTTTAGAGCTCAAGCAAATTAGAGGAAAGAAGTTACACAGTTCTTACAAGTCTTTCCCCCTGTTTATTCATACCCATTAAGTCAATGGAAAATAATGACAACAAATAGTTGAACATGTTCTTTTCACATTCCTTCTTCTCCATGCTTGTTAATTCAACACAAATTCTTTCCACTCAAGTTTGTCTCGGAAAACTACCAAAATGACAAGTTTCTTGGGGAGAAGAGAGGGGAAAGAAGAAACAGGGTGGTTGAAGTATTGTAAGCAAGGATGCCAGGAAACAAAAAGCACATGCTGCAGATACACAACAGACTTCCAAGAAACGGGCAATTCTGGCTCCACCACTGCTAGTCAACAGAGAGTCAGCGTGGCACCTCAAGAGCTAAACAGTTAGTATGTGGCTTACAAGATCACAGTTTTTCAGGTTTCTACCCAGATTTATTTTTATTTCCTCATTATTTTTTAAACAAACAAGCAAGTATATTCTTAATATAAAAGCAATCTAAAACATTACCTTCTTGGGTCATATGTGGGGCCAGATTCGAGCTAGCAGGTTGGTATTATCTGGTTAACTATAACATTTGGTTAACATTTGCTCAATGAGACCTTCAGAACCCTTGGAAAATGTATTTTAACTTTGGAAGCCTGATTTTAAAGGCTAAATAAAGAATTGCTTTTAAAAATTTAATTCAAGAGAATATAGCAGGGGTCACCTTTTTGAAGAGTGCTCCATTTGAAGGCAAACAGTAAGGAGTAGAAAAACCATTTTAAATCTTTACTTAATTGCAAAGAACCAAGAGCAACTGGCAGCTGGATCAAAAGTGCCAACCAATTCTTCTCATTTGTTCTTTTCTTCTGCCTCCCTTTCCTACAATTTGTAGGGAAGAGCAGAGCTTGAACTGCTCATTATGAACAAATCACAGACACAAGTTCGACAGTCAAGAAAGAGTAAAACTTCATTTTCTGAGGGGGTGAATGCTGGGAACAAGCACAATAGATGGCAAAATCAGCTAGAAATGCAGCAAAGGATATGGGTGTACTTCAGAGCCTATTGTTTATAGGCTTTGTAGTCCTTCAGGCTTTATGGTTACACTATTTCTATAGGACACTCTGATGTGCAAATAAGGATCAAGAGACCCTGTCATTTTTTTTTAAATTAGGTTTGATTCAGACCAAACAAATAGGAATCCAAACCTATAAAACGTGGTTTTTTATATGCTACAGTCACCTGTCCTGCTTTCAGGGGTTGCTCTCTAGAAGAACAAGCACTACGAGACCAGTACAAGGTAGATGGATTGGTAATTTCAACCCAGGATCAACTTCTAGAGCTTAGAAAACTCTGCTTTCTTCTGACCTGCTCTGGGACTGAAGCACACTGAGAGGGTAGAGAGGGAACCTCCCCTTCTTACTAGTCTGCACTACATCAATCAGTTGCACAAAGAGAAAGAAAACTTAACAAAAGTCTTATTGAGCATAATACCGTGGAGCTGACTTGGGAGTGTGACTCTTCCACGATGAATTAGTCACTACAAGAGCTGGAAAGTTCATTGTGCTTTAATTGCTGTCACTGCAACAGCAGGGTTAGTACCTAGCATGACAGCTGGTCTGTTTTTGAAAGTCTATGATTATTCTATCAGAACCAACAAAGAAAGATGTTTTTGTTAGAATTACAGAGTTTCAGCATGTCTTCCTATCTATCAGTTATCTTCTCAAACACAGATGTACCAATCTGCAACTTCTATGATTTGGTTTGTTTCTTTTCTATATACCCTCTCTGCATCATGTTAATGCAAAGAGTTATTATAACTCAGGAATTTTGGTCCTGCAGCTCAGCTCTGTAAAAAAAAAATAATTGTAAGAATCAAGATTCAGTAAGGGAGATTTTTTCAGGCCCCAGAACCAGTATGCAACAACTGCAAACCTTTGAGCCAGTTTTGAACCACAGACCTTCAATAATGTTCCTCTAACCCCCCATAGCAGTAGTATTGCCTCAGCTTTTATTTCAGACCATCTGCTTGGCATTTGCCTTTTTGGTCACAGCCGTGATTTCACACCTGTGTTAAAGCACAAACCTTTCCTCACCTTTAACGTGGCAGCCAAGCTGGCCATGTGTTCATTCAGAGTGCTCTCCGACTCCTTGTAAGTCAGGCAGGTGAACTGATACTCCTCTGGATCAAAGGCATCTGCTCCCTGCTGCTCCACGTCGTTAGCTACCCCATCATAATAATCCTCAATATCCCCAGGATCCTCATCCTCTTCCTCCTCCTCGCAATTAGGGTCGTAATCCTCTTCATTGCTGTCAGAGCCCTGGCTGTTCATGTCCACGGACATCTTAGTGCCCTGTCAAACTGCAGACCAGGAAAGCAGCAGCTTCTTTTTCTCCTCCAGACTTTATCGTTCTTTTGATTTCATCTGAGCTCTCTCTCCTAAGGGGGGGAAAAACAGGTTTTTTTCTGTTGCCTAAGAGATTGTAAGTCCACGTCAACATCATACAGGTGATCTAACAGCCAGGAACAGGCCAACCCAACAGCCCAGCTAAAGAAGACTCCGCTGTGCAGGTCCTTGGTTTGGATCCACCGCAACTCCTGTACCTGCAAAGCCAAGGTTGCTCTTCCAGAAGAGGTCTAAAACCTCAGATTATCATGTTCCAGCCCCCAGTGCAGGCCCTGACACTTGACACTTGGAAAGCGGCTGCATAACCCTCACTACAGATCTTTGCAGAGACACAGCTACATTTATGACACTAAGTTCTTACCAACAGCCTGAAGTGCTGCAGAAAAGCATCACAGCTGTTTCATCGAAAGGAAAACGCACAACCCCCCAGATTATGACCACAGTAGCTATAAAAGCAACCTGGGATACCCTCTACCAGTCCACATTGCTTCAGCACCACAGCCATTAAGTGGGACTTGGGAAAATAAGACAAACAGCTCTCTCACATACACCAAATTTAGCAGTCTTCTTATCATCTCAAAAAAAAAAGGTGAAATTAGTTAATTCCTTAAAGTAGGTTCTGCTGGACGTGATGTGGCTTGGGCCTTACATCTGAGGGGGGAATGAAACTAATTCTCACATTTTATTACCTTTTCAATACACTTATTACTTTCCGAATGCTGAAGTTTATGCTCAAGTGTCAACAGCTGCTACTCAAGAAGAATCAGAATAGCCAACTTTTTTTTTTTTTTAGATTCTCACTGGTATTGGAAAATTAATATATTTGACTTTACTTATCTGAACTGCAAACCTTCTGCTTGTGTAACTGAACTGCATGAATGTAGGTTGCAAGAGGTCCAGCAGTGGAGCATGTATTGGCCTTGAATTAGAGTCTTCTCATATTCAGTCACAAATTTCCATTTAACCAAATAATTTTGTTTCAAGATAGAATATATTAAATACATAAAAATATAACCATAAAATCAAAGCTATATTTTGCACAAGCAGCATGTATTTGGTTTCTTACACACATCTGCATTTTGCATTGCTGTGTTCTTACTCAAATATATTCCCACAATATCACAATTTGTAGCTGCTGGGGAAATAATAATTAAGCTTTGAGAATCCTGACTTTAGAGCACAGGAAAGCTCAACCATACATTTTCGTTATTTTTCCTCAACTTGTTTGTTTTCTGTTTCCAGCAACCTGGCCAGGCAGCACAGAACAGCCAGGAAGAGATGTGATGTACAACTAATTTGAGGGCTGCAGTGATTTCAGCAGATACAAACCTGCAGTGAGAGAGGATGAAGGCCAGCAAGTAACTAGATTATCCCCTGAATTCTGGTCTCCATTCTTTTCATTTGCCTCTTGATTCTTTAGCTACCCACAACATAAGAAGCACACAAACATTTCATAGCACTGCTTCCCACAGAGCTTCAGAGGAGCAGAGGCACCGTTTCTCCACACTGGAAGGAGATGGATGTGAAACCTGATTTGACAGACACAAGGCAAACCTATATTGTGCCTCCCTCCCTCTACCCTGCTTAGAATTAATGATTCAGTTCTAGACTTAATTTGTATCCACACAGACCTCTTGCATAATATCTTTGCCTGTTAAACCTGATGTTAAAGGAAGAAGGTATTTGAGAATCTAAACCCACTTTGAGCACTCCTGCAGATACACCAAGAGCCCCGTGTGCTCCATTCAGCCAACCTCAGAGCATCACACAGCCCGAGCAAGTTCCACCAGTCAGGAAGCTTCTCAAACTCACTCACAGCATCCCACACTCTAGAGAGAAAAAACCAAACCCCAAAACATTGGGTCCATTTGCTATTTCAACACATCATGAGTCCCATCCAAGCAATGAGATGTTTTTACATACCCAAGCAGAAGAATGGGCTGCCCTGGTACCTCAGCAGTTACGTACCAGTCACTGGGGAGGAGGCCTAGAAGAGCACAGGGATGTCCCCCTGTGCCACCAACACACTTGCTTGAACAAACAGAGGAACTGCTTGCATGGGCAAATGGGATATATCAAGCAGAAAGCAGTCTGCAGACTGGGTGACTTTAGTGACTCCCAACATCCTAGGAAAGAGCTCCCTTCCAGCATAACCAAACATCACACGGACACGCGTGAACGAGAGTGGAAGGCACAAGCTCTGTGGACAAAGGGAAGCAGGGAACTGGGAAAACAAGGAACAGGACTCACCTCACCTAATGCTCAGCCTGACAAACCACAAGCTCTCTGAATACAAACCAAGACAAGACACAGCTAATACTTGATAGCACCAGTTTTTAAAACATTAAATGTGTTAAGATCAAAAACGAGGGTAAAAAAAACCCAAAGAGTATTTAGATTAAATAATAACCATAATCCCAAAAGTCAGATTATAAACTTTTAAACCATATTCAGACCACTTTCCTACTCACGGTGGGATGAGGTCCTTCTTTACCACCTTCATGCCAGATACTCCCTCACCCTCACTAACACTGATAGAATCTAATTCCTCCAGCCTTCCTCCTTGCAGGAGCTCGTAAACACACCCACCCCTGCACTCTGCTGCATATCAGAGCACATCAGAGCTCACGGGGAGGTGAGATGCCCTCTTGCTGACCCCTACTTTGCAACACAATTCTTAACAAGGTCTTTTGAAACAAAACGCCTGCCAATACATGACCATCAGTCTCTCTCAGACCGCACTACCCTCAGACACAGAAAATGACATGATTTCACCTCATATCTTGTCCCACTACATCACTCGTTCCTCATTTCTTGCCCTCTGTGTCTGCATCTGTGGACAGTCTCCAGAAAGTTTTCTGGAGGATGCTCCTTTTCTTTTCTGTTGATATTTCACAGACATTTAAGATGGCTTTTTCCTTTTTCACCCCTTTATTGAAAATACCAAAAAAGAGAAAGTGCAACTCCAGTCAGCCTCCTGAACTATTTATCCACATACACTTGAAATGGGCTCTTTTTTTCTCTGAAACCACCTACAGCCCCAACGCCTCACTGGCCATCAGTGTTAATCGTGTCCATGTCACTCAGACCTGTAATCCACGGATCATCCTCAACTGCTTCTTCACACTCACAGCACTCATCCCTCATCGCTTCCTTCTCCACCGAGTTTTCAGATAGGATTTGTTTATCCCAAGAGTGAGAAACTAGAACAACATCCCCCATCCTCTTCACCACAGATGACTCTGCAGAGACCTCCCTGCAGCCATATCACACATCCCCCGTGAATCTGCATGCTCTCCTCCCACTTCCCAGTCTTTGTTCAGACTATCACGACTGCCTTGTCCTTCCCAACTCCTCTAATCCATTGAATTCCTGTCCTTTCTAATCTATCAGCACTTTTAACAAGTTACTTTACTCATATTTACACAAGCTTTCCTTCCACGGTAACTCCGGGCTTGGGCAGAGACGTACGCAGTTCATTTAAATTACCTCATGTCCATTTCTTTTGTAAAGACTAAATCCTGTCCCTGACCCACACAGCCAGAACTCTGCACGCTTGCAGGAAGAAAGCCCAGGAGAACCGGGGGAGAGAAGGTAGCGGTAGAGGAAGGGCCCGAACGGCGGCGAGGAGAGGAAGGGGTCCCGGCACAGCCCCCTGGCAGCCCGTGCCCAGCGCCGGGCCGAGAGCTACCGGGATAGGGCTTCTCCTGCGGACAGCCCGGCCGCCCCACCGGCTCCAGGGCGGAGCTCTGCCGGGCCCTCAACTCAGCACAAGTTACCGAGAAGCTGCCGCGTCCCTCACGCCGGGCTCGCCCCGCCCCGGGACTGCCGCGCCGCCCGAGCCCCCGCCACCCCCCGCTGAGGGAACACGGGCCCGACAGGCGGCGGCGCTCACCGGGCGCTTCCAGCTCCACGGCACCGGCCGCCCCACCGAGAGCCCCCCGCTGCCTGCCCCCCCGCAGCGTGGCCCAGCCCCCCGCACTTACCGGGCGCCGCGGAGCGCGGCCGGGCGGCAGTGGAGGCGGGAGGGGGCAGGGAGCGGCGCCCGGGGCTCCTCCTGCCGGGCCGCCACTGCCTGCGCGCCGGAAGCACCGGCCTCCGCCTGGCGTCACTTCCGCCGGGCGGGGTCGGAGCCGCCGGGCCAGGGAGGGTGGGAACAACCGAACCACTGCGGGGGGAGGCTCAGCACCCTCAGAAGACGCTGCGGCCCTGCGGCCTGGCCGCGGCCTCTGCCAGCGCTCGATGACAGCAGCCGGCACCGCGGAGGGGGAAAGGCCCGCCGCCGCCCCCCGAACCGCCGTGGGCAGGGGCAGCCACTGTCCCGGCCTGCCCCGCGCCCGCCTCCCCCACTATCCCGGCGTGCCCCGCGGCCCGGAACTGGGGTAAAGGTCGCGGGGCGGAGGGGGCGGCACTGGCTCGGCGGGCACGCAGCGCCCCGGCCCCGTTCTTCACCCGCCGCCATGGCGGAACAGCCGCAGCCCATCAGCCCCGTGAAGAACTTCTTCGCTGGCGGCTTCGGAGGCGTCTGTCTGGTGTTCGTGGGGCACCCGCTGGACACCATCAAGGTGAGGCGGCAGCGCAGCGCGGGACCCACGACGGGGTGGCCGGGTCCGGGGCGGTCAGGGGAAGGGACGGGACTACGCTTCCCGGAGGGCACCGCGCGGAGAGCAGCCAAGCGTCCCGGCGGGGAGGTGGGTTACGGGGGGACTACACATCCCGGCGTGCACCGCGGGGAGCAAGGGGAAAACAACACTTTCCGGCGTGCACTGCGGGGGAGGCGGGACTTACCGCCCGGACGGCTACGGCGGGGCGCCCTCTGCCGGCCCGGCGGTCGCCGCGTGCTGTCAGCCAGCGGCGGGATTATGGTAAAAATAAGAAAATGAAGCGTCGGTGTTGGTGGTGTTATTGGGAGCCCGAGCCTCTGCCATGAGCCCTGTGCTACTGTGGGGGCCTCCCAGCCACCCTGGGCCGGGGGAGGGCCGGGAAGGACCCTGGGGACACACACACAAAGAAATCAGGGCCCAGGAGGAGTGTGTTGGGAAGCTGAGCAGTGTCACAGTGTTAGATCTGAAGTGTTGAGGTAAGGTTATTATCCTGATGCCATCCCAGCAATTAATTACTGAAATGAACTATTAAATACATTTAAAAATGTCTTATCTTCTGCAAAGGGCTGTTGATGTTGATCTGTTTAGTGATATCGTAAAGTCCTGTTGCAAAACTTACTCCATAATAGTTATGTGGAGATGTTCTCTGAATCAAAGCTTAGCTAGTAATATTTAATAAGTTAATGTTTTCCTATCCTGTCTTACTAGGTCAGACTGCAAACCCAGCCCAAGCCACAGCCTGGTCAGCCTCCCCTCTATTCTGGGACCTTTGACTGCTTCAGAAAGACTCTCACTGGAGAGGTACCATCTTAGCACATCATCTGCCAAAAATGTCTGTGGTTCCTGGACGTCGCAGGAATGGAACCGTGTGGGAAAGTTGTCACTCAGAGACTATACAATTCTTGGGTTATCAGTTGAATTGATTGTAATTAACCTTTTTAAGTAGATTATAAAACTTGGGGAATACTTAGAATACAAATGTGCCGGGTCTGCGGTGCTGTGCTTTGTTATGAAGTGCTTTTGGTTCAAAATAACCATGATACGAATATCTGAAGTTATAGACTGGAGGGAATGTTGGCAGTCATTTGCTGGCTTTGCTGTTGTAGTCGGTGGTATTTGGAGCTCTCTCTGGAAATCCTAAAATAGGCAATGACTTTTGTTGACAGGAGCAGTACTTTTACTTTCTTCTATAATGTGCTTTGTCATCTATGAGAAGGCAGAGGAGCATCAGCTTGAGTTATTAGGGTTTTTTTCTCTTTTTTTCCTTTGAGAACAGAGGGTCAATTATAGTGGTGTTGTTCAATCCTCTTCAGAAGGTGGGCAGTGGCTTTTGCTTCTGAATCAGCCATTTAATGCGGTTGAAGCAGAGTCTCTTTTGTTTTTAGAAAGCCACTCAGCCTTGCTTTAAAGACTTCAGGTGGCACAGAGTACAGTTTTCTGCTTCGTAAGTTTTCCCAGCAGCTGTTTACCATTTGGAAACAACGGCTGTAAAGCCCAACTCTTTGTTTCCTAGTCTGAGGTCTAACTTCTAACCATTGGATCTTGTTAGGTAACTCTCTGTTAAACGAGAGATCTGTCTCATATCTGGAATCTGCTTTCATGATGGTATTAACAGGTTGTTAATACCTGAATCCCTTGTAGTTTTTAACACCCCTGCTGAAGCACGGACGTCAGAGCTGAACCATAATTACAACCTTGTGAAGTTCAGAAGTAATGCTGCCTCTCTACTCCTACTGAACGCTCATCCCTTTCCATAAGGAAAGCTGTTAAACCTCTCTGCCAAGGCCTTTTGTTTCCCACTGCTCCTGGGAAGGGTGGGCAGGAGTGTCTGATCTTTGTCAGCCAGATACTGTTTCATTACAGTCAGTTGTGCCCCTGAGTGAACAGGGACACACTG
Organism: Hemiprocne comata; assembly: GCA_020745705.1. Classification (NCBI taxonomy): domain Eukaryota; kingdom Metazoa; phylum Chordata; class Aves; order Apodiformes; family Apodidae; genus Hemiprocne; species Hemiprocne comata. The sequence goes on from CM036595.1 coordinate 15,386,464, forward strand.
GGATACACTGATTTGTTTGGGGGGGGAAGGAGGAGGCAGACAGAGCAGCAGATATTTAATTGGAGCATCTAGCCTTTATTTAGAAAGATAACTCTCCTTTCTATTAGAAAAAGTTCAGGTCAAAGACAAGATCAAGGAAATGAATGCTACTGCTGGAACCTGCGTTAGAGTCTTTCCACGTGTATAGTCTGATGAAGGGAAACATCAGGAATGTAAGGTTGTATGGTGAAAAGGTTTTGACGTAGGGAAGGGAAGGAAAAATAGTTTGCTTTTGAACTCATTCCAGCTTGAGTCTGTGTGGAGAGTGAAGTTGTTGAGGTTGTTGTCTCTGCCTCTTCCTTTATGTAAAGAGTGGATTTGATTCAGCGTTCTCAGGCTCAGTGTCAGGATTTTATAGTACTGCATTTTATGGCTTTTTAATAAAGCACCTGTGTCTTTTTGTAGCTATGTCAGAGAGAAGATTTTTGAAATAATCTGTTAGGACCTTTATTCAGATGGCTTTTAAATTAACTTCCTCATACTTAAGATGTAAGTACAGGATCAATAGTGTTGGAACAGCAGGGTCTAAGTAGTGCAGATGTTTTCCAGGAAGGATAGATTTGCCCTGCCACTGGCCCTCGGTCTCAGCTAAACATGTGTAATTGCAAATTAACAATAAACCCTGATATACCTGTGATTAATCTGACTCAGTAAGTTGAAGTGCCTGCAAAGTCTGTGCAAAGCCAAGTAATTCCTGTGATAACGTTTCTTGCAGGGAGTCCGAGGCTTATACCGAGGAATGGCAGCTCCTATTGTTGGAGTGACACCCATGTTTGCTGTGTGCTTCTTTGGATTTGGCTTGGGAAAAAGGCTCCAACAGAGGAAACCTGACGACGTTTTGACGTGAGTTTCTGAGCCGACCAGGCGATGGGGAAAGGCACTGTGAGGCTCCTGCTGCCTGCTGTGCTGTGGCACACTGAGTCGTGGTGTAACGTCGTCTCTTCTCCTGGGTTATAAATATAGTGCTGAAAAATCAAGCACTGGTGTGTTTTAATGCTTCTGGAAGCGTGGGACTGATAGCACAGGCTAAAAACAGGCAGCACGTGGGCAGGTGCTATGCAGTTCCCTTTCTACGCAAGAGAGAGCCATTAAGGGACAATTCTGGTTTAGATTCGTGCAGTGTGAATTGTGTAATGCTGGCCTGCCAACAGGCCCTGCTATTAACAGAAACTGTGGGAGAAATAAATTCATGGTCAAGCAGTCTTGACAACATTCACAGTCCTGATTCTTTTTTCCTTGTTAGTTGTCACTCTTGACCTATCCTTACGTTAGGATATAATGATAGCTATAGAAATGCTTTGTTAATAATTTCTGAAAGGAGGTGTTTCCTTCTGGAAAAGAAATGGGAAGCTAAGAAAACTTGGTGTGGCTTTCTCCACACGAAGAAAGCCCTGCACCCATGAAGTCCTCCCTTAACTTCTGTGCTGAATTGTGATTTACAGGTCTACAGGAACAGAACCGTAGCACTGTAGCTTAGCAACATTTTATTCCATTATTTGTGTAATCCTTAGGAGCTCTGTCAGAAAGCAGGAGTCTATTGTGTTGAGCCAAGTGTGGTGGGGTGGAGAGGAGAGGTTTCTGTTGGCACCCTGCCTGTGCAGGGTCCTCCCAGGTGGTGTGAGCACACCTGGCTGTGCAGCACTTGCCGCTGCTGTGATACAGAGAGAGGTCCCTCTGCTCTGGTGGCTCAGGGAGGCTGGGCACTGCTGGCTTACCCTCCTGTGTGCCACAGTAGTGTCCTCCTGCAGACAAGGATGAAGGGTAAGATCAGGGGAACAATGAGAATAGAAGGAAACAAATGGGCTGTGGACTTATTTCCAGCAGCCTTGTCCCTCAGTGCCATGTGTTTTCTACACATCATACCGAAGGGAATACAACGTGGGAGAAGGGCAGCGTAGTCTTTTGAGTCTCTATGCAGAGCAGTGGGAGAGAAAGAACAAAGGTCAAGAAATAGATGGTGGAGCTGTCACTGTGCCCTATGTGCTGTGCCTTAGGTGCAGACTCAATAGTGTGCTTGGGATGTGAGGCCCAAAAAGAAAGGTCAGACAGACCATGGACCTTACCTTCATGGTTATGGGTCTAGAGGCAGGCAGGGTGGCAGTGGTTCCCCATGTTGATTTTGAAGGGAAGGTTCATAATGAAGGAGTTGAAGAGAAACCTGAGGAGCTTGTTCTGCCTTCTCTGGGACTGAATAATCCCAAAGTGAGTTAGCAAACTCAAAGCTTAATTTGAGCAGGAGGTGCTTGTGGCATGGTGTGGGAGGTCTGAATGGTCTGGAAGATTTAGTGGTAATTTAAGAGTAAAGAAAGATGTAAGAGTTGGAAAACCTGAATAGAATGCCATCTCTCGGGCAAGTGGAGAGAAGTGGGAGGTGTGGAATTTAATTAAGTTGATATATTAGGTTGTCTTACTAGAGAATATAGCAGGATGTTGAATGTAAAAATAAGTTTGTGATGATGGAGAAATTCAGTTTGTCAAAGGGATTTCTGTCATGGAGACTTTGCTGTATGAAAGCAGGTGCAGAATGTGTGGGATGATGGCAGGTTGGTAGGACAGACTCGATGATTGCAGAGGCTGAAGGAGTGAGGGACTGAGAGGTTACAGAAAGGAGGCTCCTGCCTGTCCAAGCAGGAATATGCATGGAAGCTGGGATCACTAAGAAGAGTGAGGGAGACTGAGGAGGAAGAGGCTGTTGAGCATAAAAATGAATTGGGAAATGCTGTAGCAAAAAATGCAAGTATGAGGAATATTAGCAAATACAATGGACGAGAAGAGCTGAGATATGGTTGCTGTGGGAACCAGGCCTTTGAATCCTGGAATCCTTGAATGTTTAGCTCTAGTTATCCACTGTTGAGGCATTTCTGCACTGATGAAAAGCAGTGGATGCTTTTCTAGTTCCACTGCCCACCTCGTGTGGAGCAGCACGATCTGGTGATGCAGGGGTCTCCTGCCCTTTGTTTCCTACGGGTTGTGTGAGGGTCTCCTCTGTTTCCTTGGGGCAGATATCCTCAGCTGTTTGCTGCTGGCATGTTGTCGGGAGTGTTCACAACAGTAATCATGGCTCCAGGAGAGAGAATCAAGTGCCTTTTACAGGTAAGGCATTGGATGGTGGTGATGGGAATTGAATTTTAGGGGTTTTGTCTTTCCATTCCAGAGACTTTTTTTGTTAGTGTATTTACTCTGTTCTGTTTTTTGACAGGACTGAGACAACTGTCATTTAATGCAGCTGTGTCACCCAGAAGCACTATACACACACCATGACAGCCCGAGCACATAAAGCATTCGTTGCTCTGTTCATTCCTCAGAGCACAAGCCTCAATCTTTATGGCATTATATGAGGCATCAGGGAGTGCCTCAGTCCACTGCAAAATATGGAAAAGTCCAGTTTTTCAGAACAAAGCTTTTTCTAAAAAATTAAAAGCCATGAGATCATAAGGCTCTTTTTAGTGCAAAGGTTTTCTGTTACAGGTTCAATCCATAACTGAGGAATGCATTTCAAATTCCATGAAATAGTTTTCTGATGTTCAGGTGACTGTCAGCTCTACACCTCCTCCAGGTTTTATAAAGTATTGTTGGAAAATGTAAACCTGAACAAGTGACAAGACCATCTTTAGCAGAGATGGGAAGCTTTGCTGTTCTCAGGCTGTGCTGAGCTGCACTGGTGTGGTGAGGAGTGGTCACGTCTGAGTTCTGACAGACGTGACATTATCATGGCAGCTTTTATACACACACAAATGGCTGGAATTTCACTGAACTATTTGAAAGCTGCTTCTTGTCAGTGCAAGTGTAGAGTCACCAAACTGACTTTGGTTGTTTCAAACTTACAGTGTGGAAAAATAAGGGAGAATATAGTGACTGCAGGGAACAGTAAACAGGGAGAGCTGTTTGAGGGAGGGACGTGGAGCTTTCACAGGCAGGAGTGCCTGTGGAACGAGCAAGTGCTCTTTCCTCTCTGGAAACGTGCACGTGGCTTTCTAACTGAGCTGAATCGTTGTTCACCAGCCAGAAACCTTCACTAGTCAGAAACTGTCACTTTAATCCTTCAGATCCAGGCAGCTACAGGTGAAACTAAATACAGTGGCTCTTTGGACTGTGCAAAACAGCTGTACCGCGAGGCTGGGATTCGTGGCGTGTACAAGGGGACAGTGCTTACCCTCATGAGAGGTAACTGATGGAGATGTTCTGATGCTTCTTCTGCTTGGGGTACTGTAAGATAAGAATCCTGACATAGTATCATAGATCTCACTGTCCCTTTAGCCAATTGGAGATGCTGTGTGACCCCTTTTTCTTTTTTGCAGTCTGCAGAGCTACTCCAGTGCCTCAAAGGCACTGAGAAACAAACATGAGATCCTCAGTGAGGGAGGAAGAGATTCTATGACAAGGAGCAGAGTGATATAGGAAGTAATTAAGGTCTGAGAAGCCAAGAGGAAGGAGAGACTTCAGGAGAGGAGGAGAGCAAACAAAGAGAAAAGAAAAATACAGAGTGGGCTTATTTTATTTTTTTTTTTTAATTTTTTCTTCCTTGAGAGAAGGACTGTGACTGTCTGTGACTGTTGCTTTATAGTGCTGACTGCTTTAAAAGATGTGATTGCAGCAGCTATGCTTTCTACCTGCTTGACTGTGGGTTATTTTCAACTGTGGTGACCCCTCTCACAACAACAACAAAGTAACTGTGCAAGACACTTAATTCTTTATATGTTTCTGTACTTTCTCCTTTGAAAAGAGTTAGATTGTTCCCTGTACTGGGGCAGTGTGTCCAAGGATAAGCTGAAATATCGATGTTTTGATATCTCAGTTTAGGAATTTTCTCTATCCTCTGCTTCTCACAGTGGTGCAACAGCTAGCAATGTGATGGGCTGTGTCCCTAGGCAGAGGCTGGTTCTCCATTTCAGGCGTGAGCTAGGAATGGGCTGTGGGGGTATCTTTAAAAAAAACCCATCAACTACTAAAAAAAACCCACAACCCAAAATAGAATAATTAGAACCTAGAGTGTGCAAAACTCTTGAAATTCCTGAACTGTTCTGATCTGCTTTGCAGCAATTAAGAAAGCTTAGAGCTGTCTTGTCGTTAGCTTGATGGCCAGCAGGCAGGTTACAGTCTGATTTGAAAGGCTGCTGGCAGATGTGCTCCATAACAGGTATTTCCCCAGTTCATGCCTTTAGCACCTGCTGTCCCTGGGAAAGTTCAGACTTCTCTGTCTAGAGCAAGAGAAGGTTTTTGTTTTGTTTGTAGAGGAGGTTCAGAAAAGGAATCTGGATGTACTTAGTGATGTTACTGTGCTGGCATGGGGCTGCTCTGCCTCTAGGCTTCATTTTGTTTCCCACTACTCACAGTCTTTGTTGTTTACCCACTAGATGTCCCAGCCAGTGGAATGTACTTCATGACGTATGAATGGCTGAAGAACATTCTGACCCCTGAGGGAAAGAGGTTAGTGAAATCTCACAGTCACCATTTTCTGGACTTCCCAGACATTGCTGATTAATCTCCTCAGTTACAAAGAGATTTAGAGCAGTCTCATCAGAACAATTTTTTTAGAAAAAAAGGTTGCTTGTGTTGTGAGTTGAGCTCCTTTGGCCTGGGGTTAACTGACAATTAAAGCACTATTCTGAGTTTCTGTCAGGTTCCAGCCTTGGATCTTACTAGCCAAGTAAGGAATACTTAAAGCAGGTCTCTTCACTTTTCCCCTGTCTGTGTGCAGAGAGCTGGGGGCTTTTGTTGTTGGGGTTCTTGGTTGATTGGTTGTTTTCCCCAGAGCATTTGTGTGTGTGCTGCTGAATGAAAGGATTTGAGCCTTTAGGGTGGAGTTAGTACATTTTGCCCCCAGGGCTCTGATTCTTGGAAATCTTGCTCAGATCCTGCGCTCTGTGCCTGCAGCGTTGTGCTGCCTCTTTGATTGGCACATGGGTCAAAACAGATGAGTTTATACTTTTTTCTTTTTCCTCCCACCCCACCCCAATCAGTGTGAGTGACCTCAGTGCACCAAGGATCCTCTTTGCTGGGGGCCTGGCTGGGATCTTCAACTGGGCAGTTGCCATTCCACCAGATGTGCTGAAATCCCGTTTCCAGACTGGTGAGTTGTCAGCGTGTCGCAGCCACACAGGGCAGTGCTCCTGGGAGAGCTGGGAGATGCCATCTGAGCATGGCATCTGGGGGGCAGCATGTCTTGAGCACTGCTTGAGACAAGGACATGGAAAACCCAAGCCTGTTTCTAGATTTTTAGTTGGTTTATTTGCAATTTTTTGGCAAATCAGGCTGCACTTTGCTGTTTCTGCCTCCCTGCTAATGTAATGATCCTGATTTGAGGTACCTGGTTTGAAGCCTAAGCACAGAAGTCATAATAGAAGGGCTTGTCATGGCTGTTCTATTATAAATGTAATTCTTTGAGGGGTTTTGTTATTTCACTTCAGACCTGTGCTGTCTGAAATTTATAGCAACTGGGCATGCCTGGCCAAGAGCATTGATTTTAGACTAGCAGTTCTGCTCTGAAGTGTCTGACCTAGTTATAGTGAGGATGGTGCCAGGCCTTGAGCTTCAGTGAAGTTTGACAGGTTTTTCCCTGGATTCCCTGGGAGTCCTAGTCAATTACTATTTTGAAGGCTTCTTGTATTCTCCATCTGTGGACTCAGCTGTCCATGGGATGGACAGTAACCATTTTTCTTGAGTCCTGGATCATGATAATCCAGCGCAGGAAACTTCTTTTTCTCTGAACAATGACTGCTGTGGTTGTTTACCACCATTCCAAGGGCTGAGTGTGGAATGCATCCTGGCTTCCCATCCTTGTTCCACTGAGCCAATCTCCAGTGCTGCTGAACAGATAATGGGTGGTTCTGTGTAACTGGGTTGGTTTGTGGAGTCCTTGTTCACAGGGCTGGCAGAGGCAGTTCTTTCCAGAGAAGTGTCAGAAGGAAGAACTTGGTCTTTGAGTAAAATAACTTTTTAAAAACACCTCAGCAAATCTGTGTAACCACCAGCATTAAAACAGCCTGTGCTTTTCACTTGAAGGTTGTTGCTATTCTTGGCTACGCATGTGATAGGATCACTTTCTGTTTCTGATAAACCAACTTCATAAATTTTTGAATGTGACCTTCCTATCTCCTAATAGCAGCTCTTGGAAGAGCTGTGACCAGTGGCACAAGTAACATCTCAGACATCAAACCCAGACAAAAGTTATTCTCCTTTCTTCCCCGCCCCTCAATGACTTGGGTTAGGTAGATGCTTGGTGGTGATGGTGAGCACCTACCTTCTGTTCACTGAGTCTTTAGTAAGGTGTCCTTTGTTTGCTTGCTTTTGACTGAAGCAGATGATTTTGCAACACAGCTTAAGCAATGCTTGGATCCTGGTCACACCTGGATGGTACAGTGATATTTTCAGCAGAACCTGTGGAAAATCCTCAGCTGTTAATGCGCCGCATTCTTCAGCACTTGTGACTACCACACATCTTAGCAAATGTGTTTTGCATCCCTTTCAGCTCCTCCTGGAAAATACCCAAATGGCTTTAGAGACGTGCTGAGAGAACTTATCAGAGAGGAGGGAGTTGCATCTCTGTATAAGGGCTTCACAGCTGTAATGATCAGGGCATTTCCTGCTAACGCGGTGAGTAAATGGTGGTTCCAGATGGGTTTTGGGGACCGGGCCGCTCACAGGGAATGCTTGCAGTCTGCAGGGGGGGATGACTGGCTGCTTACTCTTGTACCACTTCAGTGAGATTCTTGTCACTGCAGGTGCTTCTGGCTGTTGGTGTCCAGGTTCTAAAAATACACCTAGATCTGGGGGGAACTCCAAGTTAACCTTCCTGTGAAGCTTTGCATGAAAGCCCTTTGTCTCATTCCGATAGCGTCTCTTCTCTGATTGTACATCCACCAGTAGCAGACAGAAATGGGTGGATAAATTTGACTGGCTTCCCCTTCAATAAATAATGACCCTAATGGAGTAGAAGTTCTCCCTCTGTGTGGAGGGATGTAGTAGAATTCTTGCCTCTGGTCCAAGACATGTTTTTTTTGTTCTCTTCCTCCTTCTGCATCAACCACATCACATATTTGTAGTGCTACATTTCAAGAACCTTGTTGGGAATAGGTTTTTCAAATTCTTACTTCTTCTATATGTTCCCTCTTTTCCAGGCATGTTTTCTTGGATTTGAAGTTGCCATGAAGTTTCTTAACTGGATTGCACCAGGTCTATGAAGACTAGGAACTCTTTGGAAATTAGAGAGGAGAAGAAGAGTGCAAGTCTGTCTTAAAGGAATAAATGAATGATCACTTGATGTTTCAGGAATGATTGCTTGCCTAACACCTTTTTGCCTTCCTCACGTTCTTCAGGTGGTGCTATGTGCCATTCAGACATCTAAGCTGTAGCTCTGAAACAGAGTTGATGAGGAATTAGAGGTGCTCCACCTGCCTTCTGAGCCAACGTACCACAGCAGTAATGCTGCTACCAGACAGCTGTCACTGTTTCACACACTACCTTAAGTACTTCCTCATGGAAGAAGGGAACACTTCTCACAATGTAATTCTTTATTTAATGAAGAAACATGTAGCTATTAATGCTGAGAAACTTCCTTAAAATCATTGTTTGGCAGCGTGTGCTTAGCTCTCAGGGCATGAGTTAGCAGCTGCACACACTAGTATCTGCAAGCAGTGTCAGACAGCATTCTCATCTCCAAGTTTTTTAGTTGTGGCTATTTTTGTGTTGACAGGGGTCTTGATCCCACGTGCATGTAGTGCAGCAAACACCAAACCCAGCAGGGGAGGCCAGAGCTGCCCCTCAGGGGGCTGGGGGGTCTTACAGACACCACAGGGGACCTTGCACACTGATCTTTTCTGTGAAACTAGGAGGAAAAATGAATTGTGTTTAACATTTGTACTAAGCTTTATTGAGGCAGCCAGTGGGGAAATGTTTGATTAACCTGAACTTTTCTGTGAATTCCCTTTCTGTCCCACAGAACATATCCCAAATGTGATTTCAGAAGTGCAGCAGGGTTAAGGGCAACCCAGAATAGATTTGATTCGCCAAGGTCTGTGTCCTGGGATTCAATCCCTGACATTGACCTGAGAAAATTTAACAGCACTTCCAAGAATTCCATTTCTCTCACACAAGGGGGATACATGAAGGGGACGTGGGTTTCCAGTCTTGTCTAACTTCATTTTTGCTCCTGTTCCTTGGTTTTCTCTTAACATTATTAAACATAATCACTTTTTCATTTGAGAAATGACTAATGCTAAGAAGCAAACAGCAACTGTAATTTTTTTTTGTTTGATTCAGTGTTACTGGAACACAATAAAGCTAGCTGCTGCTTGGCCAGAATGTGTGCTTTGGTTCATTTACTTTTTGCATGGTTTTGCAAAAGATTGATAGGGAAATAAGTTGTGCTGTCTGTCTTTAATGAGTCCCCCTTGGCTTTTAGCTTTTGGATTTCTGACATGAGCTGTGGAAAGGAATGTTCTGCACTTGACATGTTTGTCATGCAAGTCCTGTTGGGTGCTGTGTTCTGGGTGCAACTTTTAAACTATAAAGCCAAACACTAAATAACACATCTTGCTTGTGGAAAGTACTTTATGTTTTCCAGGAAGAGGCCTGGGCACAGATGGAGGGGAGCTTAGGAACAGTGGCTGTCCTGATGGCCCACAGGAAAGGAGGCTGAGATCTTGTCCTGGTTCTGGCATGGTCTGTTGGTCTGTACCATGAGGACAGAGTCTTTTCCCTGGCTTTCCAGAAGCAGGGTCAGCCCTGAACACCTTCTGTCCAAAAGTGCTGCAGAAGCCTTGAATCCCACTTTTCTTCCCAAATTTTTGGAAGGACCAGAAAGGAACCTGCCTTCCCTGGAGTCCACTTCTTGTGTTTTCCAGGGTGAGGGTATGAAACCAATGAGGTAGCCTCTGGTGTGGAAAAATCCCAGTTGCTTGGAGCTGCTGCTGCCTTACCCACTGTGGACCCTCCCCATTCCTTGCTGCTTGGTAACCTGCTGTTGCTCCTGCTTCTCCAAGTCTCTGCAGCTATGGATGAATGAAATACTTAAAGCATGAACACTGAGTTAATACTGGCTCAGAGATGGGGTGGTGAAAGGACATTATTCTCTCAAATGGTTTTAAACACAACTCTAGGTTTACTGAGCTAAATCCAACCTAGTCTCAAGAGGACCAAGTCTGCCCTTATAGCTCTGTGCTTCCTGGCCACCAAGTGCTGTCTGTCCTCTACTGCTTTGGTTCCCCAGCTGCTCTGGCCACCTTCTGACTTCAGTGCTTGGGCTGTGCTGCTTAGAAGCAGCTTTAAGGTTTAAGCGGTTTTATAAAGCTATTTTTTTTCCCTTCTCTTTTACTTTTGTGTTCCAGAAAGACTGACAGTTCTTGGGAGGGACAGACATGCACAGACTCTGCACCTTTCATAGAATTCCAGACACTGATGCTTAATGCTGCCTATTCCAGCTGCCCTGTCAAATACATCCTGTTGAGCTCCTAGTCTCACAGGAAGCTAGGAAGAACTGAAGTATAACCATCCCGGTTGTAAATGCTGTTCTAGGTTGGTTTGTGATGCAGTTGCCCAGCAGATGGCTGTCTGGGGCTGTCAGCAAGATGGACAAACCTGCAGAACCAAAGGCAAGGTCAGACGCAAGGAAGCCAGCACGCCAGCTGCTGCTGGCAGGCCCCCGCGGCCCTTTCTGTCAGCCGCAACTTTCCGAGTTGGGCTGTGAAAGTTTCAGGTCTTTGCCGGGACAGACGGGCAGCTGGAGGTCAGGAGCCTCGTCTTCTCATCTGTCCTGCTGAGCAAAACCCGGATCCTGCAGGCTTGGTGATGAGCTGCGTGCTGTAGTTAGTGCTTCCTCCCATTCCAATCCTATTTATTAGTCTGGGGTACTATAGTCTGTGAAAAATATTTAATTCCTGGAAAACAAATTGGGAACTAGTAACACCCTGGATTCAGTTGCTGGGTTTAAGAGCACAGCTCGGCTTTTCTGTTAGGACTCAGAGGAGCCTTCTGTCAGTCTGAGAGCTGGCCTGCTTGGTGCTCCAGCACTTGCCTTGGCTGTGCTGTCACCAGCCCCAGCTCACCTGTCTGTGCTCCCACACTGCATCTGCTCTGAAAGACAGAGAGATCCTCCATGCTCTCTAACACTTCAGTTGTTGCTAGTAACTGTAAACTATCTCACTTCTGCAAACTATCCTTTCTGACACTTTTTAAAAAAGCATTTCAGATCCTTTTTCCAACTTCAATTATCCTAATTGTATTCCCCCCCCAGTCTGAGGTTTTTGCAGAGCTTTGTTTTTGCATTATAAAATCCTGCTATTTAATATGCTTGATTGCATTTGCTGCTTTTAGGTAAGTAAATATGGAAGGAGGCAATCAGGAATGAGGGGCCTCCTTCCAACAGCAGTGGTGGGAGCAGAGGACCTTTGGAAAGGCTGATCAGGCACATCTGCTTGTTAAAAAACTGAAACCCAGGCACACTGGAAATGTTTAAAAAGCTGCTCACGTCTCTCAAGATTCTGCCATACAAAATTTGCCAAATCCTTGCCCCTAGTGTGTGCAGCTTCAGCATGAGAGAGGGACTTTAATGCAGGTGCAGTTTCCTGTGCACTAAGGACTCTTGCTTTCAGAAGCACAGATCTGTGTTCAAATGTTGCTTTGTAATTGCCCAGCTTCCTGTGGGAATCAAGGTATCAAAATACAGGTTAATGGTGAACAGCAGCAGCTGGTGAGCTGGGTCTCACTACCAGCAAAGGATGCTGATGACATTTGTCTTTAAGCTCATTGTGCTGATCATATATTTTTTCTACATCAAAATCAATGTAGAGTTCCACAAAACCGTTGTGCTGCACATCTTCCTGGCCCGTCCTGCTTTGATGCAAGTGATTTTTCCAGTGGTGATTCAAGGTGCCTGAAAGTATTCCAGAAGTAATCCGTGATACATGAATCTTCTTCCATCCTTGCATTTCTCTGCCCATTGTGTGCAAGTGGCTTTTGTGTACACTCAGTGTTTCTACATTGACAGAAAGGTCCTTGGAATGCTCCTGACAAGCCTGTCTTGATAAAATTTGACTAATTGAAGGAAGCTGTCTGTGGGAGGATCAGTACAGAGTTTCCAGTTTGGAAAGGACATTGCATGGGAAGAGGGTGCAGTTACTCATATTTCTCACAGAACAAGACATACATGTCTCAGGGGCCTGGGATTGCCAAGGCAGCTGTAGAAGAATCATAGAATCATAGAATGGTTTGGGTTGGAAGGGACCTTAAAGATCATCTACTTCCAACCCCCCTGCATGGGCAGGGACACCTCCCACTAGACCAGGTAGCTCAAAGCCCCATCCAACCTGCCCTTCAACACTTCCAGAGAAGGGGCACCCACAACTTCCCTGGGCAACCTCTTCCAGTGTCTCACCACCCTCACAGTGAAGAATTTATTCTGAATGTCTAACCTAAATCTCCCCTCTTCCAGTTTAAAACCATTCCTATCACTACATACCCTTGTAATTTACGTCTCTCCCCAGAAATACCTCAGTAAACTGGTGGCTGGCATTTTGGAGCTGCCCTTGAGCAAGCGATCTGTCACCATGGCTGGACCAGTCCCTCCTGGTGGCTTGCAGCCCCTGGGCAGGAAGGCACCTCAGATGGGCAGCGTGGGATGGTTGCCCTCACCACGTCTGTGGTGTGTGACTGTGCTGCTTGCTTGCACAGGGCACGGACAGAAGCACCTGCTCAGGCAGTGGCACGAAGCCACGTTCCCTGTGGCACTGTGCTGCTGCCACCGGTCGTGCTCTGCGCCCCTGGGCCTCAGTAACGCTGCTCCCTGCTCCCCTTTGACTCCAGGCACAGCTGCCCTGGCACCTGTTTGCTGGGGACTTTTGCTCCTGACCCAGAGGACAGCAGGGAGATGCCGGGGGCTTCCTGTTGGGGAGGGCTGTAGGGATTGCTGGGATTCCTGCCCCTTCCCTGCTCTATGGGATGGATTTCGTGTGATCCGACCGCGTGTGGCTGTGCTCATTCATAATGGGCTGACCGCCTGCTCAGCAGCCATGGACATGGTTCTGTCTGACCCTGATTTACACCCTGCCTTGTCTTTCTGCCTAGGAGACCCTGAGAAAGCTGCCCAGTGAAGGAGAAGGAACAGGCTGCCTGATGCCGGATGCTTGAAATGGAAAACCATTTCTAATTCAGGGAGATTTGTGTATAAAACTGAGGACATTTTCCATTACGTCAGTGTGTTAGAATAGTTCTGCAACTATGTCTCAAACCTAGTAAAAATGTAAACCTCAAGTAGAAACCGGATAGGATTTTTCTTAACATGTCTCTTAGTTTAAGCTCAGATGGTTCAGTTTAAGCAGTTTACAGTAGGTTCTCCCTGGGCTTACTGGGAATCCAGCTATAAAGGTCAGTATCAAAGGTACAGCAACAGGCCATAGATAAGCTCCACTTCCCTCTGCAGGTGACAGTTTGAATGCAGATTTATTGAAGCACACGACACTGTTGCTAACCCTTGGCATGGCTGAGGGGACGCCTGCCATATTTATCCGTGCAACAAGCTGAATTCCCTTCTTCATGGGAGACCCGAGCTCAGGCTGCTCCAGCATGGCTGCTGCCTCTCTGGCTCTGAGAGAAGTTGCACACGAGCTCTGGATACCAAAGTAAATTTTGAGCTGCCTGGTTATGGATTCCTCCAGGCTGAAAGCATATCCTAGCAGCAACATTTCTTCTTGGTACTATTTCCTAATACTGTTTCCTAATAGTTATTTATTGCTGGCAGCTGCTTGCTCCTTCCTCTCTCCACTCATATCATCAAAAAATTCTAAACTGTGATTTAGCCTTGAATATTTGTCCTGGTAGACCAAAGGAAGGGAAATAAATTCTTTGTCCCTTCCCAACTTTAATCTCTACACAGATTTCAGCAGAACCAGCTGAAATGCTTAAGAGGTGTAAAATTACGGCAAGTCTTCCAGCTCAGGTTAAGGCCACATGATTCAGAAAAGCTTCCGAGTGCCTGCAGAGACAAATCCTAAAAAAATACTTCCCTCGGAAACATAATCCTCCTGCTCATGCCCCCCCACCTCCCTGCTCACCCTTGACTCCCCATCAGTCACTGCCAGGCAATTATCTTCTTCGTTTACTCCCTCCTGGCTGAAGCCAAAGTTCAGAAACGGGCAGTCGATGGCAGGAGATCACTTGGCGGTGGGAACTTGCTGTTCTCCCAGCCTGGCCACTCATTTCCCAGCAGTGGAATTGAACCCTGGCTCCAACAGCAGTGGCTTCTCCTGGGAAGGACCCTGAAACTGCTCTGGGCAGGATGTTAGAGCAGACCTTCCTACTGCTGCACTAGCATCCTGGGAAACAGGCTGGCATCTGCTGGGGAAGGTGGGTGGATAGAGAGCCCTGGGCAGCCCTGAGAGTCTCTGTCCTTGCCCACCACCCCAGCAGCTCCAGGTGGGAGAATCTAGGCTGTCCCACATCTCCCAGCTCTTCTCAGCAAAAACTCCATTGGAGTGGCAAAGTTCAGTTTCTCCCCGGCTGGGGAGATGCCTGGGGCTGGTTCTGCTTCTGCCAGATGCACCATGGATGAGGCACGGTGACACAGGGCCCGTGTGAAGTGTCTGTCTCTCCTGAGATGAGCAATTCCTTGTGACACTGACAAGTTCTCTCGTGTGCTGATGAAAAATCCTTGGGGTTTTCCCCATTTTCCTCCCTGTGTGTCCAGCGGGAGGGATGAAGCACCCCTCTGACTCACACAGTGTTTGTCCTAAAGGCACAGAGTTACTCTTGAATTTGCAGATCAAAGTCTGTTCTTACAGTCTGTTCTACCCCCTTTTTTCAACAGTACAGCCTGAAGATATTTCTTTAAGAAAACTGCAAATAAAAGGTTTTTTTTTTTTTTAATTTTTGTTTCCTAATCAACTGGAATTTATAAAGGCTAAGGTTATTCTTTCTGGAAAATATAAATTCACACTGAGTCACCACAAACTGCCTCAATCAGACCAAAGCTCTCTCAGCCTGAAGCTCTGCCCCCAGTGAGGAGAACAGGAGGCACAAAGCACCCAGCTGTACCTCCCCAGCCACCCACAGCCACACACTGGGATTTACTGGGCTGGAGATTGTACCTGCACCTTTGCATTTAGGAGCTCTAGACTGAGCTTTCTGTATAATCACCTTCTGGACACCTTCCTGGTTTCAGTCTCTACAATATCCTATGACAGCAAGTTGCACTGTACTACTTTATTGAAGATTGGCTGAATGATGAGTTCACTGGTCTCACTTAAATCTTGTCTTGTGATAAACAATAACAAATTGTTTCCCCTTAATCTTTTCTGAAATAATTAATGACTTTCTGGGCCATTCTCCTTTGGGTCCTTTTCCAAGCTGATGCCTTGTTTAACCTCTCCTTGTACAAAAGCACAATCCTCTTTCACCCCTTTTTTGTATTTCTTCTCTTTCTACATACTGCTTGTAGGGAAACAGAATAGTTTCTATAGAGATATATTGATATTTTCTAATTTATTCTGTCATGTTCCTCTGGGCACTGGCACAGTTGGTTAATTATAATTGGTATTGATTTCTAAATATACTGAAAAGTTTCTTTATGGAGTAGTTGGCTAATATTCTGTCTTCTATAGGTTCTATAATTGAAACCCTCTGGTCCATCATTTCTGGCAAATTTGAATTGTCTGAAAAAAACCCCCACTACCTTTTAGTAAATTCACAGAGCATTTTCTGCTGAAGGTGGAGTACACACTGGGAAAGGATGGGGTTTTTAATTTAATCCATGTAGCCTAGCAACATTTACACCATCAATAAACAAGGACTGTTTTCCTAAGCCAAAGGCTGCTCAGCCCTTTCTTTATCCTGACTCCACTGGTAGTGATGGCAATGCCCAGCCCACTGCTGTTAGTGTCATCTTCTTCTTCATGTCCCTTTTATTCACACCTCAGCTCACCTGCTAAACCTTTGCTTAATGGTAAGTTCTTGAAGTGAGGTGTCCATGGAAGATGCTCATCTTGATTTTTATGGCTAGTTATAGTTGTTAAAGGAGCTGTTTATCATATTAGTCATATGGCTGTTCTAGAGTCTCTGAAACGCGATTGCTAGGGAACTTGAAATCTGTTAAACGTTTGCTCACAAGTATTTTCTGAAGGAACATCTTTGGCATCTATGTGTCACTTCAGAAATTTGCCACAATTCAACCTCAAAGGGGAGCAGCATCTCAAAGTCACTGGCTTCCTGGGGTGTTTGTGTTCAGGAATGTGAGAGCTGTGTCAGGCTCACCTGGGTGACTGTGGTGATGAAAATGGGAAATCCCATTAAACCAGCTTTCCTGCAGTTTTCTTTCTAAGCACCTGCACTGTCACTGCCTGGTTCATACTCACTAACTCCCAGGAAAATCCTCCCAAATAACCTTTGGTTATTCCTCACATATTCAAATCCTCTCTTTTAGCTGCACTTTGCTACTGCAAGAACATTTTCCATTCCTTTGTCCTTTTTTGCCTTCAATTTCCACCCCTCTTGGGTTTCACATCTGCCACAGCATTTTACAGCTGCTAATTACTGGCTTCTCTCACTCTCTGGACTGTTCTTCGGTGTGTCTGAGACTTGGATTTTGATCCCAAGCAACCGGAATACATTTTCCCCTTGTTTAAAGACTTTGCGTAGGTAAAAACAATTTTGCAAACTGAAAGATTTAAATCAGTATAGTTTCTGTAACATATTTCTCTCCCTTTGAGCACTGCCTGGATTTCCATAGTATTTAGTTTAAAGTTTGGCTGCAAAGTCTCGAGAAAAGATAAACTCTTCTCTTTTTTATAATTTAATATTCCTGCTACTAAGTGGAAAATTTCCACGTTAGTCTCAGTGCCTGTTACGTAGCCTAGGAAGCAGCAATAACACTTACCCTGTCAGCTCCTAGGACAGCTCAGATTAAACAACTTTGCAATTGAAGTATCCACATATTACAGCCTTTTTCCTCCTCTCTCAATGTCATCAATCACCTGTCTTCTCCGTGGCTGGTTTTTCTGTAGCTCTCCCTCACTGCCACAAGGTTTTCCTTGGTCTGGTCAAACACCATCCCTCACTGCCAGCACCCCAAACTGCCTCCCCCTTGTCCTGGGAGTTGGGTGGGTCAACTCACCCTTCTTTGCCCCTTCTTTGATGTTATGGTTTCATTTCAGACCAAGGCCATTTCAATAAGACATTTTCAATTTTCAGAATTCTTTGGCACCCAATCTCCAGCAACCCTGTGCTGAGCTTCAAAGGGGTTGAGAGGTTTGGAGTGTAAATGAAGTGAATTTATCTTGTGGTACAAAGCTAAACAGAAAATAAACAGTTGAAACAGCTAAATGGAAACAAAACAAAACAAAACACCTTTCCTGAGCCAAGGCCCATTTTGATGTTGCACCCTTAAATCTAGTATCTGCAGAAGGGTGTTTTCAGCTGAGGAGAAGTCAGCCAGCTGCTGAGGGGAGAAGCGAATGGAGCAAGGTGTGACTGGACTGTCAAAGGTACAAAATAAACCAAGAGGAAACGCTGTGCTTCCAGCTTTGACCAGGTGTTGGTACTTGCAGTGCTGTTTGTAACAGCCATGCTCCTTCAGACAGGAGATGGCTGCACGGGAAGCTGTTGTCAAATGGAAACTGCAGAGTGATTGGGGCAGAATCCCTTCTGATCTGCGCTGGGATTCACTCCACTGCCAGAAAATGCTGTGTTTCCACTTGCCTTTATCTCAAAGATATGCCCAGAGGCAGGGAGGAGAGTGAGTGAGACAGGCCACAATTACATTCTTTCTCGTACCATTAAATATGAACAAAGGAACAACTGCATATCCCCTGCACTGAGATGCACCTGCAAATGCACAGACAGAGCCCAGCTTCACCAGTAATCTTCCCTTGTCAGCAGCAAACCTATGTTCTGCCCATTAAAGGTTGCTGAGGGTGACAAGAGAGGTAAACTCCACAGAATCTGAAGAAGGACCTGACTGACAGTGGGCTTGATTAATAATTTAAAATAATGCTTTGAACAGTAAATGGTCTTTAAGGTTCCTCTGAGCTGTAGTACAAATCTAGGCTGAATCTTTTTCAAGAGGTTTGTGTCAGTTGTGATTCAGAAAAACAGTCACCTTTAAAAGGGTGAGAAGAAAGAGAGGAAACAGGGTTTGTTTTTTTTTCTGCGTGTTGCTTCTCGTTTCTTGCTGACTGCAAATTAAACCTCAAGGAACTGACATTGCTGCCCTGCATTTGAAAGGACCCCCCCCCCTGCCCCTGCACAACGGCAGATAAGGTGGAGCATCGGCCTGGGGGCCAAGTGGCTTTGAGATGACATCAGAGGCATAAATATGTGCGTTTGGGATGCATTCCTGGCTGTCGTCTTTTGGTTGCTCAGTGTGCTGAAGCAAAGAAAAGACAAGCCCCTTCCCCAAGGCAGTCTGAACTTAAGGATAAGGTGAAACGCAGCAGATTAATCCCTCCAGCAGGAGGGAGTACGTGGTGCTGTGCTGGTCTCTGTGCCCCAAGCCCCCTTTGCAGATATTTCTGCCCAGCTGTGGGGGGAGATAGGGAAAAACACTGACATGTCTGTTTGAAATGGTGACAGGGGACAATGCTGGCAGAATGAACTGCTGACAGACTCGACTGAAGACAGGTTGTAAAGGATGTTGATGGAGAAGTTAAGAAATGTGTTTGATGCAGGGGGAGAAGGAAGACTGAGGAGTTCACAGAAAAGCAGCGTGGTGGAAATGATGAGCCAGGAAAGTCACAAGAGTTCATTCTGGACAGGAGTGAAACCAGATTGCAGCCACAGAAGCCAGAAAAGGAGCTGGTGTGGTTGAGGAACAGCATAAAGGAGGGGCTGGATGTGTGATCCAGCTGGGAGAGGGTAAGGAAAGGTTGGATCTTTCCTAGATGTGAAAGGAAAATGTGACTCCTGAGACTACTGATGCAATCACCAGAGTCATTGAGAAAAACTGGCAAGAGGTCAGGGAAAGCAGCATCCTTTCAAGGCTAAATGATGCAAAACTGCACACTCTGAGAAACATTTCTCACAGTTCAGGAATCCTTTGTAAACACAGTTAACCATAGCTTTGATTGTGAGAAAAGACAGCTAATGTCTTGCAAAAAATGCATAAAGAATGGCTCAGAGAGAATAAGGCCAACATGAGAAATAGAAGGATAAATCAAGTAGTAGGGCTGTAGCTGTAAGTACAGGCAATGTTTGTTTAAAACCAAATATGTTTATGTGATTGAGAGAGAGCACTGCAGCATATGATAATGTCTCCAGAGGCAAAAGTAAAACTAGACCCCTGAAGCAGGCTCTGCTCTTCTGCAAGAATCAGTGTAAGGCTTAAATGAAAGCAAAGCAGAGCTAGCACACAAAACCAGGACACACCAGGCTTGTTGTTCAAGATATGCTATTTATTCGAGGGCTAGTTACAGTAGGGAAGAAGCTTCTTAATCCAACATTGTAAAGGGAAAAAAGGTTCCTTCAACAAGAATAGACAAATGGTAAGGAAATTACCTGTCATCTTGTGTAAATACTTCTGTCCTTTACCATCTTCCTGCTTCTCCCATTGCTCTTCAAGTGCTGTGGACAACTGATGTCCATGCGTCAAACTCTGAACCTCTTCCTCTTACAGGCAGTTGCAGAGATGGCTCTAGCAAAGGCCACAGAACGTGTTTGGTGCTGATCTCCATGAACACAGTTGTGATATAGGGTTTATGGGCTCTTGAAAACTGGTCAGCATTTTCCCACGGGTCGGGTCTGGTTTCCAGAGCGCCTGCAGGCACGCAAGTGGGAGGCTCCATGCCTGACTGTATTAACACAGGCATTTGCCTATGTAAATTGATCTTTAATCCTCTGTCTGCATGACGCTGTATACTCTGTGTGACACAGCATTAATGAAGCACTGGATTACCCTAAAATGAACAGACAAGTTTTCTTCCATTCATAGGTGCATGGTATAACAACAGGCAATTATTTCTGATGTAGCAGGACGATTATACAAACCAAGAATGGTGTGGCCTCAGCATGTGCTCCCTTCAGCTAACCCCCTCCCACTGACATTGTCTTTCCTGCTGTCCTGTTTAACACACTAACTGTGCTAAAGCCCCTTTTGGCAGTAACCTTCTCACCCTGCCTGCAAAGAAGCACACACATGGGTCACCTCTCCTGACCCAGACCCAGGCTGTGAGTGTGTGGTTCTACACTCATCTACTTCTGTGTGTCCACACTGCCTGAAGGCCAGGGCTGCCCTGCTTTTTTGGTGGCAGCTGCTTTGAGACAGTTTGATCTACCAGTGTCTGCCCGCCTGATGTCTCCGAGGCAACGTGGTCCCCAGGGAAGTGGGATGTGTTGCCATAGCAATGCAATGCTCTCAGCGGCAGCCCCTGCCTCCTTCCATTGACACCATGGAGGGAGAAATTGAGGTTGCTGGAAGCACCAAGTTCTACTGGGGATGAAAAGTCAGAGTGCTTGAAGGATCGTGGCAAGGACAGACACGACAAATGTGTATTTGTAACCCTAATTAAAAACTTTGGCTGGTGCTGCAGCAGCTCTGCCAGTGCCTGCACTAATGCACTGCTCTGAATGAAATTATTTATATCACATTACTGCTCATGATCACGTTTTGCTTTATAGTTAAATTATGAATAATCTTAGGATACTTTTTAATGATGCTTTCACTCCTATTCTGGATGTATTGATTCAGCAGGTTCTTTAAATACAGAGTTTCTGACAGCTGGGCTAATGAAACAAGTATTTTTAAATAACAGAACATTGAGAGGAGAAATAGGGAAAATATTTGACTCTTCATAGAATTTGATGACAGCTCCTTTTCCAGAGATTATGGGAAATATTGTATCACCCTCCTCTGACCTTCACAGGAAAAGTTCAAAGCCGTTGGAGCTCTTTTCAGCAGAAGTTTCCTATTGCTCCAAGGCAAAGATTTATTATTTGCACATTAGTATCTTCCACTAGCCTGCAAGGACAGGACGTCACTAGGTCAGGTATCAGCAAACCAAGAGAGAGCTCTTCTAGAGCTTAAGTGTTATTAACAAAAGGCTGTAAAGGGACGGATCATAAAACACTGCCAAGAAATGATGGAGTCCACAAGCCCCTTGGAGCCACAAAGTCAGTCATGGGTAGGAGCCATGCCTGGTGTGCATCCTTGGACTCTTCCTCTTCTCCTGAAGTTACAACACTTACACAAATATTAGGGCAACAAATCTTGTTAAGCTTTCATAACATCACTTATTTGGAATAAGTGCCTTTGAAAACAGGTAACAATGGAAATGATCAAAACCTACAGGGATTTTTCAGTGTAGGGAAGAACTCCTCCACAACAGTCAAGGACCAAGCACAGTGGGGCTATGATTCCAGAACAGCCCCTGTGTGCACTACCCTAGCACAAGCACTTCAGGCTGACAGAAGGAGCAGGGGGAAATATTGCAAAGATGGAGTGGCTTACAGAGCAGAATGTACAGTAACAACATGATTAATTGCTCACTGCCACCATTTGAGATTTCACAAAAGCAAAACAACAAATCCTTTTGTAAAAGCTTGGAATTTATACACTATAAATAGATAAATATGAAAATAACTCTTGTCATCATTGTGAAAATAGATAAGGACTGTTCCTTCCTAAATAGCTTTTAGTGATATAATGGAGTGTAATAAAGAGGCTTCTATCATTGAAAAAGACTCTTGTTTAATTAAGGAATATTAGAATAATGCCTGATTACACAAAACAATACTTGGTAAAATCTGTATTGAATATTTGTTGGATCACAATTGCTTGTGTTCTCTGAGGAAAGAGATCAAAAGTATTTTGCAGGTATTTACAGGATAACTTAAAAAAAGGATATTTTTGAACTGCAAGGCATTGATTGAAAGGGTTTCCAGAGCCATTCAGAACACAGACATCTATGCATGTCACTGATACCACAGTGTGTTAAGTGTAGGGAGGTTCCTGTGTTTTCACCATTAGTCTCACCTCCCTGGCTGACCTGGCATTACCAATTAGAGGCTTTAATAACCATGCAAGGAAAAAATCTTTAAAGATTTAGAGATGACTAATGCCAGCGTGGCTGTGAGGAACCTCAAGATCCTTCTGTATGGACACTAGATGTCAATGGAGAGACACTTCAAACCAGCTGCAACAAAAGACTGTGCCGCTGCATTCTCTAAAACCATATTCTTAATTTCCTCTTTTTTTTGAATACAACTCCTTTGGGCTGATAGCCTTGGGAATTAAAGTCACAAAAAACCCCACAAACCCTTAGGAGGGGCACTGTACACAGAACACCCACCCAATTAGTTTCTGATACAGACATAATATAAGTTGTAGTTGAAGGCAGCAAGTATTTTTCAGTCCTACAAACCCAGCAGTTTTTTGCTGAGACAGACAATGAGGGACCTAACTATGGAGAGGTGGCCTTATAATCCTCTGCCTTGGATGCTGAGACCACCTCTTCCTTGAGTGAAGACATAAAACATCAAATACTTTTATAAAATTTAAGGACTTAAGCTGAGTTGGAAAAAATAGCCTAGGAGAAGCTTCACATCCCCATTATCCTCCCCTGAGATATCCAGGCCTCTATCAATATTTTTATCACGCGTGCTAAAGCACAGCATGAGAAGAGTGACAGAAAAATGCAATTGGAACTACTTACCAATGTTCTCTGAAAACTGAAAGCTGGTTAACTGAGCTGCATGCTGAGTTGTAAGTTTAATTAAAACACGTGCTAACAGCTGTAATAGAGCTCATAAAGGGTTTTCAGAGTGAAATATAAAATGTTGGGGATTTGGTGGATAAAGCTCATTTATTACTGTTGTAATTTACATTTAATACTGCAATTTTAGTACTTGGAATTAGCCTATACACTGTGCTGAGCTGGTGAAATGAAGCCCTCACATACTGTCCCTCGTAGCACTCGTGCTCCTGTGTGGCAGTTCTGTGCGTGGGGTGGACCTGTGAGCACCAAAGGGTGGGGGCATAAACCCCTGGAACAGTGACATGTGTTAAGGGCTTCTTGTGGTTACCATAAAACGAGGCCAAAGAGCAAAAATGTCACAACTCCCGACTCTGGGAGGAGGCTCAAGGTGGAGATAAGCAAGATGGAGAGAGGGGTAGGTTGTGGATTTGGGGTGAACCTCAGAGGTGAAGTTTCGGCTGTGGTTATTTGACAAGAAGCTAGTGGGAGACTGCCAAGCTGCGAGAAATGGGTAACAACATTCAGTGGACAAAGGTGACAATGGAAGCTGTGAAAACAGGAGCTGTGGTGGCAGGGGCAGAGCAATGTGTCTGAGCTCATACTGCTGCTCCATGGCACGGGCAGTGGCAGGTCAGCTCTGCACCACGGAAACGCTGATAACCTGAACTGCGTCAGCTGGAAATGTGAGAAGACAGGGAGGGAAGGGACAAGTGTGTACATAACAGTAAAAGACAACCCCAGATTTGCAAGCAAAGGCTCAAGGAAGAAATGAATTTCAGAGCTCTTTTTAGGACACACCCCTTAATTTCAACAAACGACTGTTTGAACAGGTTCTGCTGGAAAAGGCAGCTAGAAATTGATACTTCAGATTCGGATTAGTCTTTGAACAATGAACAGGCAGGTTAGTTTTCTGTCTTCTCTTGAAACTAAACAATCTAAAAACCTTCCACCTTTATTTAGTAGTGATGCCCATCTGCTGTAAGGCTGACATAGCCACTCCAGCAGGGCCAGGGCTGTCTGGTGGGTGACTGGCTACCAGGGGTCATGCACAAAGGTCTATTCCCACCAGCTCCCTCTGCCCAGAATTCCCACCAACCCCACCAAAGAAGTTCTTCAGGGCATGTTTTCAGTGCTGGGGGCAGAAACTAAAGCACAACCAAAGCGGGTACGGTTTCCACTTTGTATGCAAACGAACCAAATCATTAATGAAGTTTTGATTGGAATATCCCCTGTTCACACATCAGAGTGCCATTGTTTAGGGCTTCTTTGACATGGAAACCATAAACTTTGCATCTGCTACGTAGTGTTGCTCAGGTTAGTTTACACAACATGGTCATCCCACATGTCTTATGTTGCAGAGACTACTTTTATCTATTCACACATGTGCCATTTTACATTGTAAGTATGACATGACTGATACTCAGAAATATTTTTTACATCTAGGCAATGGCTAGGACTAATGTTTTACAAAATCAGGCATTTAAAAATTGAAGTTTTCTACTGCCTGAGAAATTGTTATCGTTACCAACAGAACCAGTGTTCTCTGTGTTTGTAAACTAAATTATGCCAACGAAAATAATTTATACAGATATTTCTCCTGAATCAATACTTGGAGATTTATCAACAAATGCAAGCAAGTATCATACCAAGAATTATCCAAACTGTTTTTGATAGACTAAAGGTAGTGGCAAAGTAACATGTTTAAGCTGAAACCAGTATTTATATATATTTATGCAAAAAAATATTTTTTTTCTCCTGTCTTTGTTCTAGTGATACAGTTATGTATCATTTATCGAAATACACAGTACTCAAGCTACTCACTCTAAAAGCAAACAAGAAAAAGATATCCTAAATCTTGCTTACTGCCACAAGCAAACTGGCTTGTTGGAGTACCAAAGCCTTGGTTTCTGAGGTTTAGTACTTTTCTAAGGAGAAAACCAAACAGAGGTAAGAGAAGTAGTTTCATCTGCTCACCACACAAGGATCTCCGCATCCTGGTAGCAAAGCCCAGGATCACTCCATCTTTTGCTAATATTACTTCCCCTGCTAAAATGAAAGTTTTCTGTTCATTATGCACCACGTTACATGATGTCTATGCACATTTGCAGTGACGGGAACAAGCAGTGGGTAGAAAAACAAAGTTTGAATGTTAAACACAGAAAATTTAAAACACAAAACTCAGCATGTTTTTTTTTTACAATGAGGGATGGGCACTGAAGAAACAGATGTCCCAAATGGGACTGGATGGCCCACATATATGCACTGATAGAGGGCAATTGCATATGACACTGGGGTCTTAACCCTTTAGGAAGCACAAGCACACATTGCCCTGAACAGGGTGAGACAGATGAGATAGATATCATTGCATCACCTATGGCTGGTACAGAGGCAAAGCTGTTGTTGCTATTTGGATCGTAGGCAGAACTAACAAGTTGCCACCATGATTGAAATCTAATTTCAAAAGTTGTCGCATGGTTCCAGATCACCTTCCTAATTTCCACGAGTAAAAACCCACTCTCTCCTTCTCTAACTATTGCAGCAATTGTGAACTGTACCCATAACTGAGCTTGGATACAGCTCAGTGCTAATGAGGTGTTGCTTTGAGCAGTTTCTAAAGCATTGGCCAATTGCTGATGATCATTGTCATGCACTCTGTCTAAGTTAGAAAAGAGAATTGAGGCTAATCATTGATTAGTTCCTAAAGCAAATAAAGAAGTTCTCAAAGGTTGATCCATGGATTTTAAATCATTCACTATTGTGTGCAGTTTGTTGGCAAGTGTTTTTGCATCAATGGTGTTTAATACACTTAGTCCAGTTCCCAAAAAGCCTGTTGTAGCTCTCTTAAAGGGAGGCAGTGTCCTCTGATGTTTCCAAAAGGACCATCCTGTGTAGGATATATCTAAAAAGGAGGAACCTTTTTGTTCAATGGTGGAAATATCTACTTGCACAGAGAATTCCACTCTCTTGAATGACCAATGAGTAATATTTGTTGTTGTTTGGTTAATTTGATTGCATATGGTCCAACCTTTGAAATCTGTGGGGATTAAGGTTTTCTATCCTGTATTTGTATCGTGGAAGCAGAGGTTGTTGTGGGTTTTGTTGTTGTGGTTGCTGGGGTGGTTGTTGTTTCGCAATATCTACTTTGAATTTGAATGATAGTTCAACAATATTGTGAGCCCAGAGACAAACCACATAAACAAGTTGTACTACAGTAAAATTGTACCAATAATCCTATTTGTCAAAGGTACAGGGCTTTCTATCTGTAACTGCAGGCTTTAATGCAATGAGGTACACAGAAATCAGAGATGCCTTTTTATAGGTAGTTCTATTAATCATTCAGCATCCTATTTTGATCTTTTCTCCTACTATTCCTTGAAGTTGGTGAATTCCCTCATTCTCTGCATCCCAGCCCCATTCTCCCCCTGTATACACTTTGCTTTTGTGCATAACCACAGTGGAAAGATTTAAACCTCTTAGATCAGGTTATATCCCCATGCTTCCAGTACACTTAACACAAGCTTGAGACCACGGTCATTCTGGGATTTTTTGACCACAACTTAGGAGGAACAGTGTTGTCAGGGTCTGGAACAGCAACAGGAACATTGCATTGCTGCTTGCCATCTCGTGTCAGAAGTAGGATTTCTTGCTGGGGCCTAGTTGTCTCTACCATCCAGCAGGGTACTGTAAAAGAAAAAAGAGAAAACTGCCTGGGCGGGGAAAAGCCAAACACGTTACCCCATCTAAAAAGAAGGAAAAATTCATTGTGAACTAATTGTATATTTTGTATCCGTTATCTTTGTATATAGTCTGGGGTAGGAAGAGCAGAAAAACAAAGGCAAAGTCCTGCTATAGTAGTTTTAGCATCAGCATGCCTGTTTTTAAAGGCAACCAATAATCCAGAAATAAACATCAGGGCCCCCTTTATCAGACCACTGACAGGTCATGATACTCCGAGTGAGGAGGCCCAAAGCTTGCCTGGTGCTTACAATTTTATTTTCTTTCTCTTTAAGGGAACCTGGATTTCTCCCCAACCCGTAGGAAGTTTTTGGTTTCTCTTTTTTTTTTTGCTGCCTGTTCTACTCCATTCACTGTCTCTGCAATGTGAGCTGTTGATTGACCCTTTCATGTTCTGTGGGGGATTCCCAAAGACAGTGCCTGTCTCCAGAGTTCATGCCGTTGTTCTTGCGTATAGGGAGGCTCACCTTTCTTTTTGTCTCTTATGACAGTAGCAGAAGTACAAGTTCTCCCATGGCATCTGAAGGATTTTTGCCCTTCACGTTTAGCTTTGATGGGTAGTTTAACCTGCTCATTAGAATCTGTCCAGCCAATATCTCTTGCATTTTTTATCATACAAAAATTCTGCCCAAAGAGAAATCGGTGTTCTCAGCTGACTGACTTGTAACCAGATTGATATGCCCATTTACATAAATTTCATCTCTCTGACTTATCAAATAATCTTTTAGGTCTGCTGGGGCATCCCTTAAAAGAGGTTTTATCATATCAGGGTTCACTTCTGCAGTGACTGGGATGTTTCTGTCAGCACAATCATACATTGCCTGTAAACAGGCTGCTTTTGTAATAGCAGTTGACAAAGCAACTGAATTAATATATATAGCAGATGGGTCCCCCCTATCCCCCACATCTATTCCTCCAGCCCAATAGACAACTCAACTGGTGATAGAATGAGAACAGTTGTTGGGCTTGGGACGGAGATTTAACTGGACTGCTGGACCCCAACACCCACTGGTTTCAGTATCACCCTGTGTATCTCCATCCTGCCAGCTAGCCAATTGTCCCCAATGGGACTGGGTGGCAGATGAGAAGTATAGGCACTGAGAGAGGACTATTGCATATGACAGGGTCTTAACCCTTTAGGGAGCACAAGCACAGTCAAGCCGTAGGGAACTGGGGGACTGGAACAGAAGTTAAGGGTAGAAAGCAAAAGATATCTTAACAACAGAATGTACCTCTAGTAGTTAAATCAAACAACAAAGGTGACCATTAACATTTTGACAACTTACTTATTACCAAGTTTTGTACTAGTTCTAGACCATAACTATTGACTTTAAAGGATCCTATAATCTTAAAACTTAACAACAAAAAACTGCTTAATGTTGAGTTTACTAATAAAGACAATAAAGGAGTTAATACCTCTTACCCTTGCCTGACCACAGCTGGGTGTCCCTGGGTGAGTCTTAATTCTTGAGAATCAATCTCCCTGTCAGGTGTCCCTGCTGGAGAGGAGAAGGTCCAGCAACCTCCTGGGAAAGTGTACAGGAAGTCTGCCAATCAAAGATGGGACCAGGCTTTTATACAATAAAGTGGATTGATTGCTGCCATTTAACTATTTAGCCATACCTCCAACATCTCTCATTGGAGAACAAAAGGAAAACAGTGGAAAAAAACCCATAAATGCCTTGTTCTCACCAAGCAAACTCTTTTGTTTATCTGTTTGTTCTTACTTTAGCTCTGTTTCAGGTCTAGTTTTGGCTGGGCTGGGCTCCATGTTCTTCAGCACTGGAGCACAGCTGGTTCTATGAACATCAACTTGGCCTTGCTAGGCCCTTTCCTTTCCCATGGGAATCTTTCCACTCCATGCCTGGGCCTGTAAAATAGACAGACAAAAGCAACTGAATCATAGAGTGAACCTGAGGCAGGTATATTGAGAGATGGAGCGTCCTGCTACAGCAGACCAAGAGAAGTGGGAATTTTTAAATCTTTTTATATCTTAAAATAAAGACAGGATACTTTCCGTTCATTAAGATGTGGCAGTCAAAATCCCCCAAGGAAATGTGTTGGAGAACAAAACATCATAATTTTTCTGCTGTGTAAAACCATGGTGAGCCCACATTTGGAGCTGTGGAGACCAGACCTGCACACAGTGCTCATGAAAGGCGCAGTGAAGTTGAGCAGTTACAGGAAAGAGCATTTAATGTGATCCTGGGGATGAAGGAGCTGCTTTTGGAGGACAGACTAGTAAGACCATCAAGCCTTAACCTGGAGAAGGCTGCAGCAAGGTAATACCAAGGTTTACAAAATCACAAATAAAACACATGCAGAATTCACCAAAATTCACCAAATCCTGCAATACCAGGAGTAGGGGGCATTTGGTAAATCTGGGAAGAGAGTTTCAAAAGTGAGGAAAGAGGTGCTGCTTTATCTAACAGGTATTTAACTTCTGGAACTTGTTGCTGTGAGACACCGTGGTTCAAAACAAGATGAGAGAGGCATGAACAGCAGTCCTTGAACTGGAAACAGAAAGAAATAGCCAGGGATGTGCCCCCTGACATATCTACTGGAACCACTGGAGAAGCCAGAGGATGACATGGGGACCAGGCTGCACACAGTAGACAAGCTCATGTGCCCTCCCCGAGTAGAATCTCCTACCCTCCTGTCTGAGACAGGAGACAGGGACAAGCAGTCTTTGGCTGCAGCACACGGGGGGATGTGGAAAATGTGACATCCTGAGGTTTACAACATTCTGTGTATGACTGTCAAACGGCTCTGTTTGTCCTCAGCACAATGGCCCCATGATGGAGGGCTTTAAAAACCTGCAGGGAGCTTAAGTAGTTACCAGGCAGGAACCACAGGAAAATGGCTAGAACTGTCAAAACTGAAGCATCCACTGACATTCAAAGCCACTGCACAATCTACTCTTCAAGCATTTTGTGCCAAAAGCATCCCACAGCACTGAGCTCCACAAGCCAGCAGGGTGAGGGCAGGATTTCACTCTGCAGAAGGCCCTGAATGGAGCTTGCAGGGAGGACTGCTCTGGGATGTGACCCACTTGAGAGGGTTTGCTAGTGTGTCACCTGCAACAACATGCAAAAGCAACACTCATGGTAATTAATCTAAGTTCCCTCGACCAAGATACTGTGTTTTCTAATACCAACCATCAGAATATTTAGTGTGTTCTTGCATTATCCTTGTACTGAAGTACTTGCAGCAAATTTGATGGCAAGCATAATTAATCCAAGATGTACGTATGTTTATACAGTGTCTGAGCTCTGGCTGGTGCTGACAGGTTTATGAGAAGTAAATTATTACTTGTTATAAAGGGATTTATTTTACTTTTAAGGAGCCAGTCTGGAGGTTTAATCTGATTACTTTTCCCTAGTGCAAGACTACACAGACTATTTTGCTTTTCCACTTGAAGCTTTGCTGTTCCTGCTAGTACGCCAAGCACGGAAGCTCCACCATAGTTTCACTAAGGGTGCATCAAGGGAAGAGACCTCAACATTTGGGAGCACAGACACATGATAAATGTGAGAATAGCTTTCAGATACTAAGAAATTATTAGGAGAAAATATCATACTGAGAACAAATTTGATAGGACTGCTGTGAGGACCAGCTTCATCAGTTACACAGGTTTTATCTAATTCCATACTGGGTGCTGAATACACCACAAAGGCAGCAGAAAGAAATTGCATTGGTCATGCTTCATCAATTAAACTCGGTATTATAAAAGGGAGCAAATTAAGGCTGCAATTGCATTCCCTAATTTATTTTCTACTATTATTTTAATGTGGGTGCTTATTATAGTAATAATTTAAAAAGCTGTGCAAATTCAGGGTGAAAGAAAGCTCATGATGAGCTGTATGTAGGCACAGCAGGCAGTGCTACCATTAACTTGATCACAGGCAAGTCTCTTGTGCCATCAGTTCTGATGCTCACAAAATATAAAGGTATATGAAGAAGTGGGATAAAATGTGGTGTAAACCAGCTTGAAAATGTGCTTTATGTGACCTTGGATGCTTTTTATTTTGTCTGTTGACCTTCAGAAAGAGGCTAAACAGAGCTCTGCTGTTTACTTGCCTCTGAAGCTGATTTGTTATGTGTGGACATATAAATATCAGAAGGCTAACACAATGTAGCTCTTCAGAGACTTAACAATATTTACCAGTAACACATTTTTTCATATAAATAACCAGATTTATATCCACAGGCACAAATGAGAGAAATTGTCAACAACTGTTAAAAGCTAATACAAGAGCTGACTGATGCCAAAAGCAGGCAACTGTCAGGTGGCTGGCTGTTTCACGGGAGTGGGAAAGAAAAATAAGTGTATTCCCTTGGAATTAGACTTTGTCTTTCTTCCTCTGACCCTGCTTGCCAAGGCTTTTCATTAGTATTTTGTTTTTTTCATTTTTGCAGCATTTTTTATATTTAGTTTTTACCTCTTCCCCACCAGTAATATCTTCAGCACCCAGATGGCAAAGGAAAGATCTCATCAGAAATCTTAATCTTGTGGGGGACTAAGCAAATACAGTTTTCTTGTTGATCAGAACCATTTCCCTGTACCAGTTCTATCAGTAGTTAAAAGTATATACGTTGAGCAGTGACTGTACTCTTGTATTGTTTGAGACCACCAGAAAGATAATATGGTAGGAATGGTAAATGAAGAATTGGTATCAATTATCTTATGAGAAAAGGGATGCAGCAATTGTTGTGCCTGCTGTAGAAAAGAACAAAAATTAAGAGAAACAACAACATGCAAAATCTCCATATAACCAGATGAGATGTGGCAAATCTACTTCCTGTGCGTGTTTTTAATTTGTTCATTTTGTAGGGATACCAGATGTAATCTTACTCTGCATAAAAATGTGGGAGCTGTATTTTGGAGAACACCTTTTACCAGGGAGGCTGGGTGCTGTAGTAAGTGCCACGAGATTTCCCACTGGCCTCCCTCACAGAGAATAAAGCCAGTAAAAGCACTGACTGGGGTGTTCTGGGACCTGCTGTTGTGCCCTCCATGCAACAGCAACGAACAGACTATCTTTGCATGGGAGTGTGGCCAGAGCCATCTGGATGAGCGAGGGGACCCTTTGGCACATGAGCAAGCACAACACAGTAAATTGCCTCTGCCAATTCTGGCCTTCTAAGTGAAATGTTGTATTTTGAGTACAAGTTGATTTCTGCCCTTTTATTATTGAAACAAAAGAAGAATGAAATAAAAATATTTACACTGACAACATGCAGTGGCGTCACTAAGCCAACATTCCTATTTCCCTTGACTCATGTTTGCACAGGCCTATTTTCTTCCAAGACCAGCTTCCCAGCAACGTCAAACCTTACGGGTTGACAGCTCCACGCCACGCAGCCCATCGTCTGCCCCTGGGCCTCTGCCAAACCTCCCTGGGCAACACAAACAGGTAACAGGTTTTGTACAAAGGATACAAGCAAAAAATCTGAATACAGCATGTCTAAGAACATGTAAGAGGTGTTGCCAAAAGCTGACACGTGTAAGTAATTAATGAGATGTTTCACTTTTCTGAAATTCTTCATCTTTAATGCTCTTGGGCATTCAGTAGATTAATACTATTGCCACCATTTCACAGATGGTGACATTATGGATTTAATAAGCTTTTGCCAAAAGGTGAGAAGACTTGCACACTTCTGCTCTTGTGCTCACTACTTTTATGCTCACTACTTTTAAGAATATTTCTTCAATGACTTAATTTTTAAAAGGAATCAGAGTGTTTGAAGGTCCTAAATCTAATTCTAACTAAGAATTACATCAAGATTTAGATTAGATGCAACCAAGATCAAAGAAAACCTCCTTCTCCCACCACTGGGAGAGCTTTGAAACACCCTCACAGTCACCGTGATGAAAGAGAAGAATAAATTAGCATATGGGGTCCCTGATGTGAAATAAACGAAGAACAACCAAGCAGCAGTGACAGTGTCCTGCGTCATCCACCTCTGGAGAATCTGGCCACTGGCTGGTGAGAAGGTAGCATCTGTGTGACCATCCACAGTGAACCTTTTCCCCTTCCAACACCAACACAGTCAGCTTCTCTCCAAAGGTTTGCAAATCCTTCAGTCATCTCAGCTTCTCTCAGGAATAGTGTGGCCAGCAGGACAAGGGCAGTGGTTGTCCTCTGTGCTTGGCACTGGTGAGGCTGCACCTCAAATACTATGTTCAGAGAAGGGCATTTGAGCTAGTGAAGGGTCTGGAGCACAACTCTTACGAGAAGCAGCTGAAGGAACTGGGGTTGTTCAGCCTGGAGGAGGCTGAAGGGAGACTTTCTTGCTCTCTACAACTACCTGAAAGGAGGTTGGAGCGAGGTGGGTGCCAATCTCTTCTCACAAGTAACCAGTGATAGAATAAGAGGAAATGGCCTCAGTTTGTGCCAGTAGAGGTTTAGATTGGATATCAGGAAAAATTTCTTCCCCTTCAGGGATTTCAAAGCCGCGTAGATGTGCTGCTTGGGGACATGGTTTAGTGGTGGACTTGGCAGTGCTGGTTTAACGGTTGGACTTGATCTCACAGGTCCTTTTCAACCGAAACGACTCTGTGATTCCATGGAACTCCGCACGAGCCCGTTCCCAGTCCCCCGGGCGGGCGCCGGGCGATGCCAGCCGGCTCTGCGCGGCCAGAACCGCAGCCCCCCGCACCGTCCCACAAGCCGATCCAAACCACCGGCGCAGGCCCCCCCGCCCCCGCCCCCGCCCCCGCCGCTCCGCCGACCCGCTCCCGTCTCCCGGTCCCCGCCTCCCGCGGGGGCTCCCGCGGCCCCCCCTGCCGCGCGCGCCCCCCCTCCTTCCTCCACTTCGGCGCGTGCGCGGCCATTGGCCTCGCGCCCGCTCCCGCGCCTGCGCAACCGGCGCCGCTCCCGTCTTCTCCCCCGCCCCCTCCGGCGCGGCTCGTGTGACCGGAGCGGCGGGAGTCACTCAGCGCCCGCGGAGGGAGGCCCCGAGCCCGCCACAGCCGGCCGTGGAGCGGGGGAGGCGGCGGCCTCCTCGGTCTCCGGCACCATGAGCATCGAGATCCCGCCGGGCCTCACCGAGCTGCTGCAGGGCTACACGGTGGAGGTGCTGCGGCACCGGCCGTCCGACCTGCTGGGCTTCGCAGCCGAGTACTTCGCCCGCCTGCGGGATGCCCGCGACCAGGAGGCGGCCGGCGGCGGCCGCAAGCTCGTCAGTTTCGACGGGGAGCCCATGCAGACCGAGTCCAACGGCGATGAGGAGCCCGACCGCGGCGACGAGGACTCCGACTCCGACTTCGAGCGTGAGTACCGGCGGCGAAGGGAGGCTGTGAGGGGCTGTCCGTGGCGGAGAGGGGCGGCGGCTGCCCGTGGCTGCGGAGAAGGGCCAGGAGCGTCGGGCTCCTGCCCCCGCGGGAGGAAGCAGCCCGGAAGGCCGGACGGGCGCCTCTGCTACCCCGTCCCCGGTGCTGCTACCCGGGTCGCTCTGCTCCGGGCTGCAGGGCGAGAGCGGCGGGATGGATTGAATGGGGGAGAGAGGCTCCGGCCGCCTCCTCCGGCAGTACCGCGGTACCGGGGCGGGTGCTGCCGGCCGCCTCCAGCGGGGTCCTCCCGCTGTGGCTCGGTGCTGGGTGTCAGCTGCGCCGAGGGAGGCTGTGCGCCTGCAGCACTGTCCGCCCGGGTGAAGCCCCGCTCGCTCTGGCATTAGGCCGGTAGGCTCCGGTAAGAGACTGGTTCCCTGCGTGCGGTGTCAGGGAGCAGATGTACGGAGCTGCCGGCAACGGCCAGAATTGCGCCTGGGGACTGACCCGAGTTATCGGAGTGAATTGAGCATACTGCCAAGCATGTGATGTGAAAGATCATGTGTTATTGTGCAATCTTTTCTACTTATCTTTACATTTCTGTTTTTAAATCATTGTGGACAAGAGTGTTGTGTGTTGTTTTTTTTTTTTTTCCCCTGAAGCTAGGGATGTTTATTGCCACTGTGGTGTGTTTAAAATGGTCCTTATAAAGCACGGAAATAACTTTTTAATATGGTACTACACAGCAAAAATGCAAACCCACCTGTATACTCCTGTTTATACTTACCTGATCAGATCAATGGAACACCACCTGTGATACTTCTAGTTTTAGTCTGTGCAGGTTTACTCTGTGTTGTGCAATGTGCAGTGTTTACAATTTGGACTGTAATTGACCTTCAATGCAAGAAGTTATTTACATGTTTGTTCATGGTCCTTCTTGGCACACCCAACATTTTGGACCTGAAATTGCTGAGTACTCTCTCACTGTTACATTACTTAAGGGGAGAGGGAAAGGTGGGAAAAGATGTGGTTTCCCTAAGATTTCAATGCCCTCATTTGAAGGTCTTATGCCCTTGACCTATAACATTAATAAAGGTTTGTGACTTTTAGTGATAGAGGATCCTCTTTTAGACCATCACCTTCTGGATGCAGTGTGCTCTTATATCTGTGCTCTGGTTATTAAAGAAACAAGAAATTAAACTGTGGAATGAATCATTGTTTTTATTAAGTAACCATTAAGAGACCAGCTAATTTTTTTAAAATGTGCAGTATCTCAGATACAGTGTTTTCCTTAAAAAAAAACAACCAAAAACTGAACTAACAACAACATAAAAACCCCTCTGCTCCACCAGAGCTTTTAATGTCATTGAAAACAGCTCTTGTATTTCTTGGTCAGTTTCTTGTTTTGGGTCTTGAAAGATCTTGGTCAGTTTCTTGTTTTGGGTTTTGAAAGATCTTCTCCAGGGAAGTAAGTGTAAACTTTTCCTGATGAATGTTGGCAACGGCAGCTGAAAGGATCCTCTGAAGTTAAATATTTTCAGATAAAAATCTAAAAACTTGATGGTGGCAAAGAACTTTTCAATTATAGCTTTATGTGGTGAGGCTGTCCAAAGCAGAAAAGGTGGTTCCTTTGCTTCAAGTTTCTGCTCATCATCTTTCTATCTTAGTCAGAGAGAAAATTAAATTAACGAGGCTGGCCAGTGTCGCTTGTGCTAGTCAGAACCCTCGAGGCAAGTGGCACTGTCAGTAATGTTGTCTTGCTTCTTATCTCAAAACCCTGCTGTTCCTGCCTTACAGTTTCAGTTTCCAAGACCAGCGGGACGGACAGCGCCGTGTTCTACTTAACAGACCCTGTGTCTCCAGCAGGCGAGGGGAGGGTCTCTATCTGGGCAGGGAAACAATTATGTTGTTTAACGTTGTGGGGGCAGTCAACCGTGCTTATGTGTTTTTTAAGATTTCTGTTGTGACTGTTGTCATAGAAGGCTTTGTTAACAAGCCGATGTTAAGTCAGAGGTTCCGGTATCTCTGTCCTCTATGAATTTTAAAGAGAGGAAAATACTTCTACCTTGTTGTGGAAGGCCAGATCCTGTGTGCTTACAGACTGCTTAGCATTTAGAGGACTCTTAAAGATAGAGAAAACATACAAAATGAAGAAGTTTCAGGTAATCTCACTGGTCATGCCCTAGTACTGTTTACTAAGATTGCATTTTTTCCTCTTGGACAATTTAGGAAAGACAGCAATTAATTTCGTTTTGTTTTCCTAGCTTAACACTTCTTTGCCTTTGAGTTGCAAAGACAGATCAAATTGATGTTTAAAAATGTTTCCATGGCTGTTTTAAAATATAAAGATGAACAATGGTAGTTTTGTAAAGTATTATGTTAAGGAAATTTAAAGCTGGTTTAAATAATTAACCTGGTTGCGTATGTTGGGCACACGAAAGATGTCTGCACAAATAATTGTCTTTGTTTTCATGTTTCTCCTTGTGGTACAGTATTAAATGCAACTACCTCACTGGGCTGCACTTGCACACTATGAGTTAGATAACACTTTGGATAAGTTATCTGTTTTTTGGATGCTTTTGAGTGCATATTGTGATAGAAGGGAGAAATAACTTAAAATCAGGATGAGCTCTTGGCCTTTGGTATAAGACATGTGGCAAATGTCTTCATGTAGTCATAGTGACACCAGTGGTTCCCTTTCTGCTATAATGGCACTCCATCAGTGTGGTAAAAGTCACTGAAAACAGCTAGACTACAAAAATAAAAGTATTTTCTTGTGATACTTAAGAAATTACTTCCAGGTTTATGTTTATTCTCTGAAAGCTCTGGAATTTCATCCCTGTTTTTAATCGGTTTGTGGATATGTGACAAAAGGATGTCAGGATGTGGCTGTTCAGCAGGAAGTGGAGTGTAAGGAGTGCGTGGAAAGAAAATTATGCTAGTGAAAGGGGAAAACCTCCAGAAACATTTATCCAGTGGGCTAGAGCATAGGTTTTATTCATACGAAGCTTTCCTGAGAGCCTTTATTTGATCGGTATACCTGCAAAATTGACAAATGCATAGAGTTGGGAAAAGATGCTAAGTGACAACTTGAAACATCAGGCTGAGGACATTACCAAGGATAGATGTGTAGTTTCAAACTGTGTCCTTGACTATGACACTTGCAGTTTTAAGAAGGAAGCTCTGAATGGATGTGTTAAGGCTGTGAAATTAAAGCCACAGAAATAGTTTGTCCACTGTTTGAGGATGAGTCATGGCTTTGGGCCATGTGAGCTGCACATCTGAAGGAAGGCAGGCAGCTTCCTTCCCTGGCAGCAGAGGCAGTTGCACAAAGGTGCAAGGTGCTGCACCCGTTACCTTTCCATTTGATGTCTCCTTTGTAATGGTAATCAGTTACTTCAAAAAAACCCCACCCGTGTTTATTCTTGGAGAAATGAAGTATAACTAATACTGGAACTGAAGTATTTTTGGGATTATATACCAGCTTGGGCAACTTGGATGTTTTAACCAATGACAAAGATTTCAGTGCAAACCTGTTTTTTCCTTCCAGGGTTTCACCTTGATATTGAAGGAAGGATTGTGTGATTGTGATTCTGGGAAGGATTGTGTCTGTGATTCTGTGATTGTGCACTTTTCAGCTGCTCCCTCAGCAACAGAGAACACTTCTTAATAGATTGCTTTAGTAAGAATTCTCCTCAGTGTACTGTATTTCTGTGGAGGAAAATGATGCATATGAATCTGGATGAACAGGTGGAAAGATCTTGTTTAGTTCTGCACTGCACTTCTCAGTTAAAATTCAAGGATTTGCTAAATGTCATATTTCAAACATCAATAGGACATCCGAGCAGAAGGGAGTGGGGAAACACACTTTTACATCATTGGGTCTGGGACAGGTTACTGAATAAGGGTTCAGTCCATCTTTAAAATCTTGATCTTTTTAATTGTTAAAAGAAGTGCTTAATATTATATTAAAACTGTTTCAAATTACTGTTGTTCTTAAGCATCATTTGCTTATGCTTTTTTATTCTGTACTTGGCTGGTATGTCCTGTGGGATTCCTCAGGAATGACTGTGTTACATCAATCACAAGCCATTTATGCTCTGTCTACATCAATTTATAGGTCAGGCATAGCTCCGTGTTGTTTTCTGGAAATAATTCAAGGAAATTTATTGAATGAAAGAAGTCAGATGATGTCAAGACTTTTGAAGGCTAGAATAAGAATAGTGGTCCTGCAGAATACTGTTCACATTTTCAGATGTAATTCAGATTCATGGGTTATTGCAAGTGTTTCTGTGAGATATGATCACCTTTACAATGGAAGTACTTTTTAGTAGTACTTTCACCTACTTCCTCCATAATTTTTAACTTACTGGGAATAAAGCACAGTAGCTCTCTCCTCACTCTTTTCATTTTTTGGCTCTTAACATTGAAAGAGCCTCTCTTTGCAGCACATCTTTCTTACAGTAGTATTGTATTGTTGTGGTGCAAATTCAGTCCAAAGAATACCTGCTCTATTTAAAATCTAGGTAGCACGGTGGGCATTTTTATAATCTGATAATTGCTAGTGCTACATATTTATTTTTTTTCCCTTTGAAATCTGATTGACTGGCTGGTGGTTTAACACAAGATGTTCTGCGCTCTTCTTAAGTAGTCTCTAGATTTTTTTGGAGGTGGAGGAAGAAGATCTAGATGATGATCTAACTGTGTTACACCTGTGAGTTTAGTACACAAAGAAGGAAATGCACACGCTTTTATTAACATGTTTATTAAGAGAATATGTGTAAGCAAGCCTAGCAACCTGAAGGTCTACAAGAATCTTTAGTTTTATTTATTCTTTGATCTCCATCAATTACATGAAACCAATTATAAAGCAAAGTATTAGCGATGGATCCAAGTTGATAATGTTTTAAAGGGAGTATTTTTCTGCATATATTTTTCTAATTTTAATATGTGTTGACAGCATAGTATCTTGAATGTGTTTAACATAAAAAATACCAAGTGAAAGACTACCATTGTGCAGCTGCTATACTTGCATGTCTTTGCTTTTGCAGAGACAGTTTTCACTGATTTAAATCTGAAAGATTAAACAGAGTAACTGCTTTTAATACTAAAAGAATCCCACTCCCTGTGTACATCTTGTTCACACACGAGAACTCTGAAGATAAACTAAGTATTAAGGAGAACTGATTTCACTTCTCTTTAGTTACTGGGACAAAATATCTAAAGCTAATTTTCCTGGAGGTCTTTTTGCTTCTGTATTTGCTTATCACAAAAGACTTGCTTTTCAGTATTTGTGTTCTTAAGATTGTACTTATGCTACTGCAAGATTAGACTAGATCTTTTTTATAACCAAGTGATGTAATTGTAAGGAAATCACCATTTGTACCTCAATGGAGACTGAGGGAGGGTTTAATCAGTAATAGTCAGGAAAACTAAAATTTAATTAAAATACAGGTGTAATACATTGTTCTTTCCGAGACAGTAAAAGAACTGAAGGTATGAAGTGAAAGGATAAAAGGTGCTGGCTGGCTGAGGAACAGAGAATTGTAGGTGACTTGTCTGAAGTTTGCAAGACACCACTGGACACTGCTAAATGTGTATTGGTTTACATCAGGAAGCAGGAGCTTCTACGTTAATTTTAAGAGGTAAATTTCTTGCAATTTTGGCATAGGATGCTTACAGTGTTATTTGTAGCATCCTGTCATCAGCACTGTTGTTTTTCCTATAGCATCTATTAGACAGTTCTTACAGTCTCTGAAGTATGATATCCTCTTACTCCAGTTTGCTCTCAGTGGCCTGACATAATCATTCTGCTTTCCTTAAGTAATCTGTACATCCTAAAACGTGATGCAGCAAGCACTACTTAACAGATAGAAATTTAAAAGACTCTTTTTATCTCTTGCATGCTGTTAACTTTTCATTTGACTGTTAAACTTAGCTAGGATCAAAAACTCTTTCAGGAAATACTATAACTATATAGAAATTAAATTCTAGAGTCAGTTTCTGCTCTTTCAAGATCCTGCTGGTGCTTTGGACAAATGGAAACTGTTACTCTGTTTCTGGAAAGAGCCTAACTAGCTATAAAGGAAGTGGATAGCTAGCCTTTGTAAATGATTGCTGAATTCTTAAAAGCTTTGTGTTTCCATGTTGAAAAAGTTTATTGTAAGAAAAACTGTATGAAACTTCTAAAATTGGATTCTTCTTGCTGGTTCTAAAATTAAGCTAAAGGAAATGATTGTATTGCAATACTACATATTGTACCAGATATCTTTTTAGCTGTGCTATTTTTTTCATTGAATAAACTAATATTAGAGTGCTGAGACAATTCTGTCAGTGTTGCAGAGTGCCATCTTCCTCTCTTCCTAATACTGAAGTTTAGTTGTACTCTCTTACCTAAAATAGAACAATGGAGATCTTGGAGAAGAGGAGGAGACAACAGAGAACAAGCTCATTTCAAATTATTCACCAGTCAGTCGTTAAAATGCATTAATGTTTAACAAAGAGCAGTTGCTTGTTATTCAAATGAAGGCTGGAAGTGTAGCCAAGAGGAGCTATGAATGTTTCTCACTGGCTTTAGTAACGTTTTCAACTTCATGAATGATCATTCATATCTTTTTGTGAAAGAAGAGGAAGGCAATGAGAGATAAAACTGTAACAAATGTACTGGTTCCTCTCATAGAGGGATATTGTTCTTGTCTCTGTAATGGTCCTTTAGATTCCTCTAGATATGCTTCTGCATCTTTGTGATCCATATCTGGCTTTGTGTCAGTACTACTTTGGTATGTAACAATTGTTTGGTGTTTTTTGATACATCAACATTCTTTGATTCACTTAGGTTTATTTTATTTCCTGAGGTACCATCAGTCCCACAGCAAATTATGTGTACTCTTCAGTACTCTGCATTTTTAATATCTTTATACATCACTGTGATACGAAACACAAGGTAAATCAAAAATCCTAAGGACATTGGTTAGAAATGTAACTAGGGTGGGATTTGAGAAATCTGAGTGTGGACAAAACACTGATACATAAGACACTTGCACGAAGATACTAACTATACTGAGGGATGTGTGCCTATGAGATCCTTTAATGCAAAAGGATCCTTTTCTTTTGAAAGTACAGCTCTGAACAAGGGACTATTGGGTGGAAACTCCAGAAATCTGTTACATGGAACAAGCAGGTGCTTTGTGGTCATCTGCGTTTTGCTAGTGAGGTTGTGAAAATGGTGGTGATCATGGCAATGTTCTCTGTGTGCTTTAATGGGTAGGATACCTAGAAAAGAGAGGTGGTTTAGAAGAAAGCAAGCCTGTCTTACAGTGATACTGCTGGGATTTGACCTCTGTTTCATAAATATACCATAATTACTGTGTAATAAAGCTCAGCATTGTATTAGTAGCAGTTTTGCTGTTAGTAAATGGCATTTCTTTTCTATATAGAAATTGCAAACAATGAATAGTGGCAATTCTGCTCTGAGTGTGGACTTGGCAATTACCTTCAGGGGAGAAGACATCTCCAAGAGCAGCCTGCCTTCAAGGCATGTGGGTGAGACTGCAGGTATCCCTTCTGTACCACTGCTTTTATGATAATTGAATGACAAAACCAAACAAACTGTTTTTTTGTTTTTTAAAAAAAAATTAAACCAGTCTCTGTTGCCTCCTTCTGTTTCCTGCTAACTCTCTGAGGGTGGCATGAAGAGCAGCTTTGCTTCTCAGAAATGATATTCAGCCTGAAAGAACTCCATTTCCAACTGACATGATGTCAGGTTTTGTTCTGAGGTCATCTTACAAAAGTCTGGAACACTGCACTCCTTTTTGGGTGCTGGTGAAGTTCAAACCAAGATGGTCCATGATCAGGGGCCTTACCAGCAAAATTGAGCAAGTTGTCACAAAATCTCTCTAAACTGTTGTGTGAAGAAGTTTTAGGGTTGCAAGTTGGAGCCCAAGTGGTGGTTTTGGTTCTTCTGTCTGTAACTGTATCAGTCCTTCTCTGAATCTGAGTGGTGTGCAGTGAAAGATTGCTTCTCTTACTGCAGAGCATTCTGAAAACATGCATGGAGTTTGTGTGGGGGCTGAACTGTGTCTGTTGTAGATGAGGATTGAGAAACTACTCGGTAGTTTTCCTATGTATTTCTTAATAAATTGGAGTGATTGCATATTGACAGACTGTTATGAAGCAGGACGTCACAATGGCCCTTCATCTCCATTTTGGTCCTTCCTCCCTTGGGATAGCATATTGTTTTCTGCTTCCTATTGAGAAAACTGTGTTCCACAGAAGAGATTTTAGAAGAAAAATACAAATATTTGTGTGTGGGTTGTTTTATTTTTTTCCTGTTGAGGCTCCAGTAAACACTGCCATTTCTGTGGCAACGCTTGATCGTTCAGGAAGAATTTCTTCCTCAAGGACATGCTGGAGTGTAAGGAGCTGGTCATGGATATGGGGAGAAACTCTCAATGAAAAATGTCTCATGAACAGCCCTGGAATGAAAATTCAAAGATTATGGATTTTCCTCCTTTTTTTTTTTGTGTTGAAAATAATTGTTCTGAAACAGTTTGTTTTTTCAACATTTCATGTTATCAGTGTGTCTTATTAAAATTCATAAGTATTTGTAAGATTCAAAGCTTTATCAGGAATAAGTTATGAAAGATGGCACATTAAAATAGATTAACATTCAGTCTTCTGTCTCTGACACGTTCCTTTGTGGAAGGGTGGGGGAAGATGCCATGTCTTGTTCTAAAATGCTAAAACTTAATACTATTCAGAGTGGTGATGTTACTTTGAATACTCCAGTTGCTCAAACGTATAGAAATTAAACATCACTGGATATAATTTGTATAATGATTTTAATTCTGATTTTGAGATGGTGTAACTTTATGATAAACAACCATAAACAGGGCTCCAGTTTCTTGTCTACTGTATGAGCATCTCTTATATCCCTGTAAAGTAATTTTGTTGCTGCTGAAAACATTTAATAATTAAGGCTTGTGCCTTGTGTTGTTTTTCCATAGTACTGTGGAACAAATAACTATAATGTGGACTGTTTTGGCTACTTTTTTGTTTTTTTTTTCCACTTTCATAGGTTTTACATGCAGACACTTAACTTCTCATAGGGAAAACATTTGCTGTGTGAACCATTTGTTTTGAAGTTGTATGTAATGGTGACTGTGGGGAACTTTCTAGTAGAAAGTTCTGCTACTAAAAAATCAGTTCATCTGGAAGCTGGACCATGTACTACTTGCCACCTGCTGCAGCTCACTTTGGGCAGGGAATTTCTTTTTATTGTTACTGGCATATTTATGTTTGGATGGATGGTCACTTGTGGACTTCAAACATTCATGAGCATAAAAGGGGGTTTTCCCTGCTCTGGGGAGAACATGTAGATTTTTACTATTATCCCTTCGAAGGAAACAGGACAAATCTGTCCTTCACCCTTCCTCTTCCCCAAAATCCTCCTGTGAAAGTGCACAGGATGCAATTACAGGCAGTGAGTGTGGCAGTTATCTGTCAAATTACTTTTTTACATGGATATTATTCTTGTTACAGATAAATGTTT
The DNA here is from genome assembly GCA_020745705.1 of Hemiprocne comata. NCBI lineage: Eukaryota > Metazoa > Chordata > Aves > Apodiformes > Apodidae > Hemiprocne > Hemiprocne comata. The sequence goes on from CM036595.1 coordinate 15,429,731, forward strand.
TAAGTAAGCTTTGCTGCCATCCCCCCTCAGAGCTGAGGCTGTGCTATCTGCTGCAGTGGTGTGGAAGGGCTGGATGCAATTCTTATCTTCCCAGTAGAGCACCAGGCAAGAGTGTTAACATGAAATGCACAGTGAGTTGTGTTCATACAAAGGATCCTGCACCCTAGAGATGAGGGAAACCAAGGCAGAAAACCTGCTGTCCAACACTGTGATTCTGAAGCTACCACCACAGGATAAAATGCTGTAAATCCTGTGCACCTCTTCTATCACTGCTTTAGAAAATTTGTATGTTGGACCCAAGTTGTGGGTTGGTGTGGATTTTTTTTGTATGTTTGGTTTTGTTTTGCTTTTTGTTTTTTAAAGAAAAGTGGACAACCAGTAACATCAGTTGCAAGTATATCTAGAACTCTTTATAAAAACAACTGACCAAGGTTTTCTGGCTTTGATTATAGAATGTGATAAGATGCATGATGCAATTTTTTTCTCCAATGTATTTTTTTTAACATATCACATATAGGACACTAGTTATTTGAATATACTCTTCTTTTAATTTCACAAATCCACATTTTCTGTCTCTTTTTTAAGCACTTAATTAAAAAACCCTGTCAAAATCAGACTTCAAGAAGAATCGGGCCAGCTCATAAAATTTTTGCTTGTTTGACAGAGACTGGTTTGAGAAAGGTCATTCACAAACTGTTTGGGCAAGAGCAAGTCTTCAGTGGTGATTAGGTTTACAGGATAGAGTGTTAAGTCCTAGAAAACCATGACGTGGGAAGGATGCAGATGCTATTGTTGATAATCAGCTGATAGTGTCTTCTGTGACACTGGCTAAGAGGGTTGATACCTATGTTGAGGTTTGCCCAGGAAGTGAATGCTTTTATGTTGCATTAGTAGAATAAGATGCTTTGTATGTTGCAGTAGGGTCATCACAGGAAGTTTTTCTAAATGCCCAAGAGAGTGCTTGGTTTGTAAATATGGATAATGTGCTTCTGATAGGAAATTGCAGAAGCCCAGGCTGCTTCTCTTTGTCCCTTTCTCCCCTTCCTCCTTGAAAAAAACAGGCAAACAAATTAAACCCAAACAGCCCAAAACCTATACAGTGGCTCTGTCAGAATTTATAGTTACCTACCTGGAAAATGGATGTCTGAAACTAGAGGGCTCCTTAATGCATCTATCTCAAATAAACGCAGCCTACAGGAAGGCTGGAGAGGGACCTTTTACAAGGGCTTGTAGTGATAGGACAAGGGGAAACAGTTTCACACTGAAAGGGGCCAGATTTAGATTACATATTGCAAAGAAATTTTTTCCTGTGAGGGTGGTGAGACACTAGCAGAGGTTGCCCAGGGAAGTTGTGGATGTCCTCTCCCTGGAAGTGTTCAAGGCCAGGCTGGATGGGGCTTGGAGCAACCTGATCTGGTGGGAGATGTCCCTGCCTGTGCAGGGGGGCTGGAACTAGATGATCTTTAAGGTCCCTTCCAACCCACAGCATTCCATGATTCCATGACCATCTCCCTTCACCTCCTGGCAAGGCTGCTCCTAATGCAGCCCAGGATATCTTTAACCAAGGGAGTCTTTCTTGGCATATACAAGTGTACTTATGCCCTGATTTAAATGTTGATGTGTGAGATTAGGCTCTGAATCAGCTTGAAGTGATGCTTGATGCTGCTGTTTCTAATTGAAATTCCTCTTGCTCTTTTATACAGAACAAATCAGATGACAGCACAACCCATTCCAGCCTTGTCATATGTAAAAACACGCTATGTTTCATCATCCAAATCAGTAAGGACAGTAGGAATTGGTAATGAAATCAGAAACAACCTAACCAAAGAACTATGGGCTTTTATGCCCTTGCTGTTTTAGTTGTCAGATGCTATTCTTAAATCCTGCCTATGAACTATAATGGTACAACCCTGAGCTCAGGTTGACCTGGCAAGTCTGGCTGTGTAACATCCATGATGGGCAGGCTTCGAAAACAATATACCCTGTCAGTGCTGCTGGTTGTTACTGCTGAGCTTCAGATCTTCTCTTCTGTATTTTTCTTCTGAATTTCTCTTCTGTCATGGTTGTTTCTTACTGTCTGTCATATGAGATACCTGGTTGTGAGAGTGACTCCAATCTGTTTTATCCAAGACTGTAAATAGCTAAGAGGCAAAAGGAAAAGCTTCTTACACTGCATCTCATCCGTAACTGCCCGTGTTAATTCTTCCTTTCTGTTCTGGTGCAGACTTGAGCAGACCAGCTGTATATCACTGATGAAAAAAGTGAAGACCAACCATTTTTTCCTTTGCATTGAAACAGGATGGAAGTGCTGTGACAATTGATCATCGATTGGCTGGTTGTGTGCTCAGGTTGAGGCCTGAAACCTTGCTCTGTCCTCTATTTTTTTTTTTCTTTGGTGCCCTTCCTCCATAAGGTGTTCCAAAATGGTGGTGGGTGTGCAAGTACAGGCTTGAGACTGACCATGTATGTGTGCCCTGCATCTTCCCCTTTGGTGCAATTCTCTTTTTTGTGTTGGAGGCTGCACTGAAGCTCAGTGGTATCTGTTAAGCCAGTCAGTCAATCAGAGGAGGGCACTGGAGTTAGAACAGTTGCATTGCCATGACTTTCTGTTCTGATGTTGCTGCTACTCGTGTAAGTATTTTTGTGGCAACATACCTGTATGCTAAGGAGTTATGATCTTGAAGTTTACTTCTATTTGTGAAAGTGTTCATGATACTATGGCAAAGACAGAGGAAGACAAATTCCCCGAGAAACTGTTTTATTGAAGAACAACTGTTGCTGCCTCTAAGAGTTCTTGTGTCCCTTACCTACCCCTAAGATTTAAGTAACTTGCAACATGTATAAGATCAGTGTAACAAGCAGCTGCTTGTATTGAATAGCTAACTTTAGTTGGTGTTTGTATGTACAGGCACACATTTTTCTCCATACATAGGTTGCTGATCACTGCCCTGTTTGTCAGAAACTTACAGAACAGTAAAAGCTGAAAATACTTGTATGATTGGGAAAATGTAATTTTATGTTACCATGGCTTGTCAAGGATTTGAAGCAAATGATGATGCTATTAGCTTCATGTTTTTTTTTCCTTAAGAGGAAGTAACTTGTTCATTCTACACTAATTCCTGTGATATTATAGAAAGTGTCATGAATCACTGAGCACACCTGTTATTGAATGATTTTATTCAGGTGCCCTTACATGCTTAGTAATTCTCAAGTTTTAGGTTTTATAAATACTTTGAGCTTCACTGCACAGTTTCAGTTGCACTGAAGTTCATTTTTCGTTGTCCTTTTTTGTATGCATGTTAGATCTGCTTAAACATCTATCATTGTGAAAGATGTGGGTGTTCAGTTGTATCCATTTATTTGCTCTCTTTGAAAATTATAGCTGAATATAAACAATATTTTGCTTATAAGCAGTTGAAAGAGCTAGTAAGCAATATTAGGTATGGATGGCATTGTAAAACCGTTTCATTATAGTAAATATTGGATGTTTCAAGATACCTTTTCTGTCCTGATACCACATTATTTAAAGACACTATCAGTCTTAGCAGGACTTTATAATAAGCCTGCCAAGCAGCTGCCAAGTGCAGATAGCCAACATTTACATTCAGTGTTGTGTGATGGTAGCTGTGACATGATTCCAATTAGAAGCTTGGTCTGCATATTGCAGATGTCTTCTGAATATTAATGTGTACTACAGGCAGAGCAGATGGAATCTCTTTAGAATACAATGCAGTGAATGTAAAATTAAGGTTGGGTTTCTGATGGAGACTCAGAGACAGTCAAAATGACTCTTTTTTTTTTTTTTCTTTAGCAATGAAAAACAAACCACAAGAGCATCTGTGTATCGTCACCATCCTTCTTTATGTACAGGAGGAAATAAACTCCTCTTTCTGCATCCAAATAAAAATACAGCATTATGCCTCATTGAAGTTGTCTTAAATGCCAAATGTATCTAGAAAAATATTAGGAATGCATGCAACATTTGCTGTGCCTTAAAATATGCCTCTGCCTAAAGGACAGATATGAGGCAGTAGATAACAGTTGAAATGTAGGATGTCTGTGAGTTATTTGAGGAGTTGTTCATTGAGAAAGGCAGTGTAAAAGTATGTATAGGTGTGTGAGTTTAATTGGGATTTGAAGATTTAAGTGACATGCATTAGAAAAAGTTCCTCCTGGATAGGAGGGGTAGTATAAAACTGGGAAATAAAGAAACAGACCAGAGCATCAGTGGTGCACTGCAACGTGGTGTGTTGCAAACCCAAAATCAGCTGCCAGAAAACAGCAGCGATCCAGCTGTGAAAGTGTGGGGATTGATTGCTTAAGTATTTACCATGCTTCTCTGGCAGTCCTTGAGATACGGAGTAAAGCCTTGGTAGTAGGAATATTTCAGAAGTCTTGGAGATAACAGGCTACGTGTGGTATCGGAACAGAAAGTAGGAGGGTTTCTGTGTGAGTGGGAATTGCAACTTTCCCCTCTGCTGCTGCAGTTGTCTTGTCCTCTCGGGGAGAGAGGGGGGGAGTGGCTGTGTGCAGGGGGAAGAGTTTATAGAAAAGGCAGTGACAGAAGGTGTGAAATATGTAAATCCAGTGCACTGTTTAACTCACTAGTGTTATTATCTAGCTGTGACGTGCTTGTCTCCCACTCTTTTCATACTTAATTTTGTAATAGCTTATACATGGAGCTGTGTAAGCACTAAAGCCAGTGCCAGCAATAGCATTTTCCACTTCATCCATATTGCTTTAATGAAAATGTTCCCTCAGAGCTACATTTGGATTGTTTGGCTATTGCAGTGATATTGTCTGGTTAATATTTATCTCAAAATTACTGGCCTAGCTGTAAAGAAGAGGTTCCTGCCTTCAGCAAGGGTACTTATGTGATACATGCCTACTTTCAGAGAAGTTGGCTGTGTGCTATTCCGGAGCATAATATTTATTTGAGAAGAGTGCTTTTAAAATCTAGACCACAGTGAGACTGAAAGCAGAATTGCCCTTGAGGTTTGGGAGAGGACAGCAGTGACCAGGCATTGTCAGAGTGAGGAAGAGCTGTGTCTGGACCTCACTCAAACTGGGTTTGAAGATGCTGTCTCAGACCACAGGTGTGGGTGCTATTTCCCTTAGGGAGGAATGTTGAAATTGCCTGGTGCATCTGACTTACTTGTCGTGAGAGGCCTTCAGTGGGTTGTTGCTCTCATGAAAGTTTTCATAATGATGATTAAAGCATTCAGTTGTTCAGGAAAACAGTGGGACTTCTAATTAGCTTTCTGGAAATGGAAACCCAAGTCTTGACTGAGCTCAGTGGCAGATGAGGAGTGACTGTGACTATGCTCTTTGGGGCAGTGACTTACACACCTTTGACTTAGCAGTGGCTCTGTGCTGTGATAGAATGCAAATTTTATAATATTGAAATGTAGTCGGACAGGAGACAGGTAAATTAAGATGAAGTTTTAAAGTGGGATAGAAAGGAAGACTCAAGAGACTTGGAGAAGGACAAGGCTGTCCTTTCTTTGCCACTGCACCTAGACATGTGGGTGAGTTGCCCATGTTTCTTACTGACTGGGAAACTCCTTGTGGTTCCCTAGATAAGATGCAACTCTTCCTGTACAATGCATTTATTTTAAGGAAACTTAGAGTTATTTCTCCTTGATGTGATGTTTCTGTTTCTCTGTAGTCTCATACTCATCTTTGACCTTTTCTGGCTTTTTCATTGTCAGAGAATCCCTATGAAAGTCACTTCCAAATATGTTCAGGATCTTTAGTTTTTTTTTTTAGTAGATCATCTACTTCATGTTGGATTTGTAAGCCTAACGTCATTCTGGCTCTTAAAAGTTTTGTGACATTATAATTGTGGTTCCTTTGCTTCCCTGTCTCTGGAATACCTTCCTCTTTAAGCATGCTCCTAAAGCACAAGCAAATTTCTCTTTCACTTGCTGTGTCTTGCCTCTTCTGACAGTACTTTGAAGATTTGTCAGTTGCTTCTTAACTCTCCTCGTTCTTAGCAGCATATTTCCTTTTCTGTGCAGCGTGTAATTTTGTCTTTCTAATCCTTGAAAAAATTCCCAAGTCTTCCATTTCAGTCCCTGACAATCTCCCTTGTAGGATCAGCATATGGTTCTATCTTTAATCACTATGAAATGTCCTTTCAGCTGGGACTGTACCTTGGCACTGGGAATTTGTCTGCACGCTTTATTGCAGTCTAGTTGATTTTCATAGTACAAACTGCACTCCTAAAAATCAACACAAAGTGCTGCTCTGTTTGGCTAGGTCTTTGAGATGTGTCAACAAGAACTAGGAGAGGGCTGTGTGGGTCATGCCATGGCAATGTCAGGTAATATGGAGTGCTGCTTGATAGGTATTCCTTCTCCTCTACTTGGGCTGCAGTCAGGCTGTATTAACTCCTGGTTTCTGAGAGCAGGGTTCATGACACAACATGGTTGTGGGTCCTTTTTGGTGTTGAATTAGTATCTGCTGAGAAACATAACCAAAAGAGCACCGTGCACAACTGTTCAAATTCTGTCATGGAATGGGAGTATTGAAATGGCACACTTTTCTAAAGTGTCTTTAATTCAAAAACAAACAACCTCTTAACATCTTTGTCAAGAGGTGCTATTATAACCAGAGGTTCTCCCAGATTTCTTTCAGAGAGTTAAGTAAAGATTTATCTATCTTGAACTGATTTTCTATTTAAATTCTGTCTGTTCCAGAGTGCATATTAATTTTTCTTCTGTCTTGAAATTAAGAGCCAACACAAAATAGCACAACAGCTTTAATAACTTAGTAAACCTACTCTTTACCTGACATAAATGTCTTGCTTGTTGACTCAACTTTTTCCTTCAGAAGTTGTTGTTGCATTCTTTCTATCAGAAGGTTTCTAAAAAGCTCTGAAAGCAAAGATCAGGACTCCTTTAAGATGAGGCTTCCACACAGCATTTTTCCCTTTTGTGTCAGTAATTTTTAAATCCAAGTTGAAAAAAAATAAATGGAATTGGAGATGTTGCTACTTTGTTTTTGTATTTTATTATCACTTGCCATTGGTGAGAGCTATTTTTAAGTACTGGGAATGAAAAGGTATCTTTGCCTCTATTGCAGAAGCAAAACAATATGGTTGTATTTTTGTTACCGTTTTCCAACTTAATAGCTGTAACAGTCTCTTACAAAAAAAAGTGTGTGTGTGTACACAGACAATCCTGGACCATGGTTTCCAATTTTCTGCCTTTTTTTTTTTTAACCTTCCATGCTCCCTCTGTTCGTCCTCTGAAAGAACTTGCTTCCCCCCTAGTGATCCCTGACCCTTTTGTCTTCCTCCAAATATCTGGTGTGCTTCAGTTGACACCATCAGAATCTCTTCTGCCTGTCTCTCTCTAACCAGGTTCTCAGTTTCCATCCTCTTCTGGAGCAGGAGGTGGAACAGCTGGGGAAAAAAAATAGCACCTGTAAAACTCTTGTCCATTTCTGGCTGTTCTGCTTTTCTGAAAGAAATGTTGACATGTGAACTGTTGGGTTCCAGAACTGCCTCTGAAAAAATTGTAGTAGTTTGTAGTCCCGCTCAGGCTTCCCACCTCATCAAGCAGAGGTCTGGAAATTAGTGGAATTTGCCACTGTCCAGCAGGGACATGCTGAAGGAAAGAATGGGTACATAACTATTATATTAGTAATAGTCGCAGGGAACCCCATTATTTTACTTATTTGCTGAAAAATTCAGGTTTGCGTTTATTAAAGTGTGATTGCATACATGACTATGAAAGTCTTGCTTCTGCTACAGCAGTACTTTTTAATTTCTAGAAATCCAAAAAAGTTAATACTTCACATTTTCTTTACATTTTCTCGCGGTTGTGGTGGTTCATGTTGATGTGAATCCATTAACATCTTGGTGTGCAGAAAAACGGTTTGACAGCTGTAGTCTAGCACTTCCTTATCATAACTTGATACAGCATTCCATAGAGACAATCACGCCTCACATTTATATTCCACTCTGCTTCTGGTATTTCAGCTTTAATAGTTTATACTGTGGGCTCACATGCTGTTTGGATAATCTTAATTGACTCGTTAAACAAGGACAGTTTACATTCTGTTTCTTGTTTTGTCTCTGTTCACACAGGATGATTTGGTGCCATGATTCGATGGGAAAGTACTCCGAAAATCACTTTCTGCTCATTTCTTTTCATAAAGCTGGTATTTTATGCCTTTGCTCTATGAATCCTAAGTACTATGGTACTGAATTTATGCAACCTGTTAGAAACTTTGCCCCATCTTTCATCAGGGAACCTTCAAGAAAGTTGTTGAGTGTTTCACGAAAGATCTGTATTTAGTTTTTGTGTGCATGATTGCACTTCCTTGTATCCAGTATCATGAACAGCATGTGGGGATTTTTTCCCCCCAGTTGTAATTGGGAAATGTTCATAGGTCCTAGTAAAAAGTGAAGTGCTTGTGGAGGAAGAGAAATATAGTTTTCAAGGTATCTAGGACAGTGTGGTAACATCTGGTACTTTATAAGCTCATGCCTGGAATGCCAGTTCTTAGTTTGTCCCTGAATTTTTTTCCTGTGAGCCTGAACTGATCTTTTGAGTTTTATTTATGCTTTTCTGTAGGGGTGTGATGTTTTTGAGAGGTGTAAGAAGAGGGTAGCAACAGCTGGGAGAATGATTGCTGTAATTTTTCTGTTAATTTCAAGCTTTAGTATCTTCTGTACCTTTACATCCTGATGAGCAGTATGGAGAAATAACTGACACTATTATGGTAGTAGTGTAACTTTTAACAAGGTTGATGGTGTTTTTTACCAGTCAGGTCTCTTTTCAGTACACTGAGGAAGAGGGGATCCCATGCACTGTCAGAAAAGCATTCTTTTAGATACGGTTTGCAAAGTTGGAGAAAAATTTTAATGTCACTTGTTTGGCTTAAATACTTTAATCGTTGGTTCAGTTTTGAAAGAGTGGTAAAGAAAGTTAATATCTGTGCCCTTTTATATGCTTTTTCACAGACAGGGCTGTGTTTTGACACCTGCCTATAACCACAGTCTTGTAAGTGAAGCATGGTGAGCCAAAATCCAGCATCAGATATTTCGAAGAAAATCTCAATGCCAAAGCAAACTGAAGCATATTGGAGAAACTCCTGTTTCCCCCCCAGTATTTTAATAATAATAACAACTGTTATTGTTGTTATATGTTTGAGGTCAGTGGTTCCCAGCATTGTCACATACCAGTCTCTGTTTCTGCAATTTATATCCCTAATTTTTCAAGCGAGAAAACCAAAAGGAATGGAGTCACTCACAAGTGGTAGAATAGCAGCGTGGCAGTAGTGCTGTTTGGTATGAGGTACATTGGTGAATTTAACAGATTGTACAGTTCTGATTTACTTATGCAAAAGATTCAAATCATTTTTACGAAATGGAATTATGTACCCTTACTTTGAGGAAGAAAGGTTGTGCAGTCTGTTGTTAGCAAATTTGTGTGTGACTTCATTTTTGTAGAGTTAGGTGATTTAAGATAGCATCAAATGTTTTGAAGTTGGGAAGCTGAGCAGCTTTGTAGCATTGTTTCTTCTTTGAGTGTTGATAGTATGTATGTGCTCTTTCAAATATATATGAATGAATGCCTATTATTTTGTGTTGTGTTGTTTTTTTCTTTAGTGCAGGAAAAGGAGAATGATGAGTCAGGTTAAGCAATGCTGGCATAAAGTTGATCACTATTTAATAATTATTTGATTTAAATTAGAGAACTGACTGGCTCTAGAAATTGTAATTGTGAATAAAAAAGAGCCCTACAGCCAAAAACATGTAATTTTTTCAATCTGCAGCAGCCCCTGTTAAGCATTCCTATCTAGTGCTTAATTCAGTCTGTGCCTCAGGACAATATGGAAAATACACACGTGCTCAGCAAGACATTCCTGATTTTTCTTTAACAGTGGAGTAGGATCCTGGCCTGAGTTAGTTCTGGCAAAACTATGGAATGCACAGCTTGATCTGCCTTTCCACTGCCAGTGTCACTTGCCTTCGGCTGCCGGGGAGGAAATTGGGCCGTTTTAAGTCTCTTCCAGTACAATTGGTTAATTTACCTCAGTTTTTGTTGTGTTTACCCAATTACTGGGTCTTGGCTCCCAAGAGCTGAGTAAAAGCACAGGGATTGTGCCAAAGGTGTGAGACATTTTGAACTTGAATATTTGCTGCACCTGAGGTTTGGACATAATGGAGACTTTGTAATGCAATCATCTCACAGCAAAATCTTTTAATCTCATTATAATTTCTGCAATCAACCTATAACTGACCTGAGACGTGGTCCGTTAGTGTGCGGGAGGGAAATTCTTAATGTAGGTACAAAAAAAAAAAAATGGTTTCCTCTTTCAAAGCAGCCTTTTCTTTATTGTTGAAGATACCAGCTCTCCTGAGGTTCACTGTGTCCTTGTTACAGTGCAGGCAGAGGTGTGCTCGGGTGGCTGTGCTGGTACAAGAGGTCACTAGTAGTATATCCTTCACTATTGCTTTAAATTAGACACTCATCAGTGTTCAGTCTAGGAAGCAGGCTGGGTTAACCGTAAATGTAACATTCCCTTCCGCCCCCTCTAATTTTTTGGAATCTATCCACAGACTAATCTAGGTTTATGTGGGACCTTCAGGAGATGTTCTCTCAGCAGTCCCTGATGCCAGACTTCTCTCTGTGTACTTCTAATGGCAAAACATGAGGATGCCATGGGAGTGGCTTTACTGTCTGTGCAGTACTGAACATAGTCACAAAGAGCTTTTCATTGGTAAGCCAGAGCACAGGGAAACACTCATCTTCTGTGGTAGGACATGTCAGATTTTCTCTCTTTCGCATAAAAATGGTTATCTTCTGGCAACATATAAAAGTGAACCTGAAATTTCATGTGTTAAAACTGTCACTGGTGTAAGAAAACTAAACTATCGTTTTAATCTTAAAAGCTTTGTGGAGGCAGAATAATAGTTCTCTCTTAACTGTCCTTAAAAGGGTATGTGTTTTTCTTGTTTTTAATGCTGTGGAAAACTTGATGCTCTTTTGACGACACTGATCCCTTCTATGGGATAAAATAATCAAGACTCTAAAAGTAGCCATAGTCTTTGAAAAGTGGATTTTTTTTTTTCCCCTATGGTACCCAAAGTATGTCAGAGTTTTGTGTAGTATATTAGTTCTGTTCAGAGACATTAAAATGTTATTCTTAACCATGAGTAAGAAATGGGTGTAGTAGTCAAAAGGGGGAGAGGAAAGACTGTGCAAGACCATGCCTGAAATGAAATAATGTATTTACTTACTAGCAGTGTTGATTAAAGGTATTCGAATCTGTATATGAGACTAGTTAATTATTTAATTGTGAAACTGCTGTGACCTAGATGAGGTGCATTTACTGCAAGCCTATCAAATTATGTTTTGAATGTAGTCTTTCTCTTGTAATAAATAACTTTGTAGCAAGAACTGAACCAGTTTGTTTTGATTCTTCAATGTCTTAGAACTGGCAGGCATTTGTCAGTGTCTCTAGATAAGTTTTAGTGAGTTTTCTGGTTTCTTAAGGTCCATATTTGCTTGCCAAGTTTGTAGCAGTTACTCAGTTAAACTAGCTCAATAAACTAGGGATAACAATGACTGTATTGTTGCAGGGCAAATTAATGTCTAGAGTGGAGTTCTGTCAGCACTGGTGGCCACAGCCAGGCCCATGTGAAGGAGTTAAAAACAGGGCAAAACGTGTGAACGTTTTCAGTTCAGGGAGGTGAGTTCGTTCGTTTAACAAACCAGAACAGATCTCTGTTCCAAATGCCTGTCTCCCCTTAAGGTGTTATAACTTCTTGCATCCATGGTGCCCTTTGACAAGTGCAATATATGCTGCCCTTATTTGAAGGAAGAGTTGCTGCTGTCAAAAAAACCCCAAAGTTTCTTGAATTCTCATGGTTATAATTCAGTGTTTTTGAACCTCTTCAAGCTTGAGGTGGGAAACACTGCATCAGTGTTATTTTTATAAGGATTATGCTGTGTTATAGAAGATAAAAATCTTGGTTTTAATCCTTAGCTTCTTGCTAAGTTGGGCATTGTCTCCTTGTTGATAGATGTGGCCGAAAATTCGATGGAATTAGCCTGATCATTCTTCCCCTGAACATCATCCTTCGTCTGGTTTCTTTTTTACTTGCAAAAGAATACACAATAATATTTTTGATCTTGTTTTCCTGGTATTATTCTCAGTTATTTGTTTTAATGTAGACACAGGGTGGTTGTAAATGCTCAGAAGAAGCAGAGTTCTTGTGTACTTGCTTAAGAAAGCATTGTTCTTCTTATTCTGGTGGTGCTGAGATATTAAAAAGTTTCTAAGAAATGATAAGATCAGTAAGATTTTGATTGTATTTAATAAATCTAGCTCTGTGATGCACGTGCTTTGATGTGGTATAAAGGCTTATCTAATTCTTAAATGTTTAAAGAATGGAATAGAAAAGTCATTGGTTGTACCAGGAGGAGTGGGATTACTAGTTGAGGGGAAGAGGAGTGGGAAAGCCTGAAGCATTGAGAATAAAATCACTTTAGTTGTTAGTGGTGAAGGGGAGCATGGTGTTTTGGGTTTGTTCGGGGGGAAGTTTTACAGGTTGGTTTGCTTTTTTGTGTTGAGACTGAAGCAACTCACAAAAACCAGTAACTTGGCTACAGTGAAAAAGAGAAAAAAATACTGTTTACTGAAAGCTGGCTTAATGTTGACATGTGTGTGAATAGTGAAAGTCAGGAAGTTCACCCCGAGTCAGAGATAAAGTTCAAATACCTTGTATGCCTAACAGCAGGTACAAAGAAACAATGAGACAACAGATCCTCCAGCTCAGAATTTCTCAATTTAAATGTGTGTCCTTATGGAAGATAGCCTTAGTCAAGGATAGTTGCCTGGGAGCACTTCCTGAGCAGTTACATGGCTTGTGTTGTGTAGAAGTCTAGAATGGATTAACTAGTTAAGCTCCATCATCCTTTGATGTGTTTTGATGACCCGTGTGAAGCAGGTACAGCTAACGTAAAGGTGCTTGAATGTTTTATACTAATGCTAAGTGGGCTGGGAATTGATGATAAGTTAAGATCAGGTAACCTCTGTAGAGGTGTATTTTTCCAGAACTGGGTAAAAAAAAGCAACAAACACACCTCAAACTGCTTACTCTTCATCTTAGCATCTGATGGCCTTCTGGAAAGTCAAGTTTTAACTTTGAATAAACTCTGGCTGACAAGTGGATGAAAGCTTTATATTGAAGCATTCTTTTTAAAAAAGAGATTTGTATGGGATTTGTGAAGTGAAAATGTATCCTGGATGTTAAAGATTATGACTTTGAATTTGTAATAATAAATAGCATTTGTAATTTTGATTTCTTTATTTTGCAGCTCCCGTTGTTAACCGATACAACAGAAGAGTATCAGGTAGGATTAATTTACTTTTAAGAAATTCATATTTCTGAGAAACTCCTTATCTGTATTTGACTAATGGAATTGGATGGAAAGTTATCTTCTCTTCATCACTGCCTTATTTCTCACACTTCTTGCAGTGTTTTTGTGTGAAATAGTGAGAATTGTTTCTTAATTCACTGTAGAAACCAGTGGGCAACACATTGAGAGTAGTTTAGAAACCAGTTCTGTGGGTGATCATAGACTGTTAAAGCACCTTCAGCAGTGGTAAGGATTCTGTCCAGAAAACATGCAACATAATAATTATGGCAAAGGCCATGTTGCTGAGAATTGTATCTCTGGTTAGAATACAGAAATAAGGGGGTGTGTGGGGAGGTGTCCCCTCTTTGCTTTAGCCACTTGCTTGTGCAACTGATATTTAAAGTCATTGGATTTGTGGCTGTTCACTTGTTCTGGAAACACAGATCATACTTTGTTCGTTTGTTGTAACTTGAACATTATTTAATGCTTTCATCAGTAACTGTTATTCCAAACAAATTGTTTTTCAAATGAACAACATCACATGAACAAAATGTTATTTGTAAATGAGAAGGTACTGTATTACATTTTTCATTTGAGGTGCAGTCTGGATTGCACTGCATGTGTTACCTTTTTTTCCTTCAAATATTTAATCGTAACATTTAGCTGGTCTAGAAAACTGTTGTAGTTCTGATTTGAAAAATGTCTTTGGAAAAATGCCAGTATGTTCAGTGTTTTCTCTCTGGTTTCCAGTTCAATGTACTCTGATACGATAGGTATGGTGGAGCATTGCTGGCAATATGTATATGGAATATAACTATATATAAAATAAATATATGTTTAATTTTATGTACAAAATGTCCTTATGCCCATGCTGTTCAGTTGCTTTACTACAAGTTGCTTGTGTATGATTAAGGATGTGATCGTGTATTTATGCCACTACATATAAATAATTATTAGCATAACGACAACTTAATAACTCTTAAAAATTAACAGTGCTGTTAATTTTGGTATATTATTACATGATAAATTTAGGCAAGGCAAAACTGTATTTTGAATGATGGAGTTTGAAACATTAATAGTAAATATTAGAAATCATACATTGTAGAGCACCTTAATCTGGAGAGTCCCAAGGCATTTTAATTTCCTTGCTAATTAAACTAATCCATCCTGGAACCTGCTGACAGAGTAAAATCTTACCAGTGAGAATTAAATACATCTCCAGGTTTAGGTTTAAATAAAGGCTGAATTATTCCTGAAGTTAAAAAGTTGAGACTTAATCAGAGGGTAGCTGTAATATTTTTGAATCTTCAATTCTGAAATACAATATTGGTCTCTCATAGTACTGAGCTGCTCTTAGTTAAAAACATGTTTCTTCATTGAAGGGGTCTAAAGGTTAATGGGAACAACTAAACAGCAAATGTAAAATTGAATTGCTAACTTAGGCAATTAGATTAAGGGGGACTGTTTAGATGCTTAATAACACTGCTGCTCCAAGAAGAGCCAGAATAATTCAGAGTTCACAGTACATGTTAGAATCCTCATGGAGGCAAACATTAATAGACTACATGTGCTTTACTACTGTGTGTTAAATATTTTTCATAATAAAAAGATATATTTTTTTCTCGACGGTTTATATGTGGGTCGTGATCAGTGTGGGATTTGTTACAATGCAAAAGAGATGCAAACAGCATCTATGAGTATACAAGGAGACCTCATTTTCCTTCTCTTGGTGGGAAAAGTACAAAAACCTACTGGTTTGGGGCAAGTGGGAGGTTGTTTGGGGTTTTTTCTGCACTCCACTGCTGCTGTGTCTGTTAAGAAGGACAAAGAGGGAGACTGGCAGGGTTCTCTGAGGTTATTGAACTCAGCCCCCTGCTATCATAGCCACATTTTATAATCCCTTGCATAAATTGAAGGACTGATTGGTTTGGTTTGGTGCTCTAAATTTGATTTTATTTCCTTGTTAGATATGTTAAGTTTTAAGAAACCTTTCATTCTGCAATTGTCATAGGATTTCTTTATGAATGAACAAATAACAAACCAACATTGCATTATGAGTTACTCAGCATAGTATCTAAGTGTATCTGTTTTTAACTAATTAAGTAAAGCAGAACAAACCATGGAGAAGAAAAGCTATAATTGCATTTAGTGTATTATTTTCTGGTTCTCTATTCAGCAGAACATTCTGCTAGTCTGTGTTGAACCTTGTCAGTCCTACTGGCTATTGTCATGTTTCCAGTGCAGTGTATGTTTGTAAAGGGAGGAAAGAGCAGAGCTCAGTTATTTGCCGGAATCAAGATTTATTTGTACAAAATTGTAGGTTTACACTACCGTGGAAGAGCAAGATAGAAGAAGAATATAGAAACTACCATTGGACATGTTGAAGAAAAGACTTAACATTCAAGCAGGAATTTTTCTTTTAAGCATTTGGCTGTCTAGGGAATTACAGCATTGCTCTTATTGTTCAGTAGGTCAAGAATGTAAGTTAGAAAAAAACATTTCTAATTAAAGGATAAGATAACAAAGTGTCTACGTTATAAATACAGTTTAGGACAGGCTAATAATGGTTCTGGTAAATTATTTAACTGGATGTGTTCTTGCGGACTAACAGTTGTTTATGACCCTCTCTTACACATAGCAGTTACAGAATCTTTTAAACTGCTTTATTAATGTCCTAAATGTTACATGTGGAGTGTTTATTCCTGGTCAGTTGTGATTAGCTGCTTGAAGATAACAGGTTGATCATGATTCCCTTGGTGAACTAACACAAATTCTAAGGATACATAAACTCATTGAAAAAAAACCTGCTGTAATGATTACTGGATTTTCACTTAGGTGTTCCTTTTTTAGTTATGAAACATCTAAGCCTAAGGCTTAGACTCTTGACTCCCCTGACAGATACTGCTTTAATGATTGTAAATGTGTAACCGTCATTCCTTGAGACTTACTCAAAATAGGAGTTTTCTGACACATGGCAGGAATTGGTCAGGATGTTTATTTCTGCACTTTTCATAAACATTGAACAAACTAGTTTGCTTCTAGCTTATGCAGTACCTCAGTAAAATACTTCAAGAAATCAAGATTACAAAAACCGCTTGACAAATAGTAATCTGTTAAAAAGGTCAAGCTGACCTTGTACCTTAAAACATATCTTGTTGTTCTTCTGGACAAAAAAAGATAAACAAATTTTATTTCTACATTTCTCGAATCATTGACCAAAAGTGATGATACTGCTTTCATATCCCACAAGTGACACTAGCACATTCTCACTTACTACTTCTTTCTTACCCTGTAGAACCCTGGGGATTCATTCTGCCCACTTATACCTCCCATTTCTGCAACATTTGCTATTTATTCATCTGCTAGGCTGATGTGTTCCCTGAGGGGGAGGGCTAATGTTGTCTTGCTTGGCATTAAACTCTTCCACACAGTTTGACAGCCATAAAGGCTCTGCAGGGAATCCCATTTCCTTCTTGACCAGAGAAACAAGGCTTTGTGAGTTGGTCAGAGACTGAGCCAGCAAAGCAGGGGTCTCTGGGTGGGATAGTGAGAAACTCCACAGACTGTGCAGGAGGGACATCCTGGAAAAGAGGGACTTATCTAATCATGTTCATGGAATTATTTATAGAAGTGCAGAGTGGCAAAGTAGTGTTCTCATGAAGAGAAACAGCCTTTTCCAGGAAATGTTAGGAGGGAGAAAGAGAAATGAGAGCTTGACGTTCCCCTAGAAATTTATCTAATGAATAGATTAGTTGTGTGTAGCATGTTTGCTGTGCAACGTGTCGAGGTTCCATGAGGTGTGCACAAACACCAAGTGTTGTGTCAGTCAGTTCTAATTTGTATACAGGCTAGTAGCTGACTTCGATTAAAATAATCCTCTAGTTGCAAAATCATAAGCTACCCCTATGTAGAAATTAACAAGAAAAAAACCCAACAAACCACTAATTAAAAAATCTCCTAGCTGTAGGATGCCATAGACTGTGGTGCCATGGGCAGTTTCCGTTCTCATTACCCAGTCAAACAGTCTTCTTGCTGCTGCTTTAAGTGAATTAGCAATGTCTGAGCCTTCTACTCGTGTAGACTTGGTCTGCCCAGGCATGGTTTGGATGGCCTGAAAACCATACAGATTCCTTCCTCCCAAAAGTTGGTCTGTGCTGAAATTCGTACTTGCATGATTGTTTCTTGATCTTCCTCCAAGCATAGGGGCTCTGGCCAAACTTTATTTTGTTAGTCACTTCCTTTTCTGTACTGCAAGAGACTGCAGAGGATACCAGGGAGTATCTCAGCCCTTGGTTAGTCACTAGGGAGTGCATGGAGGTGGGAGAAAATTGGTGATACCTCCTTTCTCAAGTAATAATGTCTTCAAAACTAGAGGGAAAAGTGCATTGAAACTTGTCCCACTGAAGAGAATTTTGCTTCTGGCAGGATATGAATGAAAGTTAATTGTGGTTTCAGAATGAAGAGTGCTACACCTACTACAGTCTCCCTGGCACATAGTTTCTCCTCTTTTAGTTTCAGAAAAGCAAAAGTTTTTTGCTAGATTTCTATATTGCCATTTCTAGACACTTTTGATTCATTCTGCAGAACACCCACTCTCCAGCAGACTTCTTCATGGGATAGGAAAAAATTCTGACAAAATATGACACCCATAGCATACGTGTGTGACAGGAGGTTTTCATCTGTTTTTTCCAGTTATTTTTGCTTGTCTGAGTGACCTGGTGTAATTTCTCTCTCTTGCACATGCCTGTACCCCCTCCTCAGTCTTCTTTTGGCCTCTGTGGGATAGAAAGGTGATTACAGTTTTCACATGCAACAACTATAGACTGAAAAATTATATAATCTAGGGAAGCAATATATTATAGTTACTTCCTTAGTATTTTTGTATCAGCAAAGTAACATGACTGCCAAGACCTGTGACTATTTTCATGTTAATATAAAAAGTAATCAAGTGAACAAGACTTGCTTCAGGTAGTCCCTTTGGTAGGGCAGCTTTCAGCAGAGACTCAGTGAAGTGAGAAGGATCGAATCTGCTGTCCCTGGAATCAAGTGCAGAGCCCTCTCCTAGGGTATGATTGCTGAGGTGTTTACATATGTGGAGGATAGTTTTGTTTAAATGTTACCAAATTCTGTTTCCTGTTTATAGCAAACATTAACATTATTGCATTTGGAGTCCCTATTTTTGAAGTTTCTCCTCTCTCTAGCAGCCTGACCTGACAGTTTTGTTATGTTGTTTGGGTTTTTTTCCCATCTTCATGTAACATTTTAATGTGCTATTTTTAGAGGGTGCAGGTATAGAATTTTGTATTTGAATAATGTTTAAACCAATGTTCCCTGGCTGTTCCTGGCTTTTTCTGTAAGAGGCCTGTGTGACCAGTGGTTCTTCAAACTCACTGGTTCACCATTTTGGCAATGGAGGATTCTTTACCTTCATCTCTTAATTTTTCTGGCTCCTACCAAAGATGAGCAATTATCTCGTAAAGTAGACAGGATGTTGAAGCCTGATCTCTCTCTGGGCTTTCTAGTGAGATGCAGCATTTTCTTCACACCCTGCCAAGTTGAGATGTCACGACAGGATGATAATATGTATAGTGAATCTTTTTAGTAGCTTTTCGAGTTTTAAAATGACAGCTTAAAAAAAAAAAAAGATTTTCTAAGAGAGCTTTGATACTAGTTATTGCCATGCAGCATGTTAGTATTTGGTAAGGAATACCATGTTGGGATCCTGTTAAACTAGGATATCTAAATAGTAGTAATACAGCAAGAGGCAACACTTTTTTGAGAGGTGGTTTTGAGTATTTTCTCCTGCAGGATCCTATCTACTACTTCAGTGATAAAATCTTGTCACTTCAAATCATCAAGGGAGGAAGACTGACTAAGTTTCTCTGTGCCTTTCTCTGCTTTCTCCTTACGAGACCACCAGGTTATCAGAGAATGACTTGAAAATTATGGTCACTTGCAGCTATTTAATGAACTTCTATATTGATTATTCACCATCTCACAAAACTGATGGCATAATAAGTTCTGCTGAAAGGTGTTCAGGCAGTTCATAAATTGTGAGAGATTTTTAAGTTCAGAAAGTCACATTTTTACAAATGGCACAAGTAGTTTTCCTATTTCAACAACCCCATGCTTCTATCAGTTTTTGCTAGCCCGAATGGTTGCAAAACTGATATCATAACTAGAGTGAAAATAATTCATTTTGAAAAATGTTGATATGAGCAAAAGCCAAGTATGTGGGATGACAGATGAAAGTGGTGATAAATTGTGTGGGTGTTCTCCTGTAAGAAAGTGTCTGACTCATTATTCGTTAAACAAAAAAAGCTTGTTTTCTGTGTTTGCAATATTGGGACTTAATTGGCATTCGGAGAATAAAGAAAAGCTTATTTTTGGGATTTAA
Organism: Hemiprocne comata; assembly: GCA_020745705.1. NCBI lineage: Eukaryota > Metazoa > Chordata > Aves > Apodiformes > Apodidae > Hemiprocne > Hemiprocne comata. Next base: position 15,449,510 of record CM036595.1, read on the forward strand.
CAGTCGTGACTTCACAATTTCTTGGATTTCAAATTGTTGTGAATAATTCTGCTTGTAATTGCTGAATTTTTTAATGACATAAAGAGAAATACAACACATTTTAAATAAAACTTAAGTCAGTGCAATACCTGGTCAGATGAAATCTGATTCAAGCTACTTGGTACAAATGTAAGTGAATTTAAGTGCTACAATGGAGTAGGATTCATTCAGGTTTTATCTTTTAAAATTTATTCTTTCTAAGTAATTGTTCATGCTTATAGTGTTACATAATGATTAGAAGTTGTTCATCTGAAGTAAAATATTTTAACTCAAATTAGTCGTTATTAATTGGGAGAACAAGGCATAGCTATGTACATTTATTAAGCAGTTAATGCAGTAAGGATCATTTTTTGGAAAGTATTCAGGTGGCCAAAGGTGCAGGTGTTTAACTTTCATTAATTCTTTTACATTAAAGATCTTTAAAAAGCCTACATAAATGCTAGTCTATATCTTTAGATATACAAATACTTTTGAAAATATCAGCCTTCAGCTGACTTTTTAAATAAAATTTCATTCCCTCACTACTTGATGGCTTGAATTTTAATTTTCTATTTTTGAGGTGAGATGGAAAAGAGGATTTTTTTTTTCCCTTTTTGTTTTGAACCCAGGCTGGTTTTTAGCATATGAATTAAAGCCCCAATGAAAATATTCCCATGTGGTTTGTTGTGCACAAGCTGAAAGCAAACACACTGGAAGAAATCTCAAAATGCATGTCATGGTACAGACTAAAAAGGCAATTTTAATACTTAGTCCAAAACATGGTGCTGTGGTGTACATATTTGGAGTGACCTTTGGAGTTAGATATGCTTTGTGTTTTTCTCATGAATAAATAAGGCAGCTCTTTATTCCTTTGTTAATATAAATTTTAGATTAGGTTGTAGATGTTGTACTCTTAGACTGATTAACAGAGTCATGGCAAGTTTAGGTTTCTGTTAATTCAGATTAAATGTGAAATTGATTGAATAGTCGCTGTAGAACAGAAAAGTTTTAAAAACATACTTGATTTAAATATGAAAGGAGATCCCATGAATTTTCAGAAACTTTGTGCAGTCATTTCTAACCCCAGAACACCTTGAGGAGACCGTGTGTACTCCCAATAATGCAAAGCTTTAGTCAGCCTGGTAACAACTAGCTGCAGGGAATGTTGTAGGTTTAAAGCAATCTCAGGAATTGCTGTGAGCACTTTCATAGTGCTCTCATTTAAAGAGACTTAAATCCAGGCTTGACTTTGGGAGATGGCTTGTCCATAGGTACTTGGCTGCCTGAAGCACTTACCTAATTGGGGTTAGTGTCTCTGAATGTGTGTTTTTCCCATGTCTCCAAAATTTGGCATAGGAAGGCCTATAATCTTCTTTAACTTACTAATCTTCTGTAACAGAAAAACAGAACTAAGTGCTAGTACCCAACTTCTAACTGATGAAGTTTGCCTAATAGTAGTAGTTTTTTTGCCAGACTCCTCCAACTGTGTGTTTCCCATAAATGAATCCAGTTGTTCTGTGAGCCACTGAAGTCAAGAGTTGACTCATCCTGGAGATGAGTTGCATCAAGTCAAATAGTTATGCCTTCCCCGTTACTAGAAATCACCAAGACATCTGAGTTGCTCAGTACCTGCAGTGAAATGGGGGTTTTTCTTCAAGGGATTGGACAGTTGGTTTCCACATTCCCTGCTTTGCCTTTGTGCCAGGATGGGAAGCAGTTGTTTCATAGCACAGGGACCTGGGGGCTTTCACGTTGTTACTCAGCACACAATCCTCTTGTGTCAAAACCATGATGGTTTTATACTCTTCACTGTTCCTCCAGGTAAATAGGCAATACTTGTTCCATTGGGGGAGTAGTGTGAGTTTTAATCTATTTGGACATTCTCTAGGAATCTTAAAATCATACCCGAGTTGCTGAACCATTAATTTAAAAAATGCATTCTAACACTTTGACATCCTACAATTCTTTGTCACATGTATGTCAGAAAGATGTGGGTAATTTTCATTGCTAAATACCTGCTTTGCTCTAATGCCAGTTCTTCAGTGCACTGCTCCTAAGATGCTGGTGGTTCTTTTAAAATTATGTGCCTTATTTAGCAATTAACATATCAGAATTGCTAGTATAGAAACAAAGAATTCCTTGGTCTGGAAACTGAAAGAGAATTTATTATTTTTGGATCGGAAAAACACTTTTTCTGTTTTATTTCTCAGCTAGCTTATCTTTCCTATCTACTGTTTGCAACTAAAAGCCTGTAAAATACCTGCCCTTTTTTTGAAAAGGTATATATTTGAGGCATTTCTTGGAACTTGTGGTGTTTTGATGTAAACTGACTGTAAAAGGAATATTCTCCATGCTGGTTTTAATGGAAATAAAGCATTACTGTGTTTATTGGGACATAAACATTTTTGGTGTTTAATTTTTGCTTTTATCTGCCTTGGTTACATAACCCTTTAGAAACGTGGTAGGGTTTATGTGATGGGCTGAAATGGAAGATCATTAAAGCAGAAGGCTTACTTCTACAATTGTGAAGCTGGGTGCTCTGAAATAGTAGTAGCATCATGTTTTCCAGGAGACCTTTTTTATGGATGACTATCTCATCGGTAAGGCTCTCTTAGAAGGCCTGAACAAGGTCAGCAGCATGTTTATCCCTTTCAGTCTTCTGATTTCTTAACTTGCAATAATAAAGCTTGCTTCATTTTAATTTCTCAGGCTGCACCACAGGGAAAAAAATCATGTCTAACTCTCAAATACCCTGTTGCCATTTTAAGATTTTTGCTTAAATGTAGTAAAGGGAGTTGGAAACAGAAGCAGCAAATTTTAAAGAGTAATTTAAAATCTAAGCAGCAATATTTTGGGTTTGGTTGTTGTAGTGTCAGAGCTGTGAGCTCCGTTGATACTGCCACATGGAAAGCCTTCCTATTTTTAATTAGTCCCCTACCATGATGGAAAGCTTTTTGTTGTTTTTATTTTTAATGCCGACTCACCTCTTAATTGCCAGGCCCAGAGCACACCAGTGTCTGATGGGACACTGGGCTCTACTGTATTTAGGTGAACTAGAAGCACTTTATACAGTTATTTTTGCCAGTGTTTTGTTCTGTGAAACAAAGTAGCCTAATGACTTTATTGTTGTTCTTCAGCACCTGGCTTCTGTGGGGTAGGATGGTATGAGCCTTTAACCACTTCTGAGCACCCAAAGTGGAAGAGTAAGCTGAAGTGCTTTGAGTAACTCATGCATAAAAGTACTAAGGAAAAGCTGGGCCTCTGTAATTCAGCATGCAACTACATAAAGCAAATACAATGATAAATAGCTGTTGGTTTGATTAAAAAAAAAAAAAAAAAAAGAGAGAGAGAAAGAAAAAAGGCAAATGTCATGTTCATCTGGTTGTACCAAAGAGGTAGGAGAAGAGCCTAAGATAATTCTGTCCCCAGTCCTGCACTGGCACAGGTTGGTTTTTTTTTAATTGCTCCAGAGTAGGAGGAGGATTTAAATCAAGACACAGGCTGAGGATTGTCTGCTGAAGTTTCCCTGCTGTTCAGTAGTGTGCCCTTTGGTCCCCACCCCATTCGCCTCTTACTTTGACAGGAGATGTCTTTCCATAATAGGTCCCACGAGCAGGTTCTCAAGTGTGGTGAGGAGCCTTTGGTCTGTTCTTTGTCTAGTGCTGTACATCCCTGCAGTGTCTGGGGTGGCTGTGGCTAAGGCCTGTCAGTTAACTTGGGGCAGTTCCCTTGCTAGATACTGTTTGTTGCAGAAGGGGTTAAGCAAAACAAAACTAAAAAAAACCAAATCCTGAACAAAGCCTACCTAGAAATAATAATTAAGTAGGAACGCATTGTATCACAAGTTAAGTGTTTTATGTTTGTCTTTCAGTATAGTTGAAGATGTATTGTCTGCATGTAATGCTTTCATTATAGGTAAAGATACCAATCTAAAAGAGACTGTGATTATTTACTTTCCGTTTATTATTCTGGGTCTCTCATCATGAAAGTTCTTGTTTGCCCCTAGGGAAATGTAAATACTTTCCCAAATCTTCCTGTAGTGGAAAGAAAATTTAATTTGTGGCTGTATCATTTTAATGGCTGTTCTGCTGCAATGCACTATCTAAATCATTTTACTCTGTATCTAATGATAAACCCTTTTACATTAACACTTAAACGGAGATTTTTATTAATCTATATGAATGTAGTAAAATATTTGAAAAATGCATTCAGAATATATAAAGAAATGTACATATGGAAATAGTTGGCAATTGTCATAATTTTAAAAGACTTATTATATTGCCTGTACTTATGCATCTTGGGAGAAAAGATGTCTGTGGATGTAGAGTTGAATGTGCTGCAAAGAGAAAAAACTTAATTATTATAAAAGTTAGCATGTATAATTGATTATGCAGTCTGTTCTGAACTCATGACTGAAGTGTAGTATGAAATAGGAGTGTGTGACACTGGCATTTTATCACAAGCCGTTGTCACTGGAACTGTTGCATTTCTGTCTTGATAGGTTGGAAAGAAAACAAGCTGGAGAAATCAGATTTAGGTAGTAATACTACCATAAAGTATGTATGAGGAAATGGTTATCAAAGGTTTCTGAAGGAAGGGTAGCAAGCACTGTAATACACCATCCAGTTCTCAGAAACAGTTGCAGTGCTCCATCTTCCTTGGGCAAAAATCTCAGTCCAGAATTGTGCCTGTGAACTGCAGTGGTCCCTTCAAGCTCTGCTTGTGACCTCAGTTGTATTGCTCTGTTAAAGTAGCAGACCTTGAGAAGTATCAATAATGTCCATATTAGAGGTGGACATTTTCAAATTGAATTGGGGGTATAAGCAAGGCTTTGGCTAAGCCAAGTGAATATTTTCCACTTTCTGCCCCTGAATTGCCCGTTGCTGTGTATGTGCATCAGTACAAAGAGGCAATGCTGGCAGAGCTGGGTGAGGCACTGCAGCACTGTAGGGCCTTACAGGCTTGTTAGTGTCTCATAGGCTTCTTTGCCTGACAGAATCAGCTTTCCATCCTGAGCAGGCTTTGGGACTGTGTGTGGAGCTGCACCTGAATCTGTAATCCCTGCTGGACTGAGCTGGTTTGGCACAGCCATACTGAGTGACTTGGTGTCTTCGTAGTCTATCTGTCACACAGAATAACTCTGCCTGTGAAGAACCAAGTTGGTTTTCTTTAAATTTCTTTATAACTTTAAATGAAATTTAAACTGCTTCCAGAACTGAAAACCCGTTATGTTCCTTTGCCACCTAAATTCATTATTTCTAAATACTTCTCAACTGAAAAATCTTACATTTGATTTGACGTATGTGGCCAGGCACGTAGTTGTGTCTGAATATGCTGCCTTGGTATTTGATGAAGATTTGAAGGGGCAGTTTAGCTCAAGTCCCAGTCATTGTAAGTCGTATCTCAGTTACACCTCTTAGAGAATTAAGAATGAAGCCACAAGGTGGTACTGCTGGGGGTACTCCTGCATCTGGGGATTTTCATGTGGCACATAAAGTAAATGAGAGACCAGTCTTTTAAGACCTGAGATCTGAGTTTTGGGCTGGCACAATGATGTTATTTTTAACTAAACATTTACACTTGAATTCAGTCAGTTCTCATCACTGAACTGAAGGCTGAAACAGCTGATTTCCTTGCAGATGGCTTACCTGTTTTTCAGGTTTCAGTATTGCTTTTCTTTCTGTCATAAATGTGAAAATTGTTCAGGTAGTGCAAATGGGTGCAAGTTCTGTTTCCCAGTTGCTGTGTTGAGGAATGAATCTGTCATCTGCTTTGATATGGTGAGATCTTTAACTCAGGAAGAAAAGTGCAGTTTCTAAACCAAGCAAGTCCTGAGCTATCCAGCAACAGAAGCGAGAGGAAACATGAAGTCGTTTCCCAAGTGCAGGAAATCAGGTTGATCTGTGCCAGCAAAGACCTATCTATAAGCTCTGTTTAAGCTTCCTAAGTTCCTCTCAATGACATCGTTTTGAAAGTTCCTGCTTTAGCAACTCAGCTGTCAAAGAGGGAATGACAAGCCATTGGAAGTGGTCACCTTTCCAGCTGGTGTAGTGCTCCTAGAAGAGGCCATGCATCTGTCCCTTGAGAGACAGATTTAAAAGGTGTGAAGCTCTGGCAAGCTCAAATACAAACAATGTAGCCTTAAACGTAGTGCAGGGTTACTGAGCTGAATAACTAACTGGGAAAGTTGTCCTGCATGTCTTAGTCTGGGTAGATGTTCATTGATGGGTCTGGTGGGATCCACTGGAGGTAATGGATCCTCATAAGACAAGTGAATAGAATTTTTCACTCCCGAGTACAGAAAGGACTATCCAAAATTGCAAAGAGAATATGACAGAGCATGTCTTTGCTACTTCTTCCAGTAACAGCAGAAATATCAACAAAGCATTCAACTTAGAGAAGATGTAGAATTTTCATGTCTGGTATGAAAATTTTTCCTCTTCTTGTGTGTATCTGAAGGTCTTCAGACATCAGTCTTTTGGCTACTGTTTTGAAGAAATGGTGTGCATGTCTGACAAAGGCTTTATTTGCCTGTGGGGGCTAAATACTGAACTACTATGCAGATCTGCACAGAGTTCAAGGACTTTCCTCTTGACAAAACACATTTTGCAGAGCAGTATTATCTTGGGAGGCATTACAATTTGCATAAAGAAAGGTGGCAAACTTTTCTTGCTACTTCTCATTCTCTTCCCACCCCTTGCTTACCCCTCACCCATCCATTGCAGATGTCATTGCTACAGCTAGAAAGATCTTTGTTGCTTTCAGATGCTGTCACCTGCATAACAAAGCAGTGATCAAGTTGTATCATTTCTGAGCCTTCAGAAGTGTTAACAGATGTGCCTGGTCTTGAAAGCCAAAGAAGGTGCTGTTATGAGGAGAAAACTAAACTAGCTGTAGGAGCTGCAGAAGCTGAGAGAGACTAAATGTAGATGGTAGGATAAAAGCCTGAATTTCTTTTTATCCTAAAGCTTCTTAAAACTGAAAACTGCTTTTTATGTTCTGAAGCTATTTGAATTATGGGAGTAGATTTGGAATGACACTTGATCTGCATGATATATGCTGATACAGCTGTAGTATTGGAAATGTGTTATTGGGGTGTGTGTCACACTTGTACATCACTCTCACTGATGCATTCATGCTCAGTGTTTGCTCAAGGGCAGAGTTGTGCTGAAAATCTCACATAGAAAGGTGTGATTCCAGAAGTCACTTCCAATTATATCAAGGCATTTGTGAGCTTTAGGTTGCAAGTTCAGAAATACTTCTTCCCTGGGAGGGTGGTGCTCCAGCATGGAGCAGGTTGGCCAGGAGGTGTGCAGTCTTTGCCCAGGGAGGTTTCCAGGTCAGCCCAAATCTAACATTGCAGATAGCTCCCCTGGAAGGAGTAGGTTGGACTGGATGGACCTTCTGAGAGATCCCTTCCAACCACTGTTTCAATGAGTCTGAAAAGGTGCTACCAACGTATTTCTTCAGGATAATCTTGTAAGAATAAGCTTGCCTGGGAGTACCTTTTTTATTGGTACACTGAAATAGTTAATATGTGAGTTCAGTCATATATAAAATAGTGGGGCAATTATGGTTTCACTCCACCAAGATGAAAGACCAAATGTTTTTTTATTAGCACTGGCTGTCCTGTCACCTGCAAATGACTGCCCTTCGGGAGTCCTGAAATTAACTTCCATAGATTTCCAGCCAGGGTTTGCAGAGTTTAGGGTAGTTACAGGAGTTCTTTTATTTCAGAATAGTAGAGAAGCAACACTGAGCCCAGATAACATTAAACATACCCAAGGTAAAACTGACACGCAGGTCTTCACAGTGAATATGTTCACCAGTGCAGACTTTCACTAATTGTTTACCAGTTAAAAATGATGGAAAGAAAAACAGAGCGTGTTGTGCCATAAGCCACAGGATGGTGTTGACGTAATGTTCACCTTTCCTTTGCATTAGTCATGTTTTAAAATATTTGGAAAATGCTGTTGGTTGTTATAATACAAGTAGGCTGAAGAGCTTTCTGTGAGCTTTCCAGCATAACATGCTACTAATTTAAGCTTGAGGTCAGAATTAATCATTTTTGTCTCGCTCCCCTTTTTTTAACCATCCCACAACAGATATGTTACGTTAAGTGTTGCAGCTCTGCCTGCAAGTAAACAAAGTTCTGTCAATCAGAGCTGTCAGTCCATGTCCAAAACGTAGGCCCTACCACTTCAACATGAAAAAAGAGATCTCAGCAGGAGGTTGAAGAATGAAAAGTGTAATGGGAAGGCTTTCTGCATGACAGCATGGGAAGAAGTAGTATTTTTGCCACAATTTTTGTTGTATTTCTGTGGTGCTCATTCATGGGCACTACAGAAGTGATTTCCATATGTAAGGGAAGGGCCCTCAAGTTATAGTCTGTATCCTTAGTGGTCTTTAAGAAGCTGTTTTCCCCTTACTGGGTAAGATGAAATAGGGGAAACTTACATGTACAAATCCCAACCAAAGCCTTTTGATACTAAACTTGCAGAGAACACTTGTTTTGGTTGCTGCATGTTTTAAGATAATGTTTTGCTCTAATTCTCTGCATTCACACATACACAGCTTGAATGTGTTTCATGTGCCAGGTACTGTCAGAAATGTATGTAAGTGCATTTATAGTACATATTGCTATTGTAGAAGAAAGAACTGGACTCTAGTTACTGGTAAGATATGCTGGTTGTAAAGAATAAAGATACTTTTTATCTCCAGTTTTACCATACTGTTTAAAAGGGCCTTTCTTCTAAGAAAATGTTGCCTATTTGAAAATTGAAAACTTTCACAATAGACTTTGATCCTTATTGCAGAATGCCAGGAGGAGAAAAGCCTTCACACCAAAATGCTAATAATGTTCCCTTTGTCAGTGCCTTTGTGTTGCATATTAAGTGGATCGTTGCCTCTCAGTCCAAGTTCTGCAGCTTTGTAGGCTTTAGTAGACCTTTCCATAACACAGTCATCTTTGTGGTGGGCTAGACTTTTTTTTTTGTCAGCTGGGGAAAAACGCTGTTTATCCTTTGTAAAGTATCTGCCCTAAATGTGGTGGGCTGCTCTAAAGCATTTAATGTAATGCTTTAAATTAAATTTAAATTAAAGCATGTGTTTGTTGGAGGTGCACTGATAATGCACCGTTTCTGCATTGTTAAATGGTGCAAACCAGAAGAGCCAGTGCCATGCCTGCTTTATTGTGTGAGCAATAGCTACTCTTTAAATGCCTAATGATTACATGATTGAGTTTTAGTTTGATAAATAGAATGCTTGTGTTGTATTCCAGTCTCTTCAACCTCTCCAGAAAAAAAAAGGAATTAAAATCTAATTTGCTAGGAGAGACATGTACCTTTCAGACAGAAAAAAAACAAACCCAAAACAACCCAAATCTTTCCTAGCAAATCATGCTGGACCGGTGCATTTTTATAGCCCTTTCGAAAACATGGCGACAAGGTCAATGGTCCTGAATGAGTTTTGAAATTATTTGTGAGTTGCTGCATGCCAGGCCTTCTAGCTTTTTATTTTTATTTTAAATCTGCTTATTTTTATTTATACTCTCCAAGTCCATTGGGTTGGTAGATGTCATTGCAGTGAGCTTCTGGGCATCGTGCCAACTCTTCAGTGCTGTCAGGTTTCTGGATAGAGTACAAAGTAAAACGCTTGTCTGTATTTCCTTGTAAAAATTTATGAGTAGCATATAGCCTCAAAAGTAAGACCACCCTTGTTCAAGGAAGAGCAGAACTGGATGAAAACAAGACTGACTCTCACTTTCTCTGTCTGTACAGCTAGTTAGAATGTACAGTTCACTTTGACATTTTTAAGAACTGCAAACCCCACAAATTGATTAATAAAGTCTGAGTTAGAGATGTAGGCTTTTGGCAGCCAAAGGTGTCTGTGTTTAATATTGTAAAATTGTCTAACAGCATAACTGTGAAGTGAAGAGATGCCTTTTCTGAAGTATTAAAACCAAACAAAAATGGTTGGAAAGTAGAGAAGCTCACCATTAGCACTGCTTCTGTTAAAACTGATCCTGTAGTTATAATGGTATGTGTAGCAGAGCCTTCCTCCTATGCACTACAGTGTGTTGTTTTTACAAACGTTCTCATCTGTTTTACAACAATCACTTTGTGTATTTTTAAAAGTTGTTTTTATATTGCAACTTGACGTTAATTTGAATCAAACCTAGTAAGATCTAGGAACGCATCGAGAAGGAGATTAGACACATTTTTTGCCATGGAATATACTATGGTCAAGCTGATTGTTCATTTCCCAGGTTAATTTCTGTGTGAACGTGATTTCTCTTTGTTGAAAAAACCCCCAAACGTTGGATACTTGCTTGCAAATCTGACTTGAGGTCGAGTGCCACATGCCTCCTTGTGCTTCTATTTTTTAGTGTGTTGCTACATACGTGGCACTACAAAGATGAAAGCAGTGCAGCCCCAGTGTTTCTACCCTGTGTTTTAGAGAAGATGCTTGTCCATTAATCATGGTTTGATAAGAATTGAAAGGAACTCTGCATGCTTTGGAGTACTTGCTAGGCAAGATTCTTTTCTATTGCCAGTTACAGGCTTTTTACATGGGAGATGAGAACAGCCAGGCTGTGTCTGCTCAGAGAACAGATAGGATTTAAGCCTCTGACACTGTCACCACATAACAAGTGATTGTTTTTCCTGTAGGAAAACAAAATATGGAAGAAAGGAATTTAAACTTGATGGTTTTGATGTTCTGATGTCATTGCAGCTTTTTCTAATTTCCTCTCATTTCCTTCCAAGTTTGTGCTGAAGCTTTCAATCCAGATGAAGAGGAAGAAGATACAGAACAAAGGGTAAGAAAGAGTGAATTGCACCGTGCATGATTCTCTCTGCAGCCTGACAGGCAGGTGTCTGGGTGTCACCTTTTCTGCACCACTTGTGCATCCCATTCTGAGAGGCTGTGTGGTGAGCTGACGTTGACAAAGTGACATTGCTCTGAAATTTAGGGCCATTTTGTCTCATGTACTTTTTTAGTCATGATAGCTTTAATATAATTATACTTCAAAGGACTTGCAAGCTGTGCTTAGGTCCCCCATCTTTAAAATTTGGTATTTTCCTTAATTATCTTAAAGGCTTGTTGAGGCAATTCCTAAAGCTGTTGTGAGGAATTAGTTAAGCTTTACCACAGCTGTTTCTTCATGGGTGCTTAAAATTCCTCACTTTTTTTACTGCCTTTCTTGTCAAAGCAGTTCTGCCTGGGTAGGAGAAATACTTTGTTGAAATATTTTGAGACTTTGGCCACCTTTTGTTCTATTGTTTTTGTAAGGTGGGAATTTCTTGGAATTGCAAGTCCGAATACTGTAATTGCATTCCTTTAGAGATGCTGTGAGCAAATCCTGTAGCCTGGGTGGTGAGGGTCAATATTTTCTCTCTGGACTTCTGGTGTTCCATATTCAGATTCCATCTCAAGGATGCTTACACTTCTGCAATGAAAATTTAATTTAATTTCTCTTTAAAAGAAGATACGTCATAAATAAGATGCTATAAAAAGAAAAAAAAAGACTGAGTGCATCTGATCATCCAAATGTTTGTAAACCTGTATATGTTTATTCCATCAAAAGTCTTAATTTTCCTGACTGCTGATTCAATTTTTCTTTTAAAACAAGCATCTAAGACATGCTCAACTTTGGACAATGAATTTTTAGAAATACCTAGTAAGGTAGCTGTTTTTTTAAAAATTCTTTTTACCCCATAAATAATGTGGTGAATGGGAGGTAATTAATGGTTTTATGTTTTCATAATTAGCCCCCAACAAGCACATACATGAACGTTTTTATGGCACAGTGAGTGTTGGTTCCTTTAACCCGATGGGATGTTTATAATTGGAAAGAAGCAATGAAAAAAACAATTCTAAAAGAAAAGCTTTTACTTAAGTAATTTTGTTGGGGAAAAAAAAATACACTGCTTGGATAACTTCTGTTATTAGGTGGGCTGACCTATCAGTATGTATTAGAAATCTTATGAACTACCTGTATGCCAACAATAAGTATATTGGGACTAATAGACTAATATAGCCAGAGTTTAGAAAGGAAACTGTTGACTTGTGCCTCTGTTCCAAATGCTGAAGCCTTGAATGTATCTGTGGCTGGGTTAGAAAGGAAGGGAAAAGCAAAGGAATCCTCTTCTTTCTTGACTGTTATTTTGCATGTGTTAATTGTCAGCACCATATATTTGTTTGTTTCTTTCATTCTGTCTTGCATTGTATGTTTATATATAAATATTGTTTATGCCAACAACGAAAACCCTGTATTAACACTCTTAAATTGTGTTCTGCTTTTTTCACTCTGAAGTGCAAGTTCAGGCTGTAATCATATTTCTTTGTTGTCATGACAGTTTTGCTTTACTTTGTCTTAAAGGTAGTTCATCCGAAAACTGATGAACAGCGATGCAGACTGCAGGAAGCATGTAAAGATATCCTGCTCTTCAAAAACCTAGATCAGGTAATATAATTTTAAGGAAATGTTAAATGGAGGTGATGGTTTGTAGGTGCAGGTAATAGCTTGGTCAGATACTTGTTTGTGCTGTGATAGTTCATGAATTATTAATAATATGCAGGCTGGATTGGACTGTGTGTTTGGATATCAGCAATCAATGAACACTACAAACAAACATGTCAAATTCTCAGTTACCATGATTGTCAGATGCTTCTCTCTGCAAATTCAGTTTTTTGTGTGTGTTAAAAGTTTGGGTTTTTTAGTGCTTTGTTTGGTTTGTTTTTATTCTTTCGCTCATCTTTCAGTATTTGCTGTTGGGTACCATTGCACTTGGTTTCCTTTTCCCTAGGAAAGAGTTAATTTTATGAGCAATTTAAAAAGAAAATTACTTACACAATTGTGATATTGAACACAATCCACATTTGCATGATTTCAGATTGCTGCACCTTCTTAAAATAATTGTTGAAAGCTTTTCAGTGCAGCAGACTTGAGGAAAGCTTCCTTAAAACTGTCCGTATCAAGACTGACCTTTCACTGTTCTGGGACTCCTGTTTTCATTAAGCTTATTTACTTAAGACATTTTAAAGGTTCCTTGTGCAAATAACCTCATTATGTACAGTAAAAAATAAAAGATATTTAAGAACATTCAGCAGCTCAGGGGGCATGTACAAAATGTGATCACCATTTGCATTGAGTAGGCCAATCTTTTAGCTTCCAGCAAAATCACCCAGAAGTAAAAGTTAACCAGTTTATATTAAAATATGACTTGGAAAAACAAATTTGACCTGAGAAAGTGGGCTTGGAAAAATATTGCTTCCTGGGACAAGTTGTCTAAGCAGCTGAGGAGAGTAGTAATGGAAATTATCTTAACTGCAACTGTTAAAGACTCAAGCTTCAAAGACAGTACATGGCTGAGAGAGCTGCAGTCCACAGATGGAGTATACTGTGATAAAGGGCACTTAGAGAGGGGAGACCTTTCCTAGTAATGGGTAGAAAGGGAGTGTGGAACTCACATCCTTTCACCCCTGCTCCCCATAATTTCTTTTACCTTCCCTGTATAAATGTGACATGGATTGGAAGGTTGGTTTAGACTACCCACTGAAAGGAAGAGTGCATGGCTGCTGCTTTTGCAGTCTATGTTGTCCTATAAAAATTGTGAGGAGCACTTTCAAATTAAGGCTCAAAATATGTTCCTTTGCTTCTTATCCTCTAATGGGTGTCATGTAAAACTGTTAAATACAAGCAAACAAACCAAACAACAACAAAACTGCATAAAACCCTTTTAGGAGTAAATATGATTATGTCACTCAAACGTCCTGGCCAAAATCATCCCTTTTCCACTGGTTGCATTTAGGTGAGCTGTGCTGAATTTAGGCCCAGTGATTCAACAGCCCTTTTAAATGTCTTCACTTGCATGAACAGTTGCTCTAATGCTTGGTATCAAACACAAGACAGCCAGTGTCTGGTGGATCACTTCTAGCAAGGTTCATGTTGAACTTTAGGCTAAAATAAATTCAGATTGTCACAGAGTTTAACCATGAGATTGAGCATCTCCAGTGATAACCCCAAATTATGTTTCCATATAAAGTGCTGGGGGTGTAGGTAAGTTTTCTCCTGTTAAAAGCTTTGTATGATGTATCAGGTGTAGGCTCCACAGTGTCTTAAAAATGAATTTGTGGAATCCTAATTACAGTTGAATTTTGTACTGGGTGAGATCAATGGCTGTTATTCTTAAAGCAAGGACCGTGAGCATGCTCAGTACCCATATTTAAACCAAGAGGGTTTTTTACACTTCAGAAATCTGACTAAGCTTGTCCTTTTGTTGACAGAAGAACTCGGTGTTTTATTTACTTAAAATAAGTCTTGGCCTGTTTATACCCCAAATAAACCATTATTCAGTTACATTATTTTTAAAAAGCTTTTTAAAATCTGCGTTGCTTGTTTTCTGACAGCTGTTGCTTAGATGCATGCTGTGGAATATGTGGTTAAAATAAATGGCTTTCATGCAGTGATTGTTTGTTTAGTTTAAATATCAGAAGAGTTAAAAGGCAAGAAAACAGGAATCAAGTGAAAAGATAGGCAGTATTTTCAATACAGTGGTGCCTACAGATGCTGCAATGATTATTCCCAAACTTAAGGAGTGCAGTAAATATTTCAATTGTATCTAGCAGCATAAAGACTAGTTTGCATGTTCAAGCAGTATATTTTTAGAAACTCAGCTGCCATCTACGTCTTCAACTTGGAGCATCTGATCATTGAAAATGCAATGGAAGTCTATTGTTAATGGACTTGGGAATTACAAAGATGGTAAAGCAGCTCAGCATTGAGGCAAAGCATTTATATGCCATCATGTCTCTAGGCTCTCACAGCTGCCCTGTCTGTACTGCCTACAAAAAATGTTCAGTCATGGCTTGTCAGAGAAACCTAACTTGAGTTTGCTGTGCAGACCAGCATTATCCCATTTTCTGTATGTGCTCCCCTTCTGTACCTGTTTGATCTTGTGCTGGAGTTGCAGGTTCTCTTAAGACATGGACCATCTAGGGAAGTTAAGTGTGTTTGGATAGTCTTGTTCAGTCCAGTCCTGGTCGTGACTGGGGCTCTTGGATGATGGCAGTACAAATAAGTTCCTAATAAATCATGGTGTGCTCTCTATACATACATATAATGAAATACATGTGCTGTTGACATAATCAAGATGTATCCATTGCAGTGAAGCTGTGTCAGATGATACCAAGTGAGGGTTTGCAGTACGTGTGTGCTTTGCTGCTGAAATGGTGTAAGTTAACAGCTCTTCTGTAATGGAGGTACCTATGTTTGTCTGCGTTATTGAACTTAAATGAATAAGATGGAAGCAAGTGAGGTAGTTACTAGTGGAAATCAACATTTAATATCAGTATCACTTGTATTTGCATACAGTAAAATAATGCAATGCATGTTGCACTTCACTATCCAGATCAAGTCAGATGAACTCGCCCTTGTCCAGCAATAAAGCTAAAGTGTACTTCCTGAGAGGTTTTTTTTTTTTTCTTAAATACCTCTTTCCCCCCCTCCCCTCCTGCTTGTTTTATAGGAGCAGCTGTCTCAGGTCCTTGATGCCATGTTTGAGAAGAAGGTGAAACCTCAGGAACATGTGATTGACCAAGGAGATGATGGAGACAACTTCTATGTCATTGAGCGGTAAGCAGCTGTGCCTTTGAAACATAGAGTGTGTTTCTATTAGTTTTCTTAGAAATGTCAGGCAATGCTTTTACTGCAGGACAGTTTCTGAAGGAAACTTACTTTTTGCAGTCATTGCCTCTTACTTGGATTTTTCCATTTTCACCTTTAGGGTCCCATTGACTTTTGGATCATTTGCCCAGGGGCAATCGAATTTAGAGAGGTGGACATTTCAAACCTGCTGGGTTTAACATATTCTGTGTGACTGTGTAAAAACTCAAATACCACTTTATCTGAGGGAGGGACCACAGCATGAGCTTGTCTGTGAAACTTTGTTCAGTTTAGCTTCTGTGCCCAGCAGCACGTGCATAACTTTAAATCAGCTGTATTACATGCTGTCTCTAGACTAGGATGTGTTTTTTCAGAGGAAATGAAGGGGAAAAGCAGCAAAAGAAACCATAGGGTAAGGGAAGGGATAGGATATTATTTTGAGGAAGGAGAATACAGGAAATAAAACTTCATGGTAGTGGCTACCATAGAACAAGTTGGACTTTGTCCAGTTCCTTTTGATCACTGACGTTAGAAAGGCTTGTGGTTACTTTGGTTCTTATTTGTCATTTAATTTGTACTTGCAGAGTTTAAGGTGCCATTTCGTGATTTCTTGCATCAAGCAAATTCACATGATAATTTTGTACATCATATATGTATGTGCAATAGGCATATAATAGATATTGTGTGCAGGCACATTTTGAGCATCTTTTACCCTTTTTTGGAAGAAATTCTGGCTACAATATTTCCACTTGCCTGCAAGTACCAATTCAGAGAACTTTGGCTCCTTCAAGGCACCAGTAGTCATGTCTTGTTACTCTAAGATAAGTCATTAATGCCTTAATAATTAATTATTAATTTCTTCCTGTCTGAATGAACACTGAGTTTGTGTTGTGGACATAACTCTTCGGCATCTTGTCGCATAGAAAAATACTTTCTGACACAGGCTGTTTTTTTCCCCAGAGTCTTCTTGTTGTAGTACTTCCTCACCAGATAACTTCTGAGTGTCTTTTGCCATGCACAGAGGCACACCAGGCAGGATAAGATGTAACTTGAGGATGCAGCAGCTCTTTAGAGCTGGGCTGAAGGTGTTGCATGGCTAAACATCAGTATGTATCACTGCTGATGAGGCACCTGATGAGTTTCTGCTGATTGAGCAGTCATCAATCAGGAGGGGCAGCACTGGCCTCTGCCTCTTGGAAAAGGCTGATCCACATTCTTGCTGAGTTGCCCTCTTCTGCTATTTTTTTCCTTGAGGTTTTATATTTTTTCATGTCAGTATTTTTCTTTTGAGTCCTTGAGCTCTTAACGATTAGCATCTCAACAATTACACTTTGGTCTGTGTTTTTATTCTTATCTTGCAGAGCTTTAGGTCACAGACTGTCTGACAGTTCAGCAACAGTTTTCTCAGCAAAGCTGAGCCAAGGTCACCCAGTGCTGCCTCACCACTTTAGTCCTTGGGCCCCAGACAGCTGAATGCTTGGCTGAAGGTTATGTGGCTATAGTTATTTGGAAATAAATGGCACTAGTAAGTGACTTGCAGGCTGAGGGATGGGCAGAAGTTGCATTTCTCTCAAGTTGCTCACAGATGGCTCTTCTAGATCAAAAAAACCTCTAGATTGTTGGTTCTGGTGCCTCTCAGAGAATCATTAAACAGATACTGGACGTTACAAGAATTAATGAAACATTCCATCAAACCTAATCCTCATTTAGTTTACCATGTTAGCATGCTGTTGGTTTCTTGCTCTGTTTCCTAGGTGTGAGTAAGCAGTAGAGTGTAAAAAAGTGTCTGGTAAGGATGTTACGCAGTCTTCATGTGCCTAGTTTTCCCTTTAGCTTTTTTTGGATGACAAAGAGAGACTACATTTCTTGGATCTTCTGACATACCTGAATCTGACCCATCTACTATTGATCCAGCAGCCAGATTTTTTTCTCTGGGTCTGAAAGGCTTTAATACAGTAGATGCTCAAGTCCTTGTGCAAAGCTTCCTCACATTGTGTTTTAATTGTTTGTTTGATGCATGTAATGTTTACTTTGTGGAATCTCCTACAAATGTTTTTAGATGCAGAAGTGTTCAGATATAACTAGCAAACCCAGGGCTGTCCATCAGCAATCCTGAAGGACTGTCTGCTTTTAATACTGGGCAGGTCTCACCAATGAATGTTCCCATACTTGTTTACCATGAGGAGTTTCACCTACTGCCATTTCTGTTGATTTTTCATTTTTCCTTATGTGCCTAATGGTGTTCTGGGAGATAATACCATTCCTTCTGACAAAGACCTGAAATCCTGGGGAAAATGATATGCATGTTCAGCTGCTAAAAGCCAGGAAGGTGTTTCCCTACCTGCTTTTCTCCAGAGCACAATATATTTTGTATAGTCTCTTATGCCAGTGGCTAGTTCCTGACTGATCTCTGGTGCCATAGCTGGGAATTAATCAAGCCTAGTCAAGCTGGATTTTTAATTTTTTTTTAAAGTCCCAAGCATAGGACAGTTCTGAAGGTGTTACAGACACTTGTTTGACTTTTAAAGGGCTACTTTCTGTGCACAGCCTGTTTCTTCATCTGCAGTTGCTGTGGTACAGTTTGATCCAGATTTGTATCTTGAGCTTTGACTCGCTGGACAGGCTGCATCTTCATCAGAGCAGCCTTTTGATTCTCAGTAAATTCTGGGTTGCTGTTCCCTTTACTTCATTACAATGTAGGAAGTGTGCCCCTTGCAGGACAGAGTGAGGAGGCCTTTCCAATTTAAACAGGTTACAGCTCAATAGGAACAAAGTAAAAGCAGGCTTTTGGTAATTCAACACTTTCTTCTTGATCTGTTCAGATCCTGGCTAGATTTCAGCAGTTGTAGTGAGCTTTCCTGTTTGTAGAAGTGAGCTATAACAACAACAAAAATAAAAGGAATTAAAAACCTTTTATCTTGGCCACTTGAATTTGAAACCAGTGTGACTAGCATTGAACCCATAATGTTCTGCAAAACTGCTGGAGTGAGTTACCCATGCTTGCTAAGCTTGTGCATGGTGTGAAGTTGGACTGAGAGATAAATGTCTTGGTCATAAGTGATCTATGGGACAAATACCAGGTAAGAAATGGCTGCTTCTGGAGATCTCTGTGCTACAGTATAAGGATGTGGCATGTATAACATTAATGAACTCGCTTTGAATTTTCCAGCTTGAGGATTGGTATGTGCTGCTCATATTAAGACTGGTCAGCTACCACTGCAAAACTCGGTATCTTGGGTAGGTAAAGAAAGGCCCTTTCTGTGACCTATGATACAGAAATACCCTGAAGCTGGAGATGAGGCAAAACCATAGGAGCAGGCGAGCACTTGAATTGAGTTTATCCCAAAGGTGCTGCAGCAGTGCTGCCACTGAGGAAACAGGGAAGAGAGGCTGTAGATGGATCCAAGTCACTCTAAAGAGGCCTCACAGCATAACAAGCATGCCATGAAGACAAACTGCTAAAGACTATGAAATTACCTATCACCCTGGCCAGAACGTTTTACAATAACAATGCTGAAATACAATGGAGAGGAAACCAAGCAGATCTTGCTCAGATGGATCAGGAGCAAATGCTTTATTAAGTGAGAATTATTGTGAAAATAGTGTAGATAGAAGGAGCTTAGTATCAGACAACTGGAAAGCTCAATTAAGCATGTTCCATCTCACCCAACAATAAGAGGACTATTGGTATTACAGCAAAAAGGTGTTTCTATGATCTGGATTGGAATGTTGTCTAAAAAAATGTCTATCCTATTGTTTTCCAGGGGATTGTATGATATTGTTGTAGCAAAAGACAACGTGTCGCGCTGTGTGGGCCACTATGATAATCACGGCAGTTTTGGGGAACTGGCATTGATGTACAATACTCCTCGAGCTGCCACCATTATTGCCACAACAGAAGGAGCCCTTTGGGGACTGGTAAGGAAAGGAAGTTGCTCTCAGATGTATGATATTTTAAACACTAACTCACCATGTCTGATCCTTCTCTTGGTATGACTCCTTATGCTAATAGCTATTCTATCGTGATTTATCTTGCCTCCTGGCATAAGAGATCCATTGTGCAAATATTTTTGGCCACATTTCTACAACAACTTGTCTGCAAAAACTATATTGCTAGTTTTTATCTGTCCCTTTATTATTTTGCATTTGCTGTAATTGTGGCTTTTGTTAGGGAAAAAAAAAATCCTAGTTTTGTTTTCATCCTGCAGAGGGCAGTGAAGGCATTAACACACATATTTTATGGGGCGGGGGGAAACAGTATCTAAATGATGGTCTTTATTTTCATCTCACCTTCCTACCACTTTGTTTTAAAGGGGATTGGAAGGTCTGAAGTATCTTGAGGATGTCAGTAATTTAATCTGCTCTAGGGGATCCTGCTCTAGTAGAGGGGTTGGACTAGCTGATCTCCAGAGGTTCCTTCCAACCCCTACCATTCTGTGATTCTGTGTGAATTTGAAGAGCTAGGAAAACTGCCCAAAGCTTTGTTTTCCTTCAGAATAAACTGTCATGATGTTTCTGGTGTCTTTGTGTTACCCTGGAAGAAGTTCTCAGGTCAGCATGGCCTATGAGATACCAGGCTAAATGATGGTGTAGCTTTGTCTCTAGGGCAGCAGCGTTGAAGATGAAGCCGTAGACATTAGTTTCCTTTTTTAGTTCTTTTCTCCCTGCTATTTGGATGGGTTGTTTCCACAGGGCTCTCTTACTCATCTGTGAGGGCTCACATAATAAGCGGATTGTCTGATCAACGAAGCCTTTGAAGCCAGAAGTGTTGTGTGCTTTCTGTGTGCTGGGCTCCTGGCAACTATCACTGGGGGTTGACCATGAGGTGTGACCTTGATTACAGGACTGATAAGCTGCTACACACGGTGTGCTTACTGCAATCTCAGTGCTTGCTGGGAAATGTGACTTCCCTTTTCTTTGTGAGCTGACAGAAAAGATTTTGGTAAATCAAACAGGGAGTAATGTCAGAATCTAATGTCTTGAACAAGACAGAACAAAGCAGCTACCTACAAATGGAGCTCATTCATAGAAGGAAGAAAATGAGATGATGATTCTTTTTTCTGGTTTGCCTTTGAAAAGAACTGCACAAATTGGGTTAATTTTTTTTTCCTGTAATTACATTCACTTAATTAGCAAGGTGTAGTTGAAGGGGAACCTCTCGCTGCTTATCTGTCCTGTGGATGTTTTGCATTTAGCTGCCTAAAACTTTTGGTTATTTCTATATACTATTTTGTGCCTGACGTAATGTAAACATTATATTTCTATTAGTCTGCAGAAGTATTTGCTAAAGCTTGGGGGTTATCTGCCGTTTGGGAAATGTGGATTATTCCTGCTGCATTGCAGACTTAGCCCAACAAAAGCCTGGAAGGCTCAGACACAAAGCAGTAATCACACGTGGAAATGTCCTCAGCCTTTTCTACTGACTGTGTCTGGGGAGAACTGCCAGATCATGCACACTTCCCTCACTGCTCTGCCTTTTTTGTTCAAATGCTGCTGCTTCTCCTCCCTTACTGATGCTCTCACACAAATGAATTATGGATTTTTTGTTATACTTTCAGAATTCACCTTACCATTTCTGCACCTTTCTGCTTCTCTAAACGTACATTTGCAGAGACTTCTACCACTGAAAAACTTACTTGAAAAAATAAAAACCAATCCCTTATGCTTTATAATCCCATGTTCTCCTTTGGCTAACAGTAATACCATTGTTTCCTTCATCATTCATTTCCAACTTTTATATTACACTAGTGTCATGTCTATCAACCATTGTTTGAAGTTAGAAGTATTTGCAGCCGGCATCCCATAAAACTGTTCTCTTCCTTGAAAATAGCTCTTCACCTCAGAATGTCTCTGCTGAGGTAGCAGTTGTTTTCTGAAAATGAGATCCAGAGGAAGGGCTCTCAATAGATGTTTCTGCTAAGTGTGGGATATGTAAACTTAAAAGATTAAATTGTTTGGTACCATTTTCCTCACCAAACTTCTGCTCATTTCTTCTGACTTTTTTTTCAAAATTACTTTTACACTTAGAGGCTCGCGTTGTGTAAAGGGAAACTCTGCAATTCTCACAATGTTCGTCATTTAGAGCTGATCCTACCAGTGACTTCGGGCAAACACACAGAAATACCCGGTGGGCAAGTGCCCTTCCCCTTCGCCCGCCCGCGGCGCTCGGGTTCAGCTCTCCTGTGCCCGTTCTCCTCCGTGTTTGCCAGTAGCCGAGCCTCGCGTTTTCTGGGGGGAAATGAGGAGGCTTTGCTTCGGCTCTGTGGCAATAACCCCCAACATGTCTGCCGCCGCAGGGCGCCGGGCAGGCGCGGTGGGCAGCGGGGCGAGCGGCTTTGGCTCGGGCACCGAGTGCCGCCCCGTGGCCGCCGCCGCTGCTGCTGCTGGGGGAGAGCTCAGAGCAGGCAGGGCGGCGGGGCTGGTGGGAGTCTTGCCCAGTATTTGGGTTTCAAAAGCAAGATTAACAATTTTTTCCATCGGGAAGGCGCTTATGGTACGTGTGGACAGCTGGCAGTTAGGAAGCAGTCGTTGCAAAACGCTGCTGCTCAGATCCTGGAAGGTGGAAGAGTGGATCAAGCCTGTTGGTTTTGGATACTCTTCGTGATCTATCTGAGACCAGTATAAACCTCCGATTTACTTTTGAAATCTGTGACTTAAGTAGAAAGGAATCACATTGAGACTTAATCCTGCAGTTGCCTTAACAGATAAGTGTTGGAAAATCCTGTTTCCAATGGCTTCGGCAAGAAGAGCATAATTTCTTCATTGTATGTGGAAGCATGACTGGTATATTGACAAACAGCCAAACAAAACCCAAAAACACAACCCTAAAAAAAAACCAGTACAAGGTAGACTAAAAATGGAACTCTGAAATGCTTCTCTGAGAAGGAACAGGTCTTACAGCTTCCTGTTTTTCAATTTGTTATTCCATCAAGTACTCTCACAAGAGCTGTTGCGATCAACGTTGTGCTGGATATGGTGTCATTTTAACAGTTGGCTTTTCAAAGCCAGTGTTTGTTGCAAATACTAGTTCATGTTTTCAGAGGAGCATTTTAGTCAAGAGGAATGATGTATTTCTCTGTGCTGTTTCTTGCAGGATCGAGTGACGTTCAGAAGAATTATATTGAAAAACAATGCAAAGAAGAGGAAGACATATGAATTATTTATTGAGTCCGTGCCCCTTCTTAAATTCTTGGAGGTAAAGCCTCTCAGAGACATCTGCATCAAATTATTACATTAGCATTAGCTCTGCAGTCAGTGTTCCTACTGTATCAGAAATCTGTGTCGTTTTTGCTTAGAACAAAATGTTAAGAGCTGCTTTGGTATCACGTTTACTGTACAACTTAATTAGCATTGTTGAAATTGTACACTTTTTTCATATCCTTTGTTCACAGTAAGCAATTGCTAATTGTTTATCTCAGCCTGTTTAAAGATTTAAAAAAATATATCTCAAAACACCACAAACCAAAAAATAAATGTCGGAGAACAGGTATTAAAGTGAGAATTGGAACTCAGGGCTTTGGTTCCCTTGGAGGGTATGATATTAAAGTAATGATATTTGGTTTTTATCAGCCCTGAATGATTTTAAATTTGTTACAAAGATGTGAGCCATATTAGGTCTTGCTTTAGCCTTAACCAATATTCAGAAGGTAAACTAAGAATAGGCTAAAGGGAAACACTGCCACCTGGGAACAAAATGACCAGGAAAGGCAGGCAGATGTCATGTTCATGTGTGTGGTCCATGACTTTAGGAGCAATATATAAACTGTCACTTCCAAGCTATGGATTCAGCCTGTATCTCCAGAGGGCTTTTGGAGCCATACCAAACTGCTTTGAAATGAGTATATGTCTGCCTTTGCCTTACACCATAAATTGTTTTTTCTTTGTTTTTTCATTACAAGAATATTTTTCAGAATTAATCTCCAGTATTTAAGAAGAGCTTTGAGAGAAGATTATAAAATGGCATAGTATTATTAGGTGTGAATAGCAACCTCTAATATATATTATTTTGGACATATGTTGGTACCTGTGGAAGCGGTAAATTGTGCAGCACCTCCCTCAGTGCCTGGCTAAATTGGTTCCATCAATGTGTCTTTTTTTGAGTGCAAAAATGAATCATAAATATTTAAAGTTCTAGAAAAATAACTCATTAGCACTGGATGGCTTTTTGTATGACACACTGCAGCTGAATCATGCATTGATCAGAGTTAAGTTTCTTAGGCACGGGCTAGATTGAGGTGCATTTATGGAAGGAACAGATTACAACTGAATCATCTCTTGAGATACTCATTTTAATGGTAAGATTTTCTTCCTTATTAATGTTTTTTACACTGCTCTGAACCAATGAAATGATTTTGTGATGTTCTGGTTGGGCAGTGGAAAACACTGGAGATAAATTGAACTCTTTCTTTCTTTCTCCCTTCCTGTTCATGCAGGCTCAGACATGTTCCAGTGCGTGTCAGATTAGTACCTTTTGCCCTTGCTGATGGGCATCTTGTTGCAGTGCCTGCTCACAATTTAGACCTGGTGTCTTTTTCATATCCCCTTCCTCTCGCCACTCTAGGAAAGAGCTCTTGGTCACAAAAAAACCCACATATTCAAATACATGGTGATTAAAATATTTTGAAAATGTCTTCCTCATTGAAGTTTGTTCTTAGCCAGTTTATGACATTTGTTGAGTGTTTTCTTCAAATTTCAACTGAATCTTAGATGAAGTTGGTTGTTTTTGGTTTTTTTTTTTCCTTTGCTCTAAGGCAGCCAGATCAGTTATTTGTGAACTTTGAGGTTGAGAAAAGCACATGGATGGGACACTAGACAATTTTCTTTCCCTGTTGATGATGGCAGTCTTGGAAACTGTGGTGCAGAACGACAGTACCATTGTAGGGGCTATATTTTTCAGTACTCAGACACTGCGTGTTTGTGTGTCTAGTGAATGCCTCTTCATTTCAGGGCTACAAAGTTTACCCAAGGTATGTTATAATAGATAATTACATTTAATTTTTCTTTGTTCCAGGCATCAGAGCGAATGAAGATAGTGGATGTCATAGGGGAGAAAGTGTATCAAGATGGGGAACGCATCATTTCTCAGGTACTTAAAGTCTAAACTTCTCTTTATCATTCTCCTTTCTCTGCTTCTTTTTTCCTGTTTGGAACTGACTTACAGAATCCTATTAGTTGGACCTACTTGGCATCACTTACTCTTCTAATTTTTTATTTAAACACTTCTTGAATGATTGGGGAACAACCAGTATGTCTTTTGCTACAAATTTATTATATTACTTTAGCTTCCGCATTTTTCTTCGCCCATCTATCTGTTTTTTGTAAATGGTCTCTGCAAGGTTTCAAGAGGTGTATGGCTTAAGAAGCTGAAAGGAAATGTCTGTGTATGTAATTTTGCATGAAAGCCCTCAACTAGACTTTTCGTAGTTACCTATGACCCAATTAAACAGGGATGCACAAGCATTTAGTAAAGTCATCTCTAATTCATAGGTCTGACTGAACAACAAAACCAAACAATTCAACCAAACAATTCCTTCTCCTCTGGTATAGTATTTAACCAGTCACCATTTAATGTTAAGAACTGGAGTGACTGTCAACTCTAGCAGGTTTCTGCACAAGTGAAAGCTTTAATACCATGAAAACAAATGATAATTTGTTTTGCCTTTTCCTCTTTACAGGGTGACAAAGCAGATTGTTTTTACATTGTAGAGTCTGGTGAAGTAAGAATCTTGATGAAAAGCAAGGTGAGTTCAGATTGGGTGATGAGTCTTTGATCAATTAATACAAGTGGTGTGAAAAAGCCTACCCTGACTTCTTTAATGGTATTATTTTATGATATTTATCATTGTCACTCGTGATGTATAGGGACTTAAAACCGACCTCTTCCGGCCAGAAGTCAAGTTGGAAAGTCTTTTGTTTGTATCTGTTCTCTGCAAACTCTCTTGATATACTCCCCCTGGTCTTAAGGGTGGAAATTAAACTTTTCTTCTGGGATTCTAGAAAACTGCAACTTACAAAACCCTGGGGTCTGGTATTTCTAGTGACATACGAGACATTGGCATTTGAGCAGATTTCTGTACAGTCTGAAGCAGCCTTAGGGACAACATGCTGGGCATGGTAAAACCTGTGTTAAGCTAATGTAATAGCAGTTTCCAAATCTGTAACAGTAAATATCTGCAAAGCTCAGAACTTTTGGGCTGGCATGCACCTTTCTTATCAAGCTTGTAATTGAATATGCTGTCAAGGTGTTCTGCCAGTACAAAGCATGACTTGGGACTTGCTCGTTTAGAAGTCCTGAACAAATAAGCTGTTGCACATCTGTAAGATAACTGGAATTAACTGCAGCCTTGTACAAAGAAAGATCTGTATGCAAATAATGAAAATGTACTGTTCCACAGACTATGACAGGTAAAGAAACTAACCAAGAAGTGGAGATTACCCGGTGTTGCAGAGGGCAGTATTTTGGAGAGCTTGCACTTGTTACCAACAAACCCAGAGCAGCCTCTGCTTATGCTGTTGGGGAGGTCAAATGTTTAGGTAAGCAGATGTTCTGTGTTCCTAGCTACCCTTTTCTGGTCTTTGCTTATTTTGTGGACCATGCCCAAGTGAGCAGCTGTTGAAAACCCAGCAGCCTTTTTAACTGGCTATTGGACACGAGAAGCTGGGAGCATGGGCTGGAGCAGATCTCCATGCTGAAGTTGGAGCAGCACTGCTGCCTCCTTCCAGCAGATTCTGTTTTCTTCTGCTTGTGTGGCCTGTGCCCTCTGAAGGGGTAAGTAGCATCAGCTTCTTGTCTATGGTTTGTTTGCCACACACAGCTTTCAGGTGTTCTTATCATGTCAGTGTGGTGTGTATTTGGCTTCTGTATTTATCCGTGAGGTCAGGTGTGTATTTCATTCATCTTTGTTTCTCCAGATAACAGTACAGAGGGAAATCAGAAATATGTTTTCTGTTTCTGTGGTTTCTGTTGAAGCCTCGAACCCAAATGGGTTGGACTGGAGGTCTGTGTTCTGATTTAAAAAAACAGATTGGTGCGTGGTGTCCTTTTTGACAAATGATCTTGTTTTCACTTCTGTTCCTTTGCAGTCATGGATGTGCAGGCATTTGAGAGGTTGCTTGGACCCTGCATGGACATTATGAAGAGGAATATAACACATTATGAGGAGCAGCTGGTGGCAATATTTGGCTCTAGCATGGACCTGAAGGATCCAGGGAATTAGGCACAGGGTACCTCAATGCCTTCTTAGTTCAAGACACAGAAAAGCCTCCTATCAGCAACACAACTCACAAGGAAAATGGACACTATGGAACAGTTACTGCTGCTGTCTTCTTGGGCATTTTAGAAACCACAAACAAGTCTCAGCACAGATGGATTGCTCAGTCCCTGCCTCCACTTTGCTGCTGATACTTCATTATTAGACCTAGATTAAAGATGATTCTAACCCAATGTTCACTTGGTTCAGAATGGCATCTGTCCAACAGTTCAAGTGCCTGATATGAAACCCAAAGTGTGCGAGATGTAGAAGCCTCCTTCCTTCTGATGTTACTGTTGGGATAAATTTTCCGACCAGATTCTGTAGTGGGAGGTTGCCTGTTCTGCAGAGGCAACCAGTGGAGCCTTTTACAGGTTTATTACCGTCCTCTGATGCTTTCCTTCCACAATGTCAAACTTGTTTTTAATTGTAGCATCTGGGTTTGAAGTCAAAGTATCAATGAAGCCAATTAAAAAATGTGGCACTGAAGTTTTCTTCCACCTGCTGAAAGCAGCAGGTACTATAGCTCTTTAAACCAAGTAAACCCAGCTGGGGAACATGGGAAAGTCTGCTTAGCAACAAAATGCAGGAAAAAAAAAAAGCATTACTCTTTTTTAAGTGTTTTCTGAGCAGCAAAGAAAATTGTTTTACTCTATGCTGCCCAAAAAAGTGCAGTGGTTCAGATCAAATGGCCTGAAGGTGTCATTATTGTCATCTCCCCAAATTTCCTCCTTGTTCCTGACACTAAGTACATTTTATTGTGGTGAGATCACAATACATGACCTTCTTTTGCTTACAGAGATTCTTTATACTGCTAGATTTCCCAGGGCGTTGTTATTGACTGGGTCAGTTTTAAAGCTTTTTAAGGAGGTGAATGTTTTGTAATTTAAATGAAGACTGCTTCTGTACTTGTTTACAGGAGCTCCCCCCAGTCCTAACATTTCACAGTATTTTAACTTCATTAGACACTTGGATGCTTCCAAATACCACGTTGATTTGCTGAACTTTGAAAGGTTGGCAACATTTGACTTTGTAAAGCAAATGTCTTTGCTACTCCACAGTTGGTGTGTTTGAGGAGTCATTTTGGCTTAGGTGATAACTAAGCTAATGCTTACCTAAAATACCTGTTAAATTTGCAACATTCATTAGGTAGATTCTATTTCTATAGCTTTAATGACCCTAATTGGCATACTGCTGAGATTGTATCAGAATAATATCTAAAGAATCGGAGCATAAGAAGGACCTTTTTATGGTGTACAAACAGAATATTTATATTAAGACATTGAATTTGTAGGTAATAAATTTAGTGACCCTTTGAATTTGCATTCTTCTGCAGCTCGTGCAAAACTTACTGGTGTTTTATGGGGTTATAAAGTTTTAATTGTGGGTGCTAGTGTAACAGAACCTGCTGTTTTTATTCATGGCCACGTGAGCAAGAATAGAAGGATGCTAATGTTGAGTTCCTGCTTCTAGTTATCACCGTGGACATTTCTCTAAGGCATGAGAGGCTTAGCTGCAACTCTAATATGATTACTAGACAGTTTTTTCCCCTAAATGGATGAGCTCCTCACAGTTCCTGAAATACGAGTAAGATGGAAACTTGGTAAGTTTGCCTGTGGTCCATTTATTGTAATTGAAGTCATATTTTTATATCATGCAAATTATTTGCAATGGACACCACTGAACTAGGTGTTTCCGTATTATTTAAGTCTGGGTTGTGATGTCTAGTGGCTGTTCTAACTGCATGTATTTTAGAACAGTGAATTTCCTTTGCTTTACTGGGCTGTTTATGTTGTTGTAAATTACAGCCAAAGAAGCATCAAGTACTTCATTCATGCTTCCAAGGTTTAACACCAAAGACAAAAATAATTCTTTTGATTACAGAATAAACAAAAAAGCGCCAACAAACAAAAACAAAGCAACAACAACAAAAAAAGGAGACAAATGAAAAAACACACTTATCAGGTCCTTGTATTGATAACAGATAAAATTTTAAGATAACTTAAGCCCCAAGACAAGAGTCTTTTTGAAGCCAGCTCGTGACTGTACAGTGAACCAGACAAACTGGTCTCCAAAATGGTACGAATTTCTGTGCTGCCTAAACTGTCACGTGAGTTAAAGAGAAACTTGCTGTGAATAATCATCAGCTGGCCTTTGTTGCTTCTAGGCAGAATATCCTCTCCTTTATCCAGAGGAGCCTGGCAGTTTGGGCTGCCTTACAGATGAATTCTGGTTCTTACAGCCTTTGGTTCTCTGCAGGACAGGATTGTATACCTCAGCATATTGCAAACATTGGCAGTTGTTCTGAAGCTTAACCAAAAAACCACAAGGCTGATGTTAGATTCTTAAGGTAGTTCTGCCTGGAAGGGAGGATTTGATGGCTTCTAGAAGTCAAATGAAAGGAATGAGAACTTAAAAGTCAAAATGTTGGGATACCATGCAAACAAGAAGTTTTGAAGTTTTACTTATTTCTACAGTCCCTGAAGCTCAGGCATGCTGGGCAATGCCATCCTGCAGCCAGGACCCATGAGATATCACTTGGTGGTGTAAAAAGCCAGCCTGACCTTGAACTGAAAGGGAACGAGCCTGTAAGAAGGCTCATCCGTTTAAAAAGTATCATTTGCAATGTGCCTGATTAGTGTGGTCTGGTTTAACCAACCTGTTCTGTACAATTTTGGAGCATGAAGATAGTGAGAGAAGCTTGTAGGAGGATAGTCAGCATTGCCACGTGTCTGGTTAGAGCACCAGCAGTGAGCAGAGGTGGAAGGCACCCGAGTGGCAATACCAACCCCTGGGAGTGGAGCTGTTTGTAAAGCTCTGCCTCCATTGCTGTAGCTCAGCTCATTCCTTTTCACCATGGCTGTTCACTGCAATTGTCGTGGAGAACAAACCCAGGTTTTTTGTTGTTACTGCTCAGTGTTCAGTAAATCCGCTGGGGAGTCTCTGAAACTGGCAGCAGACAGAGATCTAGTTTTTAACAAAATAACTCAGCAGCAAAGTGGGCAAAGAGGGTAATGTATTTGAGACTTAGAGGGGGGGAAAAAGAAGTCTCTTGTTTGTGATTCCCTGCTTGTGGTTGTGCAGTCAGTGAGAGGAGCTTTCGGTGGTCAGCTATCCTGGCATCTGGTATTTCTGTTCCATGCCACAGCACAGGTCTCAACAATGTAAAAGAACAAAAAAGGGCAAAAGTGCCGTCTTTTTAGAAACAAAAGTGCAAAACTTTAAAAACAAAGTGCAGTTTTGCACAGAGGGCAAAAAACTAAACCCGTTTGAATGTCACTTCCATTCTTTCTTTTCCTTTGGCTGAAAGCAGACTCTTGTTCTTGACGTGCATTTGTAAACTAGTCTTGCCAAAATACAAATGCTTTGTTTTGTTTTGTTTTCCACTCCAGATAATTTTTGTTGTTATGGTTATCGCTGATTATTTTCACTTTTTTCAAACCACGTGTTTTATTTCAAGAGTCCTTCCTTGTGAATTTCCTCCTGGTGGTCTGCAGGACTACACTGCTATTTCAAGATGCAAGAGAAAGTAACCTCATAGGAGGACACTTGACTCTGCTAAGCTGGCTGGAGCTAATAATCCACCACTAATTTTCCTCTGCTCTGTGGGGCAGGAGGGGAATTAAATTCTGCATGAAGTTGCTACCTCAAGGCTCCAAGTGCTTTTAAAGGTCTTTCACTTGGGAGAATTTCATAAAACAGTTCTTAAAATTGGTCTGTTCTTTTGAGTTAAGTGTGGGGTTTTTTTATCGATTCATTGAGGGACCCTTATTTTAATTCATTTTACATTTAGTACTTGATTCTCAAAGGATGAACAGCTGTGAAGTTTGGTTCTTGCACTACAGTGTTGAATATGAAAGGAAAATACTTGCCATATAAACGAATGGTTTTAACAAATTAAACCACTCCGGGGTTCAGCTTCACTTTTGGTTAATAAAAACCTGACATGTTGTGTCCAGCCTTCCTGTACAATCCTGTGTGTGCTTTTTATTGACTGACACAACCTCCCCCAGGGCTTACAGCAGGAGTGACTTCACAGCAGCTCACTGGATTTACTCCTAGTGCCTGAGTTACTGTTGCTTGTGTTATCAGAGCCTTATGGAGAACAGCACTCGCCCTGTTGCAATACCAAAAGACATTTATACATTACCTGACCACCAAGTTTTGCTTTTTGGTGATAAAATTTTACTAATATCTTCAAAATAATACCAGTTTCTGTAGATATTATTGCTCCAAATAAAACTGGCTGCTCTGGTACGTCTGCCTAATCATCGTAGGACTGATTAATTGTTTGAGCACTGCTAACTGGTTCTTGGTTACTAGGAGAAGCACAATTATTCTCGAAGGTCTCTTCCTGGCCTACACTTACAGCTACTGAGTTTTATGTGGCAAGCTGCCTTTTTTTAACTTAACTAACAATTTGAAAAGAAAATTACTTTCATGCATGTGAAATTGCCTGTTCACATACTCAATATTTGCTGAAGTTTTGTTTCTAAACACTTAGTATTTTATGTACAGTTTTAAAGTTAGCCTGAGAGGGTCGTTCAGAGGGACTGTGGTGCTAGTCATGAGAGAGCCTGTGCTGAAATACAGTAATTCAGCTTTGGCACTTTAGCTCAAGGAAGATCTTGACATCTGAAAGGGCCAGAGGGCAGAAGGATAACAAAAAAAACTGGGTTTTGTTTGTTTGTTTGTTTTAATTCAGAAAGAAGGACTGGGGGAAAAAGAGGCAGGGAATATTCCAAAAAGGAGGAATGCTCCTGTACTGATCAGGACAGGCCTGTTAATATGGGATGTAAGCTACAGCAGGGAAGCTGTTGATAAAGCATTGAAAAGATCTCTCTGGAAGAAGCTAGAATAGACCACTTGGGGGAGCGTGAAATCTACAGCACTAAATTATTTAATTTATTTTTCTTTTTTTTTTTTTCAATTGCAAACTAGCTCTGCTGAATGCTTGTATCTGCCTGAGGCAGAGGTAGAGCCTCTTGGGGAGGCTTTTGTGGTATCTGTTTCAGTTTTCTTATGAATACCTCTTTAAAATCACCAAGGGCTTTAGCTGACACAAATACACTGGAAGATGAGAACAGGTCAGTGCCTGTAAAAGAGAGGGAGATGTGCCCTTTACAGCCTGACAGGTGTGCTAGGGCTCAGGTCCAAAGCTTGCCAAGCACCTGGGACAGAGGAGGCCAGGCTGCCTGTGGGACAGAGAGAAAACCCCAAATCCAAACTGAGAAAACATCTTGAACTCTCAAGTTCCTTTGCATGAATTGAGCAGCTTGATGGCAAAGGCAAATGGTGTCGTGTGAGTTGGGCCCCAACTCTCATGTGCATCAGATGGATGTAGGTCTATTGCAGTGTTACCCTGCTGGCATGAGTATTAATTCCTGGATAAATCTTTTTTTTTTTTTTAATTAAGAACTTCTTGTGCTGAGAATGATGTTTCATCATTTTGGCAGAGCAAAGATACTTCCATCCTTTCTGCTGTTCCTCTCAGAAGGCTGTATGTCACACCAATCTTCACGGAGTCATGCAGGTACTGGAATTGTGTTATTCTATTGCCTCAACTCAGTGCTGACCAGTGAGATGCAAGGACACACTGCCAACCTGCTTCTATGCACTTTTCAGAGCTGTTTCAGATGTGTGTACCGCAAAATAGACCCTAGGACACCACACAGCCCTCAGGGTTTGTAACCTGTTAGGGTGCCAGATAACACACCCCGGCAGGGGCTGCATCAGGACCAACACAGTTTGTTTAAAGGGGAAATGAAGGAGCATCTTTGCTAGCCCCTCTCCAACAGCACGTTTAGTGTGAAGCATTCAATATTTGTCTCTCTGAAGCTAAACGCTAGCATGTACCACTCGGAAACACCATCTGTGCTTACAGTTTTCCAGAGATTTAATTTCAGACCCAAAGACTGCTCCTCGCCTTCTGTGGGTGCAGGCCTGGGCTGGGCCCCGCACGGCAGGGTCAGGCACTTGACCCCCTGCCTGGGCCCAAAGGAGCAGCAGCGGCTGCTGTCCTCGCCAGCACAGAACCACAGAATGGTTTGGGTTGGAAGGGACCTTGAAGATGAACCAATTCCAACCCCTTTGACATAAGGGGGGGCAGAACTGGGAACTGCCCGTTTCCCCTTTCCGGTGGATCAGGGCTGCCCCATGGAAAGCAGCCACGGAGCCCAGGCAGCGCGCTGCTGTGCCTGGGGCCGGCGGCTCCCCCAGGCCATCCCTCGGCCCCGGCTGAAGCAGCGGCGAAACGTCCGGCCTTAGCAGCCGCCTCGGCGTATCCGCGCGGCCTCGGGGCAGTCGACAGCGGCCTCGGGCTGTGCCTGCCCCGACGCGCTCGTTCGCGCCGCCCGGTCGCCACGGCGACGCCGGGGCGGCGAGCAGGACGCTGACCCCGCGGGGCCGCCGTAGAAGGCCGGGGCGGTTCCGCGCGGCCATTGGCGCAGCCGGGGCGGGCGGTGGAGCGGGGCCTGGCGGGCGGATGGCGCGGGCAGAGCCGCCGGCCGCCACCTTCGAGCGGCGGGTGCTACGGAGCGCGGCCGAGCACCACTACATGCGCGTCCGCCTGTGAGTGTCTGTGCCATCCTCTGCCCCCCGCCCCGCGGCCCTTCCGCCGCCGGGGTGCCCCGCCAGCCCGCCTGCCCTCTGCTCTGCTTCCCCGCAGGGAGCTGCCAGACGGCGGGGCCCGGCCGAACGTCGCTCAGTTCAAGCAGCTGGTGGTTTCGGCGCTGAGGGAGCTGCACGGAGAGGTGGGCCGGGGCCGCGACTAGGCTCCTTCCCTCCGCTGGCGGCTTCGGGCTGGGTCCAGAAGAGCTCGGGGGGAGCGGCTGGCGTGGCCCTGCCTTCTGCGGCCGCGTTCCTGTCGGCTCTGCCCCCGAAATCAGCCCGTGTGGCCGCGGAGCAGGGTCTGAGCCGAGGGGAGAGGGCTCAGGTTGATCGGAGCCTTGGGCCCGCGGAGACAGGAGAAGCATCTTCGGATTGCCCCTCCGTTAACCCGTTACCTGCTCTCCAGCCCCTGTTGTAACTTGCTCCTAATTGTTGTGTATTTTGTCTTGGCGTCTGTAGTCAAGTGGCTCCAGCTTGTCTGTCTTTTAGAATGTAGGGTATTGATGCTTTCACTAGCGAGGTTTTAAAAGGAGAACCATGAAAAGGGAACAGCCTCTTGGATGGGGAAATCCACACTAGTGGTGGGTCTGTTTATGGTGTTGGTGGGTGTCTCAGCAAGTCACAGCACTGCTGGCTCCCTGTTTCTCCAGCTGTAATGTGGAACTAAAAGTGGCGTCTGTCTAAACAACTGAGAGGAAGGGAGCTGTATAAAATCGAGTGGTGTAGCTGAAATGCTCATGTGAGATTTGAG
Organism: Hemiprocne comata; assembly: GCA_020745705.1. Taxonomy (NCBI): domain Eukaryota; kingdom Metazoa; phylum Chordata; class Aves; order Apodiformes; family Apodidae; genus Hemiprocne; species Hemiprocne comata. The sequence continues at coordinate 15,483,804 of CM036595.1, forward strand.
CAAGCACCTTTAATGTTGTGTGCTGGCAGTGAATTCACTTGCGTATAAACCACTATAAGAGCAGAGGATGATACTTACTAAATAACATTTATTTATAGGTTGGAGCAGCTTTGCCTGTTGATGTCTTAACATATGAGGAAAAAACTCTGTCTGCCATATTAAGAGTTATGAGCAGGTAAGGTGCAGTAGGTACACCCCTCTGATACTGCCATGAAAATATATTTCATAAGCAAACAGAACTCTTAAATAAAGAATGGTCTTTGAAGGATTAAGCCTAACCTGCAGATGTCTGCATAGACGATGCAGAAAATAAAACTTCAGTGAGACTTGGTAACCTATGTGCATTGGTGCATTATTCCTGCTTTAACACAGAATGGTCTGGCAGGAGCATTGAAATAACTGCAGGTGATTTAGGGGAAGAAGGAGCTTAAAGGCACAGAAAGAACAAGAGCAGGGCTGGTAAAGTGAACTTGAAGAGGTTACAGTATGTATCTCTGCACATCAGGGACAAGAGACTGCAGTCATTGCAGTAACGCTTCAGGGTGCAGTGTTGCTACTAAAACTCATCAGTGAAATTACCTGTTGTTAAACTTAGTTAAGGTTTCATTGCTTTTTATGTAGGATGGTTTTTATTTAAGATGTTTGTGCTGCAGGAAAACTATTAATATACTGTGTTTTCTTTTTACATAGTGGCCTCGTTAAGCTGTGGAGTGCTCTAACACTGCTGGGCTCCTACCAGAACAGGAGGTGTGCCTTTCGAGTGCTGCAGGTAAGGCCCTGTGGGGGCTGGATGGCATCCCCCAAATGCCAGCCCTCACTACAGGGTTGTCTGGCTAGCTGAGCACCCTGCCCCTTCAGAGAAAGAAGGCCTAGCTGCAAAAACACCTTGGTTTGTCAGTGAAATGCTTTTCAATGCAGGCGTGTAGGCCTGTGTTTGGGCAATTCCCATCTTCTTATGGATCTTATAAAATGTTCCAGTAGTGGCTGTTTCATTACTTCATGGTTTCATTCCAATGAGAGGTCCTGATCTCATGAATACATCTGCAAGAAAATAATTTCTGGGATGTTTTGTTCTTGGCCCACATCTTGGTCCCATTTTTCATTCCCACTATTCCATTTCTTGTCTTTTTAATAATTGCTGTTAGCTGACCTCATTTCAAAATGCATGCATGAACATGCACGTCCAGAGCTTATTTTTTCCTGAGGAGGCTGCTTAATAAAATCAGTTACAATAATTCTTTGCCTCTGAAGCAATGGCTAAGCAAAAATCTGCCTGGGCATAGCTCTAATTTTTTAATCCTTTATGTAAAAGGGAAATTTAGGTATTTTCAACTTTGAGTGCATTTGATGTTTAGTTGTGTGTGTTTGTTTGTTAAATGCTTTAGTTTGTTTCTTACTTTTTGTTTTCCCCCAAACTAGACATCTCCATTTCTTCTTGCGTTATCTGGCAACAGCAGAGAACTGATCTTGGACTGAAGGCAGTTGTTGGTTTGGCTGTAGGAAGCAGAAGTTGCTTGAGATGTTGCAGCCCTTCAAGTGTGGAATTTCTGGAGGGGATTTCCGACAAAGAGCCTTGACAAAGCTAACAGTTATCAACTCACTGCTTGGATGTCCCTTACTTCAGAGTTTACACATAAAAGTTGGAGACAAAGCTGAACTTACCAAAGCTTTTACGCAGAATGATGTTGTTACATTTTCTGATTTAACAGGTGACACGAATCCTTTGCATTTAAATGAAGATTTTGCGAAGCAGTCTAGGTTTGGGAGAACGATTGTACATGGAGTTTTAATCAATGGACTTGTTTCTGCAGTCCTGGGCACTAAAATGCCTGGTCAAGGCTGTGTATTTCTTTCTCAGGAGATCAGATTTCCAGCTCCTTTATATACTGGTGAAGAAGTTGTAGCTGCAGCAGAAGTTAAACGACTGAAGGGTTCTATTGCACACATCTCAGTATCCTGTAAAGTCAGAGAAAGTGAAAAGACTGTTATGGAAGGGATGGTGAAAGTCCTGGTGCCAGGCAGTTAGAGCTGTTGATCCTATCCTGCTTTGCTATAAAGGTCAGCAATGTTTGCTTGGTTTTGACTCTGTCTTTTTATATGAGATCACTTAATCCAGTAAATTTGCAAAAAAAACTTCAAAATGTTTCAAAGACAACACACAATCTTAATAGAACTGCATTAACCTTAGAGCTTTCCATTATTCCCCTGCGTGTCACCAAGATGAAACCAAGGGAACTAGGCTCTTGCTGTGATGGAAGTGGCACATTTGGACCAGCCTTTGCTCTGCTGCAGTGGGAAGTCTGGAGTGGTGAGGCTAATACTGAGGCTGTTCTCTTTGGCAAAATCGTGGTTCATACTAGTTGTGTTCAGTGCAAACTTGTTAACTCTTTCTATAAAAGTTGTGTTGGTAACGAGTACCAGTGGGAAGGACAATGCTGTGTGTTTAAGCAGGTCAGAAGTTGGAGGTATTGACACACATACCACAGGCTCTAATCTCCGTGGCAGCTTTGTGCTCCATTGCCTTGTTCTATCTAGTGAAATCTTCCTTAGCTTTGCAAGTCAGCAGTCAGCCTTCACATGAACAACTTACTCTGCCTGACAGAGCTGCATATATGGCTCTTGTGATACTTTCAAATTCTTGTGATGCCTTACGAAACCTGATTATAAACAAACAAAAATTTGCCTTTAATGATAAATGCCTCCGAAACTTGCCTCCCAGAAGCAAAGGGAAGGAGGCTTTTAAGAAGCCATATTGTCACTGCTCGTACTTACTGCCTCCTTTTGCCCCTGTGGGCAAGACCAGGAGGGGCAATTTTGCAGAGTGCCAACTCTGTGGCTTCTCTCTGCTTACTTGGGTGAACGTGTATTCCCCTTGGCCTGCTGAAAGTACCCTGGTTGCTGGTAAAGTAGCCTTTTGGTAAATTATTAGTAAGTCATCTGGGTTAAATTATCTTAGTACCAACATTAAGGTTATTTTACACTAAGAAACTTTTGGGAACAATAGGGAGTAAAAGTGCAGCCTGTCTTCAGTTGGTGGCTCATGTGAATTTCTGGGAAACGATCTGTTATCCCTCCACTTTCTCTGCAGCAGCAATTCATCCATAACTTTCCTTGGCTGCACAGGAGATCAAGTTGTTTGCTATGAAGTGAGAGTTTGTCCTCAAACTGTGAGGAAGGTGACTGCTGGAACAGTAACACTGTCTGGGTGTGAGGTCTTGTTCTGCAGTGCAGCTGTGCTGTAACAGCAAACCCCAGGTGTGGAGACAAACTGGATCGGAGGGAGGGGTAATGTTTCACCTGTTGGACTTCGAGGTGCCCTCTGTTTCCAAAGCAACAGGGTTTGGCCTGTTCACAGCATGGATCCAGGGCTTGGTGAGACCCTTATCTTGTCCATAGAAGCTGCTTCACTTCCCGTTTCCCTCCCTTTTGCCTTAAGTTGCTGCCTCATCGTGGGTTTTTGCTGTACAAAGTGCTGTCCTTCAAAGCAGGTGTGCTCCTTCCCTCCTGCCTCGCTAGATGGGAAGTTGTCATGTTAATGCCTGTTGACAAAAGGAGTCAAATCTGTATCTGACCTCTGCAGTCACTGTAGGAGTTGTTTGGAAAAATTGCTGTTCCAGCCCGAGGTGTAGCTGCTTAACCACAGCACACAGCCTGTTCTCCTGTCAGGGTGGGTTGCAAGTTGGAGAGACCAAGCTACTTAGGGTAACTGTTTGAATTATACCACAAACTCAAGCTCTGCAACATCTTCAGTGAGATTAGTTCCTGTCTACGATGTCAGAACATGAAACGTTCCACAAGTTGTATTGAAATAGAAGTTTTCTACATTGCTACAATGAAAGCCAGGCTGTGGAACTAAATTTAAAAACTTTAAATCTGTGTTTTGAAAAAAAACAGAACAAGGCAAACCTAAAAATCTACAAATTGAGTAGAAGATACTGGGTGCTATTTGGCTTTTTATGAATGTTTAAGTAAAAAAAAACACACACAAAAGGTAAAGAGCAGCAGGTGCGCCAGCCCTTTGAAATTTCCCTCCCTCTGCGAGATCCAGCAGCGTCTCGGGGCTAATCCCCTCCGCGCAGCCCGCGCTGAAGCTACCGCAGCTGTTCGTGCCACTGGAGCGGCGCGGAGCACCGGGGAGACTTGGGCAGCAGGGCGACTTACCGAGAGCAAAGCACCGAGCAGCCACACGCGCCCTGCCGGCCAATTCCTGCCCCCCCTTGCCCCAGCTTGCCCCAGCTTCTTGCCCCCGTTCTCACGGAGGAGGACCGGCCGGTCCCGCGCGCTCCCGGTGCCGGCAGCTGCCGCGCGAGGCCGAGCCTGCCCCGTGCAGCCGCGCGCGGGCGCGGCATAGCGCCCCCTGGCGGTCGGCGGCGCTAAGGCCCGGCGTCGTCGTCGCGGCGCTGCCGTGTTGACAGCGGCGGCCGCACCGGGAGCTGCCCCGGGAAGCAGGTTGGCGGCGCCGGGCTCCCCCTCTTCGCCCCCGTTATGGCCTTCATGGAGAAGCCGCTGGCCGGCAAGGTGCTGCTGGACGACACGGTCCCGCTGACAGCGCAGATTGAGGCGAGCCAGAGCCTGCACTCCCACACGGTGAGCGGCGCCGGCCGGCGGGCAGGCCGGGCCGCGGGGGGCGGCGGGAGGGGGGCAGGGGGATCGAGGTGAGATACCGGGAGGGAGCCACGTAACGGGGGGCGCGGGGAGGGTGGCTGGGGCCGTGTCTGAGAAACGCGGGGCCGGGCCGGGGCACGGGCGGTGCGGGGGGCAGCGGGGCCGGGCGGGGGCCTGCGGCTCAGCCCGGGAGGAGCGAGGCCGAAGGGTAGCGGGGAGGGCACTGGGCAGGGCCCGGGGCAGCTGAGGCGGGGGCTGGGGCAGGCGGTGCGGGTGGAGCGGTGAGGGAGCAGCAGGGCTAGACCCCAGGAGCGCGAGTTGCGCCGCCTGGGGAGCCCCTTGATGGGGATGTGGCGGTGCCGCCGCTTCCCGGTCTGCAGCGAGCCGGGAGTTGTTCGGCTACTTCTCCTCCGTTAAGGGGTTATCTTCCCACAACCCGCCACAGCTGCCGGTGTCGGCACCACCGGGGGCTGCCGGAGTGCCGGCAGTGCCGGGGCTTCGGGTGGTCTCAGACTCATGTCCGCGGACTCTTGAGGGAGGCCTTGTGCCCTCTGACTAAATAAGTTGTTGTAATTTCTGTTTTTCCTCGGGGTCTGTTGCAGTGTTTGGTGCAGAGGTGGGTTCTGGTTGTGTGTTTTCAGTAGCTGTGATGAAGTTACATTTGAACGGGCAACATTTGCGTCCGGGCCGGGCAGTGAGGCTGTAGCGAGGGCTGCAAAGCTGCAGAACAGGGTCCGGCCCCACTTTGCTTCTTGTGAGGAGAGATGAACGAGCCATGCCACGGATTAATTCTTCTGGGTTGTCTAGTACAGATGCACACTGCCTCCGTAAGAACTCTTGGAGCATGCAGTAATAATCCAAATTTCATAATCTCCTGTTGGCAGTTATTTTCCACTTTAAAAACTGCATTTACTTATGGCATGACCAAGCAGTACTGAGAGAGAGAACTGGCTGTCACTTCTAATCCCTGCTTTAGCTGAGAGTGGGGCTGCTGGGCTAAAAAGGAGGCCACAGGTACTTCAGCAGCCCGAGGGCTAGCAGGAAGCATGTTTTAAATGGAGAGAGCGTGTTCCTTCTGCCCCTTGCACAGCTGAGATTCCTGTGTTGTTGATCTCTCTTGTAGGTTCCTTGCATCTGGTAAATAGTCTTAACCTGAATGACAATAATTGTAGGTTCACCACAGGATATACAACTAATCTGTGGACTGTGTTATTAAATATTCTTCCTATAAGTAATCTGCACTTGAGAAATGTTTGGGTTTTCTTTGTGTGAGGAACTTGTGTTAACTTATGTTCCAGTCTTCCTCTGAACAGAAGTTACACGTGAGAAATTGTCCAGAAGATCTTGTAGCAGGCTGTGGCTCTCAATTGTTGCAGCTCCTTTTATAAATAAAAACAATGAGGTTTATTTTCTGGCAAGCCTCATACTTTTAACGTGTTTCAATAGCTGAGGGGTGCGTGGGCCAAGTCCTGTGAGAGGTTGTATAACTTCTAATACTCCCCAGTTAGCCGTCCAGATTACAGTTTCATTGTTAGCTTGTTTCCCTCATGCCTTATTACACTTCTTTGCTAGTGCAAATGACAATAGCTTTTTGTGTTCTTTCCTTTGGTTTGCATGATTCTGGTTAGAAAACAAAAAGTGTCACAAAATTCTTTTAGAATGAGCACTTGGAAGTAGTGTTTCAATCCAGACTCTGTGTGTGTGTTGTCTTGTCTGGGTGAGTGTGATAGCAAATGTTGCTCTCCAATCTGTCTTTCATCTCTGTGTTCTGGTGCTAACGGATGATCAGAAAAAAATTCTCTACTGATTTGTCCTGATCTTTTTTAATAACAGAATGCTGGAACACTGTGCCTTTTGATTTAAAATCTGTCTCTGAGATACATCTATTAGTAATTGTTTGTTTTACTGCAGAAGCCCTGTTGATGGTTGAAAGATGGCTTGAAGTGTGTGTGGTGCAGATGGTTTATATAGAGGCAGTGTGGGATAACAAAATACAGGAAGCCATAACACCGACTTGGTTTCTTATTTGATGTAAGTTAACTATTTTGTCATTTTGGACACTTCATCTTATGTCCCTGGTATCTGACTACGTTGTTTATTGGTGCGTGACGCTGTCCCTGGTTTGAACTTTTCTGGTTTAAATAAGCCAGACAAATAGATCCCTGTGTTTGAAGAGGTGTGTGATTGAAATCCCGCTCAGAAATAAGATTTGAAGTCTTTTGTGAGATGCTAAGACTGTGTTTTACTTTGTTACATCATAGATGTAGGGAAGTAGGTTAACTGAATGCTTTTTGAGCTTGTTCCTCCTCCCATGTCAAACTGGTATCTTCAGAAGATGAAGATCTATACAGTTCTTCATCCCAAACTAAAGTGTGGAGAACTAGGTCTTCACATGCTAGACTTGTTCTGAAGCTGAAATGCAAAGGCATCCATGAATAAATTTTCTGTTCTTTCGTCAGCAGTGTGCATTAAGATTTTATAATGCTGCTTAAGTGTTGCAAGAGTTGCTTTAAACTTGCACTTATAATTTTTTCCTGTAGATCATTGCTTATAAAAGCACTCATGAAGATGATTTAGGCCTGGGTTAGGTGCACCTTTAATGTGGCAACTGAACTAGTAATAATGTTAACCTTGTATGAGTGCTGAAAATAGGCAGTCTTCTGAATAGCTAGCTAAGGAAAAGGTGAAGAATTTTAGGAAAAGCTCTGTAGGTGGGAAATACCACGCAGAAGACCAAAGCTTGTGTCAAATGAATAGTTTGCTTGTCTATTGTTCTAAGCAGCTTCTGTTAATTTAAATTTAATACAACAGACTGAGTGAGTGTAGAGTTAATAGCATTGAATCAAGGGCTGTACTTGGCAGGGGCCAAGTTTCTGTTTCCTGGAGATGAAGGTAGAAACTCAGAAAACCAAAACTGAAACCAAAGCCTGAACCTACTACATACTTACCTGAATTTTCCAGAAACCTAAGAAGGGACAATACTAGTATTTAAAATGTACTTTTGAGGGTTTACACTTTTTCCTTAGTAAGACCGTGTCAACCCTCTAGTAAATGTGGTTTTTAGATTTTTAGAAAATAAACTGCAGAATTTTCTGGTATGTTCACAAGCTCTTTATATTTCTTTCAAGTTAGAAGAGCTCAGAATTTCTGACTTCTCAGCTGGTACCTAATGTCTATGCTTTTGTTATGTTGCAACAAAGAAACTGACAGCTGAGGTTTTCTCTCTGTGTGTTTATTTCCAATTATACTTGAAGATGAAAATGATGACTTTTCTTTTTTTAACAAAGTTGTTTCCCCAGTTAAGTGCCTTGCAAGCAGTGTGAGTTTCGTTGGAATGTGCGCTGACATACAAATAATTCTATGGTGCAGTGTTTATGGAGTCCTTTTCATTTTGAAAGCCAAATAAATTTCTATTGCAGGCACATTCCAATGGTACCTCAGTTAATAGACTCGAAATTACACAAGCAAACCCTGTCAGCTTCATTTTGTCTCCTGCAATGTGCCTCAATCTCTGGCACTGTGGAAGTGGAGAGAGTTACTGTGTGACTTCCAGAGCGTGTTGGGCACCTTTTCATGGGCATGGGTTAGTGAGTGCTCTTGGTAGGTGTGTGTACCAGCCATTTTGCAGTAAATGAAGTTGTTGCCATTGCATTCCTCGAATTCAATAGGAGTGCAATTACATCCAATATATTAAGCAATTTTCAAGTGTCTCATCTTAGTGCCAAGTGTTGTGTTCTGTCAACAATATCAGCACTAAAGCTTTAATAAATTTTGGCTATTGAACTTGCTTCATAGTGCAATATTTCATCTGCTTATTCACTATTTAAAAGTGACTTGCTTTCTAAGCCTTAAAATAGGATGCTATTTTCTTCCACAGTAGTCTAGACATATTCCTTAATAAGCAGTGCACATCTATACATACAAGTTTTAAAGCACTGTGCAGCAGTACAGCCACTAGCAAGTTATACAGATACTCCTGAACATTCCTTAACTGTTTTCTGAAGTGATTTTCCTTTTTCATGTGATTCATGTTGAAATTGAAGTAGTGAAATAGCCAATTTTGCTACAGCACGTTGTTGTCTTAAAAGCATTTGGAAGTGAACAGCTGAAATAAATCCCTCTCCTAACATACTTCCAGAGTTTTTCATTTTCCATAAGCAACAACGAGTATTGACACTCGTAGCTTTTAGATTAGAAAAATGTTGAAAAGGCATTTATGTTTTCCTATATTGTTCTGTGATACAAAAATGGAGCCATGTGTTTTTAGAAACGTAGGATTTATTTTAAAAGCTTGTAAAGGACTTTGCACATCTGCTTTGTAAGGAATTCAATCACTGCAAAGTTGCCTTCACTTTTGGAAAAAAAAAAAAAAAGGTAATTTTTGAGGTGGCTTTAGGCAGGGGACTATTAGAGGTCACTTGTTTGAGGTTTTGGTAATGCAGTTCTCCCACTGGATTTAGGAAGCTTGACCACCTCCTCCCCCAGCTTGAGCTCCAAAAAGGTTGCTGCTTCATCACACCTAATTTTAGATATCCCAACCTTATGGCTTCCACCAGTGAACTCACTAAATTAGTATTGAGTTTGCAGCTCCTGCAAAGATTGCAGTCAAAATATTAGTTGCCATATCACACCTCAGTAAATCCATTGCCTTAGAGATCTTGCAGTGTAATTAGAATATTTTATTGCCTCCTCACTATTTCCTGAAAAACAGAGTGTTTTGCTTCTGTGGTGAAGGCCATGGCAGTGCAGGGTACTGAAAACCTGTTATTTCTCTTGTCTGTCTCCAGAGCTTTTCTTTTTCAGTACGTTTCCTTACATGTAAATGCATGTCCCATTTTTTTTCTGCAGTTGTCCTACTTTATAGCTTTCACTTATTGAATGCCTTTCTCATGACTACACCAGGGATACAGTGTGTGTGGAACTGTAAAATGTCCTCAGCCAAACATGTGCATTGTTTAAAATGCAGGTGACCACCCCTGTTGCTGCTCCTACCTCCGATGGGCTTGATGGTGGTGCAATAGCACATCAATCCTGTGCCCCGTAGCCAAGAGGTCCCTGAGTCTGAGCAGCTTTGCTGATTTTGTTGCTCCTTTTCATGAGAGATTTTCTAAATAAACATTTAAAAGAGCTTCTTACTAGAAATTGTTTCAATCCGGCCTACTTAAGCAGGGATTGTATTCATGCTTAATTAGGCTTTCCTCTCTTTAATGCTTATAAAATAAAGCCCTTTGAAACTTTCAGTTGATGTGACCTGAAGTTGACCTGGCTCTTTAGAATGGTTGGCTTTTCAAGCCTGTTGGATTAAACAGATGTACAGCAGAAATCTGTGAAAAATAGATTGACTATCCTGAGCCAGAAATTTCGACACTATTTTCTTGGGAAAACAGAATGTATTTCCCAGTGTTGGCAAGACTTTCTACATTTTATTATATGAATCTCTAAATTCCCCACTTGTTCTTTCCTATTTTGCCTCTGCAAAAGCCTTTCTTTCCTGTTTGTTTTTTGTTTCAAAAACTAGGAAAGACGATAAACAGTAATTGTTACACAGCAGAGCACATCCAAGTGTTTAACTTTCACCTGGTAACGTTAACAAAATTATCTGAGCAGCTCTGAGCTGCTGATGCTGATGTTTTAACAAGTGCTGGAATAGCAGGGAATAATCTTGGTGAATCTTTGGGGAAAAAATACTCAACACCTAAATGTTGGCTCTGCATGAAAATGGGTAAATTCAGGATAATGTTAATCCCAGACAGTGATTGTGAAACTGTTCTTGGCAAAGGATTGGAGAAAAGCAGTGTGGTTGTCACTTATCCATGTGGAAGTTTGGAAAATGCTCTTACTGAAAAACACTATCCAGCACTCCAGTGGTAGTAAGATGATTTTAGGAAATGACAGCGTGCAACTGGGGTCATACAGCCTTCCCTACTACTGACCTCCTCCTCCCAGCACTGGTTTCCACATCCTTGACTAATCTGAGCAGCCAGGAAATGATCCCATAGGTAAAACTGCTTTGCTTGGCATCTTTGAAAATGTATATTGAACTGCTGCTGGAATGTGAGGGTTGTGGCAGGAACTGCCTTGGCAGTATGGGCAGGAAAAGCAGCAGATGTACAAACCTTACCTGTGTGGGAGTCAGGGATGTCATTTGGAGCAATGGTTTTATGGCCTATCTTGTTGGTGGCTCCTGTGTAGTTGCTGCCTGTGAGCAAAATCAGTAGCAGGAGGTTGTCTCTCTTCCCTAAGCTGAGTCCTTTCTGTGCCAACCTGCAGCTCTTAGGGCTCCTTTGAAGTTCTCTGGTAAACTGAGTCAAAGGCTTTGAGCCATGCATATCAAAGGGAGAGATGCCATGGGAATTTCTACATGAGTGTAACTAACACTGAGCCTGGTTGTTGATCCCCAAAATTGACAGCAGGATTCAACTCCAGTAGTTACTACCCATTTCTGAAGCCTTTTCCATCATATTTTCCTGTGTCACATGATGCAGCTAAACAGGAGCAATTCTGAGTGTGCCTATCTGTTTTCCTTACACTTTCATTTATTTCCTATGGGCACAGTTTCAGTCCCACTATTGAATTCTCTGAAGCAAATGGTCGTAATTCCATTTTTTTTTCTAAACAAATCAGAATTTGGCAGAGTCACAAAGGCTTTTGTGCATTTATGCTCTTCCCTTGCAGAGTTGAAAGCTCTTCTTTGGTCCTATGGGAAGCATATATCAGTGGTGCTAATTATAGTCCCCAGACAAGCTTATTGCCCTGTGGAAGCAATAGGAAGTATCAGCTTCTCACTGAAACTCAGCTTACTGTGGTCTGCTGATTATGTGTAGCCATGGCAGATACTGGGAATGGGGTTGTATTTCTTATTGTGGCTATTCTACTCCAGGTATTATTTGACTTTCAATCTGGTTGTCAACTCTAGGAGGAAAAAAAACCCCAAACCAGAAGACTGTTTAGGCTTCTTCGTTGGTTGTATTGATAAGGTAGTGCTGAGATGGCCAGTTCTTCATGATGGTCAGCACGGATGGAGAGGGTTTGGTGGTGACTTTCCTGTTCCATCCAGCAGAACTAATAACCATGTCTGGGTGCTCTTCCCATTCAGGTTGTGGAACCCATGACATAAAGAGGGGACTCAATAAGTGCTTTCGGGTGCCAAAGCACAGGAGAGTGGGAAAACGCTTGAGTCCGTATGGGAAGAAATAGTTGTGGCCCAAATCTGTTGTTTGGGTTTTTTTTTTTAAATATAACCTCACTGTGAGAATGAGCTCTGAGCCCTGAGTGTTTATCACTAGGCTTTACAGAAGAAATGTCTGTTAGATTGATCAGAGTGGGTGCCTGCAATACAATGCTTTGATGGCTGTCTAATGAGTGTTTGTGTTCTGCCCGCTCGAGAGCATTTCCTTGGGGTACAACAGAAAAGGTTAATCGTTGGATAAAGAGTAAGTGCTGCAAGGGATTGAGCAATAACTCCTTTCAAAATCCTAGAGAAGATGAGTGACTGAACATGGTGAATCATCACTGACGTGGTTTTCAGAGAAGCAGCCAACGTTCCTTTGGGACTTACTGAATAAGCAATTGCTGCAATTTTTTAGCTGTGCGTGAAGGAGCCTCTTCCTACTTCCCAAAATGCAGCAACAGTCACATAACAGGAAAAGCCACATTAGTGGTGAATCTGGGTTTCCAGGTGTCCCTTCAGCTGGTTTCTGTCACACAGTTTCCAAATCTAACTACACTGGTTGAATTGCAGTCAGCTCTGTGGATTTTTTGTTAATGTTTATGAGGATCTGGGCTTCTTGCTTTGCAGTAAAATACATTAATTATAATTTTAAATGGGTAAGAGAAGAGAATATGGAGAAAGCATGTCAGGCTGACTTTCTGGAAAGAGGCACTTTCATTCCAGTATAATAGTTACATTTTTTGGTTTGTGGCATCTCGGATTTCTGTCATTTCCAACTAAGGTGCTAGGACACTAAGTGTTTTAAGTCATTTTGGTTTTGATGCTTACTAGTCTTGAATTTGTTCACAAGACTAGATGGTTCAAAATTGCTACTGATATTTGGTAGCTGTTGATGATGAATATTTTAAGTGAGCTTTAGAAAATGGAATAGCATTTTTGCCTGAGCAGCATTGTGCTTTGGAAGGAAACCTAAGTAAATAAATTCTGCATCAGTTAAGATTGAACACAGAGGATAATGCCAATCTGGTGAGTGTTGCCTTTGCCTCTCGCCCGGAATAGTCATAATTCTTGACTTACACTACTTAGTTTTCATGGTGGTAAATGTTGTATTTAATTCAACAGAGGGCTCCTCTGGTGTGCCCTGCTTTGTTGGTTTGCATCCAATGGTATATTTGTGGTTTTCGGTATACGAGCTTTTCATTTCATGTCATTTGAAAGAGGAGAATTTGTTCTGTGTGATTCTGAAGGCGACTTCCAAAATCCAGGAGGTGCTTCACAGTACCAAAAGAAGTTTCTAATAAATGCCTATAGTGGATTTTTAACTCTGAAGCTGAGTTTATAATACTTCATGGATCAAACACTCAGTTGGTTGAATTATCTAGTTGGTATGCAGGTACATGCCAGATAGTTATAGTTACAGAATGGACAAATTTGGTATATAAACTCAAGGTCCTGGAAATACCTTTGTTTATTCATTGTTGTATCATCATCATCTATTCATGATAATGTGGAATGCAACATTAATTTTAATTTCTGAAAAAATTGTACATTATGTTCTGATCTATCCTTTTTGTTTGTGTAAGGCTCCTATTGATGTGAGCAGTTCAGCAAAATTAGGGGGCATTTGCAATAGAAAAATTACTCAGTACTTTACATCAAATACATTTGAAAGTTTGTACCAGGGTGAATGGAGTCATCTGAGCTGAGTAAGAAGTGGGTTCTCATGTGGTGCTTGCTGCACTGCAGGCAATAACTGGGTGGGCACTCATGCCTTGCTTGGCACAAATGGCAACAGCTATTTACAAGTTCCAGCTTAGAAATACTGCGAGCCCTGGCTTGAATTTGTATTTGTTTCACAGTTTCTACTTCTCGCATTGAATTTTGTAGCTGCAGGTGTGCTGTGTGGCTGAGCACGTTCCCTGGGGAAGCCTGGGGGGTTTAGTGGTACTTTGAGCACTGGAGGTGGCTCCTGCCACCCCTGGCCAAGCATAGCAGAGAAGATGGATGTGCTTAAAAGGCACTGGGGACATAGACCTCTCCTACAGCATCAGGCTGGTACAGTTGGAAGGAAAGTGTGAAAGCATGGGGACCTGGGTGGCTTCTTCCCCCTCTTCCAACTCTCTTCAGTGTTGAAAGTTGCATTTTCTCAGGCAGGACTTTACTTTTTGGCTCTCCATTTTCATGTTTTTCAATGTAAATTAGGTGGCCATGGTGTTATCTGTGTAATAAGACTTGAAAAAGAGCTGCATTTATAGAGCTTTGTGTATGCAAATGGTAAAGGAAGTATCTTTTACTACACTTAGCCCTGATTAATTTCATTTCCTTGCTAATTAAACAATATCTAAAATGGGGATTATAGACTTTCTAGGGAAAGGACTTTCCTTGTTTATGGTCTTTGAAATGTCAAAACAGTTTTTAGAACTGTTTTCAAACTTAAACAGAGTGGAGGTAAACAAAATCATGGCTTCCTTGAAGTATGTCCGAGTAGGTGTGCAAAATACTTGGTATCTATTCTTGAGATAATGAGATAAATCCTGGAAGTGTTCAAGGCCAGGCTGGATGGTGCTCTGAGCAACCTGATCTAGTGGGAGGTGTTGCTGCCAATGCAGGGGGGCTGGATCTAGGTGATCTTTAAGGTGTCTTTCAACCCTTCCTTCCCATACTATGATTCCATGATACTGCTGTGTTGCCCAGGTGTTAGCCTGCAAAGGTACAGTGGAGCTTGAAACGAAGAGACTGAAAAGAACTGTGCTTTATGAATGTGATTGTGGGGGCAGGATTATTAATTCCTCAAAGTGATTCATTGTGATTTAGATCTATCTGCACAGTTAGTATATAAATAGTTAACATTAAGCATGCATTATAAATGAAGAATTATCATAACGAGAAACTGATGCATTCTAGTACTCAAGCACAGCCCAAAGCTTCTGTGATAACTTTTTTTTGACCAAAACCAGTTAGAGTTTGGGCAGCTGTAGGTATCTACTGGCAGTTTATTCCATTATGATGGTGGCAGTAATTCCTGGGGGCTACTTAATAGACACTGGAGGTGAGGTTTCTTCAGCTGTTGTTGGTAGAGGTGTGTGGTGTGTATGCTCTTACTCTCCTTTTCCTTAACTGAATGAAAGTGTTCAAGCATTTCACATGTCTGCAAGCTCTTGGACCACTCTTTGTCTTCTACTCCATGAAGCAGAGTGTCAGCTGCTGGTGATGGGTCTGAGCAAACCCTTCACCTAGGCACTTAAAATCTGGGTCCGAATTTTCTGTTTCTGAATGTTTCCCAATTGAATACTGGTCATATTTGGAGAAGTACCTTTCTTCAGCTCATTAGTTCTTATTTCTAATAACTTTTTTTTCTTTTATTAGGAATACATCATCCGTGTTCAGAGAGGAGTTTCAGCAGAAAACAGTTGGCAGGTAATTTCTTAAACTGTGGTTCATGTAACCAGGATACCTTTTTAAAAAGAATTTGAGAATTGTCTCTTCTAGCTTCTTTAATTTGAGCTGGAGAGGGAAGTGTTGGTTTGGAATTGAGAACATGAAGTGCTTGAATACTTGTGGTTGAAAACTAAGAGAAAAACACTATTGCTGCCAGCTACAGAAGGCATGTTGTCTGCTGTGATTGTGAATATTCCAGGAAAAATGCTTGTCATGTGTTACTCCTGTGTTGGTGCAACCACAGGTTTTCAGCCTCAGGTGCCAGTTTGCCTTCCTTAGTGCTAAGATCTCAGCCTTGCTGATACATGACCAACAAAACCTAGAGGCAGTACTGAAGATGACTATGAGAAGTTGTTGCATCTAATATGGCAAAAATGCTTTGTTTGCAGACAGCTTGGCTTGCAATTATTTTTTTAAGCTGTTTCAAGATAACGTTTAGAAATGCATTTTATTTCTGGTTGAGATGAGATTAAGAGGTCGTCTTTGATCTCTAGCGACGTGACATAAATCCAGCTGTTCTGCATTTGTACAAAAATGGTTAAAAGAAGAAGATTATAAATGGGAATTGCTTTAATCTGATGAGATTTGGAAGAGTAAAATGCTAATGGGGAGAGTAACGTGTTTCCTGAACTTTGTCTTTATACTTTGCAGATTGTGAGGCGATACAGTGACTTTGACTTGCTCAATAATAGCTTGCAGGTAACTTTCACCCTTGTTGTATAAATATAAAACATCATTGATGAAGGATTTATTTTAAATGGTTTGGGATATTTTCATATATTGCAGCGAAGACAAAGAAATTCACATAGCTGTAAAGAGAAACTGTGACTTCAAATGTAGCTTGAATGTATACTTGTTTCAACCTTATGTTTTCTCTTGTGAAATTTTAGTTTTAGCATCAACAGGGCCAGTTGATATGGAAATGGAGGAAATTGGCAGATACTGAATCTTTGCCTTCAGTGCTGTGACTTGTTCCAGTGTTCTGTGTTACTGCTTGTGCCTCCTTGGGTTTGAAGAAAGCCAAGGCACATACTGACCTTATAAATTCAGCATTGAAGTGCTATGTGTCTCATTATTTATTTTCGTCCAGAAGCACAACCAGATGCTGCTTATCATGTGATGGTTTTCTGTATCACTGGAAAGGGTTCCTTAGTTAAACACTGGACTTACTGTGTCTTTTCTTTTGCTTTTTGGGACAATTATTTCTTTTTAGTTCGTGTGGGAAAAGGCAGGGTATATGAGTGTGTTTGGGAAAAGGGGGGAAGGAGCAGGGACTGGCATCTACAGGAGTGAAACTTGTTGCTCAAAATTTCCATACTATTATTCAACCAAGATGAAAAGTGAATGCTTCTGTGATTAGAGGATAGATTTTTGTGACTTTGACATTTTTTTCCCTTGTTAAATGTTATGTGAATTCTAGAGCTTAATACTCCTTCCACTCCCTCCCCCTACCTCCCATCAGTTCAGCTACCTGCTTGATGAACCTTAGAGAGCAAGAACCTGTAAGGATGTTGAATTGTGGTCTCTGATAGTCTGCCATAACTGATTCCTATGCTAGAAGGTGGATGAGGGGGCAAATTAGTCATAATTCCACAGATACAACATAGTTGGTGTTGTGGAGTTATTTTATTGAATGTATGGTAGCATGTTGGAACTTTTATCATGACCTAGAAATATCTTGTGTGATGTGTTGAATAAATGCAAGACAAAGATGTCTCCTGCTCCAAAGAAATCCAAGATTTAAGATGAGATAAGCACCCGTGGGAGCACAGGGAAACGGGATGGTACTAGTCTGTCCCAGTACAAAGTGGCCATTGTAGTCTTACCCATAGACAAGTTTTGATAAGAGGTCACAGGGAGAGAATTTTGAGGTAGTTTTAAAGAGAAGAAAGTGTTCACTTTTATAGCCACCTATAACAAGCTCCTCTTAGCTCTGGAGAGTAGAATGTGTGAAGGCATGCAGAAGCTTTGTTGACTTCTCATTTAACTTTCAAATGAGGCAGCTTTAGTCAAAAAAGCAACGGACCTGTAAGACTTAAAATTTAGAAATGGCAGGTACTAAAAGGTTAGGCCTGGGTGGAAGGTCTAAAAAGTGAAGGTAAACAGGTTATGTATGATGTAATATGGAAAGAAAAGGCCTTTGTGTTTGAGACAGAGGTGAGTGATGAAAGTGGAGGGTTCAGGAAGCTGTTTGACAGCAACTTGCAGAGTGGGGGCAAGCAGGAATTTGAAACGAGAGATTTCGTGACTAT
The DNA here is from genome assembly GCA_020745705.1 of Hemiprocne comata. Lineage (NCBI taxonomy): Eukaryota > Metazoa > Chordata > Aves > Apodiformes > Apodidae > Hemiprocne > Hemiprocne comata. The sequence continues at coordinate 15,501,270 of CM036595.1, forward strand.
AAGAAATAAAGATCTGGGACAAAAACGTCACATGCTTGGATAGCTAGAAAAGATCAAACAGAAACATCAAGACATACCTCTGACTTGGATAGGAGGGTGTGCAAAGGGCAGCTAAATTAACAGGCCATGTCATTAGCACTTCCTCTCCTTCAGTGAAAATTACTGCTCACTCCTTGATGTTCAAACTCCTGTCACTGCTTTCCACTGTGTGGCAGGGCAAAGATGTGTCTCTGCTTGGAGGGAGCCACCCTAAGAAGTGTAAATCTTTGTTATGTGCCCAGCAGAAGGGCAGTTTTAAGCCTTTATCAAAAATGCACAACTCTGCTTTTGACAAACGCCACTGCTCCTCCAGCCTGGTTCTGTATGCCAGGGCATGAGAGACAGCAGACAGTAGCTGGTGAGATGTTAAAATTGCTCTTTTCTCCCACTGTTTTGGAGTTTTTTTATAAATTGCTCTTTGTGATGCTGGAGCTTTCTGAGCCACTAAGACACGCAACACTCCTCAGTTCTTTCTATTCAGAACTCTAAGCAACAATATTTCATAGCAGTATTCAGGTCCCATGAGTTGTTTTTAAACTCTTCAAACTCTCATCTGGTGTGTATTGAAATTAGAGTAAACAAACAAAACCCAAGCAAACAAAAACAACCCCCTCCAAACTTTTTAAAGTAATAAGAAAATACCAAAACCTAGTCTCCTTCCTTCAAAATTAAAATGTTGCTGGAAAAACTGGAAGAGCTTCTTTTGGGTGTAAAGCCCCAAATTCTTCCAATTCTTGTGGCATACTTGACCTCTCTGTAGGTTTGGGTGGTTGTGTTTGAACACACAGCTGCAGCTGAGTTGGAATGCAACTTTTCTCCTGCTTTTTTCTTGCTGCTTTTCTGGTGCTATTACCTCATAATTGTAGGGATTGAGTATTTCCAAACTGCCCAGGCTAGGGGATGCAGTCCTACCAAACACCTTGAGAACAATGAGAGGTGTATACCTGTGAGCCTGATCTGCATCAGAAAGTTTGGAGCCAGATTCCCTGAACTCTTGGCTGTGGAGTGGATTGAAAATTCTTTCCACACCGTCCTGCATTTATTCCCCTTTCCCTACTTGACAGAGATGTGTGGAGATCATTGGTCTCTCTTCTGTTAAGTGAACTAGTCGTACAGCATTTGCAGGAAGATATCTGGCTTTTGTGAAGCATTTTATTGCAGCTTTTGAACAGACATTCCTGAGGGGGCTGTGGTTTGAAGATAAGAATGTTAATTCCCTGGTTCTTCTGTTGCGAAGCCCATCCTGGCTCCAGTGCTGAGCTGGGGCCTCTGAGAAGTACTGCTCATGTTTGAAAGCATGCAAGGTCTGCCCAAGGTCAGGACCTCACTGAGGTGTTCTGTTGTAGATGATGTTCTGACTGTGCTGTGTGTTTTGGCAGATAGCTACAAACACTTGGGGGTGAATGTTACTTTCTGCTCAAAAATAGCAAGACGTGTGGTTTCTTCAAATACATTTTAAAGCAAATAATGGTGGTTTGAAAGCATCTGAAGTAGAGTCCTTTTCTCTCTGGTGGTAGCTAACTGTCAGGTCAAGAAAGTAAAGGTGATTATGATTTGACATGCTTTTCAAGTGAGTAATACCAGAAATTGATTTAGTTTTTGAGAAAAAAAGGAAAGGGTTTGCTACTTCTACCCCAGGTTGTAGAACTAATCCTTTTTGAAATGGAAGGTGGTCAAACACCGAAAGTCCCCATCTTCTCCCTGGTGAACTCTTTGCTTTAGAAATGAGGTTATTGCATCTGGTGTAACTGATTCCTGCAGTACACATTTCTTAAAGATAACTCCCATGGAGATTCAGCAGGCTCAAGGCAGGTGCTTTGATCTGCAGGACAACAACGTGTTAACAACATGAAAAATTTATTCTGGCAGCTCACATGATGTAATTGAATGTAAACACCATGTGCAACCCAGTTTTGCTTTCTAAAGATGATCCCTTTGATCTAACTTATATAAGGCTTTGAATTTCTGTGCACTTTTTCATCGTCCTATTTCAACTTATTTCTCTGATTTTTATCTGAGGTTTTGAATCACTTATGTCCACATAAAACAACTACTGCATATCCACTGGTAGATTTGAGCTCTTTCTGGGTTGAAAGCTGTTTAAAACTTGTGCAACAAATTCAGAAGAGCAAATGGAAAAGTTGCACCATGTTCAACATTACAGATTGAAAGTACTGACACAGTAAGGGCTCTAAATTACCTATAAAGGCAATAGAGGCAAAGGAAAGTTATTAATCTGCACTTCATGGAATAAGAAATCATAAATCCTATCTGGAGAAAATGGTAAGGTGTGAATTGCTTTTGTGCTGTGGTGTGTCATAGAAAGGACTCGGCTGAAAATTGTAGCTATTTAGTATCTGCAAGCTTTGTGTTGTGATCTTAAATGCATGACTCACTAGCAGAAATGTAGCTCTTTACATTTTCAGTGTAGTTCCACTTACTCATTTCTTCACAGTGGGATGTGAGCTGGGGTCTGACTAGCTCACCCTGATAATAGTTCTTAGAAAAGCATAAAAGCTTGTGTATACACCCTGCAGAAAAAGTTACCCAGTAGTTAGCTTGCAGCTGAGAATCTATTACTTTCTGGGTGGCTAGTTTATATCCCTGAGGCATTTTGAGAGCAAGGCTAGTAATTTTTCCTCTCTTTTTAAGATCTCAACTCTAAGTCTACCTCTTCCTCCAAAAAAATTGATTGGAAATATGGAGCGTGAATTCATAGCGGAAAGACAGAAGGGACTCCAGGCCTATCTTGATGTAATTACTACCCATCACCTACTGTCTAACTGTGAACTGGTAAAAAAATTCTTGGACCCAAACAGCTATTCTGTAAACTACACTGGTAAGTGAGGAGTTGCAAAACTACACTACAGTTTCACTTTAGTGTGTGTGTGTATCTTGCATTAATGCTGGCAAGGATTTACACTGAGGCATGGGGGGTGGAGGGCTGAACAACCTTCTGAAGTATCATACTGTGCACATGATTATTTAGGATAATGTTTCTCCAGCTCTGTGCATGAATCGTGCTGCGATTGTCAAATCTAAATATTTGAATTATTTTACAGAATCACAGAATGGTAGGGGTTGGTCCCTCAGAAGCACATCCAGGCGGGTCCTGAAAGTCTCCAGAGAAGGAGACTCCACGGCCTCTCTGGGCAGCCTGTTCTAATGCTCTGTAGCCCTTACAGTAAAGAAGTTTTCCCTCATGTTGAGGCAGAACTTCATGTGCTCTAGTTTGCATCCCCTCATCCTATCACAGGGCACAACTGAAAAGAGATTGGCCCCTCCTTGACACCCACCCTGCAGATATTTATATACACTAATAAGATCCCCTCTCAGTCTTCTCTTCTCCAGACTAAACAGCCCCAGGTCTCTCAGCCTTTCCTCATAAGGCAGGTGTTCCAGTCCCTTCATCATCCTTGTAGCTTCCGTTGGACTCTCTCAAGTAAATCCCTGTTCCTCTGGAACTGGGGAGCCCAGAACTGGACACAATACCCCAGGTGGGATCTCACTAGGGCAGAGTAGAGAGGGAGGAGAACCTCCCTCGACCTGCTGGACACACTCTTCTTAATGCACCTCAGGATGGCATTGGCCTTCTTTTATGCTTCTTTTACAGCAGAGTGATGAGGGTCAAGATCTACATGGGCAGAACTTGGCGGAGAGGGGTTGGTTAGAACAACATCTACGTTGTCACAGTTTATGATAAATGGAGAGGGTTGGTGTTTGGAAATCATTTGTCTACTGGAGTGTAAGGTGGAGTTAAGTTTGTCAGCTCTGTGTTCTGCTGTAACAGCTGGTCTTCTGAACACTGAATCATGGTTCTGAGGTTTTTCAAATCAACAGGAACAATTGTGGTCATCTTGTCTAGCTCACACTATCACTTCAGGTTGTGAGACTTCCTAGAACTAATTGTTTGAGCTAGGTTGAGTACTTTTTCAAGGTTTGAATAAGTCACACACCTTCTCCCCCCCAAATAGTGGAAATCACTGCATCCCTTAAAATGATATCCCAGTGATCAGTTCTCTTCATTATTAAAGGTTTCTTCTTTGAATTTGTCCATCTTCAGCCATTAGAAATTGTTAAATATTTGTCTTAGAGACTGAAAAAGACTTCCTCTTAGTGATGAAAACCACTCCGCAGATGTAGTTCATGGGGAAACTGACTCTTTGCAAAAAGCAAAGCTTGTTTTCATAAAAGCAGAGCCTACTGAAGCAGGAACTTGCAACTTCCTTTTCACTGGTCTCTTTGCTCTCCCTTTTTGTAACATTCATGTGTCTTCAGCTTCAGAGTGCAAAGAACATTTCCCGGATGTTTATGATAAGCTGTGGAGGAGTCGTAAATTATTAGTAACTCTTTAAGGATGCAGTTTGTCTGGCTAATGCTGAGCAAGCACTTTAAAGCCTCAAGGAGACACAGTGACTTCTGTGTTAATTTTGAGCACTTTCATCAAGATTGTTTTTCTCAGCAGTTTGCTGGGAAGTTAGTGGCAATCAAGTCATTGCCTATAGTCTTTGGAGACACCACCAGTTTGTCATTTCTTAAATACTGGAGCAGTGAGCTGGTATTTATCACACTGATCTCTCTTTTCCCTAGCCTGTTTTTGGAGAGAGAAGATACAGTGCAGAAAGATCAGTGCATCCCTAACTTTTTGCTGTGTTTCTATGCCAAGATAGGCCATGTTAGAGAAAAATCCTTGCTGGCATTGTTCCCTTTCTCCCCCTGCTGCCACCACTTCTCACTGAGAGTTCCCCTCAATTCCCTTCATGAATAAACCAGTTGTATTCCCAGCTGTGGGAGAATTTAGTAAACAGAAGGGTGAGCTTCCCCCTCTCATCCCCAAAAATGTGTGTTGGATCATGATAGCTAGCAAAACACCTTTGCCTGCACAGAAGAGGACAGAATAACACTAAGAGGTGTAAAAGTTAGCCCTTTTACAGGTATAGCAGAAACATTTTGTGGTCTAATGTAGCGTGGGAAACCTTCACTGTGAGTGTTGGATTTCAACTTGGAAATGTAGATCTAGTACAGATAGAATGCAAACTCAGTAAGCTGAGTTTTTTGAAGGCCGTGCTTTTTCTCTCTTTGTGGATTTGAGTTCTCAGGTTAAAAATGCAAACACCTTTTAACTGGGTTTTTATCTGATTTCCTTTTATAGTGATTTTGCTGACTTTCAGTCTGAATTCCTGCAGGCTTCCTTCTAGCATTGGATCTTATCTAATACTTGGAAAATAGTTTCTTAAAAAAGTATTGTTTTTTCTTTTTTTCCTCTGCAGAAATTGCCTTACAGCACGTTTCAATGTTCTTCCGATCAGAGCCAAAGTGGGAAGTGGTAGAACCATTGAAAGATATAGGTAAGAACAGCATAGATGCATGGAAACATGTCTGATTCTTTTTCCAACCACAGGGGTTGTCCTGAGATTACAATACTGTCTTTGTTTACAGACCTTGTCCTGCCTGCAAGCCGTGTGATTTAGCAGTGTTTTAATTAAAGCTGTTGATGACTCTTCTTTTGTAGGTTGGCGAATACGTAAGAAATACTTCTTAATGAAGATTAAGAATCAACCAAAGGAACGACTAGTGTTAAGCTGGGTATATATATTTTCATCCCATACTCAAGTCTTTCCTAAGTCCAGGCTTATTTAATTTATACTGACTACCATGCATGAGTGACAGAGAGACTGACTTAAGTGCTCAGGCTCTGAGAGAGCCTTGAAAGTCCTTAGGTAGATCTGTGGTGTTGGAGCTTCCTGTGTTTCTTTCCTCTGGTGGCAAATCCAGTTTGCCTGATTATTTGTTCCCATTTCTTCAGTTGTAATGATGTAGCTGTTGACCATAGCATACATTTTCTCACTTAAAAATAAAAAGGGAATCCTTTTTAAAGTGGTTTGTTTCCTTGCTCAGCTCTTTAGTTTTGCTGACAAACTGATAGATGAGAGAGGCATGTGGCTCCTGTAAGGTAGACATGTTTTGACACCAAATAGTTTGTTGTTATTAAACACTTGCTTGTGTTCCTGAGCTGTGCTGCCCTCTTAATTATAGCAGTGTAGCTGTTTGTGAGACTCCACTGAAGAGTGGGTATCAATAAAGCCTGCAGTAGGAGGGAAGTTTTTTTTCTGGAGAGGAAGATAGGGGGGATTTAAGCCTTATGAGTTCACAATGCACACAGTCCCCAAGTTTGGGGTTGCCAGAGCTCATTCAGTGGTAGTAAATGCATGTCAGATAGCGGGGAGGAAGGAGGCAACAGGACTTATTTAGTGTCAGACACTTTGTGTTGTGAAACCATGGCTTTATTCAGCCTCTACAAGTTTCATTGTGTATGTGTAATTTCCTTGCTTGCTCTTCAAAATATACCTTCAAGCAGCTGTCTTAATTTGTGAGATTAGAACATAGAATACATCTTCTTTGTGGAATGCAACATCCATTATGATGCCATTCTTTTCCTATTTATTTCCAGGCTGATCTTGGCCCTGATAAATACTTGTCTGACAAAGACTTACAGTATGCTGTGAAACTTCTTTCTTCCTGTTCTGTGAGTATTACTTGAAGACTTTTAAATTGTGCCAGCACAGAAGTGCTTGTTAAGGACTGATCTTGCAAAAGCACATGTAGCCTAGTAAAAACAGAGTTGGCAATTTTAGAGTTGCTTTCATTTAAAGACGTGTGAACCTTTTAATTACATTTCCCACACAGTATGAGGTAAGATGTTCCCAGCACAAATAATAATCCTGCAGGATTATTACAGGAGATTCAGAGTTGTGGTTAATTGTATTTCTTATTTCTTGTGCAGTAGTGTGAGATCATGAGTTTTTATTTCAGCTCCTCAACACTTCAGGCTGTTGGGATGGTGCTGTCTAGCTGTAGTTGCTAACCCATGAGCTGGGGATATTCTGAGGCAGCAGTGGATGAGGCAGTGCAATGAGTGTCATTATTTTTTCAGATCTTTGAACTTAAGACAGGAGTATCTTAGTAGAGCTACAGGTGAGGCTCTACAATTTAAGCTCCTGAGCAATGCCACGTTATAAATCCAATAGGCATCTCTTTCTGAAAAAGTGGCATTTGACTCCAAAAGGAGTTTCTCTTCAAGGGTGTAAAGCATGTGGGAGACTGGCTGAAAAGGATGGTGTTTAAACTGAAAAACTCATGTGCAGTCTTGGAACTCAGCAGATGCAAACAACAGAAGAGGCTGAAAAGTAGGCTTTTCAGTCCCCAGTCCAGACTGAAACTAATATAAAATAGGACATGAACAAGAGGTCTTCTCCTGACTTGCAATTGCAATTAAACTATGTGTTACATGTGTAATTTATTTCCAACTGTGCTGTCTCATTTGGTTTCACAAAGTTGCAGGAAGTAGTTTTAATGACTTCTGAAGACATAAAACTGTTGTGGCAGCTGTTAATGCCAGGTTTATTTTGGGCCATAGTTGCATAAAACCATGAATGAATTTGTTAACTTAGCATGACTTAAACCTGCAGTAAAGCTGCTCATGTGTAAGTACTAATGGAGCTGGATTCTTCATTGGTTTGAACTGTTGGTCTGTTTTGTTGAAAAAAGATGGTGAATTAAAAAAAAATATTATTTATGTGGAAAATGAGCAATGACCTTGTGAAGTTTTCTTTGCATTTACTCCAGGTTAAGGCTGAATAACTTGAGCAAATGTCACTGACAGAATCCAATTTATCACTTTAAACATACAATTCAGGCAGATCTTTTCTTACTTACCTATCGAGCCAAAAATGAATTACAGAATCTGTCATCTAAAACTTACCTACAGTTTCTTCTTTTGGTAGCATCCCTATATTTACAAAATCACTTTTGCCACTGCCAATGAATCTTCAGCGCTGGTTATTAGACCATTCAGTGAAAAAGGGACACTAAAGGACCTTATTTATAAGGTGAGTTCTTCCTGCCACCTCCAACTCAAATGGTAGAGTGTTTGCTGGGGTGACCATAGCATGTCTTTTTTATAAAACTGTTTACCCTCTATTGCTAGGCAAACTAAGGCAATTACTGGCTTTTCTAGGCATGGTACTTGATATGTATATTTCTTTTAAAGGCAAAGCCAAAAGACCCTTTCCTGAAGAAGTATTGCAATCCTAAAAAAATTCAAGGTCTTGAACTTCAGCAAATAAAAACGTACGGAAGGCAAATACTAGAGGTATTTTTTCCTTTTGCTTTAGTTACTAGCCTTTATGATTGTTTTTTTTTTCTCCAACTGGTTTAACTAGAAAAAGTAGACAGACTTTTGAGCACACAAGCTTTATTTCAGCAGCAGACTTCAAAGCTAAATGTAAATTGAGCTGCTGTGTGTTGAATTTATATATGTTTGTGTGAGGCCATTTCTCACAACAACCAAAAAAGGCAGTTGGTACGTGTGGAGCTGAAGTGGGAGGGAGATGGTCGTGCAGTTTTTCCTTGCAGAAAAGGGGAAAGAAGTAATTCAAAGCTTGCAGAACATGTGCCATAAATTAATTATCATGAATGTGTTTTTTTAAATTTTTATTCAAATGATAATATTCAGTAGAATTGTGAATTTTAATTTCCAGATCTTTGGGAGGTGTCTGTGAGCCTGTTTGGAGGATCAGCATAAAATATTTGTTTTGTGGCAAATGTTACCAGTGAAGTGGAAATGAATAGTCAGCCAAAGATGATGTAGGTAGAAGATCAGGTGGAGCAAGCATTCCAAATAGGGGCCTCATTTATTATGGATCTGCTTTGGTATTGGAGCATTTAAGATCTTGAGATCATCAGAGCATCTAGTGACACTGCTCCTGTCTTGGATTTTTTTTCAGGTATTAAAATTCTTGCATGAGAGAGGATTTCCTTATGGCCATCTTCACTCTGCCAATGTGATGTTGGATGGGGATACCTGCAAGTTACTGGATCTAGAAAATTCCTTATTGGGACTTCCATCATTTTATCGATCATACTTTTCACAGTTTCGGAAAATTAATGTAAGATTCAGACAATTAATTCAGCTGACTTCTGTGTGTGGAGAACTGACTAGAATGAAAAAACCCTCTTTCAACCCCCTTCTTTAATCTGAGCTCGTTATCAAATCTCTTCTCTGCTTCCTCCAAATCACTGTCTGGCTGCACAGAGGTTTTGTTGCAGCACACTGGAGTGAGGCTGAGGCTTAAGGTAAGCAGGTAGAAGGGGAGTGCAGGTGAGTGTTTTTGTGCCAGCAGTGCTGGCACAGACAGAGGTAAACTGCAGTTGTTTTAAGATCCCTTTCCACTCTGGTCTTGTATTTCATAGGAATGTGCATATTGACTACCACACTCTTTCACTTGTGTGCATGTACAATGTTCATTACTTGGTCCTAGCTGGAAGCAGTAATCAGCCTTGTCTCAGGTGGACACTGTGAACATTTATTTATTGCAGATGTCTAGCTATCAAAAGGTGGTTTTTACTTGTTTGAAGGGTGTCTCTTAACTGCAGGCTTGCACAGAAAAATATTATCTGCCTACCAAAATATGAAAACAAAGTTGCCCTGTTGCAGCAATACAGCCTTTTGGCCAGCATCTTGCCCTGCCTTTAAGAGCTTGTTGTAATAAATTCCATACAGCATCACAAGACAGCTGCTTGCTGACCTTGCTAAACAAGTTCTACTGTGTTGTCAAAGAAACGATCAAAAGTTCATGGCTAGTCCAAGTCTGTTGGTGCCATCAAAGCTCTAAGCCACTTTCAGTAAGAGGAGCCATTTCTGTTTAAAATGATTAAAAAAATCTCAGAAATATGCTGTCTGGGAGCTTAGCATGTATGTGCAGCTTGTACAAACCCAGGGAGGAGTGAATGAGACTGTCCTAGGTTTGTTTGGTATGCATTTGCTGTCTTTTTATCAACCTCCCTGTAAAGTGGCAGCTGGTCATATTATGAATCTAATTTTTGCTGTTTGACTTAGCCAGGAAAATGTGCTTGGTTGTGATTGGTGCCAAGGTATGGCTCTCTACACTGCTGTGTGTGAGAAGGATTTACTGCTTTACGTGTTTTTACAGAACTTGGCTGTGCTGCTGTCCCATTTGTATCGTCAGGTTCAGAAGGACAGCAGTAGCTGCTTGAGCTTGAGGTGTGGAGATTTCCTTTGAGCTCAAGTTATGCAGGGAAATGCTTGTGGTTAGAAACTGTCTTACTGGTTCCTCTTTTGTATCTTCGAATGCCAGACCACTCTTTTTCTTTAAACTACACTGATTAGTCCAAGCAAGTTGTGTGTTTTATGTTGTTGTCCCTCCACAGACTTTAGAAGGTGTTGATGTACATTGCTTTGGACACTTACTGTATGAAATGACGTACGGAAGACCCCCAGATATGATTCCAGTCGACAGCTTCCCTCCTGCACCATCAGTGTCTGTTGGTTAGTACACAGTGGAGGCAATGTCAGGCTCAGCTTCCTGGGTGCTCTTACCTTTTACCTAAGCTAAAGTGCTGTGAAGTAGCAGCCTAACAGCTTTGCAGCCTCTGACCAGAAAGAATTAGTTAGTAATCTGTAAAAACAGAAAATGTGTTCTTCCGGAAATGTATGGAGCATATAAACAAAACTTGTTTGTCAATGTTTTTTTCTTCTTTTTCCTTTTTTTTTTAATTGAGTGATAAAGTAGTGTGTAGTAAGTAATTAGATGTCTGGATTCCCTCACCTCATGTCTGACATTCTTGACAAGTTTGTATGTGTAATACTAGCATTATAATAAACCCCACATGCCACAGAGCTTCATCACGGCTTGGTTGGTGCAATACATAAGGGAACATCCCACAGCAGTGCCAGACGTTTGTTCTAAATCATTTGCTATCCTGCTGTGCAAAAATGTGTTCATTCTTATTCTTTCTTTGGTAGTGTCAGTGTTGGAATCCATTCTGACCTGTGAAGCTATGAAGAATGGCATGCCAACTGTTCCACGGCTCTTACAGATGCCGTAAGTCTTGTTTTACTTGTTTTATACTCACAGTGATGTTTTTAATTATATTAGGAGGAGGAACCTCTTTGCTCCTGTTCCTCTTTAGAAAGATTTGCTCCTCATTCTGAGGAGTGTGTTCCAAATGAATCTTTAAAATGGATAGGTTTTATAGAACTCATCCCTGGTGAATATGATAGATGCTCATTTAACATTTATTTGTCTCTTGATGTGTTGGAGCCGTTATGGATGCATTTTATTTAGCATGGTGCTGTGGTTTAAATTGATCCAGGTATTAAAGTACTGCTGTACTACTAAAGTACTACTGTTTTTTTTTTAAAGCATTTAGAATAAGGAGTCTTTTTTGCATGTCCCCTTAAGACCTACTTCAGTAGCTTTTGCTATCAGTTTACTTATGACTAGCAAAATTGATCTCTTGCTTTGCCCTCCAGTGACATTTAAGCTGGGTCTGGGTGTGAAATCTTGTGCAGAAGTCCTGGCAGGTTTCTTGCAGGGCTGGCTTAGGGGTTCTCTGGAGCATTGACAGAGTAGCCTTCCTTACAGGTTGTCCTCACAGTGATGTAGTGAAGCAGCAAGGGCAGGCGTGGGGCAAGAGCAGGATCAGAAAGGGAGCAATGTCAATGCAGGATGGAGCTGGAGATCACAGCTGGCTGCAGTGCTGCCCTCCCTGCAATTGGGAGACAAAACTACCAGAGAAATGATCTGCTGTCACTGTGCTGTGACATGTCCTCAGCATGCTGAGAGTAGAACCACAGCTCCTGGGGGGGTTCTTCTGTTTTTTCTTAATACAAGGTGCCAGACTCACGACCTTATACATGACAGGTTGCCCACACCTAAATATGGGTCTGATCTCACATTGTACAGACTGCAGTACATTTACAACATTCTCCAAGATTAATATTTTCTGGTTTGGGAGAGACACTGTAGGCTTGTCTCAGCCTTCAATTCCTTCTGCTCCTCCCTTCCTGTGCTCTTAAGGGAGGTGGGAGGAAGAAGAATGTGAGCAGGGGAGAAACCCTGTAACAAGGCTCTGAATACAGGAATACACAGGTGTCAAAAGATGTTGAACAAACATCCATGCCCAGCTGTATCTGATATGTAAGATGTTATACACTCCCTTTGTACCAATATTCTTCACAACTGTTCTGTGTAGGTGTGCAATGCATTTAATGTAATTTAAATACTTATTAAGCTTTATTATTTATTATACCCATATAACCTATGAGCTTGCTTAGTTTTGCAAGGCATTGCAAGACAGTGTAATCAGAGTCAGAAAAATGTCCTATAAACGAGGCTGAATGTTTGTGGGTATTTAAAAAGTCTTCTAAATTGGATTTATATCTGAATTTTTAGTGGAATACTATTCTTATGAGCTTGATTCTGGACTTGAATTTGTTTTCTCTAGTATAGGCCTCTGATAATTTTCCACAGTGAAAAGCAACAAAAAGTCCGTGAAATCTTTATCTTGGAGACAAGCTTGAGATCTCTTGGGCAGTTTTTCAGTATGTTCTCAAGAACAAAGTATCTTGAAATGGACTAACCAGTTTATTTTCAGACTACCATTGCCCTCTAGTGTCTTTTGTTTTGAATGGAAAAGGATTAATCATTTGTACTGTTGCTGCTGATACTATAGAGGGGAGAGCAAAAATAACAGAATATTTGCTTTAGTTGCCTTGGCCAAAGTTCAGACAAGAATGCAGGTAGTTTCAAATGTTAAGTTTGCTCACTGATCTTTCAGATGGTTCTTGTTAATGCTAAAACAAGTTATGCTAAGGGAGTTTGCTCAAAACAAGCAATGATTTTGTTTAGATGAAATTTGAAAAAAAGTACCTGGTAATCTTTTGTAATTAAATAAACTATTTACTTTTAAGGAAAGGGTGATCTCACTTTGGGGAAACCCTTCCTTACCTTTGGTGACTGTACCTGTTTGCTTTCAAAATACTTCTCATGGTCTTGCTAACTCTGCCATCAGTAGCAGCTACATTCTGAGGGTTGGATGCTGCTAATTTTACAGCAGCACTTGGAAAATAAAAAGCAGTACATAAAAATCCGTGGGGAAAAAAACAACAAGTAGTAGCCTAGGGATGAGGACAGAGAAGGAAAAGGACACAGAGGGAGTTAAATGAACAGTACCAGTAGTATTCTTGCTGTGGTTCTCCCTGTCTCTTGGGAATAATATTCCTTTTTTTTTTTCTTCCCTTTTTCATCCACTCACAGATTATTCAGTGATGTCCTGCTAACAAACTCGGAGAAACCACAGTTTAAGGTAGAGTTGAGCACTAATTTGCTGATGTTTGTGGAAGTGCCAGGCTGTGGGTAAGCTATTAATTGACAAGTAGGGTAGAGGAGAGCTGGCATTACTTGGCTTTATGGTGATTGCCATCAGTATTTGGACTCCTTTGGTGAATTGTACCCAAGAATCTTACATCACACTTTAGAATGGGGGACACAATGTGACCCCTGTTCAAGAGTAATTCCTATGCTGAAGCTAATTTGTGTGACTGATGGTGGTGCTCTATCTGAGTGGAGGCTTCTAAGTAATGTGGGTCCCTTGCAGTGAAAGGAAACAATTAGCTAAGACCTGTGGAAACTGATTTTGCTGGGTGATGCCATCAGCACATTGTTGCCAGCCCCAGTGCTGGGACTTTCAGAGAGCCACGTCTGCTGCTGCTGGGGACCTGCCCCAGAGCACTTCTCCTGGAGGGCATGTGCTGTCTGTCTTGTATTTTGGGGGTGTGACCAGAGTATCAAACCAGTTGACTGTCCTTGTCGTTAGAGTATCCCTTCCATTATTCAGTGTTTCTTTCTCCCTGCTGTTACATCTGTAGCTAGGTTTTGGGTGGAAAACATGCATCTAGAGTCTTCTTTTCCCCTTCACTAAGGGAATAGTGTCAGAACTTGGGGCTTTAGATGGGCAACATGATCAGATGGATGGTGAGTTTTGAGCAGTGAAGTTATGTTTCCCTTTATTGTGTTTTGTGCTATGATTGTTTTTTTTTCCCATTGTGTATTAGATTCCTACTAAGCTAAAAGAGGCATTGAAAACTTCCAAGGAATGCATAGAAAAACGATTAACAGAAGAACAGAAATTGGTAACGTCTGCATTTCTTTCCTGTATTTCCCACCGACATTCCATTTCCTCTTACCACTTTTACATGGGGAAAGGGAGTTTTTCCTCACTCAAAGTGGTTTTGAGTAATAAAGGCTTTCATCAATGGATTTGTTCTCCCAAAAATGTAGTATGAGGAGTTGTAGAACAGGTGTTGACTGTGTGGCATTTCACTGTTCTAAGTGATGCAGCTTCGCAGGCACTGGCTTCTAAATTAAAGGATCATTTTAACTGCACAATCAGGCTCCATCCTCTACCAGCAACAATAAAGATAAAAACTAAAAACTAAAAAAGAAAACTTAACATGTAAAGTGACTGCAGTGTGTTTTCTTGCACCCCAAACGTGCCTTGTCTGAGAACATTTAAGCTCTTAACATGCCTTTTTTCTGTTTTCCCTTTGGTCTAAAGATTCACCAGCACAGAAGGCTGACAAGAGCTCAATCTCATCATGGCTCTGAAGAAGAAAAAAAGAAAAGGAAGATCTTAGCACGAAAAGTAAGCCTTCTTTAAATAGGTTTTTCACACAGAGAAAGACATGTATCTTTTTTGAATGTTTAGCATGCACAGCCACAGGTATGCTGCCATGTTCATTCCTGTGTTTTTCTGTACTACTTCCTGATTGTTTTCACTTCTGTAGCTAAGCAATACACATCCTAAGGAGTTTAAGTTCCAGTGGTAGCTGACTTGCATGTTGGTTTAACCTTGTTGAGGTTACTGTATGAAAACAGGCTTAGTTAACACCTCATGCACAGATGACAGCCTGTGCTGCTTCCTGCTGTTTGGTGAGGCCATTGGAGCCTTTTTCAGTCTGCTCCTGCAGCATGCTGTCTTCCTCTTTCTTTTCATGGGTCAGTTTTCTGCCTTTCCCTGGTGGTCAGAGGACACTGGAGATGTCCTCCCTGATCTGGAAATACTTGAGTGCAGAACAGCCCTGCAGCTGCTGTCATCATGGCAGGACATTTTGGGTGTGGGAAGAGGGTTGTTGAGCATTGATAAACCTTGTGTGGTAGAGTGGATGGCTGTTACTGTGTGTCAGTTCAGTCCTTATCATGGAAAGCATTTATTCATTCTCATCTTCCATTTCTTCTGCTCTTTTTTAAAGAAGTCAAAACGCTCTGCCTATGAAAGTGGGGAAGAACACTCAGCAAAATACAGCAACTCAAATAACTCAGGTAACTACAGAGAGAAGAGCTTGCTTCTACACTGCTATGTCAATGTTTTTGCTGTTGCTGTCATTTTCTGGCTTAAAAAGTCCAGGCTCACCATCAGTTTACACATTAATATTGGGATATCAGAGCCTGATATTTTGGGTATTTAATAAATGCTAAGTCAAGGGCTGAAATCTATTGCCAGTGTTAGATTTTCAGCTGCCTAATATAAAGCAACGTGTCCTCTCTTCTGTGCCCCATTCCTCCAAAACCATCAGTCTCTTCATTCTGTTTGACATTTGAGTCGAGTAATAACAACATCCATTATTTGGGCCATTTAATAATGCAGCCCTCAGGGAGAAACTCTGTGTTGATCTGTATTCTGTAGTAAGGTGTTGAGATGAATGAGAAAATTATCTCTTTAATTGCTGCTTCAGTGCCAGATTCTAGAACAACAGACCCTTTGACAGGTCTTCATTTAGTTAAAGGGAATTGGTTGGTACTACCAAACAGTTTAACAGAGTTGACTTGCCTGGCTAAAATGTGTCCAAAAAGCAGCTTATTGTCAGATATCAGAGTAACCTGTGGAGTACAGCAACTGACTGAAAATCATCTCTTGGAAGGAGAAATGGGGTGCCATCCATACAATGGCACAAGTCTTAAGGAGAACAGGATTTGGATGCTGAAATCCAACAGCCTAAGCAACAGAAAAGAAGTGTTTCCCATTGAGGAATGCTGTTGAGGGCACTGCTGGTGTGCTTGGACCTCCTCTGATACCGTGTGCCGTGAAGTGTCTCTGTTCAGACCGGGTCTGAGTGACACCGTTCGTATGAATGGGAATCATTGCAGTGGAAGCAGGATTGGATCTTTAGTCAATAAAGTTGGCCTGTCTCCAACAACCTGTCTTGTCTGACTGTTGAATTTTCATGTCACAGCTTTAGTTACTAGACTGTTGTTTTATTTAGCAGGCTCTGGGGCGAGTTCCCCATTAACATCTCCATCATCCCCCACTCCGCCCTCCACAGCAGGTAAGTTCAAGAGTCATTACAGTGTTTGTCTTCATCTTTGTTTTTCCTTCACCCATCCCCGAAACTGTGGGTGTTATTCCCAAGGATGGTTAAGGATGCTGGTTTTCAAGGATGGAACACAGAGATGACGTTCATCTTCTGTCAGCCTGAGTGCTGGCATTTGCTCTCTTTTGAGGCCTTTATAGGGAACCTTTTAATACTGTTCTTTTTCATTTAATAACCTTTCTTGAGATATATGTGATGTGATTTATCCATAGAGTGTAAGTGCTTACTTCAAAGTCTGTATTGCTCCAGCTCTACCCGTGCAGCTACTTTCCAGACATTTTCTGGCCCTTATGTTGCAATATGCATTTGTTCTGATGTTAATGGTCTGTTGACTTCAAAGGACTGTTTGTTGATCCCTTGTTTTTCTGTATTGTCTCTGTACACCTGTACTGCTGTGCTGTAGTTTCAGAAATTTTGGGTGTGACAAATTCAGTGATTTAGGCTCCCTAAGCCCTGTTCTGCTACAGCCCATCGATAGCACCAGGAGAACTGGTAGCAACAAGTCAGAAACTGATTTGGGTTAAAAATAAGATCTTTATTATTTTTAGCCAGTTCCCGCTTCCAGTTTGCTGGGTAGCTTGCAAACAGTTTTGCTAATGTTTAGGACAGGTGGTGGGAAGTGGTGAAGAATCTGCTTGAGTGGGCAATGGAAATGAAAGTTTGATTACAAATCTGAATCTTGAGCATTTACAGACAAGCTTCAGTCTGAAAGGCTAGAAGAGAAGCAGTGGCAAGCATTAACAGCAAAAGGTGTTAAAGGAATACATTTCTGGAAGGGAAGCAGTCCATAGCATTGCTGTTTGTTAGATGACTCACACCCTATGATTCCTGGTCCCAGGAACTTTCTACACAGCACAACTTGGTAACTGAAGCCATGCAGTCAAATTTGTGTTTGCTGTGGATGGTCTTTCATAGGAGGCTGCAGCCTGTGAAGTAGTTGAAATCAGTCATGCTGAAATTCAAATTGGTCGTTTCTCCTTCAAGTTGAGGGTATGTTGAAGTGGATATTTTATGAACTAACTTCTCCCAGTTAGTCTAAACAAGAAGATGACAGTTACGGTGTTGCACAGGAGCAGGGCTGTGCTCTGGGTGTACTGACACTTAGCTGGAGGGTTCATTTCACATTCTGAATGCTTTAAAAGGGAAAGCAGCTTAAAATGCAAAGGAAAACCTGATGCCTCTAAAATGGACGGATGTGTTGAAAAGGTTTTATTTCTGCAATACAACTACCTTTTACTTGCATTTTAAATTCAACATGTTGGAACTGGATTGAAAGGTTTTTCAAGTTTTGAGCATATCATGCAGGTTTATGTGTAGACGTGGCTCAAATGTCTGAGAATGGCTGAAGTCTGGGCTCAAAACTTGGCTGTTGTTCAAACCACATTGTCACAGTGTGTCAGTCATCCTGCTGCCAGTGTGCTCACGGTGACTCGTGACAGCCACTCTGACACAGAGCACTTCAGTGCTACGTTCAAACTGGAAAGTGCTTTAGTGTGCTGATGGCATCCATGCACTTGATCAGGTGTCAAGGCAAGTGTCACCATTTCAGGAGTGCTGTTGTGAGTAGAATTCATAGAAGAAACTTCAGATACTACCTCTGAGAGAAAGCTAGCAGGCTTGATATTTTGTTTGTCACCAGCAATGTTGTAGTTTTAGCTATTCTAAGCAAGTTAACTACTAGTGACTTGGTGAAAGACTCGCTGGCCCCATGGTAGGACTTTCTTTGTGACAACTGATGGATCTCTAGCTTGTATCTCTCTCTTCCCATTTCCTTGTACTCACTAACAATATTTACATCTAAACCAAAATTGCTTGTGGATATCAGTGTGGTGAGATGACTGTCAGAAAGGGAGTGAGGCTTTCAGTCTAGCTTTTTGGTTTGGTCGTGGTTGTGTTAGAATCGTGGCGTGTCAGAGCATGTTGCTGGTACGATGCCATGGCAGAATGAAGGCTGGCATGGAAAAGTGCAGCCAACAGAAGCTCTTGACCTCTCCTGGCCTCTAACCAACCCAATAAATGTAGTGTGTGGGTACGTGTAGTGCCAGAGACACTGCCCAGAGGGCTCCAGGCTGATGTGCCCTGAGGAAGTCACCTCATTAAAGGGGTTTCTCACACTTTGAAACATGCTTTGTCTCTGAGCAAAGGGCTCGTGAGACTTAGTTTGCAGTAGAGTGTTTGGTAGAGTCAGTGCAAGACATAGTAAGGAAGAAAATGCTCACTGGCTTCAGCTGTCTTTGTAATGATAGCTGCAATTGTAGGATTGAATGCATGACTTTGAGGGGAAGGGTAATCCAGGCTCTCATGGGCTTTTCTCCTTAACTGGGATGTTTTGGGCTGGTTTGGTTGCAGATATTCAGCTAAATATAATCTTTGGAATACATTGTTTAGCTCGTGACAAGTGATCCTAACGGAACTTCCCGTATTTCTGACATTCTCCCTTGAATGTTTGGTTCTTTTATCTCCACTTGCACAATTCTTTGCAGTCTTGAAAATCTGGGATTTTCCTTTGAGCTGTGCTAGGATCAGAAGGGATGCAGAACACTGTCATATGGGTTTTTTAAAACTTCACTGCATCTTCTCTAAATCCAGTTAGCCCATAAAATACCAGCGAGCTCCCTTACAATAGAGCGAAGTTTGGAGAGAGCCATTTTTGCTTCCCTGCTGGAATAAAAGTGAGAGAGTTGTACTTCACTTTAGCTATAATTTTCTGTGCCAGTTGTTCTGACTCCTTCGGTATGACACCCATATGGTGCATCTTTTCTGCTCTTCACCTTTCTGGAAGACAAACTGAATGCTTTAGCAAGTGCTGTTCTTGGGTGTCTCTGATCCATGGAGCATAAGTGTAAATACAGGAGTTAACACGGCAGGAAGTGTTCCTTGAACTGAATGGATTTCGTTGTCTGTGGCTAATCTTCCTGCAGATTTCTTGCTAAATCTCTCTAAATGCACTTTGGTCCTGTAAAGCTTGAATTCTGGCATGTGCAACTGAAAGCATGTGTGTTGTATTTGTTCATGAAGTATAATAATGCTTATAGCACGGAAAATTGTGGTTCATTATTCGGAATCAAAGTTTTGTAGACATAAGATGAAACAGTCAATCTGCTATCCTCATATTTGTTAGTGAATAAAAATGTATTGATTTTTTTTGTACTAACTTTTCAGCTAACAGTATCTGTTTTTCTCACTTTGACACGAGAGCCAGATGATTAACTTGTGTCCTCTCTCTTTCTCTGCTGTCTTCAATAGAGCATGCATCATTTTGAACGTGAATTTTCAGAAAAGTAAGCTAATGCTGATTTCTCTCTTTAAAGATGCTCTGTTTCTGTATGGGAAAGTTGAATGGAAATCTTGAACTTGCTTAGTATTGGGAGGGAATAGAATAAAAAAAGATCTGAACATTGTTACAAATTATTTTAATGAAATACAGCATCTTTAAAACTCTATCACTAAAATGATTTTCTTTGTTTGCATCCCATTCTCAGCCAAGTTTTTAATGCTGTTTGCACAATAACTGTCACTTTAAATTCATAATTAAGTTTTTGTTTCAATTCAGGCATCAAGTTTACAGCATCTGATTTACTTCCTATTCCTTTTAACACACTCTCTTAACAAAAATGTCCCTGTAAAAAAACCTTGGTAAGTTCTTGTTTGAGTGTTTTATTCTTACAACTGCATGAATGGGTTAAATGTGTGTTTGCAGGCAACTTCTTCCAACATATGTATTAGAAAGGTCTAGTTATAACTGAGCACTTCTCTCCAATGTTTTTTTTCTAGTAAATACAGGAAAGTATTTCACTGTTGCACAGAACGAATTAATCTGTAGATGGGTACAACCAGGGTGAACTAACATTTCCTTTGCACCACTCATGTCAAGAAGGGAAGGTCAGCTTGGTTTTGATTCACTAATTGAAATTAATTTATCTGAAGATTTTCAGAACCACTTTCTTAATTAATAGGTTCAATAAGTAATGCTTATAGCTAGTCAGATACCATCCTAAAAACTGTGTATTTATGTTTTAAGGCAGAGCTCAGGTGTTGAGAGTATCATTGTCTCTAATCAGACTCCCAAGAGTTTAACTCTGTGGAATTTAATCAATTTCCTGGAAGGAAGGTGGCCTCTCCTCCTACTTGCCCTGTCTTTTCTGCCCCCATTGTAAGATAACCAGACCAAACTTTGAAGATAACACATGGAATCATGACCTAATAATACTTAGTGATCCAAGAACTTTGTGGCTTTTTTGCCCCTCTCTGTCAAATGTGTACCTTTCTTCACTTGAATGTTACTGTTGTGTTTGCATTCCAGAGTCCTGGCCACTGATTTCATGGTCATTCTCTATTACATCTTGTACAGCTACCTGCAGAGCCTCTTTAACCATCCCCTTGCATTGCCAAAAATCTTGCCTTTGTTCCTGCAGTTCCTGCATCTCTTTCAAGCCATTTCATTTATGATGAGCTGGTCTTGGCTCTTTTACAGCAGTTCATCTGATCAGTTTGGGACAGCGTTGGTATGCCAGCCCTACAGTGCTCTGCTCTGACTGCTTTCACCACAAAAGTGGTTGCTTGAACTGTCCTGAGTCTTGTTCTTCTGTGGAAAAAGTGTCAAGATCTGCTTTGCTGCACCTTGCTGGCAATCTGTAAACACATGAGAAACAGCAGGACTGTAACCTAGGGGATGGTTTTACAGTCTTCCTAATAATAAATGGACTTGCATCTTTGGCTAGTGTAAAAAGTAGATTTGGGTAAGTTAGATGGCCCCAAGACATTAATAGCAACTTATTTCAGTTTGTGCTAACATTGTGTAATGCTTTGGTAACTTAAGAGAGCAGTTGATCCACATGCAACAGGCATGTTAGGTTGTTTCAGTTGATCTCTGATATTTCTACCAGGACTGGAGTATTTCCTGTGGAAGGGAGGAGAGGAAGATGAGCCCAATATATACTTCCATGTTTTGTTGTCACAGAAGGTGGTTTTCATGCCAATGACAATTTCTCCTGAAGAGCTGGAAGTGCTGCAATCACAGCATGTAGTAATGTACACTAGAGGGATGGAATGCTTTGTGTGAATACTCTGCATTTTCAGCTTGCTCCCACATGGGAGAAGTCTCTCTTCACAGACCAGCACAAACAGAAAATGAGGCAGCTCTCAGTTATGTCTTTCATCTTATTAATTACTTTGTCTACTATTACTTGTTAGTCTGAGAGCAAGTGTTAGTGAGGAACTGAGAGAGGAGCACAGAGAACTCTGCCTGCTTTTTGTTCTCAGTAGCTGAGCTTAATCCTTCATCAAATACCTCTAGGGTCTGTGTGACATGTTCTTTAACTGCTTGGTATGTGCTTACTTCATAGCAAGCAGTTCTGCTTCAGTAACCATGGTCTCGTGGTTGCCCTCATGTTGTATCACAGTTTTTGCCACTCACCAGCATATTCCTCCCTGTAGGTTGGAGCTACCAAAAGCAAGTGGTGCTTGCTTTTTTACTGTAGGTACCATCTGTCTCTCTCCAGTCTTACTATGGAATAATTTACGATCTAGGTGATCCTAAGTTAAAATTCACTGCTGCATAGTTCTAAGATATTAATCATGATGCCCCATGCTTATTCCAGAATATATGAGACAACACAGGCACATCATTCCCCATGTTACTGCAAATGCCCCCTTCACCTAGCTGTCCTGTGGAACGCCAAGGGGTCACCTCTGAAGTCCTTTGCTCTTACTCCATCATGGATCTTGGATTATACTTGTGTAGAAATGATGGAGTAAAGATCAGCGTGTCTGGGAGAGCTGCTTGGGGCAAGCAAGGCCACCTGCCTGGATCTGAGCTGCCAGGAGACACCTCCACACAGGCCCTTGTTGCTGGGCCTGTGCCTGCAGGCGCTGCTGTGGGCTCTGGCTTCCCAGGGAGTCAGGATATGGAGACATGAGGTGGCTGTGACTGTGATAGAAAGGGACACAGGGCAAAGGTGAGTGGTGGGAGCACGAGAGGCAGGCAAGTGGTGTGAGTGCCAAGATGGTTGTGATTCATTCACCCTGTGAAGCAAGCATTTGTTGCAGCAGCACGTTTGGATAAAGTCTGACAGTGCTGTGGAAGTGGGACACACTTCCAGAAAACTCTATCTGCAGTTAGTACTTGAAAAATGGAATATAATCTGACAAAGCAGCCATCACAAATACTATAGTGACCTGGTCTTTTATAAGAATGTAAAGTTAGTCACGTCCATAAGAACAGGTAGTAAGAGTTGCTTCCAGTCTCTGTTTATGACCCAAAGAGCAAACTGCTACACTGGGAACAAAGAAACTGAAGCTGGGAAGTCCTGTTAAGTGATCTCCCTTTCCCTCAGTACAAGATCACATTTGAGTCATGTTTTGCATCCCCAAGTACTGAGGTGGTTCAGGCTGCATTTCAGAGTTGTCTCAGATGACACAACTCACCTGCAGATAGAGGGATCTGGTCACTTTGGCATTTTTCATCTGTTCTGTTCTTGACCCTCCACTGGCATTGAAGGAATGACGTGACTAGTGCAGGACTGCCCAAGTCCAGCTAAGAGCTGCAGTCCTCTGCAGCAGGATCTCCTTGACATAGTCCAATTACACCTTCTCTCCTCAACTCAACAGGAGCATCGTCGATACCCCCAGCACCACCACCACCTCCCCTGCCACCAGCAGCTCCTCCTCCAAGTGCAGAGGTGCCAATGCAGCCAAGCCCACAGCCCGATGTCAGTGCAAGCCGAGGAGCCTTACTCAGCTCCATTCAAAACTTTCAGAAAGGAACTCTGAAGAAAACACAGACCTGCGACTACAGTGCTCCCAGGATCAGCTGAGGCCACTGGTCACACCAGGATTGAATTCCCTCTTCCCTCCTGTGCTGTCTTGGAACAAGACCCTCCTGACCAGAGCCTGATCCACCAGCCCATCGTGCTGGAGCTCCGATTACCCCGATTTCAGCTTTTCTTGAGCAGCAGCACCACCCTGGCTGAACTGTGTTGCTGTGCTGATAAGTACTCCCCATTCTTTACTTGGTTTCAAGAAGTCTCCTCTAGCTACAGCTTCAGGGGTACAGCAACTTCTATATAGCTGAATAAAAACCTGAAAATAGGAATGACTATGATCATGGTGAAGAATGCATTTTTTGCCCTATTTCACCCCATAAAGGAATGTAGTTTTTAGTTTGCTCAGTTTTCCCAAAACTTTTCATGCAGTTGTAACTCATCTTAATTCTTGCTGCACAGAATCAGTTAAGTTTTTTTTAGATAATCCAACACCCTCCCTCCCCCAACCCTTAAAGTGTACTGCACAGGTGAGGGAACTGGAGAATTAAATCTTATTCCCACCATATTTAGTGGTGGAGTAAAAATGCTGTTTGATTGAACTTGTTTAAATGGACATCTTACCTGTAATTCCAAGGGGAAGTGTTTTTAAATGAGGAAACAGTTGAAATGGGAGTTAATAGGGCAGTGGGATATTATTCATTATATAGTTAAATGCAAAGTTACTTCAAGTTAATTCTACAGCTTAAACTTTATTGAAAGATCCTTTTTGATTTAAAAACCTGAAACAAATTGCACTTTAAAGGATTATAGATAATCCATTTTTTAAATTCAAGTACATCAGTGTTTGTTACTATGCAGAGAATGTCTGTACAAAGTTTCATGTAACCTGTGATATTCAGTCCTTTTTATTAAAATGTTAATGGAATTCCTTCAGCAGTGTGGTGGTGGGTATATCCAGCTAGGATTTCACCTGCAGGCCAGACTTCCTTAGAATCCAACAGCACTTCTGCTAAAAGGAATACCCTGAAAGGCATCCCGGGTCCTTGACTGAAATAGGACCCGAGCTCTTCTGTCTACTCGCAGAGTATCTCCCCTGCAGGAGGTCAGGGGAAAGGCAGCCACCCTGGGCTGTGGAGCCAGTGACACTGCACAGACTCCTGGCAGCTTCCACTCCGTACCTGGAGCTGCTGAGCAAAGCCTGGCAGTGCTCTCCCTGCCTGTCAGGACTAGCCCCTCAGCTAAACCCTGCCATGTGGTGACCTATCTGAAGGCTGCTGCCATGCTTTCCCACCTCATCAACCATGATCTGTGCTGCTGCTGCAGACCCAGCCTCCATGTGTCTGGATAAAAGAACTTACTTTGCACTGAAAGAACTATAGTTTGACCCTGCCAGTGTTAGCCCATGTGATGAGTTGAAAAAAAATACATAAAGCAAAGCATCTGGGCAAGTACTTTTTATCACTGTATGTGGCAGCTAGTGAAGAAAAAATTAGGTAGTGCTTCCCACCACATACTGATCTTTATGTGCAGAAGCTTCCCTGCATGAGCAGAGTGCTCCTGAAAGTAAACACACCAGCCACCCCATAGCCCATACTGAGGCCACGTTGTGCAGGCAGTTGCACTTCACTGAATGGCAAAGCAAGGCTACACTCACTCCAGTTTCATCATTCACCTTTAATAAGCCTTGTGGCCACGGGCTCCTGGAGAGCTGCAGAGCACATTCCTGGGCTGAACTTGAGCTCACTTCAGTTCTTCACTCAGCCACTACTACTACAGCCAGTTTAACACAAGCCAAGCAGAAACAGAGGATTATTTTTCCTCACTCTGAATTTAGAATTGGATTTCTCCACATACAATAGCACTAACCCACCTGTATGGGTGAACAAACAAGCATTACCACATAGTTGCTTATACAAACTGTGGCTGAGAGGGTCACACCATATAAATATTCTGGGAGGTCACTGTACTTTCCCCACTGTACAAAAGTTCATGTAGCTATACAACAAAAGTTATGCATACGACTTGCCCTACACCATTGATACTTTTTAAAGCAAGACTTAAAAACATGTATTTACAGCTTAGATATTCAAAGTTTTCTTCACTGCAAATATGATATCCTTCACTTGAGGTATGCAGTTATCTTCTAAAATTTTTGCGTAAGGCATAGGCACATCTGCACCAGTAACACGCACAGCTGGAGCATCCAAGTAGTTAAAGGCAGATCCTGGAACAGAAGACAGTTGTCAGGTTGCCATGCACTATGATTTTCTCTCAATTTCAGAATGTTATATTTACACAATTTGGTTCCTGTAGCTCTAATATTGCAGAGAGCCCTTCCTCCTCGTTTATCTTCATGTACTATGGTTTACACAAAAAGCTTCCATCCTGCTTCTCACAGGGTCAAGTTCCTGGGAATAAGAGTTACTTGCAACATAATATGAGCTGGATCCACCCTGTGAAAACCTCTAGAGGAAGACAGCTAGGCTCAAAACTCCTCAGATACAAAATCCTAACTTTGCCTTCATCTGGCTTTATCAAGAAGTCGTGAGGATTCAGACTAGGGACGTGTGTGTATATATATATATTTTTATATTTAGACTAAACATGTAGATATGTATTGCAGAACTCTCTACCTTCCATGATCCTGGCACAGATTTCTGCTCCTACTCCAAATTGTGGCCAACCTCCTTCTACAGTTACAAGATGGTTTGTCTTTACAACACTGGCTTCCACTGTTTCAATATCCAGTGGTCGAATGGTACGCAGATTTATTACCTGAAAAAAAAAAAAAGAAGGGACTAAGTTTTGTCCTTTAGCACTCTGACTTTCAAGGCAAGACTTAAAGTTGATAAAATTTCTAACTTTTTATCCTGGCAGAGACTGTGCAGAACAGTTTCTGGTGGCTCCTGAAAAATCCCAGATGGGTAAGTCTTGCTGTATCAAGATACAGCCACACTAATCCCAACTGTCAGTGCTCCTCTTACCATGCAGCGAGGTCACTCTGAAAATTGTTAGCAGTTCTGCCTTAGTTTTCTGATGAAAAGGACAGAAAATGCATTTGCTTGCTCACTGACTGTTAAGGAATCTACCAATAGAAGCAGCTTGTAGTTATTACACTGAAGTTTTGCACAGACTGAACGAGAAGACCCTCTTGCTTTTCTTCCCCCTCCAGGGAAAGAGAAAACCAACAGCAAGCCCACCCACCTCACACTCTACACCTTCTTTGGCAAGTACAGCAGCTGCTTCCAAACAGTGGCCAACAGGTCTTGAGTGTGCCACTAATGTAACATGAGTTCCTAGAATAGAAACAAGTGTTAAAAAGAGCAAAAATCCCAACACCTTAATATTTAAAGCTTTTCTCTGGACCTCAGGCTCCTTTTCAAGTTAATATTAGGATTAAAGTTTGTTAAATATATTTGAGTATTCTACACCCATACATAGCATGAAGAGTGGTAGCAGAAGGACTTCGTGAAGACACAACTTTACTCTTTAATTCAGGGAACTGAGGAAATACTTAATATATTTTTCAGATTATCTTTTTCAAACGTGTTTAATTCAGTGGTAAATTGGACTGAAATATTGCAGTGCTCTCTTCTGTATTCTTGACAAAAATTACATACTAAGGTGAGGAAAAGTTTTTGAGACTTCATATATTCCATCTCTACACTAAGGAACAAATCTTTTAGAAAGGTACTCTTTTAGATGAGATACAGAGAATCACAATTTTTCTTTATATGGGCAACAATTAACATACTACAAGATAAAATAACACCAGAACATTTAAGATTTGAAGTATTTTTCTGTGCCCCATGCCAGCAGCATTCTGAATAGCCAAGAGGTTAAAAAAAGTCCCTGAGCAGTTCAGTTAATAAGGAAACAAATTGCATTCTCATCTTACCTTGTCTTTCTATTTTAGCTTTTCCAATTGGAACAACAAAATCCTTTGACTGTGCCTGTTCAGACATTTCAAAGGGAACACCATACAGTAATTCATTTTCCAGCATGACAACTAGAAGAAAACATACTTGGATTAATGTGTACATCTGCAGGCAGAGGATTTTATTGATGTTTAATGGTACTGCAGCAGACTGCCTCAAGATACTAAACCCATCCAGGCAACAAGGACTTCAACATGTTTGCAGAGGCAATTAAAATAAAAAATCAGAGTCTACTTTGGTGAATTATTTAAAAAATTGCCTATAATTAAGTCTTACATGAGATCAGATATTTAACTTTTGGTACATCATGGTAGAATCACTAGTTTTAGAAAGGTCTTTGCTCTTGCATCCATGTTTCTGAGAAAGCAAGATTGCCCCGCTTTTAATCAACAACATTCTGAATTTATCATGTGCATGTCACAGACTGTAAGAATGAGTTTCATAGACACTGTACAGGCAGGAACTCCTCCTTTTAACCCCATTATGATAGATCCATAAATGCTGCTTGTAAGTTTCCTGATTGGTACCAAAGTGGCATTAAAAGACACACCTGGCAGCAGCACAACATCAGCCTACTGCAAGGCCAGTGCCTGTTAGGAAACAGTTGAGTATTTGAATCAATACTCCTGTGCCTTTGCAAGTACCCTACAGCTGCAGTAAAAAAAAATAAATTAGGTTTTTAACAATACTTTTTTATGGTTTCAAATGGGGCAGGAAGGGAAAACACTTTTCAGGATGGAGCGCTAGGTGTTGCCGTGACCTGCCTGTGTTCACCTGGATTATCGTCCCGGATTCCTGCTTTCAGCAGACCTTTGGCATCCTCTGAGCTCCACGGGCTAACCACCTTCAGCCCGGGGCAGTGCCCATACCATGCAGCAAAGCACTGGGAATGCTGAGCAGCCACTCCAGCAGATGCTCCATTGGGACCCCGGAAAACGATGGGAACGCTGATCGTTCCTGCTGACATGTAACAGGTCTTGGCAGCAGAGTTTATCACCTGGTCAATCGCTTGCATGGAGAAGTTGAACGTCATGAATTCACACACTGGTCTCAACCCTGCCTATTAAATATATTAAAATATAGATTAGTACGTTTTTATATTAAAAAAAAAGTTCCAATGTTTAATTCGGAAGGAATGCACGTTTACAAACCATAGCAGCTCCGACAGCGATTCCTGCAAAGCCCATCTGAAAGAGAAGGAAAGCAAGGATCAGGACAGGGGTAGCAGCTGATGAAGGGACGGCCAGGGTGGGAGACAGCACAGCCTCACCTCTGATATCGGGGTGTCCATCACCCTCTTGTCCCCGTACTTCTTCCAGAGACCCCTGGAGATCTGCAGGGCAGGAGAGAGGAGTCAGGGGCCGCCTGAGGCCCTTTCCCGGCCCGGTAACGGTATCCACGCACCTTGTAGGCGCCATCGTACTGGGCCACCTCCTCGCCCAGCAGGAAGACGCGTTCGTCCCGCTCCAGCTCCTCATCCAGCGCTTGGTTCAGCGCGTCCCGCACCGTCACCTGTGAGACACCGGCAGCCGGGCAGAGCGGGGGCACGGCCCGCAGCCTTCACGTTCCCCACACGCCAGGGGCGCGGGGATTCCTCACCATCCCCCCGAACCGAGGGCCGGCTCACAGCCCCGGGGCCGGTCACTTCCCTTGAAAAGACGAGCCCCATTCCTCCAACCCCACTTTCGGGGCTCCCCTCCCCGCGGCGGCCCCGCTACCTGTATAAGTGCGGGCGCGGAGAGGCGAATCCCCCTGCGCTGCTGCAGCAGCCGCCCGGCGGCGCGGCCCGGTGGCGGGAGGCGGGCGAGGCGGGCGCCCAGCGGCGCCAGGTGCCGCAGTGCCGCCGCAGACGCCGCCATCTTGCCCGTGTCCT
Source organism: Hemiprocne comata (assembly GCA_020745705.1). Classification (NCBI taxonomy): domain Eukaryota; kingdom Metazoa; phylum Chordata; class Aves; order Apodiformes; family Apodidae; genus Hemiprocne; species Hemiprocne comata. The sequence continues at coordinate 15,530,118 of CM036595.1, forward strand.
CTAGCGCGGAGCGATCGGGGCGCCGCGCGCCGCCGGTGACGAGAGGACCCCGCCCCCGCTCCCAGCGGCCTCGCTCCGCCTCCCCCTCCGTTTCGCGCTCTCGCGAGAACTTGCGCACGCGACGGCGGGACGCAGGCAGCGCGGTCCTTGTACGCAACTTCCGGTTCCCCGCGGTGGCGGCGACGGTGGTGGCGGGTGGCCCCGCTGGGGACAACCGTGCGCCCACCCTGCGTTGTTGGGGAAGCGCATGGCTCGGGCTCCAGCGCCCCGCCCACGGCCACGGCTTTGCCTTGTGGCGACAGGGCTGCCCCGGCCGGACCTCGCCCGACCCCCTCGGTGACGCTGCGGCCGAGGCGGGCGCCGAGCGCGGCCCCCCGGCTGGTGGCCTTGAGGTGAACGGGGGCGGCGCTGAGACCCTTCGCGGCCCGGTGGTACCCGCCCCCTGCAAACACCGAGCGGAGGGGGCGTGGCCGGGGCCGGGGCTTCATTACGACACGCCTCCCCTCCGCCCCCGCTGGCGGCTCAACTCCGGGCTGGCGTTCAGTTGTCCCCATCTCTGCCGCCGCCGGGCTCTGCCTCCGCGCCGGGAACTGTGCCCGTGAGTGCCGGGCTGGGGTGCCTCGGGGCTGGGGAACGCGGGATCGGGGGCCTGCCCTGGTTCGGGAAAGCGCTGAGGGGCCGAGCGCCCGGGGCCCGCGTGGGGCGGGGTGCTTGCACCCACTGTAGGGGCGCGGTAAGGCGGGATGGCCGCGTCCCGGTTGGGGGTGAGAGGCAGGGCGCGGGACTGGGCTTCTGCGGCCATTCTAATCCCGGGGGAGGGCAGTGGGGCAGGATGCCCGGGTCCCGGTGTTAGGGTGGGAATGGGACAGCTGGTGCCCGGGTCCTGTTCCCGGTTGGGCTGGAGTAAGGAGCGGGAGGATGCCGGGGTGGGAGCCGGGGTGTCCGGCGGTGATCTGTCGCAGGGAGGGTCTCACCCCACGCGGGCCGCGGAGTGGATCCTCCTGCCTCACCCGGGAGAGGAGGCAGAGCAGGAACACAGGTTTGGGGCGGGGTGAGGGTCTGGGCTCTTGGGTCACACTTACTCGGGGGGAGGCAAAATGTCTGGGTTCATTTCCAGCATCTTTGCTGAATCATTGTGATCTTGGGGAGAATTCTTCCACCATGAGCTCTCTGGCTCCTCTGTGATGGAAACCAGCACTTCCCACCTCCTGCTGCAGGCCTGGGCCCTTCTCTGGCTGGGGCTTGCAAAAAGGATTTCTGCCCCTCTCCTGGTCCGTGCTGAGCCCCCTTAGTGTGTGCTGGGAGGCTTAGTGCTTCTGACACTTGCCTTCCTCCAGAACTGTTTTGAGACATGTTTCCACTCACAGACAACTACTAGTTAGTTTCACAGAAGCAACAAACATGGGTAAAACTCAACTGTTGTCATGGGTGCAGAAAGCCTCAGTGCCTGGGGTTCCTTCAGCAGGACTAGGCTGGATACAAGTGTCTTGGCTCTCATGAAGGGATGGCCGAAGTAGTTTAATGATGTTGGCATTTCACTCAAGTAGCAGTTAAAATAAAAGTTTGGAATCTGGAATTAAACCAGGGTGTTGTAGAGCTCCTCAGGGGAGGGAAGGAAACTTCAGGAGCCTGGAATTTATAGGGAAGCAATTAGCCACAAAGGAGAGAAAATGCTGAGTGCCTAGTGTGAGTGTTTTTCCCTGCTGCCTGAGGTGAAGACAAAATATTAGTAAAAAGCAACTAAAGAAAAGCAAGAACTAAGTTAATTTTTAATAAACTATGTTAGTCATTATAAACTTGATGTGTAGAAGGTGATGGATGCTTTCTTTAGTGAGGCTGATCTGCTGAATTACCAGCAGATTTGGTAACTGGTTGTTTTAAGAGCTTGCTTCCTCCTTGCTCCCTTGGTTAGGGTCGCACAGTGCTGGATCCTCATGGATCTGCTCTGCAAACTCTTGTTCTGCAGTTTGGTGGAGTTAGACTCATCACTGGTGTGTGCTTAGTTTTTGTCAGTTTAGGTGGGTCACTGATAATGATTGTAATAAAAACTTGCCTTTCAAATGTTATGACTGGCTAGGGAATAGGGAGGTTGTCCATGTAGACCATAGCTGTTCTGAGGGCTGGGGTTCTTTTTCTCATCTCTGGAGATCTTAAATGGTAGAGGCACAGAGCTCAGTAAGTGGGTGAGTAGCTTGAAATACAAAGTGTGTTTATTGGTGTAAGTAGAGTTCTAGCTTTGTTCTTCTTAAGTTTGTAGAATTCCTGTCAACTCTGTATTGACCTAGAAACCTAAGGTAACCACTGAGGTTAAACAGTTTCTGTGGAGGTTAAACAACTTATGTTGTAATGTTGATACCAAACTGTCCATTAAAGACTGGTGCTGCAAGTAAATCCTTGAATTTTATTGGAAAAAACTAGTTGAAAAACAGAGCAAATCAGGTGGTGTGTGCCTCTTGACTTCTAACTGTTAGGTGTATTTCTGCTCCTCCTTCAAGTAACTGTCTATGACACCAGTGCAGTTTTCTCCAGGTGCAGTGTGTAGCCTCTGTCCTTCACCAAGTGCAATGCACGTGGTCCCTGCAGTGCAAGCTGCTGGCATCCCTGGGGCTGTCCTGAGCCCACGTGTGTGTGTATCTTCACAGATGCAGATGTTCAGCTGACTCTCATTTCCTTTCTCTGAGCTTTCAAAATGGTTGCAGGTGAGCAGCTCTGCTCTGGGAGAAGCCCTGCTGAAGTTAGTGGGACTGCCTGTTGCAGGGGTGTTGCTGGGAAATAGCCTTGGAATCCTCTGAGTCATAATATATGAAATAAGAGGGAGCATTTTATAAATGCAGCTACCCAATTTGGTGTATGAAATATAAAATGATGACTTGAGTACTTTTCTTCAAAGGTACTTGCTTCTCATCCTAGTTTTGGATGTGCTTGGTGCTGGGCTGTGGCAGCAGCTGTGAGGCCCATGTTAATGCTGTGTATCTTCTCCCTGCTCACAGGAGCAGCTTAATGAAAGCAGGACTGTGGTTTGACACAGTCAGTGCACTTCTGCTCTTGCCAAAGAATGACATCCTGTTTGGCCTAAATGGTGTCAGCACTTTGCCTGGCAGAATTTCATCTAAAGGGAATGTTTCTTCTGGTGATTAAAGGCAGGATATGGCTGTGTGTCACCTGTGATCTGCTGTCTGGGCACAAGTGGCCACCTTAGTGAGACTGTCCCTGCGTGTTGTTGTGTGGCAGAGGGACAAGAGCTGGCTTGAGGCTGCCCATCCCAGGGCATGGATGGAGTGGGTGTCTGCCCACCCCCACTGAGGCATCACTATTTCATTCAGGAGGAATTTGAAGCATCATTGAAAGGGTGTATGTCATGAAGGGCGTATGTCCCCACCCTGGTTATGGTGTGATTTTGCTAGTCCTTATCTCAGCTTGTACCTGAACTATTTTTGCCTGGGCAGTTGTGTATAAATTCAGAGCTCTCAGGCTGATGAGGGAAGCAGTGAGTAGTTGTGATCACACGGACATTTTAGGATGGCCTCCTGCTACCATCCCTCTGTGTTGTGCATCTTGCTGCAGCGCTGGCATTGCTGGGGAGGTTTGTGTGTGCCCAGTGATGCTGGGTCCTTTCAGAAAGGTCAGTGAGACATTTCAATGCACTTACATGTCAAGGGCTGGGCTTGTTTCAGCTAATTGCTCTCCTGAATTATTCACTCTGGTGTTGCATAGCAGTGCTGTGATCAAAGATTAGTTCCTGCCCTTGTACAGACAGGCAGTGTCATCTGCTTCTTTCCTTGATAAAGAAACTCTTGGTTCATCTGTAGTGTGGACTTAAGTGCTGACCAAATAACATGGTTTCTGTCCACCAGTTTAAATAACTCTGGACATCTGTCTTTGAAAATATGCTGAATCCAGTTGATTTTGTTAACTGCACATCTCTTCTGTCATCATTGCCAGTGAAGTTTCTGTCTTGCTGCACCATTTCACTTTAAAGTGAATGCTCTCCTTGAACATCTGAAACCTGTACCAGTTTCTCCCATAGTTTTAATGCATCTGATGTTATACTGGTGTTGTCTTTGACCAGAATAACACCTGTAAGTGCTGGAATTTAAAAGGTCTGGGCTGTTGGTAAAAGTTGATGAATTGTACTTGAATCACAATTCCAAATAGAGAGAACCTGGATTAATTCACTTCTTGATTTGTGAGTGGGTAAAAAGAATAATTACAGAGGTTGGCAAGAGAGCTGGCACGCCAGGTTTATCCTCTGTTGGGGGGTGTGTGCTTTAATGTACTTTCTTGAGGCATGCTCTGTCTTTAATTTGTAAAAATAGGATCCTGGTATGACTAGTTCTGTATCTTAGTATTCCTTAATCTTCTGTTGTCTGACCTCATGATTTTCGTATCCTGATTTTGTTTTTTTCTACTCTTTAATACATCTGAGATGCAGCTGAGGCTGTGCTCATGCTGCAGGTCCCCAGAGGCCTGACCTGCTGGCTGCTGTCATGCCCAGGCTGTGGGTTTGGGCCGGGTAGCAGAGCCCAGAGAGGTGGGACGTGCTCCCCTGTGCTGGGGTGAATGAGACTGGCCTCGTCTACTAGGGATGAAAAAGGCAAGTAATCTTTTTGGTAGGGGGTTAACTGTGAACCCTCAGTTGTTTTGGAATGTAGGGCCCTGGCTCGGCTAAATCCTTGTGTTGCTTTTAGCTGGGTGCCTGTGTGTTGAAGTTTGCTAGTAAAGAGGATGGGAGCAGAAGTCTTGGTAGCTGTGTGGTCTTGAAAATGTAAAAATAAACAAACTGAGAAGCTGTACCCTACTTAAAACAGTCTGACCTAAATTTCTAGCCATTTTAGCAGCGAGGCAGTCTCTGAGCAGGGATAAAGGCTTACTGATGACTAGCTTCCCTGTCCATGCATGGCTTGACATGGTTGACAGGCCACCTTTGGAAAAATCTCTGCTGGTGTCTGGGGTCATTGCTTCCCCGCCTGCAGTTGCACAACCAGGCTGTGGATTTCCCTTGCTGCACTTGTGTGGAGGGAGTCCCCTTGTTATGCAAGTCAGCAGTTCAGCATCTGCTGAGAAGTTAGGGCATGAACCACTTCTCAAATTGTTTTTGTTGGAGCATTGCTGAACACATTTCATGTCCTCTGGCTGGTCCCTAAAGAGATGTCTTTCAAGAGTGTGTATATGTCTGTGAAGTCCACTCGTACTCTTTGGCTGTAGATTAATGTTCTTGCTATCAGTTGCAGTTCTTCACTACTGAATTATTAATTCTGCAGTGAAATGAATTTTTTTCTTCTTGCTGTTCATTGACTTTCATGCTTGATTTATTCTTTGTTGCAGCTCCAAACTGGAGCATGGGAATTTTGACTAATATTAATGGATCACACGTATGACCTCAATGGTGGCTGAATTTCTTTTCTAATTGGGAAAAGGACATCTGTCTTTCAAAGTACCTGCATTTTCCTGGGGGAAAGGTAGTCCGTTTGGGAATGTACTTTATCCTCAGGGACATGTTGTTATTTAACACAAAACTGGAGTGGTCAGACAGCTGGTGGAGTGATTACCTGTGTGCTCTGGAGGCAGTTTTGTGGGTGGTGTGAAGGGAGAAGGAGGGAAAAACGTGTAGATTCACTTAATAATGTGGCTTTGTAGCTGAGTGCTCTCGTGGCAGAGCCTGCCCTTGGTTAGGAAGCATCCCCCTCGGTTGTTCCTGCAGGTACTGATGGTCTGCCATGTTTTGTTCTTTTGTGTTTCTGTGTGTGTCTTTTGCTGCAGGAGGATAATAAGAGGTGAATTGCGTATCCTTCCAGCAGCCTTCTGTTAAACTTGGAATACTGCAGTTCAAGCAACTGAACAGATGGATAATGGAGACTGGGGATATATGGTAAGTGAGCCTGTGGAAGCGCGCTGTGTGGTACAGCTGGACTTTCAAGGTCCTGTGGTAAGAATCCTTCTGGATCTGTCTTGTGTAGATCCACAGCTTCAGTCATGTGAGGAGAAAAACTGTGCGTGTTACAACAGCTTACTTACATTCTCTGGAGTGTTTCCCCTCACAGGCTGTGTGTGGGGAGAGCTCAGGTTTGTGTTTCCTGGGTACAATCAGTGAGTACCTGACTGATGCCTTAAGCTCACTGTTGCCCTTTTCCTGACACACAAAGGCTGAAAGGAGTTTGTGCTTCCTGCGTAAAATTTAAGGACTTTGTCATTTTATTTATTAAGTATTTTTCCATGTAAACCCTGTTTCAAACTAGGCAAACACATTGTATTTTTCTCCTGTTCTCTTCCTCTAAACGTTCTGCTGCCATTCATGTGTCTCTCCTCTCTGTCTGGCCTCAGTCCTGATTGTTAGGGTTGATGGCCAGATGGGATTTATGTTCCTTTCTCTCTTGCTTCCTCATGTGCTGTCTGGAAGCTGATGCAGACTTGTTTGTGCTCTGGCTCCTCCTGTTCTAATTTGCTAATAAATATTTCTTTCAAGAGGTAAAAGCTGAAAGTTCTTTTTTGTTTCTTTGTTTTAATGATGCCTCTTAACCAGTGTGTGGATCATTTTGATTGTGAGCTCTTGGTCCTATGTCTAAGCTTGCACTGTCATCCTGTCATCCTCTTTTGAGGGAGATGTAGAGAGAGAGGCTTAAGACTTGTTCAACTGATTTTTATTTTTTTGTTGTTGTTCTAGAATGAGAAACAGATTGTGAAAGTAAGGAGCTCTGATGGGCTTCATTCAGACTAACTTGTTCTTCAGGAAATCTCCCTGCTCTCATTTCCCCATCTGTAGAACAGGAAAAAACTTGCTGCCCAAATGCAAAACTTACTTTTGTGACAGTAGCTCAGTTGTTAAGATTTCTAAAGCATTCTGGAAATGTGCATTCTGAATGCCAAGTGTCCTTCTGTCTAGTTGCCAGTTGTGCCTTGTTGCTAGGTGGCTTACATTTGTTCGGGTTTAAACACCACTTCAGGGCTTTGCATGGGAGAAGCAGAATTCTCTCCAGAGCCTGCAGTTTTCAAACAGTGTTTTCCATGTGTGTCAGGGAGGTGATTGAACCTACTTGTGGTGGCTTGATAAACTCTGCAATTTCTCTCTTTCTAGATGACTGATCCAGTCACGCTAAATGTGGGTGGACACATGTACACGACATCCCTCACAACTCTAACGAGATATCCCGACTCAATGCTTGGGGCCATGTTCAGGGGAGACTTCCCCACTGCCAGGGACTCTCAGGGCAATTACTTTATTGACAGAGATGGACCACTTTTCCGTTATGTTCTTAACTTTTTAAGGACCTCAGAACTCACTTTGCCACTGGACTTCAAGGAGTTCGACCTACTCCGGAAGGAAGCCGACTTCTATCAGATTGAGCCGCTCATTCAGTGTCTTAATGACCCCAAGCCGCTGTATCCCGTGGATACCTTTGAGGAGGTGGTGGAGCTGTCCAGCACCCGGAAGCTTTCCAAGTACTCCAACCCGGTGGCTGTCATCATCACACAGCTCACTATCACGACAAAAGTCCATTCCTTACTGGAAGGCATTTCAAACCACTTCACAAAGTGGAATAAGCATATGATGGACACCAGGGACTGCCAGGTTTCCTTCACTTTTGGGCCATGCGATTACCACCAGGAAGTGTCTCTCCGGGTCCACCTGATGGAGTACATCACAAAGCAGGGCTTCACGATCAGGAACACCAGAGTTCATCATATGAGTGAGCGTGCCAATGAGAACACAGTGGAGCATAACTGGACTTTCTGTAGACTGGCACGGAAAACAGATGACTGATTCTGACTCCACAGGAGCCACTTCAGTGATTAGCAACTTAATTGGACAGTAAACCCAAGAGAGTCTGGAATTTGACTGAAGCAACAATGTGGGCTTTTTTTATACGACTATTTATTGTTTATCAGTAAGGACTGGAGGAGTTTAATTCTCTAGCAGCTCTGTCCTTTTGTCCTGTTCAGAAAAAAAAAAACAACATGCATGTGCCTGTTCAGCCAAGACACCTTTTTGTTTGAAAGAGGGAGTCTGAAGAAATTAGTACAATATGGTATTTTGTGTCATTAACAGAATTCTCTGACGCAACTTAGTGCTAAAATTACCTCTGTTAAAATGGTTTCTAATCCATCTAATGCTACAATACTGGGAGCAAGAAACAAACAGAATTTAAGATGCAGTTGGGGAAAAGCTGCTATCATGTAGACTAATTTAGTTTCTAAATCAATAAACAGGATTGTAATATTCTAGGAAAACAAATCCCGCCCTTTAAAAGTACTTGATAAGTACAGTTTCTTACAGTTATGACAACTGTTTCTTTCTATGCATATAAATCAAGCAACCAAATATTATCTGTAGCCATGGAAATACGATTAGAAGTATTTATATTGGATTCTAAATGCAAAATGTCCCTGTGGTAGAATTCATATTTTTAATGCCTGGTGCAATATTATTCCCAAGTGTAATGCCTGCCAGCAAGAAGCTAATAAAAATGTGAAATACAGAATGCTATTTGTCTCTTTCTTTTTTGTTTTCTAGAACTTTGATACTTCAAAGCCAACCAAGCAAAAAATTCCACCGAAACCGTGTTTTTCTATTCTGGAGAGTAGTTCAGATGCTCCATTCTCCTCCATTGCTGATGTACTTTGTTTCTTTTTGTCTTAATCAGTTGAATCAGCTGTCCTTGTTACAGCAAACACGTGTCTTGAAAACTGCATTATGCCTAATGACAGGATGGCAAGTGTTTGTGCTGGCTAAAGGGATAGGGATGGAGGGAACATGGAGCCTAAATGATTGTAGCTGCTGAGCAGTTTTGTCTGGTTTGTCAGCAATTTATTTAGTGACTTGAATCTGTATTTAACTGTAAAGTGCTGTTTCTCATGATGTTCAAGTCAAGGCACTCAAGTTCTGTGGTTTATCTTGGGCACTTAGTCATAGTTATGAGTAGAATTTCTGGTAATTCTCTAACTTGAATGCTGTTTGGGAGTAAGAGATCTGCTGCTGAATGGATCAGGTCCTCCTGTGACGTTCCTGTCACAAGTGTTCCTTGCCACAGCTGCTTTGCTCTCTGGGCTGTGTGGACAATGGCTCTGTGGGGAGGTAAGAAGGGCTCTGTATTTCTGTGGTAGCTGCTGGTTCTTGAAGGTGGCAGCTTTCCATCCCATCTCTCACCCTTTCTCAGGGGTGCATTTGTCCTATATTGTCTCCCCCTCTTCACACATTATAGGGGTTTTGACTTTTGTAGTAAGAGGCACCAAGAGCTTTATTCTTCCCGTAACGGGGAAAGAACAGCTGAAATGATGAAGCTCAGGAAAAGTGTTTTGTTTCCTTCCTGCAACATGTGGTAAGAAATATCTGTGTTAACTGGCATTGAATTATAATCACAAGATGTTCTTTGCAACACTTCATTTACTGGCAAATTAATGACTGGCCTGGATCAGTCTGCCCTCTCCATAATTACGAAGTATAATAATTAGAGAAGCAGTATTCCAAATAATACACTTTATTGGAGCCCAGGATTTACAGAAAGACAGTATGAGTGGCTCTATTAATGGGAAAGTAAATTGTACAGACCAGAGTTGACATCAGCTTTGTCTGCATCTTCATTAGCCAGGAACACTCCACTGCTGAGCAAGTGAAGAGCTATTTTAATGGTCCAGGCAGATGTACCTTCTACTATACTTCTCAATCTAAGAGAGCAAGTTATCTCTGGAAACCAAGGACCATAATTTTACATTGCTTGGGATTTTTTTTACTCAAGCTGCTTGTTTTTTGTGTTTTGTTTTTTTGAAGGCACTGTATGATTATAACACCCTGAGGGGGAGCTCATAAGGTGGGTTTTTTTGTCCTTAATTGTCACATAGTGGATTTAGAAAAAGAATAAAGGCAAATGGCATCAGTTTGATGCTCTCGGGACACTTCAGGTTAGAAAACAGCAAACCCCAGGCCAGTTCTGACTAGGTTGCCTTGTAGCAGTGGGTACCACTCAGCATTATTTGGCTTCTGCCTGATTAAATGCAAATGGCTGGCTAAGAATCTTGTTTTGTACTTGTTGCAAGTGGTTATTAATTCTGATTAGTCATTACTGCTGCTTCCTGAATGTACTGCTGCAGAAAGAACAGGAGGAAGTGTGGGGCCTTCACTTAGATCACACTCTTCATAGTTTTGATAGTGTGTTGTGAAGAAGTGGCTTCAAATACCTCTCATAGGCTGGGCTCATCTGTTCAGAAAGAGAATGTGGAAGGGAATTAATGGCAATTAAGAAGAAGGAAAAGGCTATAATTTCTTTCTTAAGAACAATATCTGAAATACAGAAAGCTAGACTATTAAAAAAAACCAACCCAACAGCCAGCTACTTAGCTATGCAAGATTTCTTTCCCTGTAGTATGTACTGTCCTTTACAACCAGCATACAATATTCATCCCAAATGGAACAGCATACTATTTAACTTCAAAAAATATGCTTGAACTCAAATGTTTGCTGAAGGCAAATTTTGTGTTCAGCTGTACAATTTCAAAGGGTTGCTGATTACCCCAGTAAAAATCTCACTTAAGGCAAAATGAGTTTTCAAACAGAGCAATAGCTATTTGCATTGTGCAGAATTTTACATTACTCCATAATATGGATGGAATAAGAAGGGAAAGTGCTGGAGACCATGAAGGATCAAATTGTCTCGTTTAACATTTATACTTTTCTTGGTTAAACATATATTAAAAAAAAAAAGAATTGCTGCACTAGTGAAAGTACCAGTGAATGGAAAATATCCTGCAATTAGTGGTTCTTGCAGCCATCTAGTGTTGTTCCTTAATATGTGAGCTATGTAAACAGACTTGTAGCTTATTTTGTACCACGTTATCTCAGTGATAAAAGTTAAAAAAACAAAACCACATTGGTGGCATGTGACAGTCCAGCTCCTAGGTACAAGCTCTCCAGGGGCTGTAATTCATCATTAAGTTAAATGTCTGAGATGTTAATGAGTTAATGGCTGAGACTACAGGTGGCATAACTGGAGTATCACAGGTCATTGCTCAGAGTGAGATACTAAGAGTTAAAGGCTTTTATTTCACTTCCTTTTATCTGTATTGCTTTTATGAAAAGCAAACAGTCTCTGCTCTGGCTAATGCAGAAGCCTCCTGGCTGTAGCCCCCCATCCATACCTGTGTGTTGGTGGGTGACTTCTGGGCCCACTCGTAGAGCCGCTGGTAGACGTGTCCATCGTAACTGCCAAGTGCAGAATTCAGGCACTTATCTGTGAAGTCAAAAGCATCCACCAGAGGAACAGCATCCTTCCTAAGGAGGAGATGAATGACATTCATATTACTGGAGCAGGTATGGCTTTCTAAGGGAGGAAAAATAAGTCAAAGGTAAGCTTGGAAGTCGGTTGTCCAGGTTCCTCAGCCTAGAAAGCTTGTGCCAGTTTTTCCCCTTGCCTGCACTGTGGGGAAAACCCTGCTTGTTTTCATTCCTCAGAGGCATGTTCTACTAATGCCTTGAGTTGTCTGTACTGTTGAATGGATATTTGCAGGGTCTTGTAATCACCTGGGGTCTGTCCCTAATTCCCTAATTTAGGACTCAATCTCATGTCAGACATTTTCTCAGCAGACTGTCAGTTCTTGCTTTTGGTTTTTGTTGTTGGTTTTTTGTTTTATCTTATGCTGTATGTGATTCTCTTAAAAAATGGAATAAGGTCATTACTAGATTCATATGAAGTGTTTTGCTGATCTTTGCCTACTTTTTAAGCATTCCTCTTACCTCATTGTGGGGTGTCAGGGTCTTCTACTTGCTTTATATCTGTAAGAACAAAGCAGCCCTGAACCGCAGCAAGGGCCCATCCAGCCTGTGGGCCAATCTGACAGCAGTCAGCAGCAGACAGAGCATGTAATAACAACATCTCCTAAGGAGGAGGAGCTTTCTTTTTCCTCCTCCTCCCATCATCCTGGGTGTAGGAATTTGTGCTGGCTGTACCCCACACCTGAAGTACAGGGATGCAAAGTGGTTTGCTCAAATGTTGGCATTTGCATCTACCAGTTCCTTTAGGGGAAGGGCTGTTTGGGAAAGGCTGGGTTTTTGCTACAGACAGGGAAGTGTTTGTATCCTTTTTACTAATTGTAAATAACTGACTCTAATTACCCAGGGAAATACCATTCCTGAATCCTGTTAACAAGGCATGGACTAACACAGAGAAGTTGCAATGGATTCCAGAGATGGCGATGTGTTAGGCTTTTGGAAACGCTAAGCTTACTGCTGAACTTGAATTCTGCAATCAGTTCTGAAAATGTTTGCTCTTTGGCTTAGTCCAGTTCAGCTCTTGGTTTTGGGGTGTTCTTGTTTCTCTCCAGGTGGCTTAAGTAGAATTTTACATCCAGCAGCAACTCACTCCTCTGCACCGTAAGTTACTCTGTTCGTAACAAACAGCACTGAGCAGTGAAAGCTAAATCCTTTGTCAAAATGCCTTTGTCAGTGTTTTGAAAATCTTAGCATACCTCAGAATTCATGTAGTTAGTAATAAATGGTGTCGAGCAGATGCATCTGAACTAGCTGTGGGCAGGATTGTTTGGGTACCAGTTGCAACTCAGCCATGGCAACAGACTAGGCTGTGCTCGCTGTGGCTGAGCAGACTTTGCAGTGTATGGTCGGTTGCTGTGGCTGCCTCCTGCCAGTGCTGCTCTGATGATGTGTGTTCTTCCTTTTGCTCTACTGCAAATGGCACAAAGTGTTCAGGATTTCTTGATGTATAATTTAAGATTTCATGTTTTGGAATTTCAACTTAGATTGCAGAGGAGCTGAACACTTAGGTCTGCTTTGCTGTGAAAAGGAGCTCTGTGTAGATGTTTCAATGAATTTCTAGTGCAATGAAAATAAAAACTGAGGTGAATTGGCTTTAGAGATGTTGCCATGGTACAGCAGCACCATTTTTAATCTGTCACAGGGACAAATGGAATAGCTGTGTATCTCCTCTCGTGCTAGAGCAGCTCACCGAATGACAGCCAGGAGGTCCAGGTATGATGCTGTGACCATGTCCATTTGAGCTCCAGATAGGTATCCATCATGCAAGAAGATTCCTGCATTTGAGAAGATCCCGTGTAAAGCAAAGAGGTCACAAAGATGTTTCATAATCTTTTGGATGCCAGCCTCAGTCTCGAGTCTCTCCACAGTCTCTGCAAAGTTTTTCACTGTGATGTAGTGGCAGTGAGCCTGGAAAACAAATGCAATCAACAGTGAATGCACCTCAAAACACTTCTAGTAGGCCAAGTGACTCAAATGTTCTTGTGAAGAATATAAAACCTTTTCATTTTCCTGGCACCTTTCCAGTCTGTATTCTTTGTTTGCTGGTTGACCAGGCTTTTGCATTCATGTCTTAGAGTGACAGTAGAGGACAGGATGGGGGGTATAAACAGTCAGTACTGTGGGGTTTGTAAACTCTGGAAAACCACTTCAGAAATCACAGTGGTACTTGTTTTAAATATTTCTGATGAATACCCCATGATGGAAACACACTAGAGTGTCGTTGTGTTGACCCCTAGCAAGTGAATGTTGGTTATATATCAAGAGGAGAAAAAGCTTTTGTTGAAGACGTGGGGCTCGTGGTACATTGGGCTCAGTGTCTGTGGGGATTCAGCTCTGAAAATAATCCATTTTCACAGAACAACCACCAAACTTCCCTCTTGCTTTTGTGGTTTTAAGTAAAATGATAGTTTCTGGGTTAGGCACCAGTTGAGTGTCTAACAGTCAAGTTGCAGAAGTAATAGCTGAGGTCTGGAGCAAGAGAGGCAAGCTGAGCCCACCCGTCTGTGGGGGTGACCCTGGTTATGCTGACATTACTGTGGGTGGTTGGGAATGTTATCTGATGGGTTCACTCTCATGGTATGGTTCTCCTCCCAGCTGTGGGTGGGAGCACAGCACACCTGCACTGCAGCTCTTCCTGCCAGCATGGTCAAGCAGTGTGGAGGCCAGCGTGGACTGCAGGACCTGCCTGAGAAGCTGGGTGTCTGCTCAAGCACTTCACCTGTGTGGAGCCTGCAGCAAAGCTGTATGCAGTGTCTGGGCCACTCTGCTGAGAGCTGGCAGGTGTCAGTGCACAGAGCTGCTGTGCCAGTTGTGTGGGTGAGCCTCCAGGGAAGGTGTGGAATGAGAAATAAACACAGAAGTGCCCCAAGAAGCCAGCAGGCTATCAAACTTTTATAGGGGAAATCCAAGGTTTTTGGCCAACTTTTCTTCTCCCTGAAGTATCTAAGAAACTTTAGGGGCCCAGATCCCATTTTCTGAAGACTCTAGCAGCACAATCACACTGACAATACCACAGCCAGCCCTCTGCTTATGTTAGGCTCTTCAGAAAGAGTTTATTTCTGACTAGTCCTGTGTCTAGGTTGTCCTCCTTAAAGAGCTGGATTCCAGCTCCTCCTCTGACACATGTTCTTCCCTGCTCTCCAGTCTAGAGACCTCAGCCACCCACTCGAGTGGGTGCAGGAGGGAACAGCTTGTTCAGGTTTGTGTGCAGCGAGTGCTGGTCAGAGCCTTTTCTAGAGGTAATCTCAAATAAGAACATTTTGCTTCAGTTTCATTCCCCTAAAAACAGATTTACATTTAAACAACTACTGGGAAGGTAATTTTTAGAAATCACTTTGTTTATAGGAGGGCTCCTTTCTTTTTGAGGCATTTGCACAGTTTTTCTGCTCTTTTTCAAGCTTACAGCATTGGATACTTGCTGCTTCTACTGAGTCTGTGTAATTGAAAATGGGGGATGATGCACAGCAGACAGGTGACCACAAAAAATGCTGCTGCTGAGATCAAGTCTTTGCTCCCTTACTCAGTAACTTCTTGTTTTGAAGGATTATAACTGCTTACTGGTATGAGTAGACCAAGGCTTCAGATGGTTTTGAAAGGATGATTTTGAAAGGATTTGATGAATCAAGGATTACATCTAATTGACTAACTACAAGAGGACTGTTCCCTACTATGAAATCACCAAGCTGGTGTCCCCACAGTTAGGGATGTGTAGGGTTCCTTTTTCCCTGTCAGGTGCTTCCTGCCAAGTCCATTTCAATTTGGGCTAGCTCTGGCTGAATGGCAGATTACAGCAAGATGTTTTTCATTAAAAATTGAATTAAGTGAAAATAAGCTATGGATCTGTTTCAGAATCTTTTTTCTTCAGTTTAAGAAGGAAGGAAGACTTTCACCATAATTGTAGAGGATTTGCACTTAGTTGCATTGTAAAAAAAAAAAAAAATTAAATAGTGTTTTTTGGAGTAATCTGAAACTATTGAAGTATCAGTAGTTTTGGTTTTGATTAAAATTGAGGGCTCTTCTCCCCTCTTGCTTTCTTTTCTGCTTGGTTCTGTACTAACTAACTTCTATTTTGGGGAACAAATGCTGCTGGCCTGCTCCTCCTTCAGCTGGACCCATGCTGGTTCCCTGTCTACTCCATGTGAACTGGGAGCTGGTTTTGAATCTCTGATTAATTGACTTCGATTTGATTTTTTTTCTTTCAGTAGTAATTAACATGGCCCTTACCACTGCTTTTCCTTGTTTTCCCTGCAGTTATTCCTGTGAGAGCAGAAGCATTGAGCAATACCAGGCATGTTTCACCCTTGCTGTGACTCCACCAGCTTGCAGTAGGTGGCTTTGGGGAGGCTTTCCTTTGGGAGCCAGAAATGCTGGATTCTTATGAAAAGATGAGCATTAGCTGGAGATGGTGAGTTCTCGTTGCAGGATATGGGAGGTCTGATTCTGCTAATAGTGGTAGCAGAATTGTGAAGGTACTTTTTTTTCCTCTCCCTTTCATTTCTACTCTCTTTAGTCTTTTTCTACGTGGCCTATTCAGACAGCAAATTTTTCAGATTAGGAATTGCATCTTCTTATGATTTTTTTTCTCTCCAGACTGCGGTGGTGCCCTGGTCTTTGTGGTGTCCCTTAGATGCTAACAGAAAACAGAATTTAAGCTAAACGTGCTGTTTCTGTTGCATATTGTATCATGAAGACAAATGGTAAATAAGCAGATAAATGTTGCTAACCTTGGCAGCCTGTGCCAGCTGCACAGTGCACCGGTTCCACGCATCATGCTTTTTGACTCCAGACTGAACCAAGTCCTGTAGTTCAGCTGCTGTGCTGCTTATGAGTCTGGAAAATTAAAAAAGCACATTGTGTATGAGTACAGCAGCCCACATGCACTCATTTCAGACTCAGACTCCTGTGTATCATATGGCAAAGTGGCATTTCTGACATTTGAAGTTATCTGTACACAGTAGGAGCAAACTGAGGTTATGCAAAATCTAAGTATAAATTGAGAGAAGCACCCAGACCACCCCTATACTGAAGGATTTCTGCCCTATCAGCTTTCAGAGTAGTTTACTGGGGTCTGCTGGGTTTTTCTTGAGTTTGTGCATGTAAGGAGAGTTTGCAAAACAAAACAAAGTGGTGATAATATTGGACTGATGTTACATTATGTTCCTGCTTTTCTACACGGGGATCCAAATCCTGCTTCCATTGACACCGAAGCTTTTGGAAGAACAGCTCTGGTTTTGCTCTGATGTGAATGACAGCAGGGTTGTCTATCTGTTTACTTGGTTTTCAGAGATGATGCCCATATGGCCCACAACCATGCACATCATGATACCATTTTTATTTGGGTTGAGTAGTTGAATGTATAGTTAGTTGAACAGCTTCAGATGGAATGAGAGGTTCTGATTGCTGTGGTGTTAATTGAAAACAAACATCAGTTTCACAGGTATGTGAAATTTTACTTTCTGTATAGAATTGCACAAGGTCCAGTTGCTTAAAGGTTTTACTGGATGGCAACTCAGGTCTGGCATTTACTTATATCATGCCATCAGCTCAGTATGGAAAATAGGTACCACAGGCCTTAAACACTTCTGATGTTCTGAATGTGAAAGATTCATATTGAACATTTTACACGGCTGTTAGTCCTGTGTGTGTCTTCCTTATCTCTTTCAGGAACAGATGGTGTCAATTATTGTGTAACTTATGTTATTTTACCTCTCTTTAAAGCAAGGAAGAAGCTGAGCTCTTAACACATTTCTGATGTTGGAGACAGAAACCGTGTCTCCTCTGCTGCACTGACCTGGCTGCCGTGTGTTCAAAGGCCTCAGTGTAAATATCTGGACTGAGAAAATCCAACTTGTTCTTGGCTGGACACTTCCCGGGTTTCACTGCAGCCAGATAAGTGACAGATGGTGGAACAGGCTGGCCAGAGCTGGCTGCCATGAAGCACTTAATCAGGAACCTGGGAAGAGGGTAACAGTCAGAGCAGGACATGGTTGTGATCCCCACGCAAGCAAATGGTCGTGCAAAATGTAAAGTGGGCTCGGGCAGCAAGGTGTGACCCATCCCACCACTGGTCCAGAATGGATTTGAACAAGAAATGACCTTTCATTTTGCATGTTGCTCACAGTAACTTGATCTGTGATGGGTCCTGTGTCACCTGTCTACTGTGTTTAATGCTACAGCAATCTGTAGTGATGAATTTTTAGGAAGAAACTTGCTGTGGCTCTTAGCAGTCTCAGCAGCGTGGTGATTAGACACATTATCAACTTTGCAGCCTGAGTCTTCTTCATGCTCTTGGAGTCTTAATGGTGGTTTGGTCTTACCCTCTGTGATCCCCAGCACACAGTCACATTATGTTACAAACAGGAGACCCTTTCTTGGAGCTAAACATGTGTCCAAGCAGCATTCCCCATTCCCTTATTTTCTTGGCACCTCTGCTATGACCTAGACTAACCTGTCCTGGAAGTAGAAGGTTACAGCTTTTCTCTTAACCTTGCTGTTGATCTTGCAAAAAGAGGCAGCAATGGGTGCAGAAATATCTGCGTGCAAGCACAGAGCTATGTGGTAGCACCTCTGTCCCTGGGAAGTGTACTGGTTTTCTCCTTCTAGTAAAAACACATGTTATTAAAACTTCAAGCAGTTGTGGTTTCTTCCTCCTGTATTTCACCTTCTCTGGATAATCATCAGTCTGCATGCTTGAACAAAAGTGTTCTTGGAGCATGACTCATCTGCTTTCACTATCCAATAACTTTGCCTTCTCTGAACCAATATCCTGTTGTATTGGTTGCTTAAAAAAATAAATGACAAAATGTGTACAGCAATGCTTTTGCTGTGCTGCTAGACAGAGGAAAATGAAGTTATGCAGAACAGCACCTGCATACGTCCCAAACCCCAAAATAGAAGAGAGAATCCCATTCCCACACACCTCCATGCCTGTTAGACAGAAGGCATGAATAGTTTATGTCCTGAGCTGTATTTTTAGAAGGTGCTGTGAGAAAGGAGTAGCTGGTTTTACTGGTTTTGGAGAAGAAGTAGTAGAGGTTGAATAAATGAGGAAGCAGGCTCTTAGATGAGCAGATTTGAATTGTTACCTGGCAGTTTGCAGGAGCAAAATGGTGTTTTCCCCTTCATAAATACACGAGGCAATTATTTTAGTGTACAGGGAAGGGAGCCCACTCAGCAAGGAGTAACCATGTCCCCCACATGCCCGGAGACAGATCTCCACTCCTGAAGTGCAGTGCTGAGAAACCAGGGCTTTGAAGCCTGAAGATGATGCATGGAGCTGTTTAGAAAAAGAAGAAGGCAGTGTTAATAGTCAAAGTGTTCTACAGCAATCCTTGGAGTAAGCTCCCTTCTTTCATCTTATGCAGTTTCTGGGAATGAAGTCCCTATCAGGTCCTCCTTTGCATGCTGTTGTAGCTCCCTGAGCCTGGCCTTTGGTTTCTGCTTGGGATGCTGGGCACACTGTGGCCAGCTCATGCATTTTTTGGTTTTCTCTGAACCAGCGGTGGCTTTGGCCACCCTTGTTCAGAGTGTGTTTTCACTGCAGGCTTCCAGTTGTGAAATCTTCAATTCTATCCAAAAAGTCACATTTTTTGGTTTTGGCTCAGAAGTGAGTATTTGTGTGTGCATTTGTAGATGAAATTGTGAAATAACACTTTGTGCCACCAGCTACGAGGAACAAGGTTTTTATCAAGCACATGTGCTTTTCAGGGACTTTTCACTCTGCAATAGTTCCCAAAATGAAAAATGTGGGGCAGTAAAGCAAATGCTGTTGCTGACTGTGGACCCAGGACATGCCATTTGCTCTTAGTGCTTCCTCTTTTTCCACTTACCTAAGTGGTGAGAGGCATGCTTGTCCAGTTTGCTAAAATACTTTGCTATTTGGAGAGGAGAGGTGCTGTTCCAGCTAACCCTGCTGCAGCTCACCTCTGGCAGTGTGTCGAAGTTCTTCCTCTGGATCTCCCTGTACGCCCTGTTGAATAGCTCCTGCAGGTAGTCATTGATGAAATGAAAGGCATAGACTGCTGCCAACTGGGGCAGCAGTTTCTCTTGCTGAGTCTGGTAGTCAAGGATTTTTGCTTCTTGTTCCCTGTTGGAAGACAGCTGATGAAGTAGGGGAAGTGTGGACACGGGCTACTGTTCATTTACCTATGGCAAAATGGAAACCAGCATTTTTCATTACCAAGAAGCAGTGTGTGAACAGGACTAAGCTGATGCTGTGGCAGCAAATCTGCCCAGCTTGCTAAGCTGCTACAGAAACAAGCCTGACTAGGAAATAAAGTTATTTCTCTACTGTGTTGGTGAACCAGCCAACAGAGTAGAAAATGCCCCATGTGTTGGGCTGGTATGGAGGAGAATGGGAACTGCAGGAGAAGACAAGGAAGATGCCTTCAGGGACACCCAAGTTGTTGGTGTTACATGAAAGGTGGTGGCACTGCACCCTGAAAAGCTTTTGCTTTGCAGCCTGGATCTTTGTGGCCCTGGGTGGGGATAGGTTTCTCTGAAAATATTTGAGGCTAAATTATTTTAAGCTTTCTGAGCTTTTTTTGGATGTTCTTTACCACTTCTGCTGTGGTTCATACACTTAGGACTTCAAACAATGGCATTGCTTGTTACAACAGGTTCAACATGCTGTGCTTTTGTGTTTGGTTTGTGTTTGAACCAACCCATGCTCTCATTGGGATCTTCTTGCTTTTGAAAAGATGTTTAAGTGGAATTTTTTTTAAATCCATTAAAATTATTTTAAAATTACAGAGTTTTTTACCAGACTCATAAAATTCAATGGTGTCAAGTGTGGATATTGGGATCGTGGATGTTGGAAGGTATTTTAATGTTGTGCCCCCTAGTAGGATGCTATGGAATAAGAATCCAGCAGCTTGTCTGCTTGGTCTGGATTCTGCTGAGTTATGGGATTACACAGGAAGGCCAATTATAAGGAAAATAAGTTGCTTATGTGAACCACTGAGCTACTCAAACTATGAAACTTATCTCAGCAAGAGCTGTAAACATTCTTTTGTACTTTGACTGTAGCGCGTTGATGTAAATAACATATTTATGATGTAAATAATGTTTGTAATGCCCTGTCCGGGCTGGGAAAGAAGCCAGTGATGTGCTGAAAGATCAGATGAAAAGCAGAAATCCAGAGTGGTGTGGGGGGAGGTGGTACATGGGTCCCTTCCCACTGCTGTGGCCTTACCCAGGCTTGAGCTTGGACTGGCGGCGAACCACGGAGTAGCGGATGGCGATGGTGCAGGCCTTCATGAGGGGGGTGATAACCTCGTCTGAAATGAGGGAAATGCGCACGGTCGTCATGGTGAAGTAATTAATCTGCTGGGACCCCCGTCTTACGTAGGTGCCATCTGGTTGAACCTAGAGGACAGAGGGGATGTTAGGTGCCACCTTCTTCGATGCCAGGTGGTCTCTGTGTGTGCAATAAAATGGACATCAAAATACTGGACTGCATGCAAAGCTAAGTGTATGTATGATGGATGAAACATCCATTTGAAGAGACAAACTCTTACTACTTCTGGCTCAGGTTCTGCCTGCGCCAGCCTCTGAATGTGGAATTCCTAACACTTGAGTTTCATTTAGGATTCAGGTAATTTCTGCCCTTGATAAAACCACAGAGACTTGCGGACACCTCAAAGGAAGATTTTTGTCCTAAATTTAGGCAGGCCCCTGTTGTCTCTCTGGCTGTGCAATGAGAGTCTGACGGGTGAGTCTGATGTGAGGCTGTACTTACCTCACAAAACTTGCTCAGCATGTTCTCCCTGGGGACACGCACGTTCTGGAGCATGAGGTAGCCATTGTCACTGTGCTCAAAATTCATTTTGGGACCAATGTCTCCTGCAGTTATGCCTGTGGGAGAAAACACAGCCTGCTTACTTCCACTTGAACTTTTTTCTCCCTGTTTTGTGTCAGGCTTGGGACCTCAAAGGAAGGGCACATTCAGCTCTGCTTCTTCTCCAACACGGGTGATCTTGCCTGAGGGATGAAACAAGCATTCAAGTGCTTTGTGGTAGTTTGTTTCAGTGATCCAGCTGTCACCCGTGTTGAGAGATGAGGTGTAAATGCAGAGGTGGTCAGAACAGCCCAAGCTTCTGGTTAAGAAGAAGGCTTGGTCTAGATATGCCTGAGGATACATTAAATCTTCCTTTAGATGAAAAGGTTGAGGTTAGTGATAACTAAGCCTCAGGTATCTATCTTGGTTTGGCTTTAGCAATTATAACTCTCTCCTTGGTCCCAATGTTTTAGAAAACATTTAAAGGTAAAACAGGCAGAGCACCTGCAGGAGTGCTACAATGTCTGTGGTCATTTACCTGGGCAGAGGGAATGGTCCTGAAGGCTGCGTATCTGCACGATGAAGGGATGCACACCATAGCACTTCCCGTGGATGTACAGCTGAGCAAAGGCCACTGTGTGGGTTGCTGACCTTCCCACTGCAAGAAGAAAAACAGCCCCACTCCCTTCAGACAAAGTACAGCACAAACACTTCCACAGTTAACAGTCAGTGATAACTGAGCGTTAGGTCTTGCTAGGTGTGATCCACAGATGCTGTAAGCTGGACATTGCCTAAATGTGAACGGTGAGCCTGTTCTTGGCTCTCAGAAAACCATCATCCCCCTCCCTCTGCTGCTGCCTGTGAGGCTTGGATGAACAGTTTGCATCAGCAGATATGAAAAAATAAGTAGTTAACGTTCACACAGTGCTGAGAGAGTGGGAAGTGCTGTGGCTGTTGGAGTAACTCCAGGTATTTTCTGTGAAATACCTTCCTGAAGGGAGCCATGAATTTCACACTTGAATCCTTTATGCTGATCCTTTATGTGGATGGCCTCCCTGCAGTTTTTGGTTGTCTGAGTATTATTTACAAAGATAGAAGACTGATTCCTGTAGAGGCAGGAGTTTCCCTGAGTGAAGTTCTCCAGCCCTACTACCCAAGGGCTTTCTGACAGATGATGGCTCTCTTCTGGCCTTTGAACTTGTACAAAACCCTTTGGTCTCTTACTTGCCTCTTGATATGTGCATCTCTTACTGAAGTCCTCTGCTAGAAGCTGGGCCCTCAAACATGGAGCTTGAACAGGGCAGACTGAGTAATTGAAGGAGGCAAATGAGGAAAACCAAATTATTTTTTGTGGTACTTACTGTCTCCAGGCCACCACTTCATGGCAGAGATCTTTGGTGTGTTTAGTATAAACTCCTGCGTACTGCTGTCAAAGACTGCTGTTGTTTCCAAACCCTGAAGATAAGTTCCTTTAAAAAAAAAATAAATGTACATATATATATATATATATATATATATATATCCTGGTGTATCACAAGGATGGAGAGAGTAGAGGATCCTAGAGGCTGCTGGTGTGGGTATTAACAGGATTTTGCAATTTACCCTCCTGATGAGAACCATAGGATGATGCTCCCAGTGGCCCTGCACCATTTCCTGCAAAGATCTCTTGAGCCACGTGGTACTCAGGTAAGCTGTCTGGCTCATGGTGACAACCATCAACCAATGGTGACTGTCTGCTTTCTAACCATGAGCTTTCACCCTTGCTCTTGATATTTTTTTCCACATTGGCATAAACCAAACCATCTCCAGCTTGCAGAGGAATGCTGAGGATATCAACCTCTAACATGCAGGCGGCATCTTCTCAACCCCCAGCCACCCCTGCCCCACTGAAGCATGGACAGTTTGAGCTCAAATTCCCCTGAGAATCTGGGCCAGAGCCTCTTGTCCTACAGAAATGCTGTGCTTTCTTTGCAGCCTTACCATGCCCCAGCTCGGTCTGGGCGTAGCTTCCGATCAGCCGGTACTGGCTGGCGAGAGGAATCCACTTGGCGATCTGTTCATCAGAGCCCAGCACTGAAATACTTCTCATGAAGATGCGGTGAAGGAGAAACGCGACGTCTCCTGACAGGGCCCTGCGGGGAAGGCACAAAGGGTATTTTTACACTGGTGAAGCTCCAGGGACATGATGAACGAGGTGGTGACACTGTGGCGGTCACCAGACATGGCACCACATGCTGCCTTTTGATTTCTGCTCTGTCATAACCTTACCCAGTGTCCAACATCAACATGGTATTGCAGGAAAAGTACTCTTCCAAGCTGCTTTTGTTCTTTCTTTCATGACATAGTTTGCTTAAGTGTTGCTAGCTCATTATTTTAGTTGCTCTTGGAGGAGCTGTCTGTTCTGAGCAGCAGATGCTGAGCTCCTAAAAACACAGCCCAGCTCTAGAGCTCCTGTGGCTCTGAGAGCTTCTGAGCCCTTCGTATCTTTATTTTACTTCATGGGATTTTTTTTCCTGTTAAAAGTCACATTTTAAGGCTGAGCTAAAAAAAACCCAACAACCCCACCACCCTACTCTAAACCCCCCAAACCCAGGCTGTGGGGCACATTAGATCAAATTACATATGCAGGCATCTGAGACCTGGGTTTCCTGAACCTTCCCATTCCTGTTCTGGGGAAGTACCTCAGTATGTTGGGTTTGTTGCTGTACTGTTTGCTGACAGTGAAAAAAGACTGGGGTTCATGGACTTTGCCTGACTGGAGGTGGTTTGTTTTCTTGTGGAAAAATTCAAATACATCCTTGTAACACCTGGTTTATAGTCTGGTCAGGTCCTTTGTTATTGCCAGCTGACAGGGCTGCAAGCATCCTAAAATGCACTATTCCAGAAGCTGTGTATGGGAACTTGGGTACAGTAATTTCCACGGTGCAAATCAGAAACTCATTTGTTTTAAGCTTTTTTTGCGTGTGTGAGAAATCCCAAGAAAACATGGAGAATATAGTCCCCTCTTCCTGGGATTCCTCAGAATATGGTTGAATCACCTCATAGATAAAAGTACATGTGCTCTCACATCTCAAAATCAGTGTCTGCAGGTCTCAGTAGCTTGTGTGGCTGGTTGCTTAACTGCAGTGCTCTAGCAAGCCTCTCATTCTAGATAGGTACCTTTTATTGTCATCAAATGTCTGCCACCTTTATATTACAGTGGTCCTGAGAGAGGATCAGTCAGGCTGAAAAAGCATGTGTGTGCGTGGGGGAAATATGAACAAATAAGTGAATGGGAAATTGCTTTGATTAACAGAAGAGTTAACGAAGCCTTGCCAGCCCATCCAGAAATAGCATTGCTTTAATTGTCATTTTGAAAAGCTGGATCTTAAATGTGTGACTTTGTCAGTTAAGAGCTTGGTGCTCACCTGGTGTTTAATCAGGTAAGAGCTGTCCTGCCAGGCAGCTGTGATCCTAATCCAGCAAAATGTGGTAGCACAGGGCTGGCTCTTGGCATCAGGGGGCCAGATAAAAGCAAACCTGGCTGGAAGGTTTGAGTTTTGTCAGGTTTTAAAAATGTGCTGGTTTTTTCTTTTTTTTTTTTCTTCTGAGGGAGGAGTGGAGAGCTGCTTTTTGTTGGTAATGTAATGATCAGGTCCAAGGGTTCTTGATGGAAGATTTTACCCTTTATCAGTCTGGCTTGTTGTAGGTGGTGATGACCTTAGTGTAAAAAAACTACAATCTTTTGTATTGGAAAGTCACTTTGAGTGTCAGAGGTGATTTGTGAGGTGCTTTTTAATGATACCTCTGAACTTGCACCTTTTCACTGGGTATGTAACCCCCCCAAATTAACAGTGTGCACTGGGCAATAGCACACTGTTACTTTTAATTAAAGGAGGAAAGAAGGAGGGGCAAGCAGTATAAAATATGGAGCTCAACCCCATGCAGAGTGTTAAGGAAAGGATTGTGAAAAAGATTTTATTCCATTTACCTAGAAACTAAGTTTTTTCCTGTTATTGTTTTAATACAATGTGGTGTTTCTAGATGGAGAAAATGTCATTTTTAATTTGTCTGGAAGTCTGTAACGTAACTGAAACAGCACCACTTCCAATTCTGCTTAGCTATTTAAAAATGTCTGAGGGGTGATATGAGAGCTATAGCACAGGTAAGCAGCTTGCTGAAGTGGAAATATCACGTTGGGGATATGAACTGCTGTGATCTATCATGCTGTAGCTGTGTGCTGCTCTTTGAGAAGTTCCCTACTGTGTATCACCATTTTTCCTTTTTGCTAGCATGCTGCTAAAGTAAAAGCCTGCAGCACGTTTTGTATCAAAGCATTATCTGTCAACTGTTGGCCTCACCCAGCCTTTGCTAAAGCTGATTCTTGTTGGCACACAAAACTTTTAACAAAAAAGTATTCGTACATTTAAAAAAGAAGAAAAAAATAACCTGTAAATGTACTTATATTCAGGTCCATCCTCAGTCCATCCCATCTCACGCATCTTTTTCTGGAGGTGAGTGGCTTTTCTGACTGCTGCTTCGTACCTCTCATTCTGGCTCTGGAAATACTGATTTTCTCTGCTAAATTCAGGGTCGCATTCAATAGCTTCAACTACAAAGCAACACAGAAGAGCTGGTTCTCCTGGGGTGTGGGCAGTGCCTCGAGCCCTGCTCGGGAGGAGTGGGCAGGGCTGGGGGCATGGATATGGATGCTGTGACTTGTTTGGGTGACTGCTGGGTCTGGGTGAGGAGGGGAGGGGAACAGGATGGGCCTGAGAGTGGGGTCTGCTGAGAGGGAATAGTGACCCTGCAGGGTGTTGGAGGTGACGGTATCGTGGCAAGGGTATCGTGGAGGTAGTTAGAGACAAAGGAGCTTTTTTTTTTTCCCCCCCTCTGGTCCTTCTGAGCACACAGCCATTTTTTTGGCACACCCACCATGAGTGGGAGCAGCTCAGCCTGGCCAAGCCAACCCATGCAAGGAGCTCCCCACCTGGACAAGCCCAATGTGCTGAGGAGGGTCATCCAGCAGCACCAGCCCCTGTGGTGTCCACCACCACCCAGCAGCACCAGCCCTCTTCACACAGTGGTGCTCAACTGTGTGACCAGTTTAACCAGTCTTGCCAGAGATACTGGGGATAGGAGCAGGGAAGGGGAAAAGCTTCAGACAGCAAGGAGTGGCTGCAGAGGAGTCGTGCTGATTTACACTAGCAGGGGACTCCAAGCTCCTCGCTCCTGCTTTTATAAGAGATGAGCGATAAGCAAATACCTGGGAGTGCAAAACCCACCATGCTGCAAAGGAGGAGCAGAAGCAGCAGGGCCGTGGGCATGCTCTGTACCAGTCAGGGGCCTTGTAAGGCTCACTCACCCACTGCCCTCCGCATCCGAGTTTGCTCTGCACCACCGTCCAGCCGGGCTGTCAGCTTCTCCACACTGAAGGAGGCCGTTTGCCTCTCACTGGCGATGTCGGGATTCACGCTGCCGAGGACAGAGCCCTGCCAGTGTTTTCCAGTCTCCAGCAGAGTCATCCTGGAGGCTTAGCTGCTCTGGGGAGGGATGGGTCTCGTTAGGTGCTGGTAGCCCTTCAGTGGGTGGTGGAGGAAAGTTTTGGGTGCAGCAAGTGGTGGTTTCAGTAGGCTGGCCAAGAAGTTTCTGCACAGGCACTCTGGGGCATGGCCCCCTGCGCTGCAGACACAGCTACTGCAGGGCACTGTGCTCAGCAAAGCACGTGTAGGAGTGTACTTTGTACACAAATAGGTACATTTCCATGTTAGTTTTAAAAAACAAACAGGTTGCATGAATATTTAGGCACACTGTCTTGTCCTCAATGCAATGATACGGCCAGTGAAAATTTAGGGCACTTCTAAAAGCTCAGAATGCAGAATTTATGATTTATTTCTTTTTAAAACATAAAATCTTTTTCTTTCACCAGTCTGTCCCAAATATTTTATGAGAAGTTACTGCTGGAATGTCCCACCACTATGTGTCAATGTTTAACGGGGTTTCTGGTCCTGGCCTGTTGGGCCCCCAGGCCCCTGCTCTGATGCTCCCGGACCTGTGCCCGCAGGAACTGCCCGTGCTGCCTCCCTCCTGCTCCCCGCGGGGCTCGGCTTTACTTTAACTCCTAACCTTTTAATTCCTGTGTTAGCAGGATGTGCCGCAGAGAGTGTGGTACGTGGAAAGTAAAGCCAATTTCTCCCTTAAAGAAGGGTGTCTGCTTCCTGAACTATTTTTAATACTCTAAGAAATTTGATCTCTGGAAACGCTCACAAAGATGCTCGTTATTCTTGCTTTTCTGATATGCAGACCTTTAATTCAGGGTCTATTGCTGTTTTAGGAGGGAAGAAAAGCCTCAAAGCAGCATGCTGAGTACAGGAGATTGGAGTAACCCGGAGCTGCCCTTGAGCTGCCCCAGAACAGGCCGGGCTCAGCGATGGAGCTCCGGGAAGGCTCAGCCACCGACTCCCTCTTCTGTGAGGCTGCGTAAGGAAAAATCTGCCTGTCTGTCAGCTACGCGAGAACGCAAAACCCCTCGTACCTTGTTCCACGCGTCCTTAGGGGAGCCGTCTGGCTGCTGCCTACCTCCCTGGGCCGCGGTCCTGGAGTCCCCTCTGCAGGACCTTGTACCCGCGGCCGACTGAGGGACAGGCCCGGCCTGTGGGTGGTTCTGCGTGTGCGCGGCGGGGCTGCAGCTGAGCTCTGCCGGCAGCGGCCTCTGTGCCTGCCAGGCGGGGAGCTCCGCAGCTCCCGGGGCCCAAAGGGCTGTGCCCTCTCTATTTGGGGGGTGGGAAAGAAGGCTGTTTTTCTGATCTCACTTCGGGCTATTTGTGTGTTGGAGGCTGCACTTCCAGCTCTGGTACCAAAGTGGCACTCTGCCCTGTCCCAGTATTTCTAATTTCTTTTTTTTTCTTTATTAGTCTGCTGAGGATAGAGGGGAGCACCCCTTGGGCTCTCACTGCTCCTCGCCTGTGGATTTGACTTGTTCAGGGTTTTCCCAGCCTGGTTATGGCGCTGCCCTTAGCCCTTCCCACAGTTTGGGATGCAATTTGGGGGACTGGGATGTGCCAGGGAGGCTGCATCAGGCCAGGGGGAGGAGGGAGGTTGCCACGGGGTGAGTGCTGCCTTCATCTCTGGTGAGCCTGAACCTGTCCCTGCTGCAGTGTGTCCTGGTGGGCAGGAGCTGGCCACTCACCCCCCCCCCCCCCCCCCCCCCAGCACCATCAGTGTGACCCTGACAGGAGAGGAGCCCCCCAGGCCCGCAGCTCATCTATGAAGCCATGCTGCTGCCTCAGGCCTGCATGTCTCTCCCTGGAAACTGCTTTATCAGGGAAGGGAGGTGAAACAGGTGGGAGTCACCATACCATAGAGTTGCTGTAAGAGGTTACCCATGAGTTTGCTCTGCTCTGTTTTCTTCTGTTGGAGTCAGAAGCGCTGTCCCAAGTGCTGTATGAGTTCAGCTAGCAGGTTTGGGTCTCCTGAGGGAAGAGTGAGGGGTGGCAGGTTGGAAGAAGCCTGTCCCTGAACCTGTTTGCAACCTGATGTTCATGCAGGCTTATATTCGGGCAGGCTCAGGTACTGCCTGGATAGGTCATTGCCAGTCAGAGTCCAGGAAGTTTGAGCTGGAAAGCCACTGGAGCTGCACACCCAGCAGTGTTCACATGTGCCTCACTTGCCTGTGGGGTGCCCAGAGAGCTCACAGCACGTGGTGGGAACCAGGAGTACCTGGTCATGTGTTGGAATACAACGTAATTATTACGTTGCTGATAGTTTTGCATTTTCCCCATTTCTGTAAGCCTGGGTATCCCTGGTATCCTGTCCGACTCACGTGTTTCATATGATGCTTTTATCAACACAAAACTGGCCAGTCTATAGCAGTTTTAGGTTATTTTGGCAAATGATATAAATATAGAGAAATAACTAGGATAGGCAGAGGAGAGTTTCTGAGAAGGGGTGTTCAGCCAGGGCCAGCCTGTGGACGCTATTAGTGTGGGGAAGAAAATCAGATTTTGCCAGTTCTAGGGCAGTAACGAGAAGTAAATGAAGCAGTAAAAGATAAAGGTTCTCTGACAGGAAATTCCACTGCAGCAGACTATCTAGGAGCACTTCAAGAGTGAGTGCACAGGAAAAGAGATCTCAGTGTTACCTGGATAGGTTGCAAAGCTGATACTGAAAACTGGCAGTAAGAAAATTCCAGGCAACGGAGCAGTTTGTGCAGAGCTAAAGGGCAGTTTTTAGCATCTTTAAAGAACAGAAAGGATTGTTTCTTACTGTGTTCAGCAAAAGAACTGTCAAGGTATGAATGACTGCCTTTGGCATCTGCATGTGAAAGGAGCTGTGTGATTAGCCTAAAGGAGTCTAGGAAGAATAGCCCATGGCAACCTCACTGCTTGGGGCTGTGAAAGGTTGATATAACATTTTACAAAGCCCTGCCTGAGTCTTGTGTCTCACCACAGGCCACGCTCTCCAGCGAAAACATTTCCCTTTGTGTGGTTTGTGCCAGGAAATGAAGTACACAACCCGCTGTGGTAGGATGGCAAGTGAGCTGTTACTGTAAGTGGCAACAAGGTGGGAACGTGACTTGGAGACCTGACCCAGAGAAGAGGTTTAGTCCATGAGCCCTCATCCCTAATGATGAGCTGGCTGCCCACATCAGTGCCCTACCTCCCAGTGTGGCAACCCTACTGGTGTTAGAGAAATGCATCCAAGCACCATCTCTGCCTTGTTCTGAGCGGGAAGCTGGCATCTCTGCTGTTAAGGATATCACTAATGAGACAGAGAAGTCCTTTTCGTTTGCTTTGGTGCATTCAGTTTTAGTCCTGGCTCTCAGGGAGCATGGTGTGTGTGACCTGCATGTGTGAAGCATCCTCTCTTTTCCTTATCTATTTAATCCATGGTCTTTGGTTGCTGCTAAAACAGTTTAAAATGTTTAAAAATAATGAAGTGAGCTCACTAGTGTGGGGTTTACCTTTTTGCTCAAAACAGTTTTAAAATTAAATCCAAGGGCAACGTGTTTCCTTGGCTTTGTGGGTCTCACCCTGCCAGGCAGGTGGGCATCTGTGGCCAGTTAGAAATCAACCATCTTGGAAGTTTCAGTGCACAAAGCCCGATTCCACAACTTTTGTGCCCTTCAACTTTCAGTAAATTCAGATGAAGTCTGGGGATAAGCAATGGGTGCAGCATTGGGTGCGGATGAGGAAGACAGCTCGTTGATGAGTTAAGCTACAAAGGAGCTGCTGTCAAACTCCACTGATTTGAATGTTCATTCAGTTTATTTGACTGTTGTCTGCTTGCATCCTCGGAGCTTTTTCAATTCCTTGTGGAAAAGAGCAAAATTATACGATCATGGTTTAGTTTATTTCTTCAGAAGTGTCCACATTAAACAGCTTGAGTTAATTAAGTAGAGTTGCATGACATATACTTATATATAAATGTATAAACACCAACACAGAATACAGACTATATACCACATAGGCAACATACACAGTGCAAAAAATTGTCTTCCATCAATACTCTGATAATCTGTGTCTTCTGGATACAGCATGTTTATTTAGGAATGTGTTTTAGGGGCACAGAGAGGAACTAATTTGGAAGAAAAATTGACAAAAAGATACCCCAAAATCTTCCTGGTGGTGCCTATGCTGATGTTTTCTTGGGTGCTGCCACACCATGAAGCACAAGAGCAACAGTGAAGGTTGTACAGGCTCAGGGGCTGAGCCCAGCCAGGGAGGTGGGTGTTGGGGTGAGAAGAGCTGTCTTGGAAAGTGCTGTGATTTTTAAGCCAACGCTTGAACAGTAAAAGCATCATTTCCCATGTGCCACCACGGAGGGCTGGAGCCTGCAGCTCTCACCATGTGCTCTGCTGTGTGCCATGGGGCTGCTACAGCCCATCCTGGCCCCACAGGAGCTCCTGGTGCTGGCTGCTTGTGGCCGGTTTGGTGGGTCAGGCTAGGTCCTGGCTCACAGCCTGCAGTGTCCCTGGTGGGCATCTGGGTCAGGGCTTTCTGCTATCTCTCCACTGCTGGAAGGTTTTCTTGTGGCTCTCTTAGCTCAGCCTGAGTTAGGACAGAATGACCTGGCTCTCCTGTTTCCTTCTGGTCACCCACTGAAAATGACCCAGACGTCCCTTAGCAATCATGGACTGTGTTGGTGTGCAGCCCCACTCTGTGCTTGGTGAACTCCACAGCAAAGGGAGACACCTTGATTTTTAATTTTTTTTTTTCCCCCCTAGATTGTACTTGTCTCCTCAAGAAGACAGCAGCAAAATATTTTCAACCTTTTCATTGCTGATCTCAGCACCCAGCTGACCCAGACCTTCCCGGATGGCTGCCACCCAAGGACTTGCAGAAATGCCCCTGCCCCAGCCCGGGTGAGTTGATAACACTGATTTCACTGGTGCATATGGAGTGACAGATTGCCTCTCCTGGAGTGCATTCCCATCTGTGGCAAAATTACAAATTAATTTGCTGAATTTTTTTTGAGCTCTTTGATCAAGGTTACCTAATCTGTGCCATAACTCCTCACAAAACCCCAGCACAGTAATTCTGGCTTGTTATTTGAACCAATGTTGTCTATGGAGTATCATGCAGCTATCTTTACAGCTATGCACATATCTTTACAGCTATGTGCAAACATCCTTAGCAACACCTTTTTTTTCTTGGAGAAATTTGGCTTTTTTCCCCTAAAAAAATGATCAATGCTGATACTTCCTCATGGTTTTAATCATAAACTATATGAAAAGCTTTACAGTTGGAAAGGACTTAATAGATCCTTTCAGATCTTGTTTGACCCATAGTGACTGCTTGCACTGGATTTCTGATATAAAAACTTGTTTAGAATAAGCATGAGCAAGGGGCTTAAAAAAACTGCAGAGACAGTGCTGTGAGCTGGGACTCTCAAGGACAGAATTGGAGTTAAGGGCTTTTCTAGTCCATCCTGTTTCACTGCTCTTGACATGTGATGTGGCTCAGTTGTTTTACTTGAGCAACAGCCCTCAGGAATGAAACACCCCACTGGACCAGGGAGACTAGGGAATGGATTAGTAACTCTTTAATAAATATGTGATAAATGCCTAGTTTCCCTTAATTTACGTGTGGATCCACTGAAGATGTGGATAGTAGATATTGTTTAACCAGGTATTCTCTCCCCAGCTGACTAGGTCCATTGACACTTGCCATTCAAGAGCCAGTGTTCAAAGGCAGCTGGTGACTTATGCTGCTTAGGCTTTGTATCAGGGCTGGTGTGAGAAGCAAGAAGCTGAGATCTTCCTGAAGGAGCAATTTTAGCTCTAGGTGTGGATGCCTCAGGGCATGGGTGCCCCATCAGTGTGGTAGGCTCTGTCCACACGTGGTGCAAATGCACCATCTATCTCAGCTTTGCTATATCAGCAGCAAAGAGATTTTTAGCTTTGCAAGGTGGCAGTTGGAATGAGGCAGATCTGACCTCTGGAAAAGGGGGTGAGAAGAACTGACAAATAGTTTTGCATCAGCCCCTGGTGCCTACAGATGGCAGCCTGACACCAGTAGGACATTACCACGTTATTACCTTTAAACCACAGGACATTTTTTTTGGGTCCCTATGGTAGTGCATGCCCAGCTGCTGGATGAGGTCTGAAGCTCAGTAATCCAGGGGCAAGAACTGGTTTGTCCATTTGCTACATCCACAGGGATCTGCTCTCTGGCCTCTGCATGCCTTCATGAACACCCACACTGAAAACACCCAGCCTTTGCTTTCTGCCTGGGCCATTTACCTCCCACTTGGGGTGCTGATGGTTTATTCCAATGTTTTTTCTACCTGAGCATGGAACTGTCTAAAAAGTTATTTTCAAACAGGTTTGTTTGAAGTGCAGTTTAAAGGTGCTTGTGAAGAACAGTTGCACCTGCCTGTGCTGCATTGGTGTGGGCACAGAGAGGCTGAGTTTTCTAACAGAGTGGTGTGCTGCTGGGACACACGGCCTCAGCCAGGCTTGACTTGCATACCACTTAGATACCAATGACCCTTGGGAAAACCATTGCAGTCACCTGGGCTGTTCTCAGTAATACACAGGTTGTCCCTTTTAGTTACCATGCCAGGTTTCCAGGAGGTTCCCCAGAGCTGCAGCCACCCTCCTGTCACCCCATGCCTGGCCAGCCTGCCTCCATGAAGAAGCAGGGGTCCCCCAAACCCTCCCTCCACAGACTTCCCTGGTTAAAGGGTCACCGTGTCTCAAGGGTTAACCAAGAGTTAGCTGGAGGTTAGTGTGCACCTGCAACCTGGGGGGAAAAGAACATAATTTCTTTCTGCATCTCCTTGTGTGAGTACTTCTTCAGTGAATACTGCACCTTTTCCACAGTGATACCTTCCTGGGCTGGGAAAACCTTTTTTGGGCCTTCTACTGGAGCAAGTGTTAATAACCATAAGTAGCCCCAACGATGTGGCTGTGAATGTCCACCATGTACAGAGGTGTCAGCATGTGTGTGTTAGTGCTGGCCTTGGTGGGATCACTGTTCAGTTTTGTCAGGAGCTATGCTGCTTTCTCATCCTCACTCACTGTTGTTGTTCTTCTCAGGTTTTCCTTGACTTTAATGAATTCTGGTGCATGATCTTCCTCCTTCTCCTGCTCTTTCTCCAGCTGTAACAAAGAAGAGTCACCATTATCTGTGCATGCTACAGGACAAAAGTGCATTAACTACATTAAAGTGGTGGGCTCCTTATTGCTGGATGTCCACTTATTATTGCCCACAGCTGAAAGACTGTGTAGTGCACGTGTTGGTGCTCTCTTTTTCCAAACCATTACACCAGAGCCATGTTCACCCTGAATCTCTTTTCCTGGCCAACTGAAACATTAGTATTTTTTTTTTCCTCCAGGTAGGAACATCTTCAACAGAGAAGCAGGGGGGGTTGCATCACTTCAGACCTGGCATGGAGGAGGATGAAGGAGGTTTGAATCCCTCCCAGCAAAGGAGGGTTGTGAGCCTGGGAAAAGCTCTCAGCATTAGGTTATTATCTACTGGGGGGGTCAGTAGTTGTACTGCTTCTCTTTTATATGCAAAGTCTATGGATCTGTCCCTAAACCACCTCGTTTCATATTCCTGGTTCTTCTCTGAGAGTAGTGGACTTTGGTTTTCAAGTGATCTTGGCTTGGCTGATATTATTGCAAGGGAGCTGTTGTGTCATTGAGTAAATGAACTAGTTTCATCCCTTTGTAGTGAAGTACTGGCAAGTAGGACAGGGAATTACTTTCTTCTCAGCAGCCACAAGCTGACTTGCTGCTTGCAATGATTTGGGTAAGAGGGCAGGCACAGAGTATGGTTGTGCTGCTAACAAGCACCCATCCTGAAACTTTCTCCAGGTCTATTTTTGGCCAGAGTATGTGCCAAGAACTGCTTCCAAAAGCAACTTGGGTGTGGTTGCAGCAGGGTTTGCACTTCCGAGCACTTGTGCAGCCTCTTACCCCACACTCCAGGGTCCTAAGCACCCCTGTGGTGGGGACTGCAAGAGACCCCATGCTATTTGGTGTGCTTTGAACTGACAGGACATCACGTGGGACCTGGAGGAGGCCCAGAGCCAGTGGTGAGGGGTGGGGGTTCCGGGTGAGGTGGTATGAACAAGGTGGATCCCACTGAGAGGATGAGGGTACTGCTGATGGGGCAGCAGTGAAGGATGTACTGTGACTTCTGTTTTATGGAGGGGTAGCAATTCTGTACCTTGGGTTGAACCTCAGCTCACCCATCTCCCCAGTGGTCTGTGCCTTGTGTGGGGTACTTAGGACAACCCGGGGATGACCGAAAACTCAGTTCTACCTGATCCAATCTCTGATGCCTCTTTAATAGCTCCTTTTCAAAAGGAGACTGCAATTTCTTTGCCTCTTCCTCTTCCTTCTTCTGTTTGATGATCTGGTTTCGCCGTCGGTGCTCGAGGACCCGCTGCAGCTCTGGCTTGCTCTCCACGCCCAAGCCCCTGTGGATAAAAAGCAGATAAATCAGGGCTGGAGCACCTACACCCTGGGGTATGACCACTGCCAGCCCGGCAGCCCCAAAAACCTTGGTCCTAAGTGGAAACATGGTCCACAAACCAGTGCTGGTCCACAAATCCATCCCAAATCCATCCACAAGGCTTTGAGGGTGTTAGTGGGAACACCTTCCTCCTGGGACGGTGCCCAGGGCTGCCTGCCTTAGGTGGCCATGGCATTTGCTCTCCATGGCCGGGGCTTGTGGTGCTGCAAGTTCTGCTAATCCCATTGCACTGGGGTGCTACAGCTTTCTGGGTCGGCTGTGGAAATGCCACTTTCCGTTGGCTCCTGCTGTTAGTGGTTTTAATTATGTCAGTGACAGATTCGGCTGCGTTGAGGGCATTTGAAATGATGACGATTTTTTTCTGACCAGCAGGGGTAGTCATTGATCTGCAGTAATTGTCCTGGCAGCCGCTTTCCCCCCCGTTTCATCCCAGCTTTGCTTCAGAGCTTAGGGCTAGCCATCCCCCTGTTGACATGGAGAATTTGGGTCAAGGGGCCAAACTGAAACGTCCTTTTCTCCCCAAAGCCGGAGCGTTTGACGCTGGAGCAGGCGCCTGGGTCCCTTTCAGCTGCCTGAAGCATCTCAGATGAAGTGGGGCTGCTCCAAGCCTTATTCTGAGAGGGGCGGGATTACGGGAAGAGAGACATGGCAAGGACATGCAGGCAAGGCATAAATATGTGGTCAAGAGATGACTGAAGTTCTCATAACATATTTCAGAAACCTAACACTTGGAATGTTGCCATGCCTGGATGCAGACACTAAAATTTGCTTCCTGCTGCTGGCCGTGGCCACCTTAGAATCACAGATTCATTCTGGTTGGAAAAGACCTTTAAGACCATCAAGTCCAATCATTAACCCAGCACTGCCAAGTCCGTCACTAAACCATGTTCCTCGGCACCACATCTGCACAACTTTTAAATCCCTCCGTGGTGGGGACCCCACCAATTCCCTGGGCAGCCTGTTCCAGTGCCTGACAACCCTTCCAGTGGAGAAATTTCTCCTAATACCCAATCTAAACCTCCCCGGCACAACTTGTGGCCATTTCCTCTTGTCCTATCACTTGTTACTTGGGAGAAGAGACTGGCACCCAACTCACTCCAATCTCCTTTCATGTAGTTGCAGAGAGTGCTAAGGTCTCCCCTCAGCCTCCTCTTCTCCAGGCTGAACTACTCCAGCTGCCTCAGCTGCTCCTTGTAAGACTTGTGCTCTAGATGCTTTTCTAGACCCTGCTATTTTCTGCCCCCCCCTGGAAGCATGGGAGTAGTTTTGGATGTGTAGGGCCATGGATGAATGTGGAACAAGTCCAGATGCTCTGCTGTGTGGTAGTGGGATGGTTCCTGCCCTTCTAGGATAGTGGTTTGACCAACTTATCTCCTCCGGGCCAAAAGGAACCCACCTGTGTAAAATTCATCAGCTTTCTGGCTTAAACCGCTGAAAGTGGTGACTCTGCCCCATGGAGCCCTCACCAGAGAGATGCAAAACCTGAAGCTGCTGGCAAGTCAAACATTTGCTGAAATCAGGTGAGATTTTATTGCAACTGCACAGAGTTTTGTGTCCCTGAAGAACAGATTATTAAGAAGCAGTCAAGGCTGCATTTACACAGGCTGTCTTCTGCAATAGCAGCTGGAATGCAAGTAATCTTGCAGGAAAGTGCTGGACCAGAAGTACTTGGCTGAAGTTGTATTTTTGAGGAGGTGGAGTTGAAGACCTCGCAGCTGTCACACATGGGGAAGGTGAGGCCTGACCACTTCTGTGGGCTGGGTTTAACACTTGTTTAAGTCAATAGGCAGAGAGTATTTACAAGTCCCATTGTAAAATATGGGGAGCTTGGTGTTCCTGTGGGTGAAGGTCTGTTTCCAGACATGGGGGGCACCTCCCCTTGTCTATGCTAAGGGCTTGCCCAGGGCATGGCAGGCCTGGGTGCACTGTTAATGCAAAGCTCCTCCTCAGCACCAGGAGGTTTCTGTTGACCAAGGGCTGATCAGTTTCTCTTAACGTCATTTGGAAGCAGAGACATCAAACCCGGTGGACTAGAGAGTTTTCTTGACAAGGTGGCAGCTGCTAAGGTGGTATTTCACATCATGGAAAACTGAACGGGCAGGCAGGAGAGGGGAACACTCTCCAGATGCAGCAGACCTCCGTGGTGTCACAACATGGCTGGGGACTAGTGCTTTCATCCCTTCAGTGCCACATTTAACAATGCTTCCTATTGTAATTGCTTTATGACAGGACAAAGTTCATGGCAACATCAGTGAAGGTAGCTGTAGCATTTGCCCCAGAGGTTTCATGCTGATTTTTCAAGGCAGGAAGAACTTAGATGTTGCAGAAACCTTTCCCAAGGTTTGAGACAAGGCAAGCCTGCCTTGGCTTGCTGGAGACACAGCTTGCAATGTTGCCTGTGGATTTGTACTACTCTGATTTAATCAGCCTGTGTTGCTAGTACCCAGAGGTGTTGACTAAGATAAGGGTTTTGTCGGACAAACTGCTGGTTTGAGTTGCTTCTCCCTGCTGCTTAAGGGGAAAAGCCAACAGCAAAGCAGCCACAGGAGCATGTCCTAAATCCTCTCTCCCCTTCTCCCCTCTTTCCCTCATGTAGAAAGAAGCAAGACTGATGGATTCAAGACTAACAAGAAACCAGCAATGATGGATTATTCTTTGTAGTAGGGTTTGTTTCACATACTTTCTGAAAAATATTTGGGAGGCCAGATCCAAACAGGACTAGAAGGAGAGGGGTCAGGAGCTGTAGGATGGCTGCAGTGGAGCTGATCTGATGGCATGATGTATATGTAACAAGGTGGCAGGAACACAAGGGGATGACATACTTTTTGTTTGCCAGCTGGAAGCTCAGTCTGATGCTGGGGGGTCTGAACCCTGTCTGCTGCTGTTCACCTCTGCTACCTCTGTTGCAGGGATTTCTTCATTTGTTGTTCCAGCAATGGTTAGACTGGATTAATGTTCCTTGACATCAAAGCCAGTGCTGGCAGGTGAGCCTTTAAACTGAGCAGTATCACTAGGCAGGATATGGTCACTCTCAAGTCTGAGAGTTTTAAAATTACCTGGCTGGCATAGTTGCCTCTGCCTTGATGCCAGAGAACAGCCTGGGTGTGGTCCCTGTAATTCTTCTGATTCTGGGAAAATTAAATCAAACCCAAGCCCAGCCAGTGCCACTATTGATTAATGCACCCCACTGGCAGGCTTAATTTTTTTCTGAATTAATATTTGTGTCTGGTTCTTGTGGTGAGTGTAGTCCTTTTGATCAGAGGCTGTGCTTTTTTTAATTAGACTGCCAAAGTGCTCCCATGTCAGAATATTGCAGGGTGTTCAGAAAATGTCAATATAAAGCCAGAAGATTTCTTGCTGTGCCTAAAAGCCTCTGAACTGAATATGCTTTTTTCGCACTGATATTCAGACAGTTGCTGCAAAGGAATGATGTACTTATAGGTTCTCAGTCATGGGTGTCATTGTGATGTTGTACCTCTACCCCCAAAGAGTTAAACTGAGGTTGAGGGGTAGGAGTTGTTCCTTGGAGAGTTGGTGGCAGAGAGTTGTCCCTTCCCTGTGGTAGGAAGTCATGACTGTGAATTCAACCTGTCTTTACCTGTTTCATTTTGAGAGAGATGCTGATTAGCCTTTTCCTTGTACAGATGATCTCACCCTGATGCTCTCCCAGCTTTCAATGGCTCCATCCAGCCCACACCTCTCACTGCCTCTGAGTTGACCTTAAAGCACACAGGAATGCTGTACATTGCTGGGGACTTGCCAAGGCAGTGATGGAGATAGAAAATCCAGGACCAGGGAGAAAATGTGCATGGAACAGCGAGAATGGGGCTGTAGGGATGCCTTGCATCTTCTGGCTCTTGTGGCTTGTGGTGGGTGGAAATAGCAAACAGCTCTGAAAAGCGTGAGCTGATGCTTCAGGATGGCAGAGCAGCAGGGGCTTTTCCTTCTGCTTTTGTTTTAAAAGAAGCTGTGTCTGTTTGCAGGTGAGGGGATTTATCATGCCCTTCCAACTCTCAGACTGTCACTGGCACTTGTGCCTCAGCTACTGAGCTCTGACAGCTCAGCCCCCCTCAGGCCACCCCAATGACCCCTGCTTACCTTTTGTGGTTCATCAGCAGCTCTCTGTGTAGCTCTTGGTGGCTCTTCGAGGCTTTTACAGGATTTATGAGCTTTTTAGGTTTGATGAGGTCTGGGTTTCCATCTATGTAGTCTGGGTGAGTCAGGATATTCCCACCATCTGATCGTTCCCGCTGTATTTCAGTGTACATCGATGCTGGAAGAAAGAGAGGTGTTTGCATGAGAAGTGTCCTCCCTCTGTGATCTGGGAACCTGCTGGAGCTCTCCTTCCCAGGGCAAGACAGAGGAGAAGAGATGGTGCCTGCCCTGGCTGTTCGACACCTGTGTCAGTGTCTGTGTCCACGTGCCTCCATGTGCTGGTGCAGGTTTTTTAGAGGCTTTAAAAAAATTCCCTTTGCGTTGTTGATGAGACACACATTAATTAGATCACTTACATTCCTTGCCAGCCACTCGCTTCAGTGGCTGCAGCATTTAGTGCCAAGGATTAATTAATGCAAGATAGGTCTAACTAAAACTGGAAACAGCCATGAACGTGGACTGTGCTGAGCTGCTGCTTTGGTCATCCTGGTGGAGGCTGTTGGTCCCTTAGCACAAGGGGATGCTGTGGGATTTGAGGGACTTCCAAAAGACTGGCCTGAGGAAGTGCTGCTGTATCTGAAGCCTCTTGTCAAGGAAAGATTTTGCTGATACCCTGTTGGCTTAATAATCAGGATCAAACCCAACACCAAGAAAAGCATAATTTGCCCATGCAGTACAGGATCGTTCTATGATAATTTGTCTGTTCTGGACCTAAGAACAAGAGCCCACTGTTTTGGAAGTAGTGGCAGCTTGGATTTCAGGCAAACCACAGGGCATGTTAATTGTTGTTATTTCCAGGTGCTCCGCATTTCTCCTTTACAAAAACCCCTATACAAAGTGAGTGCAAAGCACAATTTATAAGACAAAATGCATGTGGTGGGCTGTGTCTTTAAATGTGGAGCACAGTGGGGCTGCCTGCAATTATTCAGTGTACAGTCTAATCAGGGGCTCAGAAAGAGCAATTTATTCCTGACTATTCACTTGAACAATTTGGAAGTTTACCAGTAAGAACAAAAAGTCCCAGGAAAAGGGTGTAGGCAGCTCAATGTCTGTTAGTGTCTCCTTAGTACAGTATTTCTGGGGGCCTAGTGTGAAGATATATGGGTTGGTGGAGCAGCAAGGAAAACAGTTGTTCAGTAATGTTGCCTCTCTCTTATTGCAATCTCATGTATAAAAGGAATAAAACCCTTTTAAAAGAGCAGTCAATAAAAAAAAGGCAAGAGAAAGCAGGCTAGGTTATTCTTTCATAGTCAGTAAGTACTTATCAAATATAAAGTGGATGGCAATCAAACAGAATTGTGTAAGGAATAATGCTGCTGAAGAAATGACTCAATATCAAACAACTTCTCATTGAATGTTAATGTGGTCAGTGCCCTGCTGCTTTGGGAACAAAGAAAAACAAATCAGAGCTCATTACATGAGTGTAATTGGGGTGAATAGTTCGGTACATATTTAAAGGGCGCTTGGAAGCTGGAATCAGTGATTTCTTGTATCAAGTTGTTTTCCTCTGGGATCATGCATCACTGCTGGCAGAAGACAAGGTGGCATGGTCTGATGTTTGATGGCAAGTGCCAGGCTGACTCACAACCCTGTGGGGCTGGACTCCACAGGCTGAACTCAGGGGCTCAGGATTGCTATCCAGAGAGATGCAGGGACTGAAGAACAGCCAAGGGTTAAGGCAGCACAATTTCATGGTTAGATGGAAGCCAGGTTTTGAACAATGAGAAAATATGTCAGGTTTTCACTGGGGTAAAATTGCTTTGTTAATTGCTTGTTTTTCCTACTTCTTCCCTTTTTGTGTCTTTTTTTCACAGAAGAGGCAGACAAAAGACAAGGAAGGAAGGTACAAAAGCAAAGGTTTGTTTTGGTATGAATGAAATGGACAAGCTCCCATTTCAAATGGTAAAGCAATGTCTTCGTTCTTCAAACAAAAATGTCTCCCCATGGAGCAATTGAAGTAAAATGCCAGGTGTCTTTAATGGAAACACTGGTTTTGGACAGCTATACTAACAGACTAGCCTCAGTGTCTCTGTGTCATCCTGTTGCCCTTTTCACACCATTCCTCTGCCATCTTTCAGACCAGAGCTGCCTCCAGTGCCAGTGATGCCCACACTTGCTTGTGTGCAGGGTACCAAATCCTGCCACACAGCAGGAGATGGGCTGGAGCAGATTGATCCTGGGATTTGTCCATCTTAAATCTGCCTTTTGTACTCTGCCAGGGAATAATGCAGCGAGCCATGAGCGTGGAAGGATTATGCAGCCAACCAAGCCTGAAGGACCAACCTGGATGCTGTAAAAGGCTGTAACTAAAGTGACTTTGGTGGGTTCTTTCTATACCAAGGAGCTCTCGGGCTCTGCTGCTGAGTTGCACTAGCTCTCTGGGCACTGGTGCAGCACTGTTGCTTATAAAGTACTGATTTCCCCCTGCATCCCATGCATGAAACCCATGAATGGGTTTCCTTTTGCAACTGAGGAGTGGGAGAGCCTTCTTCCCTACCTCCAAAACTCAGATCCTGGGAGATTTGCTGGGGACAGGCTGTCCCCACATCCATGCAGGGCTAATGCCTAGCAGCATACAATGCTATCTCATGGTGACATCCAGCCCTTCAGCGTGGCCTTCTGGTGTTTCCACCCCCAAGACATGCAGGATGATCAGGGAAGGGCTCTCCCTCCTCACTTTGGGGGGACCCTCTGCTTGTGCAGTATTTTTGGGGGAGCACTGTGGGGAACCTGGAGGTTTTGAATTAGCCCGTGTGGTTATTTCCAGACCACAGTAACCCAACATTGTGTGGCTGAGGCTTGCAAAGCAGCAGCAATTGATCAACCCATTTACTGAAGGCAGATGGGGAACTTCACCTTGAAACTAGTAGAAATGGAGAAAATACTGGGAAGGAAGGAAGGAGTGGGAGGAACTGAAACCGATTGGAAGCATTTCTGGCCAGGCAGCTGTTAAACCAGCAGGCAAAAGTTCTCACAATGACTGCAATTTGCCTGAACAATACTGAGGGGGCTGGGGCACAGCAGGTAGCTCTGAGCTTGGTTTTCACTGTGCTGGATGTGTCTAGAAGTGTGCAGACACCAACCTTGAGGGTCTGGCTTCCAGTGGGTGTCTGTAGTGCTGCCCCAGGGATGAAGTCAAAGCCCTAACCTTGTCCCTGAAGGAAGGAGCCTTGAACCTCACTGCAAGAACAGTGCTTTAAACCTTCAGAAGACCTTAGTCTGGAACAATTCAAGGAATGTCTTCATTTGCATTGAGAAGAAAAATGAGAATATAAATATATTGGTGCACCTGAAACAGAGCTTGGGGTTATGCTGGGAGTAAGGACGGAGCATCTTTTCTCCTGCAGGTTGGCAGATAGCAACCCAGTGCAAAATGTTTCTCATGGAGTAGATCTATCATCTTCAAGACCTGATGTAATTCATGTCCATGTAAGGGGAGACAGACTGTAATCAGGCTGCTTTTTTGTCATTATTTATAGTGCTGGAGGTGTAAATCAAGCCAGGTCTCTGCAGTGGATTTACAGCGGGATGTCTGTTTTTGCATGATTCAGCCGTAGATCAATGAACAAGGCTCTGCTCTGGCACCTCCTTGGCCACCATCATAAATCAGCAAAAGGTGTTAGACGTTTTTATATTGTTCTTGGCAAGATATAAACAAAAAAATACATGTGCATTTTAATACCCTCTGCTGTACTCAGAAAGACAGTATGACCTTTTAAAAAGATCAGAGTGTTGCTTATAAAAAGTACTTGTGTTTTCTTCGATACACTCAGTCTTTTGCTTGCTTTTAAATATTTTCCCTTTCCTCATTTTTAAGAGCCTGAGGCTTTCTCAGAAAGGTACTTTTCTGTAAGTAAAAGGCAAGACTGCCAGGATGAGGAGGCCAAGGCCACTGGCAGATACTTGGACATCACGCATGGTGTGTCTCCGTTCCCAACTGCAGCTGTGAGTTGAGCTCCCAGTCTTGGTCAGTTTTCTAAGAGACCTCACAGGGAATATTCAGCATCTTTAAGATAGCCCAGAGACCAACCACCCCACTGCCTCAGGCTGTGAGACTGGCTAGAGGAGAAAAATGACATTTTAATATCTTGGTCTGTTCTGACCTAAAGCAAAGCCCAAATTCTTGCTCAGACCACCTGGAAATGCATATAAATCCCCCAGTTCCTGGGAGGCTTGTGATAAAATTGTGAGTCTGTAATCCTGGCCCAAATGGTTTCCACTTCTAGTTGTGCTTTGCCCCAGTCTTTTGAGGAACAGGATATCGAGCAGTTTTGACGTGACATTAAATGCCTTTGAAAACCTGAATGTTGCAACTAATATGTATCTCCCCTACTAGAAGTGTAAAATGTGATGTGCTGCTTGGGGTGCTGAGTGGCTTTTGTGCAGCTCAGGGCAAGGAGAAAGGTTTTAGCCTGCTCCTGGGGAGGAGGAGGACTAGCTCATGCCCAGGGACAGGCACTGGGCACAGGGGCTCAGCTGGAGCTGAGCTACGCTTCCCTTTGCTGCTGCTGCCTTTTGGTTTTCCCTCACTCAGAGGAGATGCCCTTCACAGAGCATTTGTTTAGGATTAAGTGACTTGTCTTTCTGCCATGGCTTGCCCTGGGAGCCCTTCTGCATCAGGACTGTGTGCTGTGTGCTGCTCCCCATGCTGCTGCTGGCAGCCTGCTTCATTGTCCTGTCGGGATGGAAATAATCCCCAGGAATGTTAAGGGGATTAACGACCCTGGAAAGGGCAGGTAACCCAAGGGGTGCAGTTCTGTTTACAGCTGCCTGCCTGGCTGCAGTTGTCCTTCACAAGGGGAAAAACAAAAGAGATTGAAAATAAAATTAATCCATAGCTGTTGGGTTTGGAAACCTGCAGGGTGGAGGTCTGGGCTCCTACCCAGCACCTCTCAACTTGTGACTGTGTAGGATATTGCAGGTGCAGCAAGACCT
This sequence comes from Hemiprocne comata, assembly GCA_020745705.1. Lineage (NCBI taxonomy): Eukaryota > Metazoa > Chordata > Aves > Apodiformes > Apodidae > Hemiprocne > Hemiprocne comata. The sequence continues at coordinate 15,574,210 of CM036595.1, forward strand.
CAGTGTTTGGCTGCTTTTTGCAGATTGTGATGTGAAATGCCTCCTTCCCCCTTGACTTTTGTTTTGCCAAGCTTTCCTAGACATCCTGCCTCTCTGCAACCCGCTTGCCCTTCCTTGTGTATCCCTTGGCCCTTTTCCACCCCTGCTGCAAAAGAGGTTTCTCTGCCTTCAGGGCTGTGGGCATTCCTGCTCCACAGCATGCTCTACCCTCTGTAATGCTTCCCTGTTGGTTCTCAGCATCCTGAACTCCCAAAGCTGTGGATGCTGTCTTCTGCAGCACAGGTCAGTGTTCAGCTTTTGCTGAAATCTAGAAAGCAAACACAGTTTGCAGTCTTTCATTTCTGCTGTCTGTGTCATTTGAGAACTGATTTGCAACTAGCACATGTCAGGAGCATCAACAGGGACAAATGACGACCAAACTGTTCTTGTTGAAAATATTGTATGGAAAATGCTTTCTGAGCAGAGAATGGGCCTCTGTGAAATGCCAGCCATGTAAAAACAGGCAGAAGGCATTATTCTGGGAATGGGATCCAAGCTCAGAGAATATTGCTATTTGAAAAATCTGTAAGAAACCCCATTACTTGGTAGGAGGGATGAGACTGGACAAAAACCTCAGGATGTCCAGGGTCAGAGCTTGGATCTGGGTTTTTAAAATCACCTGCCCAAGGGACCATTTACTGGGCAGGAATGATCACTTACAACTGTGGCTATGGAGAAGAACCTCTGGTTTTCCGGGTGCCTGGTGTTCATTCATGAATGTGTCATTTTTAAGAAACCAACAGATTAATGAAGAGCTGCTGAAAGAAGCTGCTCATACACAGCCCGCAAGCAAGGAAACTGCAAAACCAACACACTCAACCCGAGTCAGCAGAGCTAGTTTAAATCTATTTACACAAGTAACCTGAGCCTGGGAAATAATGTGAGTTTCTGCCACATTTAACTGCAATCGGGGGGGAACCTTCCTTTTTCTGGGCTACAGCCCCCATGGCATCTGTTCCTTGGGGAGCCCTCCTTTCCCCAGGGTGAGGGTGCCATCCCTCACACCCCTTCTCCTCAGGGAGGCTGAGAGGAGCCTGTCATACCCTGCAAGGGTTTGCACGTGCTGGTGGAGGTGCATGGGATCTTTAAATTAGCCTCAGTTCCTTTTAAGCAGTAGTAGACACACAATTCTACCTGTTAACCAGAAGTTAACTTTTTTTTTCCTTTTAGAACATGAACTTTCAGTCAATCCATTTCCACTGTCTGACATGGAGCTGGAGTTTGGCTTTACAGCTTTTGTGTGATGGCAGAAGAGGTCATGCTATATGTTAGGTTCTACAAAGAATCAAGCCAAAAGTTTGTATTTTGGTTTGGATTCTTGAATTCGTGGCGTTTGATAATTTGCATGATTTTCCTAACATTCATTAATTGTATTTTAGAAACACAGGGTAGCTGAGCTCTGCTTTATGGGGTAGGGAAACAATTGTGTGTTGGTCTCCATAAGCCCCAAAGCTTTGCATGATGAGAGCAATTTTCAAGGTGAGTAAGCACATTGGGTAGGATCTGCTGGTGGGAGGACAAGTGAAGCCGGGCACTTGCTTTTGAAAGCCCCTTTCTGCATGGTCAGAAGGTTCAGGGCAGAACAAGGCACCCAGGTGCTGGCTTTAGTGGGTGAGATGTGGGTGCTGCCTGATGTGGTGGTGAGGCTTTGGGCTTGCAGTGACTGGAAGCCCAGTGGCAATCAAGCCTCTGCAGCTGAGCCCCAAAATGCACCTGAACACCCCAACTAATCCATGTGTGGCTGTTACACAGCACAGAACAAAATACCTGTCATTCCTTCACGTTACCTTGAGGGCTGTTGTGGCTTACTGCCCTGGTGATGGATGATGATGATGATAATAATAATAATGATGATGATGATAATAATAATATGGTGAGCTCAAAGATTGGCAGATGCTAATTGTTACCTTCCCTGGGTGAGATGGTACCAGCGCTCATCCTCACTGTGATTTTCCTCTCAGGTTCTCATACTGATGGACCTGGCACACTCACCCTTGCTTGTCACCAGGTGACCGTATCGCTGATAAATGATATGTGTGCCCAGGAAAGGAGGCAAAGAGCCTTTGTAAGTTTTTAATCTATAGTTTTAAATAATTAAGCAAGGCTAATTCTGGTATTTATAATGCAATAGGGTGAATGTAACTCGATGTGGCTGCTGTGGGAAGCAGTTCCCAGCTATTGAGTGGCTGCCTGGGGCATCAGACATGCATATCCCAGATCCTTTCACCTTTGCTCAGCCCTGACATTCAGAAATAGACCCCATGAGGTCATGGGGTTGGAAAGGGAAAGAAAAGCCTAATGGAAATGTAAACTGGGGCAGGGGGACATGGCCCTGCAGCTCCTGGCCCCATGGCCACATGTCACCGTTCCTTCCCCTACCCAGTACAGCCAGTGCTCCCCACCAGTACAGCAAGTGCTGCCCACAAGCATAGCCAGCCTTCCCAGTCCAACCAGTGCCCCCCAGTCCTCACAAACACCATGCCAGTGCTGCAGCCTGTGGGACTGTGACCCCCTGTGGGGGCCACCAGCTCATCCTGGGCTGCTCACATGCCACCAGCTACAATCACCCCCAAAAGTAAAGGACCCTGCGTGTCACCACAGTTGCCTGCTGAGCTTAGCACTCATGCACACATATTTGGAAGAGAGAAATCCCAGCAGATTTGAGGCCAGCTGAGCTTTCTGGTGTGCAGAAGTTACTGGTACCCTGGTTTGTGTTGGCTAATGCTGGAAATGCTTGTACAGTCAGGCAGCACCAAGCTCCCCTCTGCCTGCAAGGCAGGCAGGATTGGGTGTGCTGGTTAATAATTTAATTTAATTACCTTGAACTGTGATAAGCAAAGATAACAAGGCTGGGATCCTACTCTGTTAGCAGTCGCCAAGGGACGTCAGCAAGCAGCTTGTTTAGTTTTGTTAAGCAGTGACAGATGCTTTGCAGTCCTTCTCAGTAATCGCAAACTTACCTTTAATATCTCATCAAATGTTTGCTCTGTGACAGATGCTCATCAATCATTAATGAATGTTTTAAGGGAGCTCAAAGGTATTTTGTTGAATACAGAGGAAATCCTCCCACATTGTTTTGCCTGGATTGTATTAGCAAGTGCCCCTATCCGGCCCATTGCCTCTCCAAAAAGGTTTGGATCATAGCATGGGTCTGCTTGGGGACTTTCTGGTGGGATACGGGTCCGTTTTGAAAGATAGAAGCAGAAGGGCAGCTTTTCAACCAGCTACTGAAGTATTAAAGTAACATGAGATCTCAAACAAAATTTAAAACAAGGTCCAAAGTCACCAGTGCATAAACGTGTAGGCAGTGCAGACTGACCCCACAGGGGCTCAGCAGCCCCCCCCCAACAGGGGATAGCTGGCAGAGACGTGGGGACCCCCCAGAGTAGCTTGGGGGGCCCTGGGCTTACCTGATTTCCGCAGCGTGGCCCTGGGAAGCCCGGGGGGCAGGTGCTGCCCTGTGCCCCACGACATGGAGCTGTGGGGGCTGAGGCTGCTGCTTCTGCCTGGCTACGCTCACGCCTGCCTCACTTTTTGGCTGGGTCCGCTGAAGCTGCCTGACTCCTGCCAGGTCTGTCCGGTGGGAGCGGGGACGGAGGGTCACATGGAGGTGGCTGCTGCACCGTCTCTCTAGCCACCCCACGGGGTCCCCACTGAGGGCTGGAGCTTGGCTGGCAGCAGCTGGTGGCCTTGCCCGCTCCTCGATGCTGGTCCCAAAGGTGTGTCTACCACCCTGAGAACTTGCTTCCTTTGCTCTTCGTTGCTGAATGATGTTTTCCCAGGACAAAGGAACAAGCTGATCGTGTTTTCCTCCCAGAGCAAACAGCCCTGTGCATGCTCAGGTGCCCGAGCAGCCTGCTCAGCACAGCTGCTGCTGGCTGAGAGGTCGCGTCCCTGCTCCACGGAGGACGATCCCTCCTAAGTGTGCCTTAACCGTGCTCCCGGAGAAATCAGATCGCCCCAGAGGAAGCCACACGCCCACTCTCTTTAGCAACCACTGCAACAGCCAAGCCCGGCACCAGGGCAACCGCTCGAGTTATCGTGACTATTCCCTGGCGTGTTGCAACACTCCTCATCTACCAAGTGCTGCATGGTCCTGGGGGAGCAGCTGCTGCACCCTGTGAGGAAGGGCTCTTGGAGGGAGAAGCAGCCCCTGCATGGGGTCACGGGCATCCTGGAGGCACCAAGGCTGTGTGACACACTGGGTGCACCACACCCAGGTGTCATTCTGCTGAGATGCAGCCCCTGCCTGGCTTGGGCTCCTTGTCCCCATCCTCGCTGTGGCTGGAGGTACCTTATTGGACATCTCTGAATTTCTGTGGCCTGGCAAACCAGAGACTGCAAAGCTCAGGGACGAGAAGAAGTTGAACCACCCTAGCAGCTCATTTTGGCTCTTAGAGGGGTGATCTGCTCAGGTCCAGCTCTGCTCAGGTTGCCCTGTGCCAGCTTGCAGATGCCCAGCGTTTTGGTCCCAGGAGGTGAGCATGCACGGGGCTTTACTGTTTCCACCCAGAGGAAGGGGATAAAGGAATCTGGGGGGCACTGCCACAGTGCCCAGCCACATCCACACACCATGGCACCCATGGGTGCACACACTGGCATGGCCATGTACTGGCCTGATGCTCCTGTCCTTCTGAAGGTCTGGAGAAAGGGGCTGGGGCTTCCATGGGCTCCACATGTTGCATCTCTCTACATTCCAGTATTTCTTCCCCAATTCCACCCCTGTTTTCCAGCCAAGGGCTCAGCAGAACTGGGGGTGACCAGAAGCCCCCACGTCTCCCCACCTGCCTCCCAGAGCCCACCATGGGGCAGTGCTGGCCACTGGCACTCACCTGAGCTGCTGCTCCTGGGCTTCCCACTTCCACTCTGACACTTGGCCTGAAGGGAATATTCTTTCTGGAAAAAAAGACAAGAGAAATGGGAAAGACTGTACAGGTATTGCTCTGTTACAGGAGGTGAAACATAGGGGCAGTTGCTGATCATTTGCTGCTAGAGACTTAAAAAAAAAAATTTGTTTTAAACCTCCTGACCAGGAGCTGTTAAATTTAATTGACTTGCAGCATCAGATGCAGGAGGTGACAGACAGGCTGGTTTGCATTCCCCTGTGTGTGGCATGTGTTTGTGTGAGCGTGGTCAGCCCAGCCTTACCAGGCGTGGGTGAAACAGAGGCAGGGTTTTGAAGGTCCCACAAAGCTTTGCCAGTAGACCAAGGCTGTGGAGGAGGAGGGGGCTTTCAGTGGGGAGGCTTTGCAGTTTGTCTGCTCAAACTGCAACCTGCCTTGAAGCCCATGAGTGCCCTGTGAGCTTTTTGTGGCCGTGCAGATTCCCCCTCACATCATGCATTGCTCTGTAGGTTGCTGCTACCTTGCAAGCTCCAAAAAAAAATTTGGCTCAATTTTGAGCTGAGGAAGAGATGGATCCACATCTCTACTGCTCCCATTGGATTGTCTTTGAACAGGCTTCAGTTCTGTGAGTTCACTGGGGATGTGTCAGAGGGGGAAAAGAGCATCAATTCAAACCTGCTTTGGGCTCCTGAGTAAGCGTGGTTATGGCTGGGAGCTGTGGGAGTGGAAAAGGGCTGTGATCCATCAGCACCTGCTTTCAACTCAGTAAAACAAATTGGAAAAAGGCAAGCAATGTTTTCTGGAGATGTTTCTGTCTGAGATGCTGTAGTGCCTGACCAGCTGCAACTCTGGGCTCCTCTCTGCAAGGAATTGGATTTGTGGGGTGCTTAGGACCTCCCATCCTGAACCAAGGGACTTCCTATGGCAAAGATTTTTTTCCCAGGAGCTCCTTGCACAACGATTCTCTTTGCTATCTAAATCAGTAAGCAATGTCACTCTGTGCTCCCGAGTCTTTGGGATTAACAAAAAGCCTTTGTATTCCCCCTCTAGCTCCCTGAAGGTTACTGTGTGAAGGCGGTTGATTGCTGGGTGATATTGATCTGGAGTGGCTCCTGCAGATGAGGAGTTACGTCATTCAACTGCCCCCGTGTTCCTTATGAATTGGCTTCGTGTCCAAGAGAAGGTGAGATGGGGAGCTCATCCCAGCACCACTCATTGCATCTCCTGTGCCCTGCATGGGGGGTTTGCAGGCAGAGGTCTTGTTTGGAGGTGTCACCGCCAGAGAGGGAGCCCAGGGGACTCCCTGTTCTAGAAGCCAGGCAGCTCTGGCATGTCTCTGGCACATCTCTCCAGCATTTGTGGCCACAAGGGGCTCATTTCTTAGGACTTGGACTCTGCTCTGCTGCAGCAGCAAGATGGACTTTTCTTTCAATGTGCAAGTAAAGAGAAAATGCTGTGCTGAATGTGGAGCCGGGATGTCCCTGATGGGTGACTGCATGGTTAATTAATCAATGCCAGGAAGAGGAAGATGGCTCTGTGGAAGCCCACAGCTGGGTCCTTGTTACTGATTGACTTATTAGCTCCTGAGCTACTTTGCTAGCGATGCTGGCTGCTAGCTGTCATTTCTCTAGCCAGTTGCTGTGGCACCTGGAGCTTTCTTGTGTGGACACATCTCCGGTGTATTAAAAAAACCCCAGATGTGTCAAGTGAGCACCCAACACAAATCCTGGCTTTTCTGTGGTTGAGCAATGCAGCCAGCTGAGGGGAGTGTAATGACAGTGAGATAACGCTGCCGCCAGCCGGGCTTGCTGTCCACCCAGCTGCAGCCTCGATGCCAGCTGTGAATCACAGAGCAGGCAGCTCTGCCTGGCCCTGCCTGTATCTTTATTAAATCTCCAGTCTCAGCACCAGGCTGTCAGTGCAGCGTCACTGCCAGTCCTGTCTGGGCTCCCCATCTGCAGACAGAATTCTGGCCCTACTGAAGTCACTTGAGGCTGGGACTTGAAGGTGGTTAGCACTTCACCTCCTGCTGCAGGGAGGTCTCAGAGGCTGGTTGAACATTTCCTCTGCTGGGTTAATGGTAGACATTGGCTGAGGTGCTGCCTGTGATGGCAGGGACCAACCAGACAGCCCTCCCTCTTGCTCCCGCTCCCCCAGCACAAACTTTGTTCAATCCCCCTATGACCAAAGAACTCATGTTAATTGCACTGTAGTGGCAGCCTTGGTGGTGGCAAACTCAAGGGCAGGGGACACGTAGGCTGGTCAGAGCTCTGCCTGGATACCCAATACCCTGTCAACCCTGTGGCATGGGGTGGCTGGAAATACACTCCTGCTAATCTCTGCTCAAGCTGTTAGTGTGTTTACAGGATGGCTTCTCACACCTCCCTGGCTCACAGTAAATGATTGCCCAGGTGATAGAGACTTTTGCCTGCTCCCCATGGGACAGAGCAGGGGATGGGACTTCCAGCTGGGCAGGGTTGTGGGTACTCCAGGAGTCAGAGGGCTTAATTTGTCACAGAGGGCTCAGGCAGGGAGGGTGTAATGCAGTAAATGGGTGGAAAATGCCTGCTCTTTCCCAAAACCTCCTATTTCCGTGTGAAAAGCACTTCTGTGTGCAGTGCAGCCGCTTCTTGCCAGGAGTAGGAGGCAGTAATAAAATCTAGCACCAGATAGTAACACTGCCCCTCTGCAGGTGCACAGGGCTGATGCACGTGGTGGATGAGGGAAGAGATGCCCCAAACCCACCCAGTGCTTCCATCGTTGGCACCAGCAACCAGCCTGCAGTGGCTCTGGCTGGGGAATTTCTCCAGCAAGACAGGGAGGATCCTGGAGACACTGCTGATGGGAGCAATTACTACTTCCAGCCTGCACGCCAGCTCCTGCCTGGGGTCCCCAGCCTGCTTCAACCACATCAGTGTCCACCTACTACGTTCGCTGGAATTAGCCTGGCTATTAAGTGGGGTTAAAGGCAAAAAAGCAGCATAAACTATAAAAAGTAAGTGGTCTCACGTTGTACTTCTACTGTTCTATGTTACTTCCAAACATCCTGGGTATCGTTTTATCCCAGCAGGACCATTCCTAGCCCTGACTCCAATGCACAGCAAAGAGTCTGGAGGGCAGCAAATGTCTAGAGGGAGTTTGGCAGGTGTAGGCTGCTTTGAACCACCAGCTTTAGGCAAGCATCCTCCTCCGTGGCTCCCTGCTCAGGGAGTGCAATGCTCCTACCACAGCTTAAAGCCAGCCTCCCTGTATCAGCCATTCATCAGTGTTACTTGTCCTACACTTGCGTGCTCTAATATTTACTTGCAGAAAAATTGATAGCTGGTAATTTTGGACCATGTTCGTGCTTTGATGAAAGTGGTTTTGGAAATGAGCTGTCAGCACAGCAGGGCGTGAGCCACAGAAAGGGTGAGGAGAGTGGCTTCAGGCAGGTCCAGATCAATACAGGTGCCATTAAGGTGCAGTATCATAGCATCTATGTTGCACTACAGCCAAAGCCTGAGCTAATAAATTAGGCAGGAAATTGCTGCAATCAGATCACAGTGATAAAGAGGTATTAAAGTGGGCAAAACGCCACCCAGGCTGAGAACTGATGTGAATCTCCTGCAGGCTTGGTTTTGGGAGAGAGGCACCATTAACAGGGTTGGAAGTTGTCCAACCTGTGTGGGAGTAAATAGGCTCAGAGAAAGGTATTTTGTCCATAAGTTGCTGCAGCAGCTGCTGACATTGGTGTTCGGTGAACAGACTCATCCATTGATTAAAATAGTCTTATTGGTTAGATCAGAGGCTTTGAAAGAAGTTGTCATGACCTGGAACAAGGCCTTGATGGTTGGCAGATGGAAGCCAGCATTTCTCTGTGTGATGAAGCCACAAAACATGCGATTTAGAGGTTAGCCAAGTTGTACTCTGCCACTGCTTTCAGTTAGCCCCAAATACCCTCCTGCTGCTCCCAGTGCTCTGTATGAAAATGTGTCTTACATGCTTCTGGATGCTGAGATACTGTCTAAGCTGTTGCCTAAGTCTCCCGTGTTATTCCTGAATTCTGGTCTCTCTGTGCTCATTTGCAGCAGCTGGGACTGATCCAGAGCCCTTAGTGAAATCATCCACTGGAAGAAACTTTTGAGGATTAGTGAGACTTTTTCCCATCTGTGATGTCAATGCACAAAAATCTGTCAGCCTGATTGTTTTGCTGTGAAATCTTGCCATGTGAGGTGTTGAGGCTTATTTCATTCAGCAAGCTGGTGCACATGTTTGCTGAGATGACACCAATTTCTTGTTAAGGAGAAACACAGGGAGAATCAGCAGCATGCCCCAACACCTAATATTGCTGCTAATTCCCTGCCGGCCTTGGTTGGAGGACGTGCTGTGGTTTGGATGAATTTCTTGAGGGCTAGGAAAGGCAGTATAACAACCCCCTCCCTCCTGAGCTGGCAGACTGGGCTCTGCCTTCCCAGTTGGCAGTCATGATGTAGCTGCTGTCAGGGCTGTTGTGAGAAACTGTGGGCTCCTCTCACTTGCAGGGTCAGAGCAATGCTGGGTTTGGGAGAGTTACTCCCCTTGACCGTGCACATTCTTCTGCTCCCAGCTCATTATGGGACACTGTAATTTTGGCAGGTTGTGCCGTCAGGACTGGCAGACACCCAGGAGTTGGTGTCTAGGCACATCCCAGTTCTCCTGAGCCAGCAGCTATTAAATCTGCTGCCCTTGTCACGGGAAGGGGTCTCAGCAGAGTCTCTGAACCTCCACAGTGCCCAGGGCTTGCTCCAGCCCAGCTCCCAGCCTGATTGCTCCGTGCCCACATCGCTGCTGGCCTGCTCCAGCTCTCCCTACACACCTGCCCAGTGGTGAGGAGGTTTTTCAAGTGAAGCTGAGAGCTTGTGTTACTCCTGGTCCCTGGCCACAACCATAGCTGATTTCACTATCGTATTGCAAAGGTCTCTAAGAAATATCAAATTGTTGGTGTAATATTTCATTACCAGTCTTTCGACCTCTACAAGTCTGCAGCATTTCCTGGGCTGAAGTGGAGCTTGAGGGCAGATGCTTGAGACCACTCTCATGAGCATCCTCAGGGTATTTTTGACAACAGCAATTTGTAAATTTAGGCTTGCAGAAGAAGGCTGGGCTTTGAGTCTGGATAGGGGGCCAGGCTCACGTTTCAACAGCTCCCGTGCTGCTCTTGGGGAGCACCAGCCAGGTGGCCACTTTGCTGCTTAGTCGAGTGGAAAATTGCAAATGCTTCAAATAGCACTTGCTGTTATTTTATTCATAAAGAAAACACAATTTGACACACATGAGTGCTGTGCTGACCTCTGCCTGTTTTTGTCACCAATGCCACTCCCCTCCCAAATCCTCATGGTGGGAATGGCACCAGAAGGCAAGCACAGCCCTCCTGTGGTCATGAAAGCTGCCTAATTGAGTTTGATTTCACAGTCTGCCCAGAAAAAACTGCAAAAAAAGAAGCTAAAGTAGGGAAGAAGCAGTATGGGAAGGAGAGCTTGCCCAAGCAGCCAGCCCCGGGGCAGGGACCCCCACTGAACTCCCTGCTGAAGCTGAGGAAATGCTGCTCCTCGGCTGCCCGGGGCCGCGCAGCTGGGGAGATGGAGTGCAACGCACCAGACCTCAGCTGAAAATTTCCTGCAGATTAACGAGAGTAATCAGTGAGAGGGCTCAGCCCCACGGCAGCTGGTATGCAAGGCTCGTTTGTCAGCATTCAAGTTGACTGTGAAGCCTGACATCCCGCTGCAAAGGGCATGGGGAGGCTCTTGGCACCTCCCCAGCGCGAACCGGAGCAGCTGATCCATGCATCAGTGTGGTGCTGATGGACCTGCTTTTCTCCCTTGGCCATGAGGAAATCCTCACCTGCAGTTCAGTGCTGTTTAATCTGGTCCCTTGCAATGTGCAGAGCACATAATGCTGCTGCATGCCAGGGCAAAGCCAAATTCTCACCCTTCTGTCTGTTATCAATACCTGTATCGCCCACTCAAGGTTGTTAGAAACAGTTTAGCTGTTGCTGTGGATAAACCATTTTCTACCTGTCTCAGGAGCTTATTTTTGCCGTGTGCTGGAGGTGTGGTACCACAATGCTGGATGGTGTGAAAGACTGCTCCACAATTTCTGGGGATGCTGCTGACTGCATGGGAAGAGCATCAGTCACTGGCACAACAGGGCTCCAGCTGTTTTGGAGCAAATTGCTGTCATGCTGCAGAGAGACCCTTAAGACACTCTAAAGTGCCTTGAAGAATGGCATTTTACAAAAACAGAGGCTTATGGCACGTGAATAAAAGCAACAATATTTCTTTCTGGCACTGCTATGCTGTCCTAAAGCCACGAGGCTGCAGTGACATCATTACTTCCTTTCACAACTAGGGACTACGTTAGGGCCATCAGAGAAGTCTGCTCTTCTGACACTGCCTTAGACAGATGAGAGGACTTACAGGTGTTACAGATCTCAGGAGCCTGAGCTGTTATTTTCTGGCTTTATGTTATCTTTGCCTGGCCAGGGTCACTAGAATTGGTCCTTAGCTTGGAAAAATGGGGTTTGTGAAAAACAAGGGCAGAGATGCCCCGGCAGCCCCAGGCACTGCTGGTAGCAGGCTGGCAAGAATGGGGTGGTCTGTTCCCTGTGGGCTGTGTGTGCCAGCTGGGTCCTGTGCAGGGGGGACCCCAAAGGGAAGAGGCCAAAAGGGAGGAGGTTTGTCTTTTGGGATGAGATGCTACCTGCCGGGCTGCCTACCACCATGGGCTGTAAGTGGAGGAGGCAGCAGAGGAAGAGGTGAAGCGTCCTTGTTCACGAGAAGGCAGCAGGTGCCACTCACACAAGCCCCCCCCAGGGTGGAGCAGTGAAGCCTTTAATTGCTTTAATTCATTTTTATTTGAGGGCCATTGAGGCATCCTAGACCTGGCAGCTGCCGCATTTCCTACGCAGTGACCATCCTGGTCTCCCCATGAGTGCATCATGCACCTCCTTCGGGCTGAACCCTCTTCCATGGCTCCCTTGCAGCCCTGGTTGCTGCAGGCAGTGGTGGCTGGTGCTGGCAGCCTCTGCCCTTCCTCTGGAGGGGCTGGCAGGATGCTCCTCTGCATCTTTCCCAGCACCTTCAGCCCTGGGTCACACTCCTGTATCACAGTTTATGCACAGACTGGTGGGATGTGCTCAGCTGCCTTACTGGCATGGGGGCTGCATGTCCTGTGCTTGTCTGCACACCCCTACACTGCTTTGGGGCAACATCTGCTGGAGGGTGGGTGTGGGTATGATGGCAGCTGGCTTGGCACCCTGATGAAGGACACAAGGCGTCAGCTGCTGATCCAGCGCAGCTGCAGAAGCAGCAGTGCAGGTTGGGAGAGCCTTTAACTGGGGCAGCTGTGTCCAAGTTAGTTTCCTGTCTGCACTGAGCCCTCTTAGGACCAAAAATGTCAGCCTCTCTGGAAGCAGGGAGTGGGTTGCATTAGGTGTTGGAGCTGGTTTACCTGCACTGTCTGGATACTTGGAATGAAGAGGTAAGAAATGAACCTGTGGTCTCTTTCCAAGAGCTAGAGCAACCTGCTATAATGAGTTTGGCTTCTGAGGGCTGGGATGCTACAGCATTTTATTCTACTTTCTTTGAAAGCTACAAAAGTCTGGAACAGTGTTTCTGCTTAATCAAAGTCCCCAGATGTCTTCACCTTGTGGGCCTGGAAAGAGCTGAAGAATAGGAGGCAGGATAAAGTCACCTTAGAGGGCTTTGTAGGTTTTTGGATCAGCCCTGGCCCAACTCTCCCACTCTGGGCTGTGCTATGCTGGACAGATGAGAGGAATTACAGGTGTTACAGGTCTCACGAGCCTGAGCTGTTATTTTCTGGCTTTATGTTATTTTTGCCCAGAAACAGGTTTTTCATCAATGATCTCATTCTCATGAGACACTTGTGACTCTTCTGGTTGCAAAGTCATCAGCTTTCATTCCTGTCCCTCTGAACCAAGGCTCGTTGTAGGCAGAACATGGCAAACCCTTCTCCCCCAGGAATGCAATGCTCCAGGACATTGACACGTTGTGGTTCCCCATTGCCATCTGATTTTTGGATTTGCTCCCAAGGCCTTTTTTGGAAATGCCACCAAGCAGCTGGTGGCATTCAGGGACTCTCAGTGGGGCTTGTCCTGCTCATGGACCCTGGCATCCACAGCCCTTCTTGCCAAAAGCGGAGCAGCAGCCCTGGCTGGTGAGGGGGGGACAGAGCAGGCAGGGTCCCTCAGAGGGCTCTCATGCTGTCCAGGCACAGGGATGCTTTGAAGGAGCTGTCAGGGACACTGGCTACTGGCTTGCTGAAATAGGTGTCAAGGAGAGCCAGGAAAATCCTGTTGTGCCCACCAGTCTGTGGAGCAGGATGAGGCAGTGGTGTTCATGCCACTCAGCCCTCAGAGGGCTGCATCCCTAGAACATCCCCTTTCACCGGAGATGGGGCTGCTGGGCCATGGAGCCTCTCCTGGGTGTCACAAGCTGCTGCATCTCATGCCTCTTTGTTTTCCTGTGGTTGAGCTCTTCCATCCCTCTCTGGGAGCAATTTGGGCCTTACTGCTTATCTCGTTTTTGAAGCAGTTTCAATTCCAGCTGCTGCTCATGCACAGTAGGTGAAGGGAATATGCTGGTGGTGACAGGTCCTGGGGCTGCACTTGTTTGAGAGCCTCCTCCTGCTAATGAGGGGCAGAGCAAGACAATTATTCCCCCTCCCTACCTTCTACAGAGGAATTTTTTTAGACTTGCTTTTTATTTTGGAGCGGAAGTGTTTATTTTTGTAACCTTCACCTCTGCTATTGTGTGAATAAAGTGTGTGTTCACTGGTGAGAAGACACCATGAAGTACAGTTAAGTGTGTTGGTGGAGCAGACTGGCAGAAGTCAAAGTTGGTCTGAAATAGGGCTGTGTTCCAGGCCAGCCATGCCAGGGTGGCTAGGGGCTTGGTGTGTGTGTCAGGCTACCTCTCTTATGCCCTTAAGAGCAGGGTAGATGAAAGACCAGAGAGTGTGTCCCATGTGTCTATGTCTGTGCCCCAGCCAGCACAGAGCTCACTTCTCTGCTGGTCCATGGGGATCCCCTCACTGGTGGGGTAAGTTGTGTTCATGGCAAAATCCCTTGGGTGGATTAAAATGTCTTGTGATGAGCTGCATCAGCAATGGGCAACATCAGGTGGTGTTAGGGAAAGAGCTCTGAGGGATGCAGATGGAGAAGAGTGGCTGGTGATGAATGTGCAAGGGCAGAGCTGGGAGATGTGGCTGCATTTTAGGCTTTGATGGGATTGCATGCGGAGTGGGTGGGAGGGAGCAGTGCTGCTGCATGGTCTTCCCAGTTCAGTCACTACACCTGCAGCCCCCAGAAATGCTGATCCTGTCCCTCTGCAAGGCTCAGATGAAGGAGTTTTAAAAGCCCTGGTTTTCAGCATGGGCAGCCAGGTGCTGTGGTTTGCCTGGCCGAGCCTCTCTCCCCGGGTGCTGGCGTGCTGCCTTGTGTTGTTTTAAACCAGGCACAGAGCAAAGCTCCCTGCTCAGCAGCAAGGCTAATCTCAGCTCATCTGACATTAGTGTAAACTGACACTCTTGGGAATTTGGGGACAGAAAACTTTCCCTGGGGAAACAGCCGCTATGCAAACCCTGCCTTGAGAAGCAGGGGAGAAAAGCGGTGGAGAGGTGCAGGTGCCTGGAAACAACCCTCACAGATTCCTGGGGGTCTGGGAGTATTTGCCCTGGCACCCTGGGGAGCTGTGGCTGTACCTGGAGGATTGTTTGAAGGTGGTTTGTGTGGTTAGAGGGATGTTTGATGCTTTCCTGTGCCTGGCAGGGCTGGTGCTGAGCAGAGCAGAGGACTCTCACCCGGCTCTGCAGCACCCCTGAACCAGTCCCTGCCAAAGCCCTTGCCTTCACGGAGTATCCTGGCAAGGGACTGTGACCCGCTGGAGCCCTGCTGTCAATTTGTACCCACAGGGCAGTGGTGGTACCAAAACAGGTTTTTTTGGGAGCAGCTGCAGCCTTTGAAAGTAGAAATGTCCTTGGAGCCACGCTGGCAGCCTTTCCGGTCCCTTTTGTTGTGGAGCTGGGGATTGCCTTGCACTCCACAATCCACTACTGTAATCCCCTTGGAGTGCTGCTCTGGTCGAAGCTTCCAAGGGGTGCAGCTGAGACTGCTAATGCAGGCAGTGCTGGTGAGGGCTGCCAAGCCTTCCTGCTGCTCCTGTGTGGGTCCCCTCTGGGATGTAGCTGGTGGATGGGGTCGTGCCTGGCAGAGCCCCTGACCTGCCGTGTGCCCTGTGCTAAGCTGGGCTGGTTCTATAAGGACTGGGGGAAGGAGAGCTTTCCTGTCCCAACACCTGGGCAAAACCTGGTCCTCAAAGAGGGCTGAAGCCCACTGTTCATGCCCACTCTGGAAATGCTGCAGCAGGAGCTGTCTCTTTTCCGTTCCCCATCAGCTTCAACCTAAAGGTAAAGCACTGACCCAGGAGCCACCACAGATGTCCCTGCTCAGTGCTAGCTGTGTGGTGGCACAGGCTTTTGTCACTTGTGCAATGTTTTGGGAGGATGAATGGGAGTCAAATCTCTGACTTTCTGGTGCCAATGACAGTAAAACTGTTTCTGAGCTTTTTGGGGCTGTCAGCAAGCTGAGGGTGAGCTGGCATGACAGAAGGGACCAAGCCCCTGGGAACATTTCAAAGCCAGGCTACTTGGTGCTGAGCTGCAGTGGGATTGTGGTCTTTTGGAAAGAGAGCAATGGGGAAGGCCATCCAAAACCTTCTGATCTGGGGGTTGAGGGGCTGGCATAGATTGCTTTGAATGCAGCAGGGCTGAACTGAGTGGTGCTGAGCCAAGCCTGACTTTAACCAGCTTATTTCCCTGCTTGCAGTAATGCCCCTACAAATGTGCTGAGGCCTGAAGGTTACGGCCACATGAGCAAAGGTTTGGGGATGAGCTGCAAGCAGAGTGTGGCTCCTCCCGGGTGTGCCACTGTAGCCTCAAGCCCTGGGAAGGACTGTGGCTCCCCGGTGTGCTGGAGCCAGCGTGGTATCAACACCTTGGATGGGTGCTGGAGAAAGAGAGGGCTGGCTGTGGGAGCAGCACCTGGCACTGCTCTGGTGGCCAGGAAAATAGGTGAATGTTTGCTTGTCCCACATCTGCACCAATTTTCCTTCTGGGTGGTGGTAATGCTGGCCAGTGGGTTGCTTTTATGCTTGTTGCCCCTGCAACAGTGTCTAGCTCTGATTTTGGAAGCCCAGTAGGTTTGCAAACTTCTGCAAGGTACCTGATTTGGTGGTGCCCACACCTCTGAAGGCCACAGACCATGCTCAGCTGAGCATGCAGTGTCCCTCCTGGGGCAGAGGCACTGCTGTCGCCATTGAAATAGAGGTTACTGACCTAGTGTGGCACACAGGTGTGTTTCTATTAGGGCTGGGACACAAGATCCACAAGTCTAATACTGGATTAGGGAATCACAACTTAATCATGATGATACACCTCTAGGAACTGATGTCATCAGACATGAAAGCAAAATGACATCTAACACCATCCTCAGCACAGCCATCTCTAGCCACCCCTGCATGGCTCTGATTCCATAAAGCCCTATTTCCTTTTGGAGCTTTTTGGGTGCTCTCCTTGGGGGATTCAGAGGAGAGGGAGATGCATATGGGTGCTGTGGGACCTGACTCAGCTCCTCCCCATCCCAGGAAGGAACTAGCAGCAATTCACAGGCCAAGAAATACTTGGGGCTTGTTCTGCACCGCATCTGCGGGAGACAGCCCACAACTGCTGGAAGTGCTCGGAGCAAGCCTGATGTTTTTCCCCAGAAAGCCAAACTTTGTCACAACACAATGCTCTGATTCCCTCCTCGGTGTCCTGAAAGCCCCACAGGCCCCCATGCTGAGTCCATCAGGTGGAATTACTTAATCCAGCCCTGACAAGTGACACCCGCACCCTGGAGCAGGTCCCTTCCCTCTAATCCCTTGTTACCATCAGCCGCTTTAGCACGCGCGGGGCAAAACAAGCACCACGTGAGCAGATGGTGCCTTCTCCATCCTCCCGCCACCGCTTCAGCACCCGAATACAACTGCCCCATTACCTTTTTTCCGTGAGCTGCCCCCATGGTCCGACGTGTTGGCTGTGCCCTGCTCAGCCCGGGTGTGGGACCGGCCCGTTCCCTGTGGTCACCGGCCCCGTTACTCCCGGGGGGTTGTGCAGCCGTGCAGCTCCCGGCCCCTCGGCGGCCGCTGTGGGGAGACACGAGTGAAATCCAGCCTGTCTGCAGTGGGGCCGGGCGGGAAAGCTTGCTTTTCCTCTCTTCTCCCAGCACGTGGAGAACTCATTTTCTTCATGCACCTAACGGCTGGCTCGCACCCAGGCTCTGCCCGGGCACAAAGGCAGCTTTCATGCTGCGGATGCCCGGTTTCTAAGCTGGGATCCGTATTTTGAGAGGCTGTGGAAGATTACAGTAATTGCACTTGACAGGGCAAGATGTCACAGGACGCGGATTCGTCCGGCTGCGGGGCCCCGGCACCCATCGATCCTTGGCTGTGGCATCCTTCCTAGCTGCTGCTTTGGTGTTTTGCCGAAATAAATCCATGCCCCCCCAAATAAGGCAGGATTATCCTTCTATTACCCGCCTGCTTCCTGGTTCTTGGCAGTTGTTGCAGCACTGGATTTTGCAAACTTTGTTCCTGTGAATCCCCCCCCCAGGCAGCCTGTTTGGTGCAGGAGCCCACCATGGCCCCTGGGTGAGCCAAGGTTACCCGGAGTTGCATCCTGAGAGGCAGGGCAGGTGAGGGCTTATGTTTGCTGAAGTCTCTGGGGGATGTGACACAGTGAAAACCAGCCAGGTAGGTGCCTGTCTCTGCAGTAATACAGCTTTCAAAATGTCAAGGCACTAAAAAACCTCATTTGGGGATTGCTGTCCCTGCACTCACTACCCTCATTAAAAAATAAGCAAGTTAAGTTTGACTCCTCAAGCCATATTTACACCCCTGCCTCCCAGATTCTGGACTTTTGAAAATACTGGATTTATTTCTTGGGACACGGTGACTTCTACAGGAGTGGCTCTTCAAAACACTAACTGATTATTAAGGTCTCTGCACGGGAGCTGCACTTTGAGTTCTTCTTGTTTATTGAAAATAGTGGTGTAACCATCTGTAGTATGCTTAAAAAGACATTTCCTTCATTTTGGCTTCAAACCAGATTTCTAATGTGCATTGCATGGGGCTGGGAAGAGTTTCCTGTGGCTGAAAGGGGCTGGTTGTTTTCTGGGCTGTAGCTGATGCTGTGCTCTGGTTTACCCTGTGCAGCCACCTTTTCAGCTCTTAGGCTGTTTTCAGTTTGGCTTATGAGTGAATCTAGTTTCTTTGAGGGGGCTTAAAATAGTTGGCATATTTATGCTGGCAGTGCGGCAGGGCTGTGTGATGTGAGGGCTGTGTGATGTGAGGGCTGTTGTGTCTGTTGCGTTGTGTTATTTCTCGCTGCTGCCACGGGTAGGGATGATTCAGTGCTTGGGATTAAGCACTGCTGTTGCAGCAGATTTAGGGATCGATTTATGGCAGAGGCTTCCCTCGGTGTGGTCAGGTGAGCGTTAAAAGCGCGGGGGGATAAGCTGAGATAAAATCCTACAGCTATTGGGGAATTCCTCTGTGATGGCTGGTTGGGGGTTTTGTTTCAGTTTTGCCTTTGGGAGTTCTTACAGGCCTTATGCAATTTATTTCAGAGTTTTTCCTTGTTTAGGGAAAAAACGGTTGCCCCGATGGGTGTGCTGGATTTTGGTTCGAGGGTTTCATCCCTAAGGTGTCTGGCACAGGACAGACTGCATCTCTTCCTGGCCTTGTCCTGCCAATGCTTCTCACTTCTGCTCCCCTGGGATGCCCTGTGGGCTCAAATGACCGATGTGACCTGCCTGTAGAAGCTGTGCTGGGGCAGACCCTGCCATTAGGGGCAGAAAATGCTGTCCAGGGTTGCCTTGGGTTACCCTGCACAGCTCCAAGTGCTCCAGCAGAAATGCTCCACCCTCATGTTCTGCAAAACTGCAGGTCTGCTTTAAAAATGGAGAAAACCCAAATAGAAACATAGGAAATTGAAGTCTGTGTATGATGCGAGTTTGTCCCTGCCTATGATGACAGATAAGGCTGGGCCGTCGCTCATGCAGCTTATCTGATCTCAGCCCTGTTCGCTCTCAGAGAGGGTTTGGGTGCAGCTGGTGCTTGGGTGAATGCACCCAAACATGAGCAGGGAGCAGAAGCTGCCCCACGACCTCCTCAACTTTGGGCAGCAGCATGGGAATCACCCTGGAGGGAGACCTGCGAGGCTCTGCTGGCCGTCTTTGCGCAGATCTCTCCTCTCCCGGTGGTGTTGGCCGGCCCCGGGTCGGGGTGCAGCTCCCGGAGCAAAGCGGGTGTGCGGGTGCTGAAAGCAAGGTACCGGCCCGGGTGTGTTGGATCGCTCCAGACCGATGCTGGCTCCGGCTTTCACGGTAAAAGGCTCCCACCTATTGGTTATGCTGCACAACTTCAGCCGGGAAGTTCTTTCTCTGCCTGAGGAACTTGCACATGCATCCCTCCATCTTTGCTGGTCAAAGTCCGGTTTGCACCCTGCTGGTGTTATCTTGACCTTTGGGGACGTGCCACGGAGGATTTAGCTTGGATTTAACTCGGGAACAAAGCAACTGGGTGGGGGAAATGCTTTGGTCTGCAAATATTAACCTACATTGCTGCAAGGCATCCTTGTGACCATCTGGCCTTCCTGTGGCTGTGGGAGACAGTGGGGTTTGGCAGGAGGACTGGGGGAGAAACCACCAAGGCCTGAGCATCCCCAGGGATGACTTTGCCATGTGGGGAGGGGGAGCGCCTGTGTGCAGTGCCATGGGATGGGTGGTGGTGAGGCCTGGCTGGTGGCAGAGGAAATGGCATGCTGTGCTCACAGGGAAAAGTGTGAATTATACTTGAAAATAGAAGCGAGAAGGTAGTGTTTTATAATAAGATATCTTATTTAAGAAATCTGAAGAACATTCTGCAAAGTTTTTGGTTTAAAGACCGAAAAATAAAATACCCCAAATTGACCCACAGATGAGGACAGTTCAGCTCAAACCTGGAAGGGCATTTGCTCAGGCTCTGCAGGCACCTGTACAGCTCTTCTCCAAGCCCTGCACAGCCCCTGATGTGAAATGGCTTGGTCCCTGGGAGTGGGCAGCCACTGCTGGGCTGTGTGACCAGGTGGCGGGAGGGCTGGGGTTGGTGTGATGGGGCTGGTGTCCCCTGTATTTCCCCTCTTGCCTCCGTAGCAGGCTGGGGCTTGTTGCTAATCCATCTTCCTGGGAGCACAGCCCTCCATCTCCAGCAGCTCAGGCCAGCCATCATACTTATTTGTCTCCTTATCATTTTTTATGTGCTGCAGGAAAAAAAAAGAGAGAGAGAAAATGAATGAGGAGGTTGGTGGCACGGTGGCACAACTTGCAGCTTGTCTCAACGTGGGGGATAACAGCACTGGCCTATGTCTTCTGCAGAGAGGTAGGTGAGATGTGGCTCAGGAGGTGCTACAAAGAGGATGGAAGCCTCTGGAGGTGGTGGCAGGGGAGGGCCATGTACCTTTTCAAAGGGGCTCCTGTTCTTCAGTCCTTTTGCTCCCAAGAAGACCCAATTGTCCCGGAAGCCCAGGTTATTCACGTGGTTGCTGCCCAGCTTCACAAAATGTGCCTGTACTTTGTCGTTCATTCTAAAAGAGGATAAGAAAGTGTTAGTGTGGTGCCAGGGGGCTGTCCCCTCCTGTCCCCTCTCTGCTGCTGGCAGCAGTAACTCCAGCTGCCCCCAGCTGCTGGTTTTTGGGGAGCTAAGTATTGCTCCTGGGGCCAAACTCACTTTGTGGCAGCATCATCGTAGCTTGCCACCAGCACGAATGTGCCGTCCTTGATCCCTTGGAGGAAGGTATCCAGTTTGTTAATGTCTGTGAGAGAAGAGCATTAGGAAAAGAAAAAGGGATTTATCAGGGACTGCAGCTGGGGGAACATCCTCTGGATTGGTGGGAAATACCCTGGCTGTGCTGCTGCCAGCCAGGATTCAGGGTTGTGGGTTTGGGAAAGGATGGGCTCCCAGTTGCTGCGTTCTTCATCCTGTGTTCCCACCTGGGCTGTCCTGCTGCACCCGGGGCTGGCACTTCCCTCCTGCTGGTACTACAACTACAGGGGAAATTTGTGTCTAAAGTTTGCTCCCTAACTGTGAAATCTTGTTATATGAATTTACGTCCCAATACCAGAAACAAGCCTGTTCGGCTGCAGAGCTGCCTGCCCTGCGATCCTGCCTTTGGCTGTGTTGTGGGAATTATTTCTCATCCTGCATCCGTAGGATGCTTGAGTCCAATGCCTCATCTAGTGGCATAAGAACCAACTCCCGTTTCCTTCCTGGTACCTTTCCCACCTCCTGTCTCACTCACAAACTCTGCCTGAACTCTTAGGATATTGGTGTTTCTCCTTAAAGTTCCAGCCAGAACAGGCTGCAAACCCAAAAAGCAGAAAGGGAGATAAATACCTGGAAAGGCTCCAACAGCAAAGGGTAAATAAAAAACACGGTAGAGGTGGTTTTAGCACATGATTTTGAGGTGTCCCACTGAAACTCTGGAGAGGTTTGGGATCACCTTTGCCACAACAATAGGATTTACAGTATCCTGCAAGCCAGTGCCAGCCAGGCTTTGAGGGGGTGCTGCCCTGGCTTAGGGCATCTTCTTGATATTAGGGAGATTGTTTGAAGCTGTCAGGGGCAGGGACATGGTCTTTGCTGCGACCAGGCTCTGCTCCCTGTGCCCTACCTCACTGGGGCTGGGGGCTACATCTTGCCTGTCATGCCCCAAGCTCCTCATTTATTCTCCTGCAAAAGGCAGGGAAACAACCTGCTGCTCAGCCACCACCAGCATTCAAAAAACAAAGTTGAAACTTGGAAAATCTCAAGATTAGTGTAACTACCTGATCTCAGAGTGTAGCCTTTCTCAGGTCTCAAGTGCCCTGGTTTATTCAGTTTAGTGGAATTATGTTTTCAGGCTATTACATGCATGTAAAAGGAGTGAGAAGCCAACTTCAGATGCATTAGGAGGACTCCAGGCTCAATGGCCTCAGGGAAAAGCTGAGCTTTCCCTGCCCAAGCTGGCTATCCTGATCAAAGTCCACTTGCCTTTATCATTAAATACACTCCAGGGGAGCAGCCAGCAGTGCTGGTGTGAGCCCTGGCTGGAGCTGCCAAGCAGCAAAGCGACCGCGCTTACCTCCAGAGTACATGTCAAACGTGCTCTCCTTCAGGAGCTGCCCACTCGTTCCTGAAAGGTAAAAATTTGAAACAGAGCACAGTGAGTTTGTGTTGGGGTGGCTCGAGGCTTTGCCTGACCACCAGCTTGGGGTTCCTGCTGCACAATGCTTTGCTCTTCCCTCAGCGTTTTGTGTTTGCTGCAAAGGTGAATGTGTTGCTTGGTGGAGTTCACGGAGCCATCGTGCACAACCCAAGCTTGTTCCCATCTCACTGGCAGTGCTTGCAGCCACAATTGTGACTGTTCACCCCATCTGACACTGGACTGATGGACTTTTGGCTCAGCCAGTGCCTGGAGTGGGGTACCTGGTGGCCTGTTCCCTCCTGGGGGAGGAAGGGACCCTGGCTGTGGGGAGAGGGGGGTTAGAGCCCACCCTACTCACCATTCACCAGTGCAATGTTCAGACCTCTGCCGATGTTGTTTTTCACACTGCTCATGAGGCTGGAAAGGAAAGCAGAGAGTACCAGTAAGTGCAGGGATGCCCTGGAGATGCTAGTGCCAGTGAAACTGTGATGGGGCAAGGTGGCTGCAGATAGCAAAATATACCCAGAAGCAGTAAAAAAACCCCCATTTTCACTATTTTTTTTAACCACAGACACACTGTGATAGCCATTGATGTGCTTGGCAAAGGCCAAACTAGCCCTACTCAAGCCCAGGGCAGCCATGGCTGCCCCATCCCTGCTGGCTGCTGCTTACATCACATCGTTGAAGCAGAGGGAGGGTCCCACCACGTTTGCAGCGCCGCTGATGATCTTGAAGGCAAAATGGTTCTGGGGGCAGCTGTTCTTGTTCCCACACTTGTGCCGGGGTGGCTGCTCGCCTGTGAGGGATGAGCGGAGCTGGAAGCCGTGGTGTTTGGTGTTGGCCTCATGGGGGGACACTGGCTGTGGCCCTGAGGGGCTGAACAAGGCTGGCACTGGATGAGGTGCCTCTCTGGGTGTAAGCAGCAGGATGGCCTGGCTGATGCTGTGGGGATTTCAGAGAGGGTTGTGCTGGGGAACATTAGGAGCTGGTGCTCATTCAAGGCCAGCCCCTTGAGGTGTCTCTGCTCAGAGTTTCCTCATACTTGGACAGGGTAGGGACATGCAGCACACTGCCTGGATGGGGCCATGACCTGCTTCCTGCTGTAGCCTGGGGGTGCTTCTGCTGGGGCAGGGAGATCACAGGAAGTTTCATGTACTTGCAGAGACCACCAAAGGTGCTGTTGCTGTATGCAAGAACAAAATTCCTCTGTGTTTGGGAGGGTGGGATTTTTGCCTTGGGAAAGGGGCTCTTGAGGGCAGCTATCATGCTTCCACCATCACCCTCAGCCCTGGAGCTGTGTTGTGTGATGGAGATGAAGTCAGGAGTGGTACTCACTGCTGGGCTTCTTGGTGGCACCTGTGGGTACCAAGCAGAAGGGTTAGACACCCTGGAGAGCTGCTGGCCTGCCCCAAATCAGAAGCAGCCACTCAGTCACCATCTCTCCAAAACTGCTCCCCATGGCTGCAAGCACCACTGAAGCCACCCACCCATGCAGCCTCCCATCATGCTGTCCCCTCCCTTTCCTGATGGTCAGAGCTGGTGGCTATAGCCTTGGTCAGGGCCTGCAAGTGCAAGTGTTCATGGCAACCACAAACAGCTCTAGGGTCTGGCTCGCGATGGGGCTGCCCACACCCTCCCTCTGGGCCCGTCTGGAGCCCCATGGGCACCTCACCGAGCCAGCTCCTCAGGCTGATGGTTTTCCAGTTCCGATCAAAGTAGGTCTGCAGGATGAACCAGGCGCCCAGCAGCGTCAGGAACAGTGCCACGTACCGGATCACGACTGAGGGATGGGAGAGCAGCCAGGTGAGAGCAGCAACGGCATGGGCCAGGGACTGGGCCATCCCTCTGACTTCTTGGGGACTTGATCCGTGTATCCCAAGGTTACCAGGAAGAGAGTCTGACAGCCAGTGCTTGTGTGGTGTGGGAAGGCAGCTAACACTCCCTCCGTCATACTCTAAATAGACTCTAATCTCTTAATTAATATCTCTAGAGTGTGTGGTGATGCTCAGATAGGCATTACCCTTCTACTGGGAGGCCCTATTCATATTTCTCTCTGCATTAAAGTAAATCTGATAATTAGTCAGAAAGCTCTGTAAATCCAAATATTTCTTACATTCCCAGCACTGGGAAGGCTGCTATCCCCCAATTAGTCACTAGCTACAGCTGAGCAGCTGCTAATACAAATGTGATTGGCATTTGGCTTTAAAGCAGCGCTCATCAGAGCAAAACGTTCCAGTCCTGCATGGAAAGAGAGTAGAAAAATATACTTATATTGCAGCTGGATGGCTCTTATGGAACCGAGAACGTCTCAATAGCCATATCTTTCCAGCCACAGAGGGTTTAACTGGGAAAAATACAACAGGCTGAAATCCACACTAACCTTTCAAAACCCTGATGCTTATAAAGGCCCTTTCCCATAGCCTGGGCAGGGGAAGATCAGGATACCTGGGCTGGGAAAGGGTCATGTAGATGAGCAATAGGCAGAAAGAACTTTAGAAAAATGGACAGAGAAAAGTAAATCTCTGTCTCTCTCCTTACCTGTCACCCGCATGGCGGTGGGGAGCGAAAGTACAACTGAGGGGGTGGCAAGAGGTCACAGGTCACTCTGAGGACAAAGAAAGAAATACTGTAAAGAACACCTGTAACCCACCAGAGCCAGGTGGGTATTAAATGAAAAATTAATTGCTCTGTTTAGGCATACTTGGAATAACTAAGAGGTCACCAAAGATGTATAAATTCCTACCTGGCACATGTGCTCTGTCCCACCTTAATGTTGACATCCTGGCTCCTGAGCATTGGAGCAGGCTGCATTGAATGAACTTGCTTCATTTGTCAGCCTCTGAACTCTTCACTGGGTCTGCCCACTGCCCTGTGCACTCCTGGTTCACCCCCTTTTCTCAGTAATAGATCACTGTTTTGTACTCTGCTGATAGCGGTGAGTTCAAGGAGTGCAGTTTCAGTCACAGCTTTGCTGTGTTTTTTTCTGGGATGATGCAAAGTGGGTTTCAAATATTAGGCACAGAAAAATGCTGTCTGAGGACAAGCTACAATTTGGCCTTGCCCAGTCAGAGACATCTCTGGGAACAAGCCTGTCCTCCTTAAAACCAGAAAGGGAGGGAAGAAGGGCAGTGCTGCTGACCTGGGCAGAGCAGCCAGGTTTTGGGATGCCTGACTTAAGAACAGAAATGTTTCCACTTGTCTAAATCTTTCAGTGTCTTCACCCATGTGAATGGGGAGTGGCTGTAATTTGGAGCGTGAACTATCTGGTACCTGCATGAGTCCATTTGGCCCCCTCCCTCTCATTGCCATCCTGACAGGTGGGCTGGACACCTGCCACCCCACTTACTGTGCTCCCAGGGATGGGGACCCACTCCTACCTTTGAAATTCAGAGGTGCAGCCTGGAGAATGTCCGTCCTGGAAACTGCCCTGGAGTCCTGAGGCAAATTGTCACCTGTGAGATGTCTGCTCAGAGTTAATGAGCTTAATGCTAACTAAAGCAGCCCTTTAGTGAAGCCTGGCATAGAAAATCTGTGGAAGAGGTATGCTGAGAGTTGCTTTTCCTGTTTGAAGGGTAAATAAGGAGCAACGGGTTGCAGCAGGGCTGGGCTGAAAGTGGTTTTCAGGCTGCTGCGTCATGAGGAAGGAGAGAAGAGGTTTGCCTCCTGCCCGGCCCCACTCTGGGCTCCCTCCCAGGGCTTGAGTTCCTGTGGCCACATGATTGACCGTGGCCGTGGTGCAGTGTCCTCCCTTGGCCCCCTGGGTGGGATGGGCCTGGCATCCCCCCTTGCCACCAGGGTGGACCTGGCATCCCCCCTCAGTGCCCTGGTGAGATGCTCCCTTGGGTTCTGCCCTGGGGTGGGCTGCAGCAGCACCCTAAGAGGCTTTTAGGCAGCCTTTAAACCAAGGAGGAAAGAAAACTACCTGCACTGCAGGAGGGAAGCTGCTGCTTTCCTGCTTGGCCTGTGAGCCTGGAGCAAGATTGCAGTGGGCTGGGGTGGCTGGTGCCCTGCCAGAGCAGCAGCCCCGCAGTGACATCTCAGCTGTCCAAAGCCAGAACCCAACACTGCTCCCTGCGAGACCCCTCTGCTGAGCCCACATCTGCCAGGAGGCTGTGGCAAGGAGAAGCTGCTCCGGCTAGTGGCTTCCCACGGGAGAGCAGCCTCATGGCTTGACTGCATTTTAAAGGAAGCTTTGGAAGGTATTTGTGTACCCTTGTGTATTGTAGCAGTGTGGTTTTGATAGGGTATCAGCTAAGCACACTTGCTTCCCAGCAGCATCTTCCTTCTCTCTACAGCTAGTCCTCCCAGAGGAAGGTAGCCTTGAATGAGAATCTGTCTCTGCAGGAGGTGGCACAGGGGTCCACGACAAACCCAGCTCTTCCCCATGTCACCTTGTCCTGGCCCATTCCAGCCCCCTGGCGCTGTGTTCCTGAAATGGGTTTTAAACATGAGCTTGTTTGTGTCAGCTCCAACACGTTTCACTGAGCAGGTGGAAGAGCCACTCCTGAAAATGGAGTGTTTAAAGGTTTTGGAGGACAAATGCTGTCTGTGGCTGGATCTGGCGGGACAGCACAGGACTCTTCCCTTTTGCTCCTTCCAGCATGAAGTTTTGCTTTTAAAGGCAGGGAGCCTCTTTCTTGCCTGGTTCCCTAGCCCACTGCCTGATGAGGTGATGGGTGTGACAGGGGCAGACCTCAAAATCCCCCTTGGCAAGTTGCAATGTCTTCAAAATTGGTATTGATTTGCTTTTGGAGCCTGTTGAGTTCTCCTACAAAAGCCATGAGCAAAGCCTGGAGCTGGTGAGGATTCGAACACAGAGAGTGGAGCAAAACTCCCCTGGGTTTGCAGAACTGTCCCTGTTTGGTCACCACTGTGGCAGGGGACACCAGCCTCCCTGGGATCATTGCTCAGCACTCTCCTTTACCAATTTTGTTGTTTTTTTTTTTTTTTTTCTATGCACATGTTGATTTCATTGCAGAGGGAGAGAAATGGACAAATAAAATTATAAACCCTGCTGCTTTAGGGATGTCATTAATTTATTTGAGCTATTTATCTTCACCTTAATCCCAAGTAACATTTGTTGTGCGAAGTCCCTAGGTGGTAAAATTCCTGGAACCTGATTACATTTACAAAAGGGTAGCCCTGTTCTGGGATTTCTATTACATTATCTTTTAATTGTTCAGGGGTTGGTTCTTTTTTTGGCCCAGACTATGCTGGAAAAAAAGACGTTTGCATTCTGGCATCTGGCAGCGAGCGACTTGCAGGAGCAGAATAAAGGAAGGAACTGTGGTGAGTGATAAACAGAGTTATTTGCCTGCTAAACCTGAAATGTATTTGCTTAAAAACCATTCCTGGAACAAAAAGGTTATCAGACAAATATTGCTACAGTGCTCTGTGGTGTTCTAAGGCAGCAGCTCCTCCCTGAGTCTTCTCAGGACTGAAGTGCCACTTGGCAGCACTGAGTTATCGCTGCCAAGAAGGAAGAGGGGCAGATCTGCCCTTGCAGGGAGTTTTTCCAGGATGTGGCAGGTGAATGTTCCTGTTTCCTCCTGGCACTGTAGGAAAACTACAGTTCTCTTCCTCAGAAACTTCTGGTGTTGTTGGATTTGTTTTTTTCCCCCTGCTTTTGAGCCCCACACATCGCTCGCTCTCTCAGCAGGTCCCTGATCACAAATGAGCCTTCATTTTGGTGTGGGGTGGAGATGTGGCTCCAAAGAGGGTGGCTGTCAGATGTCACCCGTGTCCACACCCAGCGAGTCACTGCTCCAATAATTAGTTTTCCTGTGAGACTAAATGCAGGGGTGCAGAAGAGGGGCTGGTGTGGGTGTATATCCTCTGTGTGTCCAGAGCTGGTCCTACCACAGGAGAATGGAAGATTTGGTGATGCCATTTTAGGTGTCAATCCCACTGAACTCTGCTGAGCTGCCTGAAGTGAAAGAGCACTGTTTGCCAGAGGGCTTGTAAATGCGTCCACCAAACAGCTGGGGAGGGCATCTGATGGAGAAACTGCCCCCAGTACAAGTCAATTGTTAACCAGGGTGAGGCCCTGATCCTGAAACAGAAGCCAAACAGGATGAACGGCAGTAGTGGGCAGGGGTGTGGGGCTGGCCCCAGGTGCAGTGGCAGAGCCTTGTCTGGGAGCAGAACTGCAGCCAAAGCACGATGTGACACCTGGAGGTGCTGCTGGGGAAGCTGAGTTCTGTGGGGCCGGTGCAAAGGGCACAGGCTTGTTTTGGTGCCTGCTGCAGGTGCACCCCTACCCACTGCCTGCTATGGGGCAGGCACAGCCCTTCCTGAGCTTGGCTGCCACTGCCATGGGAGCATCACCCATCCACGGCT
This sequence comes from Hemiprocne comata, assembly GCA_020745705.1. Lineage (NCBI taxonomy): Eukaryota > Metazoa > Chordata > Aves > Apodiformes > Apodidae > Hemiprocne > Hemiprocne comata. The sequence goes on from CM036595.1 coordinate 15,602,727, forward strand.
GCCACTGATTCTGTCTCTTATTCTTTTATTTGCTGCTGGCAGCTGCTTGTTCAGTTCTCTGTATGTGTCATTGAGCACGAAGCTAAATCACTATGAGCTCTCTGGTGAGGTTTCTGGGAGCAGTGAATCACAGGCTGTGGCAGCAATGAGAGATGGAGCGGGGTGATTGCATCTGCTCCAGCATAGGAATGGTGGATGGCAGCTTGGTGGGCATCCCCATGCTGTGGATTGCAGATTGTACCAAAGTGGCCTATGCCAAAGCCCCAGGGTACAAGGAGGGACCCAAGTGTTGGTGTTGAGGGCTGGCAGCAAGCTGTCTGCTGGGAAGAGGCACTTCTTGGGGCTGAAAGCGCAGGACAAGTGTGGGCCTTGTGGCAGTCCCTCCTCTGGGCAGCCACTAGGAGAGGGCTCTGGTTTTTAGTAAATGCACATATGAGATGACCTGAAATGCACCTTTGGCATCTAGCATAGCCCTGGGTGCCAGCACCCTGAGGGTTCCCAGTTGGGTCCTGGAAGGTGTCCCAGCAGTTGGGATTGTGTGCTGGAGCATTGCATAGTGAACACCCTGCAACTTCATCCAAAGCCACAATGAACTAAGGGATTTGATCTGAACCACACATCACACCACATATCCTGTAATGGGTGGAAACACGGATTTAACCCTTGCCATTAACACAGGTAGTTCATTAACTCTGTCCGTGAAACTAGCACCTCACAGGAAGGATACCAAAATGTGGGGTTTCCCCTTCACCTCCATGCTATGACAAGGAGGAACAACTAAAACCTTCCCTGTGCAGCCCTCAAACCTGCCAGCAGTCAAAAGTGTTGCAGAAAGGCATCATTTCAGTCATGCTCTAGAAACCTCATTTCCGCGGTCGGGGATGGGAGAAGCCTACGTACCGCTCGGTGTCCGGGTGTTCTGCCCTTCTCTGCAGGCTGCCTGTTTGCTGGGGCAGCCTGGGGAGCTGGGACAGCATGTGCTTGGCAGTGGGGTGTTGCAGCTGCCCAGCCCTCCGTGACTCATGGCACTTCCCCAGCCTTATCTGGGTGCCTGGCACAGGGTTGGGCACCTGAGATGCCTCAAGGGCCCAGTGGCCAGCAGTGTTTGGGAGCAGCTGTCCTGCAGGAGGGGAAAAAACCTAGTAATTCCTGTGGCTATGAGCTCTTTGGAGGTTTCCTCCACTTTGGCATTTGCTTTTTTGCTGTATCAAAAGAGGAAAACCTTGCTCAGGGTGGGCATCAGCCTGACCATCTGCACTTGCACTAAACCAGCACATGGTGGCTGGCAGGGGGTGCGGGTGGGCATGGAGCCTGGACTAGTGACCCCTTGCATAGGATAAATCCCGAGTAAACCAAGCCATTGGTTTTTCCCCCCTGGCTGTGCTGCACTTGTGTGGGCTGGCCCAGAGAGCCACTTTGCTGCCTCTCATTTGCAGGAGGCTGAAGGTTCCCTTTTCAAATAAGCATTTATTTATCCAGCAACAGTCCTGAACTCTGAAGGAGTCCTGAGTTAACTGTAGATACAGATTTAGGCCATTTTCTTTTTAATCATTTATTGTTATTATTATGTTTCTGAAAGAAGAAATCACTCCTTGGAGACTCCAGCCCTGCAGTTAGCACTAGAGGTTCCATACATTTTCCAAAGCTGAACCTCATTTACCTGGCAGCTGAGAGCAAAAGTGTTCCCATTTCTTTTTTTCCTTTTCAGTTCTTCTCTTGGAGCTTTTAATGCCATTTTTAGCCAAGAGCACGGGACCGGCAGTGGCAGTGCTGCCTTTGGGATGGTAACTTGCAGTGGGCTGGAGCAGAGCCCCTGTGGGACCGACGTTGCTCTGTGGTAATTAGTTTAACACCTGAGGGTGCTCTCTGCAGAAAACTCTGTACTGAGCTTTTCTTCACTTCCCCCTGCTGCTGTCCCCCAGTGCTGGGCAAGGGGTGCACAATGAGGCCTGGGTGCAGGGGGTGCTGGGCTCTGCACTGGAGGAAATCACAGCTTCTACACCAAAACCCCTCAGACAATGAGCAGAAAAGTGAACACAGGCTTGGGCTTTGCATTGGGGTGATTATTGTCCTCGGAAGGAAATTTTAGCTGCGCTGAGAGTCTGGGCTTAAACAGCACAGTCTAAATCAGAAACCTCCTCCCTCTCCGGGGAAATATCCTTCCTATTAGTTTGTTTAGCTGCTGGCAATAAGTGGCTCAGCTCAGTAACAAACCACCCCAAGCCCTGGTGTGCTGCAGCACGTGCCTCTGCTCCATCCCCCTGCTTCCCACCTGGCAGAAGCTGGCCCATGGCATGAGGCTTGTAGTGCCCTGGGGGAGGCCAGGTCCATGATGAATTTCTCCTTCTGCTTCAGGGGACTTGAGACCCTCCAGATGCTTTATGAAGATGGAGATGTTGCTACAGCTTACAGAGGAAATGAGCAAAAAACATCAGTGGGGTGGGGAACCTTGCCACTCCAACAAAGAAACCTTGTGTGAAAACCCTCTGCTCTCTGGAACTGCACATTTCATCCAAAATGGTTCCCAGAAACCACAGAGGAGGATGGGGAGCTGTGCGCTTTTCTCGTGGGACATGGTGGTTGTGGCACAGCCCAAGTGCTGGTGCTGGCATGGGGAGCTCTCACGTCCTGTCCCCATGTCCTGCAGCAGCCCAGGTTTTGGCCATCCACTATGGCCCATGGCAGGGAAGTGCTTTTAAATCACATGCAACGTTAGTGAATACATCAAGCACCCCAAACAGGGCGTCAGCTTGATCTCGACTCAACAAATAATTAAGTGGTGCAGTGCAATGGAATTACAGCAGCCTCATCTGCAGGCTCCTCCTGGAAGGCTTCTGTGTGATATCGAGAAATTAAGAAAAATAATAATAGATGTGATATCAAAAATCTGCCAGGCTGGGGAATGAATAATCTGTGGTGCAAAGCCACCGCACTGTGATCAGCATTGTGGTAGGATGGGCAGGAGTGAGCTGGTGGATGAGGAACTGCCCTCCTCCTCCTCTTCCTCATGCCAGCCCTGGGTGCATGGGCCCCGTGCAGCACCTCAGCAGGTAATGGGGAGTGTTGGAGTGCTGGAGGTTCCTGCCAAAAAGTCCCAGTGGCTGCAGGACTGCCTCTCCCAGGAGCTTTTTCCTACAAGAGCTCAGCACCAGGGGGTGGCTTGCCCCTCAATATCCCTTGTCCATGGAGCTCTGCACCACCTGCAGGGACACGCTGCTTTGCAGGGAGGTGTTTGTGGGGGTAAAACGATGACAAATTCTCTTAAGAGAAGTTTGGCCACTGTCACTTTGCAAACTTTGTCCTGGAAAGTGCTGTGGGTGTACGGTTTCAGATTGCTTGTGCCTGGCTAAGCCCCATATCACAGATGTTAAATGTAGCACGTTTTAAAGGAAACAGCCTTTTACTTCTGCTTTATCTTCTGTTTCTCTGGCGTTAACCACCTGCGTTTCCCGCTTGCCGCATGTGAGAGGTGGGTGAGGTTTGTCCCTGCAGTCCACACCTCCCCTCCTGCCCCCACCAATAAACCATCCCACTCTGGGTCTCACCTCTCCACTCCCACTTTTCATAGTTTAATAAACAGCAGCGTTTCACTGACCAAAGAGTGAGTCGTGTCAGCACTGGTGACACATCCTGTAGGTTTCACCAGCGTCTGAGCAGAGCCTGAGCATTCGGGCGCAAGGCCAGCAGGGTTACCTTGTGCTGCATGGGCTGGAAGAAGAAATGTGTGAGGCCAGAGTTTGATAGGAGGGATGATATCACAATATCGGACAAAAAAAAGGTGAAAAAAGCCGTTTCCCAAGAGGAGAAGGGTGGTGTTTGGCTGGTGAGGTGTTTGGTGTGGCAGTGCTGGCTTTTGGGGGTGCTGTTGTGTAGCGCATCTGTGCAGCCCTGGGCAGCACAGCCCACCCACACCCACACCCACTTCGCTGCTGGGAGAGGAAGAGAAATCAGGGAAATCAGAACTGCTTTTACCATTAACAGAGAAATTAGCTCATGCAGTGCTGAGACCCCAGTCTGTGGGCCCAGCACAGCCAATCTGTTTTTGTTGTTTTGCACGATTCCTCTGCAACCAAACAATGACAAATACCAGGAATTAGTGGAGTGTAATTACTCCATATTAGCTGAATTCACAGTATAGACACAGATCATAAACACCCATTGATTATTCTTAATTTCACATTTTTAGCATTCTGAATTGCAGCAATTATGCCTGTCCGGGGGAATTAGCTTCTTTTTCAACCCCTCAGGTCGCCTGTCTTTAAGATACCTTTTTACTGCTGAAAAAGAGGATATTTAACACAAATACCTCCTTGCTCATACAACAAAATTCCCCGCCACACCCCAGTGCCCAAATGCCTCTGGCTCTGCATCCCAAAGGATGCTCATTTTGCTGCCAGCTGCCTCAAAATGCAGACAGGTGCCCAATGTGGTGTGTAACCCCTGGGCAACAGCTGCATTTCACCCAGGTTCATTGCAGAGGCAATTAGCAGCCCTGGCTCTCAGTGTGGGTGTTTCAGGGATGCCCACAGGAAGGGGCCTGGGCAGCACCAAAGCTCACTGCCCATCTTCTGTTGCCTGGGGGTGCCATGCAAGCAGCACTTCTCTTTTAAGCATCACCTCCTTTTTGAGACCTGGTAACAGGCCAGGATATGATTTCCAAATGCTAATTTGTGCCTCCAGTGAACTTGTGCTGGGGGCCACTGTCTCCAACCCGGTAAAGACTGCACCCTTTCTGGACAAGATCAGTGGGAGGGACTGGTAGACCTCAGTATTTTCTTGTTACAGAGTAGAAGCAGTATTAAAAAATGAAAGTAGATATAAATTATTAATATTTGCATGGGAAATTTCTAACTCTATTAGTATGATATCATTAAATTTGTTTCTTACATGCAGGCAGTGATTTCATTACAAAGCGTAGCGGAGCATAATGCCAGCTCTGCAACGCTGATTCGGTCAATTAATGATGAAGGGGGAAAGATCCTGTCTTTTACTGATGGCAGAGCCTTTGGGACTTTTCCATTTGCTTCACCCTTAGTAAATGCTGAGGGATGGTGGGCAGCCACCATCAGCCAGGTGCTGCACTCACAGGTGTCTTGGGACACTGGGCTGTGTGCCCTGTGGCTGGGGAAGTGAAGGAGGAGGAGGAGAGGACAGGCTCGCTGGCTCCTCACGTCAGATCATGGGCTCTTGAGTTATTTCAGATGCATTGGTCTGACCCGCACAGCAAATTCTGTCAGTTTTATCTAGTTTGACATGATTTGCCCACCCTGGGCTGTGGTGGTGCAAGGGGACCAGTCTGAGAAGCCTGTGGTCTGAAGCACTTCCCGCTGCCAGCATCAGGCAGGCAATTATTTATTCCAGGCAGTGGCCATCGAGCAGCAGCAGAAGTTTTTTATTGTGCCCATTCCTAGGACACTGAAGAAAGATTATGCATGCTTCCTCCACACCAGCTTTTTATTAGATTGCAGGCAGGGGTTAAACTGATCCTTGTCAGCACAAATATAATGCCCAGGGTGATGGGAGCAGCATAAATTGAGGACAAGAGGTGGCTGCTTTTACTGCTGCTCTCAAGAATGCTCTGCTGTTTTACTGCACCGTTTGCTTTTTAATTGGGACATTTCCCTCTGGCCAGGGAATGTCTTTCCTTTTTTGCTAGTGAGGTGCAATAAATAAATGGGCTAAGACACAGACTCTGAGCAGAGGTGAAGTGGAGAGGGCAGATTATGGCTGCACCAAAGCCCTTTGAATCCCCCTGGCTTGCCTTGATGGCACTGATTTTGGTACAGTTGCCCTGAGCTGGGGAAGAGGGGCTGTCCCATGGCAGCAAGGGGTCCACAGTAGCATAAATCATGTAGGTGCTTCATCTGTCTGTAATCTCCATTTTCTTTCAGAGTAGTTACATGTTAGCAGGAGGCCACTTGGTCAAGGGGGTGAGTTTATTTGTGGCTGGTTCCGAAGTGTCTGTGTTGTTGAAAAGCAATAGTTGAAGGAGCATAGGAGCACACCGGGCTGGCCAGAGTTGCTTGTTGGTTATGGCAGAGCAGGACTATGAGGATGCATCACTGGAATGCTCCAAAACTGCCTGCTATTTGCTGTAATTAGGCGGAGTGAGCGATTATGGGCTGCCTCATGACATCGAGTGTGCAAGCCTGCAAGTGAGGATGTGGTTTTGGGGACCGGACGCTGTCTGCATCCTTGGCTGCTCTCCCAGCCCCACAGGTTCCTTTACCAGGGTGACATGGAGCATCCCAGTACACTGACCAGCTGTCAGAGGAGGATTGGGGTGGGGCGGGGCATAATTTATGCCTTTCCCAGGAAAAACTCACACAGGCCAGGTCTGGCGTACGTGTCGGGGCTGCGCGGGGGCTGGTGGCACCTAATGCTGACAGCAGTGTCAGCAAATTGCAATGAAATATATCGTAGTTATTGACAGATGTATCTTTTCTTGCAGAAAAGCCTTCTAGTTGCAGCTTCCAGGTACAGCCATAGCTGTCTGGGACTGTGCCAAGCAGCTGCTTTGCTCAGAGGAGTAAAGAAGGGAGGGTAAGCAGGTAAACCCACGGGCCATAGGTAAGGCAGCTTGGAGCAATAAAAGCCCTCTCACATTTGGGAGCTGTTGCACAGGCTTCCGATTTGCAGCTAGAGCCAAAGTGCCCTGACTCTGGTCTGAATCTGATTTATGCTAAAGCTCAGCCTTAAAGCCTGTGGCTGCCAGGCCAGGTCACATGTAGCCCCAAAAGCCCTGCATGCCACAGGGTGTGGTGCACAGCCACCCTGGTTTGGGACTGCGAGGCAGCTGGGAGTAAAGAAGGTACTCATTCAGCTGCCCCATTATTCTTACTTGCCTACAGTAGGTAGCTGATCAATTAGCTGTCTTCCATCCACCCCCTAACCTCTCTGTGCTTGCAGCAGAGGAAATCTTGCCTTTGTGCTGCTAATGGACCTCACCAATCCACTAAACCATAATAGTGCAGACAAAATGTCTCTTTAAAAAGTACAATAGAAATTAAAACTCTCCACTGAGAACAAAGCCAGTGGGGCTTTTTGCATCTACTGTTTTTATTGTATTCTGTAACATTTGTAAAGTAGATCACTTTTATCAAGAGAGCCTATCTTTTCTCCCAAGCTGTAATTCCTAGACTTCTTAAAGAAGATTTCTGCTCACAAAGGAAATAAAAGACAGAAATATGATGCTGTCTGACATTTGAACACGCTACTGAGAATCTGAATTAAAAGGAACAAACTCAGAAAAGCACCATTTATACAGCAATCAACTTTAAAAAGTCACCATCTGCTCAGAGTCACCACACAGTACCTGTGTCTTTATTGCTAGACAGAGAATAGGAAGTAGCTCAGGGAACTCTTCTCCACCTGCTGGGTTTTTCTCGGGGTCGTACAGGCACTGAGCTGCAGTGGCCGGTGTGCCACGGGGTGCCTCCTGCAGCTCTCCTTTTACTCCAGCTCACTGCAGAATACAAATCTGAATACAGGTGCCACTAGGAGGAATGATTCAGGATTGCTAAAGTTAGAACATAGATAGTGTCAGCTTTTTGAAAAGTCTAAAGGGCAAAAGATATGACCAGAGCTGGAACAAGGGACCTGGCTCAGGTTTATATATAGAGACCTGATTTTCCTTTCTTGCTGCTGCCCACCCCACTGACATTTTCTAGCTTCTCAGAGCCAAGATTTGTCTTGTCAATTTTGTCAAAATTGATCATATCAGATTCTTTGCCTTGTGCACCTTGACTAACACTCACCTTCCAGGTTTTTTTGCCTCCTTTTGGTCTTTCACTGCTCATGCACTCCTAGATAGGTTGTGAACTTTTTGATACACATGTATCCTGTCCAAGCTCTTGTCCTGTTGCAGAGGCTGAGTCAGGGATGGCAGAAAGTCTTGGGTGCTGTGTTGCTTTGTGCCTGGTGGGGAGAAAATGTCTTTTGCCATGAACCTCAGTGACCCCTTCCCTGTGTGTTTGAACTGTTCTGCTGGGCTTCAGAAATGAGAGTGCCTGCAGTCCTTGTTGACTTGCTTTAAGGGTTTTAATTGCGTTTAATCACGATGGTCTAATTGAAGTTTGGAGGCTTTATTTGAGAGCAATTATTAGATAAATTAGTGAAATTAATTGTGGTTTCTTGTGTACAGACATACCCTTGGTTTGGCAGAGGGGCAGGCAACAAATGCTCTGATGACAAATATTTCCAACCTGATGGTGTCTGGAGTGCTCAAACTCCTGGGGCTTGATCACTGGTGTTGCAAGAAGTGGACCTGTGACTGTCTCCTGCTGGTTTTCTATCATCATCATCATCATCATCATCACCCTTACAACCTCATTTATTTAAAAATGAAGTAACTTTTTAAAAATGCTGAATGGGAATCTGGTGTGAAGCACATAGCCAGCTTGCACAGGGCAATTGCCAAGTGGCAAAAGGGTCTGTTCAAGGTTTGTTTTACATTTTTAAGCGTCTTTTAACTAGAAGATAAACCTCAGGAAGCTTCAGAAAGTGAAGTAGCTTTCACAGGGTGACATTGCCTTGAAGGACATAAAATAACATCCCTATTTTTTCCTGTAAATCTGCTCCCTTGGGAACCCACGTTACCTTTTCATTGGTGACCTGCTTTAGATTTATCACCAGGGAAAATCGACATGCACTGAATATAATCCTTCCTCAGATGGAGGGGGTTGAATGAGCTGGGATTTTGTTTATTTGTTGAGACAAAATGTAATTACTTTATGGGGTTTGAATGGTGTGTTAAACTCTGCCAGTATTAAAGCGTGATACAAGTTCTAGAACTGTGCCGGTTACTGGAGATTTATGGAATAAAAGGTATAATTTTACACTTCACCACATTTTATTTTGAAGTTGGATCTTGATGTGCTTTTCAGTTGTTTAGATGTGTTTATTTAGCTTTTACTCTTGGTTAAGACAAGTACACTGAGGGATTTGATGAGCCAGAGGCTGGAGTTCCCTTCCTCACTTTCCTAAGGAGGTGCCTGAGAGAGCATGAAGCCCCCGTGCTGGAGCCCCAGCCCAGAGTCTACAGTGACAACTCACCAAGGGTTCAAGTATTATGGCCTCAGAGGGTGAAAAGTCTTTCTTCTTCCTGCTATATTTCAATACTTTATGTTTTCCCTGCAGGTTTGCTGTACACAAGGGGATGCTCATCAGTGGCTGCAGTTCAGAGCCATCACAGCAGAGGGAATGACTGATCCTACTAAAGGAAATGGTAAAATTTGCAAAGGTGTGGATTCTTCCAGGGGTTTTCAGGCCAGACTGACCCAACATGAGGGGCACTTATGTAACACATGTTAAAGAAATTCCCTCATGACTGAGGCAGTGCAAGATGCTGTTGTCCCATCAGTAAATGGCACTTCTACAGCATCCAAAAGCCCACTCCTGAGCTCTCCTTGCAGCTGCTCTCCTGTGTTTGACTCTAGAGAACCAGTGCCAAAGCTAATGGCTCTTCTTAGTGACTGTGTGTGCACACACACACAATGTGTAGCTGCACCAAGCAGGTTGCAAACTGCCTGCACTTCCCTCTGCATTTCTTTGAAAACTGTGTGGCTTTAATATCCATTAACTTCTATGTAGGGCAGCACCACAACCAGTTCATTTTTAGGAATGATTCCATGTGCCATCTGGTACCACTGGCTAGTTGCCTGAAAAACTCTATAAAGAAATATTTTCATGCAGCTCCACAAGAAAAATATGGCTTTCCCCCCTCTTTTCTTCCCACATCTGACAGTCACTGAGCCTGTTATGCTGCATGCACTGTAATGAGCTCCTGTTTTTAACATGTCCACATTTTTTTTCCCCAAATAACAATTTTTAAGACATTGTGAAACTGCTGGTGAATAACTGATGGCCCAGCACATTAATGGCACGTGCTGGGGAGCAGTGCTGTTTGTTCAGACCAAAGTGCTTCCCTGAGGCTCGGCAGCGTCTTTGTCCTTTGAGTGATTCTCCCAGATCTGGGTTTAAACCACTCTTCCAGGAGGAACACTTGCTGCTTCAAGAAAGACTCTGCTTTTCGACAGGGTTGACTAGAAAAACAGCCCACCTCCAAGCAGTTGTTGGTGAGCTTCCAGCAGCCTCAGCTGTAAAGTTTGAATGCAAGGAGACCGTTCCTGGAAGAGTCACGATGCAGCGCTGGAAGAGAGCTACAGGAAAGGGCCACCCTGTTCCTGGCTCTTTGTCCACAGGAGGACAGAAGGTTTAGGTGTCAGCAAGCAGGTCCCTGACCCTGCGAGAGCCTTGAATATGCCTTTGTATGGCATTGTGGGGTTTTTCTGCTTCTGTGGGACCATCAGAGCCATCACCCAGTCACTAACACCTCTGCTCCAGTGCTCCTCAGCCGAGCAGCTGCCCCAGAGTGTCCTGGGTCTCTCTGGCCCACCAGCACTCCCACACATCTTGCTGTAGGAGTGTCTATATAGACACACATCTGTAGATCTCTCTCCTGGCTGCTGGGCCTGCCTCAGAAGAGAAGTGCCTGATCAGATCCAGCACTGAATTAAGCTGAACTGGAGCTGCTTTAAAATAAGGAGAAGGGCTTCTGCAAAACAGGTGCTGTGGCCATGGGTGAGCACTGTGCCTCTATCCTTGCTCATTAGGGTGTTTGGTGCCTCGTTACAGGTAATAAACAACTGTTATTAATATCATTTTCATTTTTTCCCCCCACTAATTCCCTGAACTCATCAGCCTTTTCCGGTAACAGGATTCCTCCCTTGTGCCTTGTTTCACCTGATTTAATATTACTTCATGGGGTTTGTTATCTCTTACAAGACCTTAAACTCTGGTGCAATGCACCAGAAAAATGTGGGGCAGAGCTCCATGGGGTGTGTACACACAGCCCACTGGTGTGCTTCTGCCACAGAGATCCCTCCAAGCCAACCCACGCACAATGTGCTGATGCTGAGCTTCACAGCAGCATCTGGATTTCAGCTATTTAATGAGGCCGTACAACTGGTTTTTTTAGAGAGTCTGTGTCTATAATTATTTTCTTCACGAAGTAATTTGGGTTTCACAGGTAAACACCAATCTCAGCAATTTCCACTTTTAATGTACAATTTGATTTAGGACTAAACACCCTCTGCCTGCTAAATAGGTATTTATTACAAGCCTGCCTGACACCCTTTCTCACCACGTAGTTTTCCCCCCCCCATATAATAATCATTGTTTGGGGGGGAAAAAAGGTTACACCACATGCCTGAGGGTGGTCTGAGCACTTTAACAAGGTTTAATTACAACATTAGCAATGTGGATGAGGCATCCAAGTAAACAAGCCATAAATCAGCCCATCAAATGAGCAAAATAAACCCCTTCAGCCCCCACTAACTGCAGACTACACTGAACAAATTGTGTCCTGGGTCTTGCTACGTGCTGATTTGGAGGTTTGGAGACACAGGTGTTGTTGGGCTGGTTACAGCCACAAATGTCCCCGAGTGCTGGGTGTCACCTCCTGTCTCCCCAGGACCTGACCCTCCTGCTCATGGGAACTGAGTGTCCCTACTCCCTTGAACCACATGATACTGAGGCTTTTCCAATGAGCTTGTGGGGTGCCAGGAGGACTAAGGGGCTTCTGTCTGCTTGGCTGCAGGCTCTTCCATTCATCAGCCCACTGCCAACAGTGTGGCTTCCCTGGCTTAGTTTTCCTGTGGAAGTGGTGATGGTCTGCAACACATAAACTGGTCTTTCAAGAAGAACTTTTGGAATTTCCATGGAGACACAGTAGCAGGTGGCATGCTGCCCACAGGAGGGAATTGGCACCAGATGTTCATTCAGAACCACTGTGGTCAATAAACTGTGAATTAAGAAGGATTTACATGATAGTCTGTGAGAGCTGTTTAAGAGTTCTAAGAGTATGCTCAGTAATCCAGTTACAAAAATATGCCAAAACATGTGCTTGATAAAAGACTGTAACTGCTTTAAAATATTATTATGGGCTATTGCACAAAGGAGAAACAGCAACTTAACTATTCGCAGACATTGAGTGTGCTTGACTTTACCATGTATTACAGTGATTTATACAAGACATAAAGAACAATTGTCAAAAGTATGGAAGAAAAATTCAAAGCCAAAAGCAAAGCCATTCATTCTGAATGGTACAATGTTAATGCAGGGGAAGAGCAACATCAGTGCTGCAAATGGAAAGGGACTGTTCAGCCAGCTAAACTCTTCACTGGAAAAAAAATCCCACAGGATGAGAATTATCCACTAGCTTTGAAATAACCTCCAAATTAATAGCTGTTTTCCTAGTATCACAATGTTGCACGTTTTTCCAATGAAATATCTATCACTAAGTGTGTTTGGCATCTCATGCTTTTTTGTTCATGATTGGGTGAAAATAAAGCCCTGTTGCAGATAGAAAAAAAGTTGCCCTGGGAGAACAAAAGGTTATAATTCAGTCAAGGTTTTGTAATGGCACTGCATGCCCACTATGATGGGAAGAGAGTCTGAGACTGAATTAGTGCCTGAAGATCTTGTGCAAATCTTTCACTGTGAAGGGGCCTTGCCAGTTCGTATTTATGTGGTTTATAAAGTGTCACATAGTTGTACATTTTAATCTAATAGCACTGAGTTTACAGCGGAGAGGACTGCAGAGCTGGTGGTATCAGAGGAAAGCAAATTCATGAATGAGCACCATTATCCTTCTTTCACTGGGTTGCTCTGGATGCACCAGAGACATTTGTGCAGGTACCTGCAAAAAAAGTGGCCAAGGCCATCTGGGCTGTGGGTGCCCCGGGGTGCACATGGATTGGGTCTGGGCCAGCAGAGCCCAAGGAGGGCTACAGCGTGTCCCAGGGAGCACGGCCAGGGCAGCAGCTCCCCTGGGCCACCAGCCTTGTTGGGACTGAGCCTGGCTTCCCTGCCACGAGCAGTGGCAATGCTGCTGTGGCTCAGCACCACCAGGACTGTGCCTGGGGTTCACTGTTACAACTCCAGCTATAAATTTGGCTCTAAATGTCTCTTTCCCATTTAAATAATGCATCATTAACTTCTAACAGTGGCAAAGTGTTCTCATGATTACCTTCAACATGATCAGTGCACAAAAGTAATACGAAGCCCCATGTTTCACTCGGAGGAAGGTATAAATACCTTCTGTCTGTGCACATGTGGCTTGCAGGTGGCTCTGGAGGGGAAGTTGCAGCAGGAGATGGAGTGATGGATTGATGCGAGCCGACACGCTCCTCTCGGGTGTCGCAGCACCTGGCGTATGTTGGCTTTACTCATGAGCTGGAAGTTAACAGAAGACATCATTAAAAGATGTGTCCTTTGAGCACCTTACAGACCAATCAAACAGTTCCTTCTACTGGCATGTGGGGATTTACAGATCATATTAAATAAGGTGTAACGCGCTGCAAGAGATCAGGGCACCGCAGAGTAATGTATGGATGGCACAGTAGCTGCCAGGCAGTCACCTCCAGCTGCACTGCTGTGGCAGACACCCACGGGCATGATGAAGCTGTTTCAGCACAGAGATGGAGTCTCAATGGTTTGCACAGGGCTGAGTGTAAAGATTTCTGGCCTTGCTGTAAGTGTGCACAGAGCAGGGAAACGGTCTGTTGCTGTAAGAGTCCTTTATGAACCACATCTCACTGAATAAAATCTGTCATTACTGCTCAGGAAATGATGCCCTGGGCTCGTGTCCGGGAGCCTTGCAGCAAGGAAAATGTCTGGCTATGGCCCTTATCACCCCAGGGAAGGTGGCTCTGGGCCTGGCTACCCTTGATGCTTGGGGGGAACTACGTGGCACTGCAAGGGACCAGCAACTCGCTGGGGATGGCAGGAACCCTTCATAGGTGCCAAGGCTCTCACACAGCCCCTGTCCATCCCTGTTTTCTTCTGCCCAGTCCCAGCAGCATGGTGTGCCAGGGATTATAGCCCTGTGCAGGGATGTGTGTGCACACAGATGGCACACTGCTATTTTACCACACACTTCACTGTTTTTCCTAAGCAGGCACCTGCCCTCTCAGTTCACCCTCTGTCATTCACCACGGAGCATTGCAAATTAATTGCAAGAGTGTAAGTGCAGCAGCAGCTTGGCCCTGGTAGCATTAAGGACTGTCAGACTGACAGCAAGGGGAGGAGAGGCCCGAAGGTGCAGGCCAGGCACAGAGAAGCTCTCCCTGCTTCCAGGGCTTTACAATTGCAAGTAGGAGAACAGGGCTTAAAACTAAGCTGGGGTGGAGCAAATGGTACCTGGAAAAGTAGGACTACTTCTGAGTGTGCAAGCGGTGCCAAACCTGTCTTTCTCACTGCTGTGCTGTGGTCTGCATGTGTCTGAACACAAGGCACCTGCCTCAGCCCTGAGGGTGGTTTTTATCATAGTACTCGGTTGGATCCTGGCTTCAGAGGATGGGGGGTTGTGTTTGGGTAAAGATGCTTGGGCCACAGAAGGGCTGTAGAGGTGCCCAGGCTGTGGGCTGCACCAGGACCATGGATGTACCTGCACGTGTGGAGAATCTCTGGTTACTAGAAAGGAAAAACAAGGAAACCCAAAAGCTGGATCATCTTCTGTTATTCTTGTGAACATCACACTGCTCGCCCAGACATTAACGCTACGGCAGAACTGCCCGTTTCTGAAAAACCACTTGCTTTTTAATTTTTTTTTTTTTTTTTCCGTGGGAAAAAACCAGCTATTTTTAATTTAGCTTCACATGGATTCATAGGAAATGCCATGCAGGTATCTGCCAGGCCCTGCAGCCAGAATCCATCTTCCCAAGGCTGGAATGACAAAATGCAGTGCCACCCAGCTGTGTGTTCAGCACAACAAACCGACTGACACGACAGGATTCCTCCTCAGGGGCCCTCTCAAGCTCCGGTGAGAAAACAGCAGCCTAATGTAAAGGAAACTCTTGCATGGGACATTTCCTGAGCTTTAGGAATTAATTAGAAAACTACTCAGCACAATAATAAATGCATTCAGAACTTTGATATTTTGCACATCAGGTGGTAAAACAGTAGCTGTGAATAGATTGCCTGTAGAAAGATTTTTGCCTTGAGCACTGCAGTAGCAGATGGCCTAATAAATATGCAGTGCTCTAAAACGACGTTTGTAATTTGGGTGACCTAAGGTTTTTTTGGTCTCCCACGCAGATTAAATGCACAATCATCCAATAATAAACTTTTTAATAGAGAAAAACCCTGAGCAGTGTAATGTAAACATTGTTTGAAGTACACTGGCACTACTGGTGTAGTAGCAGCTGCCCTAGGAGCCTCGCTGGTTTTCTTTATGAGAAGTGTTTTACTGTGGCTGTCCCTGGTCAGGGCAGAGGACCCACTGTCACCACAGCCAGTATCTCCTCTCTGGCAGTGGCCAGGGAAGATATCTGTAAGGAGTGAGACGAGGACATGCTGTCAGTCCCCAGGAGCACTCCAGCCACACTGCAAAAGTAAAATTGCTTTTTATGTGGTGGCTCCTGATAGCATTTTTCCTCTGTTGTTTTGCAAGTACATACCTTTCGAACCTGTCTGCTCTTCAAAACTCTTGGCAAAAGAACACGATAACAAAGCAAAAAAGCCTGAGATCTGCTGAAGGGGCCACAGCTGCAGGGATGGATCACCAAATGTTCTGCCTTCAGGAAATATTCAGCCTCTCTGCAGACATGCTGGACGGTTGTGTCCAGTGGCCAGGAGATAACACCAGCTGTTCAGGTGATGACATCTCTCTTCTCTTCCAGTGATGAGGGTATTTCTGGGCAGAGGGGTTTAAGGGCACCAGCACAGGGGCTGCATGAGCAGAGGGATGTACCTGGGCTACGTTTTGACAAAACTAGAAAAACAACCTTTATCACAAGCACCATTTTGGTGCCCTTAGAGCAAAAAAAAAAAAAAAGAGGAGGAACTGTTGGGGATGGGGAGTCGTGCTCAGATGGTGTGTGCATAGGCCTTGAACTCACCTTCAAAAATGTCTCTCAGCTCTGAAGCATCCCCAGCCTCAATCCACTCTCATCTGCCATGCAGACTGGATGGCACATACTTGGAAAGTGATTAAAAGCATCACAAAGCTGTTGATTCACCACTGATTTACCACAGGAACCTTCATAATAATTCTTACCACGTAGTTTAATGTCCACAGATTATTTTTCTTCTTGAAAAGCATCAAGCTTGGAAACAGAACTGCTTTCAGAGTGGCATGATAAAAGCAAAATCCTGCTCATGTCTTTGCATCGTGGGCTGCTGCAGGTGACCCCTTGGGAGCTCATGGCTGTGTCTGGGGTTTCATCCAGGGTGTTGCACTTGTGCTGGTTGTAGCACCTGCAGCAGGATCCCAAAACATCACAGTTAGACCTGCTTCTACAGCTGCTAAAAAACAAGTTAAACACTTGCTTGAATAAGAAAAAATGACAAGTATTGTTGTTACACTTACATACTCCCATGGGTATCTTGAAGCCAAGCTTCCAGTTTATCAGAGAACTGAATTTAAATAGTTTTTTTCAAGGTGCCAAAAAAGGTGGCAGATAAGGATGCCAAGTTACTATGGTAACCACGAGAAAAGTGGTGATTATCAGCAATACCACACAGAAAAGACAGACTGGATTGCCTTTTCATTTTACATGTAGCCCATTGCTTAAAAAAATAAGCCTTTTTCTAAAATAAATACTATGGAAAAATAACTTGAAAATGAAATGCATGATGCAAAATTATTGGCAAGGGTTTTTCAGGCTGTGCACGCCTGCCATTTGACCCAAAGTTTAGAGGCTGTGCCCCTGAACAGAATGCTTTATGGCTGGAGAGTACATGAGTAATAAACCACGACTTTTCATGTTTTCTTGCCTAGTAACCACAGCAGCAGAGGGGAAAAAATCAATATTGATGTCCTACTGTAAGCTCCTTAGAACAGAGTGTGTTCTTTGTTTGGCACAACGAGGCTCACACGTACACGCCGCGCTTGGGTACAAGTGACAGCCCTGCAAGATCAAAGATTACAAAGTCCTAGCAGCTGCTTGGAGGAGGCCACGCTGGTGCTCACATGTACCTGGTTGTCTGTGAGCTGCAACTCAATGCTGCTGCAGCCCACAGAGCTCTAAAGGCTGAAACTTCATTATTTGGTTGAGCTTTGGAGAACTCCTGGGTAGACAGACCTAAGGCAAAAAGAATGAGAGAAATGGGGAGGATCATTCCAGCAACATAGGAACACAGTGCTCTGGGCTGAGGCCAAGAAGTGTTCTAAAGATTTCTTCTTCCTCTTGAAATACCTGAAATCTGTTTGATGGTGTTTTTTAGCAACTGGAAAGAAAGCAGAGATGTCTGTCACACCACCCATGTGTAAGGAACATAGAAAGGTCTGAGAGTCCCATTGATTTACTTGTGATGTGCTGACTCCAGCAGCTCCACCAAGCTAACTTCAATTTTCAGTGCACATCTCTGAAACACTAACGAAGCCTTACTAAAAGTTACTGCATTTCAAAATTTCTGGTCCCAAAAAATCGTTAGGGATGCTGGGTTTGTCATTAACCTAAAACTTTATGCAGACATGGGTAGGTCTTTTTACCTGTCCCTTCTGTTCATCAAATCCAAACTTCTTTGTAATTGTAGGGAATATTTTTAACAACAACAACAGAGGATTAATTGTATGGTCTTACATCTAGGAACATACTGACTTGCAAATGAACTATGTGATGAACCTCATGGACTAAAACATGGCACATGACTGCAAGGAGCAAATCTCGGTGTTTTTCATCACTTGCCATAAATGCTGGCTTTGACAACTTGGCTAAAAAAAAAAGCATGCTGCCTGCCAGCAGTGCTATAGTTCTAAGTTCAGAGGATGATAATTAAGAGAAACATTGTGAGCAAAACTTACAGTCCTTGTAGCTAAGCCTTCCGTGCCTCTCAGCTCACAGGTGTTGTTCACAGTGTTATGGCAATCAATCCCCACGGATATTGAAGGCATAAAGCTGCTAACTAGAACACAAAGGGCAAGGATGCTAAACTGCTGATTTTGAAAAGCAGGACTTGCCCATAAAATCCTACTGGGCTAATGACAGGAAAACAGAGTGTATCTGGACATGCCAATGAACCTGTCTGGAACAACAGCCTCACCCTGAACCTACTGTCACTACCTGCCTGCCTCCTTATTCATTAAAGGTGGGGACAAGAGCGTGGAGTCCCAAGGATTCCCTTTGGTCCAGTCTTTGGATGTCCACTGGTACACTTTTGTGTGTGACACCTTAGTGATTGCCAGCTGTGAAGCCAGGACAAGCCTATCTACACAGACAGGCACTGGCAGACAATCCCTTGGACCTTGACAGACTCCTGCCTCATGAACAGCCCACACCAGTTTGCAGCTAGTATTTTGTTGTGGTTTTTTTTTTTGTTTTTTTTCAAAGTGAGCTGTTATCTCAGTAGCATCAGTGACCCAGTCTGGATTTGCAGGGGTGCCCTAGGACATCCAACCACTCCTGTGAGACATGTGGCTATGAAAGGAACATTAACAACACATTTTAAATAGCCCTTGCCACAGATACAGGGAGCATGGTCCTGATTGCTACATGATGCTAATAAGAAAGTGATGAGATATGCACAAGCATGGACAAGCTTGCATCTGATTTTTGAAGGTCAAAATTACTACTTCATTGAACTTTTAAAGTGATTATGGCATTAGCAAGAAGAGGTACAAATCTTTCTGGGAGAAACAGGCCAAGGCAGGGTAAGTAAATTATATCAGCACAGAATCTGTCTTCCTGTGGATTTCAGTGCTGCTCGAATCAATTTGTGATGATATGTTTGTACCTGCCACAGAAGCCAAACACACAATCTGATTTTATGCCAAGTCACTATTAACAACTGCATTTTCAATTGATTCTAGGATATTCATTAACTGGAACCCATAATTACATATAATTTACAGACATATAATTTTAAATCACTTGCCAGTGAGCTTACTAAGCTCACTTTATGACATTCAAATATATTATTTTAAAAAATTCACTGCGTAATCAGCTTGCAAATAATTCCTATGGATCACTTTTGCCATGTGATTTTGACATGCCCTCCAACTGCCTCCAGAAAACTGTTAAGTACTGAACTGGTGGCCTTCAAAGCTGTTCCACTAACTCGACTCCATTACAACACAACTCCTTGGACTTCTTGTTTAACAGGCAACCCCTGCCTGACACCTTTTCTTCAATACCAGGCAGCTGATAGTGTAATGATTTATTTACCCTTTGAGCAACTGTCCTGTTGGTTGGGGGTCCACCATTGGTGAGCAGCACTGCACAGTGTTGCAGAATCTCCCTTGCTTGGGGCTGGAGATGTTGGGCACTGGTTGGAGCCAAGCAGCAGCCATGGCAAGGTAGAAACATCAGGATCAAGCGACCTGGTTTTTAGAGCAGACAAAGCATGACATGTCTCCATGCACATTAGTTTATTAATTTCATATAATGATTTCATTTCTTAAAGGCTATGTACAGTCTGCTTTAGATCTATAGTCTTTCTCCATGGGGATATTTTATGTAACAGAGGAAAAAAAAAAATTGCGCAGTGACGCAGGCAATTTAAAACTCTAAGTTGGAACTTTAGAATCCCCTCTGAAAGCTGCACTGAAACCCAACAGAGATGGGTTAAATAAATTACATTATTTTATTGCAAGGTGTAACAAAAGAACGGATACAAACATGTAAGACCTGCACTCTGAGCACAGCTTCCCATATGAATCATATGCACACAGCCTTGCCTTACATGAAGCAAGGCTCCTTTGAGTGTTGAAGCAATCACTCTTCCTGCTCTTCAGTTCTATGTTAAATTACATCAGTAAAGTAGAGAGTAGCTGGTACTCTCAGAGCCTGCTGTATTTACCCATTGTGGTCTAGATTTATATTCTGCCCATGCACATGCCTGTCCCCTACGGGGCAAGAGAGCAGATGAGATGTATACATACAAACCCAAGATTTATTGTAAATAGCAAATAATCT
Organism: Hemiprocne comata; assembly: GCA_020745705.1. NCBI lineage: Eukaryota > Metazoa > Chordata > Aves > Apodiformes > Apodidae > Hemiprocne > Hemiprocne comata. The sequence goes on from CM036595.1 coordinate 15,622,646, forward strand.
TAAAGATTAGACTAAAAGGGCATACATTGGATTATATGAGTGTTAGGATATTAGGGTAGCAAGACAGGGTATTAGGATAACAAAACAAGAAGGACCTTAATAAGAAAATACACAACCAAATAGTCAATAACTATTACACAGAGGCCAATTGTTTGAGTGCTAGCAACTTAACAACAATTAAAATAATACTTTAAGGCAGTGTGGTAAGACAATGATTGCAATCATTAAAATAATACTTTAAGGCAGTGGGTAAGACAATGATTGCAATCTTCTCTCTTACATTTAAAAATTGTAAAGTCTAAAGCTTAAAAGTCACCATTGTCTTTAACATCTAAAATTAGTTAATGAAGATATGAATAAGAATTAATATATAAAGATTTGATACTTCTTACCCTTTGTTTGGCTAGGGCTGGCTGTCCCTTTCTCTCAACCTCTTGAGGAGTAACCACTTGAGCAGGCGTCCCTGCTGGAGGGGAGAAGGTCCAGCACACCTTCTAGGGAAAGTGTACAGGATTCTCTCTGATCAAAGATGGGACCAGGCTTTTATAGAGTAAAGGGATTGGCTGCTGTCATTTAACTTCTTCACCATACCTCCAAAATCCTCCATTGGAGACCAAAAGGGGAAACAAAGGAAAAAAACAAGCAAGCCTTTTCCCTCATTAAGCAAATTGTTTCGTTTATCTGTCTGTTCTTGTTTGGTTCCTGTTTAGCCTTGCTGGAGCCAAGCTGGGCTCTGTGCTCCCCAACACAGCAGAGCAGCTGGCAACACAGACATCAGCTTGGCCTTCTGTTGGTACCTTCAAGATTGATACCAGTTCAGAGTTTACTCTGTCCTTTGCTTTCTGTGAAAACTCTCCAACTCCAGGCTGAGGGCAGTGAAGCTGAGAGACAGAGAGTGTGAGACTGAGACAAAGAGCAACTGAATCACCAAGGAAGCTGAGGCAGGTCCTGCTGCAGCACCTTCCAGTGCATGGCACTGTAGACACTGCACCACCCTGCAGCTCTGACAGCATCCCTTTCCTGTCATAGGCAAGAGCAGAGAATTTCTTGAAGATGAGGAAAATACTGCTTTCTCTGACGACTAAATGGAAAGAGTGAGCTTATGAAATGGAGGCCTTTGAACAACACACTGCATATCTTAGAGCACAAGGAATCTGATGGCTCAGAACCAATTAAAAATACACAGTAAGCAAGTACTGACTGTTATTTTTATTTGAGTAAAACCATAATTTACAGAAAAACACCACAAACCTTCTTATTCATTTGTTTCCATATAGAGCCTTTGAATATTGAAATTAAATTAGACTGTCTTAAGTCTAAGGAAGTCTGTAATGTCTTAAGTCACAAGGAACTTTTGTAGTATGGGATTTTCTACTGCATTACAACTTAATATAAAACTATAAAAATAAGACACTATTTACAAAATACATTAATTTGTTTGCAAAACTATTGGTTAAATCAAGTTTTAAGTTGGTAAATGGTAAATTATACAGCTCAGTCACACTTTACAGTAAGAGATAAACCTATTCTGAATACAAAATGATATCCTCTCAGGATCTGACTATGCCAGTTCATAGTACTTCCCAGAATTTGGATCAAAGTAACAGTTCAGACATGGATCATACAAAAGAGTCAAAACTTCCTCATCTTTTTCAGCATTGAGGTCATCTTCACCTGTGTCAAGTGGGAAAAGTAAGAATAAATCACTCTTACTCACTTAGACAATAACATGGAACTATCTTTCTGTCAGATGTGACAATGTCTCTTTGAAGAGTATGATGATCTGACTTCTGAATTGTTACCTTCAAGACAACAGCAATTCACAATTTTATTGCATTTCTGAAGACTTGTATTTAACCGAGGTGAAATAGTGTCAGTCAGACTTCCCTTAACAACTGGATGTCACAAAGTCCACTGGAGTAGTTCACCAGAAGTACCTTTACTGATAGTGGATCAAAGTATCCCTAAGTGCTATTTTTCTCAATGACCTTCACAAACAATAATGCTTTAGTACAAACAAAGACAGCCAGTGTATACTTAAGGCCTGTAAGAATGAAAGGATCTGAATGTCTAGTATACAATATTACTTAAATGTCCAGTATAGGCAAATCTGTACAAAAGAGCTGTCAATATCTGAGAGGAAACAAGATTCTTGCAGACAAACATTTTAAATCTATGTTGTCTAAAGTGTTGCAAAATGGAAGAATGTTTTCAGGGACCACAAATGAATCCTTAGCCTAAAATACACTGATAAAGCCACACAGACTTTTATTACAGATGCTTTATAGAGTCCTTTTCTAAACCTGTCTTTCACCTAAGCTGAATCTAAGTTATATGAGCTGTAGCTTTTTGATAGGAAATAATTCACAGCTGAACAGAATCTGTATCTTGAATTTCATCATAAATGTTCATCTTTTCCTCAGACTGTTAATACAAATGGAATGCTTTGCGTGGCCAAACACTTCATAATAAGTAATGGCCTGTTGTGCTAACAGCAGCAGTTTCCTAATGCTCAGGATCTATTTAAAGGCAGGATCACAGAACAATATATAGGTTACATTATCTAGAGACCAGAAAGTAGGTTGGTGCACTTCATGCTTACAGAAGAAGTGTGCACTTGATCGTTTGGGAGGAGATTTCATTTTTGATTCCTCAGTAGCATTAAAAAATGCCATCAGAAAGAAACCATGACTAACTGTAACCACACAAGTAAAAAGGTGAAGCTAAATTGTTGTCCTCCTCGCTGTGGGTACTTCACCAGGCCTGGTAAACTGGGATTAACAGAGATACTTTGTTTGGATAGCTTGGGAAAAACGATGCAGCAGAAAGAAGGCGTGGAACTGCATGTCTTTTTCTACATGTCCAATGATAGTGAACAAGGAAATGGTATTTGTGCCTCATTCCCTCACACAGCCTTACATTTTCACTTGAAAGCACGTTTTTATCTTCACTCAGTTCTTCCTTTTATGATTTTGCTTTTCCCTGCATATGCTTCTCTTAAAAAAAAATATTCTTTTATTCTTCAAGCTTGAATCTCCATCCATTTCTACCTCAGAACTGGCCTCTCAATATACTCCTGGGTTGATTCAGGAATAAGAAATTCTTCAGACTCATCAGGAATATACCTCTTTCCCTGTATGCCCTGAATTCATACCAAATCAGAATCAGATTGCATCCAGGACTAGCTGGATTTATACTGTTACAGCAATAATTCCCTGTATGTATTTTCATGTGAACGAGACCACAATTTAGTTTTCTAGATGTATCTTGGTTTTAAAATTAGGCTTCTTTCTTTCAGCATCTCACAATATCCCCAAATGCATTTTAAGGCATTTCTAGATGTTGCAACAGATTTTTCAATGGCAGCATGGAGCATGCAGGCTTGAACAAATTAAAACAATCATCTGAAAACGTCACTTCTGTTGTTCTACTTCCAAAAAAGAAGTACTAATAAAATTAAGTGACATTCTTCAACAAGACTTACCTACTGTGTAAAGGTTGTGTTAGAAGAGATCTTTCTACTTTCAAATGGTATATTGTGTGCAACCTGACTGTATGTAGGAATGAAGTGTCCATGGCTACATTAACAGATAAACAAGTCACTTTCAAAGGAAATGTACACAGCTGTTTAAGAAGTAAAGATTTTTTTTATAAATACACTAATGCTATAATATAGCTTTTTCTTCAAGGATACTTTTAGATAAAATTACTATCTTGAATACACTATGATTCACAACTCATTTTCAGTACTGATAATATGCTTTTGTTATCCTGCAATACTTGGAATGCTGGAAAACTGCACACACACACACAAAGTAACCTTGTGACACTTCAGTCACTTCCCAGCATGAGAAAGAACTCATTTTCTAATGTGAAAAAAAGAAAAGAAGTGAACAGGGCAGAATTTTCTGGAATGAATTTGAGCGTTCAGTTTGTTGGCGAGATCTGGTACTTAATTGTCAGTAATAACACAGTTCTTTTGTCACACAAATAACTAAAATCAAGTGATTTAAGAAAAAAAAAGCTTTTTCTGAAGTGCAAGAGATGTTTCACAGGACTAGACCTATTTTAGCACCTTGGTAAAAATCAAGATTTTTTAACCAAGATATCTAGGCAAACAAACAGATTCTAATGTTTGATGGGTGCAATGTAATCTGATAGGCAGATATTACAGGGTGCTGCATTTTCACACACCACCATATTATGTCCAAATTGAATTTTGCTGTAATAACAATTACAAATATTCATCTTGGAAAACATTCCCAATTTGAGAGGCATAATCTGTTTTAGACAGTAAATCATTGAGACATCTTCGTCCCTTGGGCAGATAAAAAACACAGGTCAGATTTATGAGCTTTCACATTCAATTCCCCAAACTGGAAGAAAAATGTAGATAGCTACCTTGTTTCCTGAGACAACTGAGAAGAAAAAAGGGTATTTGAAGAAAAGAAGGTGTTTGTTTTACTCAATTGTTGTTGACTTTCCACTTCCAACTAAGTTCTTTGCTGTTCTCCAATCAAACACTGTTAATAAGCAAAAACCTCTAACACTTCATGTGGTGACAACAGCCTTTACTCAGGACATCATGTTTAGATTTCATCTAAGGCTAACGCTGAAATTTTTCTTCATAAGAGAAGTCTCACTTCCACAAGTGTAATTGTACTTCTGAATAAGAATGTTTAGTCTTTGCGTTCTTGATTTCATAGGTTTGCCATCCCCACTACCATAATTTCCTAATTTTAAACAAACAAGATGCATTTTTAATGAGTTAAACTGTATGGAGCTGGAACATTGGAAACTGCAACTGTGTAAGTTATTCTTCTGTCAGAGGCAAACAACACTGCATGGGAAATTCTGCTAGCTTGAGCTGAGAATATTAAATAAAAGAACTTGGAACCGAAACGCAGCAGCACAGAAAACTACAAAAAGGCAGCACTAGAGAAAGAGCATTTAGATATGTCTTTCTCTCCAGGTCCTTTTAATTGTCTTCATAAATTCCTACCTGGAATACTCTGATTTCTTGAAGATTCACTGTGCTCTTCCAGTTGTTGGGTTCCAGGAATGATGGGGGGACTGAATACATTCAACCAGTCCCTAAAAAATACAAACCAAAATATTATTCATACAAGCACGGTTTGTGTTTCTATTTGTTCTAATTCTTTTGATTATTTAAAATAAATTCAAAGGAAATTGCAGGTTGCTGAGTGGTTTAGTAGGTGAATTATTATTTTCTCTAGCAGGCATAAGTGTAAGATCTAGGGATTGTGATGGTTCTAAAGGGAGGGAAAAGTGTGTTTTTGATAGAAGCAACAGAGATGTTTTGGTAAGTTTCATATTTCCTATTAAGACAGTCTAGATTCAGTTCAAGGTTTGTTTGTTTTTTTTTTTCTCTAAATGGCCAGGAAAAAATGAAGAGTTTTGCGATTCAAACCCCTCCCAACAAGACAAGTAGTCAAAACACTACAATATTAGGGATTAATTGTTGACTTAATGTTACTTTGAAGGTTGAAACATTTTACACAGTTTGCAATAAACTGTTTTATCATTTCCACATGTTACCGAGGAATGTCGAAATCAGCTTTTCCTAAAATCTTGAAAAAAAACCCTTCCAAATCTCCTATTCTGAATTCTCCTTGGCTAAAATTCTCCTCCTGAATTCTTGGCTAAATTGCAGTGGAGAGTAAACACTGCGAGTTGATGGAGAAACCTCTGCAAGGTGGGATTACAATGGTAATTCTGAGAGATGCTCTACTCTGGCAGTCAGGACAGACTTTTCTACAATGAAATCTACAGTTGCTTTTAAGAAGCAACTGCAGTGTGTGTGTGAGAGACAGTGAGCCTATGAGTTAATTAAAAACCAAAACAAAAACAAACTTGAAAAGTTTGTAGACCTTGCCTAAAAGTAGAGCCCAGCATGGAGACAACAGGCAATAACTATGGCCTATTTATTCTGACTGACTGAGGAATTTTTTTGGGGGGAGATTTCTTTAAGAAGCTAGTTTATCTCCTTAAAGCAGAAAAGCTCATCATGCATTCTGACTAATTAAAGACACTCTATACTATCAATGCCTCAAGCTGTAATCAATATAATCAACATGCAATAAACTATGTAGAGCTTTCCTAGTAAAAAGGTGGAATGCTAAGCATTGGTTTTTGACATTGTGAGTTGCATTGTCTGAAGGCTCAGAAGAGCTTCCACACACATTCAAAGCATCGTGCAACTTTAATGCTTGCACTGAAGTTCTTCATTATTCTGAAAGCTATTCTCCACGCCAAAATATAATTAAAAATGTTGTATAATCTTGTTCTATTGTGGTCTTTCCTTTGAAAATACTTTCAAAAAATAAGTCGTATCTTGAACTATGACACAAAAGCTGAACTATGATGGAAAACAAAATAAACTTCTGGACTTAACATTGTTTTCAGTTTTATGACAATGTATTAAATTTTGTAGAAAATGGCATCCATCAGTAAACTCTGTTGAGAAAATTAGTGATGCTCTTTATTAAGCAGCACTATCAATTACTATGTATTAAAATTATTACCATAAACAGCAATCTGAAGAATCAGTGGGTTTTGATTTAAAACCTAATGAACACCTTTGATACTTTGATTTTACAGATGACAGATATCTTTGCACTTTAGTCTATCCTACTGGCTGGCCTGAGAAAATTGCAAATCACTTGAATATAAAGAGTCTTAATACTTCTGTGAATTGAGATAACACATTTCAATACATTCCTTTTTGGATCAGATTGAATTTATATTATGTAAATCTATGGGATAATTTAATCCACGTTATTAAAAAAATTAAAATGCTTCAAAAGTTTTCATATGGTTTTGTCCAATAATCTATACAGGAATCAAAAGGAATATTCAAATTATGTGGTCAGCCTGGCAATATAGTTAAAAAAATGCAAGGCAAGGGTTAGCTACATTATGTCAAATCAGGAATTGAGAAACATCAGGTTTGTATCATTAGGAACACATTAAATTGACAGGCTATTAAGCATCTTAAGAGTACAATCAATTAAGAACACAAAAGATTATATTTAGCTGTATAAACGACTTAGTAAATCTTTATGAATACTCAAGGAGAACTGGCTGGTGCCTGAGTGATAATAAAAGAAGCACATTTGCTAAATTTTTACAGTGGCTACTTTGACTCTGTGGAGGGTCAGATAATGTAATTTCTGAATCAAGAATATAAAAATACTGTAAGGAAAAAAGGTCAAATTCTTGACATCTTGTGCAACTATCAACTAAAAGTCAACACGTATTTCTGCTGTATTACTAATTTTTAATATCAGATGAATCAAATTCTGCTGCAAATAATAACAAGTGAATAAGTAATACTGTACCACCATCCACTGATGCAAAGTGTCAGCTCATGTAAAATGTATGGTTTAGTATAACCTAAATATGCCATTCAGGTATTTTTCTCATTTGTTTGGCTTTCTAATTACATCTATTTAAGAAAGGTTGTTAGAGACTAACTCAGTTCTTAGATAAATCAAGAAAAAGTCACCTAGCTTTGTAACATCCCTCATCTATTCCCTGCTCCATCTTTTTTGGAGCATGTATTACTTGTCAGATTAGCAGATGTGAATTTTCAACTATTTTGATATCTGCTGATCTTCACACGTGTGTGTAACCTAATTAACTTCAATCAGATTACCTATGCACACCCATTTGCATTCTGCTTTGTAATATATTAATGCATAATGGGAGGGGTTTTTTAACAGAAGCATTTCCATAGAAATAAACATTTCAGTAATAGTTTCAGGAGTGATGCAAGGACTTATGAAGGCTATTAACAATAAGATGTGTTTTTTTTATGTACCAAATGCAATCATATTTGAAAAAAATGTTGAAATTAAATTTCAGGTCCTGCCATTATATATGCCTGTAATAACTGTGAAGTCATCTTAGCCTTAAATTGTCCACTCTATTATCTAAAATGCTTCCGTGTCAATTTTTGAACATTCTTAAAGTTCTTAGATACATATGCCAAACAAAGAAATGTTAATTTATACATCAGTAACTGGTTTGTGTTACTCAGCTCCAGGTGGGAAAAACAGCATCTTTATAATGGAAAACTGAGTGAGTATACAGAAAAGATGATAAACTACCAAAGAATATAGACTATACTTATACATACAAATTAAGGATTTTTTAAATGCACATTTTAATAAAAATACTGAAAAATAACAAATATACATATAGATATGGTTTTGTGTGAATTGAAAGCTCTACTTTAAAAAGAAATATCCTAAGTATTTTAAAGGTAATCTGGCAATACACCGATGATTAAAAAAATGTAAGCCATGAGCTACATTGTATTATTCTACTGGAGTGTTACTGTAGTTTCAAAATACCATTAAATCAGCACAAACCAACACTTATCATTTCCTACACATTTTTCACAGTGAGCTGCATTGTGACTATGAGGAATCTGTTAATCTGTTCTTTGCCTCACAATCCGTCAAAGTGACAGATTCATTCCATCCCTAATACATAATATCTTCATTTACTGTATGCCTTGCTGGAACTTTCTTCTTTTGCTAGCCCTAAGATTTAGAAAATAGCAAGCACATTTACAGAATGCCTTTTTCCTTCCTCCAAACCCTTCAGGCAAGCCTAGCCTGCCAAATACCATACTTCTAAAGCAGGCAGAGAGACACTCTTAAAAGGTAAATGACTTAATTGTCAATGAATTTGTAACTAAAAAAAGAGATCATAAAAAGTACAAGTGCAACTGTGCATGGAGGAGTTGAATCTTCTCCTCTTAACAGTCTTAAATTTATAAATGAACTGGCTTACGGGTGCTAGATTAGATGCAAGGATAACAAAGGAAATTAGCAAACAAGATATTTAGATAGTGGGAGGTGATACAACAAGTGTGTACAGTATAATCACACCGATTGCTATTAGCTGAAAGTTTGTTAATGCTACAGCCCATTTTTCTTTCATTATCAATGTTTGAATGATAAATTTGTGCAGATATATTTATATATATCAGTCTAAAAATATGAACGACCTGAATTTGGAGGTGTAACAGCTTAGTAATTAATATATTGTGCTACTTGGTCAATGCTTTGCAGTTAAATACATGAAACTTCTTATCATAGCTTCTCTTAAATAACAACAACATTGGAATTTACTTAAAGACTAAACCTCTAGCTCATCACTGTGCTGGCTTGCTGGCTAGACTACAGTCTAGATATTTACTAGGGATGTAAAAGAAACTAGGAGAGGAAACCAGAGGTTTATAATCTAATCTAAGTAAAAGACTAGCCCTTTCTTGTTAGTTTTGATCTATTTTTCAGAAGATCAGCTGTATACATTGGAAGAAATGAATCTGCAAAGGTGTGTTAAAATTCCTTCATATTAATCTGATCTTAAGCAAGTAAAGTCTAATAACTACATCAGTCATTGATCAGTGAATTAAACATATTTCCACATTTAATGAAGTGCCTGTTAGACAGTGTGCTTTTTAACATATTTTTTACAATTAAACACGCCATTCATTTTAAAAATTGTATTTTAATATTCCACCAGTTCAGCAACCACCTGAATCTAGCACCTCAATGAGTTTTGTTGCCACTAAAGTAATTCCTTTTCTCCACAGATAGCCACCAACAGCATCTTACTGTTCCATGTGTCCTGGGGGTAGACTGCATCCCATTTCACTTTTAATGGATGACATGGAGCCAGAGAGCTTTTAAAAATCAATGGAGAGACATGACTCGACAGAGCACTACCTTTAATTAATCAGACTTGTTAAAGGTGAAAACTACCTTTCTTTTTCTGAAAAGTAGAAAAGAAAGTATGCGAGGAAATTGGTCTTTTAGTATATTAATACAACAAATTGCACAGCATAAAGCTGGAAACTTATCACACAAATAGAGAAGTATGCCATGTCAGTTTAATTCTTCAAAAACATTATGTTTTTCCAACAAGATAAGATCCAGGAATCAAAAACAACACTTGCAGAAATGGTACTGGAATAGCAGGGAAGAGAGGTGTGGACATTTGTCTCCTTGGAAACTCAAACAGTTCTACTCTGTGAGACAATGCTGTATGCACATGTGGGATGTTGGTCAAGGAGCCTGATTTGTCTGTATTAATAAGCTTCTAGTTCAGAAGGAGGACAGAGGAATAAATATATATTTACATAGATGGAGGGCTAGTTAGTGGCAGTAAGCTTTTCTCTCCAGAAATGGGAACAATATCAACCTATCTGGAAGATTGCCTGCCCTATGAACTAAGCTAAAATCCCAAGGCTCTAGGGAGTTGTCAGAACTTGGACTCAGACCTTGGATGCTGCTTTGTGGCTGGACTGAAGTGTCTTGTCATCCCTAAACACTGGAGATTCCCTGGAAGAATACACATTGGCAAAGGGCCCTAGCAACAGTTGAAGTGAGCACTGAAGGAGAGAATGCAACGCTGTGAAGAGGGAATCCTGGCCTTGCTATAAACTAACACCCACCTCTTCCTTTCAACCTAAGAGATCTTAGAGGCATGTAAAATCTTTTCTTGCCTATTCTCCATCTCAGATATAAGCGTGGCCAGACATCTCTGAATGGCCTAGGAATATTCAGAAAAAGGGTTAAAGGGTGGAACCAGTAACAAATATCCTCAGTAAGTAGTGAAGCTACAAAAAAAAAAAAAAGAAAAAAAAAGAGAGAAACTCCCTTATATTAACACAGGTGCAGCAGCACGTTAGGAAGCATTTGCCATGTTTTAATATTCAGACACTTTGTGTATATGCTGCCACTTTTTCAGGTTCTCAGATTCCCATACAAGGGAAAGCCATTTTTTGATTATTTTAACAAGCTTTTTACATATTAGCCTCTTAGTTCTCAACAACCTTTCTGCAGCTAAGCTTTTTACCATCACGATTAAAAATGTTAACCTTTTCAATTAGATGTTTCCTGTGCTATTTGCTTCTTTTGTCATGCATATTACAGCCTGACAAATGCAGCAGAATTTGCTAATTCAGATTAACGACTGGAAGACCTATTGCAAATTACTCTATTTTGTGGATGAGTAAAGTAACTCAGCAAGTACAATGAAAAACCGAAGTACATTTTGTGATATATTGTTCTTGTTCACTTATTTTGACAACTGTTGTGTAATTTTATAACACTTGATAATGTAATATTGTCTGTTTTGCAGAAGTAATGGAGTTGTATGGCTTTGATCTGGCAATGAATCATACAAATAAATATGCTTCTTTGTTTGCAAAACTCAGCCTTTAAATTTGCTTTTTAAGTTCTTCTGCTACTTAAGCCTTTGCTTGGAAACAGGATACAAAGACCTTTTGTGTCTGAATTTCACAGATGCATGTTGAAGAAGTTCTGGGGGTAGTGCAAATAAATGTTATAGCTACAATCCTTCTTCTACTGCATCATTTTGTAGGTTGAGTTTAATCTTACTGAATCTCTCAATGGTATAGTAACACATCCATCAGCTATTGGGAAGTTTAGTTTCCATCTGAGACAGATGAGAGTACCTGAATTGCAGTCTCGAAGCTGAACATATATTTAATATTTAACATTTAATGCTTGAGAGTTTGCTGTGGAGGTGTTTTTGTGCTGGAATCATTGATGTATCATGCAAATTTTAGGTGCCACGATAACGACAACCTTTATGGCAAAAATAGGTTCTAGAAAAGACTTATCTACCAGAAACTCTTAAGGAAGTGAAAGAAATAATTCACTTACTCAAATCAATATAGAGTGGTCAGAATTATGCACAGAAAGAGGTGTTCATTATATTTAACTAATATACCAGAATTTTACCAATAATTTCAAAAATTAAAAAAACATTTAAATGAACGTGTTTGTCCATTTTATGATTAATTATCTGAACTATTGTGCATGCATAACAAAAATAAGAAAATCACCTTGTTTGGTATAGTCCTAATACAGAATATGGGTTCTGTTTCTTTTGTTGTTTTTTTTTTTTTAAGGTAAAACCTACAACTTTTTTTGAAAAGTTTATAGTTATTGTCCCCCTCAAACATGTTAATCTCCACGTCAGTGAAACATCTATTTTGTGACAATAAATTTCATAGGGACAGCAAATTCAACTTCAGTTTAACAATGATTTTCATTTGTGAATGAAAAAACTCATTCTTCAGTTTGCGACCACTGATCAATTGTCTTTCTCCTAAAACTCCTGTGTTTTATCTTGGCTTTAGTCCAAATCAGGCAGACATTTACTATCATCAAATCTCCGTGCCCACAATTCACTATGGGGACACATTTTTTTTTTTAACATGTAGAATTAAATGTCTGGGTAAGACCCAACTGAAAATTTGGCTGTGCCCATTTTGTATCAAATTACTTAAGTAAAAGATACTTCTTGTGAAAGGATACTCAATGCAATGCTGGAATATTTGTGTTCTGATTCATTGTGGGTTTGGGGGAACAGCTGTTAGAACTTCAGAGGAACAAATTTTAGTTGGTAATTTGGGAAGAGTTGAGAGTAGGATGTCAACTGAGGGTCTAGTGAGACAAACCTGATAAAACAGGTTTCAACTTATTAAAAAAACCTCTAAAAAATAGAAGAATCAGCTTTTATCAGAAATAAATTTTCTGGAGAGCATCTGTAGAAGCTCAGAAAATCTATTCATAAAATTAGGCTCAATGATTTTTTTCAGAGAGCAGCTTTACACTTTGCATTTCAGTATGGCTGAAATTCCTTTCGACTATTTACCTTCTTTCAGCATTTCCTTTAATGATACTTCCAAACCTTCTATGACACACAAGTATTTTGGGAGGACAGATGCTTACCAAGTAGGTGGAGGGTACATAGCAACTTCCAGTCCCTGCACTGGAGGAAGAAGTAACCTAGACAGTTACAGCTTCCTATTTGGAGGGAAGAGAGCAATTCTGAAGTTCGACTAGGACCACGCAGTGGGAATTGTATAGCTAAGCCTGGAAACACTGCACATCATCTTGCTCATCTGGCTCTGTAGCCTCTGCAGTCAGCCTGCCTCCTTTCATTAACTGGTTCTACACCTTGCAAAGCAGCATGATGTGGAGGTGATTTGTATTGCAGAAGCAATATTCTTGGCAGACTTACGACTTTTACCCAGTGGAACCAATGGAAAATGAGTCTAGCTGGGTCTTTTTATTGACTGCATTCCATTATCTTCACAGGTGCTTTCTTTCCTGGCTTGTTCTTTTATCTTATTATGGACAGAAGAGCCATTTACTGGACAATAGCTTCTACATTGCTCGCTTTTCATTTCCCAGAAAATATCACTACTACACTCTTTAAAGTTACTTGAGACCTGTCAAATTCTTTATCACTCTTTACAACGAACTATTTGTTGTTTCAGTAAGTGAAACGTTTCACGTAACTGACCTCATGCCATGGCATTAATACCCACTCATCTACATACAATATATCAAATTTTCAAATATTCTTTGTGTTCCCCTTCATAGCTACACTAGGCTTACAAAGATTTAAACATTTAAACATTTGCTCATAATATGACTTCTTAAAATTTGCTTTAAAAACAGCTTAGGAACTAAGTTAAAGAATTACCATTAATTTTATCTCCCTTTCATTTAGCTACACACCCTCTGTGAAAAACATTGCAGAGTTTTCCATTAGAAATGAAAGGTAATGATGTGAATAATAGTATCCAAGTCCCATCATCTCCAGTTTTTATATGATGATGCAAACTGACCTCATAATTTTGTCATCTTCTGTATTTACAGCCCAATAATGCTTTTCTGGCACTCCACGAGGGCTACTGAATTTATGAGGCACTTGCAAGTCAGGTGTTTTATGAACACTTTGCCTGCATTTCTCGAAAATGACTTCTCAAGAAATTTAAGTCTACTGTGTGTATTGGATTAAAATAGCATAAGAACTAAGTCGTAATTTATACTATTTTGTTTTAAATTTTATTGTATTGAAATACAAGTTTCCGGTGTTGATCACGTTAACTTGATATGATGCAATACTTTATTTTTACAGATAATGGTGTTTATTCTCTTTTTCAGTATATAAAATGTACCAAGTACCAAACTGCTTTAGCACATGCAGAAAAATAACTTAATAAAACCTGATTCAACCAATGTATGAGCAAAAAGACAAGCAATGCTTGCACTAAAATAAAGGCAACTCTCTAATGACATCAGAATTATGAAACTGATTCTGGAATAAAAAGTCCTCCACAAAGTGTTAGTCACAAGGTCACAAGGTACCTGGTATGTTATTCTGTGCACTATAGTCAAGTGCCTCCATCCACTTCATCCATTGTAGGAATTCATGAGGACAGAGATAGTTCTTTTGATAACCAGCACTGAAGGCAGAGAGGTTTCTAGACCAACATGAGCACTTTAATTTACAGGTGAAAGGGAACAGAAATCCAGGATTATACTTTAACTCTAGTAACATATTGTGTGTGCACTAGGAAAGATATAGCTGCATGTTGCAATAACTGAGGCATCTGGGTGAACTTGCACAGAAAGCTTCATAGTGTTCACTTCATAAAATCAAACAAGAAGATAATAATCTGGATGGGAAGTGGGACAAGTAACTGAAAACATCTGTGTGAGGAGAAACGCATAGTATCCTGCATGACTGTCTGGCTGGGTGTTATCATAAAACATTTCAGACTGTTGGTAAAAGATAAAGATGTTGTAGCTGACATGTCTGCTCTCCTATCCCTCACAACACACACACATTGCACAGTTAAAACTTGGACAAGCAAAATCCACATTAATCACATCAAGTGAAAGTGAAACAGAACTACTTTTTAAAATAAGTGCACCTCTTGTTCAGGCTGTTAAAAATCGATGGAGTGATGTTGGGGCTTTACAAGTACAAGGCAGTTCTGAAACTGGACAATTAATTTTGATAGTCTAAGTTTGATTATTTCTCCTTTGTCACCATCCCCCCTTGTCTAGGAATCGCCACCTTACCTGATATTAAAGTCACAGGCATTTTGTTGCTGATTCCAAACAAAACAGCTCAAGCTAAAAATTTGACAGTCAAAATATGTTGTAGACAGGATCCCTTTGAATTATCCCACAGCATTTTAGCACCCTCTCCTGACTGGGCTACTATCTAAATAAGTAACATTAAAATCTTTTGTAACAAATTGATTCCCTGATACCTACAGTCATGTAGAGAATTCTAGTTCTAAGCCTTCAAAACAGAGAGGGAGAAAGAAATAAATGAGAATGTATACGAGTCTGATGAGGGAGATGTGGTGAATCACACATCAAAGCAGGTGTGGGAGCAAGGCCTGTGATCATGACTTTAAATACACAGTGGCACATCCAAAACATGCAGAATTCAGTTCTGCATTCCAGGACAACACAGACATACTACAGACAGTCTCTAAAATGAGCAACAGTAAAGCCCTCTGAGGCTGCAATTGAAAAGAGATTTAAGATTAAATCAAAAGAATGTCACATTTAATATTCAGAAAGGTCTAACTGAATCCTTACTGCCTTGGCTATAAATGCAATCTTACCGTGGGTTAGAATGTGAAAGTGGGCTCATTTCTTTCTGATAGTGATGCTCCTGCCTGATGGGCTATGGAAAACAAAACATAACAGTGAGAAAATAACTCTGCAAATATTCTTTCAGAATGTCCAGAAGTATGTAAGAGATCTTTCACGAGCATCCACATTTGCAGCTTCTGGTATTAGAATTTTACATTCTTTTTTCCTTATCTCTGACATTTAAAAGGGATAGTTGGATCTTAACTGTGCAAAAGTACAACTGAACAGATGGTTCTTGTCTGGGCAGAAATACATATGAGTTAAGGACTGGACCACATGGGCACTTCTCTCCTGCCTGTGAGAGTGTTAGGACAGAGTCAGGAAACACTAGAGACAGAAGGGTGGCAATGTCTTGTCTGACAGAAAAACCTGGACTGTATGTGTTTAAGAAGCATGGTGCAGGGGCTGTTAGTAGGGTCTGTGCAGAACCAACCATCCTTAAGACTAGACAACACTGAGCCAGAGCTAATAGGGCTGGCAGGCATGGTTCCTTTAGATGTCCTTTCCAACCATGACAATTCTGTGATTCCATGATTCCTCTCTCCTGAGAAGCAGCACTAGCAGTAATTTTAGCAGTTCTAAAAGAAGATTGCTGAAGCACATATGCTTCTCTATGACATTGCCAATTTGAAACCTGGATGAAGCTGTTCATGAATGGTGGACTGTGGGAATATTCACACAAAAGTCTTCAAACCTTCTCTACCCACTGTAAGACTGTACCCCAAAGGTTTTCAAATGCACTTGGTTTGTGGCATTAAAACCAGTTATTTGCAAGAATAACATTCATAAACTGGTCTAAAAATTCAAGAATTCTAAAATTCAGAAACACATTTCCTCTTAGGATTTATGTAGTGCTTCCAGAAGATACCCCCCTGCCACTATCACACACCTCAAAAGTAGTTCCAAACAAATCACTGAAGCAACTGCAAAAGAAATGAAAATACAACCATACTTTAACAATACTTGTACAGTTTAGTGCATGAAATGCTAAAAATAAATACTAAGTGTTATGAAACTAATTTTTTTTTTTTTTAGATAAATCACTATAAAAATGAGTATGTTCTCATGGTTTCAGGAAGTGGAGAAGGATGTTGTAAAATATATGTTCAGGCTGAATGGCATCCTAATTACTGCCAATATGAGTCACTGCCTGGTGGTGGATAGTGAAGTTCCCAAATTCTGGCTAGTGGAAGACCGAGGATGAGACAGAAAGAGCATCAGTCAGTCTATGAACCAGAATATCTGTCTAAATAATTTTAGTCTCATTTCATAGTAAAGAATAGTCTGCCTCAGTTTTGCAATTTGACTTGATGTGAACAGATCCCTCCAGGGGTTGTCAAACGGAGCTCTCGGTTGGAATAATTCTGGGTTTAAATATCACTTCTCATGTCTGTCAGACTTGAGTGCTGCCAGACCCTTTTTCTGTTATGTGGCCTTCTTTTCTGAAACATCACAAAGGAAGTCAGAAGATCTTCCACAAATCAGGTATGAAACCTGGAAGTACTCTTTCAATTATTTTGCAGACCAAGGCTTATGTGGCTGAATTTATATTCGGGAAGTTGCTTGGGGAACAAATAATCTTTCTTGTCTGTGAGTACTCCTTACTTAAAAGACAGGTCTTAGTGGTGAGAATATTTTGGAGTCACCTAATAGAGAATTACAGAATCACAGGATCACCAAGGCTGGAAAAGACCTTTAAGATCATCAAGTCCAGCCTATGACCAACACCACCACACCATCTAGACTATGTCACTGAGTACCACATCCAGATTTTCCTTGAACACATCCAGGGACGGCGCCTCCACCACTTCCCTGGGCAGTCCATTCCAATGTCTAATCACCCTCTCCGTGAGGAAGTGCTTCCTAATATCCAACATAAACCTCCCCTGGAGCAGCTTCAGGCTGTGCCCTCTTGTCACTAGTTGCCTGGGAGAAGGCAACTTGCCCATTCCCCACCTGACTACAACCTCCCTTCAGGTAGTTGAAGAGAGTGATAAGGTCCCCCCTGAGTCTCCTCTTCTCCAGGCTAAACAACCCCAGCTCCCTCAGCCTATCCCTGTAAGACTTTCCCTCTAGTCCCTTCACCAGCCTTGTTAATTATACCACTACAAGCTTTTAGGATGTATGAGCGAGCAATCTAGGTGAATTTTCCTTCCCTTTTGCATTTCTGACTGCAAATTGGGGACTACATGCAATGAGATGTCCTGAATTGTCCTCTATAAGACCTTTCTCCAGAATATTGTGCTATATCTGAAGTGGTCTCTGAAATGTGGAGACAGGTATCCAAGAAGCTGAATGGGCCAGTTCCCTGACAGGGCAGGAAGGTCTCACTCGAGCTCTAGAATAAAGCAGGGCAATTAAGGAGAAATATTTTGTAAGGTTTGCAAATTTTCTTGGACAATGTGTATGTGTGTGGGTAGAAACATCATGTTATACTCGCAATATATAGAACTGTCTCTTTCACATTGTTGCAAAGCTATCATGGAATGTCATAGACCTAAAGATTTAAGAAAACATTCAGGTAAGACAAGGTGAAATAAAGTCTTCTAAACTGTTTAGTTCTGCATATTATTGATTTGGAACTGTGCTCCACACACATTTTACAAGCGTTTGTAATTCTCCTTCAGAGTAAGTCCAGTTAAAAATAGAAGTTTTAAACATTTATATAAATTTATATCATATATCCTGGGTAATGTATAATATTCAAAGCTATTTTATTCCTTTTTGGCTGGCACAGTTTACAGCAGCTGCTAAACAACTTACACTTCAACCATTTCTCCTGACAGCATATATTCAGTTCTTGGTAAACTATTGTAGGATAGAAAGTACACTAGTAGTATAACTGCTTTATAGTTGCTTAAGAACATCTGTTCTAACTGCAGCTTAGCAATATGATTGATCTCAGTGCCTGTACATTCAGAAGAATGTCAAGTTTCTTAGATTCAGAGTCAGTAACATCAGAGTTTTCAATTAATCTGGAAATCAGACTAACAATGGCAAGTGATGAAAAAAATAAAGTCCCTAAAAATGTGTTTTATGTATAAAATATTACTTTCTAAGTTTACTATCCCACATGATTATATCCTGCCCTGCCTTGCAAACCATCATAGGTACTTAAAAAGGAAAGATACACCAAAAAACTGCCTTCTGGTGGTGCTGTTGCCATAGATTCCACTAAGGAACAAAAACGTGGTATAAAATGAACAAAAATTTGGAATTAAAAACACTTCTTTCTTATCATTGAAGAGTATCAGAGTAAGCAATAGATACCACTGTTTTAAATAATCATAAAGATTCTTGGAAAGACATATAAGTATGAACATTTAATCATGAAAATGTAGTAATTTAATTTCAAACTGTCCTTAATTTCTCAAACTACAATATGAGGATTATTTCTCTCTCTTTTCTTTATACTGCACTGCTAAAATAATCTGCCTGAGCAACTGAAAGATGGCTACAGATATATATAAATTTTTCTGCAGTTTGTACATCTAATTTTGGAAGGATTGTTCATTTGCAAATTCTCTTGACAACTCAAATGATGGTACTAAAGATCAGTAACATTAAAAAATCGCTTCTATTCTACATGTATATTTTTAAAATTATATAAATAAGGAATAAATATACATATAAGGAACACTTGGTAAAAACTGGAAGCTGAAGAATGATGACTTTACTCATGCTAGGTCTTACAGCAAGACCATAGCAGAAGACTGAAATCCAGAGGAAGCCACATTTGAACACATTCTGATCACTTTAACTGGGCTGTATTTTGATCTCTCAGTTATACAGACTGCCTGTGCATCCAGCAACACACTTACTGCACATGTGAATGCTAGGTGTGGGGATTCACTGAAAGCAGCTGTAGGAAATTATCTGACAGATTTATTGATTTGGAAGCCAGAGAGAGGAACTAGATCGACTCACGACTGTATGTCTATCACAGGCTATTGAACTGTAGATCACCAATAGAAACCACAGAGCAACATCAGATCTAGAACTGAATGAACTGTGAAGTGTGTCCCTCTGAATATGCTCTACTCACAGATAATTCCCTCCTGATTGCTTTTTATATGTCAAGTGACCAGTTCTAACTTCATTCCAGGTGTGCTTTATCAATATTGTATGCTGCTCATTTTTAAACAAACACGCCCAATGCAGCATTTTGCATCGAAGCCAATTGTAACTTCATCAATCACATTAGATATTTTGAACAGGACATATTTTCTACAAAACCATCTTGACTATCATTTAAGCATATTCCCACCCTTTAAATCTCTGTTAACTGAATCCCATGCCAGATTTTTCACTGTTTTAACAATTCTATCAGACTAACTGGCCTACATTAACTTTTTCATTTCAGCTACCCATTTGAATATTAGCACAGTCTCACTACTCTCAAAGCCTTCTGAAATGTAAGCATATCAAGATGCACTGAATTTAACACCAGCATACCCAAAATGCCTCCTACTACTCTTTTAAAAGCTTCTGTGTTAACAGAACTTGGGGTGATTAAATTATCACCTTTCCTAATAAATGTTTATAACTTTCTTAGATACTAAAGGTCTAGAAAATGAATTATCACCCACACATGAACACTGAATTTTCCCAAATACTGGAACACAATTACATCAAGCACTGTTTAACACACGAGTCCATACTCCAAAAAACTTGCACTACATGTGTGAATAACTGGTGCAGTGGCAGCCATCTCAGAAAGAAAATATTAACTGAATCAATAGATCCTGTGGACTAACACATATTGTACTGGCACACAGTGTTTCTGCATAAAGGCAGAGGCATTTGGGTAGGCAGGACTGCCCAAGCTGAATTTCAGCAGTCTTTGTTTTAGCAAGGGACTGTGTGGTTAGTCCTTACCCAAGAGAAAGATTAGGTTTGCTTTCTAATTTACCTCTTCCAGAAATGAGGTTCTTGCCTTCTAAATTTAAAGACCTCAATGCCCTCCTTGCAAAACACAGAGAAACCTGACAAGCTGTATGTGGAAGACAAATCCACTCTTCAGTCACTTGAATGAAATTTAAAAAACTTCTCAAAGACAAGTGTGTTCCCTTTCACACTTGATTTACATAGAGGAAGATGGCCACAAAGGACTAATATGAAAAACTACAGCTCTATGAAATTACAATTTAAATTACTAACCTATTATATCTTAACACTCTTTAGACTGATGCTATTAGTCTGAAGCTACAGAAGCAGATCCAGGCAGTAGGATCTAAGAGCTGCCTTTGCAATCACATTGTGCTTCACTGAATACTGGAGCAGTACACTTTATTTTAAAAGTTCATTTTGTTTTAGTAATGTAATTGGTATTAACCAAACCTGACATGTCTAAACACTCTTATCAAATTCCTTATAATTGCAGTACTGAAAAATTAATAAGACTGCTATTCTTTTTATTTGAGTCCCAATTGTCCAGTCTTGCAGACCTACACTGTGTTTGAGTCTGTCCAGTGAGAACTGAGAAAATGCACTGGAAATGTGAGAAACCAACTAAATGTGTAATGTTGATGTTCCTCAAATAGTCAAAACCAACTAATGTTTCTCTGATATCCTGTAACATACTGCTCTGTAAACCAAGTTCTTAACTGAACAATTACCCACTACTCAATGCACCTCTTCTCATTAGATACCTTCATTTACCAGAGTACCACAACCCCAATGCTGTGTTGATCATTCACTATAGAAGATGGCTACTACAGGCCCTATAGATCCTTGGAGGTAATTTGCACCCTACAGTTTAGAGTATTTATCCCACAACAGCAGTGTTTACTCTTCTAATGTTGGATCTGCCTCTGAGAGTTGGGTTGTGCGCTTTACTTAAGCCACATTCATTGTTTGTTATTGTTTCACCTGTAAGTAAGAACTCTGTTGCTGAGAGATAAACAGAGTACGAAGTTATCTAGCTTTACAGCAGTTCCCACAAATACCTTTATATAATTGCTGAAATGTTCTGTTATTTCATAGATTCAATGCTCTTTGGTGAACTGTGACAAATGCTCTGCTTCTTGCAGCAGCACTCTGACACACAGTGCAGCCGTGTGTGATTTTGTACCCCTTTGTGCCAGGACAAATCACAATATAAGGTGTGAAATACAGAAGAATCACATAGTAAGTGCTCAGAACTACTGCAGATTTTTGCTGCTGTTCTCCTGCTTCAGCTCTTTGGGCAGCTAGCTTTTCAGTAATGAGACTTTATCCTTGTAAGAAGCAATTATTTTCTATTACTCACACTGTAATGCAGTTGCTGACTGGTATTTCTGGGTTTCATTAATTTTAGAACTACTTTTTAGTACTATATCACACACCTACAGGTTGCCAGCCACTATTTTGACAAGCTGTCCAGCCTACATGATTATTCAGGATTCTAGGAAGGAATATATGTAATAGATGTGCTCTTTGTCCATGGTAGTACTACAGAACCTGCTGGAGGTGCATGTGTTTTGGTTGTATGTTTTACTTGATAAGTTCTAAAAAACGTTTGGTAGCAATACCTTAAATTTCAAAGCTACTCAAATTTCAATATTCAAGACCCCTGAGTCTCAAATTTGATAGAAACTATAGAGAAAATTGAGATACAGAGAAATATATAGAGAAAACACTACGGTTTTAGACTTACTGGTGGGAAACAAGAGTTCCAGGTTGCTGTATCATCACTGCTTGTACTTATGCTGACATTGCAGTTGTCTATCTGGGATGCACTCAGCCCATGGGAGATCTCAGTATCCCTTAATTCTTCATTTTCTTGTCTCTTCATGCTAGCCAGCATCTGTAGCTCAGATGAACTCAGTCCGTTTGACTGGTAGTTTTTCCAGTCATACTCCTGTGAAACAAAATGGGAAAGTCAACAATATAGACAGGATGATAGAACAGAATATATGAATGAAACAGACACCTCGGAGGATCTCTTGGTGAATCTTCAAGAAGCTACAACACTCGAAGAGGAACAAATGTTTACTAGAAAAGATTAGTTATCAGATTTCTGTTCAGCTACGAAGATTAAGCATATTTACACCAAATTACAGGAAGGAAGAAGAACACAAACACTGTTATGGACTGCAGTTTGGAGCCAGGATGTTTGATGAAGTTGCTGTTCCACTGCAATTAAAAATAGAAGATAAAAGCAGGCTTTCAGAAGTTCAAAAATCCAGCAGCTAAAATTGCTGAAGCATTAAATGCAAATCTTGAAATAAACCAAATCACACAGTTATCGTAGTATCATAAAGACCATCAACATAACATTTAGCTATTTGTCAAGCACAGCATAAAATTTCTTTAGAAAGCTACACATCAGCACTAGATTTTAAAAGTTATTTAGTAACTTGCTAGCATATAAATTTAAAAATAAGCATAATGGTATTTTAATTTATTTTAAGAATAATTGGCTGAATTGTTAATGTAATTATAATTGTTATATCAAACTTGATCCTCAGGCCAAAAGCTAAAAGCATATCTTAACTCATGAACATATGCAAGTGATTAATAAAATATTATAAAGGTTCAATTATTCAGCTGCACAGAGGCACGGTGCATACAGCCCTCAAAAGATGTTATCCATTGGTCATTGATTTCCTCATTTTAAGGAAAAAAGATATGTATATATCCTAGATTTTCATGTATATTGCTTAGTACTTCACACGTCAAGAGCTCACTTTCACTAGGAAGTCACCACTACTGAAAAAGAAGGTTATTTTCAGGGACACACAGTAATTTTTTCAGTTTTAGGAAGTTCCATGTACCTTAATCAAACTGTATTTTCTGGG
Organism: Hemiprocne comata; assembly: GCA_020745705.1. Lineage (NCBI taxonomy): Eukaryota > Metazoa > Chordata > Aves > Apodiformes > Apodidae > Hemiprocne > Hemiprocne comata. The sequence continues at coordinate 15,645,966 of CM036595.1, forward strand.
AATCAGAAAAGAACTGTCCATCTGATCCCCTTTCCTGCCAGCTTTTTTTGTACTTGGCCTGAGAACTGGTCAAAATCAAAATTAGGACAGAAAGAACTAAGAAAACCACCTTTGATGGGAAGTGTGCCTGCAAGCTGACAATCAGCAGGTGAAACAGGATTTATGGCTGAAGGGCACTTACGCAGAAACAGCTGCATGTGCAAGTATGCAAATCTTACTGAAAAAAACCCAATTAATCCTAAAACCTATTGCAAACATTTTAGATTTTTTGCTATGTATCTCAAATTCTTAAGTCTCATCCATCCAACCTGGCCTTAAACACCTCCAGGGATAGGTCTTCCACAACCTCCCTGGACAACTTATTCCAGCACCTTATTACCCTCATGGTGAAGAATTTCTTCCTGACGTCTAACCTAAAACTTCCCTCTTTCAGTTTAAAAGCCAAACATCTTTGTAAAGATTTTTTCCTAAGGAATCACCTCAAGGTTGCTACCTTTTTGGCACAGATAAATGTAGTCTGCCATTTTGTACAAGGTGTAAGAAGATGACAGAAGCTATTAGCACAGCTGCCACCCCTTTTTTACTTCTGGCTTGTGAGGCCTAATCTTCATTCCTGAATAGTGTGATTATTACTACCATTTTTAATCCTAAAATAATCCCTGATGCTTTGTACAGAACCTTACTGAATGTCCATTACTAGCTCTGTTATTTGTTCACTTCATAAAAAGTTTGCTGGAAAGCCTGCTTTGATCTGATGTGTTAGTGTTCTACCAGATCTACAGCTTCTCTAACTTCTATTGATCTTACTGAAGCTCCTGATTTCCTGTTTATTTTCCTATATAGAAGCCTTCTGCATCTATTTGGTTCTTATAAGAGTAGCTTTGGCTTGTCCTTCTTACCACATGTAAGAAGCAATTGGCATGTTGGCATTAAAATGACAGCATGAACCAGTGCTATGCAGAATAAAAGCACTGAGCATCAAACCAACATTTTTCTCATTCTCTTTTTAATACAGGCAAAATATTGCCAAACCCTCCTCGTCTTTTCCTTTACTTCTATGAAGAAAGACACACAGATTTTTGGAATTCTTACAAAATAATTCAAAATACTGGTTATTTTTTCCCCCACCTTATTTTGAAGTGTCATTGTGTGTTCTTTTCCTGCAATGGTCTCACCCTAGAAATTCCATGCTCATATAGGAGAATAGATGTAATGACAGTTTTCTGTGTTAAACATCCTGTACAACAAACTTCTTGTAATAAAGCAGAAATAGTTTGGACTATTTATTCTGTAGCTTCAGATGACTGCTACAAAAAAGCCTCTTCACAAAATTTGTATTGTCTTAGCCAGTTTTCAAAGGGAGAATTTGAAAATTGAATTTGAGATTAAGTTTACTTGTAATTTAGGAGAAACTTTTGATGTAAGCAGTAATTTTGCAATACTTGTAAATTTGTCTAAAATTAGTGTTTCTTTTAGTAATTAAAAGCTTATCTTGCCTTTTTGCATATCCTCTCCTTATAATAAAGTATTTTTAATAAGCGATTAAAACTTTTGCTAGATTGACAAAACCTGCTGTTTAAAGGGATTTTTTTTCATCTATAATGACATTTGCATTCTTCTAGGTTCAAATGATTTATTCAGAATTGTTTGAATGTAGTTATACGTGCGGAAAACTTTAATTACCAGCTATCTACATGCTTGCAATATTACCCAGAGGGCTGTACTTCTTTCTTAATTAAAAATATTTGAACTTCATAATAGAGAACTCTATTAAAACATGAATAAAACATTGCAAGCAACCAGGTCCTTAAAATGTACCAAGTAGTTAGCAAATCGATTGCAGAAAGAGCTAGTTAAGTATTTTTTTTCTTTTCCAGACCTTCACATGAGCAGATTAGATGAGAGTACTTCTCTATAAACTCTCAGTCTAATAACCTTCTCATATGAAACTATACTTTCCTACATAATTCTTAAAACAATGAACAGTGTCTCAAAACAGAAATACAACAATTACATGCCCACAGCCAACAAAAAACTCCAGTGTTGTCTCACTGCAGTTAAAAATTATGTCAGCACTTCTTTTCTACCATCTCTGAAATTCACTGGCACAGGGCAAAGGCCATTTAGATACAAAAACCAACTGCACCTTTCACTGAAGAAGTTGCTACACTAAGGAAGGGAGGAAGGGAGCCTTCCTTCCTGCTGGAAGGGAGCCTGCAGGCCATGCTGGTGAGGTATGGCTGGATGCTTGCTCTGTCCTTGCACTGGATTTTTTTCCCTAGCCATCTACGACTGTCCACTGCTGGCCAAAAATGCTGGTTATTTACATGTTTGGTCTCATAGGATATTAGCTGACAGCTGAAAAAAAGATCCCCGAGGAAAAAGTTTGGCCTGTTCCACTCTCAGATGCTTAGGAATAAATCTAATCTGTTCATAACACATTTAGGGAAGAGGTCACATGCTAAAAGATACGGATCTGCAGTATTTCTAAGCCCCAGAGAATTCTATCAATCAAAACCATGGAACAGTAAAATACTGTGTCATTTGTGGTTTACAAAACACACTTGCTTCTTAAGCTCCAATTCCTGATTCAAAGCAGAATTTAAGGCACGTAATTGTAAGATGAAACACAAGAATGAACTATCAGGAAATATGTAAGAACATAATTAGCTTCAGACAACGTTGTTCTTCAAATTACTGCATGTTTCCATAAGGAGGATCCAAGAATAATAATAAAAAAAACTGGACTAAAACAACACTTCAGTGAATGTAACAATTCCCCTAATAGCTGAGCAATTTAGCCTATGACACAGCCTTGTAGCTGGCTCTCAATCACATAATTCATTATTTTTCAGGGCTGTTGCAGAGAGACTATGAAGTACCTAGATTAATACTCTTTCTGGGGTCACTCATTAATATGTCAATTCAAAGTCTTCCTTCAATACAAAGTTTTCCTTTGTAATCTTTCAGCCCAAAACTACTTTCTAACTCGCATATTTCCAAAATGTGAGTTGCTCAGTAACACCTCTTTTTATCTACAAACCTCTGTGATTTCAGTTTTATTTGGAGTACTATTTTGTATGCCACAAAAAAACTATTAAACCAACTTTCAACAGACTGAACTTAGTAAATATTGCTATGATGAAACCAGAATGTATCTAGATGAAAGATGTATTATTTCCCACTTAATGCAAATGGGTGTATCTAATATAGCTTTCTCTGTACAATCTAATAATATAATTTCAAAGTAAAAAATCACTTACACAAGTCTGTGTTGTCAGACATGAATTTTCTCTTAAGATTTTCTTCAGAGACTTTTTACTGATGGATCTGTTTAATTGGTCAGAAACTCCTTCATATCTTTCAGTTTTTTCAGATCGATTTGGAGTAACTTTAAAATATGCTGATTTACTTCGAGTTGGAGAAAGAGAAAGGGTAGGTTTTAAGCTTCTCTGAGAAACAGCAGAAGCTGTTTTTCTCTCAGTGGAACTCTGTGGTTTCGGTAAGATGGTCTCTTGGAGGTTATGTTTGCTGTGTCCCTTATTCTTCCAGTATTCATTTCTCCATGACATCCTCTTTATTGGGATCTCTCTAGAAACTGCTGAATCAGATGTTCCTTCCCTGCTGAGGCTGATCTCAAGGTTCTCAATACCCTGGGTGAATTCATTGTTATCGTCCTAAATTCAGCAAAGAAAGCAAGAGCAATTGCCCATCATCATCAGACAATAGAGTTTTCCATAACTTTAACATTTCAAAATGGCTCTTAAACTTCTACTGCCCAATTCTAAATTTGCAAGGATCCTGAAAATCAGCTGCTCTTCCTGGAAACTCCACTCAGTAAACATCTTCTTACATCTCAAGTAGTGAAAAGTAGAAAGTAGAAAATGGAGGAAGGGGAGACAAGGTTATACTTTTCAAAATGTCAGCCCAAATCTAGAATGCTGGTAAATTCTCAAACCTCTGTTATATGATAATCACCATTCAATAAAATTTATTACAACTGTGAATCAAAAGTAAGCAAAAAGTCCATGCAATGATGACTTCCATTGAGTTGTTAATAATCCATATTTTCACATTGCATCTTTACCTTAAATGTAGAAGAAATAACTCCTGCTAATATCACTTTGCTACCTCTGGTAATATCTTTGAATACCATATCCAGTACCATTAGAATGTCATTTAAGAATTTTGGAGGTTCAGTTTGTTAACCTTATATTCATGCTTCTAACAACATCTCTGCAAAATATCCCGTGAACCAAGTGTGTGATGTTCACTCATTTCCCATCTCAACAGCAAGTCTGAGCACATGGAAAGAAAAAAACAGGGAAGCACATCTAGTGTTTGCTCAGTGTTCTTATTCTCAAGGAATAAAGTATGTGAGAGGCCTCATCTTCATCTCATCATGCTGGTCCTCTGCCATATGCTACCACACTGGATGGGAGGCAGTATATATTGCAAGACCAAATAAGTCATTGAAATATCATCATCCAAGTGCCTCCCGTAGCCAAGGTGCTGTCCTACAGCAAATGAAAGCAATCCAGGTTTGTTACTGACTTTCAGGGAGCCCAGGGCTGGACTGCACAGAATGAAGCACATATTTAAGAAAATAAACCCTCAGTTTTATTAATCATACAGCTTTTGGAAGTTTATAGTTTTATTCCCCCACTTCATTTCCCTTATTTCCTTGAAACACAAATCTGTATTTCCCTCTTTTTAATGTATTTTTATTTGCCATAAGTGATCTTAAAACCTGTGCTGGAAACCCATATTAAGTGAGGTTAGCTTAACATGGACGGTTACTACAGAAAACACTGTACTTTCCCCCCACACATTAGAGATCAATGGATGACTTTGATTTTTCTGAAGCTTAAATCCCTCCCACCTTTCCATGTCTCTTCAGCCACACTGTCGAGGTTTAACACTGGGTTACATATTTAGGTTCTAGAATAATCTGTTAAATACTGTATCACAAAATGGTGCCAGAAACATCAATAAAGTTTGCTCAATTAACGACAGTGCAGCATATGGAAAGTGAAGATGAGAATGATTTTCCTGAGAAATGAGCACTTCTACTGATGTATTCCTTAAAAGGACATGCAGATGGGCAGTTCTGGATACATAAACTGATTGCTCTTGCTGGGTTGTAATTTTAAGATCATTCTAATGACTCTAAAGGGCCACCTACTAGGAGCAGATGGGCTACAGTCCCTTTGCACACTGAGTTTTAATACTGAGGTATCCGAGTGAAATTATCTATCAGCCTTTGTAAGGGTACAATGTCATATTTAATTTTATTTCTTTATGCTTTGAATCGTAAAGGGACAGAAAAATTTTCAGTTTCTACATTGAAGGCTTCACTGATGAACCTGCCTGTTCAACTTAAAAGAGCATTTTTGATAGCACTGCGTGACATGTGGTCACACCTGCCACAGTCACACAACTCCTGCAGTCAGCAAGTTCTTGGTTTTGCTCTGGGTTTGACAGAATCCGTAAATCCTGCCACGACAAGTTTAATTAAACAAATTCTCTGACAGAAATTTGAGCTGAAAGCATGGACACTCATATAATTACAAACTAAGTCACTTGCTGGTGAATGGTTCCAAGAGAAGAAGCAATTTTTATCCTTTACTGATTATTTGACTCTTGATAATTGAATAACAGCATTGAACTATTTCAGTATCTAATTAGTAACCACTAGAGGGAATTTATAAACACTTGCTGTTTTCAGTTTGCAGGCTGAAACATTTCCTCCCCAAAAGACAAAAGGTACCTAAACTGTGGAATTCCAGCACAGTTATTGTTCACATCTTAAGGCTGTTGGTGTATGCAACAGAGAGAGCCAATGGTCACTTATCTGACATTTATCCTGATGCACAACCTCCCATAGGTTACAATTAACTAAATATTTTTGTAGATACTATTGATTTTCAAATGATTTAATTAAAAAATAGGTAATTCTCCTGACTTCAAATGTAGACTAGGATGAAATTGCAATTTATCATAGAATCATGGAACAGTTTGGGTTGGAAAGGACCTTGAAGATCATCTAGTTCCAATCCCCTTGCATGGGCAGGGACACCTTCCACTAGACCAGGATGCTCAAAGCCCCATCCAACCTGGCCTTGAACACTTCCAGGGATGGGGCAGCCACAACCTCCCTGGGCAACCTGTTCCAGTGTCTCAACACCCTCACAGTAAAGAATTTCCTCCTAATGTCTAACATAAATCTCCCCTCTTCCAGTTTAAAACCATTACTCCTTGTACACACCCTGGTTAAAAGCCCCTCCCCAGCTTTCCTGTAGCCCCTTCAGGTACTGGAAGGCCATTGTAAGGTCTCCTTGGAGCCTTCTCTTCTCCAGGCTGAACAGCCCCAATTGTCTTAATTCATGGTGTAGTGACATAAAAAACCTAAGGAAATCTTTTAGAACTTCTACTGGTCTGCAAAGATACCTTAAGTGAAAAACGAAAATATATATTTTGCTTAAGTTTCACTTATATTTTCCACAAGAAAGGCATTTTATGCTCACATGCAATGATTTAAATTTTAGGTTGAGATATTTATCTTATTTCATGTAGTTCAAGAGTATGGACCTATCCATGTCTGTTACACACAAACATCATGTATTTGTATTTAAAAGAAAGCTTCAATACAATGATGAGAAACAACAATAGAGTGAAAACTTGTAACAATGCAGCTTATTTCAGCATGTAAGACTAACATGTTTTTAAAAAGCACTGCAAGATCAAGCATAACTTAGTCAATGAAATATTTTGTCACGTAAGTGAAGTAAACTGGGAAACATGTTCTGGTTGGGCTAAGGAATTTTGCTAGTTTTGCAAAGATACCTCAAACTGTGCTGAAATCGATACTATTAAGTCATCAGGCATATAGTCACCTATCACAACTTTTCCAGGATCCTCTTTCCTGTATTTTCAGTGTTTGTAATCTGAATAGTAAATGTGTATCCAGCCTATCACTATAAAGCTGAATTCAAGAAGCAATACAGAATGGATCTGTACAAGGAAGAGAACGAATATGGGCAAAATATGACTGCTAAGTAATTTGTTGGTTCAATGACTTCTTTCACATGAAAGAAAGGCTTAACTATGAATTACTAATATCATAATTAGACAGAAAAAACCCTCTTGATAATCTGTTAGCACGCTTTAGATGTTTAATGTAATTATCTTTTAGCTTTGTAAGTCTAATGCATCTCCTGCTGCAGTGCTGATACTACTTAATGCAGTTTGCACCCAAAGATAATGAATGAAACAAAGGCTGTTCCCCAGCACACCTCTGACACACAGACAAAGCCAAGATTTTCATTTATATAATTTCTTAAATATTTTTAAAGGAGATAAGGATCTTCTAGAGGGCTGATGCAAGAGTGGCTGACAGAATGGCCATTGATGTTGTGCCCCAGAGCTGTCGTGCTGTGAAGGGAGGAGGACCTGGCTGCTGCTTCTCTCCGTGTGCTCCACGCTGCATCTCTGGGGAAGGACAATGGCCTGGGAGGTCAGCTGTCCTCTCCAATAAAGGATTAATGATTAACTTCTGTTTTTTGATTCATTTATATAGATCTGTCTTGTTCATGATTTATCACTTAAGCATGCCATATACACTTGATTTTCACTCATTTATCACAGCATGGCCTTCCCTGGTTGCTACCTTTTCCGAAATTTTCATTTGCCATTTTCACACTGCTTTGGAGACATACCTTTACAAGGGACTTTAAAACCTCCCTCCCAACAAAAAAAAAAAAAAAAAAGGGCAAAAGAAAAAAAGCAATCAAATTGGAAACTATTGAAACTGAGTAAATGAAAGTGCTGGAAAGCTTACACAACTCTTACATTATGGAAATACTCTTTTAACCTAGCTTCTACAGTAACCTCTCTGACTTTTCATGAGCATAATTCCTTAAAATCCAAACAGTTCTATATCTTGGTATCCCATGCAGGACTGTTCATGAACTATTAGCCTGACTAAAATGGATTTAATTCTAACATTCTGGAACTGTGTTTGCAATAAAAGTCTTATGGGTTTATGTTAAAAAATAATACACTGCCCCAGACAGTAGGAAAATTGCCACAGAAAAAAAATCAAGAAAAGATTTGTTTCTTAATCATTAGCAACAGCAATTTGTTTCTCAGAAATGCATAATACAGAGCAGTATTTCTGTTGAACTCAGTTCCTCTTGCTATTATGCAACTCAGTTACATTTTATTTCTCAGCTATCAGCGACTGATTAGAATGCTTTGAAACAGACCCTGCTTACAGATTTAAAAGACACAATTAACTGTTATTTGCTCGACCAAAATGGACTAACATCTCGCTTTTTTGTTGTAGTGATGCACCATACTCACATCTCTCTGTTAGCACAGGGGCTGACAGAGCTAGGTTTCTTTTGTCCACCTGTTACAGAGGGCATACCTGCATTTTCACCCCTGTATCCAGTCAGGCACAGCAACCTGACAAAGACAAATCTGCCTGTAGGTATATGGGGAAAAGATGATTTATCCTCTCTGTCTAGCTTGAAGACAGAAGCTCACCTTAGGAGTTCCAGGATGAAGTCTACTTTATCAAGAATTACATGTACAAAGTGGCCTACCTCTTCATTGCTGTCAGCTCCTTGAAAGTTATCTTCCATTTGAGCTTCCCCAGGTACTCTGTTAATGTCTTGCTTTAAATCCGAAGGGAAAATGCAACGTTCTGGTGACATATTTGGAGACCTCCCACGAGGAGCTGACTGAGGCCTTGATGGAAATGTGAAAATCTCTGTATCATCCACTGGGTGATCACCTGCTTCATTGCTGTGATGTTCAATAGAGGCATTCTCTGGTGACTTTAAATTGGGAGAGGTTGAATCTTCTGTAGCTACAAGCTGCTCACTCCTATCCAAGTGGATCCTCTCAGTGACACTTTCAGGAAACACCCATTCATCTGAAACATACATTGTATTTTACTCTGATCTCACTTCTTTTCTCTGGAAGTTGTATAGCAAAATAAGTTTTTCTAATATACAAACACTCTGCTTATCAGATTTATACAGCTGGAAGAGTGAAGAGGATGCAATGAAAAAGGTCAGGCTGCTTCCTAGGTTTGCAAGGTTAATCAAAACATTTCCAGATCACAGCTCAAAAAAATCCCCAGGCTATGATATATGACATGCAAACCTGCAATTTCCAACGCTGAAACTATTTAGCTATTAAGATTTGAAACTGTTTGACTGAATTTCATTCTAGGAAAACATAATTTTATCAAATTTGGCTATTGATCTCTTTCTATAGGCATTTTTTATAGCTGACATTTAAAAAAAAATAATCACACATAGTTGGTGGAAACTTCACAATATTACAGTGTGCTCCTTCTTTATTGCTGAAATTCTACACTTTCTTTTATGTCCAGAACTTAGGGCTTAAATCTCAATTTCAAAGTACAGCTCTGATGAAAAAGTGTGACATGAAAAATGTATGAAGATATCTGTTTCACCAAGTTTCCCTGAATACAGGCAGTACTAATCTGCCAATTTTAAAACAAACAATAAACTGTAGAAATGGATTTAAAGATTGAGTGCACCAGATAAACATGAAAAAGCCATTTTTATACTCTGATCGTCAACTTATATTTTACTGTTTGGAATGATGGCATAGAAAAAAAAGTCAATTTGATTGATTAAAACAAATCTCAAATAGTGTCTGAGAAAAGGAGAATTGCTCAAGTATGCAGTACTCCCTTATCTTCATTAAAGGTAGTGTGGTGTGGATTCTTCACTACATCTTGAAACTTTCCAGCTCCATAAAACAGATTTACCACCAACTGTATTAAAAAAGGCTCAATAAAAAAAAAATACTAAAAATGTACTAATAAAGTAGCACTGCAATAATAAAATGCTTGCTGTCACAGTAGACCGTTTACTGTGGTATTCTACTCTTTTTAGTTTTGTTAGAGGTAATTATCACTTCAGGCAGACTCACCAGCTTTGGGGGGGAAAAAAAAATCTGAACCACAAAGGCAAAAGAAAGAAGAATAAGAATGCCAGCAGAAACAGCTGTCTTCCTACTGGATTTTTTCCAGCTTATAGAAGATGAGCTACTAAAGCTACCAAGCTGCAGTTCATAACCTAAACAGTAGTTCATACGAGGAACCAGTGAAAATAAGGACTTAACACATCTTGTACATTCATGGCTTGCACCTACTAGTTCCAGAAGAGACAATCTTTCAGTCTCTACATGAAGACCAGCTATAGTTAGAAGCCCCAAGGCTTTTCAAGTAAACTCTTTTGATGGTAGATAATCAGGCTGCTTTAATACAGCCCATAGTACAGCCCAGTAGATCACTGTCTATTGTACATAAAAAGTCTATTTTGTAAATATATAGAAATCTCTCTTTGCTTTTATTAATTTAAAGACTTGCAAGATGAACATGTAAGTAAAGCCATTTCTTTTACAAATATTTTGGACTAGTTATTCCAAGAGCCTCAAGAAATGAATTCAAAACTTTTAAGAACCACCCTTCATTTGTGTAAACCCAATGACCTTTTGTTCTGACCAATAACTGCAAGTTTTTCAAAGGAGGATACTAGAGTAGAATTCACCTGACTTTGATCACTTAAGATTGTGTCATACTCCTCTGGTAACATCTTTTTCTTAGTCAGGCAATTAGAATTACCTGGAAAAGGTTGTATGTGAATAAAACAAGTGAAGCTATAAGAAAAACCCCACTAATTTTCTGTCTGCATGTCTCCAGGATTCATCACAAACTCACATTTCACTGTTTTTAGCCTTCACTATTTATTAATGTCTATATAATCTGTACTTTTGAAGTAATCATTCCCCCCATAAAAATGAAACCAAAGAGAAATCTCATTAACTTTTCACATGAAGCTGAACACAATATTTGGATGCCCAAGAACAAAGACTCAGGAACTTTTTTTTCCCTCACTCAATTTTGTGACCTAAAATGATTAAAAAATTAACTTGCTCTAAATCAGTATTTTAAACGACCCAATTATTCGTTCAATAAGACAACTCTTTTGTTTAATTTAAAGCCCACCCAGCCTTGAATTATTTTGAATATCTTTGACCTGCCACATCTATAACTAAAGAAAGTGCAATGCAGAAATGCCACAAAAATGTTAATTATCACCAAATTTCAATTGGCTAGACAGCTCTCCTGTATATAAAAAGATCTTTTCCCCAGCTATTCTGGATGCTAAGTCTGAAACACTCTTAAATCTTTTTTTTCCAATATTCAATTTTAATCTTGCTGCATTTTTCGAAACAACAACTATCTTCAAAACTTACTTACCTAAGAAAAATTTGGGGTATTGTGCAGTTTTTCCTGTCTCAGCACTCTGCAGTCTTCTGGCATTCACCCTTCCAGAGTTTAATTTGGACACATTTTACTAGGTTTCAATGGCAGTGGCTTGACTAAGATCAGGATGTATAACATGTATTTCTTTAGTATTCAGAGGACCTTTCCCCCCATCATGAAATTAGCTGTGACATGTATCATGCTGTCTTCAGTTTTCAAATATGCACTAATAGCTCAGCCTGCTGTAACGAGCTCTCTATGGTATGGTTATACATTTAGTGTACAACCTACTTCCTAAGAATGTGTTAATTTTTCTGCACAAAGGACTGTGAATTAGGAGAGAGGAGAGGATTACATTTTATTATAGTCTAATGACTCAATAACAACCAACTTCCCTAACTGCAGACTCACCTCTTCTAGTTCTGTGCTATTCTATTAAGAACAACTTATAATGCAACTTGATGCTGTTTAATTTTCAGACACAATTTTATAATTAATTTAAACCCATGTTGGTTTTTTTTTGCATAAAGTAAATTTTAATCAAGTATAAAAATATAAAAAAAGAAACCTTAACTAACAGTTTTTGTCAAGTGCTTTGAGGAGACAGTTAAAAGCTTAAACTCCTGACTCCTTGCTGTGACACAGGTAGCAAAAAATTTCTTACGCATCACTTTACTCACAATGGTGAGTAATGTTTTTACCCAGATCAAAAGTACTTCAGAAATACAAAGAACTACTTTAAAAAGATTTAGTGTCTGTATACTATTTAGCCTGAATATTTTGTATTTTGGGGCTAATCTTCTCTGTAAAGAACAACATTTGTTTCCAGAGATGCTGAAGACATACTTGAATTAGTGGTAAGTTAAATACAACTATTAGTTTATATATACCAGTACTTACTCTTAATGAAATATGGAGGGAGAAGATAGAAAAGTCTGTAAGGCTTTAAGATGACATTTTATGCTGGCTACAGAGTTCAGCAACTTCTGTAACCTGTAGTCAGTGTAGCATTTTGTTAACAGTCTACAAGTGAAAGATTTGGACCAAACCTAATCCTGTTATCTCTCCACCACAACCTAGACTGGAAATTTTTTTTAACACAGCATTTCCATGTCAATTGTAATGAACAATTTGGAGTATCTTCTTAGCAAAATAAGCAAATAACAATGTAATCATGACATTGCAGCAAACAAGATAAATGCAAGAATGATCACCTAAACACCTAATTAGTTCTTCTACACAGTCAGACTTCTGTTAAGGCTTCTAATTGCAGCCTAACATTTTAATGAAGGTTTCTGCATTGCATAAATAAGATTGGCAAACCATATACAATGCTTACTCATTTTTTCCCTTGCTTAAAAAGAATTTACCTTTGTAAAGGTACTGCACACCTGCTACAGAAGACATACTGATATGAGCTCTACAATAAATCCAAGATAATATTATAAATAGCTTTGACTAACCTCTAAGGCAACAAGAACAATCACCTCTGAAAGCTTCCCTCCCCTCATGAAATTTAAGTTAGTGTTTACTCAAGTTAATGGCAGAACAAGTGCAGTACTGCCCCAAGATCACCACAGGATATGGTTGCAGAGGCCTCAAGAACACTGAAAGCATGATGATAATAAGAGACTTGTGTATGATAGGTTCTTGTTGATACAACTTGTTTTGACCACTGTGTAAATGGGGACCCAGAAACCCTGTAAGCTTGCAGATGGCTTTCTGTCAATGACATGTCCCAGTTGTGTGCACATTAATACCTTGTCTGAAGTGTCAGGACTATGTTTTTGGTTAAGTCATCACCACTGAACCAAGACTGTGGTTGTTCACTATGGAACAGGATCAGTTGCTGGAAATTTCCTGACTGAAGTTAATGGGATTATGATCCTGACAGTGTGCATGAAAAGCAGCTACAACACAAGTTAACACAGAAATCAGAATTTCTTTGCTTTTATTAGAAAGGCATTTTCTTTTAAGATCTGAATGCAAATGTGAACCAGTTTGGTAAGAAACCGATAGAAGAGTTTTTGTTCTCTGATGATGTCAATGTACATTTGGCTTCCTTTTGTAAATGATCTGTACAGGATTTTATGCAGATAGGTCAACTGGTGTTTATTTATCATGATTAGGTTCCTCATTTTTTATTAGATGTTTCTGCTTTTGAATTTCTCACCCTTCTCTGTGAACTCTTCCTCAAAGCATACCTATACTTCTCTGAGGTCAAGTTCATCCCACCTTGGGAGAAGCTTGGAACAGAGCACAGAAGAGGAATTTCCTTGATGAAGAGATTGCCCATAGGAAGCTCTTCAACACAGATTAATCCAGGATACAGAAACTATTAAGTCACCTACATATAGTTAGCCATCTTCGTGGTTTGAAAAGAAACTGAAATCTGCAAACTGAGATCACAGTGACATGCAATCAAAATGTGAAAAAAAAAAAAAGAGTTTGGAGTTTTTGGAATGACAGAGTTTTCATTCTCACATACAGTAAAACAGCAGTGTTGATACATAGCTTTCTTTCTCAGCTTCTGAATTTACAACAGGGCATTGAGACATGCCAATCTACTGCCCTTCATATCACTTATATTTACTTAAAAGAACAAGCATTGATTCATCTTGCTGAAATTCAATCAATACATAAAAGTTGTGTTGTTCTAGATGAAGAATAACTAAGACCATGATCTCTGCCTCAGAATTCTCAAAACTCAGTTAAATAGGAAGTAATTTAAAAATTCTCCAGAAAGTTCTGCTTGTCTTAGTATCTTGCATCTGTTTCAGTCAAATTATTAAACCCACAAAAGCAATTATGGATTACTGACATTGTTATGGTATATAATTGGTTCTAAACATCCCAAAGATTAAAAAAATGGAAATAACTCAAAACGTGAAGGAAAACTGGTTGGTTTTGAGCAGGTCTGAGTAGTTTTCCCACTCCAGGAGTTAGTGGCTATGCCTTTTAATAGAAAATAACACCACTTTTTCATAGAGATAAGGGTTATTTTTGCCACAATAATGTACTTTGCAGACACATGAAAAGCAAGTTGATTGACACTGTATGACAAAAATATCCACACCTTATGGCAGATAGGTGTGAAAGGAAAAGATCCATAAGCTGTCTTCCTGGAAATAAGGAAAAAAAAATAATTCATCAGTGAACTTCAAAAACAAAACAAAAAAAACCTGATACTACATGGGTACCATAATTAACATCCTAAACTCTTTTCTGGGACAAGTAAAAATTCTCGTACATTTGATGCCTGGGGTCTTCAGTGTTAAATTTAATAGGGATGTAAAAAATAAATGATTTTTAGTTCTTTGCCTTTAATCATGAGAACATAGAGTTTTCCTTATTTTATTCATTCAGTTCTCTGGTATGCTGCTTAATCCTGGAAACCTTTATCAATGCTCAAAAGACATTCTAGTGCAGGGTGTTTGATTTCCAGAATCCCACACAGCACAGACACTCATTTTATGGGAACTGCTTCTGGGTCCTTTGAAATTTACAACAGATTTTCCCCCACGTCACACATAACTGAGGTGTAAAATAACATAAAATGAACACCATACCACTGGTTATCTCCCACGTGCTTCTGGCTGCAGTTTTTGTAGATAATCTATAACTGTTCTTTTCTGCTGATGGTCCTTGTGGTGAGGCAAGCTGAAAATCTGCTCCTCCACTCTCAGAATTTTTCTGAGTCTGAATTGCAGGGTCTGAAACACAACCCAGAAGCTTATTAGATGTCTGTGAACACTCACATTGTGCACTTTTCTCAGTTGAAGCATGGAAAAAGAGCATACAGAGTATTCTCCTGGGATACAAACATCTCCCAAACAGCATGGGAGTCTTGTAGGGCAGTGGGAGAATGACAGCCACAAGAAAGAAAAAATGTAACACTAGGTATGGAAGGGAAAACCATAGAAGTTCTAAAAACAGGCTTGCAAAAGTCTGCAAAATAATCAAGAACCACTGCACTAGCCCAGTTATATACACAGCATGAGGGAATGCAGAGTATGTGTATAAGCATTTATTCAAACTCATACAGGAGGGTAAGACATGATATGATACAAATGTCCTCAGTAACTAGCAAAGGAGACAAAGGATTAGAAAAACAGACAATTAACTCCTAAATTCTGAAGTCAGAATCATGCAAAAATGTTGGCATTTTGTGAACTCTTCACATATTCTTTGCTTTATGCTCTTACCATTTTGACATAAATCTTTAGTTGTTTGGTGAATATTTCTTTTGCCTCCTTGATCTAAAGAATCATTGCACAGTGAGGATGACAGCTCCAGTCTCTCAGTGTCTTGTACGGACTCAGTTCCCTTTCCTGAACTTTGAAGTTGACATGATCTATTACTTTTGCTACCCCGGGTCTTTGTTACCTTGAAAGACATTTCATTAATGAAAGATAAAAATGTAACAGCTTTCAAAATAGTCAAAGTAAACACACAATTTGAATTAAGCTTATTTTAAAAATAAATGTTACCATATATATGCATATATTTTAAAATCCTATCTTTTCAGGTAACTTTATGGTAGATACAGTTCTGTTTGGTATCTGTAGTCTTTACAGTCTACTAACAGGTAGGGTTTTTTTACTGAGTGAAAGTAAAACAAGAAAAAGGGAAAAATATTAAAATTCATTATCTGGATAAAAAGACAGTGAAACCTGTGGCTGTTCTAGACTTCAGAAAAATCCCTTCTTCTTTGGAGAAACAAACCTCATTTTACATCAGCTTTTAACTGACTTCCTACGGAAGAGTTTAGTTCCTTTGGCTGGACCCTTTATTCATGGTGTTAAAACCAAGAATTATAGTCCCAACCAGGCTCCTAAAGCCTGCAGACTGTTTTCTGGCAGAGGGAGACCAGCAGTTTCCCTGGCATTGTAACTGACAGCATCACACGAGCTACTCTATGGCTGGCTATCATCTGCTGAGAGTGTACTGACATGCAGAGTTTCTGCTCTGCTTCACAGTTCTCAGCATAAGGAAAAATATTTACATACAGACACAAAAATTTCAGCATTCATTCAGAAAAATAAGTATGATAAGAAATCACAGAGTAATTTCAGTATGACGAAACCTCTGTGAGCCTAATGCTGAAATTAGACCAGCCTCTTCCAGTCAAGTTTTGTTATCTCTGAAAGTTCTGAAATTGCACAATCTCCCTATGACCCTGTTCCAGTACTGAACCACTTCATCACCACACCCACTCAGAGCCTCCCTGCCATTTGGGCCTGCTGCCTCTTGTCCTTTCACTGTGCACCTCTTAGAGGAACACGCCTGTCTTCTCTACCACCCTGCATTAGTTGAAAAAAGCAACTAGCTCCTCCCTCAGCCTTTCCTTCTGCGGGCTGAACAAACCCATGCCATGTGCTGTAGCCATCCAAGCACTTTACTTGCCGTCCACTCGATGTTACAGTTTCTCTGGCCCTAGGGGTCCATGACTGAACACAAGACTCCAGACCTACATCAGCTCTGAAAAAAACCTCCCCCGCTTATCAAGCTCTTGCTTTGTACAAGTGGCAGCAGTTTGGTTGTAATTTAACCCCTTTTACCTCTCCAGATACCCTCGTACTGCCTCTTCTGTTTGAAGATGGAGGTGGCCCCAGGATCTTTGATCCAAATGCAATATGTGACACATCCTGAGTTTTATTGCTGCGTGTACTGCTTTGTCCTATATTAACCAAGCTACCTAAGTTAAGAAAAATAAGGGTTTAAAAATATTACCGTACTGATAAAGAATATTATTACTTTTTCAAATCAATGGAAATAAAAGAATTATGAATATTAAACATACATAAAAATGTATGTTTAATAACATTCCTTTATAACACAATCCCTAGAAATATGTAGGAATAGAAAATGCACATTTTACAAAAGTGTGCCAACATACAAGCAAGAAACTCTTGGTCTATTACATAAACATATTTCTATTCTCCTTGCTTTAAAGATTTATTTAAAAAGAGGTTATTTATTTTAAAAAATGGTTTGCACGATTTCTTTAAAACCTAACTTCTGACAAGAAGAAAAAACAGTTCTAATTAAGAAATAACAGAATAAACAAATAATATTGCAAGAAAACAGAGGCAAGACTGTCACGGTACCACTCATAGCTCAGAGAACTATTTACATGTATCTGGCTTTTTGAAATTACTGAATCTACTGTATCACCAGAGCTGAGCTGTAATAACAACCTCAATTCCTTTTATAATGTTCTGGCTTTTTTACTGTTGAAAATGCAGATATATTTTTATAATTCTTTTCAAGCACAGGAAATGCCAACCAGTTTGCAAAACAAAAAAGTAAACATGGAATGCAGGTGAATGTTCTGAAAAAAATGTAAAATGGAAGGACAGTAAAATGGTTTCATATCAATTTCATCAGCAGGGTTGCAGAACTGCATGTGTTTTAGTTGCTGCTAACAGCTGCCATTTCACAAGTTAAGATGACCCTGTCTTGGTTTAACATCAATTTATTTAATTTGCTGTCTACCTTGGGATGTTGTTAGCTCCAATTATAACAGCTGATTTGCATGAAAATCTCTCTTTATGAACACATTAGTTGACTGCAATTAATTGTCTACATCTACACACAACAGCATGTTGATGGCATAATGAAATAATGTGTAATGCAAAGTGGATGATAATAAAAATAATTTGGGCTTTTGATTATCAGAAAGTTTAGTGGATAAGAAGAACATTTTCCAATTAAAATGTACTTTAAAAGCTTCCATTTTCAAGACCACCAACTTTTGAACTTTGCTAAGCCTGTCTGGAAGAATACATGCTATCTTCATAAAATGGGACTGAAAACAGAGATTAAACCTTAAACTGCAGACATTTCATTTTCATGCAGGTCAGGGATATCATCATTAATTAGTTTACTCTATATACCTAAGGGTGATGCATCTTCATAGTCCAGACAGTAACATCTGAATCTTGTTTAAAATGAACATTCATTTTTCTGTTTAGATGGATCATTCACACTATTGTACCCATTTAAGTTTTACAGTCCCTTGTATTTTGACAACCCAGACAAGAACTATTGATTTGTGAACACAGTCACTGGGAAACTGAATTCCAGAGTTTCCTCTGCTATTCTGAAATCAAACTTGTCATTAAACTTGTCATCAAACTTCACAACAGAACTTTGGCTTGACTACTTGTAGGCCAATAATACTCTAAAATATTATTTGTCTTTTAATATTACAAAAATAGTATTTGCATGTAAAAAAAAACCCTGAATGTCATTTCAAGAAGTACATGTATAAAGAGCTTTATGCAAAAATTTTAAACCCCTTCTATTCATTTCAGCTGCTGTAGGACAAGGACTGCCATTACTAATGACATTTATCAAGACAGAGCACAAGTTAGCAACTTGAAAAAGCCTCAGCATGGTGCCTAACTGCAGATGGTAAAAGCTGAAGAAAAGAAGTTTTAAAAGTATTTCCTTAAACCTTTTGTATTATCAAGGTTGTTCTCAAAGAAACATTTATTTCAAAGTTTATTTTTCTTTACATTTTCATGAGATGCTATACCTTAAATACTATTGTTGACTATAACAATCCTGTCTTTTATAGTATTAAACTTAACCAGTAGTTCTCTTTCCCTGTCATTTATCTTATTCCTTTGCTCAATACTTTGCACATGAGCATTTTAACAGAAATGGTGGAAGTGATTATTCACTGAATTCAAACACTAAAGATGAGAATTGACTGAGAAAGTACTAAAAACAGTGGAATAAAAATTAATCTTGCTCACCTACCTCACCACTTCTAACGTTGCCTACACTGATGAAGATGTATTGGAAATTGATCCTTTATCTATAAATATGCTTGGTCACACCCACTTTTAAGCTATTTCAGACCTACTTCCTTCTCCAAATCCCTTCTACTATCCTGTTTTAGGATGCAAATCAATGATTCATAAAAGGTAGTACACAGTAAAGGGAAAATGAAAAACTTCAGTGAGACATTGCAATTAATACATGGGCCACATTAAAGGCTCAGCCTTGTGTCTCCTACACGAATAATAACAGAAGGAAGGTGCCTATAGAGAGGGTTTCACCTGAGTAGTTTTCTGGGCTCTAGCAGTAAGAACTTTATGCACTTCTCACGTTTAAGCTGAAAACAAATAATCAATTCAACATTTTAAAAGGGGTGAAAAGATCAGCTCTCCATGAAGTACACGAATCGGAGCATACAAAATATTCTCATTTTTAAATCCATTATAACCTTGGTTTGTTGTTTTTTTTCTCACATATTCCAGGATATTCACTGTTGCAAATGGATCTAGAGAATAATTTTTTTTTTAAATGGTACAGATTAGTTACATGCAACTGGACTTCCAAAAAAATCCATTATTTGTATGCATAATGTATAGATCATATTAATAGTATTTGAATACAAGACAATACCTGTTTCTTGCACCATTACTGGGTTTCTCCTGCATTTTATTTCTGGGTTGTGAATTTTAGTCAGGTTCAGCAACTGTGTAACTTGTGGCACATCTGTATGCAGCTGGCAGGTTTGAGGAATAACAGCTGTGGGCTCACATGGCATAAATGGAACACCACACATATCTAGAACCAAAAAACATGGACTTTACTTCACTCAGATGACAGAACGGAATTAAATTCAACTTATACCATTTATCAGATTACATATATCTTAGTTCATATGGTTATAATAATTTAATATATTACAGTGATTTGAAAAATTTGCTGCATTTTTTCACTTTTGAGACATTAAGCGTGTACATCTTAAAATTATATTGTGCTTTTTTTGGGCAAAAAATTTGAATTCATTTAAACTTGAAAATATGCACTAACGGCTGAACTAGCCATAGTAAACCATCTTCTTCCATTTGGCAAGTGAACAAGCAAAACAGAATCACAATATACATTTAATTTTTATTACAACTCATTCCAATCCTGATATACTTATTTTTAGACAAAATGAACATCTGCAAATGGTATTGGTATCAGTGGGACTGATGTGGCAAATGGACAGGCCCCATATATGCAAATAAAGAATCTGACAAGCTTTTACTCCAAACTTGGGACAGCATTACACTGTCATCATAAAATAAAAAGCTGTTAACCCAGTGAGGCCTCTAACTGCAGTTTCTGCTGAGACTTTACCGGACTTTCTCAGTAGTAATTTTTTGAATTAACACTTTTTTCCAACCTCACCACCACCACAAAAAAACCCCACAAAAAAACCCCCAACAATAACAAAAAACAATCACACAGTCCGTTACTGGTTTAGGTTTTCTAAAAGGAAGATACATTTTGTTACACTTACAATAATACTGTTAACCATCCGTCCTTCAGAAACCAGAACCCTTTTTTTCAGGTATGTTCTTTAAAAGTCATAAAATGAAAACTCAAATACAATTGGAGCTGAACTATACCTAGGCTTCCTCTAAAATGAGAAAGCACCAGCTGTGCTTTTTCAATTCCTCCTCTATTACTGCAAATATCGGTGAGGAATAAAGTTCTCTCCCTTGGAAAAGAATGATTCAGGATTATGATGCTAGTTTGGAGACTTTGACCAATATCCTGGGCTATTATAAATATAACCTCTCATTTTTCAGCTCACCACCAAGATTACTTTCCAAAGGAACAAGAACACATTAGGATAAATGGACTGAAGATCACAGAGAATTGCTTATGACAGTTTCATAGCCCTGTTTCATATATATATTTCACATATACTGTTTTGTTGTAGTTTTGCCTTGGATTATTTAAAAAATAAGTCTTTAGTCTTAATAAGACCTAGTCTTAATAAGATTTAGTTTTAATACGTCTTAATTTTGGACTGGTAACATCCAAAATGAAGAAAACAAACTGGAAATACTGCTAAGTATTTATCTTTTCTTTCAGATGCTCTCTTCTTGGCCAAAACCTGATTTCTGTCAGCATAAGATACCCTCTCTAAAACAAGCTCTCTACCAGATACATCTTGCCAGATTTTTTTTCAATAAAATACTTCTAAGTGAGTCAATGTTTAAAACACAGTACACATACATTTAATTACTTGCCTAAAGCCCAACCCTAGCAGATCTAATAATACTGTACTATTGCTTTAATTTTCATGAAATAATGTAAACTTTCAAATTGCCAATTTGATTACTAAGCAGGTTTTGATTTTTTAATATGTACAATTATGTAGTAACCATAACACACCATCTTCCTCAGCTGTAGCTTGAGGCTTGGATTTTAAAGTGAAGATCTTTCTCAGTTTACAGTTGGCTGAAACAGTAATTCCATCCAGTGACTGGAAGACAGCTCCTCTGAATATTTCACTGGTGAATGCTACCAAGTCAATACACATATTGCACCACTAGAAAAGAGAAACAATACTCTTTAATAAATCTCAAACACTAATCATTGCAGAAGACTAAGTATATAGCTCTCTATAAACTCTCTGGTGTGGTCTCTGTGGAGGATTAGATTCTCACAGGCTGTGATTCACAATGCATAAGATTTTGATAATAAAAAAAGATACTGTTGTATTTGCACCTACAACAACTTATTTATATGAACAAGTCAGTACCTATGACCTAGTGACTGCCAGCCCAAGTGAGCTCAGTCACCCAGCACATCCAAACTATGTTTTGCAGTTATTTCTAAGTAACTTGCGTGTAAGAAAGTGTATCTATTGAAGGTTTTTTTGGGGAAAAAAAACCCCACGTTATTCAATATCACTTCATAAGTGGAAGTTACTGCAGCTTAAGTGTTTCAAATAAAGAAATGAGCAGTTACAGGCATCAATTTGACACGTGGACCATATTATAATTCTCTTATCCTCCTAGAAAAAAAAGAAGTTTCATATAAAACAAGTAATACTACAAGCAGAAAACTCAGAAAATAGATTTTCTTGTGGCTTTGTTTTCTATGTAGAGTCTCTGATTTAAAAGCACATATGCTCATAGTTCTGGTGTTACAGCAGTTCTTCTCATTGCTTCTGCTATCTAGTGAGGAATGAGCTGATGCTAACAAATCTTCCATAACTGGGAAATAAACAGATACCCTTGAGGAGAAATGTATCCACTTTCACAGAATCTGCAGAACTGTAACATATTTGCTATGATTACTCACCTGTAAAATTTAATTGACCAATGGGCTGAATATTAAGAGTGACAAATGCTAAGACACAATGATTGTAGATGCCTCATCTCCTTATAAACTCAACATACAGATACTAGTTTTTAAATGCCAAAAAGTAAATATTTTTGGAGAAAAAAGAATTAGGTGCATACATTTCTGTTCAGCTTCTAAGTCTGAAATTTTGAAAGGAAAGGAATACTTGATTGGAGACACCAAGCAGTGGAATGGAAAATGCAATATTTAATTATAACTGATATTTCTATTGCTGAGATTGAAAAATAGCATCATTTTTAAGAATAAAATACAGGAAGCTAGCATATGAAAAATTTAAACTATGTTCTACTAAGTTAAACTATCAGAGCAATGTAAAAGATCTATCTAATCACTGAAAACAAGAGTGTTCCCATCACTGGCTCATGTTGAGTTTTTCATTCACCAGTTCCCCCAAATTGTTCTCCTCAGGGCTGCTCTCAACCCAGGTTCTGCATTCTGACAGCTTCTACCATACCTCGAGGCCGGGTGTGGGAGAGGGGAACAGGAAGAAGCTGATGGCCATTGTTTGACATTCACATGGCTTTAGATATACCCCAATCTGGAAAAGCCTGAAGCACATGAAATAGCCACCAGCTACAGTCTACCTGCAGCTCCAGTGAATGTAATAGAAGAAGACAGGAGAAGGTACACATGAAGAGGAACATGATAATGAAGAAGTATCAGGGACACGGAGAACTTTACAAAGGCTGAAAAGATGGCAGAAGTGAGAGATAAACACTTCTCAAACAGCATTAATCTTGGAAAATGGGAACGAACTCCCAGCCTTAGAAGAGGGGTAGAAGAGCAGCAGTATTAAGTGGTTCCAACACCATCCAACAGAGGGGACATACATCTTGATTTGGCAGGAACTGACTTCTAAACCAAGCAGTAATTTCAGCAAGTCTATAAACTTGCATAAAACATTTCTCATAAAAAGCATGCTCAGAGTGAGGAATATTCCCAAGGTACCTACTATTTTGCGCTTGAGCGTAAACAGAGGAATTTTTGCATGCAGAGTGGTCACAGACAACTCCTTGTGGACTGTGGATAAATACAATCTTCTTTTAATATTTCCTAAGTCAGTTATCCTATAAAAGAAAAAGCAGGAGAGAACTGAACATATCTTTGTCAATTCAATAACCCAGTATCTTTGGGCAATCACAAAAAAACTATTCATATGCAGAAGCTTTATGTTGGTGATAGCAAATACGGAATTAAAGAATTACTTCTTTTACAAGATGAGTAATGAGATTTCCTTCTCAAATTCAAACTTGGTGGCTATATTCCTGCATATATAAACTCACTTTACATGCTAATTTTATTTCAATAGTCTATACTCTTTGCTAGATTTCCATAGCCCTTCAGACTATGAAAAAATTCAATTTGTTCAAACTGAGAACCCAGTGGCCTTTAATAATCACAGTTGTTTCTGCCCCTTAAGCTTGTGTTATCTGGGGACACACTGTCACCTCCTAACTAGAAAAAACATTATTTGCTTTCTTATCCTAAAAATGCCTCTGTCATTTTATATATACTCTTTGTCGGCTTAAAGCTAGACAGAAGACATGCTCTGTCTGTTTTACTTCCTAAGCACATATCTTCAAATGTGAATTACAATTCAGAGGTTTATTGCTCACTGTTCAGGTCATCTCACAATGACACCAAGGACACTGAATTTGAACGTTTCTAATAGATTCAGACCACAGACATGATCACAAAGATTAGGTTTCCTTTAAAGTGATCAAGAGGCTCATTTTAATGTTCTATTTTCTTCAAGTCTTGTGAGCAGCTGTACTGGTTTTGACTGGAATAGAGTTAAATTTCTTCGGAGTAGCTTGTATAGTGCTATGTTTTGGATTTGTGATGAAAACTGTGCTAGTAACACAGGAATGTTTTATTATTATTTGTTATTGCTGAGCAGCGCTCACACAGCATCAAGGCCTTTTCTGCTTCTCATACCACCCCACCAGTGAGTAGGCTGGGGGTGCACAAGAAGTTGGAAGGGGACACAGACAAGACAATTGACCCCATCTGACCAAAGTGATATTTCATACCATAGGACACCATGCTCAGCAATAAAAGCTGTGGGGAAGAAGAAGAAAGGGGGAAAGTTCAGACTTAGAGTTTGTATTCCCAAGTAACCATTAGGTGTGATGAAGCCCGGAGATGGCTAAACACCTGACTGCCAACGGGAAGTAGCAGATGCCTTATTTAGCTTTAGTTGCACATGGAGCTTTTGCTTTACCTATTAAACTGCCTTTATTTCAGCCTACAAGTTTTTGCATTTCTACCCTTGTGATTCTCTCCCCCATCCTGCTACAAGGGGAGTGAAATAATTCACCTAATACCATCAGCAAGTTGACCGCATAACTAAGCCTGTG
Source organism: Hemiprocne comata (assembly GCA_020745705.1). Classification (NCBI taxonomy): domain Eukaryota; kingdom Metazoa; phylum Chordata; class Aves; order Apodiformes; family Apodidae; genus Hemiprocne; species Hemiprocne comata. Next base: position 15,670,812 of record CM036595.1, read on the forward strand.
CCCCAGATTAAGGCTTGGTTGAATCCATCACTTTACTTCTCATATACCCTTTGATGAAAAACCTATGGATGTAGTTTTCAGAGACTCTCCACTCTGTTCTAAATCTTGATGTTCAGAAGTGCTAGGAAGTTGAGGCACCAAAAAACTTTCAAGAATTGGAGTAGTGGTTGCTGGAAACACTCCGGTTATGCTGAGGAACCAGGTAGATGCAGTCACCCGAGAGCTGAACACAAATAAAAATACTATTCCTGCTGAAACTAAACTGTGTAAGTTTCAAGGGAGAATGTTGCTTTAAATGATGCTACAAAAAAGCAGCAGGAGCCTAGTCTTAAGTCATGCATATCTCCAAACAACTAGCAATAAAAACTTAAGTTTGATCTTACGCTCTCCTGAAAAATGTTAGGTACCTTAGCAATAAAAAGGCCATTAGTAAATATACAGCTCAGTTACATTCTGAAGTGCAATACAAAGCACATTCATTTAGATAAAAATACACACATTTCTATCAGGATCTGCCTTGTAAGTCTAAAATAAGATGGTTTTTGTGATGGTATGTATGCTATAAAGAAGCAGCAAACCGTAGATATATAGCTGTAGTCACACCTAGAGAAGGTTAGAATTTATTTCAGTAAATAAACTTAAAACATTAAATATATTTCTATTCTGCAGGCGAAAGTAGGTGAAACATTTGAACAGGCAAAATTGGGGAAAGAAGATGGTCTTAAAAATCTGTGGAATTATTTCCTGGGAGAAGAAAGGTAATTGTTTGAGAGTGGGCCTGATGAAACTGTTATCTGAAATAATTCAGAGAACAGGAACTCTCACTTGAAAAATGACTCAAGAGTACTTGTGTTGAAGCTAATTTTTTTTTTTCTGTTATCAAAACCCACAACCTATGTTAAACCTACAAAGGCAAGAAACATCTGTAGCACACATCTTGATTTTCAAAGATGCATCAAAAAAAATCTATATGGGAGTTAATGTATTTTTATTATGTCTGTGCTTGAGTATTTATATCTAAGGGACAGACATGTGATAGAAAAGAAATGAGACCATGTCGAGAAAAATGAGGTAGTCAATGGGAAAATCAACCTCATTTATAATAATATTCCTGTGATCAGCAGGTGCATAACTCTCTCAGCTATGGTCATTAGCTGCATTAATTTCACACTTAACATCTACATTTGCAAACCATTTGAAAGTAAATTACCTTCCAATTCAATTTTCAATTTTATGTTATATCTTCAACTTTGATTGACTATTCTCCTCACAATGGTAACTATAGTGAGATTGCAAGTAAATGGTAGCAACTACCCAAGAGTACAGATAAACTAATCTTCTTAGATTACCTATTCCCTTTGCTTCTGTATGTATATAATTTATAACCATTTGTTACAAGACTTAAAATGAACTTAGAAAAAAGTATGCTGGCCTGTTGAAGAGATGCTTCATTTATAAGTCTCACTTGTTATAATGGAAATGTTTTTTCCCTTGTAAATGACTTAAACTGGAATTTTACCAGACACGAAAGCAGGTATTCATTGATGTTGCTAAGCAAAGAGCAACTCCCATATGATTTATTATTCATGGCAACCTCTGTGAATCCTGGTCAAAATCCAGATACAATCCTCTGCTAAAGCTTAACTATTAGTACATTGGCATATTAGTACTTAGCAACTGTAGTGCCATTTTCTCCATTAAAAGTATGCACTTCAGAAACATTAGAACATAAAATCATAATCTCCATTTTAAAGATAGAATTGTCTAGTGACAACTTTAAAGTAGGACTGTGCATTTTGTGATCAGTTCTATAATAACTGCAGCAATCCTTTTTTATATCTGGAAGCAGGGCACCCTGTTCATGGGATATGTGTTTCCTGAATGACCACCCATGCTGTGTTGGTACTCTAGTGAAAGAGATGACTGGAAGAGTTGTCAAGAAATCTTCACTTTAAAATATATGAATTAATCTCCTTTGTAAGTTATGGAATTCAGCATGCTTCAGTACTTTTAATAATTTGTCTGTATTTCATTCCAGTTTTACAAAAAATTAAAGAAGCAATCCTCTGGCTACTAAACATCAGAATTTCAAGTTCTCTCTCCAGCTTTATCTGTTAAACAAAATTTACCTTCAGTCTCTATCTAAAATCTTCAAATACTGTCAGAATTAGCTACCATGTCCTGCCTCTAACTTTAGAAGGTTGGTCTAAGCTTTGCAAGACTTACCAAGATTGACATTTTTATTGCTCTGTATCTGAAAACATGCTGGGTCTTTAGATTAACATGAATCATTTATCTCTCTGTCAGCAAAGTTAAAATTCTGTCTAATTATGTTAGCATGTAATTCACAAATTCACAAATATGATGGTGTCTATGAATAAATTAGCTACGCATGTAAAATTTAGTATGTTCTGGTTATTAAAAATTTGAAAGCACTAAACTTATATTTACAGAAGCACCTGCTTGAAAAAAGGAAACATGGTACAACAATCTATATTCTACTTTGCTGTTTACAACCCTTGCAATAAAATTTCTTATCAACAAGTACAACTACTTTAGGAATGTGGACATTTTTAAGCCCTTTTCCCCTGCAGATTCCTCTATACATAACTAGATAAACTTTGACAGAAAACCTCTTAAACCTTATCAGGTATGTTCCAGAGTTTGAAACTCCACAGAGTTCCTATTTATTCAAAAGAGTATCTCTGTGTTATAAACAGACTAAGCTTCTACGTACGATCAAAACCACCACTCAGCACAGAGTGAAAAAATAAGCTACAACTGAGGTTTCAGGCCATGCTGGTTCTGTCATATAATTTCAAAGTGATTTAGGAAAACACCAGATTTTCAAAAGCTAATACCTACCACCTGTTTGATTATTCCCAGACTTTCTCATATTCTTCTCCCTGGTGAAAAATACATGTGTACAAAAAGCAAGCATCTGCCTTAATTCGGATGAATTTCAACAAGTAAAGAAATAAACAAAACCAAACGATTTAAAATGCAAAGTAATAACTTTAAATTACAGACTAAATCCTGTACATGGGGAGGAATAATCCCATGTGCCAGTACAGTCTGAGGGCTGACTGGCTGGAAAGCACCTTCGTACAAAATTGCCTGAGGGTACTGGTGGACAGCAAGTTGACCATGAGCCACCAAAGCACCTTTGCAGCAAAGAAGGCCAAGAGCATCCTGGGCTGCTTTAGGAAGAACATTGCCAGGAGGTTCAGGGAGCTGATCCTCTCTACTCAGCCCAGGTAAGAGCACAGCCAGCGTGCTGGGTCCAGTGCTCAGCCCCTTGATACAAAAGAGACACGAGCTCACTCTGTGTGAGTCACATCAAGTCTAGATACAAGCTAGAAAGGGCAAAGAAAAGTGGGAGAAAAATCAGAGCTCTCTGTTATCAAAAATAAGAAAGCAAGAGATGAAAAAAAATGAGCAGACTTGGAGAAGAGGTTCTTGTTAAGAGGTATAAATGGGTGGCAAGTACCTAAAAGAACCAAACTCAGTATGACACTGTATAAAATCTGAATTCCTGTACCTGTCTCTAAGCCTCTGCCATCTGTCTACAGAACGCCTATGGGAAACAAATCCATGGACTTGGTTTCTGTTTACTGCGTGACATATCCTCTTTAGTTTGACTCTTTTGTTACACTCTTTTAGAAGTAATGCAGCAATTAAAAGCATAAGATCAGAGAGTGTAACCAGAATTACACTCAAAATTTATCAAAGAACATAAAAGTCAGTGTGATTTGACACAAAGAATCTTTTTTGTGTTGCCGGAAAAAAAAAAAGGGTAGCTTTAGAGTCGTGCTTAATAAACCTTAGTCTCTGAGCATGAAATTATTCAGAATGAGGTAAGAAATTAAAAGAACTACCTTGAAAGGAAAACGTAACAGAAGATGTATAAAATAAAGGGAGAGTAACTGAAGAGAAAGGGAAGTTGCTTGAAAACATGCAGTTTTTTGGTCTATTCAATAATTACCAGCTTTCCTGCCAACAGTTTCTCACTGTAAATTAGTAAGACATCAGTATTTTCAGCACCAAGACCCTAATGCATAAAGTCAAAGATGTCTTTGAAACAAGTGCTTTGAGCCCAGTGTTCAGTCTCAAATTTCAATGCTCCATGGAATAGCAAAAATCTTTTCTGGTGAAGACCTGTGCTAAATCAGTTAATTTACCTTTTGAAGATTTTCTCAACTTTCAGATACTTAAATGCTGGAAATTAAACATGCCCCACAGGAATGTGTAATGTTATCACCAAGATGTCGATTATAAATGCCCACTAACTCACAAACCACTGAGACTAAAATACCTGCATGGATTGTTACAAATCCACTGAGGAATTTTAATAAACATGACTCCATTCACACTGGCACAGAAGATAACAGAATTACCCAACAACACAAAATAGCAGACCATCCTAATTTCATGAAATAGATTCTTCACATTACAATGAATGCTGTTTCTCTACTACAGTATAGCTGGAATGGTATTTTCTCAGCATTTAATTTCAGCATTCACTGAAATCTACAAGAGCTGTTTCTCCTCACCCCACAGCATCAGGAAAAGCTGACACCTGTGGGTACAGATGAATGCAAAGTTACAGAAAGGCAAACAAAAATAAAATTCTGGATTGACTTTACTCAGCTTAATTGCATATAATGCTACCTATCTTTTCCTGCAGGGTTTCTAGTGGCACAGTATTTCTTCTGTTAATCCAAATCTTAGCTGTTCTACTGGCTAAAAAGCTGAGTGGGTTGTGCTGATTATAAACAGCTGGTGCCACTAGGGGGGAAATGGTGTCCAAAGACTGACAACTGCCAAAGTTTTGAACCATATTAAATAATGTCACATTGAACTAATGAAAAGTGGTCTCTTTCAACTGTATTAGTTTTTCTTTACAGCATGGACATGATACCAGTTGAGTATTCAAAATTTTCTAGCTTTTTACCATTTGTTTGGTTGGGTTTTTTTCTCTACCCCAATTAATAGAATATATATTTCTTTTTGTCCTGAACCAAAGGGCTCTGGAATATTTATTTATAAGTGTCTTATGAATTTTCAGGAAACCTTCATGATCTAGTATTTTCATATGTTTGATAAATTAATTTCCTGTTTCTTCAGATTTTTCACCATCTTCATTTGTGATTTTTAGAGCTTGCTCTGTCTTCAAAGAAATGTCACTATTTAAAACACTCAAGAAATAATGATCTCATTAGCTTAATTACTTCTTATTGACTTGATAAGTCACCATGCTTTAATGCAAAATCTGCCACCACAATTAATGGCTGCAATCAGGCATTGAAAATTTTATGCATCTTACAGTAACTCAGCAGAGAAGTCTTGTCCCAGTGGCACAAAAATCTGAAGTGTCAGAAATTGCTGGAGCAGTCCCACTAGAAACAGGAAACAAATAATTAAATAGATGGGTTATGTACATGTAGATGCACATTTCACCATCAAGCACTTCAGTTTTGTACCATGCAGCTATGCTCCTGCAACACTATTTCCCAAGGTTCACACAACATATGAACACAAGAAAAACCTGTAGAAATCCAATTCAAATTGCAATAAAAGTGCTGTTTTAAAAGTCCCATCTGTGGCTTTGGTGGAATTCTCATTAAAATAAAACGAGCCTCCTTTTTTTCTTACAATTCTACACTGTGTTCCAACAGCACACAGACACCAAGTATTCCATAGGAATTAAATCAATACTTTCCTACCAAGATTATCATATAGTCATATGAAAGTTGCTCTCACTTCTGTGACAATGTACACCTTATTAAACAGCTTCAAAGAAACTCTTGGGTAAAAATGCAATCCAGATCACAACAACAATACTCTGTGAAGGCTTCTGATCTTTAGAATACCAAAGACACTTCACTGAGGAAACAAACACAAGAAATCTTTCAGGATTCAGGTAGCTCCCTATCAAGGGAAAACAGTACAAAGGTGTCTGAATTGAATGGTATGTTGTTTTCTTAGTTATTCCATCAAGGAGAGTAGAGGCAGCTCTTCATTGACTAACAACACTCAACAGCAACACTATCCCCTTTTAAAGAATGCCAATTTATAACTTTCTCCTTCTTTTGTGGATCAAATAACACTTTAAAATTTCAAACTATATTTGAATACATAATGCCTTATTTTGAATAGAATATCATACAACTGGGAGATCACATACTTGACACAAATTAAATACTTGAGATACATAAACCTCAAGAGAGGAAGAGACAGAAACAGAATGGTAACAGATGGAAATTTGGCTGTAGTATTGCAGCACTAGCTAAAGTAAATTTTAAACCTAACTATTCTTAGCAGTGATAATCCACAACACTATTTCTCAATCCTCATTTTAGGCTGCAGTAGTTAATTGTAACATTGGCAATGAAACAAGTTGCATTTCTCAGAAAGATAAATTAGATTAATACTTATTATACTGAAGATAATTGTAAACTTCCCTTAAAAAAATCAGATTAATCTTCAAGGCCTTAGTGCATGACCAAACTACACAATTTCGTATTTATTTTTTGTGTATGTTTGGAAAAACTAATTTGTAATAAAATACCCTGCATGAGAAATATTTTAGAAGATTCCTGTTATTTAATTATTTGATACTTACAAGTTTGTCTAGCTTCTTTTGGTAGCTGCATTTTGTTGATCTGACTGCTTCCTTCAAGTACAAAAACAAAGCCTTTTACTTCTTTATCATATTCCTACAAAAAGGGGCAGTAAACAAACATAAGCATCCTGATAGAATTCTCTTCAGAACCAACCATACTGCCAACATGCAAAGCGACTTGTTTTTTAAAAATCCACAAGTGGAAGATGGCACTGCAAGAAGGACAGTAATTCAAATATGATGATAATAATATAATCCATAGAAATATGTCCTTTACTTGCATCTTTAATGCACAAACAATGCTGACAAACAGGACTCATGATCCAATGGGCCCAACTCAATTCATTAGTTAATCAGAATAGTAAAATTACTTTCTAAATATTTAAACTATGAAATTATGCTGCGACCAACCTAATCTGCAAGCAGGCATAAAGAACTAATTTAAATAGTCATTTAGTCTGTCAGAATGACAGAACTGAAAGTGACAACTCCACTGTCAGGTCAAAGCCCTCATTACCTTCTAATTTTAAGCTTCATTCACATTTTTCCATTTTATACCCTAGGTTTTGAAAGTTTCTTTAAAAACTTACTTTCCGTATAGCTGATGGATTGCCAAGAATCTTCCATTTTGCTCCTGGGTTCTTGCCTTGAGCACTGAATATTTCAACAAATGCACCACCCTATGATAAAATGGTTTAAGAACACATCATCCAATATTATTTTATATATATAATATATATACATATAAAATATATATAGAAATCCCTTCCCATATCAGGCTGTGAGCATTACTGATCAGTCAGCAGAATACTAATATATAGTCAATATTTGCCTTTACTACAGGATCAAAACATAAAATTGAAGTAATACTATGAAATATTTTAAATTCTTTGATGTTTAATGTCATTCCCTAAAAAGTAAAACTACTGTAAACATTCTGAAAACATACAGGAGATTAGTAGTTTATATTTGAATATGGTTTATTTCTACAACTCACCAAATGAAGCGAGTTTTAAAACATACTGCTAAAAAACAAAACCTGGTGCAGATTGGATGTTTTATCAGATTTCCCATGGAAATGAAGTTTTCAAAGGCTCTGTCTACATATGTGTGCATGTCAATGACATTTCTCAGTAACCTTCCTAGTTACCAAATTCCAGCCTGACTTGTCCAAGCAGCCTGGGAAACTCACAAAAATTTACTATCTTTTCTTGGCTGACTTAAGTGACCTCATATATCAGTATCACCATAAAGAGGTATGGGCTGTACTCAGGCTGCAGCCTTCATGAGGAACCAGAGAATTAATACTGGAAAAATAGAATGCATGTCTCTGCCAGGTGAAAACAGAGTGTGTGCCCTATTAGCCATCAAAGAATCTAACCATAAGCTCTTGGGAAGGTAGGCTTTATGACCTTCGCTTATGGAATTCTTTGCTTCAATATTTTTCCCATTTGATGCCACATTTTTTGTGACATCTGATGTACTTGGCCTATAGTTTGATAAACACTTTTTCAGCAGCATGGTTGACCTAATCAATCATTACAACTCTGCTGCTCCCTTTTCATTCCTAGTTGCCTGCACTCCCCAGTTCTCTTTCTGCTCAGCTGCCCAAACAATTGTCCTCAAGTCTGAACGAGCAAGAGGGGAGAGCAGTCTTGCCAGCAAGATAAATTCTCTTCCAATTATGCTTTCAGAAAACATCAGCTGCACCATATATGAATCAAGTATTTTCCCCTGCCCACCCACACCTGGCAGTTTCCAGTCCCATGTCTAACCCCAGTGACTGGACTTACCAAGTTCTAATGAGATTCAAAATGGCATTCCATAAACTACACTCATAAAATATTTTTTAAATTTATAATGGATAAAAAGAATTTAAAATCTGGCATACTGTCAATTTAAAGAGGGCAAAACATAAAACTATTTGTTTTACCTGATACTGATTTTTGAACATTCTCCAGCTTTCACAGGCAAAAATCAATTTGTGTCTCAACCAGTAAAGACACTTAGAGTCTACACTGAAAAATAAACAAAAAACTTTAGATGGGATTTGACATGAAAAATCCTATAATGGAACTCTAGACATACTAAAAGATATGAAATACTTTTCATAAGTACAGAATGTATATCAACTGCATCAAGTGCTACCACAAAGGAATTGAGATTATAAAAAAATAATTAATATTGACACTGTTTGGGAAAATACTCTCTTTGTGCATCAAGTACTCAGGGTTGCCTTTCCTTGTATGCCAAGTAAAACCAGTAATTTTTATGACAGCTCTTATTTTGACAACGAAGGCTGCTCATGCTTTCAAAACGCTTGAAAATAATGTTTAATACACGTTTTATTATTATTCTTTGTTATTAAGTGCCCACTGGAAAACATTAGATTCCATTAAAGAGGAGATGAACATTTAATATAGAAAAAGAGAAACACATGGAACAGCTGCAATAGAAACCACTCCATGTATTTGGCAGAGACTTCTGAGACAAATTATCTTCTTTCACATTCAGCGTTCTTCTTTGGGGATGATTAGTGTAAGACAGAAACCAAGCACTTTGGTTATCTGAGGGCTGCTAAAGTCAATGTGAAGTAAGATATGTCTACAGTTAGAGAATCAGCACAGTAGACAGTGAAGGGACTGATACTGGAAGCCTCCCACATCCTACTCTGATCACGCCGAGTAGCTGCAGCCTCACCTGAAGCAGCAGAAAGTGAAGGGACCCTGAAGATAAAAGGCAGTTGTCAATCTCCAAAGACAGAACCAGAGACAAGAGATAACATGTTCCTTCACCATGAAAACTGAAAGTGCTCATCAACTCACAGAAAAATCCTTTCATAAGACTGTCTCTCTCATTTATTTGATCTACTTTATGTTCATTGCTTCAATTCAGGCACAGACCACCCAAAGAATTATATTTAATTACTGGATTTTTTTGAGCCTGAAACAATTTTCTTAACAGATAAAAACAATATGCTAACCAGGAAAATATAAGCATAGCATTTCATAAAGAACAGCTTAGCTCTCACACCCAGAAAGTTACAACAAGTTTCAAACAGTTTTATAAAGAGAAATGACTGGGAATGAACTAGAAATTCTGTGACAATGTGCACAAGTTCATAAAGAATATACACATATAGGGGATTAGTGCAGTATTCTATTTTTAAAACTATATACATATCTCTGTTGATTTTTATCCATAATTTTTTTAATCAACAAAAGTTAAGTCTTAAAGCTGTATAAAGAAAGTAAAAATGGAAAAATGTCAGCTATTAGAGATGTATCCCATGCCATTGCCAGAAACATTAGTTAATTTGAAACCTATTTATTATAAGAAAAATGAAATTTAGAAACCACAGTATTTGTAACAGGTCTTTCAACAACCTGCTGGGTTATTTACCAATTTGCAGAACACATTTTATTCAGAGTCATGAAACTGATGACCCTTGTAACTATCAAATTCATTACAAGATGGGTCTTCTTAAATTGAGAGGTAAACTACACCCAAAGTCTGTAAATATTTGTGTTGGGACAATTCATTCATACTACAAAGCTGATTACTGTAAACACATCAGTGAAATGTTTATTTTCTTAAAGGCAAAAAATGGTGCAAGTGATACTGCAATACATTTTTGCTGGTATATTGCTTACTTGTAACTTCCTAATTTCCATTAAGTTACAAATGAAGAGTAGATAGTACCTTTTCTAGTAAGACTGGTAGCTACTAAAAACACTACATGAACAATATATTTGTCATGTAATTCCTGACATATTAAAGGTGCTTTCATTATACATCTGCTATCACTGTCTTTAGATATAGTAATCTATGCTTAAGAACAAAAGAGAGAATGGCCTGGAAAATGGATAGTTGCAATATTTTCCCCCTTTTTATCTTTTCTCCTCCTCCCCTCTCTACAAATTCTAAAAATCACGAGTGCTTAAAACCCAGGGGGACTATTTTAGAAATAACAGCATCTTGAAATACAAGTCCTCAATTTTTTTCATATACGTCAAATAAATAGATATCTGATGACATCTTTATAGAATGCCATAAAGCAGCAGTTCTCTTATTTTACAGCAACAGATCAGACTTATTTTTTTATTGCCCTGACCCATGTACATTAGTATATCTGTCCAACTGGAAATACAGGCTGAAAGTGTCAGTCAACGACAAACCATCACAAATGTAGTTTATAAGGTTAAGCAACAATGAAAGATACTAATCTTTGGCAGAATATATTCCTATGAGACCTTGTGAGGTCTTGATTTGTACACTGACTTTGATCATTAATTTTACAATGTTTCCTACACCAAAAAACAAGTAGCAGCAGTTCTAAGAGCCTTCCAGACAAACCGCTTGGTAGTAAGTTACGAGCAAAAGAGTATTTCACAAGTAGTAAATGCAAACAGTTCTTCAGGCTCTTTTAAACTGTTCTAAGCCCGAGAGTGACAGGGAGGGACAAGAACCTTAGTCGTCATGGTTATGTGACAGACTTAAAACAGACTATTTACATAAGTACATTAATCCATTTTTCTGATCAACACCCCAAGTGTTGAAAAAGCTGTGTTTAAGATGTGAAGCAAAATAAAATGAACTTGCACCTACTACTAATTTGCACGGAAACATGACACAAATACACTGTTTTTGGCAGGGAACACGGGCTTAGACCCAAGACTGTTAGTACATACAACTCAGCATCACGGGCCCAAAGCCAGGGCTGATGTATGTAGGCTGGGACACAGCAGAGAAAACAGTTAATCACTGATGAAGGGTTTTAGTATCTCCCAGACAAATGAATTCTACATATTGAATATTTAAAGCTGGGTTTGTAGCACTGCTATATATTTTCTCAAAATACAAATTAAGATAATAAATGGGGAGAAGGATCATTAATAAACCATATCGAGACTACTGGCGTTCCCATGTGAAAAGCCACACAGCCAGCCTCTGCACACCACTTGCAGAATTAAAAAGAAAAAATTCAAGCCTTTCACTTTTATAAAAATTCGATCGTTAAACGTTTTGACACAAGCTCCACGATTTCAAGCACCTGCATCCCGGCACACCCGTTTCCCTGCGCCAAATCGGCGGCGACAGCCCGTCCCCCAGCACCGAGCCGGCTCCCCCTCCCCTCCGCCGGGGCGGACCCCCCGCTCCGCCACGTCCCCACCGCTTGCCACAGAGAACCGGGGCCGCTCAGCCTGAGGGGCTCAGGCCCCAACCTGGTCTCACCTGGGCGAAGGTGGATGGGAACGAGGCCGCACCTACGGAGGGGGCGGACCCAGGACTCGCCGTGCGGCGGGGAAGGGGAGAGGAAGGGAGGGAACCGTGTGAAATGGCGGCGCACGGGGCGGGTCTCGCTGCGTTACTCTTGGCCGGCGGCCGTTACCTGCCTGGAGCCGCCCCTCGCCTGTCAATTCGGAGACATCGGCTGCAGTTCTTCAGAGGATAAAGGGGGTGCCGGTTTCCTGGTGGTGGCCGGGCTGCCCGCGGGCCACCAAGTGAATAAAACCTGAGCAAAGCTGGCACAGGGGGCTGTGCGGGTCTCTCACAGGGTGTCCCTCAGGGTACCCAAGGTGGCCATGTGAAATGACGTTTTGTCACCCAGGTCCCGCGGAGGTGTTTCAAACACAAACTCAACTCAGCTGAAACATATTTGCCTCGTTAAGGCTTCATGGTGTCAAGTGGTGTTTTTTCAGGAGGATGTAGGAAGCTATGAGCCAGAGCAGCCACATCAAAGTGCTTGGGTTTTAAGGACTTAGAATGGATTTGCCAAGCTGGCATTTTTTTCTAAGAGAAGGAAATCCCCATTAGTGTAACATCCCTGTCAAGAATAAGCAAACACCTCCTGATGGCTTCAAAACCTCTGGGAAGAAGGTAACAAGGAACCAGCTGATCATGTTTTTTGTAATGAGATATTAGTCAAAGAAGATGTTTCCTTGAAGTGACAGCTTTTTTGATCACAGCATTTCTTCATGAAACTTTGTAGCTTTTTCACAAGAAAATTAAATACCTTTTTCTTCCTCAAAGCTCGCCTTAATGTTTCTACAAAGAACAGTTACTAGGAAACCTGTAACCCATCAAATCATGATGAAATTCATGAACTGAAAGTCCTGTGCAATCGGTGGGTCCTGCCATGTCTCAGACCACCATCACCCCTTTCACCTTCCTTGCTTTTGCTCCTGAAAGATACTGTCCTGGTTTTGCCAAAGAAGGGAATGAGTTAAATCAATTATAAGATTTATTTACCTATCTCATGTTACCATTTTACCTTTCACATTTTCCTCTGTTTCTTCCAGTTTGACAGAAGAAAACTCCAAGTAGCTGTTGTAGACTCTATGGCTCAAAAATTGCAGATAATGAAAAACTAGCAAGGAACCTTATGTCATTAAATTTGGCCCTTCTATGTCCTGAACCCATCATAATTCCAAGGTCTAGTTTAGAATTGTGGTAATGTGGGTGATGCTGTCAAAGTGATGATCAGGCAAACCAGATGTTTGTTACAATGACTTCTTTAAGGTTGTATCTGTAGATCTGCTTCTGTTGGTACCTGAGCTGCTGGGTTATGTATTTTTCTTTGGCTGAACATTTTAGGCTGCTGTGCAGTGTGTATCTACTAGAGCCCTGGAAAGGTATGATGAGTGTTCAGCAAGTGCTTGCGTAATGATTTGGGGAAAACTATGAGAACTCATATACATATATTTATCTTCTAATGTGACCCTTCCATGTTCTGAACCCCTTACGTGTTCCAGCGTATTTCAGTAAAGAGATTTTTACTCTATCTTGGAGTAGGAAATTGGAACTTACAGACATCCCTTCTTCTCGTAAATGCCCTAAGCACAAGGTCTGATTAGGTCTCCTGCCTTAAATTAAAATACCAAGATGTTAGTAGCTTCATGCTGGGAACTGAATTGATTGAATTTAGGAGTATATTCAATATGCACTAGATATTCAATGTGTGATATGAAACCCAGCCATTTTTAAAGGACCCCCACTGACATAGCTTGGGGTTTGTAACCATAGGAATAGTACTGTAATTTCCTTCATCCATTCCTGACTTTGCCTTATTGCATACCATTGCTTACACTTGGAGCAGCCTGCTAGTTGATCAATGGCTTTAATGACCATTTGTTTGTCTATTCTCTATTGTATTGTTCTGTATTTGTTTCGTTTATGCCTTTTTAGACCTTCAGTTCATGTGTGCTGGAAATCTCTTGTCTTTCTAGTTCATACTGTGTTTTGTAAAATGCCATGTTATGTTTTGAGAGCTACATAAATTAAGCTAAGAAGGAAGACACCCAAGCATCCTAGGAAATTTTCTGTAGATCCTTCTTGCCATTCTTGGCTTACAGGGAAGGGAGACATGGTGTGCCTTTCTGCCTGCTTCACTTGGTAACAGCTACCATGGAGCTGAGGCATATTTGCCCCAGTGCCAGGCCAGTCTTCATTTCCTCTGAGCATTCCTCCTCAGCCAGTGACCTTCCTAGGAGTGTGTTTGCCAAGATTACATCATGCAGGGAAATTTAACTTTGTGATCACCATTGGTATTCGCTCCCATCTGTGGATTTCCAGCAGAATACTTCCTCCTTCAGCCATGTACATGAACTCTGAATTTTGCCTCATTTTTATTTGTACCTTGGTCTTCTAATACAAATACTATTCAAATAAATAAAGTAGTGAATTCATCCGTTCCCCACAATTAGTTATCCTGGCTTGCTCTATTTGATCTTGTATAACAGAATAATTTATCTGAGAGGTGCAAATAATCTCTCCATAAGTTTAAGGCTTACCATATGTATTGCTAAGGTGAAATCACATGATGCTTTTTGTGTGCACTGATGAACTTCTTGTTCTTTTCAGAGCTTACTGCTAAAGATGTAATTTTCTGACTCCTAGGGAATCCACTGCACCTTGATACACTGTGAATCTAAAGACAAAGAAGATGAGGAGATTCTCTGTGCCTGGGTAGCTGCTGAGATAAATAGAATTACTCAGGTCCAAGTGACGGTGGAATTTAGTTTAGCTTGGCAGTGGCAAACATTGGCACTAATATCACATTTGCCACTAATAGAGGTTTGGATTGTGAGCAGTGAAGGTGAACTGGGCTGGATAAAAAATACAACACCTGGCATTTTTGTAAACAATCTTTCAGTAACTTGTCTTTTTGGCAACTGCTCAGCACTGATGTGATGGAATACATTGGGGATAAATCCATTGGGACATCTTTGATAAGATAACTCATTTTCTATATAATAAAATGCAATTGGACTCCTCTAGCTGTAGTGGGGTGTGTGATTTGGCATCTCTTAGGGAAATTAGAGAAAATGCTCATCAGAAAGAAACTTGCAAAGTAAGTAAAGCATGATGAGAAGGGCTGAGAACTACAGGAGACACTGGAAAATTTTAGTGGAAGGTGTAGGCTACAGAAAAAATTTTAAGGACTGGTCTCCTGATTAATATTTTTTGGTGTTTTTGTTAATATAATTGTCACAAAAAAGGAGATGTGTACTTGTAAAATATACAGATGACAGAACTCTGAATAGGAGCAGACTGTCCGGTAGGAAGAACTGGATTAACTCAGGGCCTGGAGTAGTCAGAATAAAATGAAATTCACTGCTGTGCAGTGCAAGGTCATGCATTTGGAGACTAATAAGTTGCAAGCTCATGTATGGGAAATGACTGAGGAAGCAAAAGAAGTGCTGAAACTAAAGAGCAATGTTGGCAAAAAGTTCAAATTAGTATAAAAGCAATCATGAAACTAGAAGGACATTTTTAGTTGTTGATGAAATAAAATTCTTGATTAGCTTTCCCATGAAAGACGTGGGGGCAAAAATAATTCTAACACCTTTTATGACAAAACTATGGAATGGGGTTATTATGATATGGTGGCTTGAATGAGGACCTGACTAGAATTCAAGAAGTTCTGTCTTCTTTTTTCTTAAGAGTAAAGCTGTGTATCAATTCGATTTCTTGCCTATTTATCTCTTCATTTCTTGGCATTAAGACTGTAAGACCTGATCAGCAACTGATCTTGGATAGATATAAAAAAATGGGAAACTATTAAACCATATAGAAATTTTTTTATTAAAGATATTAAAGATGTGGGGTAAATAATTTTTAATTACAGGTACCTAGCCCTGCTTATTCCTTAAACCTTGCATGTAGCTTCTACTGCTAAATCTTTATTTAACATAAATAAAAAAACCTAAATGACTTTCTTTGCAAAGATATCCTGCCACATGCAGTGACAAGTTTGTGGGACATCTGTTTGCTCCAAGGAGGAATTTATTTGAGAGTAATTGATTAATACATTCAGAGTGTTTCTTGTAGTGTGTGCCACCACTGCAAAATGAGAGTGAAGGAACAAAAAAAGCCTTGCATCTGTCAAGGCCAGCATGCCAATGTGCAGAGATCACAACGGGGAGAACAGGACAAGCCAGTACAAAATGCTTCTTTGGTCTTGATTCCTTTTAAAACATTCTTTTTACGTTTCAGTGCTGTGCAAAGGGCCAGACCCTCATTTGTGGCTGCATGTGAAGGTGGCATAAAGGCTGTCTTTTATGCCACGAGTACCCTGAAGCCATCCAACTTCTGCTGCAGTTCCTAGTGAAAGCTGACCCGTGATTCCTCTGCCAGTGTCCCCAGAGGCTGTGCTGACAGCTCGGGACTGCAGCACATTCAGGGTGCACTGGAAATGTCCAGTTTCCTGTGGTAGT
The DNA here is from genome assembly GCA_020745705.1 of Hemiprocne comata. Lineage (NCBI taxonomy): Eukaryota > Metazoa > Chordata > Aves > Apodiformes > Apodidae > Hemiprocne > Hemiprocne comata. Next base: position 15,687,156 of record CM036595.1, read on the forward strand.
GCACAGTCTGCAAGGAAGGCACCTCTGCAGTGCCCTTCAGGGCTGCTTGAAGCCATTAGAAGAGTGAATGGCAGCTGGTGTGGAAAGTGGCATCAGGCTCAATGTGTGAGGAGGGGTTTTCTGGACATAGCCTTAGGTGACTGCAAGGAGAATGAGGCCTCTGTCTCCCGTGGCTTCTGTGCAAGTTGCTGAAAATCTTGTCAGCATTTTCCCTTAAGGATGAGTAGGAATGCTTTGGAGGAATACTCTGAGGGTCAGTCAACAAAGTCAATTGCCTCTCAGGCTGCATTTTGAATGATTATGTGTGGCCATTGGCGTTGAGCTGAAATGTGAAAGAGGTCTCTGTAAAGAGCTACAAAAACAAGAGGCATTTTGCACTGGCTTTTCCTGCTGTGATCTTTATACACTGACACTCCAGCCATGGCAGATGCAAGGCATTTTTGTTTCCTCATTTTGCAGTCTGTGGTTAGGATATGCACTGTATCAGACACAGAGCACCTATTACACACTTTCTCTCAAATCCACTCAGTTCCTTCTCTCTAGGTAAATATATTGTACAGATTTTGGCTTATTTTGGATTTTTTTTTGTTTATAACATTTTATTTAGGATATCATGCCTGGTTCTGCTCGATTGTGATGCTGATTTTTAGTTTTTTGTCCTATTTACCACTTAAATTGTCTTTCCATTTTGTTCAAGGACTGGTTTTATTTGGTTTATTATGGTTTTATTTACTTTCTAGTTTCAATAATCCAATCAGAACAATGACAATGCCATGTGATTTAAGTGGTTGGTGACCCTCTATGAATATCCAGGGCAGGATTCCTGAAGTGGACAAGTTGCAACTATCTGGACAAAAGATTTTTTTTTTTTTACAGCTGATGAATGTGGTAATCGGTATGAGTTTGTCAAAGACAAGGAGAGTTCATGCTCGTGGCCAAAATTATTTGTAAAAATATCTCACTTGCAAACAGGTAAATTCATCTCTGTCCTTGGTAGCTGTGATACTCCATTGAAGAAAGCATCCATCCTATCTTTGCTGCAACTGGAAAAGTGTGCTTTTGTAAATCGTAGACTAAGCCCGTTAGACCTTTATACTTTTTCTTTGGCTAATTTCACCAGCAAATCTCATTATCCAATATACACTGCAGTAATAGCTCTTAGAAACCCTTACCTCCCTGTCTCTTGTTGACACATTTATAAGTACATGAAGACCTTTTAATAAGTCTGAATCTTTTCAGGGAAATGGAATTTACTTAATGTGACTGTTACAGAAGCACAGAGATAGGGAGCTCTATGTATTAATCAGTTCTTTGCTGCTGTTGCTTCAAAAATAATTAATCTGTCAGATGAATGTTTTCTACTCATGTAACCAAATGCTTCCTCCTTTGCTGAGAGGTGTCTTTCCCTAACATAAGCACAGCTGTTATTTTGTACAGTACTTGACAGGAAAACCTTCTTTCTTATCACATACTTGTGGTATGTCACTTCTTAGATACTTGCACTTGCCTTTTGGTTTAAAGAAACCATACTTTAAAATCTTCCTTTCTTTCAGCAAAAGCTTCAAAGTAAAAAGGGCTGTTCTATGTTCACCTCTTACAAGAATGCTGCAGTTTATGCAGAAAGCTGTTTCAAGTATGTAACAATTTTCTTGGCCCTGTTAATTTTCATATAATAGTATTTATTTTTCCATACCAGTAAATCTGCCCATAGAGATTTCTGGAAGCACTAGTGGTGGTTTTATAGTTAGGGTCTGCACTTGAGTTTAAATGAAGAATTTAGCCGTTACCTTATACAGAAAATGCAATAAATCTTCAAGGGTGATAATTTATCTGAAATCTCATTAAAATAAATACATCATTATTTTAGGGATCAACATAAAATGAGAATAGATTTTGCATAAAATTTAGTGCCCAGTTTTAGACTTTTTGCCAGACAATGGAGTAACACTTTGAATTTCTCAAGCTGAGTAACTTAGTGAATTTTTACTTCTTGGGTACATTTTAGTTTTTATTAAGGTAAATGATCATTTGCCATATTGTTCCTTGTGTATGCTGAAGTTGAAAGTGGCTGAGGATGTTGTTCTTTGTTATAAAGAAGCTTCATCTTTCCTCATGGTTACTGACTGTAATTGAGGTGGCCCTCAGCTGATCTTTTGGAGAAAGAAGGGTCTGTATGATGAGTGGAAGGACAGGTGGTGGAGGCATGGCTGTCTCTTTAAAATTAGGGAAAAAGAAAAAAACCAGGTAAAAAGAGTCTGTCTTTTCTAGACATGTGACATGGAGGCACTGGAAAAGTGGCCTACAGCTTCTCCAGGGAAGGTTGGTATAACTGAAAAAGAACTCAACAGTCTGTGAGTTGAATAAGGTATTAAATACTGGACAGAGCAGAGACTTCTCATCACACTTTGATATTTCTAATGACAGAGTTAGAGTGATCTGCTGGAGGTCTCTGTCACAGCAGTAAAAATGTGCACTAGTCTCTATCAGAAAAGGTAATGGCTGAGTGGAGACATGCAGGTATATGGGTAGTTAAGGAAATGAAACATATGCCTGTTGTTAAGGTTTTTCAGTTTCCCTCAGGAGGATTTAATGATGTGATATTTTAAAACCTGTTTCTACATATGTATTCATGCATGTGGAAATAAAAAATCACTTATGTAAAATGAAACAAAAAGAAAGGAAATTTTCTTTACATCAACAAATTCCCTCTGATCATATACTTTTAAAACAACTCTGACCTACATCAGGTCTAATATTCAAAGATATTTTGTACAGTTCTAATGCTCACTGGATTTAATTATTCTATCACTATTCTGTGTAAAATAAATGGTAGTGTTCTCATTTAATTTATAGTAATAATACTAATTATACCAGCATAAATTTATATATTAAAATAATCCATGAATTCATGTTGGGATGAGGAAGTTTTTGTTGGATTAAGTTAAAAAGGGCTATAGAATTAATTTCACTGGAGTCAGGTTATGGTATCAGTCATCATAAAGCTGCTTAATAAAACTAATTCCTGAGTGATGCACAGATGAAGTACTACACAGTTTTGAGGGAAATAGTGTCCTGGAAATCTCACTGAAGGTCCATGATATTTACAGAAGATAAACCCTATGAATGTACATTGCTTCTGATGGAGGGCAAAGCATTGCTCACATTTTAGGTTGATGAATTACATGTGCATGAATCCAGATCTCCCAGCTTGGAAATGACACTTACATACACTGTACATGCAATTGTCCATGGACATTTCATTCTCCTGTGCTGAAGACACTATCCTTTTGGGTGGTTCTTGGCTCAATATGCCTTGACTTTGAGACATAACAGCTGTTTTGTGTAGCTAAGAATCTAGTTCTAGAGATCTTGTATTCAATTCCTTGGCTTACCAGCCTGTTTTCCCTTCCTGAGTATTTAAGAAGTTTTTTTCCTTTTGAGGGGAAGAGGAGGGAGTCTGAAATAACTGGCAGTTTTGCTGGGTATCACAGCAATGGTAATCATGCATGACTGTGCCAGTCTTCCCTGGCATCCCTTCTGTTTGGTCACCACTTTCTCAGGGCTGTGTGTTGGCACTTAGCCAAACCCATGAACTTTGTGCAGTTACTAAAATGAAGAATGCAAATGTTCTGCATCCTTCAGGATCCAGTCTTGCTTCTGTGACTACGGATGAGAAATTTACTACTGAAAGGATTCTAGATGATTTGGTATTGTTGGGCTTTATTGGGGCACATTTTTTAAAATCCTATTTTTTTCCTATTAATTTGGTTTTGTGCCAAATACATATTTTTGCCACACTTACTGTGAAGATGTGGAGAAATATTACAAAACACGCTTTCCACCACTTGCATTTACTAGGACTTGGTAATAGGTTGCATTTTGGCATTTTTTCTCAATGTGCTTTTACCTATATTTTTAAAGATCTTAAAGTGAATACATAATTTTTTCAGGTCCTTTACTCTTCATGGGTAGCTGCTAAGTCCAGTGAAGGCTCCATGGCACAGTGGAATCACTTTCTGCAGCGTTCAGTCCTACCTTAGATATCAGCAATTGCAGAAAGTTTTACTGTCTTAAATTCTCCTCTTAGCAGGGTGTGTTTGCCTTTCTCCCTCTTTCTTGCTGTCACCAGAAAATGCACATCTGTGATCCTGTATCTGAGAGTTGACATACTGTATAAATGTATAAAGGATTGGTTCTGTCAGTCATAATTTTTGCAGATTGGATTGTCTGCAATGGTTTGCAAAAGAACTTTATGATTTATCTCCTAAAATTTTGCACTTTGAGCAATCCAGCACAGAATCTCCTTTTTTTCTTAGCTATGATGGGACTTGTAGCTTGCTTTATAAGCCATCTTCCTGGCTGCTCTGTTGCCTCCCAGTGGATCCTCGAGCTGTTCCAAACCTTTCTCCCTGAAAGACAAAAAGCTGAACTGACTACAAGTTCTATCACATTGTGCCAGGAGTGGGGCAATGCTCATAGCAAAGATTTTGTATTTTGCATGTTGGATAACTGACACGTGGTGCAGCTTCAGAGTTGTGGGATCTACCTCGCTGGCATGGAAAAGATGAGTAGAACAGCTGACACCTCTAATCCTTTATTCAAACTGTCCACATGTGCTGATAGGTAATGGTGACATATGCTTTGTTGCTCTTCAAATTCAAGCTTAGCTCCACGATTGTAATGCTAAAAATATATGTATTTTGCATTCACATTCTGGATGCCAATTCTATAATCCAGTGTGGCAAATGTGAGAAGAAGATCAATAAGAGTTTGACTTTTGTTTACTATTGCTTCTACAGGGGAAAATGATTTATTTACATGTCATAAGCTCAAATTCTGCATCCACAGAGAATTTACCCATGTCTTTAGAGATGAAAAATGGAACCAAGCTACACGTCCTCTTTGCTTTACTAGAAATCAATGAAATAAAATTACAAAATAGCCCTCATCACCAGCAGAGAAATTATTAATAACTGGTTAGGCTGAGGGCAGAGTTGTGATTGGATGGCAAAGAATTCAAATTTTTATTTCAGGCTCCAGGGTTAATATTAATTCATTAGGCTTGCATATTTTTGCTGAAAATTGGGAGTTCCAACACTGCTAAAAGTTTAAATAGTTTTTTTTTTACTCGTTAATACTGTAATTTTAATATTATTTTATTAATTGAATTGCTAAATGCAGTGTTGTTAATTCATCATGACACCTGTTCTGCAGAAACTGAAATTAAAGTTAGCATCAGAAAAGTGCTAGTAGGTTTAATTCTTATTAAAGTGCCTGCCATAGAAATAGGGATGGATGAGGGTGTAATAAGAGGGTATGGAGCTGGAACTAAAGGACAGTAACACAAGCTGACATTCTTAGCTGCTGTGGGGAAGCAGATGGTTCTGGCTCAAGGCTTACAAAAAGAGCATGAAGTTATTCATTGCAGTGTCCCAGCCAGTGTGCAGGGAGCCCATGGGCCACCCAGACACCTCAGGGCTGTTCCACCATGCAGCTGCTAGCACTCCCAAGCAGCTAAAACACCCCTGCTGCACTGACACTTTTCCTGTTTTCCTCTAGTCACACCTTTTGTGATTACAATGCAGAGACAAAAATCGTCCTACATTTTCTCTGATTTAGTAATTCGGGTTGGCCTGCTAGGGAACTTTTCATACCTTTTGGTAGCTATAACCTGGAAGTAGTGAAGCAGGGTATGCTGCACCCTGTTCTAAGTTCTAGTACTGCTTTTTTCATAATAATAATTTTTGTGGTTATTAATGACAATGAATCTCTAGTATTGCAGTACTTAACACCTGGTATCCCTTGAACTTCAAGTACTTTACAGGGGAGACTGAACATTTTCTTTCACAGTTTACTAGTGGGCCAAGTGGGGCAAAGGAAGGTTAAAAATGTGTATTGTAAGGCTATATTTTGTTTACAAAATGTTTTCAAACCAGTTAGCTCTGCTTGGTTATAAGCATTTAGGGCAATTTTACAACTCCTGTGAGTATGAGGTCTTAAAAACCAAGTGGATACTTAAGTCAGCAGCCCAAATCCTGCTTGCCTCACTGTGAGCTGCACCTGCATTCAGCAACAAAAGAAGAGTTTATCTAGTTGTAATAAAAGTAACAGCTTGTTTCGTAGCATAAATAAGGATTGTACGGTTTCATTACCTGCACATCATGGTTCAGAGCTTGCAATGTCATACGTATGGGCATTTGTTTAGTTATAAATTATAATCATGGCCTTCAGCTATGTTAGCAGAGGGATCATCCTGTATATCTTTGTTTAGAAGGCACTGCTTCAATTGCATGTAATTGCTTTCCCCCGCAGCTTTGCTTAAAGGTGTGTGTGATAAAGGAGCAAATATTGGACTAAACAAGAGCAGCTAATGAAAGAAGGCAAAGGCTGTTATAAACTGTGCTGTAAGTAAGCAGCTACTAAATTGAGATGGCTACTAATCAAGGCTATTTCTGTGAATGGCACTGTAGTCTGTAAATCAGATATGCTTATCCCAAATCTGCCTGTGCCACTTTATTTATGAGTCAGTTCTAATTTCAGGTGGTCTTGGATTGCAATAAATACTTCAGCAACATGTCCCTGTTTCTTTATGCCAGTGTAAGAATGAAGTCAGAAAGGAAATCAAGTGCGGAAAGGGAGAGGTGGCTCTAGGCCAGATTTGCACTGGTTTTTGTTGAGAAAGCTCAATACTTGTGAGACTTGCAATGAATCAGAGAGATTTCAAGATTGCTCTGGCTTGGATGCGGAATTCCTGTAACTTCCATGAGATTTCCCAGTGGTAAAAAATAAAGTAAGTGATGCACCTTAGTCTTTTCCTTCCTGCCTCTAGCAAGCCCTTCACCATCGTCCAGTGCTAGAACCTGAAAGGGAGCTGGGAAAGGGGCAGACAATAGATCCGGTATTTCTTTTGCTACAAGTTTCTTGCAATGAAAACGTATCTCAGAGGCCTGTGAGTCACCACAGCAGCATAAAGATGAAATCTACTTTCCAGAGCTCAAAGATATATAACTTCATTAGCACAGAGTTATACTTACTTCTACATTTCATAGATGACCTTGTTCATATTCTCTCCCCCACCAGCTGTAAACCTATTTAAGTCTTCGCAGCTCGTAAGTGTAAGTGCTCTCTCATTGCAACAAAAAAAGCTTGCACTCCATTTATATCACTGTGTAGTTGGGACTAGTGAATATTGATTGGTGGGTCAAAGGTTTTGTGAACATGAACTTGCCCTCTTAATAGGCATCTATTAATACAGTTTAATTCTCCAGTTCGTACAAAACAAAAATGCGTACAAAGCGTATACAAGTTAACTAAACAGCAGTTAATGTTTCTCTTCCCCAACCAATGTACCATTAATAAATCTCTTATTTTTCTGACAGAGCTACACAAACCTTGACTGTTTTCATTATTGGCTTAATTGCTTTTCACTTACAGCTACACAGCCTTTTCCTGTTGAAGGCTAATGCACATTTCCTTGACAGGTAGAATAACCAGAAAGGTTTGAAAAATGATGGAATGGCCAATGCAAAGTGAAATGTGAAACCAAGGTAATACAGGAGAAGGACCAACCTTGGAAGATCCAGAATTCTGGTTCAAGATCCTTTGGGCCAGGGTGAGCTGCTTACAAATGTGTATAGAGGCTAGCACAGCACAGCTCAGTTTGAATGTAGCCTGTAAATATTAGCAGGGCATCAGGATTTAGTAGTGATAGACAATAATAACAACAAAAATAATAACAATAACAACAACAACAATACTGCACACTAGGAAACTTAACTAAAATTTTAGTAAGCTACATAAATTTGCCAAGCCTGACTGTCTGTTGCCTTTTTAATTAATTTATGAAGTGTGTTAGAAACTGGGGTTATGCATGGATGGGACTGCGTGGAATCCATCTGAGAGTCACCTGGCGCCAGTGAGCTTGGAATTATTTTGTAGGAATGGTAGCTGAGCTCTCCATTTTATATTAATTAAAACTTGAACACTTCTTCTTATGCCGACTGAAAAACACATGTAATATGTTTTGTTGTTTTCTCAGAGCTATCCTGCAGTCAAGAACTTGCCTCTTTGTCAGAGGGAAGGACAAATGATCAGGGAGAATCTGAGAAAGATGCTGACCAGTGCTCTCTGTGAGGTTTCTCTCCTTCCATCTCGAGATGATGTATCTATCTTTGAAATATTGTGGAGGGATACCTGCATCCCAAATTTGACAAAAAAAAAAAAAAAAAAAAAAAGGTGGTGCAATCACTTAGGCAGAGCCTAGCAGCTCACACTCTGTGTTTCAAGATATGATGTCATTTACCATCTTACATTGATGCTATTATATTTCTAATTTGGCTAAAGCTGGTAGCTCAACTAAGCTTCCTCAGCAGTGAGTCCAATCCATTTCTACTAGTGGTTGTGTTTTGCTAAACAAATACTGGAAGTGTTGGGCCCTTGTGCCTTGGCAATCTGTGAGCAGTGCGTTTTTTTCCCTGGTTATGATCAGCATTGTCGTGTTCTGTCTTGGTCCATAAACCCCCTTGAGCCCATCATAAAACAAGCACGTATGGTGCTTGTCAGCAACTGCCTGCCATTCATCAGCCTTGGCTTTCCACCACTGACCCTTCATCTCACATAAGTGATTTGGACTTCATGGGGAATCTTCCTGGAAGCCAGCTTGTCTGTAATTGAATCTGGGTGAGCCAGCACAAAGTGCTCTGAGCAGAAGTTAAATTGCAGGATGATAGCCATTCATCCTGTTTTGGTGTTCCCCACATAGTTAGCTTGCAATCCAACACGTGTCTTATATAGCCCACCATACCTTCTGGAGAGAGTTTCTGCAGAAGAGAGAGCAGTAGTCAGCTCATACACAGCTTCTCACATTTGGCCTTTCCATTTGGTTTTTCCACGTTATCTTGAATAGCTGCTTAGCTTCTATGGTATCACATCTAGGTAGCTCTTTGTGGAGTAGTTTTCTAGTATGAGGTCCACCATCTGTCAGTCAGAAGCATCTATTGATTCAAATCCTTCCATGCTCAGTGATGTTCCTGCCAATCTCTCATAAACAAAATTGTAGATGCATGCAAGAGAACTTGAACTTTGTTCTTAAGACGTGGCTCTGCTGATTTTTAATTTCATGCCTGATACACAGAGAAAAAAGTGAACTGTTTTGCCTGAAAATCACTTCTATGTCTGCTCTCCATGTGAGGTAAAAAGTGTTGTTCCATCTCACGGACGCATTTAAATCTCTCTGATTGGGAATGTCAGAATTGGGGAAGATACAGGGCGTGTTGGTTGTCGTTGGGTCAGCTTGCTGTGACAGTTCTAGCAACAAACCAGCCCTACTGTTGGCTGCAAACATTTCCATCCATGCAATATGAAACAAGGGTCACTAGAGAAGGAGGTGGACTTGAAACTCCAATGGAGAGCAGATATATGGAGAGGAGGAATGGATGTAAGACAGAGTATGCAAGCAATCATCTTTTGTGATGCAGAGTGCTTTGTTGACTACAATTAAACTAGTACATACATACATGCATACTACATATATGTATGTATGTAGGTATGTATATGTGTTTATGTATATGTAGTAACAGAAGGAGAAAGATAATGTGGAGCTTACAAGTCAGTAAATAGATGGATGTGTGGATTTCAGGTTGGGGTTTAGGAAAGCACATAGGATGCATGTTAACAGAGAACTGGGAAAATAAAGCTAGTGAGATCCTAGAGGGTATAGGCAGGATTCTGCTGTCCTGATACAAATTTCCTTCTAGCCAGTATTACTGTGCTTCTGCATACTTAATCTTATAAAAATTGTGATTGTTTTTTCCTGGGTCGTTCTCTGTTCTCTTCCCTCTTTGGCATTTGGCAGAATTGGTGCACTAATGTTTCCTGTAGTTGCATTGTGTCCTCATGAATTCAGAAGGTGCATGTGCATTGAACAGTCATCTGTGTCCCTGGAGGCTGTCCATAGTGGTCAAACCCCCTTGTTCTGCAAAGCCAGCTTTAGCAAGATGGTGTTCTTCAGCCAACCCCTGTTGCCATTAGTAGGTTAACCCTACAAAAAGATCACAAAGCTTCTTTCCTCAGCCAGCTGAGTTTCCATCATGGGTGCTACACTGAGTCCATAGGTACTCAGTTCCCTGCTCCTAGCACTACCCTTTGCTCTGGACAGCTGGCGTTGGTGATGTTGCTGTGTTTGGATATTTGCAAGTAGCAACAAACATTCTGTGAGAGTTAAAAGTAGTGACAGTGATCAACTCTAAAACTTCCTTTTGCTGTCATTAAGGAGCAATTATGGCAACTTTTCACAACAGTGGCTTTGGTTGATAAAGATAGAAAATTTTGGGGCACCTCATCCCTTCCATTTTAGAGATGATTTGCAGATTCCAGCACAGGACAGCTGAGTCATTAAAAATCATGGAAAGTGTGTTGTATCTTTGTGTCAGCAGCTGCCTTTCTGGCTGCACACATTCCAACTTGTCACTCTAGCTTCTAGTGCTTCATTGTTCCCTGTGTAGTTTCTCCCTATAGTTTGTGATTCACTCTTAGTTACAGAGGAGATTTTTTAAAGGCTGTTTTTTCTTGCTGAGGAGCTTTTATTAAGGGTTGTTTTTATTGCCCCCTCTAAAGGAAAGTCTTTCACAAGACAGAATTTGTCCCCTTCCCAGTAACTGTGTTGGCACATATGAATTGTCTGATGCTGAACTGATAGATGAGCTGTCATCATGGTACAAACCTGTGACTGTTAGAAAAAAGCTTGGCAAATTCAAATGGGAAATAAAGTGCAAATTTTTTAACAGCAAGGGAAATTAGTAATTGAAACAACTCACCTATGGATCCAGTCAGGAACAGATGTCTTCCTAAAAGACATGCCCCAGTTCAACAAGGAGTTATTGAGCTCTGTGCAGGTATCAACTGGTGAAATTGTCTGTCTACATTTGGCAGAAGTCCAGAGCAGAGGATCCAATGGTATCTGCTGAATCACTAAAGCAAAGCCAAACTGCCTCAGAAGGAACAGCAAACAGCTTTCCTCTGTAGATCAGACATCAAAGCAGGGAAATGTAGCATTTGACAAGTGTGCTGTATATGGTAATTAAATTGCCTCTATACTCATTTACAACTTTCTCTTTCGTCCTCTCCACTGCATTTTTTCATCCTCTATTTTTCTACTTTTTTTTTTCTCTGCTCTTTTATCACTTTCTACTCCAAAGCTTTCAAATTGTAGCTGAACTTTTGAACCACACATGGAGTTTGTTTAATCACCAACATACACTGTAGTATTCCACCACATTACAATTTTAGAGTAGGCCCTCCAAAATAGCAATATAAGGAGGGAATGGACAAGTTTTAGAATTAAAGCTGTTTAAAAATGTCTCAGAAAAAGAAATTATGGCAACAAATCATAGTGATCTAACTCACTTACTGGTGGCAGCCAAGGGTATGCACTAGCAATTGCTGCGTATGTATCCAAGGAAGGTGGGCTGATTTTGAGCTGCTGGCAGCAGTCCAGCTGAGTTTAAATTTATCAGTGATGTCCTGTCTTCCTGCAGGGAATGGGAATTGTTAGCTCCTGCTGGAGCCTTGGTATCAGCTGACCAAAATGCAGCCATTTGGCCTGCATGAGTGCAGACTAAAACGGGTTCTCTAATACAGTATCAGCTCTTTTACAGTTTGCTACCTTTGTGCTGATGTGCCTGAGCATTGGGGCTTATTTACTAGGGGACACTGGGATGTGAACAGAACGATGTTGCTTGCTCTTAGATGTGTAATCTTTTGCTGCCAAAATCTTGGATGAACTTTTGGGAAGTGTAATGTTTCTCTGACATGTCTGGGGACACGGAAGCACTGTCCCAATGTATCCCAGCATGGGATATACTCTGCACGTGCACTTGGAAAGTGCAAAGAATGTGCACTGAATCCATGTGACTGAGTTGCTGCCTCCCTGTATGTGTGATTCCCAGCACACCAGTACTGCAGACAGAAGTGGGAACACCCAGCTGGAAGGATCATAGCCCTTCTCCTCGGTCAGGAGATGGGTTCATTTTCTTGGGTGAATTTACCAACAAACAGAGCATTCTGCTATAAACTTTACACATTTTTTACAGTGTGTTTTTTCCTGCTTATTTTTATCCATTTTTCTGTTGTCTCATATAATAAACTAGCCTGTAAGCCTTTCCCAATGGATACTGCCTTTCTTTTCTGTCTTTCTAGTGTCTAATATCAAGGACTTGTAATGCCTGACTGAGAGTCCTAAGGGTTGTGATGATAATTTTAATAATATTGCAGCTACATTGACAGTGATAAACTGTGCCAGGTTACTGGTAGTTGATATCAAGCTAACCATGTTTGCATTCTGAACCTTACAAACAGCATGCTGCAGCTTAATGACCTGAAATTTCCTCATCTGAAAATTGTTTCTCAGCATTTTATGTATTGCTTAATTGAATGAGAGCATCAAACTTCTTGTTTTGACTTTTTAACCAGTAGAGAATCTGGCTGATTATCTTTCTCATTGGAGTCTTTTGTGATAGTGGGGCAGCACAGGAACTTCCTCTTTAGCTATTACATGAGAACCTTGAAGAGTTTAAGAGAAATTATTTTTAAACCTCATTTTTTATTATGTATTATCTTCTTCTTTTATTACATTATCTCTTCTGGAGAACTTCATACGCTATGAACTTTCAAGGTATATAAGGGGTGCATGGTTACCAAATCTCCATACAAGGTGAAGTTTCCTCTACAATGTACTTTTTGGAGACATTGACAACTACTTAATGGCCTCAGGAGACATTTTAATAAATTATCCAACACAGCAGTGATGCATAGTGTGTTTGGTTTTTCTCTGTAGAAACTTTTCACTTAAATTTTACATCAACCTGTGTTGAAAGCTAAAGAGAATTTGTTGGTTTTGTTTTTCCAGGCATAGCAAGAGGCTCATATGACAGTCATTCCATTTAGAGGAACAAAAGAAAGGGGATTTTTTGTCCCTGATGTGGCTGCAGGCTCAGGTAACATAGAAGTGTTTTGAATTCCTACCATCGGTTGGGATAATGTTACACAAGATTATGTTGCAGAATTGGACTTTTAGTACAAGTAAATGATAAACAGTTGAGGGAAGGTAGGAAATTATAATGAATTCTCAACATCTCTGCACATGTATGGAGAATAGGCATGGCTTTGGGCCCTAACCAAGACTTAGAGACAATATTGGTAGGATTGTTCAGGAAGAATGAATATTCAAAGGAAATCTGGCTATTCTGGCTTAACTGTGCACAAATGATAGATTGTAATAATGCAGATACATGACTTAGGAGGAAAGCTGGCCAGGCTTGCCTGTCCTGATTAGGAATTCCTCTTGGTCTCTATGATGCAGTTACATTAGGTAGGTTTTTCATATTACTGCAGGCCTCTTTCTGTCTTTCAGTCACTCAACAGACTTCAGCTTGCCCAGTTATAAACCTCACTGCTCTATTTTTTTGTGTCTCATCATTACCTCTTTTTATTTTTTATGGCAATCACAGCACCACAGATGTCATCTCATTATACAGCCCTTGTTCCTATGGCATGGGGATGTGCATATTTCTCAGACTGAAACAGCCATTGCTGTCAGTTAGTCTGAGGCAATAACAAGAGGCTTCTGTCCCTGAGCATATTTGTCCACATCCCTCCCCTGCTGTCCCACTTACTACGTGACTTCCCACAGCAAGACACCAATCACATTTTCCTTAGCTGTCTTAAGAAGGATTGTAGTGTGCATATGTGGTATTTGACTTTGAGCTATAGACTATTCTGCTGCTCCATTACAGGGACTGAGATGTCATAACTGCAGAAGAGGCTGTTCCCACGTGTGTGCACAGTAAGATGTAACCTCCTGACCCATAGAGCTGTTACTGACACCACACCAGTACTGCCAGAGTCTGCCACCTCGTGGGTGTGTCCTGTTTATGTGGCAGCAACGAACTGTGTGGAGTGGGAAGGAAAAATTCTTTTGGAAGGATCAGCAGAGTGACCACATAATAGTGATGTCTAAGATATCCATTCATAAGTTTTTCAGAGGCTGGATTGAAATGTCTCTTCAAAGACACTGTTGTGTGGCACTTGGTCTCTTGGAATTTTAATTCTCATGTAAAATCCTAAAAAAGAATAAACTGTTCTGTACTTCAGCAGAGAAGACCGTTCAGCTACAGGAAGAAGGGTTGCAAGTTGGAGTTCTGTACAGTGTTCTCTCAGCTCCATTAAATCTATTATAGTAACATCAAAGTCCTACCTTTAATCCTCTAAATCTGCTCATCATTCTCTTACTTTGACCAGACAGGATAAATCAAAGGAAGTGCAATACTTGCATGCTGGAAGGACCTTGAAAAATCATTAAGTTAAAAAGAAGAAGTATGGGATTTTTTGAACCGGAGTCTTCAGCTGCAAAAAGAATCAGAATAATTGTTAGATCTTAGCCTTACACATGTCAATGTTGACTATACTTCTTGCAGTTTTTATGTGCAAAAGATGATCCTTCTTTCAGAAAGACCAAAGACCAGGTAAGCATAGATTTTTCTGGATGAAAAAAAGGTTACTGGGATATTTTGATTTTGCTTTTGAGCCATGGGCAGAACTTAATATAAGCTACTGTTGACCAGCCAAGGTGCCATTTTCCTGTTCTCCTGATTTACTGACAGTATTCTCCTTACTTCATCACTTACCTTTCACCTATATAATTCCATATATACTGATCTTCAGTAAAAAAATAGGCCATATTGTAACAGAAATGTGAAGAATTCTTTAACTAATAGTTTAATAAGTGTGACTTTGTGGGATGAGGCTTTTGTGAAAGAAAGACTGTCTGTCAGTAGAGCTCTGATTCTTGTAGGATTTACCTCTGGTCAGCTGGCCTGTTGTTAAACACATTTTTGTCTGTCTCCATTAAAGTCCATGTTATACTAAACATTGTTCTTCAGGGTTGAGGTATTTTTCCATAATACCTGAAAGTACCTGGTAATATTAGGAGGCTCCAACTAGCTCCTGATGCTCTGACAGCACCATCTCTTCTGCCTGGATGCTAATGATATACCAGTGGAAATGTCAGTGCTTACCAGCCACTCCACAAGAGCAAAGATGGTTCTGATCATGATTCAGTAAAGTCATGAGGTACCTAACTGACACAGGAACAGATCTGTTCAAGTCCTGGGGCTAGAGATGTAGCTTACTGGCTGCAAGTGCTTTCTAAAGGAACTGTCCTTGGTATGGACGGACAATCCATATGGCCTTTGCCAATGGCCAATACCCAGAGACCAGAAGTGTTGGCCTCCAACACACTGTGTTTCCAGTGCATCTACCTAATTCTCCTATTATCAACTCTGACATTGTCAAGTAAAAAATTGCATAAAATAGTTGGATTATATATTAAAAATCTTGATAAAGTCACTTATTGACCTTCTATCCCAGTGGACTTAGCTGTGAAATATTGGGTAAGAAGCAGGGCCTTGCTGAAAACAAGATATTACATCTGAGCAGTGCACCCTTGGATAAACAGGAATTACTGAGTAAATAACAAAATGTGAAGAAATAAGATCCAAATTGAAGTGTGGAAATTGTGGACTGGAGAAGTGATTGCTTTTATAAATACTTTTAAATGTGTATTTGCTCTCTGAGTTTCACTGTAAATTGTAATGAAGTGTCTCTAGGTTCAGATGTGAACAGGGCCAAATCTCACAGTTGTTTGGGCAAACAAAAAACGCTGAAAAATTTTTTTCCAACTGAAAATAACTGTGTTTTGGCTCACTAAAGATAGAAGGATTTGTTCTGAATATCATTGTACTCTGCTGTGCTTTTATTGTGCTACAATATTTTGGAAGGTCCTTGTCATTCATGTTTGATATAAACTAAAACTATACAAAAAACAGTGGATTTAAAAAGATCTCATACATTCTGTCTGTAATTGTCCTGGTGGCGTGGTGTTACCTGCTGATTCAATTCTTGTTGAGATGAATGGGAGTTGTTAGACTGAGGTTCATGAAATAAGTTGAATCTTGAGGCCTCAATCAATGACCTGTTTCCTCATGGCAGTGTGTGGGATGTCTGGAAAACAGGATGTATCAGAGGTGATTAGAAGAGGCCTCCATGGATGCAAAAAGTCTCAGAAAAGTTGAATATCAGTTTTGGATTCAATGTTTCTAAGTTTTAGTTTTGTTTTGTTTTTTGCTATTACAGGGACACAAGAGGAAGCAGAGTGTCTCACTCACTGTTTTCCATTAAGCCAGTGTGCTAAGCAGGCACTGGTTAAGATGTGACATGTTGATACAGCCTGGTTTGGCTGCTGTAGGGGGTTACTAGCACTTTGCAGCCCTGTCCAAATAGGAACTGAGCACTTTTATTTCCTGCCATAATCCACTTTGCAAGTGGGGCTCAGGATGAGGGGGAGCAAGCCACCATTTCCCAGTAAGCAGCTTCAGAAAAGTGACAGAAAAGGAGGAACAGTCACTTTGGACTAGATGATACAGGCAATCCTTCTGCCCTTCCCAGGGAATTGGTCAAAGAATGAAATCTGCCTCATCTGCTGAGCCTGTTAAACTCTAAATGTCCCATTTCATCAAATCTGCACGACTGTGTGGCAAGAGCAAAAGAGTATTCCCATCCCCAGAGACCTACTCACCACTTAGTAAGGTCTCTAGTAGGCATATATGGGGAAATTTCTATTACTGAGGGGGATGCCAGCCTACAAAGGCACATGGAGGTAAACAAATATGGACTAAGAGTTGTGGGTTTTGTTTGTGAGAATTTGTGTGTTTTGTTAACCAGAGTGTGTAATTATATGCAATTATTTGGGCAATTCACTAATTCTTGCATGCTAGAACAAGTGTCAGGTCCCTTTTATTTTGTGATCTCACTAAACTTAGTTGATTTTCATGTCTTGTAGATTTTAAAGTGGTAGAGGTCTATTCTTACATTGTGAACACTGTAACATTTTAACAGGACAAGTGTCTTGTCTGGGATCACTTGGCAAAATTGGGAATAGAACTTGGCTTCTGACTTTCAGCACGATGCTCCATCCATCACTGCCTCTGAAAGACCAGTGAGCTGGAGAGATGAGACCTGAGTTCATGCTTCTCAGGCCCATACTTCAGTGCACCTTCCCCTAATCAAGTGGGAATTTTGATAAACAGTCAAAGAATTCTTTTCTGCTTTTATGGAAAAAAAAATCAGTTTCTACTTTATGCAATAAGGTAGGAGAAGCTACTGTCACACACAGTGCTTTCATTAGAAATATTTACATTTTGAAAGTGATTGCTTGTTCAGTTTTCAGAGGGTAATTTACAAAGATGCACCTACACTGCCTTTCTTCTGAAAAACATTTTATCTGGGTGTACTATGCTAATATGATCAGTTATATGCTGTACATCTCCATCGCTTCCTAGCTATAAATTATTTAGAACTATTATAGCTAAAACTGTAAGTAGATTATTTTATTTCTGTCTTCTGAAATGCTAGGAAGGATTTGGTTTGGCATGAAGGGAATGACATCATTTTGAGGCACTGAGAAATCAGGAATCAATTTTGCCTGGGAGGCTTGCTCCTGGAGAAATGGGAAAGATGATTAAAAAGATCTCATTTAGTTAAAAATATTAGAAAACTTAATATAAATAAGCCTACACAGCTCAGTCTGTAGAATTCCTATCAAATATAACAATAAGCATGTCAAAGTTTGTGGAATCATTTGCTATGATAACTCTATCTCAACTCCCTTACCTGAGCTGAGGTTAACTTGGCTTTGTAGGAGAAATTTAACCTCTTGCAATAAGCCAAAGTTTTAAATCTTTTCACCTGAAAACATTTGATTTAATCTTATATAACACAAGCCATCAAGTAATTCATGACTTCTCTTGCATACAAATAAACTACCCTGTGAAATCACATTCTGTAGTTCACTCTGATCCCCAGACATTGTCACTTAACTGCCTCGAACTACACTTCCCAGGAGGACATGGGCTGAAGGTCAGGGGTTAAACTCCCTTTCTCAACAGAATGCCCTTCAGGTGTTTTGCAGCCTGCAGAGGGACAGGGGTGGTTGTGGCTCAGGATGAAATTTGAGGCTATTGTTCTTGGGCTGCTTTGTGCAAACCTTCCTCTTCATTCTAGTGCAACACCAGGCTAAGGTGGGTATATCCTTTCACTTGTGTTTTCTTCCAAACAACCTGTAAAAGCTTTACCATCTTTTACGTGGCAAAACAGCCCTTTTTTTCTACCCAAGTTGACTTGTGCACCTTGCAGCTTCATTTCTGGGGTTCTTTGCCCACTGGAAGAGTGCATCTCTATAGAGGCTTGAGCTGTTTTGTCTTAATTGAACTGCATGGTCTGGACTGCAAAACATGTAATTGTTTGTTTTAGTGATTCTATGGAAGCATGCTAACTGAACAATGCTTGTGTGATTCCTATTTTGTCCCTGGGGCATAGGCTTTGTCCTCCATGAGGTGTTAACATGCTCTTCATGTGATCCATGATGATGTGACCAGTTGTGTTATTCCCAATTCCTACTTGAAGTACTATATACCTAACATTTGCTAGGTAAATGACCATATTAGTTAATGGGTTTTGAGATACATGGCTAGTTCTGCAGTCTGTTCTTTCACCAAAACATGGTTTCCTCTACCTGCTACTCGAATTAATGGCAGCAAGCTACTGTGGTTGCCTGACTGCTAAGCTTAGAAAATAATGTATGTAATAGCATGTTGTTACATGTACCTCTAGGTTGTGGTAGGTATTGAAATGCAAAGGAACTTGTTCAAAGGGTAACATGAGTAGAAGAAAGGAGGCAACAGGTGAATGTGGGCAGATGAGGAGCACAGTCTTGGTTAGTGTGGTAGGTGCTGTCAGGCTGCATTAGCAGCCTGCTGCTTGTTAAGTGCTTTGCATGCATGGCAGCAAAGGGGAAGCGGGTTGTTCACTGGGAATTTCTGAGCTTTACGGGTGGGACACTGAGGTAGAAAATAAAAAAAGAATAAAATACTCTGAGGTGATGGGAGGCAGCAGTGTTGGATGGACAGGTGTGCTATTAGAGAAACTGTGGGGTTTGCTTGTGGCAGGCCCAGTGCGAGAGACAAGGTTTTGTGCCTGATGTAAAGTGGATTACAGGAAGTGGTGGTGATACAGTCAGAAATGAGTCAGGGACATTGTTTTGCAGTGCTGATTTGAATGATTCTTAGTTGGCATTTGTCAAGCCAGCAAAGAGCAGCCTATGAACTTTAGGAAGAGTATTCCATAAAAATCTAATACATCAAGTTGATGGTCTGTGGTACTGTAGGATGACTGTCCTAACTAGTGATGGTCATAAAACTTGTGTTTAGGTTCAGTGTAGTCTGAGCTTCAGAGATGCTTCATTTTCATGTGAATCCATATCTTTGTGACAACACGGGGCCCTTGCAGAATCTTGGGTAGTTGTCTATTTCAATTTCTCTTTGTTCTTTCTTCTTTTCAAAGTCCGGATGTGTTTGAATCCAAATCTTCTGGTCCTTGCCTTTGCCTCATCTTTGTTTGCTCTCATGCTGAACCAAAGTGCTGAAAACAGAAGTGCTGTTTCTAGCAAAAATCCGGACAGATTTTTACAAAGTTGTGTCTGCAAGAAGTTTCTTCCTGTTATTTTGTGTAGTGGAAAGAAAGAAATTAATCCCGTGGTGACATATAATTTGTCCTCATTAGCAGGAAACAGAATTTATATGGGCTCAAAAGCTATTTGTTAGTCTAACACACCAGCCTAAAATTTTAGCCACCACTGATTGTGCATTGTTGACTTGACAGCAGAAGTAACCATAACTTAGACTTAATGAATGCTTTCATGCAGTATGCACAGTCCTCCAAGAGTCCTTATTTCATACTATTTAATGCTGTGCTGAACAGTTGAGTTTGATAAAGGCTAAAACAGTCAGAATTATGCTTTCATTTGAATTTTAATTTTTAAAGGAGGAAGGCAGATGGTATTGTTTTACAGAGAGAATAGCCTAGCACATCCTGCCACACTAAAAGTCTCTTTGAGCCCATCTGATGCTGGTCTCTGAGTTTTCTCTGCTGGTTTCCTTAGCTTACATACTGCCTTCAAATTGCATATATTAGTTTCCTGTCTGAGTAACTCGCAGGCATGGAAATCAGCCATGTCCTGTGAAGGTCACTGGAGTTTTGGTGATGGAGAAATCATTCCCAAATAGACAGCTTCTGTATCGCATTGAAACTTCTCTTGGTGCCAGAAACTTTGCTTTACAAATGGGCATAAGTTCAAAAGGCAAATGCTAGCTCAAAGCACTAGGTATATCTTTGGAGGTACAGTCTCCTTCTCTAGCATCCGTGAACAAATTATATTTAAATTATTCTCATTGTAGGTTGATAACTTGTCTCTGCAGTTCATACAAATAGGCCTGAGTTCTTCTCGGTTCCATTTTTTCTTGCTTGAAAATGAATAAGAATAAACCAGACTATTTCAGTTGGAAGGGACCTACAATTATCATCTCTGTCCAACCGTCTGATCACTTCAGGGCTGACCAAAAGTTAAAGCATGTTATTAAGGGTAGTGTCCAAATGTCTCTTAAACACTGACAAGCTTGGGGCATCAACCACCTCTCTAGGAAGCCTGTTCCAGTGTTTGATCCCCCCCTCTTGGAAAAGAAATAAGTATGCCACTGAGTAAAACAGAACAATCCAGTAATTCCTTTTTTTCTTTGGTAACTTCCCCAGGTTTTTCCCACGTGGCATGAGACAAGGTGGCCCCTTCCTTCAGTGTCAATGGATACCACTCTGCCTTTTATAGCCTCTCCTCTCCTGATTTCCTGTAGCCTTCAGAGGAGGACATCTTCTGACTCTTCCGATTTGTGGTTTCTTGATTCAAACATCTGTTTTAATCTCAGTAGAGATTTTCCTCAAAATAGACAAAACTGTTCTTTCTCATAAATCTTTCCTGATGCTTCCACAACCTTGCCTTTTCCCAAAAGCTTAGACAGCAATATTTGTTGTTATTTGCTCAGCTCAACCTCCTAGATAGAAGTTTAAAGCTTTTGATGCTGGTGCAATTCAGTTTGAACAGTATGATTAAGAAGGAAAAAACCATAAATCCTCATTGTTTCACGTTTGGTGAATTCTGTGAAAGTAGAATAGGGGAAAAAATACAAGATCTGATTCAGAAGTGTTGGCTACTATCATTGGCTGTGCAGCAAAACTGCATGGATTCAACATCTCATTCCTTGCAATACTAGTAACAGTGATAAAGAATCAGATCTTTGAAACTGAAGTCACATTTAAAAAGTTATTGGAAAGAGTTGATGGGCAGTCAGTACTGGACCCAGCTATGCTGTGGAAAGTGGATTGGGAGTAGGCCAGTAACTAGTTCTGTAATGACTGACAGTAGAAGTGGGTGAGTGAGAAAGCTTTTGGAAAACAAGGCTGGAGCCTAGAGACCAGCTTTCCCCCTTCAAAGTTAATTCAAATGCTGCTGTGGACGTTGCTGGAGGTGCTTGGTGATCTTAAGAGTAGACCAGAGAGTGATGGATATGCCAAAACAGTAGACAGTCTGTTTTCCTTGCTGTTAGAAGGCTTTGCCTAATGCTTAACTCTTCCTTGGTGAGGAACTACAAATCAGTGCATCTCCTCTTGGGGCATGCAGTGGTGGGAGTAGTTATGATAGAGGGAGGGCTCCGAGCCAAAGAGCAGCAATAATGAGAGGAAATAATACAACTATTGGACCTGGACTGCAGTTAACCTAGAAAAAAATACAAGAGGGGGAGAAAAGGGTAGAGTTCAAGTAGTATACCCAGATTTCATCCTCTGTTAACCCCAGGAAACCTGCTGGGGCTCACATAGAGGAGTGTCTCAATTTCAGTACAACAAAATAGCATTCAGCATAAGAAACAGCATTAGTTACTCAGTTTTTTTAATAACTGCTACTGAACATTGAGCGTCACTGATGGGAAGGTTTTGTCCCTCAGGAATTTTTGAAAGTTGATTCCCTGTTGGAAGCTGAGTAATTCAGATGTTGACTGTATTCAAAGTGATATGGGATTTATTTAAATGTACACCTTGTTACTGAAAGAGAAATGGTCTTAAATGTATCGCATCTCCCAGCGTTTCCAGTGTACCCCTCAACTTCTGCTTCCACTACTGACTCCTGTGAGAGAGATTGAGGTGGAGATAGAACCTCCTACACTTAGAAAGAGCTGTCCCCTCTTTCCTGCTCTCAAGAAAGAAACTTCACTGGAAAAACTAACAAAGGCATAACCCATCTCTAAATCAAAAAGTACACCTAGCCTGTAAAAAAGTGTTAAATAATGTGTAACAGTGCCACCTGCTGAATCCCATCCTAACACCTTTCTTCTCAAAGGGAATGTGTGTCTTAATGGAATGGAGTTGGTCTTGATTAAGGCACAGGCATACAACCTGGCTATTTCTCATGTAGAATGCAGGGTACAACATGGTTTAAAAATACTAAATTCAATACTCATCTTTGGAGCATAAGATTGGTTTGATTAATTGTACGATCATGCAAATGAAAAATACAGCCCTTGGAAATGATACTAAAAATTATTTTGCCTGAAGTTGAATAGGTCTTATGCATTTTCCTTTGTTAGTACTGAGACATAAAATAATAAGTTTGAATTGCACTTCTAGTAGTAACTTGTCTAGAAGGTGCTGATGTTCTAAAGTTGCAAACAAAGTGAGATTCCCTGCTGAATTTCTGAATTTAGAAATACTTGATTCTACCGAGAACACTGTCAACTAAGTCCAAAATGACTGAGACAGGCAGTCATTTTGTGGAAGTGAGTGAATGGCTTTACTGCATTCAGCAGTTTGGTACAACAGCCCCCATGCTGCCTAAAAAGACTTAAGTTTTTTGAAGCCATTATGGGCTGAATTCTGACCTCCTTATTATTTATTTCTGTCTTTAAATGGTCCACTTAATTTTAACGGCATGCTGATGTAAGACAGTGCTGTTGAGAGTCTGTATCTGAACAGGGCTCCTACTGTGAAGGACCATCCTATGGGATGGCAGATGTTGGTGAACCAGCACATGGTTGTTTGTGAAACCTCAATGACAGCACCTGGGTTAGGCTGGTATTTGCAGTCTGTACCACTTGCATGTTATCAGGCTGTCTTCTGCATCATATCATACATGGAAAAACTGTTTGCTTGTGTTTAAATCCTCTACATGTCGTTGCCTTAACCATTTTCTGCCTGGTGCAATGTTACCCCCAAAAAGGCTGGTTTGTTTGATTTCAGGTGACTCTCATCTGCTACGTGGACAGTTCTGCAAATGCTGAGCCTGGTGTCCACTCTGGTCACAATTATAGCACTGACATCTTGGGGGACAAAATCCAACATGTAAAACTGTAACATACTGTGTGTTTCTGACATTAGTTGGCATGAAATAGGCACAAGAAATAAGACAGCATTGAGCTGTCTTAATTAGGAAAGTAGAAGAGAACAAAAGGTAGTGGACAGGACTCATGCTATAGATCCAGCAGTAAAATGCAGGATGCATACCTCCCCTTTTCCACACCCCTATATCTCTGAAGAACAGCACAAAAAAGAGGCTCTTGGTGCAAGGCAAAGACTGCTTTGTTTATTTAGAAAACCAACTCTGCATGTTTTTGGCACCAAATCCAGAAAAGCTGGTCCTGATGTGTCTGTCAGAGCTAAAATGCATGGGTGTTTTTCTTCTGGCTGTCCCCTGGCACTAGGGCTGTGAGTGTTTAAATATAGAGAGATGCATTCTTGTGTTTCCATTTCCAATGTGAGCTCTGTGTTATTGGCCTCAGTGTTTCTAAGCAGGGGAAGAGGGATGTTGACAGGCATGTAAATGAAGCTGGACACATGCTTAACAAAAAGCGACAGCGAAGCAAAACCAGTGACTTTGTTCCATCAAAAGATACAAATTTCCCATCCTCCAGCATAACATTCAAAGTGCCAGCATTCTCTGAGCTGTTTCACAGAGGATGTTCTCTAATGGTCAATTTGTTTAAAGGGAAAAAGGATGCCATTACAAATGCAGCAAATAAACTCTAGCAATGCTGGAGCATGAAATTCTAGCAGGTATCCTACTGCTGGAGTCAGACTTCCGAAAAACAGCCATTCATATCGGCTCTGGATGGCAGCAGTGGCACAGAACAGAGAACCTATTTTCTTCCAACAAGGAGTGCAGACAGAGATGGAAATACTCTTGTATTTTGGCACCTGTGTTCAATAACTCTCTGCTGAAATATCTGATAAAAGTTTCAGAGGCATCTTAAGAACCCTGTGCCATGAAGAAGTTTCTATTGGCTTCAGCTTGGGCTCAGCTTAAAACCCTAGCTGTGCACGAAGGGTTTCCATATAGTTGTTATAATAAAAAGAGTCCCTAGCATCTCTGCATTCACAACTGCAATGAAGCCATAAGTTTATGTGCATGTAATAGTCACATGAGCATGTTAAACTATTTTTTAAATGCAAACTGATTCCAGTGGGTTCCTCAGACAGAACTTTCACCTACGTATCTCTTAAAAGGAGCTCTGGAGTCTGTAATGAGCAGTAACCATGTTAATCAAACTCCTGACAGCAATACAAGAGTCATTGCTTATCTAGAGAATAGGGCAACACAGTTTCCATGCGCTTTTTTCCAAGCCTGAGTAACAATTGGAATAGTAGATCAGCATAGCATTGGCTAGATTTAATTGTAAGGAGAAGAACTGTACGTTGAGTACGTGTTGTACTGCTGTGTGAGAGACCTGGTTGGTTTCTTGCTCAGTGATTCCCTGGGACAATAAGGCATGTCGGGGTATTCTGTAAGAGAGACAGAAGTGTCCTCTAATTCTGTTCTAAACATGATGACTACAAGGATGCCAGGGCTTGGGTAAAGCAAAACTGAGAGGAGACAGGGAACAACTTGGTCTACACCTTTCCATTAAGGAGATTCCCAGAAGCTGCCTGTTGAGCAGGAGAGCACCACTGACCTGTTGTTACCCCTTGGCAGCTTCTCCCTATTTGCTGTGAGTGAGGATAAGGAATGGAGGAAGCAGTTCCCTTGGCAGGGGAAAGGAGTGCTGAGAAGATCTGGGTTGAAGCCTGGGGAAAAACCAACCAATGGCTGAAGCGCAGATGCTCTTGTTTCTGAAATACCGCTAAAGCCACACTCTGGGGAGACACGTGAGCACTGATGTTTATTAAGAGATCCATGACCTGAGGTAGGAGAGCTGAAGAAACTATTTACAATGACAAAGCCTGTCCTCATTCTATAAGCAAAAATATTTCATATGTTGCTGTTGCTCGGCAATCTCCACTGGAAGCAGGAAGAGCAAACCACTCCTGTTTGAATTTGAAATGTGCTGAAGAATGGATGGCTGGAATCCACTGTAATCCTTCAGTAGTGCTGGCATGAGTCCAAAGGCACAGGGCTTAGTGGGAGTGTAAAATCTTTTAAAAAAATTACTTCAAATCTCTTTTCTAGGCATGCTTTTCTTGGGAACACTTATGGAAGAAGCAAGTGCTATCCTTCTCTGAATAAAAAGTTGAAATTCTTCCCTTTTTGTCGCTGAACAGCTCCTTCTTCTGGCTTTGCTAAATTATTAGCTTTTGGGTCTTAAATCTACCCCATCTTCTGAGGGGAAAATGTCAATGTTCTGCAGAGAGAAGGACTTATTTATTTGATAGATTAACTTTAAAAAGGGATGAAGGAGACACTTGCAACAGATTTGAGGTGTTAAAAATAGCCATGGACAGGATGTGGGTAATGTAATTTATGTAGCTTTTCTTAATACAGGTACTGAACAAAGAGGGATGAGGTGGTGTGGGAGCAAGATGATGTGGAGGAGATCGTGAGGCTAAGAATCTGTTTTCCAGCCTCACCATTTTTTGAGCTATCTGACCTCTGGCTTGACCTTGAGTACTTTGTCTGCAAATTTGGTATCATGTTTGGAACTGGACAATATTTTATGCACTTGGTGAAAATGGAACTTAGTGTGACAAAGACTATTACCAAATTCATCAGATGTCATTGAAATTATATTTTTTGAGGGGAAAATTAAATTGAAATTTTGGATGTTTGTGAATATTTCTCTTATAATTAGCAAAATCTAATCTTTAAGCAAATTGCCAAGAAAGTAAGTGGAAAATCACTATTACCACAGTGTAGAGAAAGTTCCTCTGTTCTGTCAAAAGCAATAACTGCTAATTTGATTTCGTTTGGCTTCCTTGCATGAGAATAGGAGATGAGGTCCTAGCTGAGCCCATGACACCCTGGGATGGAGTACTGGAGACATGTACTGGGAGACTGTTCCTTTCTTGAGAAGCTTCTGATGAAACCAGCAAGAGAAGGGCAAAGGAAGGGCAGTGGCTGGGGAGAATGCTGGCCCTGTGTCACAGAGCTGATGATAGCTCCTCCCTCTGTGTATAAGGACAAACTGCTTTACACTCTTGTGTTGATGCCCATCTTTATTTTCAGTTCTCTCCTGGCTAGGTGAAAAGCCTTCTTTGTAGCTTTTGCTATCCAGACCACTGTTATCTACTCATTACCTGGGACTTCCCAGTTCTCCTTGTACTTTGCTTCATCAGTCTCTGCTCTGTATTTAAAAACTGTGCCTCAGTAAAGCAGTTTTCATAAGGCACTGGTCCTCCACTAAGCTCAGATCCCAGCCAGACTGTTGTGGGAGCATTGCTGAAATTGGAGGCTGTGAAGTGCACACAGAGCCCATAGGTCTGGTGAGCAGGGCTGCATCTTTGCTTATTGTCTAACTGGAAGAGGGATAACTTTGTCCCTTGTGCTGGAACAGCTGTTTATCTGAAGTATCTGGGGCTACACCTTGGGCAGGCCCCTCTTGCCCACCAGTAAGGAGGCAGGAACAAATTCTGCCTTCTTTCTGTTCTTGTTCTCAACAATTAAGCCCTGTTGGTGCAGGGACTGGTCCTTTTCTCTGTGCAGGCCCAGGATGAGGGGGGCAGAGTTATTGAACAGGCAAGGCAAACACTTCAGAGGAGTGGCCAGACATGTCATTGCTGCCTTGGGGTAGGGAATAGATTTGATGACCCTGGAACCTTTTCCTGCCCTTTCTTATGTGATTTTTAGTTTTAGGCTTCCAGGGCTATCATAACACAGACTCTGATAACAGTCACTACAGCTTGGGGCTAAAATTTACAGTTGGTTTGTTGTTCTCTTGTGTTGTCTAGCAGGATCTAGCATTTTCATTATTGTGTGAAAAGCTTTCTAAAGGCACCAGCAGTGCTGCCCATGAGTTATTCGTGGCTTTTGTGCATAGACTGTGATTTGTATTTGTGCTCTTTAGCAGCTATGAGGGTAATCCACAGTAGCCACGGGGATGTGCATTCACATTTCTGAACTTTTGTCAAAATATATTTAGTGAGAACAGTGTGGGGGGAGGACATGAGGGGTCTTCCAGCAGGTTAGTGTCAAAGGGGGGAGCGAGACCATCCTCTATCATAGTCAGTGTAAACTGGAGATAGAACAGTCTACCGTGAAACTGTCATGTTATACCTCAAGAGTTGAGCTCTGAGACTCTGCAAAACTCTTACTGAATTGATAAAATAGTAAATGAAAAGGGAAGCAAAAGTTTATTGAAATTAACATAAAGTCCCTTTAATCATCAAGCTTAATCCTCAGTAGAAAAGGAGTCTAAAATTGATTTTAAAATCTCAGTACAACCATCCTCTCTAATGTGAAATAAGGATCCAAGTAAATGAATGATTTGCTTAAAAAATTCTGACTAATCTTGAGAACATTAAAATTAATATAAATGTGTGATCTCAAGTTTTATCCATTTCTGGATCCCATTTCAGAAAGTAATATAATTTGGAATGGGACCTGAGACATTTTGTGTGTAAATGTACAGGGAATGCATTCCAGTATCTTTAATCAGATTGTGAAAGGGAGATCAGCTTCACTCTTTCACATAAGGTATGGAAATATCATCCTGGATGAACTGGAATAGAAACAAAACATGCTGTAGAGCAAAGGAAAATGCAGCAACTCTTTGAGCATATGGAATAATTTAAGCAGCTGTTCTCATGGGGAAAAAATGCATAAGGTTATAAGAGCTTCTGGTCACATATGTTAGCATTGTAACACTTAAAAATTGCCATGTCTGAAACCTCACCAAGGAACTGTGCTATGGATTCCAGGAATCCAGATCCTGCTGGGCTAAGAGAGATCACTTCCTAATATTCTTGGCTTTGTGGAGGAATGTTTTGTGCCTTCCTTCTTCAGTGAGGGGCTTCTTGGACAATTCAGCACTTCTGCTAAGGAATGTGATCTGAGCCATGATCTTTGAATGCTATATAGCATGAAATGTCAAATTTATTTTATATTCTACAGGAAAAAGCAAGTTAACTGCTCAGTTTACAGATGCCATGGTATTTCTTGCTGAACCTCAAGTTTAATCTGCTATGCATACTTATTAAGATACTGTCATTGTAGGATTAAAGGTGATATGAGGGCACTGTATCACCTTAAATATTAAGTAAATTCTATGCTAACAGATCATTACCTTTCACTGATGTGACTGTGCTTTCAGATCAGTGACTTCAGCTAGACTGAAGTGTTTAGCCTTTGGAAAAAGCAGATGTGTGTGACAGGCAGAGAAAGAGGGGTATGCCTCCCACCTGTGCCTGCAGCACTCAGGAACGTGTGGGTGCCTCAGGAAGAAAATTCTCTTCACCACATCCTACATATTACAGCTGATTGTCAGTGCCTTAGGGCTGGAGGTAGAGGGATCTTAAGAACTCAAGTACATCTGCTCAATTGGGAAGAATATCAATTCTTCATTAGCTCTAGTAGGTGATGAGACAAGCCCCTGAAATGAAAGAGCTGATTACACTCATTTTTCAAATGTTGAGCTGAGTACTGAGGAAAACAAAGGGCTGCTCTTGCTTGCTGCCCCTTGTGGATAAAGGGCCTGCCCAGAACCATTCAGAGATTTGTTCCTTCTCTTCTGGTCCATTTCCAGGCTGAATAGTGGGTTCAAGCCATGTTCTTTAGTAAGACTTCTGGTGTTTTCTGATGCCCAGCAATGGTGACCTCATTGCTTCCCCAGATGCTGGCACTGTACTGGTCCTGCCACGGCTTCTCCCCTCTGTGCAGAGTGCCAGCCTTCTGAGGCCAGAACTGCTATTTTACCTAGGAACTCATGTTACACTGCCCAGATCTCCTGTAATTGAGATTCTCTTGTGTATTAATCTGCTTTTGGAGGTAGATGGGAAGCACAGTGATTAAAGCAAAAAGTGCTTCTTTTGATGGAATTAATTATTTCACTTTGTATGTGTACTTTTTAAGAACAACATACACATTAGCATAGACTGCTGCCACCCAAATTAAGAGCAGTTACTGGAGTTTGTAGGGGGTTTTGCACATCCCTTTGCAAGCCTTAGAATTAGATAGGGGTTAGAGTAACAGCAATACTAAATACTGGGCAATCTTGTGACATTTTGGGAAGGCCTGGAAGATTATTCTGGAGCCCTCTGAGTCGTGATGCTGCTCAGAATCAGAGGAGCAGAGAGGGTGTTTGAAATGGTTGTCTCTTTGTCTGCCCAGGTTGCAAGCTGTGGATGGATTCCATCAAGGAATGTGAGTGATAGTGTTTGTCACAAACTTTTCAGGGGAATCATGCAGGTTGTGGCAGGTGAATGTGCCAATACTCAGAAAAGATGCTAGGCCAACCATCTGGGGAGATGGAACATCCAATCTTTGCAGCACAGATAAAGCAAAGCTGTTGCAATGCCAGCTTCCCCATAATACCCAGTGACCAATTATATTGCTGCTAAACCAAGCTACAGTAAAATCTGTGTCAGGCTGTAACAAAAAAGTGTGGTCAACTGTATCAGAAACCTTTGCTAGATCAATAAATAAGGCTGCATAAATGTGGCTGATATCCAGAGAAATCATAGGATCATTCCCAATGCATACAGCTATACTGCAGTACTTAGTCTGAGCGTGGTCCTGCATCCAGAATGAACAGCAGCTGCTTAACTGCTGTATAAAACTCCTCTGCATGCATGGCTGTCTGGGTGACTCTTAAATGAAGAATGTTTGATCTTTTGTGCAGTTTTGTGAACCTGGAGGAGAGCTGCTCACCATGTAGGTTCTACCTGATTCAGACTGATGTGTGCTCTCATGACTGAGGGAGTGTGAGTAGCCGTCATGTATGAAGGGTTCATACGTAGCTGTTGCCTCTGTTACAGCACCAACTCACCCTGCCAGACCAGCAGGATTTTCCCAGTATTGTTTGTTTTCTGAAATGTTACTTCCTGCTCCTTAAATTACTTACACTAATGTTTAAGATGGTTTTGACTGACTCTAATGTAGAGATTGAAGTTAAGTAATGTGTTATGAACTCACATAATCACTGGTGGTAAGGCTGAATTGTTTATCAGACACATTTATAATCCTGTTTTTCATGACATTTTTTCATTACTGGGTAACTTCAGAGGGAGGGAGAGTATAGTGATTAATCATTATTATGAAGAAATTAGAAATAATGTGTACCAGTTGCAATTCTGATTTGTAAAATCAGTTAGGAGGACTAAGATGGAGTCCTGCTGTAGTTAATGACAGTTGCAGATCTTCCATTGATTTTTGTGAAGTTGAGGCTGTGCTGAAGGGATCTCACCTAGTATTTTCAGCATCTGTGAACTTGAAGCAGTATGTTCTCTCCTTATCCTCGTGCCTGTGGTTGATTCACATTTCATAGGAATTGGTCCCAACTGCAAATATAGTCATCTTTATTAGAGTCCATGGACATGTATCTTCTGACCTAATACTTCTATTGGCCTGAATAGCACATGCTGTTTATTCAGCTGGGGACTTCTGGAGATATTCCCATCCTGACTTTTGTATCCTCTTCAGGAGGGACAAGGGTAAGTTCTTGGTCACTGCATACCCAGAGCAAGCTGCAGCTATTTGAGCATTGTGAAACAACCAAGGATATAGGTAAGTTCCACAAAACATAAATTTTACATAATGTGGATTTTTTACCATCTGGCTTCTTAATGCTAACACTTTATATCCAATAAAATATAAAGATCTGGGAAGAACAGTATCTCACCTAGCATATTCTGGCTCCAGAACATGGGGCAAAGGGCAGCCAGAGTCAAAGATCAGCAGCTGGAGCCAAGCTTATACATGTGGTATTTAACCTTTGAATGAGTGGCAAGGACTAGGGTGTAGGGTGACAGAAAATGGGTGAGTTGTAAATTCAGTAAATGGATTTAGTATATATGTGGAAAATGTTTGCATGGGTCATTTAACACTACAGTTACCCAAATTTGTCCTGGCCAGGGGCTTGCCACCAAAGCAATTAATTGAGTAAGATGGGCATGGTAATCATGGATCCTTGCTGTTCTTAGCTAGGGCTGTGTATGTAGATGTGACAAATAAATTCCTGGTGACTGGCAGGGATTGTAGTAAAAGGTGGCATGCCCCCTAGCCAGAGGCATGCTTTGAAGGCAATTAATCAAATGAGCTGGGCAAAGATATGCGACGACACCTGTCGCAGACAGCACTGCAAATACACAGGCAATTAATGATCTTGATGAAAGGAAGAAGAGAGAATTTAAAGGAAGGTATTCTCTAAGGAGGTAGTAACTCTGAGTAGAAAACTTCTGCTTTAGTTACAAAGGAGCCCCAGCATTTTCAAAGCTCAGGTGCCTGTTCATTTCCAGGTAGTGTAGTGTATGCATGTATGAATGCATACATGTATGAAGGAAAAGAGAATTTTCAGTGTCCTACATCTCCTGCAGCTTGGAAGCTCTTTGTACAGTGTGCATGCACCTGTTCAGGTATTATAGCTCAGCTGCCAAACTTAATGCAAAGATAGCAAAAGTTCCCAAATGCTGTAGATTGACCTTATAATCATCTTTGCTATCAGGTATTAGATAACATAATCTAAGAGTCTGCAAATGGATGGTCTTCTATTGACAGCAGTTGTAGTTTTAGAGCTTTCTCGGCCACGACACCTTTTCATAATTTAAATGACTATTGATCTGACCATAGTCTTCATCAAATTTATGCTGGATTTTACCTTTGCATGGGAAACATGCATTTCTAATGGTGATCTTGAGATTTGAAAGAAAATGTCAGTTGTAGCAACACGTTTCTTTTCCACAGAGAGATCTAGCTCATTAGCTGATTTTTTTTTTTTTCCTCGTTTCCTCTCCCCTCTGACCCTTTCCTGCAGAAAATAACACTTTTTGCTCCACCCTGAAACTACTCTATAATCTCCTTGAGTCACTACTGGCTTAACCAAAAGACTTTCAATGACAACACTTAACTATTATGGCCAATGATGGTTTGGTCTTGCCTTCATACCCTAATGCAAGATCAGGATTCCATTATTTTAGGAGTTTCCCCTGAAACAGCCCTCACACAGGCCATTGACAGTCTTGATTTTTGCCATCTGCTTCTTTTTCTTACTGGAGATCTAGCCTGTCCTTCTCATAGAACTTCTTTCTGCAGTGGATGCATCATGAGTTTGTCTTTGTCCTACCCATCAAAATGAGTTATTTGGGAATGTTGTCCTTAGGTTTGTCTCCTACTGCAGTAGCACTGCAGCTATTGTTCACTGATGAGAGTATCCCTGATACAAACTTCTGAAGACTTCCTTAGCTGTTCTTATGTAGCTGGAGTTTGTCTGAATTCTGCAGAGCTCTTTTCCCTAGTGTCCATACCTTGCTGACTTGAGACAGACAGGAATTGGTTCTTAGCCTTTATAGACCCAAGTTTAACATGTCATCAATTATCCTCCTCCAGATGAAGAAGCATTTAAGATTTTTTTTTTTTTCAGACTTGTCATGGCAACTCGCAGACTTTAAAGATAAAGGAAAAAGATAATGTTAGCTTAAGTGATTGGCAAACTGGTTGACAAGCACAATGGGAGATGATCTTTAGTATGTACATTAACAGCTTGCCATTTCAGAGAACTCTTTTTAGTTGAATTGAGTGGCACTTTTGTTCTCTTTGCAGAGTTTCATTCCCACAGCAGGGAGAGTGCAAGAAAAGGAAGAGCAGGACCCTACAGATGACAGAGTCTGATCAGTTAATTTCAACAGCAACTTAAAAGGAATCTTTTCATCATAATCCTCTGTCCATCACTTGCAGGGTCCCAAAGAAAGGAAGAAAGCACTAGAGCATGGTGCCCTGAGGCCCTCACCACTCCCACAAGGTCAAACACATTATCTGCTCTATTGCCACATCTGAACTATGGCTATAAAGAAGAAGATGAACAGAAGTGTCTTAATTTTTTCTTCTTCCCTAAGTGAAACATAAAAGCAGCAGTAGAAATGTCTTGAGGAGAAACAGGATAATAATGCAGAGATTCTTTTGCACAGAACAGAAACAGTCTGTATTTAATGTGTTCACAGGCATAGAAATTATTTGTGGGCTGGTTATCAGTCCTTCCATTAGACTGCTGGAACCTGGAGATACAAGGCAGTTGCACGAGTTGTGTCAGTGTTTTGAGTTTAAAAAGAATGAATGTATTGCTGTCAAATGAACCTTCTTTATTTTTTCAATTCTGCTTTATTTTTAACTTGCAAACAAAAAACACAACTGGATGTGAATGAGAAATGAACTCCAAAATAAAATCATCTGACTGAAACACAGAACATACCTGCAAAAATATGAACAAAATGGGAAGAAGGCACCTAAACAGAAGCAGTGTTAGTTGCTCTGATTTCTATTAGAATCTTTTTATGGCTTGAGACCTGCAGCTCTTATAGGATTCAAGTTGCTGTAATGTTGGATGCAAAAAAGGACCACAACAGAATTTAGTGATATCTACTTGTTTCTATTATGAACCTGTAAAGAGGGCTAAGGATTTAAAAAAAATAAGTTTCTTCAAACATTGGCTCTATTCCACAGAGCCTGGACAGTAGTCAGTAGACCAGACTGTATCAAGGTTTCATGTTGTCATGTGGGGCTGGTCTGGCTGGCTATGTTTCCATATTGCTTCTCTGCCTCTTGGAAATAACAGGGCCCAGCAAAGGGGCATTTTGTCATGGTCAGAATTCTGCAAAGCCCCTCAGGCTGCCCCAATGAAGTGGGAGCCACAGAGCAAACTAATGGGACTGAGAGAGGAGTCAAGAGAGCAGGGTTGTCTCTTTCCAGAGAGTAGCTTGAAGAAAAGATTCAAACTGGGATCACATTTCTTGTAGCTTTCTAGCAAGGCCTGTTCCGTATGTCTTTCAATATGCAGGTGTTAATTAAATCAGCTTAATTCCATTCATTACATCTCCATCGGAATTTGTCCAATATATTCTAATAACACTCAACCCACTAATTGTTTTCCAGTGAAAATAGAGATGGGTCAGTCTGAACCTATAGGACTTTATTATTGATTACCTGGAAGCTAGATTGATGGTCTTTGCTTAGTTCTTTACAAATTAATCTGCTTTAGTGATGAGGAAAAGCAGAAATAGTTTTGATTTTAGTCTTGCTGAAGCTGGGCACATGTCTTAAATTTTGCAAACCAGCAATGGCTAAATGAGAAATCTCCAGCTCAGTACACCACAGGCTTCAGAATACTAATTTTGTTGTTCTTCATTTTGCTTTTGCTTAGAACTGAGTCTGAGTCTACAAGCACATTGTTTTCTTTCATCTTTAACCCCAACAAGGCTGAATTTGAGTTTTATAGTAAAGGACTAATCAAAGCTGGATTCTGGGCTTCCCACTGGTAAGCCATATTTGAGTTTGCTATAAATCAACATGACTACTGGATGGCAAAAAGGGCACTGAATGTGCCCTGTTTGGATATGACAGAAATAAACTGGAGTTCTCAGAGGAGTACCTTAGAGCCACAAATAATCTCACTAAAATCTGGAAAACCCCTAATTCCACAGTTCTCCTAGTTTCCATTAAAAAGCAGTAATTTGTCTCAGTCTGTGCAATTCCATACCAGTAATTATAAGCACTCAAAAGACATTTCATGGAGTGTACATGTATGTGTGCAGAAACAGATTTTGAATTGAGATTTTTAGATGTTTCTTCAAGTGACCTCTCATGTTGCCTACTGCTTTATAGGAGCCCTTGGTTAAAAAGATATGAGGATACTGATTGTAAAACCATCATGTTACAAACATTAGTTAATGCTTCTGTCAGTCAGTTCTCTCTGGTGTGCAGTAGTCTCACATCAGAAGGCATTAATCTTACACTGGCTGATATAAAGAAATGCAGCATTGCTCTCCTGTTAAATCAAAGTGGTGCTCAGTCCTTTGCAGAAATGCATTCCAGCCCTGGCAGTAAGTAGCTCTGCTTTTTATTTTTTTGGCCACATGCTGTGCTGTTGCCTTCTTGTGAAAGATACTGATTTACTAATATACAGAAATATTTGCCTTTCAACGCTGGAAAGCAGTGCCAGTCACTGTAGCACGTATCAGGACCAAAAGTGTCCTGTAATAGTCCCCTGGACCAAAAGGACTTGAGAGAATCTAGCTGTAGTAAATAGTAAAATGCAACAG
The DNA here is from genome assembly GCA_020745705.1 of Hemiprocne comata. Classification (NCBI taxonomy): domain Eukaryota; kingdom Metazoa; phylum Chordata; class Aves; order Apodiformes; family Apodidae; genus Hemiprocne; species Hemiprocne comata. The sequence goes on from CM036595.1 coordinate 15,722,598, forward strand.
TAAAAGCCAATTCTTTGCTGAAAGACTGGTTCTGTTCTTGCCCCTCTAGATCACTGCATTGTAAAGCTGAGTTAGTCACAGTATTAGTCAAAAGTATTGGAAAGATCCCAGGTAATCATTACGATGTGGCAGATTCTGATAGCTTTGCAGCACTGGAAGTTCTCAGGACATCAGTCTCCTGTTGTTTTAATCATCCCAACTTGTGTATTTAGTGAAGACAATGCCTGTAGCAACCACCTCCATAGTGACTTCAGGCTGATGCCTGCTCCCTACTGTGAGGGGCAATTCAGGTATCAAAATTCTGGTGCAGGTTCATGGCTGTGAAGCCTAAAATATCATGAAGGCTTCTGGCAACCCAGAGTGAGGTGCCTAATCCTGCAGGAGGTAGGGGACTAAGTTCTGGCACTGCAGCTTTAGGGGCTGGTCTACACAGTTTGCTGCCTAGCAGCCTCGTGGCTCTGAATCCCATTCTCTGATGCTTCACCCCATCCAGGGAACAGGAAGATCCAGCTATGGTTGCTTGTGTGGGAATTGAAGTCCCTTTCTAAATATAGTTCAAAATTCTAGCAAATCCTAAGAAAGCTATTGTATGAGAGAAGGTTGAAGTGTACCAGGAGTAGATTAAAGGTAATTTGAATTTCTATGTTGCAGAAAAGAATTATGACAAACCTTCACTACCATGTTAAAACCAGAAGGAATCACATTGGTCTTTTACAAGTGCCATGACTTCAGTGACATTATAAGGTGGGGTCAGGTGGGGGCTGGGCTCTTCTCCCAGGCAACTAGTGACAGGACAGGAGGGCACAGCCTGAAGCTGCACCAGGGGAGGTTTAGGTTGGATATTAGGAAGTACTTTCTCACAGAGAGGGTGATTAGACATTGGAATGGACTTCCCAGGGAAGTGGTGGAGGCACCATCCCTGGATGTGTTCAAGGAAAGGCTGGATGTGGCACTTAGTGCCATGGTCTAGATGGTGTGGTGGTGTTGGTCATAGGCTGGACTTGATGATCTTAAAGGTCTTTTCCAGCCTTGGTGATTCTGTGATTCTGAGTGTATTTGGGAATTCGAACAATTGAACATTCATCTAACATCACAGTAGCAACAGTTGCACCAACATTTGTTTATGCATCTCATTTACTTTCACTAAGGAGTCCTTCATACTCATTACATTCCATTCTTGTTGTAGCGAAGAGGTGAACATGGGCCAGGAGACATAAAACCCATTTCTGCCATCAGCCATGTGCCTTGTTTTCAGTTGTTGTTTGCCTTTGTTCTCCAGATCATTTTCACCGTGGTATCTTCAGCATGTTTGCTGTGAGGCTTTTATCTTCTTGAAATGTCGATCCCACTGTGTCATGTATTTTCTATTTTGTCTCACAGTTGTAAAGCCTTTGGAGCAGGGGATGATATTTATTCTATTTACATGGTACCTTGCACAAAGGGTTATTAACTGGAATAGCCTCTAAGCAGTATTGTGTTCTTTGTGATATTTAATGTTAAATTTTTATTGTGTATAAGTCACTGGCTTGCTGCTACTTTTAAAAAAAATATATAGCTTCTTTCGTGGCTGTTCTTCCAGGACTGATAAATGCTTCAGCCAAGTATGAATGTGCAGGCAGGAAGTAAACTCAGCTGCCTCCTCCACAGTCCCGTTGTGCCCTATTTATTAATTGGGCCCTGCACAAAGCCAGATTGCAACGCAAGTCATTTCTCTCTCTCCTTTCCAAATTGCACCCATCTATTACTAATCACTGACCTCAGATGTAGTACGAGCTCATTTTTCTCTGTGAATTGTGCCATCATTGCCATGCTTATTCATCTTTATGTACTACTGTTATATAATACTGAATAAAAAGTCAACTACCTTGTATTTCTAGCTTCAGTCCCAACAGCTTTTCATTGTTGTAGTCACAAAAGCTTTGCTGAACATGACCTGCCCTTTAGAAATCCTCTTTGACCATTCACTGTTCAGCCTGTCCAAATAGTCTTCTGTTCTTTGCCTTATCAGTGAGTTTAGGATCTTTGCCTGTGCTACAGCTCTGTAGTTTTTTAGTTTGGCCCTTAATTCCTTTTTAAGCATGGTTGCCATCTAAGCTTTCCTTAAATGCTTAACTCCATTGAAAAAATATTTGCAGTTTTCTAGGGTGGTACACAAACCACTGCTGTTAACAATAGTGATACTAGAAAGGCTTTAAGCTGTATAATGCTATGGAGTTTTTCAGAGCATCTCTTTGCACTGAGAATCCCCACCCCAAGCTGAGTTTTCTCCAGGTCAGTGTGAAAGAAGAGCTGATGATTCTGTGAAATTCAGGGGGGATTTGAGCTGCTGTCAGTTTTGGAGGAGAAAGTGCTGAAAAGGGGTGCAATAGAAACCCATGTAATGTAACACTGTTTCCACAGTATATTTTTTAATCTCTCCTTGCTGTACAGTTCTAGGTACAGAATGTCCTCTGTGACTTCTCATGGAGTGAATTCTTCCTCTTTGGCTGCTATGATACTGTTCTCAGTTGCAAAAGACTGATGCATTGTCCCACTAGTAGATGCACGTTTTGTTCCTGTAGAATTTTCTCTTCCTCCCTGTTGTTCATGAGCATAAATAATTACACTTTAGCAGTAATAATTCTTTCTGCTGCTCAGCCTCTTTTAAAAAAAAACTACAACCTTTCTCAAGGACAGTCCTGCCACTTGGCAGCATCATACATTGATGCTTCCCTGTTGAGCCTCAGCTTTCATCTCCTTATACTCTTTAGACTTACTTGAGCCTTCTCAAAATATCTTGGGGGGTGGGGGGGAGGGAAAACCCCTTGAACTATTTGTATTGCCCTTGCATGCTTGACACATGCCTTTTTGCTTTAGGTCTTCTGGATATCTAGTATCTCACTAGCTGAAGGTGTGGAAAAGCAGTAGTTTGGGCCTTCTGTGGAGGGCAGGTATAGGAATGTGGAGCAGGAAAATACAGAGGAAAAAACCTTTCTTAAATTCCAACCAAGTGTTAACTGTCTCTCTTATCGAGTTGGTGCTGTTGGTACTCCCTTTCCCTGCTATGTTCTCTTGCTACTTGTCCTCTGAGAGGTGGAATTTATCACCTTGTAGGCAGATGGGGCATTTGGCAGAAGCTGAATCCAGATGTAAAGCTTTGGAAAGTTCCCAACAGCAGCATCTGGGCTTGGCTCTGGCTTATTGCCTGAATTCTGTGTGAACTCTGAACAGCTGGCTGTGGAACTGCCTCTGGGGTTATCTCGGGGGTGGTTGCTACAGATCTGGCTGTGAAATCATATTCTCCTGACATCCCTTTCCACTCGGAGGAAATGTACCCACACGTTCACATGCAGGAATCTTTTTGTAGCTCAGTCTTCAAATGTAGTGTATAAAATATGAGCATGTATCTTTTTGTACCCACAAGATGACTAATCTGGAAACTGTGTGAGGAATAAGCTTGTGTGTCTGTGTATTCATGTCAAAGTATTTCTGTGTGTATCAGTATGGTTAATTGTTAGCAGATCCTCTACTGCCATGACTGCTTTGACTCCAAGTCAGTGGCCATTTGCCAGCAGAATATTTGGCTAAATATCTCCCATCTCATGTAACAGCAAAGCACTGTAGGTTTTAGGCATGTTGCCTTCTGTCCATTCTACTTAAAACACAGCCCTGCGCAGTGGAATCGTGTTGCCTTCATTATGTGAAACTTACTCCTGTGCACAGGCCTGTTAAAGACTAATTTTTCAGGTGTAAATGGCTCTTAATCCAGCGTCAGACCCTCTTTGTGGTGGATATATACAGTTCCAGATAGATTTCAGCATAGTAAAAAGAAAGCAAATGTAAATACAAGTCAGTATTTTATAATATTCACCACAGCTGCCTGTATCATGAAAGGAAAACAGTCTGCCATCTATTTATGGTAAATTGATTAGAATACAATTGAAATACTGGGTAGAAAATACATGTATTTCACATATGCATATATATTTCAAATATTTATTCCTCTGAGTGTATATGGTAGTATATATATCTCTGTAATTAAATGGTCACACTTCTGAATTTTGGTGCTTCAGGATATTAAAAATAATCCTCTTCACTGACATATGTTATCTTGGGGTTTTTTTGTGTTTTTTAATTTGCTATAAACCCTGATTTGGACTGACTACTCATTAATATGTAACTGAAATGCATGAATTTTGATCATATTAACTTCAATGTAGTAAAATGATGGGGTTTTTTTTCTGAAAATGCTATTGGTGTTTCTGAAGTTGAGGGTAACCCTCCATCTGGCTCCCTTGCTGTTGAAGAAAGGCTGAATGTTGAATATAACTGCTGCAAGGTGTATTTTTGGGTGCACCTGTGCTGCTTTTATACAAGCACAGGAAACTAGAACAATGGAGTAATTGCTTAGGGTGAAAAGTGTTTGAAAAGGGTATAATTTTTCCTGCTAATTTCTGCTAAATCATCAGTAGGTGTTTTTTTAGGTATCTCTACTGAAAGTTTACTTGAATGAAGACTTGGTTGAGTCTTACAAGGTGAATTGGTTCATCAGACTCCACTCTACTCGTCAGCCACCAGGAATTTTGTTACTGTTTTTCTTCACCACAAGTTGAAATATACTAATGTTAAAAGCAAGATAAGAAATGCTTTTTGCCATGTTTCTTTTCTTTCCTTAGATCAAGGGTAATTTTGAATACAAGAATGGGAAGCATTTTAATTTGAGGTCATCTCTGCTGAAGCACGCATCGCAGTGTTTTAAAACTGCATATGCCATATGAGGGCTGTCCCCTGAGATATTCCATCTTTGACATCATAGGAGTAAGTAGTCTGTACGGTTGCTTGTAGAGCAGATTCCCTGCCATCATCTCTTTTTGACAGCTCAGCTGTTATCAGAGATTTTTCCTCAATCAGGGGGAACACATCTGTTCTTCTCTCTCCTTTTAACATTGAAGACGTGGTTCTGATGAGCTCTGTTATCTGGGCGAGTTTGGTGCTTAAAGTCAGAGGCATCAGACAGCACCAGGAGTCTTACCTTCTGCATGACCTCTGCCAGTCAGGTCAGGTTAGTGATTGCTGCATTACACACAGCAAGGCCAGATTCTCCTGTTGAGGCTTCTCTCTGTAGGTAATTACTGAGATCCATCTCTTTCCATTACCTAGTATAGAAAGTACAGTACACACGGAAAGGAAGGGTATTTATACCATGTGGAGCAGAGATAATGGAGGAATCCTAAAGGAGAGCAGTATTTTCTCTATTTCAGAATACCTTTTGTGTGCTTTTTAATTTATTTAGGTATAAAAAAGTAATAGGATTTACTTCTTAATTTTAGGACTGTGGCAGGTGGTGAGAAATGACAGGATGATATAAAAGCATTTTACTTCTCATGCTGTAGTTTGGGGTTGTACTATATTCACTGCTTTCAAGTCTGCATGATGTGACTCGTGTGCAGAACCAGCATCCCTGAAAGGGTAATTCTTGCACTGGTAGACCTAAATGTATACATAACAACTGGCTGGTATAGTTGAAAACAGCTGCTGTGTAGTAAGTCCTGCTGATGTGTTAACCACCAATAATTTCACTTGGTGAAGTAGTTTAAAATGAATAGCCTGACATGCATATCTAAGTAGTCTTGTCTTATCAGATACAAGGTCTAAAAATCACAGAGCAGAAAGGGGTCCTATACCTTTAAAACCCACAGTGGTATCTGGGCCTGCTTGGATTCTCACTCTACTACAGGGAGGTGGGTTTTCTAGCAACCTCCTGTTACATTTCTAGACAAAGTCTAGGAAGCTGTAGCAAAAACTTCAGCTTCTTAAACTCAAGCAGTAAACCTGTTAGCAAGCATGATGTCCAAGCTACTATCTGATAGACCTGCAGCTACAACTGAATATAAGACAAAGTATAATTTTCATATTATAGTGCCAGTTTGTTAATTGCAATCTGCCTTCTAAAAGCAGTTCTAGGTCACTGACCTGTTCTTAACTTAAAATTTCAGATGAACTTGGAATTTTGCACAAAATTCTCTTGAATAAGAACAGATCTGTCTGCTGAGTTTCCTGGGTGCAGCAGGAACATCTGATTTTTTTTTTTTCCCCATCATTTTCTTAATACCTTTTTAATAATGTCTGTTTTCTCTCATAGAGTGCAGTAGTGCATTTATAAGGAACTCTTTCCTTTAACAGCCATTGTGTTTTTGACAGTGCTCTGGATAATAGAAATCCACTTTTCCAGTGTCCCAAATGACAGGGCAAGCTCTTCTATCAGTGATATATCTTCAAAATTGGATTTAGCAAATAAAAGTGTGGTGGACTTTAAATATAAATAAGACCCATCCCTTGGACCTTCTTTTAACTGTAAACCTTCAAAAAAATTATATTTTTACTCCCAGCAAATTACCTAGGAGAAAAAAATGACAAGAGTAATCTATTTTTTTCACAGCTGGTCGGTTGGCCAGAGTTTCTCATCAAGGAGTACATGCTGTTTGCTCCCCAGATGGACAGGCTGGATGAGTAACAAATCTACAGAGCCTGATACACAAGGTAGAAATTATACTGCCTGTGCTTTTAATCTTGCACAGCTCTGCTCATTGGTAATTGCAGGTGGCCCATATCCAAATGAGACTCTACTGGGACAATATTCTATATCTTGTCAGAATGAGTCCCATTAAAGCCTGGGCTGGAATTAGCCCAAAAACTTGAAATAATTATGGGAAACTTATTTTTTAAAAGTTGAAGCCATATAATGGTGACAATTAGACATTTAAGCAACATCAGCTATAACGGCAATTTTAACTGCTGCTTCTTGATTCCTGTTTTGTCTGTCTGGCTCATCTACAATAAGAGGCACTGAGCAAAAAGTGCATGAAGTTGTGACCATGATGACTGTGTTTCTTGTTCTGAGGCCTCTGCATAGTGCTGGAGTAGCAGTGGATGTTTGAACAGTGCCTAGCAAATTCCCTGAGCCTTGGACAAGAAATGCTACCCATACACTGCCACTGCTTTTTGGGTCACATCAGCTTGCTTTCCCTTTAAATTAAGCATTTTTGCTGTTGTCCTCATTCTGCCCTGGGACACTCCTACTTTATCAATCAAAAAGCACTGAGATTTAGGAGTCTTTACGGTGAGAGTCTTATTAAAAAGTCTGAATTAGTGATTCCATACATTAGCCCCAAACTATTTCTTTGGGGACACCAACCTCCCCCTCTTCTGCTCCAGTCTAGATGTTGAAGACTGATGTTTTCCTCTTCCTGGGCTTTTGAGATGCCATACCAGGGCAGAAACATCTCAAAGGTACACTAAAATGCTAGTGGGCATATTTAAAAGTGATATGTCTAATTTCTAAAGAGACCCTCGAGGCAAAATGCTTCTCTTTTACTCTGGTGTAATCCTGTCAACTCCGAAATCACTATACTTTTAAACTGAGCTTGTAAACATCAGACTCAAAAATCATTAGTGTAAGACTTGGAGGGCTGCTGTCAGGGATGCCATGGTAACTGGAACACTCTGCTTCCCTCTGTCACTTTCATGGGAGCTGCAGGGCTGGAGCAGTGCAGTGGTCCTTCTAGTCTAGTGCCCATCTCCTCCAGGGATGGTGCTGGGAGGGGTCTGATCTTTCAGCACAGCTCAGCATGCCTCTTGAAAGCAGATCCCTCTTTAAATATCACATCTGCAGATCAGGCTGGTGTGTAAACTCAGTCCTGACTGCATGGATTAGAAATGAGATGCTCGCAGGTGTGCTTCTCACCCTGTTATGTGATGCAGTGCTGTGCCATGTTGCCCCTCCATGGCTATGTGCTGTTGAAGAGCAAGGGACAGGCTGCATGTTTGGATTCAGCATGCTGCTGGTGGCACCACTGAGGGCTGGTCACAGCAACTTCTGTAGCAGTAGATGAAACCTCCTCAGAGCTCTTTGGCTCTTCTCTTCCTCTTTGGATGGTCTGGCCCTGATGTGTGTGTTGGAGAGGGTTTGTGGACATGGGTAGGAAAAGGTCAGATTAGGAAAAATGTAATGAAATTGTTTAGTTAGTTTTTAACTCTTACCAATGGTGATGTTACAGTGCCTCCCTGTTTTATCTGGCACCTGGCAATCTCCTGCTATGAATACCTGCTGTGCTCATGCAATGTCCTTAAGACAACTAGGACTGGCAGGAATCTGCACTGCCCTTCGTTTCTCCACGTAAAGAGAAGCTGAATTTCTGCTGTGTGGCATTACTTGTCCATTCCTGTTGTCTTTGCTCTTTCCAGCAGTCTTAGAGAAGTGAGTGAGGTGGATACAGCCCTTTTTCTGTGTAAATAACAGTACGTTGGTAGTGTTCCCTGGTAATGTATCTTGACATCTATTTCAATAGACCTGTTACTAAGTCCATAAGTCGTGGGCCATAAGACTAGTCTGTCTTGGCAGGGGTTTTGCTTATAGCTCCACAGCAGATGAGTGTGCATGTGGCCTGGTTTCAAGTAAGCCCTGTAGCTTTATCTTCAGCAGCCTTCTCAAACCACCTTGATTGAAGGTGATTTAGATAGAGCAGTTGCACCCTTTCTCAACTTTATGGTCAATATTTAACTGCTTAGCTAAAATAAAGATACCTGGATAACTAGCACACACAAGAGACAGACACAAATTTGTTGCTGTGCCCTAAGGGTATTTTTTCTCCTCTGTAGGAAAGTAACATAAGACTGTATACAAACAGCATCAGGGAACAGCACATTTGTATGAATGTGGGCAGAGAAACTAAACAAGAACAAGCTAAAGTACAGTGTAATTCTTGAGTAACCAAAAATAGAAGTGAAAGGTGGTGTTTTGTTTCTTGTACCATAGAGCAAGAAATGTAGTATTTCCTGATTCCAGGGCTGGAAGAGTCTACTTCATCTTCCCTATAACACTGTTGAGGAAGACTCTTCTAGCAGTTTTCTATACATCTATTTTAGAGACATTTGCTGTTCATGTGTATGAAAGCGACTTGGAGGTACAAATCTAATACTTAGGAGTATTTTAATGCAGTGTTTAATAAAAGTATGCATCTATTCAAGAATCTACCAGTGCTGCAGTAGTTAGTGTTTTGATGTCTTTCACAGCACAAAGGGCAAAGTGCCTTTGCATGTCTGTTATTCACATGGTTATGCTCTGGGTCTACTCTGGTTGAAGAGAAGAAAAATCTCCCTAAACTGTTTAAATGTTCTGTTAAATTCTGGCATTCAGAATCTGACTTTCTATTGCCAAAATAATTTTGAGGAATTTTTTGATAAGGCCATGGTTTTGCCATGGGATTCAAGATGCAGCTATGGATTCCATCACATTACCCTTGAGTCTTTACTGATACTTGGCTTCAAGTGAAGCCCCACATCAGTGAAAATTATCTCCTACTCACTATCCCCACCAAATGTATTCATGTCCCGATGAATTAAGCTGCAATTACTTTTCTCCCACCTTTAGAGTATGAATGGCTTGTTTCCTTCCTTCATATCTCAGCCCAAATTTGTTAATGTTAAAAACCTTATTTGCTCATCATTATGAAGGGGCAATGTCTGACCCTAATTCTCTTGGAAGGCAACAGGCTGGCTGCCTCAGCATGTGTGGCAAGATAAAAGCACGACAGACACTGCTGTCATGGAATATTCAGGATTGCTGCTATGACATTTTTGCAGCAAGCCCATAAAAATGCCTGTGATGTTTCTGGCTAAATGGGTAAGAAAAAAGAGTGCTTCCTACATGAGCTGGAAATGAGAGGGATAATTAAATCAACTCTTGATACTAAAACAACACAGCAATGGTTTCTCTCTCTCAAATGCACAAAGTTCAGGCTGGGCTGACCTGATTACTTGAGCCCAGGATGATGAAAGAAATGACCCAGTGGAAGAAGAAATCATTCTCTGGGCACCTGGTGGCATGTGGTTCTGAAAAATGGGGAAAAGCTCATAGACTGTAGGCTCATCAGGATGTCTGTGTGGTAGGTGCCACATACCCATGAGTCATGTCCTATTCAAGGCACACGTGCTCTGGAACCTGTTTGTTGTGAATAATTTTCTTTAGGAGAAAAATGACTACCAGGTATGCTTAGAGTGCACCTGCATTCAGGGCTGCTCAGACAACTGCAAGAAACTGCTGCTTCAAGTTAGCGTGGAAGAAGAAAATGGCCACATGTATGGCCAAGTGAAGATTTTTATTTCTATTTTTTTAAATGGCAGGCAGAAAATGAAACTACTAAAGCCATTCATGCACACCCCTGGGGAACACTGAGCCACCTTGGTGTTCCTCAAGCACAGTTCTCCATGCCTCAGTTGAGCTTTACCTCTGCTCAGGAGACTGACAGTAAAAAAAGCAGCCTACCTATTTTGGGGTGTATTTTACTCTGAGCTCACTGGGGTCAACACCAAATCTGTCTCTTCAGTAGAGACATTCTTTTGCTTCCTATCATTTCCTGCTTACAGCATAAAGGAGTTTGAGTTGTTACTGTCAGAACACTTGACTCAGTTTCATTCTAATAAACCAGCAGTACAGGAAACTCACCTGGCATTACAAAACTTCAGCTGCCCTTGTCGTTCTTGGACTCTGTAGGACTAAGAGTGTTTACACTTGTTTCCACCAAAGCCAGGACAGAGCATGACAAAACCATAGCCTTATCCAAAAATTCATTGCCAAACTTCTTTTGGCAATGGAAAGTCAGACTCTTTCCATTGGCCAGAATTTAACAGAACATTTTAAACAGTTTTACAGCAAAAATGCAGCCTAAAGGAATTAGGAAGTAGATGAGATGAATAATGAACTGCAACCTTTGGTTAGCACCTTGGCCATGGCAAAAATGTTTTAAATCCGTGCATGTGTACACTTGGAAATATACATTGGATTTATCTCCAAGATAGGAGAGTACCAATAAGAGCAACTTATTTATGTGAACTTGTTGGGCAGTGGTGCATTTAATCATAAGCAAATCTCCTTTACTCTTCTAAGCCAGTTTTAGCAAGGAAAGGCTGTTGCTTTGGCTGTCAAAAAGCTACAGAAAGAACCATTTCAGGACGTGTTGAGATTCTTTAAACACAAAGCTTTCCTTTGCTGTGCAATTTCTCCTAAGCTTACATTTATACTTTTAAGAGCCTAGGGTTCCTTGAAGGCTTGTTCCACCTGAGGAGAGATGTTCCTGTCTTACTTAGTGTCAGCTTTGATTCAGAAGGTAATTCTACATGGATCCAGGAAGCTGTGGCCTTTCCCACCAGTTGGTCATCTATCATTTCATTACAGTAAGGTTACCAAATTGACATGTCCTGGCTAATTCTTCTAATGCAGCTATATAGCTATCTAGTGTCTCATCAGGCAACTGTGCATGCTGTCTCAATTGATAATACTCTGTGATACTATTAGCAGATGGCAGAACATGACCTACCTGTGAAATCTGACCCACAGTGATCTTCTAACAGTGCCTGTTTTCTCAGGGAATTTCTGGAGACATACTTCTACCATCCTTGTCCAGCATTGCAACTGTGTTTTATTTTCCATAGAAATAAAAGAAGGTATCACACTGCTGGAATTTGGCCTTGTAATTACTAGTGACTAGCTAAGAAATGAAGATTTGCTGTTACTATTAATTCTTAACATTTCTTCAAATGAGACTGTAATGAAATTTGATATATAATTATTTTAATAGTGGCACAGGAGCTATTTTAAATTTAACAACTGTGGTATTTTTTCTTCTTATATTTTTCATTAATCTTCGTGTGCTTAATTAGTTGCTGTTCCTCAGTGAGAATGTTTGACTGGAGTAGAATGAGACTAATGAAATCTCTTGGGTTGCTACTGCTGAAAATGACTAAGTACTAGAAGGTTATCAAGCCTGTCTAAATACAATGTTTGTTCATAGGGGAGCCTTGTGTGGCAGGGTTTGCATAAGTAAAATAAAAAGTTGAAGACAAAAGTGCAGAGCATGCTTTCAGATTTTTCAGGTGTCCCATTCCACAGGAAACAGTTCTTTAATTGTGACCCCTAGTTTGCAGGGTGGGTGTAGGGAACATATGTGCAGACTGGAAGTCCGTGCATAAGAAGAGCTAAGGGGACAAGGTAATTTCCCTTTTGAAAGCCCAGCATGCAGCTTAGCAAATATCAGCAAACCAAGATCAAAGTGTGCTAAATCCCAACTTTAGGGTAGGCAAAGAAGGCTACAGGTTTGAAATTTGAAGAAAAAAAAAAAAAAAAAAAAAGAGAATTGTGTATGAGTGTCACCACGTAGTTAGGTAGAGTCTGAACTCTGAGGGAAAACCCATTGCTAGCACCAAGATTGTCCACATCTGCAGTGGACTTGGACTAGATGCTACACTTCCTTACTTTTGCCTGAGAACAGTATTAAAACCCTTTAATTTGGTGGTTCAGAAGACTCTGTCCATGGCTTGCTTCATGTCCAGACAGAGTATGTCAGTGATCATGGGGCAGTGTAAGGGCTTACACTGAATATTAGCTTATGTGAGACCAGATTCAATCTCCCTGTTCATTGTTTGGGAGCAAGAAGGAGTGTTCATCTTTTCTCCAGCATACAGCATTGCTGGTCACTATAACAGAGCTCATTCCATGCTGTGATAACAGTATAACAGATATTATCATGTGTGTCTTCAGAAGAATAGGAAATAATAAGCCCGATTGACATCTGTTCCTGTTCCTTTGAAATTGGAGAGATTATAACAGCAGGAAGTTTGGCCTCCTGCATGTTAATTGAGCTCTTTTCAGTTCAGTGCTTTGTATGACTTTAATTTTAAAATTATAGCCATAAATTGTGACTAGCAATGCTACATCAAGACCTGCATCTACTGCCAAGCACAGCCTCTTGGGCCCAGTTCTTGCTGCAGCAGGCGGCTGCTTGGACTTGGTTTTGGAAAACCTGTTGTTAAAGTGACACCATCTGCAACTAGCACAGCTACCTGCTAACTCAGTGTACCACGTTTTGGTGCCTGTCAAGACCTGTACCTCTTAATTTAAGAATAATGTGACAGGAGAATGGGAAGCATATGTCTGTCTAAGGAGACCTAGGCCTTGTCACAGCATGAAGACTACATGTCCTCAGGCAGGTATCTTCAAGTGAGATTCATTGCCCCAAGGGACCTGGTAAACAGATGCGAAGAGGCTTTGATTTAGATTGGTTTCTCCAGAGATGGCTGCCAACCTGGGCTGATCTGTCTGTCTTACTCTGTTTTCCTTTCCTCATATGCAAGAAAAACAGCTGGGAAGGAAAAAGGCGAGGTGGCATTGCAGGAGGCTTGAGGGTACCAAGCATCTGGCTGTGAGACATTAGCAGTGACAGGGAAAAAGTTACTTGCTGAATTAGATATGAACTTCAGTGGCTGGTTTTCAACCTAATGCTTATGAAATACTTCACAGTTCCTAGACTATAAAAGTCCTCATTTTTTTTGCATGGAGGTGTCGTTTCTTTAATTTATCTGACTTTAATTTTATCTAATTTTATCTAATCAATCTTAAATTATTGTATTCTCTGTTTGTAAGTGATCTATTTTCTACTAGATTGCTCATTATTTTTACTGTATGTACATTTCCAGTAATGAACCTGAAAGCTGAAACAGATGATAACACAGTAATTGTTTTTTAGGCCTCTAATAATTCATGAGTATTGCCTACGAAGCAGATTTTGGCTGGTCTTCAGGGGTAAACACATTAAAGCCAGGTAGTTGTAAGCTCTTTTACAATCTATTAGCATAACATCCTGTAAAATAAGCATCTTCATGATCTAAGAACATCTGATGTTGGTCCATTAACTGCCTTCATCTTCAGTTCAAACTGCCAATGGTCTCCATAACTGGGCATCATTTAGTATTGTAGCTGAGGAAACTGCTGCTGTTTTTATGGGAGTGACCATGTTCAAATAATATACTACGGGTTTAGATTATTTTCCTTTAAAAATGCATTATGCCCCATGTGCATGGGGGAAAACCTTGACAAATGTTGCTGTGTGCCAAAGCCTAATAAAATTACATCTTGAAACCCTTAACTTTGTCGTTAGCAATTGTTATTTCCTCTTATACCAAGTAATTAAGTAGCACATGAGAAAAATGGGCTTTCCTTCCATTTATTTATTGAAGTATCAAGGTTGCATTTGACAGTGGTATGATGATACACATCTGTTTCTGTTCAAATGAGAGAGGTTTTAATGATACCTCAAGAACTAGAAAAACAATTGCTTAACTAAACTGAGGGAATTCATACAAATGAGTGCATTATGTTTATAAAAGATTTGTTTAATCTGTAAGTTGAATAATTACTTACATTGTGCAGACAAAAACTAGATAACCTTGTTTCCAACTCTGTCCTTAAACTGTTGTCAGACTACAAAGAGCTCTGACTAACGGGTCTTCATTGAACATCATAGTTTCTCTTTTGTAGGCAATGTCCAGCTTTGACAATGTGTGAAGTTACTCTCTTGAGAGATACTGAAAGTTTAAAAGGTGCCTGTGTTAAAAAGTCTAAACAAAGTATTAATTCAAAATAGAGAGCTATTAAGACCTCACTTCCCTATTCTGCAATTTTAAGTAGCGATACCTAAGTCGTGTTATGGATAATGTGGAGAGAGCAGTCTGAAAGTTCCTAACTGCTTTTTTTTTTTCTTTTCTTGGAATAATCTTAACCTTATTGGTCTTACTATATGGAAATATAATTCTTACCTTCTTGAAGAGATACCAATTTCCCATATGGCCCACTTCTCTGTACCTGGCAATTGGTATTGCATTCTAGGGATATCACCACAAGTTTGTTTAGAAAAAGTGAAGCAGAGGTTTTGAAAGGTCTCTCTGTCTTCAGTGGTGGTCTGCCCTACATTTGCCAGTCATGCTAAATGAGAAGACCACCACTCTTGTTGAAACCTTCTATTGTATTTCATCTGCATGTTCAGAAAAAGCTAAGGCATAAATATATTTCCAAAGCTGTAATTTGTGAAATGTTTGGATAGCGACCATAAAAATTCAGTCAACACCATTGACAAGTCAGCATTTCCACACAGTGCTTGCTTAGTTCATGGGAGCTTCCTGGGTTTTAGATCAGCTGGTGCAACTGGGTTCTAGTTCAGGATTTTGACAATGAAAACAAAAATGATGTATGGATGTGGATCCACATTTTGCCTTTTAAACTCTCTTCCATCTCTAAGTCAGCAGGGAGATGTTTGAGCTGCTTTTATGCCTGTGTGCGCTTTTGGGAAAAATGTTCAATCTCAACTTTAAAGAGAGCAAAACTGTCCTGAGAATTAGTGATGAGAGGGAAATCTGATTGCTGGGCAGAGAGCCGACCTGTTGAAGATGGCTGCTTACAAAAGGCTAATGCTTTTCAAGTGTGTTGACATCAGTGAATGTTTGGGTTCTTGGCAATGTAGACTTTAAGTAAATGTATTTTAGAATAGATTAGTTTGCAAGCACTTGAATTGATTTAATGCGTGTTTACTCTTCAGATAGTCACTGTGGCTGTTTACCTCTGCAAGATAAATATTTAAAATTGCATTTGAACCTCACATTAACATTTATGTTCATGTCATTATAGTTTCCTTTTGTGAATGAGATTTACCTATCAGTCTTAATGCTGTAATAAGAACGAGTTTGTTTTTGTAACTTTCAGCTTCTCATGATAATCTGCCATAGGGTTGAATTAATTTTGTGGCATGTTTACTGCTCATTCATCATCAGAATCACAGCAATGAAGCAGTCCTCAGGATAGAAGAGCATCAGTAGTTTGTGAAGAGTGCCAAGCTGACAGGTCTCGCAAGGGAAATCGACCTATTCCTGAGTAGCAAACACATATCAGGGGAACTGAACTAAGGGTCTTCAGGACCAAAAATGTGGTACCTGAACGAGAAACTGGATACATGCATTTATTTCATTCTGGAGCTCATCACTAGGAGGGAAAGGGCTCGCATCGTGGCCATAGTTTTCAGATCCCAACAATTCATTTGCCAAGAGCAGAGTGCAGATTTGAATGTGTATTCAATGAATCTGGAAATAATTTCCCAATACTTAGATTATTTTGTTTGTTTTTAGACCCACAGAAATCTCTAATATTACAGTTACATGGGAAAGAAACATCTGGTCTATGGGGAAAATGTTACAGGAAATGAAAAGAACTGAGAGTCCAGTCTGCACAGGACTACACCAAGGGATGATTATTACTCTCTGCTCTTTTGATAGGAGACTACAGTTGACCTCTTTATACTGTACAAAAGTGCATAGTTTAGACTAATTTTGGGTACATAGATCTGAACTACATAGCACTGAAATAAGATAGATCTGATCAAATTATTTGTTGTTCACTATTTAAAATCCTAAAAAACTCCCACTTCTTTTTGTGGTTGTGGAATTGATAGGAATACAATGTCAAGATGTGCTGGGCTGTTCACTCTGCCCTACTGCTCTATACATGACAGCAGCCAGCAGTATAAATCTTTGCATTTGGTTCAGCTTGACTCCAGCTAGAACATGTTAAATGGTAGCCAGTGTCCTGGTGTGGCTGGAAATCAATGCAGGATGTGATCAGATTTCTTAATTTGAGTTTATATGCCTTGATAAAGAAACTAAATAATATTCTATGTTTCCTACAACACATCTCTGGTATCTTGTACAAGACAGCTAACAGTGATGGCAGTGATTTCTGTGGAAAGTGATTTTCATGTTGAGCTTTGTATGGCCTTGTGATACAATCTAAATATGCTATCATGCCTCTTTGCTACACAGATCAAACACTGTATCTTGAGTAAGGACAGATAAGTGTTGCTGTTCCTTGAAACAGATGGAGATGGTTTAAGGCTGGACTTCTGGCATCAGGGAGATCACTCATGTAACTCGATTTTATCTTTTATCAGTCTTTTTCTGAAAGGCTATGGAAGCTAGACATCTTATTCAAAAAGCTGATTGCCACCCAGATCTTTCTGGTACAAGATAAGCCCTCATTTGCTGTATGCTACTTATTTCATAAAAGGAAGAAGATAATATATTCCAAACAATAGAGAGAGATACATTTAGAAGAACAGATACTGCTTGGACTGAGTAATATGAGCCTGTTTGATCTTTATCTTGGAGTGGGCAATGAAGCTTTGGGGTGTGTCTGCCTTTTCCAGCACTGATTGCAGGGCAGAACTGTAATTCTTCCCTGTTCTGCTCCTTGAGTGGTGAAGGACTGCTTGCCTGAGAAGAAACTTGTCCGTGTAGTTATAGTCTGTAGATTCAGGTTGTGTGACTGTCAGAAGTACAGGAATGGTCCTGCTAGTGTGCAGATGTCTTGGGTGACCATTTCACTCCATTGACATTAGTGAGAAAGAAGTCTGGTGTTGGTCCATTAAAGCTGTGCATATAAATATTATATTAATATAATATAAATATATATAATATAAACATATAACATATATATATATGCTGCCTGGCTGCAGATGCTTTCCAGAACAATGAAGTCCAGGACTGGAGCAATGATGTGATTAAAGTTAAGCACACGTTTATGATATTACTGGGAACAAAGCTGGAGCTGAATGCTGCTACATCACTTTCCTGGGTTTGAGCTAGAGTAAATAAATGGTAGATGACTTATCAGTCACACATCCACTTCTGAGTTTTCAGTGGATCATTAAATCCCACTGTCCATGCTGTACTGCTTTATGGATACAACTGTACTGGTGGGGTGGTAAGAAAGGAAAAAAAACCCACAACCCAAACTTCTGAAGAGGGTTGTTACTTCCCATAACTAGTTTATCTACCAGCTCGGGATGATGATTTGTTGCTGGATGTTTGATGTTTTGGTGAGATTTGGGAACTGATGGGCAAAGTTTTGCAGCCACAGAACTGGCCAAGAGCAGTCTTGTCTTCCCTAAGTAAGTAAAAAGCCTAGTCAGATGAAAATCAATTGCAGTGGATAGAAGTGCAGCAAATATTTTATCCATAGAATTAGCACAGTAATGGATGTTGTGGTTCACAAATTCTGAATTATTTTTGATCCCCCGTTTCTTACAAAACTAAGGAAAAGTCAGAAACACTAATCTCTTGCGGTGAGTAAGAACTGGATTTCAGTTCTCTGCTGAGAATATTTCTTAAGGCTTTCTGTGAGCCAAGAACGTTGTAAAACAATTATTTATTTTATTTGCCCAGATGTATAAAGTTTCAGCTTTCTCCAAAATGTTCAGAAGAGGTTACGATATCTGGACTAAACTGTATTTATATTCTTTGCTCAACTGTCTTGCAGTAAAAAACACATAGATGTTAATTATAGAATAATACTATAATATTCATGGGGTTGCTGTAGGAGCTTTGAATAATACAAACTATGTATGCTCTACTTACAGAAGTATAGAAACTTCATGCAGAATATAAAAGTAACTTTGAATATTGATTCAAAACCAAAGACCTATAATATAATAATATGGTGGATCAGTGTGAAATTTAGTGTAAAATCTGACCCAATGATTCAGATATACAGCAGTAAAGGACCTGGTTATAGGGCTAAGAGAAGAAATGGTAAAATTTATCTTAGAATGTACCAATATAACATTAAAGAAGATATCTGTGTCAAATGGAGAAAGGCACTGACAAGTAAAATATTTCCATGGCAGTGTATATTTGAAAAGAATGCCGAATTAGATTGTGTTCTGATTCCACTGGTAGTACATGTTATACTTTCTAGACCTTTGATTCCCAGTTGATTTACCATGTTCAGTGAGATGCTCTCAGTACTGACCTTTCAGCAAATACAATTCCACTATAATTCACATTTTATGCAATACAAACACGCATTTATTGCTATTAATTCCTAAAACAGTGCATAGAGGATATGAAAAAGATGAACTGTGTTCTGGGTGAGATGAGAGAAATCACATAGGTAAGGTTGGGATATGTTATTGCTTTATATCATAAGATTTATTGTACAGTTCTCAACACAGTGTATGTTAAACAAAATTAGTATTAGTGAATCAGTGGTGGCAGACAAATGTGGTGTAATTATGGACTGCAAATGGTAGCACAGTCCTTTGTTACTTAGGCATTTAAGCCATTAATAATAAAAGTCATATCTGAGATGTGGGCACTGAAAGTACTTTAGGAAATGATAGTACATAATTATGTCTTTTCTCCTTTTGGGTATTTTTTTCTGCCTGTTTTGAATGTTTTATTAGATTTAGCTCTTTACAGACACTAACTATTAGTAGTGCTTTGATCCTTGGCCAACTCTCATTAAGTACAGTGGTCTAGATCCTCTGCTGGTGAAAACTAGTACAATTTAATGGATTTTTGACCTTTCCTGTCCTACTGGACTGTGTTGCTTTGCACCCACTGGGAATCTGCTGTAGTAGACTTGCCATTGAACTGGAGCTGGAGAAAACACTGGACATTGTGGCTTTCATAATTTCTCTGAAGTCTGTGGTAGGACTGATAGTCTATGGGAAATGCTAACCCTCTGGGGAGGACACCACAGGGCCAAGGTTTGTCATTTTACATTTTCATTCCTGAGCTGGAGTTAGCAGGCAGTAGCCTGGAGGGCTGCCTGGGGGAAGGTGTCCTTGATGTGAGTCAACATGACAGACTGGGGTTACTCAGGCATACCGTGTCCCGTCCTGGCTGTAATTTTCTGTTAGATTGTGCCCTTACAGGGCAGGTTACGGGCTGCCTTGCTGGCACAGGCACCTCTGCTTTCCTTAGTTGAGTGTCCATTGAACACACGAGGGGTTTTGGACTCTCATTTAACTGTAGAGTGGGGAAGGGGCTCTTGGCTGTGTGGGAGAAGGCAGCACACAGCTGAGAGAAGACAAAGTGAATGGTGGGATGTGCAAACACAGTGACCACCAGCTGTGAAAGGGGGTGACTTCTGAGAGCAACGCTGCAGTGCCCCTCTGTGCATTATTCAGGGTGCAGAACTGGTAATCAAATGCCCAATTCCTTTGTGACAGATGAACAGAGGATGGGGATGGAGGGAATGAGGATTTGAATATAGAAAACATGTGCTAAGCAGTACCAAAATGTATTACAAAGGCCAAAAGTGCTGGGGTGAGATACAGATTGCATAAAGTAACGACAACTGGTGGATGCATTTGTTGTGGTGTTGATGTGCAGCATGGTGGGGTAGTTACCACAGGGCCAATTCAGCATAAGCAACATGTGAAGTGGGGGAAATTGCAGACCTGCTTGAAAAAATGCTCTCTCCAGGGCTCATTGGAGGTTCAGAATGACTTCTGTCTAAAGGGCAATGTCCTCATCTTAGGGAAGCCAGTGACAAAACTCCCCTTTTCCCACATCTCTTTTGATGACAGCCAGTGAAAAGAACTTCAGGCATCAGTTCTCTGCTGGAGCCAAGAGTTAATTTCTGCTGTTGTGCTGAAGATCATGTGGCACTGGTATTTTCTTACTCCACCTGACATGCCCTTAGAGTCTATGGCTTTCTAGAGAGAAGCTGTTTGAGGTGCTGTGCAAAGTTCAGCTAGTTTTGGGCTGGTGATGCTGAGCATTAAGAAAACAAGAAGTCTTGACTTTTTGTTGAATATTCCTAGCACATCCACTCCATCCTGCTTAAGCCCACAACTGAAACCTGCCCTTAGGAAGAACACAGTGAGGGACAGTTGCTGTGTGAGAAAAGCAGTAAAGCTAAGACCCACATGGTTTTAATATTTTTAAATTTTCAAATTAAGAAATAGCACAGCAATTATTTAAGACTCAGTTTTATGTAGCTCTCCTCCTTGGTTCTATGGACTTTTCAGCCTGAGCAGTTTTGTCCCGTATGCAAAGCAGTTGTCTTTGAGCAAAGCAGATCTCAGAAGAAAGGTTTATTTTGTACCAATTTAACATTTCCTTAGTGGTTAGTTGACACAGTTTTATTAACTTACATTGACTGAGTTTTAAATGCAAACTGAACACCTTAGCAAAATTCCCAAACAACCAAATTACAGCAGAATTAGGCCAGATAAATGAGAACAGCAAATTGATGGGAAAGTCACCACCTGTAAAATCATAAATTAACAGACCATCAAAAGCTGGTTTGATTATTCTATAACAATTAGGTAGCAACAGTTTATTGTCCAGGTAAAATCATCAGCTCATTCCAGTGTGCTTCTGTGTGTTGTCCAATACAGTAAGAGTTTTGCTAGTGCAAAGAGCTGAGGACAGCACATGCACCTGTCAGGATACAAGCATGTGATAGAAAGCTAATCTGTGCACAAACAGATTATTTGCTGAGTACTTCGTTGCTGTCAATTTTAAAACAAACTAATTTTCCATGAGCTCCCAACGAGAACAGTGTCCAGCATCTTCAAATTTTTAAGCTGACCTTGGTAACTAGTACTAAATCCTAATTGTCTAGACCTTGATCCTACTTTCATGTCTATTTTAATTTGGATTATTGTCCACGTATAGAGGTCACTTGAAACTACAGGTCCCTTATGGCTGTGAGGATTGGAACTAATACATCCTATCACAGGGCATAATTAGACATGAAAGGCTAATTTAACTATGTGGAGGTTAATCTAGGTTAACCATTGTGGTGTTAGGGGAATACTGAGTATAATAGGGAGATACTTATGTCAAATAACATTTTTTTAGATAACTTTAACGCTGAAAAGTAATAATAAAGTATAACTTGTAGGTTTTAAGGAATAAAACTAATGTAAAATATATACTTCATGATGTGGTCCCTCTGTGCAGAGAGATAAGGCAATACAGGTATTCACTACAGGCTGTAGGCAAAAACTGAGGTAGTGGTGCTCTTGCTGTAACAATTTCCATATGTGAATAAGATATTGGATATATCCAAAATGGCCTAAATCTTCATTGAAGAAAAAACATTTTACCTTTGAGCCAAAGATAACAGAGCAGAGAGCTTTGAAGTAGCATTAAAAAAAAAATAATAAAAAAAATCCTAAAGCCCCAGCATAGATGAAGATTCTTTTTTACTGATCAGGATGTCAACCTGCTTAGCATAGTCGTGTCCTGTAACAATAATTTGACAAACTGTGTATATATAAATAAGTATATGCAGATTTCTCCACATGTAGCTAGAAGGACAGATCTTTACAACTCCAGAATCTCTCTGGAAAGCCAAAGTATCCGAGAGTTTTGAAGGGACTTGTTCTGAGAACCTGACACCTGAATCACTGGACTGAGAGGGGGGAAAAATATTCCTCTCATTAAGTTTTGGAGTTCTGAAAACTGACCTATTTTCAGACATAGCAGGAGATAGAGTGAGGACTGCTATAATGAAGTGTAATGATGAGATTAATATTTTGCTACATTTTACTTCATTTTAAAATACAGTGTAATAAAAGCTGCTCACTGCAAAGGAAGAATGCAAATAGGTTTGGAGTGCATTAGCACACTGCTTTGCATATTAGGGGACTATATTATTTATAAGGATTTAATTCAGCCAAAGATTTTTTTGAATGTACATAGTACTTGAACTGCTGCACAGCCCAATTAAATTGAAACCAAGGAGGGCAGTAATCTTGTTGGAAGATTACATTACCCTTCACTAAACCTCAAAGAGTAAGACAAAGAAGCTCTTCCAAAGGTATGCCAGTTATAGGGATAAAGTGCTTAAGCAAGGCATCCAATGTTTAAGTTTGAGATTAGCAGGTCTTTATCTTTGTCTGAAATTATTTCATAAAGGAAACCCCAGTCCAGGGTGAGCATTGGAAGTGCCCCGTGCCAGCCTGAGGGCAGGATTGTCATTAGCTTTGGTCCTTATCTGTGCCTCTGCTGGTGCTGGCCAAGTCCTGAAGTCAGCCTGCCCCTTGGAATTTAAAGCTTCCATTTTAATTATGTTTAATCTTTTGCTATAGTAGGTCCAGCTGTATAAATTATTTAAAGGGCAGAAAGCTTTTCCTCAGTAATTAATGACAGGTTTGTTAGCTACTGTAACAGCCTGAGGCTTCATTTTCCTTCCATAGTTCTGTAACAGTCTCATGATTACCTAATAGAACAACCAGCCTCTATGGCTTTATAAAATGATAATCGATGGTTTGTACCAGCAGCACTTGAAGGGGTGATACACCAGTAGAGTTGGATGTATCTTCTGTCACTGAGAAAACAGCCTGGGGAAGAGAGAGCTGCAGCCTGCTGACAGTTTCCAACTATTCAGGAAATGCTGCAAGTTACTGGTGTCATTGAGGCTAACCAATTTTCCATCCAGCATTAGTCAGTGTTTCACCCCACCAAAGATCATAGAGGTATTTTGAGTAGGCAGAACACCCAGCTGGAGGCAGTAATAATAAAAAGTCTTACAGAAAAGCCTTTCACCTTCTTTCTTCCACTGTCTGCTTGGTAAAGATTACACTCCTTCCATTAAGTGTCCTGTGGATGTTCCTGTGGAGTACTCCTCTTCCTCCTATATCATAATACCAGAAGTCAGATTCTTAACTGGAGCCTTTTACTCCATCAGGTGTTAGAGTGGCATTCTTGCAGGGTCTCATTAAGAAATCTCAGGTTTTTCAGTTGATAGAGAAACCCAGTTCATCTCTCAAAGCTCAGCAGTGAAAGCAGTACTCCAGCAGCCCACGTGTCTTGGAGTATCATATCAGGTTCTTGGTATTTTTGCTCCTTGGTCTTAGTTAACTTTTTGATTGCAACTGAATTGGAATCTGTTTCCTAGAGCTTGGAGCCTCTGCTCTCCACACTCAGTGGCCATAGTAAAGTGATGTCCAGAGTTCCAGGAGCCTGAGCTCTCAACCCATTTCAGATGTAAATAAATTATAATTAATTGTTGTGTTTGAATTTCTTACTGTAGAAAAAATTACGACTCACGGCAAAGGTCTTTTGTGCTTGTGTCCAGGGATATGATGGAGACAGCAGAAAGGCACTTTGTGGTAATGTACCCTTGAGCTTCTTTGCAACCATTTGCATCGAAGGGCTAAAGACTAAGACTGCCTCATTGCTTTCTGGAAACCCTAAGGCAGAGTAGGAGCTCTCATCCATATAGATTAGAGATGCACTATCAAGAAATGGAAGGAAGAGGCATGGGGCCAGCATCTATAGGAGTCAATATAAAAAGTCCAGCCTGGTGTGACATGAGTGAATTTTGGTGTTATTCTGCTGTGATGTTATTCCTCATCCCATGTTGCATGGGAAGCTGTGAGATGAAGTTAGGGAGGGCTTTGCCAAGATACTACATTGTATGGTGGCAGAATCACACAGTTTCTGCTGGTCTTGTGAGGCCCTTGGTGATGACTCTCTTCTGTTTCCTTTCTAACAAAAAATATCTGCAGAGATATCTACTATAAATTGATCTTTTAGGTCTGAAAATTCCGATCTTCTCTTTTATCTAACTTGCATATGCTTGTGAATGTTTCATAAATGTCAAAAACATGTATAAACAAGAGAAATTGAAAAGTGAAAAGTAGTGTCAATACTGTGACTCTGCAGTGCACCATGAGCATGGTTTAAGTGTCTATCCCCATACAGTAGTAAAATTAGGCTTTCAGGCTCTGGTATTAGAGATCATCAAAGCTGTTATGTCATTTTCCACTGTATGTGAAGATCTGATGTATCTGTACATTGAAAAGACATTGGAGAGTTAAAATTTGTGGAATCCATACTATGCTGTGCTCTGCTGATAACATTGACAAAAGTCAGTGTTTTGGCAGGCCTGCTTCGTGACTCCCGAGGCTCTGAGGAAGTGGTATATCTGTGTATGATTTCTTCATAGCATTAAGTGAATTAGAGAGATCTGAAAAGGTGAAAATCCCAAGCCTTGGGAGCTATTGCCATCTGCATTTTCTTCGTACCTGGGATGTGTGCTGGGGTGCAGGTACATGAGCACAGCCACTGGCCTTACCTTCCTTTGCTTACGGGCTCTGGAAATGAATGTGCATGACTCAGGGTCTGTGTGTGAGAGAGAATCCCACTTGCGTGGCTTCAGCTGGAAGTTATGCTTTTAAAAACTTGATGGCCCTTAAAGAGCGACCCCTTTCACATTTAAATTTTGCCACCCCATGCATCTTACTTTCAGGATGATTCAGGCTGCTTCAGGAATAAATGAGGGGTGCGTGAGAACAAGTCATAAGAATTATGTTATCCTGATCTTTTGCTCCTGACAACCTTGCTGATGTGCAGTGACATATAAAGGGTTTAGAGCATGATTCACTATTAAACATTAAATAGAAAAAGTTCAGCTATTCATAAATTAATGTTAAATCTGTTTTCTGCAGCCAGTGTAAGGCTGGTGATAGCTCACTTGCCTGTACTTAGTAAAGAGCAATGCTCTCTAAAGAATCACTTCCCATCGTTTCTGCTGACAGCTATTAAGAAAAATATTTAAAATACCTCTTAAAATTGTATATGTAATTCTTGGTGAAGTGACATTGCATTCTTTTTGTTCAGTCATCACCCCGTGCAAGGACTGGAGTTTGTGACACACTAATTACCTCTGATTTAACACAACCATTATTTTTGGAGTTAATGGTTAGCGAACACTGTCTAATATTATTACATAACCATTAATATGACTAAGGTGAAAAATGAGTTAAGTAAAAAGGGAGGAAAGTTAACATGGCAGTTTGGAAATACAAATAGGATGTTGAGTTTCCCAGCATTAAGTCAAATAAAACATCTGTGCCATCCATCTTTTGAAAAAAAGGCATGAGGATGGACAATTCCTGTCTTATTAGAAGATTCAATTTAGGGTAAAATTCTATTGTCCCTTCACGGAAGGACAGCTCCAGCTCCACGCATGAGACTGGCCTCATATTGCCCTAGTCCTAGGTAATATGTAGTATGTAAGAGTGAATTTTTCCCAGGGAGTCTGAGACCTGAAGTCAAAGCTTTCATTGAGGGGGGAGTTACTGCCCTGCCTCCCCTGAGTTGCTCTGATGTGGACACGTCTGCCTTTGGACAGTGTAAACAGGACTGGGCATCAGATGAGGAGTTTCTCCAGCCTTCAGATTGACATGGAGGCATGCTACCGAAGTCATGTCATGGCTCCTGGGTGAAACAAAAGCCTGTTTAAAATAATGACTTTGCTTTTCTTTTTGCTACTGTGCCAAACACATGCTCCTGAAAGCTGCTGTGGCAGTGCACTATCTGGAGTGGAGCTAGGAGAGGTGGAGGGTGACAAGCTGATGAGGAGATGGGCTGTGGACACTAGATCACTGTGGGCAGAACCACTTGTGGACCCCAGAAGAAAGGCCCTTATAGAAGGACAGGAGACTGGTGCCTGGCAGTGAGGGAGTAGAGAAAATACTAAGAACAAAAAAACAAATTGGCACAAAATTGAGCCAAGATCCCCAAAATTCTTTCTCATTTTATTTTACATGCAGTGAATTGTCTGAAACCTGATACAGAGACACCAATAGTTCTCTCTCTGTTTCCCTCACCTTCACAAGCTGTGACTTAGAGCAGAAAAAAGCAGCCAGCCTCGGCCATTAAACAAAAAACTCCCTGCCTCTCACAGGTCAGCACAGCAAAGTAGGACAACATGGAGTAAAGGTTGCATTCCCACCAGAAAAATCCAATAATGCTTTGGGGAAAAAGATTTTAAATGTTCTTTCAATAATAAGTCTTGTCGATTGATATTTTTCTCTATTTATGAGGCATATTTTGCCTGCAGGGAAGCTTTTTGCTTGTCTGAGTTCATCTAAGAAGATTAAGCTCCCGAAGTTCATGACTGAAAAGCTCATCTGCTTTCATCTTTATTCCTCACCTTGAACATGTAATCTGAGCGACTTCTGTATAAATACATAGGAGGGGTTTTGACTATGGCTGAACTAAGCTCAAGACTTATCTCCAGCTAGCAGGATGTGGAAGCACTGCTGGGGTGGTGTGTTTGTCAGCAGGAGTTACAAACTGTGCCAGCACATGGATGATCTGTAGGGTTTGTCTCCATAGTCTACGCACAGGGGGAAGATGCTGCTAGCAGAACAGGACTCGGTGCAGGAAAATCTTTGACTGATACACCAACAGTTCAGTTCCAGAAGAACATAAAGGGATTTCTGATGGCCACTGGGGGAGTTACATACACGGTGCCTGTTCCCTGACACACATTCATGCGTCGTCCTGGCGTGGAACGGGGCGTAAGCTGTCATTTCAGGGGAGACACCTGCACTTGATGGTTTGATGGTGCACACCAGTGTGTGCCTCTGAAAGAGACTGTGATTGTCCTTGTAGCTTGGCAGTTCAGTTGTGTCCCCCCCCTCCGTGCATCACCCCTGAAACAAAAGGGAAGTGGGAAGTGGAGGTTAATCCAGGGCTGCCCTGGGGAATCCTGCGGAATCCTCTTATTCTTGATCAGATTCCTCTGTTGTTACCTCTGCCTGTACCTGCTTTTTGATGACTAGCAAAACTAGAAAGGGGTAGGACAGAGGAAGGAGTCCACTTCTAAAATTTTACCACACCACCATGCAGGCTCTTCAATATGTAATGGTACAAACTTGAAAGCCTGGGAGGCACATTTTATTGTATTTGAAAAGGTACCCACCATTAGTTCCTAAAAGCCTCTGTTATCTAAGAGGAATATGTTTACTGTGTTCCAGCAGTGGTCTAATTTTGTTGTGTAAATATTCAAAAAGGTTTGTTTTTTTTAAAAAAAAGTATCTCTAAAACTACTGGTAAAATTTTGGTTATCATGAAGCTTTATAAGGGATTTTGAGTTAACCACCCAAACTAATTAAGTGAAATTATCCTAATTTGTTTATTATGTTAATGATCTGAATTAATTTATAGTAATTTAGTATGTATTACTAAAGATTTATTATGTTTTCCACCAAATGACTTAAGACCTATAAATCCCATGGTTAAATATAATTAGCGGAGACATATTTATCGAAAGGGATAATTACATCTGATAAAAGTTCTTCAGTTAGGCTTAATTAAAACAGATTATTCCCTCATAAATGAAAAGTAAATATGGTAATTACTGGATAGATATTAATTGCAAAAATGAATATCTCAGCATTTACATTTTCTAAAGGGGTGGGAAACTCTACTATAAAACTGGTTGCTTCTCAATAAACTATGATTAATAATCCCTAGGAATGAGATATTTTCATAGGAGTAAACATTTTGCTAGCTAATGACTAAAGAGTAAAAGCTAGTCAGAAAAACCATTAACTCATTTATTTGGACTGTTGCTGCTTTGAAGTAATGAAGAGCATGCTGGAAAACTGTATTTCCTTAAAAGAAGACTATCCCTAGCTCATCTAAGTAGCAGAACTGAGGAAAAACCACACACTTTTTGCTGATGATAATATGGACTGTAGTTTCCTAGGCATACACCAAATTTACAGTGGTTTCTGATGCTAACAGAATTTATTTAATACACATCACTGAACATGAAAAGATTAGATTGTAAATCTGTTTTTTTCATAATTCATAAGTACATTGTGTTAAAAGCACTTTTTCTGCAGGGCTGTCACTTGTAAATCACATTGAAAAGAGGGGGCAGAGCTGAGAGTAGCAAAAATATAAACGTGCAAACCCAGATTCTTTTCTTGGCCAGAAATTACTTAATAAAAATACTTGCAGATACAGGGGAATAAATGGGCTCTAACTCCTTGATTCACAGCTGCCTGGGTATAAATGAGTGGAAACGGAGACATTTAAACTCAAATCATTGCCACAGAATGTGACTTTCTACTGGAAGAATTACGACAGAGTGTTTTGGCTGGAGGAAGAGATTGTTTGTTCCACAGCACTTAAATTTTCTAATTTTACAAATGTGCTACGTGAATTGGCTGCTATTTGGTGTGCCAGTGAGAACTGCTGCTGTGTGGGCTTTGTAATTGTGGTGGTGTGACTGCATAGGCAATGAAGGATATAAAATTCTTGGGATTGTGTCTATTAAGTACTTCAGGTCATTGCAGCTTGCAAAAGGTCTTGTGGATGGAAATACAGGCATAAGCTCAGACAGCTGACATCTGTGGTTGCCTGAGTTCTCTGGCAATATACTCTGAGGTCCAGCAGGGAAGTGTCCCAGGAAAATGTCAGTGAGCAGAATGGCCAGGGAGGAAGGGTTGTTCATTGGGAGGCAGCACTACAGAGTTTGAGACTGATTTCAGGTGTGTCACCATCTCTCTTGTTCATGTGGCCGGAAGGTTTGGAAGGAACTGGGTGGCATTTTGGTGAAGAGTGTGTATGTTAAAAAATGAGGTTTTGGCGGTGGGTTGGACACTATTTACAAATTTAGCTTGAATTCTGGCAGTAATTCACACTAAAACAGGGACAGAAATTGAGAATATGTTGAAACCCTTTTTTGTAGGTGGCTGAAGCCTTCTCTCCTGCTAGCAGGGCAAAGCCCAAATGGAGGCTCAGTCCCGTGGTGTGGCAGTAGCCTCATCCCAATGCAGTGTCCCCATGTGCTTTTCTTTCCCACATCACTCAAATGGAAAACTTTGTTTTGGGGTTTCTCCAGTGTTGCACAGCCACACACACCAAGAAAAACTTTCCCAACTTTTGTTTCAAAGTAGCATTTTTCATGGAAAAGTGTGACCTGAATTTGAAGGTTAAAGAAGCAAGCAAACAAAAGGTAAATAATCTATACAGTGAAGCCAAGATTATTTTCTTTTGGGTCAAATGAAATGTTCTGGATCAATCCAAAATTAATTTTGCAGAAAACTCCCAACAAGTATTTTGGTTTGAGCAAGACAAGTCCCTTCCATCTCCCTAACATGTTTTGCATTGATCACTCTGATATACACAACATGGCTTGAAAGTCAGGACTTGGTATCAAGAGGTGCACCTTGCCCTAGGAAGGAAGGAAACAAGCAGGTTAGCCTCATTCACTGAAAGGAGCTGATCTCTAGAGCTGCTGTTTAAGAGCAGGTTTTGCTTTTTGCTAATGACTGTGGCTTATGCCTGATAATGAGAGAGCTCAACAGAGTAGTGCAGGTAAGGCAGTGATGGATTTACTGGAGGGGAGAATTCAAGAACTGTACCCAGGGCAAATAACTATTAAAAGTGTGTTCAAAATAGCCTTTCAGGCTTTAAAAAGAAAAGAAACAGGGTGAGGTTCTTGGGAACTGAGCTGTGCAGAGCTGGGAGATAGAAGAGCAAAGGTTTTGAGGTGATACATGGCCTTGCAGCACAGGGGCTTCCCAGGGTTGCTGGTTGACTAAGTCCCATACACAGGAGAAAGGGTTCTGATATTTCAAATATTTCCACCTAACAAGTTTCTTTCCATTCTGAAATGGAATTGGCGGAGGCAAAATATTAAATTATATTAATATGTCATACTCTTGGCATCCATAATTGTGCAGACCGTGTGTTTATATGCTTTTCAGATTATTCATGATGCACATACCTATAACAATTTCACATAGAGCTGAAAGGAAATGATTGATAAACATTAGTGGTAAAAGATGAAGAGGCATTTAATCCACAGTGAGTGAAAACTCCAGCATACATCACATATTTTTTACCACTCAAGAGCATTTCAGCAAGTTTGTGTAATATTGATGATACTACAACTTCCATAGTTTGAAAACCATGAAAATGCAGATGAGAAAGGTTTGTGCTTCTGCTTTGCATCTAGAAGAGAGTAAAATAAAACAGTTTGCCTAGACTGCTCCTCATCTTTCCTAACTTCCAGGGAATTATTCAAAGGGATGTTTCTTAAGGAATATGTATTGGGTTTGCTATGGTCCACAAACCATTGCAAGGAACTGAACCATACACAGGACCTTTTGAAATACTGGTTCTGGTGTATTTCCCTTAAGTGAGTTGAGCTAAAGCACCCAGAATAACACCCAAGTTCCAGTGCTGCTGTAAAGGCTGTGATATGGGTCTCAGGAGTGAGTTATGCTTGTGTATTTTGGGTTTGCTATGCAATTTGATCACTGTCCTTAGAGGTCATCAAGATGAAGAGATTTTACAGCAAGGATGCACTGTCCCCCTGCTCCTCCACCCACATCGATCCTGGTCCTCAGGAACACAGTAGACATTGTTCTATGTTATTTGACTCCCTGGTTGTGTAAGAGAGAGTTACTCTGGAAGTGCTTTGTACAAAGTGAAGTAAAAAGCGTCAACTCAAGACACCAAACCTGAGCATGTCTCATAAACAAGACTGGTGATACAATAACACAAAACAGAGCCAAGGCTGAGACTGAAAGAGTCTGTTAACTGGAAGCTGTGATCCTCAGAGAAAAGAGGGAGCTGATGCTACTGTATGAAGCAGCTGTAGAAGCTGATTGTTGTGGTTCAGTGCTCGTGGATGCTTGGAGTTTAATTTTAACTAAACAATATTAGGATCTGGTTCACTTGAAACTGCACAGAAGAGTTTGTATCTTCATCTTGAGAGGCTGTTTTCAGTGTTTTCTCCTGGTGTGTGACCTGAGTGATGAACACACAGCCCAGTGAAAAACCCATAGAGCTGAATTACCAGAGCAAATATGCCAAAGTGTATCTGGGGCAGGCGACCTATTTAGTAGCGAGGCTGATGGTTTTGTGGTGTGGTTTTTGTGTGTGGTTTTTAAAAATAAAAACAGGGTATTTTTTCCTGGAAAATACTGTTCTAACTACAACTCATTCCCTATAAATAAGATTCCTCTGGAATTTTGTTGTTTAAATGCTCAAATTAAATTTTATCATTCTGGCATTCTTCCCAAACTGAATGGCAAAGACATTTCACAATGGTAACAGTTTCTGCATAAATGGAAACTGTTTAACTTATTATCAAGGCCACTTGCTATGAAGTTGCCTGATTAAAACATTCCTATTTAAATACCTATAAAGCACAAACACATTTAATATAGAAGTTCTGTTAACTCTAAAGGTTTTACTGAAGACTCTTAAAGAGATCATCAAAGATCATTATTGTGTCCAGTTAATCACAGGACCATATAATCATATTTTATAACCATACAGAACATTTTATTTACTCAAAGGAACAGAGTAACAGCCACGGTCAGTGTAATCCATGTCCTTTCAGTGTCATACTCTGTTTCTGGCAGTGGTCAATAGCAGATGTTCAAGGAAAGAGCAGAGAAAGGGAGCAGTTGAAGTGTGACTTTTCTCCCGAGGTATTTTCATAGATTCTGGGAGTTGTGGCTTAGGGAATTTTGTAAGTTGGCTGTTATGTTCCCACAAGCACATATACTATCTTTCTTTGGTGAACTTGTCTAATTTTTCCTCAGACTTGTATGAGGAGTTGGTACACACAATATCTTGTGGCAAGGAGATTTAAGAAATAAATCTAGCTTTGGAGAAAGGGACCTATCTTTTTGTTTTGTTTCAGACTCCTTTCTGGCATTTTAGTTTTTGCCCCCTTCATCTTTTATGTTGAGAAATAGAGAAAAATTCCATTTGGTAGGGGTTTCCATATGCATCTGATCATGCCAATTACCCCTTCCATTACACTCTCTAATTCTGCTCCATCAAGTTTGAAAGATGGAATGGCTGTTATCTACAGAGGTGGTAGATGTTGACTTATGTAGTGACAAAAGGTTCTTCTTACATTTTTAAATTGTCTACTGTGCTCCTACTAGGCCCTAGCATTGCCTTTACTTTTTTGACCACTGGTTAAAGAAAGAGCATATTTCAAAAAGCTGCTCACAGTGACTGAGGTAGGTCCTAAGTGGTCTTAATTAGTTTGGAGATAATCAATATGTGTATATAGATTTGCATGTGTCTCTTCTTCATGACTTTCGTTTCTTGACTTTGAGTTTCATTTGCCATTTTATAACCTCATTGTTTTATGTGCAAGATACCTCACAGCGAGTTTTGGGTTTGAGGATGTGGAATAATCTTCTATGTTCAGTGAAATTTGTCACTGAGGATTCACTTCAGTTTCCCTGTAACCTGTGAATGCAGGGAGTAGGTCCCGTGGGACAGATTGTTCCTTCCTGTGCCGGTTTCGCTGCCTCTGAGCCTGTTAGTGGCTCAGGAATACCATCTGGTTTTATCCCAGGACACCTGAAGCTCTTCAAGAGCTTTTAATGAGGAATATGACCCAAAGCTTTTCTGAAGTGGAAGTACAATATTTCACCTGGGTCATTTCTCCAGTATATTTGTGAGGCAAGATTTCTTTCAACAAAAGCCATGTGAGTGCCTTCTCATAGTATTGTGTTGAAGTATCTGATAATTCTTTTATTTATTGTAGTTTCAGCCAGCCAGTCAGATTTCATGGAGCTAGCCAGCTCTTTCTGTCTTCTGGAAAGCCTTTTAAAAATTGCTGTATCTTTTAATTATTTTTTTTTCCATTTTTTGCTGTCTTTAAGAGTGAGCTGAACATAAGCAATAGGGTTCATGCCACAGTAAGTGCTTTGGCAATTTTATATCCAATACTATCTCAGTGCTGGTAACTTGTTACTAGCAATCTTATTCATTTATTCTGAAACTTCTCCTACTGACATTTCAGTGTGACACAATTTCTCAGACATTTCCTGTGTAGAAAAGGAAAAAAAACAACCCACAAAAAACCTCTGATATCTGAACATCCTTAATCTCTTCCATCAAGAAAGCTGATGTAAAGAATGCAGTTAAGGCTTGGATTATTTCTTTTTTTGCCTTTTTTAAATTTTAGCAATGGTTTTATCTCTAATCTTTCTTTAATAGCTCAATTTCTTATCAGCCTTGCAAACTCTTTGGCAGGATTCCTTTTTGAGTTGTGGATTGAAAAAGTTTTAGTTATTTACTTCTCATGTCTTTGGCATGTCGACTGTTCAAAATATTTGTTGGGTTTTTTTCCTGCTTTCTTAAACTTCCTTGCTAAAGTGTCTGAGTTTCAAGTCTTCTATTTTACCTGTTTGGACCTTATTTCTACTTTTATAGGAGAACCTCTTATCAGCCTTTTTTTTTTTTAAATAAAGCTCTTTTCCCAAGTCTGCTGATGTTCCCACGGCCAACTGTGAGATGTATTTATTACTGTTTATTCCATATAGATATGTGTGTGTGTGTGTATATATATATATAATGTATACTGTGCTTACACCATCAACCTTTAACAAAACCACAGGGAATGTTTGAAATGGGGCTTGGAGAGGAGAGCCAAAGGTGTACTGACTACTTCTTGCATGGAGAAATGTGGGAGGTGTTAGGAATAGTGTTTTCTTTAGAATTCTATTTAAAAGCACACAGAGCTAGGGTTTTTATGTGAAAAAAAGGAAAGAAAGCTCCTCTTTTCCTGAGCAACTCTACTTGTAAATGAAAAGAGCTTACCCTAATCCCTGCAGCAAGTGGTGATGAAAACCAAGAATCCAACAAGAAAAGGCCTTTTTCTGCAGCGGCACAAGAATCCTCAGGCCAGTTAATTATTCCTTTCTTCAGCAGCTTAACTTGCAAAATATCTCGAATATTCTTGACCTGTAGTAGAAGAATAAGACTACTTATCCTCAGTATTACAGTTCCTTATGGGATGCCCCATGATCTGACAGCAAAAGGGTCATTGTAAGAGACTTAATAGTGCCTGAAGGTTTAATAACCTCTGAGTGGAAAAATAGCTTGAAGACAATGATCATCAAAAGCCAGAGCATTTTCTTTGACATATTACACCAGACAAGACTGGACAATGGCTGTTACTGAATTACTACTATAGCAGAAGTAGTAATGAATTGACCTTGTGAATTTATTTTTTAGGAAATGCTTTAATTTCAGTGTCTGCTTTCCTTCCTTCTTGGTACAAAGGAAAGCTTCCTGAAACTTTCTAGGAAGTGGAAGTTAAAATACTACTTTAGGTAGTGCAGGGGTGTTGGAATTTTGTTTTCTTTTGTGCTGTGTCAATAATAAATCACACTATGGCATGAATAATGTAATATTGTAAAATATCCTATTCATCTTTATTAGGAAGATTTAATTCTTGAATTTCTCTGTGAGATACCAGAACTGATGTGATTTTTGAAAAGCAAAACCCAGAGTCTGTCCAGACATGTCTGATCAACATGACTGGTTCTCTCCTTTCAAGGAAAAGCTTTGTGTTTGCAAGGTGTACATACGTGTTCTAGTGTTTGGGATGCTGTTCTTTGCAGACTTCATAAACTCTGGTGGCAAGGATTTTGAGTGATGAATTTTGAACAGTGTTTTGGGGAGATCTGGCTTGGAATGCCAAAACTATGGTATTTTGTATAGCTTATTCTTTGTAATGGTTGTGGGGACAACCTTTGTGGGGTTGTCTCATGCTCTGTGCCCAGCCTCAACAGCCACTTGTAGCAACCTTGGTCTCCCTCAAGTTACATTAATCTGGACTCAGGACAGAAATTAATCTAAATGCAAAACTGACTTATATAAGTAGCTTCCCTTAGTAATTTCCTTCTTGCACACATGCCTGCTCATTTGCACACATGCAGACAACAGTCTAGTACAGCTGGAGAATAAGCCAATCAATCTATGTGTCTGGAGGAAAATAGAGATTGTTTATTTCCATCCAAATTATTCCACAATAAAGAGCAGCAGAACTTTTGACAGAACAAATTATATTTTTACGTATGTAATAAGAGAAAGTGACAGGCCCTCACAGGGAACGAGTGGGGAACACAGCACAAGAGCAAACTCTTTAGTAAAAAGTATAGTTAGTTTTTGTGGAATATTTTGTTTCTGCAGAAATAAAGGTAATACTGCCAGTGTTCAAAAGATAGAAAAGGGATGTAACATAAGCCCCTATAAGCAATAAAACTTTTCTCTGTCATGGTGATAATACCATGGGGAAATTCTGCAAAACAAAATGAACAGAATAATCTGTTAATACTCTAGGCTGGTAGATCCTGGGAAGACAGGGACATTAAAATCTGTGTTTTATGGAACTGAGAGGTACCAAGTTGAACAAGATCAAAGATACAGTACATATATTCACAGTAGTAGAAAGTCCTACTGTAAAGAGCTAATACTCTCCCTGGAGTGGCAGTGGGTGAAATCCTGAGTGGCTGAACATAGAGGAATACCTTTTTTGTGCAATGGCTGTGGTCTGAGGGGAGAGAGACACTGTATTTTTACCAAAAAAATAGAACAGTAGAGCCATGAGCTGAGCAATGCCCTCCTGTATGTGAAGCCCAGGCCCCCTGAGCCATTCCCTTCTTCTAACCTAAAGATCCAATGTCGTCCACCTGTTTTCAGTGTAAGAAAATGTCCAGCTAAACTGCAGAAATTACAATTAGATGAATAAGGACTTGAAAGAATAAACCACTTTTCCCTTCCTTTTCCAAGAATCAAGAGGACTGAAAATGTCAGAGTTTCGCTAAGTTGATTTAGGAGAAATCTTGAGTTCTTTGTCTGACAAATAAGAAGGAAACTGAGATAAAGCTGGATAGCAGGTAGGGAATACATAACAACTTACAGAAATGTAGGAACAAGCAGTGATTTACTGTGGGCTGTTATAAGAATGTGACTTACCAATTCATAAATTCACAGTAAGCTTGCTTTTGTATTATCATCTCTGTTATCTCCAGTCCTAAGGACTGATAACACACAGCACAAGTAATCTCCAGTCCTTTCAGTCTCTGTCACGTAAGTCGCAGAGTTCCCTTCTTTATGCTCATGCTTCACTTTTCCCTTCTGCAGACATTTCCTGAATGTGCTTTTTCTTCCATCAGTGGAGGCACTGAGCTGAGCATAGGAGAAGCAGGAAAGACCTGTAAGCTGCTCTTGGCTTGATGCAGCCCTTGGCACCTCCCTGCCTCACCCTGCAGCCCTGGCTGAGGGTCCAACAGCACGTGTGTTGCTGGGGGACGGGCACGTCTGCCCTCCACGCTGCACTGGAAGAGAAGTGCTGCAAAGAGAACATCTTCCCTCTGATTTTACATCTCAGGCCTTGCCAGCACCTCTGAGCCACAAAGAGCAGTGTGATACTTCCTTTGCTTTTTCACATGAAATAAATTTTTAAAGGAGACCAATTACAGGAAATGTTTACAGCCTTTCTCCACTGCAGTTAATGTGAAACATTTAACAGCTCTCCTCATGAGCCATATTGGCATCCAGTCTTGTAGCATGCTGGAAGAGGTTACTTTGACACATGCCAAAATGGTCTTTTAGGAATTGTCACAGAGCAAACGGGGAACATGACAAGGCTGGCAGCCCTGCCAGGAATCTCAGCCTGCCTGAGCAAGGGAGCCTGGGCATCCTGCAGGAAGGTGCTGAGGGCTGCACGAGAAATGGGGCAGTGTGGAGTGTGCCTGACTGCCCTGCTGCTGCCAGGGTGGGGACAGTTCATTGTCCCTGCCTGCAGACCCAAGGAACCATATTCTGGCTTCCCAAATACCTGGCTGTGGAGAGGGGCACGTTTGAAACTCAGGCCTTCAAGCAGGCCACCATCATGGGAACTGTGTTGCTTGTGCTCTCCTGTTGTGTAACTGGGTGTCACTTTGATGCCATGAGGACTTCTGTATCTTTTTTTATGTGACAGAGATGCATCTTGTCATTGCAGAACATAATGGCACTGCAAAACATATTTGCAGCATTATCTTATGGAGGCATGAGGCAATGCTGATTGGTTTAACTTGCTGAAGCCAGGTGGAAGCTGTTTGCCCACTCCATATATGCAGATATTTCTTGGGTAAAATTTTTGTACCTGAGTAGAGTCACCTGAGAAGGGCACAAATTTTGGCTAAAGAAACAAAGGACACATCTGCTTTGCTGTCCCTGGTGTGACCATGATCCTTCAGGCTAATTTATCTTTAAGCTTGTTAACTAGCTTGGAGAGTACTGACAGTGTAACTGTACTAACAAACAGCTTGGTAGCCAAGGAGAACAGGAGCTGGGTAAATACTGTGTGCAATAAGCCCCTGCTTAGCTCTGGGGGGCTGCAGCCCTGCAGGGCATCCAGCTGAAAGCAGGCTGAGGGGCTCAACCTGAGCAGGCAGCAGTGATGCTGGGAAAACGATCTGAGTCAGAGCTCTCTACAAGGTATTTAGCTGATTCTGCTTGAACATCAGGAGTGAGGCTGCATTTGGGATGATAATTACTGATGTGTAGTTTGGCTTTTTCTTGATAACAAACCCAAATCTGAGAAGGATGAGCACAGGACCAATGTTAAGCCCCTGCCTCTGTGCAAAGTGTTACACTGCTTCAGTCTCACACTGACACTGAAATAATTGCTACAATTATAAATAGGCCCTTCTATGACAGCGTGCTGGTTATTTACACTGTGCAGAGACAAGCCTTTCTCTTGAATTCTGTCACTGTTTGGAGTAACATGAATCTTTCCTCCTGTTTGTATGAGATGGCAAAAGCAAACACAACCATCACCTTTAATTTGCAACAGACAGGTCTGGTTTTTAGTCATAGTTGAGTTTTACACCAGTGCATTTTTATAAATGTACATCATGTTATTCCAGATTTGTACCAGCTGAAATGGAAAATGCCTGCTTGATGTGCAGATTAAGGCTTGGAGGCATGGAGCATAGAAATGTGAAGCAGAAGCTGGTCCATGGGAGAGGAATAGAAATGAGAAAGAAGAATTATCCTGCTTTAACCTAATGTTGTTAATCTATATTGCCCATTATAATCCCGAGTGTCCTGCTTAGTGAAGTATGCAATCTGTAGTGCTGGTTCCTGCACAAGCAGTGCATCTAATATAAAGGACTGGTTCAACATCCATCATAATAATTACTGTGTCATAATTTTCTGCCCTTCCTACCTCTGCTGCAAAGAGATAGAAGAGGCCTTTCAAGTGCTTGAGAATTTTCACCAAACATTTCCTAGGGTTTTTTAATATGAAAGTATCTATTTCTGCCCTATTTATTTTGCAGGTTTGCCCTAGCATGATGAAATAGACTTTAGTTGGGGGTGTAGGAGCTTAATTTGAATATCCAAAAGTGTGCCTATTTCATTTAAGGTCTGAATTTGCTGGGCTGCACTGAAAGGGAGCAGTAGGCATATTAGAACTCTCATTGACCCACAGTTTCAGAGGCTGACTCTAAAGTGTTTATACATGTGGTCATTGCAGCTCAGAGTGGTTAAAATGTGTTCTCTGCTTGAGTCTTTTGTATTAAAGGAGATAGGCTGAAACTCATGCATACGTGCTTGCACCACCTTCTTGGTTTTATATTTTAGTTTCCTTTGTTAATTCTCATAGCTGTGGAGTACACTTGAGAGTGTGACATGCATGAGACCAGCCTAGTCCACATCCACAGGAGCTCAGAGCTGTGCAGGCCCGTGGCAGCTGCCCCAGCTGCACCCTGGCTGGTGACTTTGCTGTGCAGGAAGGATTGTACAGCAGCTCAGTCCAAGCATGTCCACCCTTACTGTATTGCCCCCAGGTGAGAGGTGACTGTCTGGGCAGCAGAATGGCAGTACTGTCCCTGCAGGAC
This sequence comes from Hemiprocne comata, assembly GCA_020745705.1. Lineage (NCBI taxonomy): Eukaryota > Metazoa > Chordata > Aves > Apodiformes > Apodidae > Hemiprocne > Hemiprocne comata. The sequence continues at coordinate 15,761,723 of CM036595.1, forward strand.
TAACTGATGCCCAGAGCTCCCTGCATTCAGCCTTTAGGACTTGGTGCTTTGCTGTCCATGTGCTTTCCTGCAAGAGCAGCCCCGGACACTTTTTTAATGTCGGCAGCAAGTGAGAATTCTGCTCGCATCTCTCAGCTGCTGAGGAACTATCATCTCACAATTTGTTACAGGAAAACAGGAGCTTTGTTACAGGAAGGATACAACAGACTGCCAAACATGATTTATGTCTGCATTTTGGATGTACTGGTGAAGCCTGGAAACCAGCTGATGGGACCTTAGCCATAGGACACAGGGCAAGACACTGAAAAACCCTGAACTGTAGCAAAATTGAATGATAGCTTTTGGAGATTAAGAAGGCTTGCATTTTTACATTAATACTTCACTAAGGGGGCCCACATAAAGGGTTTTATTGCACAAAAATATAATTCAGTCACTGAAAAGTAATAAAGATTTCTTCGTAAATGTACCATAGTAAGTGTTGCTAAAGAAAATACAGCCTCAGTTCCACAAAGGGATCCACTTGACAGCAAATGTAATTGGGATCAAGACCTGAACTGACCTGATTCTACACTCCAGTTGTGTGGTTTGTTTTGTTTATACTTTTGGTTTTATTTTTAATTATAGAAATATCTATTTTCTGCCTCTAGGTGTTTTAAAGATTCCATCTTTTTGATGTGTGAGTGCAAAAAAACCAAATAATAGCTCTGTACTCTGCTTAGGAAACCCAGCTAACATGCTCAGTTCTCAAATGAAAAAAAACCCACAATAGTGGAGAGTGATAAAAGCACCAGATCTTTCCATTAAGTCTCTGCAGTTTACTGATAATTTATTTGGCTTTGAGAATTGGCATCTTTCTCTTGTTGTGCACTTTTTTTTTTCGTATGTTGCTGTTTACAAGAGTTTGGACACACGTGAGTTGTCTCATCAAGAGCTGAGAACTGCCTGGCTAGAGCCAGTTCCATTTTTCTCTCAACTCTCTGTTTGCAGGATGGTTGGGGGGGACGACGACCCTGTACCTGCCCAGACAGCATTCTGTCACTGCACAAAGTGCACTTTCTGCAAAATACACAAAAATAACTTTATCTTTCATCTCTTTCAGCTGCAGTAACCTTAACAGGTACCAGTAAATAAATAAATAAATGATGGCCAAACAGGGATGTGAGGTTTAAGTCCATGTCTCTCTAAAAGATACAAAAACTGATTAGATTGAATATGAACCCTGAGGATCCCCCCCTGCGGGATGAGCTGCCACCCCCCAGTAAAGCCTGGGAGAGATTTTTCTCCTGCAGAGGAAAAATCAGCAATCTCAGTAGCAAATGTTGAACTCAGCTGCAGCTGGCATTAAGACTAAATTTTTTAACATCTGAATATTGAAAGCCTTTTAAACTCGCCTAATATTATTCTATTACTGGAACAAATCTAACAGTAAATTGAAAAAAAAAAAAAAAGGAACCTTCTAAAAAATATGCCTTCCCCATCCATTTTCAGATTCAGTATTATGTAAAGATGACAGTTATCAGCTATGTAGAAGAGCAGCTATATTAAATGTTAAATAACCTTTAACAGCACCAAATATTTAATCATAAAAAATTAAATTGACAGTGGTGTGGTTCACATAGTATCCCCTCGAAAGCCTGACAGCATCATTTCTCATATATATTGATAAGTACAAGACATCCATAAAATCTTAGGCTCTGTAGCCTTCTATTTATGAGAGGCTATCTAAAACTCATTCATTGCAGGTAATATCAGTAAGTCAATTCAGCTTAGTCTGATAGCTCATAACTTTTCAGACTGTTGTATTTACTGAGCCATAGACTATCCTTTCTTCAAGTGTACTTGAGAAAATGACTTGTACTGTAAGACTATTTCTTCTGGAAGTATAATCAAGTGCTTTAAAACGAACTCCATAACTGCAAATTCAAAACAGTATTAGACCTTGGTAATAATGTAAAAAATATTGCTTTAATAATGCTTTGAAAGTTGCACAGAGTATTGGCAGTATTTTTCTGACTGTAGTAACCCACCCGGAAAACCATCAGTGGGAGTTTGGTGCCAGGTTTAGGCATGTTTCACGGGGTGGCAGAAGCCCTTGTAGCAGAGCTAATAAAGCTCCATTTATAGATGGAAGAAACTCCCCAGTATGTGAGGTACGTGGCTGTGGGTGGAGAACCAGCATTGCAGGGCAGCAGGGATGGCAGCCTGCTCTTTTTGTGGATGTCGTAACATCTGGCCAAATTTAGACCTCCTAAGCAGTGAGAGCAAGTCTGTTAGCTCTGGTGGTGTTGACTGCCTGTGTTAGTTGCTGACTTACTCTAGTGTTTACTTACTCTAGGGCTTACTCTAGAGTTTGGGCCTGCTCCTGCTAAAGTAGTCGTGAGATGCTAATTGTATTTCTAGAGCGATTCCTTTCTCAAGGGAGACTCTCCTTTAATTTCTGATGTTCTGGCAGCACAGCAGAAATGTAGGCAATAGAAAATCATGGGTGAAACAGTCCTGTAAATGGTTCTGGTAGTGCTTTATTTGAATTGGATTGGAGAGATTGTTTCTATTTGTGATTAGGCAATGGGATCAAAAGCCTGGAGAAAAAGTCCTGTTGTCTTTAATGGTCTCCTCACTGAGGAGCAAAGCTAAGTATTGGATTTGCTTGGAAATAAACTGAATATACAGGAGACTTGTAAATATTAACCATTATAAAGTGAGGCAGATAAAGTCACATCTGCCCAGAACTGAAGCTTAAAACTGAAACAGACTTTGGTCAGTGATGTTCCCAGCTGGGGGACCTTTCCTTTGTATTCCTCAATTACTTATTCCTCTCATTCACATGCATTTTCTGGGACTGGAGCTAAAATCAGAGAGGCTGCACTTCCTTTTCTATTAGTAGTGGCCAGATTTGCTCAGCAATCACTTCTGTCTGCAATTCGAGCACTGAATTGTTGTTTGGAGGACGTCAGGGTGGAAAATTGTGTTACTAAGCTGCTTCATTATTTTTGAATTTGTTTCACTGTTTTCTGGCTTCTGATGTTCAGAGGGCATCGGCTTTTAGTCTTGAGAACGCTTCCCCTGGAGCCTGAGCTGTGAAGGGGGAGCTGTGTGCCCCTGATCTGTGGGCAGGGAGAAGGGGTGCCTCCAGCCCCAGTGGGCCAGAATGCCTCTTTTGGGCTGTGTGAGTAAATGCCAAAGCCTGACACTGGTGTCTGTGACAACTGAAGGGCTGCTATGGTCCTCTAATCCCAGGGGATTGAGAGCAAAAGTTGTTTACAAACATGGGAAAAATGGCAGGAGATAGGTTGGGGGAATAGAGAGAGAGATGGGGAAGAAGAACAGCAGAGGGAATACTTGTGAGGATTCTGTCCAGAGCAGGATGGGTGTGAAAGCTGGGAGAGGGGTGCTAGTGTGTCAAGGACCTTTTAAGTAATAGCGATGTGAGAGTAACACTCAGGAGATGGAGCAGTGCTTTGAGCCATGAACCCACCACCCAGCAGTCTCCATCAAAGATGTGTTAGTCTGTGCAGGAGTGACTCACTTCTCTTGCAAAAAGGAAAGGATTTGGGGTGCAGATGTTTTTTTCAGTTTTTCTTGTTCCTGGATTCCTTGTTGCTGGCAGTAGCAAACTTGTTACCTATAAGCAAAGGTATTTACAGCAGCACATCAACCTTGGTTGGCCCATCTGTGTCTGGAGCCATAGCCTTGCCCACCCTGCAGAACCAGCATCTCACAGGTGAGTGCAAGCAGTAATTGACCTGCAAGAGCAGAAAGATCAGGTGGGTGCTCAGACATAAGGCCTCTGTCAGCCTGAGAAGTACCAGGACTGAAGGGTCATCTGCCCAATGCTGTAAAATTCCAGGAGTAATTGCCACACTAACAAGTAGGGGGGGGAGGAAGAAGAGATTACCTGGACTTGAATGTTAGGGAAAGGCAAAGGGTTAAAGACAAATACATGAGATTTGGAATCCCAGCAGTGTGTACAGGTTGTAACAGTCTTGGACCCCATACCAGATCAAAGCTATCCTGTACAGTGGTTCCTCACTGGAAGTGGTCAGAGGGGAATATTTGGTTTTCTGCTGGGAAAGTTCAATTTGATTTGATTTCAAGTTGGGAAAATTTGACACACAATCTATTTTTTCCTGTTGGTCATACCATGGGCTGTCACAGGGTCCCATAGATGCTGTAGCTGGAGGCTCCATGGGTGTTGTCCATTTGCCCAGCTAGGTTATTACTCCTGAATACCTGAGGGACTCGCTACTGTTATGGGAGCCCATAGGCAGTGTCTGTGCTATGGAGTCCAAGAGGGAAGAGAATTCCAACTTTTTGGTACATTTTTGTCTTAATTTGTTAGAACAATGCAATTTTGAAACTTTTCAGAGCACCACTGCCTTCATTTGGAATTGGAGTGGTGGCATAACATAACTGCACATGGTAACTGTATAATAAACTGGAGTTCTTGTATCCTGCTTGTCATGAGCCTAAAATACTTTGCTGAAGAGAGAGGCTGCTGACCCCATCCTCATTTTATCAACGTAGAAATGAAGGCAAAGAGAGATGAATTGATTTAAACTGCAGACAAATTGATTTACTGAGGCTGAGCTAAAAATGGTCACAGTCCAATCATCTCTGCAAACTTGATAGCACAATACACCAGATGAGTGAGAATCAAGCCTTTGCTGAACAGGTCCACTGAACACACCGAGATGTTTGTCTTTCTCTGGGGCTGGGATGTCACTTGCTGACACTGCTGGTAACACACACGGGCATCTCACAGCTCTGCCCTGTCTGCAGCAGCTTGTGCTGGATATTGCTGTACAACAGCCTCCCCTCCTCCTAGTTTGAGAGCTCTTGTGCTTTGTACGTGGACTTTGTATTTCAAAGCAAACTGTCTTTTGGGTTGCAGGTGCCCTCTGTGCTGTGTGGCTGGTGGGTGGCCAGCTTTCTGACAGCAGTGTGGAGCTCAGCTGGAGCAAGCTGCTAATGTTGCTGCCTAAGAGCAAAGTGTTTGGTGAACCCTTCTGGCTACAAGGGCTGAGATCTTAATTTGTGTCCTCCAAAAGGCTGTAGCTGTGGCAGCACCAACATCCTTGGCCAGGGAGATCTCAAGCCAACTTGGGCCATCCAAGTTGACACACTGAGACCTGACTTCATCTCCATGTACAGAACAATTTTTTTTTTTTGTTAACAGGTCAGTGCAAGCGAGAGGCACTTGAATTAGAGAGAACTCAGTTTAGGAAAAAATACTGACAACTACAGATGTGTTAGAATGAGAATGGGAGCGGGATTGTGCTTGGCTCAGAGAGGGCTTCGCCAGGGAGAGGATGCATGGAGCTCCTGCTCACAGCCAATGGTCTGGCAGGTGAGTGCAACCCAAATCTGTCTTGTTTCAGGTAAGCACCAAACTTTTGGAAATCAAGGTGTCTGAAACAGTTTGCTGATAACCTTAATAAGCTTTAAAACATCTCCAGATTTTAGTGGTAGGACTGGGAACCGCTTCCAGGATCTTGAGAACACAAGTAGTTAGAGCGTGTAGAGAAAGGTACTTTACGTTGTGCATGAGGAGAGGGATTTCCATGTCCCAGGGCCAGCCTTTTGATTTGCACTCAGTTCTTCTGCACAGTTCACCTTGGTACTGTTACTGCTTCTGCAGTATCCATGTTGCAAGCAATAACAGGATTAATCGTTTTCGAAGCTGGTGGTACATATTTTAATGTATGTGGTATGCAGGAGGCAGGCAATAAATAACTAAAAGAAGCCTATGGAGCAATGGCTCCTGCTGAGCATTTTACTGAGCATATAGAGAAATTGATTCTGTTAAACTTTGCTTGCTGGAGTGGAAAGTTAAAAAAGAGAGGAAAAAATGCTAAGAAATAAAATGGTGCAAAGGACTGTCATCTTCATTTTAGGATTCTCTCTATAAAATGTGCACATCAGAGGCTTGGAAAAGCTTCCTAAGGAAAAGGAGCTTTGGTACAATGTCTCAGGGCCAGAGGGAACCACGGCACTTGACACGCCGTTTAAAAGGCTGAGGCAAATGTTTCAAAAAAGGAATTGCTGTCTGTTCCAGATCCTGGCTCAGGACCCACGTGAAGACTCATCTCAGTCAGCATTTCTGATGGAATCAGCAGGGTGCCAAACTGAAATGTCTGCAGGCTGTGAAATTTGGCCCTTGCTAGACTGAGGCTCCGATCTGGAGATTGGCAGCGTTTGGGCAGATGGTTGTCCCCACGGACACCTCATCATCTCCAGCAGAGCCCTGGCAGTCTCTGGGAAAATCCCCTGGCTTTTCACACAGGAGAATGAGAGAGAGGACCAGAAAGGTCCTTAATGACCTGAAAATCAACTAATCAAAGAACTAATCTTTCAGTTGCTTCTTTCCAAGAGAGCTCCCTCCTCATTCACAAAGAGAGCTGCTATAAACAGGCTTTTTTCCAATATGTATTTCATGCCAATGCTCTCCGTGTGCCCCTTGCTGCTCTAAAGAGAAACTGCTGCAAGGTACATGGTTCAATGCATGGGGTAAGTGCCAGAATCATGGCTGGATGCTTGCAGGTGGATTTTAAGGATGTATTCTCAGGTAATCTCAACCTGAACCACTCTAAATAGGGAGAACTACTTTATGTGTTTGTTTCTGTGTTCTTATTTTGGTTTTAAAGTGGGCAATAATAGCAGTCACTCACCACAATGATATGATCCTGAAGCTGCCAGAAAGACTTTTTTTCTAAAAGAAAAAGCAGTGAAAGGGAAGGTCCCCTGCTGTAAGCTTGCCCATAATTTGCTGTGTTCACATGACTGATCCCCTTGATTTCCTGGGCCCTGCTCCCAAGCCTGGGATGTCCTTTAAATGTTCTCTCTTCCTTCTCCTCTTCCCTGAGGCATTGGCTTGCAGTCACTGTGCCTAATTCGTAGCTTATCAGATGAGGGATAGGAACTATGATCTAGTGAATTGACTGCTCCATCACTAACCTGCTGGATGCCCTAGCTCAGGCCATGCAGGCATGTCCTTGCAGACGTGTCTCCATGGCTGGCTGCAGGTAGTCCTGTGCCCTTCTGCATGCTGAGTGGCTGCACATGAGATGGCTCCTGTCTGGAAGCACAGCCGTGTGTGTGTGGCTTCCAGGTCCAAATGGATCCCCATCCAGCCAGCACAGGCAGAAGAGCCAGTATCTGCCTGCACCTCTGTGTGTAGGTGCACCCTTAATCTCCCTGTGTCTTGGTTCTGTCAAAGGGGTCTAATAGCCCACTGCATCATGGAGGTAGTATGGGATAAAAACCTATTAATCATCACACAGTGCTGAGACAGATGGGTTTCCTTCCCAGAATAAATATATAGAGAGACCATGATCATCTCAAGCTAACATTAACACATTGGTATTTGTGATTTACATAAACTAGTCCCTGAAACCACAGTTGGATGGTGCTAAAGAAGAGTTTTGGGGCTATTAAGTATTTAATTTGGCAGATATGATTCAGTCACAAAATGATCTGCTCTCCTGAAGTGACAACAGTGAAGGGTTTGCATTGCTTGGTTTCTAACTCAAGAACAGGAAGGGTTACTGTTAAAAATAATGTCCCTGAATGGACAGGCAGTCAGGGAGATCCCCTCAAATGCAGAAAGGCTTGACTTCTTTAATCTGCAATCTTTCTAATGTCCAGGAAAATCTTTCCCTAACTACAGAACTTACTGGCAAATTGTGTCTCTTATTGCGGAGGAAGAGATTTATCTTGGAAAGGTATTAAAAGCTTCTGTTCCACAGTTGTCATCTGGGAAGATACAGTATTGATTGATCCTGGAGTTTTGTTTGATTGGTTGCATTGGTGATTACAATATTGATTGTTTCATGTGCTGCTTGTTCCATGCACTGCTCTGTTGCAGCAAGAATTAGTCTGACTTGCCTCTTGCTACATGTTTTTCAGGAAAGGAATCAGGCAGAATTCTTTTTTCACCAGAGTGTCTTACAGAGCAATAAACTGAAGGGAGGCTGGTGAGAATTACTGAATTACCCAGGGAACACTGCAGAGGCAGAGTTTTTTCAGGCATATATAAATAAAGAAATTTGTATTCTCCAAATATTTAAAGCAAAGATTGTATTCGAAGGGAAGTGAGTGATTTGAAAAAGTGCAGAAGTACAGTCATAGCTACAGGAAGTTCCAAACCCTTGCTGCCACAGCTGAGGGAAATCTGTAGAGTGGCTGCTGAGCTGCCCTTTGAAAAAGTGTGGTGAGGGAGGAGGAGGAGGAGGATGACTGCAACTTCCCATGTCTTTTCATGCTCTGGCCAGAGATTTGCTGGATAGCTTGTCTTCATCTGCCTCTATCAGTGCTATTGCCTCAGGCCTGGAGAGCTGCTGTTTGTGGGGATGTGCAAAGGAGTTGGTCTGAAACCAGAAGTCATTCTGTTCAAATTGTGCAATGGCACATTGAACACGGAGTCCAAGTGAAGCTCCACCACTGCAAGGTCCTAGGCATTGCTTGAGGTCACATTAATTGTTTCTCTAATGAGCTCTAACATCCCCAAAAGGGAGGGTCTGCCCTCCTGTCCCATGGCTGGACATGTAATGAGATACCCTCATAGGCTCCTACAGAAGAAAAGTTTTAAACATGAACTTTAAACACTCACTCTCAGTCATCCCATCTGGTATGAGATACTAATTAAAAAAGTGAGACACGTCTAGGCCTGCATGAGTAATGTGGAAAGAAAGAACTGTACTCAGAAGGTGAGACAATGTTGCATGATGTTGCTTTTGCACTGAACCAAATTTTCACTGATATTGGATACCATAATAAATTGCTATGCTAATTGATAGGCTCCAGAGCACTACTAGAGTCTTTGGGCTTTTTCCTACTGGTAAAACTAAAGAAAGGTGAAAATTACTTAACCTCATTTGCTTGGCTTTTCCCTGACTGTGAAGAATTAAGAAAGACAAAAGCAACGAGAGAGCCTCAGAGGTGAAGGTCACACTTTGAATAAACTTATTTCCAGTAAGGTAGAAAAAGGTAAACAAAGTAGTCAGAGAAAGTGCTGCTTTTAAGGGCTAAAAGTGTGTACATGTGTATCTAGGGATATGCTGGGGAACAGGAAGGAGTTTAAAAATGCTTAAAGTTTAGCAAAATGGAGAAAAAACCCTTCAGTTTTAAAGCACTTTTTGCCCTTTAACAGATGATGAGATGAATGGGACAGAACAATATTTCAGTTGCTGATTTTCTTCACAAATAGTTATGTGGGGAAAATCCCTAAACAATTGTGCCTTTTGCACAGGGATTAATCTTAAATCTAATACATAATTTATAATTATCAGTCCATCCCAATGTAAATCTTTGTCTTTAGTGTTCAGAATGTAATGCTGTCTGTGAATTTTTAAAGTACCTATAATAGAAGTTCATAATGAAGATGGTTAACATCAATAAAGGGCCACTTACCTGTCTCTTCTACTAATTCCAGTTAGGAGAGGACTGGGATTAGACAGTCCCTGAATACTGAAAGCATTGCCAGAGGGTCATGAGCAATTTGCTGCTGTGTGCCAGATGGATCCCTACATGCTGGAAATGGAACTCATTAGTGGTATCTAGTTTTTCCACGTGAATGTGTTTTTTTCAACAAATTTTTGAAATTTTGTTGAAAAAGTAAACTGAAATTTGACATCTGAATTCTGGAGGGTTTTTTTTTGCCTGAAAAGACTTGAGTGTTCTTAGAATGGTAGGGGGATACCTGAGAAAAAAAAAAAAAAATTAAAATCCCAAACATTAAAGAAGCAGGAATTGTCACTGTAAAATTTATTTGTCAAAAACTTTTTTTTTTTTCTGAAAAATATCTACTAGACTTCTTAAACCATGCTTGAAGTGCAGTGTGGCATTGAGTGGTGGCTAAGATGGGCAACATGAAGTCTTTGGCTTGAAATTCAGTTTCCAAATCTTTCAATGAAGCTTTTCTGATCATTGTAATACATAGAGATCTGCTGTGCCATGGCTGTATGATCATTAAATTGGGGGAAAAATGGCTACTGCGCATATGTTGACAAGCAATTTATTCATTGCAAAAAAGTAAAGCATTATGAGTATCCATTCCGTGTCAGTTGGAGGGCACTGTGCTGTATTTGTTGCCATCATCATTATAAGGGTTACAAATGATCTACCTGGAGCTCAGCATATATCTTCTAGGCTGAAGTGTCAACACAAAGATAATAGGAGTGAATTTAGAGTACAGCTTTAGGGATGCTTGCTGCTTCGCACTGCAAGTCAATAGATGTTGGTCAGAAACTGCAAAAAAGAAAGTAGTGGAAGAAAAGTCTGATTCAGTAACCTCACTTCAGGCATTTTTGTTAGGAAACTGATTGTTTACCCTGCCCAACAATGACAGCAGCTAAGTAAGTACAGTAAAAGTGATCATCTTCTGCAGAAAATTTTTTGTCCTAATGTTCTTTTGTGTTTCTGTCATGAGGAAGCACATTGAAGGAATAATCAGGAGACCAGATGGCATTTTTGAATAGTGGGTCTATTCAGACATTTTCAAATCTCTAATTGGTCATTGGTTTTAAATGTTAATATGCTTCACTACTAAATCATTTCTATTCTCTCTTTTTGATGTTTGCAAAGAATTATGAAAGACATAGATATATTAGTAAGAGTGGTACCAAAAATCAGCATTCAAGCAACAGTGCTAAGTAGTGCCTGTGAACTCCAGCAAACATGAATAGGACAACTGTCATTCAAACTGATTAACAAGTGACAGGCTGAAGAGAAATGCAGGGACGTGTTTTGTGTTGTTATAAACTGGCAAAACTAGAAGGACTTGGGTGGAACTACGTTGATTAATACCAGCAGAGAATGTGACTGTGTTGCAGTTTAATGTCTGTTGTTAGATCCTTGCTTCAGACAGCATTTCTTGCCTGGAGGAGAATGCATCAGGAGTATCTCCTGCACTACAGCAGGAGGGAATTTGTACAAATGGGCTTAGGTCAAAACAAATAGATCTGAACTTTGAAAGGACATGTGTGGTGTTAGATTGTAGATGAAATGCTGTCATTTTTGGCTCACTTAACCTGCTGACTTAGGTAGGAAGTTATGGGGAGAAACACCTCTAGAGAAAAGGCAAGTCAGGATACATTCCTAAAAAGTGCTTCCTCAGTACAGTATCTCATGGTATGATGATAGGTTATTGAATGGTAGCAAAATGTTACAGGTGCTGGAGGAGGAGATGGTATCTATAGGGCAGGGCAGTGGCCTTGCTGAGATGTGGCATTTCTGCTAAAGTTGCAGACTTGCAGCTGTGCTCCATTGGAAAGATAAAAGTGAGGAAGCAAAAGGAAGCCAACCAAAGCATGACAAAGGAACGCAGGCTGACTGAAGGAAACTGCTAAAAGTTGCTGTTTTTTTCAAAGAATACTTTCTTGGGGAACTTTTTGGTGAAATGCTGTCTCTGTATCCTGTTGTGACCCAGATTCTCTGTCACAGGATCTTTGCAAGTGCTTGCCTTTTTCTGCTTCTTTTCTTCAGCAAGCAATCCTGCCTTTGTGCCGGCCACAGCAATCTCCAGTCACTCACTGACAAAGTGTGTGGAGCACTTCAGTGTCTGGGTTGAACATTTCTACAATTTAAAATGTTACTGAGTATGTGAGTCAACAAAATAGTGCCTTAAAGAAGCAGAAAGATGCCGTATGCACTTGTTAAAGCATCTTGTTTCAGAGACATTTGGATCCACAGGGGTTCTTTGCACTTTTCATGATGCAGTTGACAAAATAGGATCAAGCTATACCAAGAAACAGCACCAACTCAGAAAAAGCCATCACCACTATATGTGAAGCGCAGATGGTGCTTTTGTACTTGGTATTGTAGCTGTTTATAAGTTTATTGGAGAAAAATATGGATTTTTAAATCTTACACCTGCATGTTGAGAGGAAGCATATGTGAATCCCTTGGTGTATTCAGAGTGGATTGTTACACACTTGGAGCTGGAGTCTGCCTTTCTCACTCACCATGAGCAGTATTTAATTCTGGAATGGTTCTGCTGAAGTCAGGCACAGGCACAGTGGAAGATGAAAAGGACATATGGTTTCTGTCCTGTGTATTAAGGCTCTGGTTGCAAAGATAAAAAGCATGTACAGTTTTTTCTTTCATGCACCCTGTGCATATGCTTGTGTGTGCATGGACACACCTGCACCCAAATGTGTGTGACTGTATTTGATGCATTTTTGTAGAGAGTCGTCAGCAGGGTAACCAGAGCAGCTTACAGGGGTTAGATCAGAAAGACTCACAAGAACAGCTTTTTTGCAAGAGTAAGAGATCAAAGGCAGCTGGATGTTTAAATACAACTTCATGCAAATATCTGTTACAGTCCCATCTCTGCCTCTGTGCCTTCTGTCAGTTCTTTCCACGCTGCTGAGCCTGACTGGTACCTTACCTCATTTTCTGCAATCATGGCATGTATGTTTTCCTTTGATATTGCTGGGGAAGCTGTGCCTCCAATTTGTTGCTGGTCCTCTCAAGACACCTTTGGAATCATAATGTTGCTTTTTTGTCATCCTTTCCGTTAAATTTCTTCACCTGTTTCTGTGTTTCTTCCCAGATGTTGTGCTTCCTGGAACATTCTTCTGTTTCACAGAAGTGAAGCTCAGACTTACACTCAGCACCCCAAAATTCAGGTTGTCTCAGGCACGGCCTCACATTTTGCATGCAGAGAGGTGTGTACTTTTGCAGTGTAATTTATATGTGAAATTATCCCTTGGTCTAAGTGGATGGATAGGTGTGTACACATATCTTTGTGTACTCTCTTCTCTCTACTCCTACCAGACTTGCTCTAGGATGCTCAGATAGCTAAGCTAGCTTGGAGTTGGGTTCAGCTGTCTGATCCACCACACACTTCTTGGGCCTCTCTCTGCCTTTGCTCCCAGCTGGAGAATAAGGTCACTTCTCTAACTCATGGGTGTGTTTTAAGAACAAACTCACTGAAGCTTGTGATGCTGTGTTGGGGAGAACAACATGAGTACACAGTCATACAGGTAGGCTGCTCACTGGAGTTCTGCCTGCATGGAAACCTCTCTCCCATTCCTTGATATTCTTGCTGTGATCTTACTGCAGCCAGTGAAAAAAGCGATTCTCTCTCACAGCCTGGTCTTCCTCAGCCGTACTTGTCATGTGAAGGATGAATTTTGGAAAGTTTCCTTTTATCTACAGTAAGGGAAAAAAAATCTTATTGTGAGGCCCAACAAATATACCAGCTTCACCCACCAACAGGATAATGCAAGAGAACTGGAGATCCTCCTTCTACCGTTAAGCTGCCTGCTCCACTTGAGAAGTGCGGTTTTCAGTTTCCATGTTCAAGCCTGCAGTGGCAGGTCAAAGCAGATTTTTCTTGTCAAGTTTCTACCTGTTTTGTGTGCTTTTAGGTGGCCTTTTGACATCGGGAGCTAAAAGGGCAGAAATATCAAATAATAGCTCTTCTACCGTGCTGGGATGTCACATTCTTTCCTCCTTGGGCAGCATGATCTGCAGGCAGGGTGTTTGCATAGTAAGTGCCATGTCAAGTCAAGGTTAAAACAGGATTATTTATTCCTTTTTTCAACTTGGGATCAAAGTACAGTGAACATTGTATGGAAATCACATTTGAAACAGCTGAGTTCAATTACCTCCTCAAATAATTGTCAGGACCATGCAGTTGCTTTTGAGGTAGAGGGTATTACAGGAAAACTTGACCTCAGACATACTCGTGTGGCCCTCCAATTTCAATGCACGGCTCTTCAGGCAGAATGTAAATCCTGCTGAGGGTCAAATCCAAGCTGCTGAACAGCAGCATCAGTCAGTCAGGGGGCAGATACTGCCAACCAATCAGACATCCTGCCATTGGGATCTCAGAGAAAGGACTTGCTCCAGACATGCCTGAGCATAGTTTGCTGCTGTATTTTGGCTTGTATGTACTGGCCACGACATAGCCTGAGGGTATGGCAGTCCAGCTCTGCTTATCCCCAAAACCAAAGGGCAGTGAATGTTTTCAAGCACTGGGTGGCCCTGTAAGAAACCTGCTGCGAGTGCCTGTTGGCTTCAGCTGTGCCGTCTGTGTCCAGGGGAGGAGACCTGCGGGACCGCCTGTTAGCACAACTGCAGAGGCATCGCTGTTACCTGTGTTATTGCTTGGTTCCAGAATTGTGTTTCTCTATTTGTTCCTCCCAAGGACAACTTTTGAACTTCCCTGATGCTGGTTCCAAGTGGGTGGAGCAGTGGCAAAAGAAGCTGCTTTGATTTAAGTGAATGAGGGGGCAGTGCTACTCTGTCTGCCTGATTATTTATCTCCTTAGTTACACACAACACTTGCTTTCTCTGCGGTGATTCAAGCATATCATAACCTCTTGCTTTAGCTCTTTTATCATGCTGGTTTGCTGGTACAGTTCAGTCAAATCTGTCTTGGCCTCTGCAGAACAGAGGATATAATTTCATCTTACTGGGCTCCGATTGCCTCCCTCATGTTTTTTCAAGTTCCCTGTTTATCATGTGGAAGGCACCCAGAACTGTATTGGGTGCTTTTGGGCTGTGCAGAAAAGGCCCTAAGAATACTAAAAGCCTCCCTCCAATGTCATCTAGAGATAAATGGTGTGAGGACAGGTGCTCAGCAAAGCTGGCTGGTTCCTGGAGCATGCTGTCTCCAAGAATGCAAACAGCATCTCACTGTGCTCAGGGGTTCTCAGGGAGGTTGTAACCAAAACATCCATTGATTCAGCATGAGAAGCAGCATACCCATGTTTTTTCTTAGTCCTCCTGCTCTGCTATGGATGTGTTCAAACACTAGAAGTGATGTATGTGAGATCTGAGCTCAGACTCTGGGTCAGTGGAAAGCCTGAGTGTGTGTGCGCGTGTGTGCACGTGTGTGTGTGTGTGTGAACAGGTAGCAGAGAGGTGGTAAGTAGCTTATTGTGGCCAGTTCCTTCCAGAGACAATGTACCCAGAACTTTAGTGAAACCAGAGAGCTTTCACTTTACAGCTCCTGAGCTGAGGGTTGAGAAGAGTTGGTTTCTCCTTCTTTGTGCATCCTAAACTTTAGGGAGAAGAATTGATTTAATTTCATCTCATCTGATCCTGATTAATGAAAACTCATATCTGTTAGTTCTGGGCAGAAAAAAAAATCTTTGACTATTTTGTAACTGCAGATATATGTAGGTGCATGGCAGGAAGTCCTCTGATTCTAGAAATTATGACAAGGCATCCATAAAGATGAGGCTGAAACCCTGTGCAGTGGCATTGTAGCTTAAAGGAACGCTGTTTAATACCTATTAATGGAACTGCTGAAGCATAAACACTCTCAGCTCAAACAGATTTTGTTAACTCCTTTGCTGGCAGTTTCAGAGCGGGATGGCAGATCGTTCACAGCTGTCTGGCAGGATGCTCTTCCCTCTGTTCAGCACAAGAGTTTGTGTCGTGGGAGTGAGAGCCGGGCTTTTAGGCAGGAGGAGGAATTGCAGGAGCTCATGGGCAGGCAGCAACCCTGCCAAGAGGCAGGAGCCCTTTTGCAGGATTAGTCTTGGTGTCCCCTGGGCCACAGAGAAACTGATCTTGCAGCTGTGATTGCAACACAAGTGTTCCCAGAATAGTTTTTGTTTGTCATATTTAATAGAGAGGGACTTCAGCCTCCCTATAAGGGACACTGGGTGTGTGGGCACTGCAGTCTCTGCCTTGGTATTGCCACCCCCTTGGGTAGAGGGGTGCAGTGCAGGGACATCCCTGTGTATGCAGGGAGGCCAAATTTGTTTTGTTTTATGGTGAGCCTGTAACAAAGCACTCCTGGGCTTTTCAAGTAGTCACCGTAGAGAGCACTACCACCAAAGGTTGATCCAGTACAGACAAGATCAGGACCATTTCTTGGGGTTCCTGAATCTTTGCAGGGGTTTCAAAGATCCTAGAGCTAACAGCCCAATAATACAGCTGTCTCAGTGAAGTGTCTCTGAAGTCCCTTTCCTTTTATTCTAGTTTCATACTGTGTCCTCAAGAGTTCAAAGATACTGGGTACACCTCCTGCCCATCATAGGACAGGCATATAAATATTTACTGTTTAGAAGAAAGAACAATGCATGTTGGATAATTTACATGCACATTTTTGAGCAGTTATGGAAGTTGAATTTTCCGGGCAATAACATGATTCCAGAAGGTAAGGCTTAAAAAGAACAATTGTTAACATGAAATTGATAATAAATGTGAGCAATTTTATAATCCATTTGCTTCTGGTGCATGCCTACACAAGAAATGTAGTCAAATTGTTCTGGAGACTGATTTAATTAAAATTGGTACAAACTCCCTGTGTGGACTCAAAGATAGGTTAGGTTTGCATTGTGCCGTGAAGTGTGATTCTTGGCATGTGTAGACAGGCCACAGATTGCTAATTATAATGAGTGATGAAGCTGCACCAGGTCAGGTTTCTGCCACGCAGTATCTAAGCACAAGCTCATACAGCATGCACCAAAATCTGTGCTGTGTCCTCTGTCTGCCAAATCAGTCATTTGAATATAAGAGTCACACTTCAGTAATCTTTAAGAAATGCTGAACTAAAAACAGTGACAAAGAGCAGCAAAAATGTGTTGATTGTGGAGTTGGGGCTTGTTGTAGGGCCAGACCTTCAGCTCTGTCAGAGTTTTCACGTCACACTGCAGCCAAATATGAACCTTGTTTTTCTTGGAGGTGCAACATTTTAAAACTGAAGAGGTGCTTTGACTTCCTCCTACTGACACTTATGCCTAGAGAACTGCTCTGGAGCACTGCTCAGAAAAGCAGTGTGCTGAGTCCAGCAACACCCCATCCCCAAATTTTCCATTTGAAGGCTAGGAACAGACCTTTTGCATCCCCAGGGTGTCATCAGAGGAGTCATGAGCCTATGGGCAAGAAGAGGGACTGGATTCGAGTGTGGTGTGTTTGCTTTCTCCAGAGATGAGCTGTCTCTGTCTGGAGCACCTGGGATCAAAAGCTTCCCTCCCACAGCCTGCTGCTTGAGCTTGTTCAACAAAGCACAAGGATGGTTTCTGGCTCATCTGTTCATTCAGGCTTTTAATTAGTTACCAGCTATCCTCATGGTGAGGAGCTGGTGCCTGATGTTATTAAGGTACTTATTCGAGTGTTCACGTTTATGCAAATGTGTTCTTTTTATATTGGATTTCAGGCAGTTACAAGCCGTAGTAAGGAATTAAATGCCATGTAAAGAAGAAATGTCACTCATTGATCAAGATGCACTGCCCCACCAATATATCCTGGCTGTGAATTGGCTGCTGTCTCAGCTACAGAGCCTGGTTTTTAAGTTGAAGCTACAACAGCTCGTGCTTTTAGGTCTAGAGGTCCTCAGAGTGCTCTATTCAAAAAAGACCTGATGATTGCCTTGTCAAGCATCCATACTCAGAATTACAGGTGTCTTACAATGTCCTTGCACTGGTTCTGTTATCATGGTGCAGCAAGACGTTTCCTGGGTGGGTATATAGACAGCTTGGCTGCTTCCAAAAAACTGGGCTGTGGGCCTGAACCCCGGCCTGGTGAGGACACATCCTCAGCAAAACCACAGTACACAGAAGCACTCAACAAATTCCCACCTGCTCTGGCAGTGCAGCAGTGCCACAGCTGCGTCTGCCATCACTCCACACCCATGTCAGAGGACAGGGCATGACCAAATAACCGCCAAAAACCCTTCAAAAATAATCTACACATTTTAAAGGAATATATTTTTAACTGGAGAGTTGAGAAAGAGATAAGGAGCAAGCAAGACGCAATCTATTTCCCTCTTTAAACTCATCCCACGCAAGGGAGCAGATCTTGCCATGATGTAAATCAGCAAAGCTCCACTGACTGCAGAGAACAATTGTAATTCATCCTGCCTGAAAGGCCTGCACAGAAGGTGCTTGAGGTTTCTTGGTATTCATTGGAGACTGGTGACATTGAGAGCAGGCATTTGAGCTCCACTGTCCTCCAGAGCGATTTGCAGCACAGGCAACTTATAATTACAAACACTTGATAAATCCCCTTCAGAGAACTTGAGGAGTTTGGTAAGATACTTGAGTCAGTGATGGCTGATTTCACTTCTTGTAAGAAAGCTGTATTTTTGCGATTTCCATCTCAGCACAAAGGCACTATGCAGCAATACTATGGAAGAGGTTCTGAGGGTTCAGCCAAGCTTTAAAGTATTTTGAGGATCTTGTGGAGATCAGTGGGTTCCTTTCCAGCCCAGCTGAAAAGCCTGGGGGAGACAAAAGGAACCAATTTCAAGCCATTTCTTAGAGAACAATACCTCTCAGCAACACCTGACACCTTATGCACCTGGTAAATACCATGCCCTATCAGCTACCTAATCTTTTTTAGCAGTGTTCAGCCACATACACCTGGCCACCAAATTTCCACTGTGTTTGCCTCTGCTGACATTTATATAACAAAGAGCTATGAACTGCTCTTTTATCAGCACAAAAAAGTTGAGCACAGGAGGAGACAAAGATGATGGGCACCATAGAGCAGCATTCAGAGGTATGCTGCTACCTGTATATCCAGCCTCTCTAATGGTTATAGTGAGCCATTGCTCAGAAAAAAATGATGCTGGCTGCTTGGAATGATTTAACTCTCTTGTTTCTGAGACAAAAATAGATGCTGTTATATACTAACTGCTTTCTCTGCTGGATGTCTTATTATTGTAAAAGATTTCAAAATACTGTGATATAAAAGAAACAGGGCTTTGGGCACAGGCTTTTCTGTCAGCCATATGTAGGTATCACTTGTGTTGCCCTGTAATTAGCAACCAGTAAGCCCAGGACCAGAGCTAATAGTCTCTTATTTCTTCCCTTGCTGTCTGCAGTCATGGGTGGGGACTTCTGGGTCTGAATGTGAACAGGAGAGAGGAAGAGGAGAAGATCCTGCCTGTGGAGCTCAGCATGTGAGTGGAGCTTCCTGGCCTTCCCCTGTCACTCCCTTATATTCTCCAGAGTCTGGATTTCCTAGGCAGCTGTATATATACACATCTTGCTGGTTGGTGCACACCACTGGGAATGGCATTGGACTGTGGTCTTCAGTTGTTCTGCAGGTGGGCCTATGTGAAGTCTTGCATTAGCAGGCACACAGAGCCTTGCCCTCCTGTGTACCTGAGAGTCACACTGTGGAAAAGTATCATGGTCATTTCTCGCTTGATGTCTGGTAGCACTGGAATGTGGCTTTTTATTAGAGTCCCTGTGATCTGCCAGCTTCAAGGAGCTGAAGAATTTAAAGCAGTTTAACACAAACCACTATACCCCGGGGATCAGCTGCCCTGAGAGCCAATTGACAGTGAAGGTTTTAACCTTGATTTCAATATCTAGAGAAACATGGGGTTTTCTGAGTTTTTAAGTCCAGAAAGTGGTCAACAGAATTACCTTACATTGCTCACTTGTGATGGAGAGCAAGGTTTTATAATGATACATTCATGCCTAGTTAGAGCTGATGTTTATTAAAGGTGAGTACAATTTTGCTAAGAGGTTGTTAGAGTAAAATGCATAAGGAAAAGAATTATACTGCAAACAATAACAAGGTCCCAGAATTGTCTTGAACTGTGCAATTGAGATTCTGAAGTACTGCCTGATCATCGCTGCATAAGACTGAATTGCTGACATTTGTTTAATTACAATATTGTCATGGTTTAATCCCAGCTGGTGACTAAGCACCACACAGCCACTTGCTCCCTCCTCCCCCTGCTCTGGTGGGATGGGGACGAGAATCACAGAAGAGTAAAACTCATGGATGGAGGTAAGAAGAATTTAATAATTGAAATGAAATAAAATCCTGCTACTAATGTTATTAAAAGGCAGATAGCAAGAGAGAAGTAAAACCCAAGGAAGAAAAGGGATGCACAATGCTCACCACCCACTGACTGTTGCCCAGCCAGTCCCTGAGCAGTGATGGCCCCTCCTGGCCAACTCCCCCCCACTTTCTATACTGAGCATGACATCCTATGGTATGGAACATCCCTTTGGCCAGTTTGTATCAGCTGTCCTGGCTGTGTCAGGACAGGAGAAGTATGAGAAACTGAAAAAGTCCTTGGCTTAATGTAAGCATTGCCTGGCAACAAATAAAACATCAGTGTGTTATTAACATTATTCTCAGCACAAATTCAAAACAGAGCCTAATACCAACTACTATGAGGAAAATTAACTCCATCCCAGCTAAAACCAGCACAAATGTATTTATGAAATAAAGCAACATTCCTAATTGCTCATGTATGCTTGCATTACATCTTTTGTGCAGTATCTTAACTAAATTTGAATACATTTGCATTACAATTATGATAAAATTATTTATTTTGCAGCCACTGGACACAGAGATCATGCTGTACTTATAGCTTATATAGGATTTCAGAGTACTCCCCACTCACCTTTTTGTAGTAAAACATGATTGCTGAGCAAAAAGCAGCCTTTCTGGGAAGAGGAGTCCTGCAGAAACACTGTGGAATTGTGGTTCAGCTAAGATAATGTAATTTCACTAAGCTCAAGGCTTTCCTCACAGTAACAGGGTTTGAAGGTTGTGTTAGGATTTCCTATTCTGTCTTCAGAGAGTTTTCAGGATATCCAGGATTAAAAATTTAGCAGACTTGCCTACCTGCAGGTTAGTGAAGTATGAACTTTTCCTGAAGATTTTAGAAGCTGAGGTATACTAAAAATTCCTTCTAGTTGCTCTGTACTCCTGAAGCAGGAGTATGGAACACTGGAAAGCCTTGCTAATTTTGGAGGTTTTGGAGAACGCCATTTTGGCTATGGGTTTGGGCACTGTGTCTCTAGTATTGGAGGCAAAGCAAGACAAGAGTAAATGAAGACATTTCAGCATCACTGTAGTCATTCATTGCTCAGCAAACCCCGTGCTGTTAGAAACAGCAGCACACAGGAAAGATGGGGAATAGGATGTGGAATCTGCTGGTGAGTGAGTAGCAGAGTGTGGCTGTGCCTCTGTAGGAATCAAAGATCAGAACAAGCACTGAAAGCTAATCCATAAGATGATGAATGCAACAAGAACTTACCAGGATGATGAAGTATGTGAGGTCTGTGTGGTTTGTTGCAATTAATGTGCTATGAATAAGCAAGGCAGAGTATGGGTGTTGGTATTCACAGCCATGCTAGATGGTACATGCATGTCAATGCTACTCACAGCATGGAGAGTTCAGCAAAAATCAGCAAGTTCCAGTTGTTTGGCCCTAATCATTAGCAATGAGTAAGCCAGAAGAGCCACCTTCGGAACAATTAAAAGGTTTTGAAAACATGTATCATAGAACTACAAGATTTGCTCTTCAGGGCCACATGGCTGTTACATTAACTTGCCTGCCTAGATTGTCTGGTTGTGGACACTGGCATTTATAAATACATTAATAACAAAAGGAGGACTAGGGAGGATTTCCATCCTTTATTGGATGCAGGGGGAAATACAGTGACAAAGGATGAGGGAAAGGCTGAGGTGATAAATGCCTTATTTTCTTCAGTCTTTAGCAGTGAAACTAGTTGTTCCCTAGACACCCAGTCCCCTGAGCTGGAAAACAGGGAGGTGGGGCAGAATGAGACTTTTGTAATCCAAGAGGAAATAGACAGTGACCTGCTACACCACCTAAACATCCATAAGTTTATGGGGCCTGATGGGTTGCACCCAAGAGTACTGAAGGAGTTGGCAGATGCACTCGCCAAGCCTCTTTCTATCATTTACCAACAGTTCCTAGCTAACTGGGGAGGTCCAAATGGACTGGATGGTAGCAAATGTGGTACCCATCCACAGGAAAGGCCAAAAGGAGGATCCAGGGAACTACAGACCTGTCAGTCTGACCTTGGTGCCAGGAAAGGTCATGGAGCAGATCATCTTGAGTGCCTTTACACAGCACCTACAGAACAACCAGGTGATGAGGTCCAGTCAGCACGGGTTTATGAGAGGAAGGTCATGCTTGACGAACCTGATCTCTTTCTGTGACAAGATGACCCACCTGGTCAATGAGGGAAAGGCTGTGGATGTTGTCTACCTGGACTTCCATAAGGCCTTTTACACTGTCTTCCACTGCATTCTGATTTAAAAACTGGCTGCTCATGGCTTGGACGGGCACACGCTCTGCTGGGTGAAACACTGGCTGGAGGGCTGGCCCCAGAGAGTGGTGGTGAATGGAGTTAAATCCAGCTGGTGGCTGGTCACAAGTGGTGTTCCCAAGGGCCCAGTACTTGGACCACTACTTTTTAACATCTTTATCAACAATCTTGATGAGGAGATAGAGTGCACCCTAAGTAAGTTTGCAGGTGACACCAAGTTGGGAGGGAGTTTTAATCTGCCTGAGGCTAGGGAGGCTCCACAGAGACACTTGGACAGACTACATTGATGGGCCGAGGTCAACTGAAGTTCAACAAGGCCAACTGCCGGGTCCTGCACTTGGGCCACAACAACACTACAGGCTTGGGGAAGAGTGGCTGGAAAGCTGTCCAGCAGAAAGGGACCTGGGGGTTCTGATTGATAGGTGGCTGAATATGAGCCAGCAGTGTGCTCAGGTGGCCAAGAAGGCCAATGGCATCCTGGCCTGCATTAGAAATAGTGTGGCAAGCAGGACCAGGGAGGTAGTTGTCTCTCTGTACTCGGCATTGGTGAGGCCACACCTAGAATACTGTGTCCAGTTTTGGACACCTCAACACAGGAAGAACATTGAGGTGCTGGAGCGTGTCCAAAGAAGGGCAATGAAGCTGGTGAAGAGTCTTGAGAACAAGTCTTGTGAGGAGCAGCTGAGGGAACTGGGGCTGTTTAGTCTGAAGAAAAGGAGTCTGAGGGGAGACCTCATCGCCTTCTACAACTGCCTGAAAGGACATTGTAAAGAGGTATGTGCTCTTCTCATAAGTAACTGGTGATAGAACAAGAGGAAGTGGCATCAAGCTGTGCCAGGGAAGGTTTAGACTAGACATTAGGAAGAACTTTTTCACTGAAAGGCTTGTCAGACATTGGAATGTGCTTCCCAGGGAGGTGGTTGAGTCACCATCCCTGGATGTGTTTAAAGTTGTCTAGATGTGGCACTTGGGAATATGGCTTAGTGCTGGACTTGGTAGAGTAGGGTTAATGGTTGGACTCGATGATCTTCAAGGTCTTTTCCAATCTAAGAGATTCTATAATTTACATACCTGTACCCCTCTTCTCATTCCCTACTGGAAAGTCTTGCAGATTTTAACAAAATTGCAGTTAGAGTAGAAGGAACAAACCTGTAGCCATTCCAGGCACACCTTTGAGATACTGTAATTTGAAAATGCATCTCAGAGCTAGGAAATGACAGAGGTTTGTGGTAAAATACTGATTCTCCAGGGAATTCTGAAAGGAGGGTTTGGAAACTGCAGCAGCTAAGAGAGAGGGGGTTTTTCAAACAGCAATAAAACACTTGGAGTATCCATGTAACTTTCATGAAGAAAATCTGTCTCTGGAAGCTGCTGCACTTGTCTTTGAATGAATTATTGTCCCTAAGCAAGCTTTAGGGAGTTGTTGAAATCCTTCCTTGCAAGGCTCAATGGATGAGTACAACCATTTCAAGGATCGCTCTGCAATCATCCCTATGAGACCTGGCACTGGGAAACAGGAGAGCAATGATAGCTGGTGGTTTCTAGGTCCAGAACTGCTGTCCTTGTTTCCCATAATTTCCACCATAATGAGCACCTCAGTGTCAGGTAAGTTTTAATAAGAGATACTCTCTTCAAAACAAAGAGTCACTGCCAGCAGGGTTGCAAGCTGGGACTACTAAAAGATGATCTGCTGAGGATAGTTAACTGCAAATGGGATGTGGATTTCAGTCTAATAGTTTATCAAGAGGAGCTTTCTGAAAAGCTCTTAAGTGTGCTGCAGAATCCACCTTCCAAAGCAAGGAAGTAATACAGGTCCAATATTGTTAATGTCAGTGGTTTCTACTTAATTATCTGTTACCTGAAAAAAAAACCCAAAACCAACAGCCACTGAACAGCACAGAGCATTGTTTAAGCCTTGCTTTGTGTCTCTTGATGCAGATACCACACTCCTTTGTTATAAATATATTTTCTTCCTCAAGGACCTCTAGCTCTCAGAGTAGAGTCTATAGGATATATTGTCCTTTTGATACATCTAGAAGATACTTCTGCAGTTAAAAGGAAAATATAATTTAAAAAATGTCTGTGTGCCCAGGTTAGTACTTCCTGAAAGAAGAAAAAACCTGTAAGGAAAACGATAATGTCTTATGTTGCTCAAACAATTATTTTATCTGCCTTCTATTTTATTTTGAACTTTCATTTAAGCAACCCTATAAGTCTTCTGATGCTGATATCTACTCTTTGGTTTTAATGTTTCCCTGCTGTCTAGTTAAAGTAAGGAGAAAAGAAGCCTCGTGTTCCATATGTTTATTGAGGGAATTTTTTGTGTTTGCAGTTCACATAAAATTGCATCCATTGGGCTCATGATCCATAGTGCAATTCCATTAACAAAGCAGCACTCTACCTTTTGTGTGTGCTGTTATGCTGAGAGCCCGTTCCTGTTGTTGCGTCTCCCATAAAAATAGAAGTTTTGCAGGTATTTTAGTTTAGTTCATTTCCAGTTCTGTTCTATTTTCTTTGTTTGTAGCCCAAATAACTTTTTAGAAAATATTTGATAGAATCATTTTCATTTTTCCGTTCAAGATAAAACTTGTACCAAAAGCAGAATGCATTTATATGATAAAAATTTTCAGTTATATAAAATGGAAAGTTGATTTTTTTTTTTAACTTTTTTTTCCCCACTCTGTTTTCCTCCCTCCACCTTTGGGAGCTGAGATACTCTTTTCTATAAAATACAAAGAACACACATGGCATTATGTGCCATTTCTGTATAGCACCAAGGGCTCCCTGTGCATACAGTGTTTATAAAGCTCTTGATTCAGCTTGAAATTGTGTATCCTTTCAAAACAAGGACAAACAGGGGCCTAGCTCAAAACTTCTTTAGACAGGAGCACAGTTTTTATAAGGGCCTCAGAATAAACAGTTCTTCCAAAGTGAGTCCCCACTGTTTCTGACTGAGCTTGTTGAATTGAACATGGTGCTGTGTTGCTGCTTCACACAGACATCCCTGAGGAAGCCCTCCAAAATTTGGAGGTACCTAGAAATTACACATTCAAGGTGAAGCATTCCACCTTGGCAGACCTTCCCCAGCAAATGTCCACTCTTCGGGATTGTTGAGGTTTAATAAATGGGACCAAGTTCTCCATTGCAGTTTGATGCCTTGACCAGAGACCTCAGTGTACAGCAAACCTGTTTGCCCTCTGATTGACAAAAAGCTTGTCAGTGGCTAGGCTGCTTATTGCCTGGTATACTGACAAACATGATCTTGAGGCTTCCACATACTTTCCAGCCACCTGCCCACAACCCTCTGGCATCTCTCTGATGGCAGGAGCCATCCTTTCCTCTTGTGCTTTGTACAGCACCTAACATGGTGAAGTCTTGGGCTGTGGAAAAGCAGGGGTCATGTAAATGACAGTAATAAGCTGCCTCTCTGAGCCTGCCTGCTTGTGCCTTTGTGTCATAAAGCCTGTGGGTTTTTTTAGGGGTAAGGAGGAAACTGGAGGAAATGAAAAGGAGCAAAAAAGACCTAGGAAGATTTTCCTGCTCCAAAGCGTGGGCTGAGAATCTGCCTAAAATGTGACAATATATGCATGGAAGCATGCAGCAGAAAGACATCTAAATGAGATGCCTTAGTGTGATGAGAGCAGCTTGCCACCTCTCATGCATCACATGTACAGTTGTTTTTTCAAATGAAACTGGAAACCAGTGGCTGCTCGTTCCCCTCCATGTTAAACAGACTGCTGGGCTGTGTTTTGCTGATGGCCTGGGAAGGTGATCAGGGACTTTCTTCACCCTTTCCAGACACTGCTGCATTGCTGTCATTGTTTTAGCCAATAACCAGGTGACAGATGCTCTCTGTTACCTCCAGGGGAAGATAAAAAGGGGAATAAGGGAGAGAGACTTCGATGTTGGAAAAAAAACTAAAATAGGTTTAATGAAGTGGTAATAATAACAATGACAGTGAATTACAAATATACACAAATATATGAATAAGGAACCCACACTGCCCAGTTGTTACTGACTTTCCAACCAGAAAAGTGATAAATTGGACTCAGTAGCTGGAGTCCAGAGTCCTGGTGATAGTCCACAAAAGTGTTGGAGCAGCCAAGCTGGTCCTACTCAGGGAGGCAGGAGAAGGCAACCAGTCTTGGTGAACTATGTTGCTCTCCAGCAACAAAACAGGGTGCAGGAACAGCAGCAGAGGGAGATGACAAACAGACCCCAACCCAACCAGCACACCAGCTAGGGAAACCAGCAGAGGGCTCTGAGGAGCCATTTTATAGTGAGCACCATGGGCAGGAGTGCTGTGATTGGTCCGTTTGGGTCACCTGACCCACTGTCTCCTCCTCTTAGGCACAGCTGCTCCCCTCCCCACGGCAGTTGCCACAGCTTGCTGGGGGGTCCAGAAGGTCTCAGGTCAGTATAGCAGTAGGCAATGTTTAGCCTGGTCCTCTCAAACCAGGATGCTTCCTGACTCTGGCATGGTGGAGAGGGCACCCCCCTGTTTAGAAACAGCATCACTGGACAGGTTGCCAAATTTAGGAACTATTGGGCAAAGAACAAAATCTTGTGTTACTGTCTTCTGACCTCAAAGAACATTGAATTATGGCATATAACAATGCACACATGACCCCTTGGAGGTTATTGTTTGGTATTATTTTCTATTATCTCCCTCTCTTTTCTTTTAACTTCTCTTCCATTTCTTCCATTCAGCTTGTTTGTTTATATCTTCACCAGGCTTTTATAATATAGTACCTGAGTTTTAGGATATATTCCTATTTCCAGCTACAAAATTAAGATATTGCTAAGTGTTATCATTGATAATATAATAGTAGATCCCTTTGTCTGAAAAGTGCCTTTAGGTATTACCTTGGTCAGTAATTTAATTGAATTGGGTAGTGACAACACACTGACATTGTTAAGGTTAATGACCCAATGATTTACAAGACAAGGCACATTTACTGGCAAATGGATTTTAGTAATTGTTCTACTGAACAATGAGAATAACAATTTGTACATTGATCCACAAAGTCCTACAGCAAAGCTTCTGTTCTTACTTTGCCGGAGCCCGTGTCCATGAATTCAGTGTCACTCAGAGAATGTTTCTTGGCCCTGCTGTATTTTTACTGCATTGCATTTCAGATTATTTCCTTCAAAGTGATCCACAGCTTTTGCTGCCAGTACGGAGTGTAGCTGGGTACAAAGGTGGCAAGAGAAGAGTAGAGGAAGATGGGAGGATGTGACCTGTCCAGGTAGGGCAGTGTTCTTCTTGGCTGGGTTGGTCTAAGAGATTCTCCAGTTGGTGACTGCATCTCTTTGACACATGTTTAATGTCTATTTCAGTACATTTGGATTGTTCTGTTTTCTTTGCCAAAATGCTGTGGGAGGCCATGCTGAATGGGTAGCAGAATTCATCTTTAGTTATGGCTACTAGCCTTTTAAATGACTTTGTAATCTTATACAACATGAAGAAGAAGTGTCTGATTTCCTTGAATTAATGTTCATTGCCATTGCTTAGTTTGTTTCAAGTACCTTCTGTAATTCTTTTTCAGTTAAATCCCAGGTCATGCTTTTCCCTTTTTTTACAGTTTGGTGTCTTGCTTTGGGGCCCATGATCAATTCATTAATTTTGCTTAAATCTTTAAATATTGTGACTAGAGTAACTTTACTGGAGCCTGGAATTTTGTGAATATTCAAAACTGACTGAAAAAAGAACACGAGGCCTTCAGCCAGAGCCTGTAAACTCCTGGATGTTAATCGTTTGAATTGCTGGTTAAAGATTCTGATTGTAAGGGATGGTGTTTAACATTCTTATCAATTAATTATTACTGGAAAATGAAGTATTTAATGAGCATTGATCTGTCGTAAGGCTACAGCACTGGCATTAGCTGAAAGACAGAATAGAAGTGTTTATTGAACATAGTTGTCTTTCTTGCAGTTATTATTGACAATGTTATCATTTCCATAGTGGTAATGGACCAGTAGCTGTTGGTGAGATACTCTTCATTACAACACAGTTTATAAACTTCATTTTATTGTCCTTAGCTTTACTGACCATTGATTTCTTCAGTTGTCCTTTTGCTTGCCTGATTAATTTTGCGTCGTTCCTACCTTCTAGTGTATTGCTGCCAACTTTCTCTCTTTTACATTTGTTATTTATTGGCATTTCCCCCTGTTTACAACTACTTTCACTCCCCCATCGTGCCACAATGAGATTGTTTGGTCAAGGTTTTATTGCAATTATCAGCCAGATGTTCTTCATTATGTTGCATGTGATATACCCAAGTAAGATTGCAAGACTACTGACCTCCAGCAGTATAGCTTTGTGCTTTGGCCTCTATTGGATTTTAGATAGCAATATTTTTAAATAATAAAAACCTCTCTTTTTATTGTCAAAAATAAAAAAAAAAAAAATTAAGAAGAAAGTGACTTTTTAAAATTATTCTGTGCTAAAAGGATGTGAGTTCAACTAAATGGAAACAACTGGGTTCTTTTAGCTTAAAAGAAGCATGTTCTAGCTGTAGTTGTCTAGTACAATGATAGTGGGGGTATGTTGGTGAGTTTTTTGACAGGTACATAGGTTATTTATTTCTCTCAGTTGGCCCACAGCCTACAGTTCAGGAAGATACCAGAGTTGCAAAGGTTGGATGGGGATTAGTTCCCTGCTTTGCTAAACTACTGTCTGTAATTTCAGACAGATCTTAGAGACCCTCAGAGATACCCAAAGGAGTGGAAAACACATTCTCTCCCCTGTCAAACTGATACTTTTGGGTTTAGTCCTTAGTAAAAAAAAAAAAAGAAGCAAATAGGGAAGAAAAAGCTGTAGACATTAAGAGAATAACAGAGTGATGAATAAAGACTTTGGCCTTTTAAAAAACTAGTCATAGCAGGGTGGTGAATGAAGAGTTTGAAAAGAACTAGGACTTTGTGTTTACAAATTAGAAACGGAATAGAAATGATAGAAATATAAGTTTAAGAAAAGAGAAAAATGGTGCAAAGATAAACTGGAAGGATATATTAACTTAACCTGTGTGTCAAGTGTTTGGCTTACCTTGCAGTAAGAAGCTGTGCTCTATGTAAAAATCCTACATATTTCCTCATTTTCTATAGCACAAGCTTTTGCAGGAGAAATATTCAATGAACCCATCCATAACTTTTCTGATTGCATTTTAAACATTTATGTGGCTAGCCTCTACATCTAATAAACCTGAGACTTTAAATGGACTGTGGCTTATTAAAATCGTATCTTTTCTGTCAGTCTCATCAGTGGAGAGGTACTGATAATATTAACATCGAATGGGACCAAACCAGCATTTTATTCCCTTTTGTACTTGAAAATATCTGAACCCCAGTCCTTCTGCCTTGATGGGTGATTATTTGTGAGCTTTTGTGTCCAGTTATTTTCATATAGCTCTTGTACGGCCATTAATTTTTGCTCTTGTTTTTCCAATTAAACAGTCTAACTGAAAAGCATTGGTTAAAGGCTCTATGCAGAGGTGCAAACAATTAGCTGCATGTACATTTGTTATTTTAATTACTTGCCTAAACTGTTATAACAGGATGTGTTACCATCTGAGTGTTAGATTGAAGAGTATGGTTAGTTTTATGGAAATAAAACAGTTGGGGAAAAAATAACCTTAAGGCTTTAATAAAAGGTATATAATTTCATTAAAAAAAATTGTAACTAAAGGATAGTTAAAAATTTTAAGGATCACAATCAGGAATAAGTTATAGATGCTTTTCAATTAAAAGTCTTCATGTTAGTTATCAGATCACTATAAGCTAAACTTTGCCTTGCTCACAATCACAGGGGAAAGAAAACTGGACTAAGTATTACAGGAAAAAAAGGTCCTTATGGCAATTATGGAAGACTCTAGTAAATTATGCCCTATTATTTCTAGCTGGGATGTTTACATTTCCAAATTTTAGGATATGTTAATGTGGGATTAGGCATAGCATAACAAAGTAGTGCAAAATTCAGCTTGGTCCCAGGTCTCGATTGTGAGCAACCCTAACATTTTGCTGTAGTTCATCCTGGGGAGACAAAGTAATTCCTTTGCTTCATCTGAATTTTTGCATAACATGTTTAACCAACCTGGAGTGTTCTGTGAGGACTTAATACAAAGATGTAAATGACATCATGGTTTTGCTCACACTGTATTTGTATTCCTTTTAGGTTCAGTAACAATGTGTTGCTTTGTTCCTCCCTGGAGTGTCGGTGTCAGATAAACCCCACATAACCCTGGGGATTGTTTATAGCAGGTGGGATATGGCAGATATAGGGCATTTGGATCTACATTTCTTCAGGGACTTTTTACAGACTGTCAGGAAGGACAAAATGACAGTCTGAACAGAGCTTGATCAGGGGGTAATACCCAAATAGGTGAAGCAGAACATTTATGTAGAAGGCAACTGTAGATAAGAGCATCAAAGAAGAAGAATGCTTAAGGAAACTGAGAATGGAGAAAAAATCCCCAAGTCCAGTCAGCAGAGACTTGAGGGAGGGCAATTTTAGGGGAGTTTGTGTGAGGTTTGAATAAGGAGCAGAAGGAGCCAGAGGAGAAAGGTAAGGTCAAAGCTGAGACATAGAGCTGAAGCAGTCCCCAAAGAAGAAAGCAGAAAGGTTAGAGAGCAGCATTGCTGTGGACCCTGTGTAGCAGGAAACGTGCCCATAGGATAAGCGAGATAGAGGCGCTGTAGGAAAGGTAGGATGCAGAGAAGGAATTGGTGTTGTCATCTTTTGCCTTTTCTCATCCAGGAAATTGGTCAGCAAGAGCAGGTGAGCTGCATGCCGTGCGTGGGCTGGGGTTTTGCTGCTGGTGTTCTGTTGAGCAAAGCGATGTTGCTGTTAATACAGCTGTGAGCGCCGGTAGGAAATAGGTTAGAGAAGGATGCAGAGGCAGCTGTAGCAGGTTTTGTGAACTTAGAAATACCCAGTGAGCAGATATTGTTCCTGAGTGTTCAGGTGTGCAAGAGCAGGCCTGGATTTTGTGCAAGTCTTAAAAAACCCAAGTGCAATGGGTGAGTTGCTGTTGTTCCCAGAGTCTGGTGAGTTCTCCCTTCACAGAGACAAGCCAGCTTGATTCTTCCTGCTTGATAATTTTCTCTCTTTGCCCCAATAATTGGTTCACAGCGTCCACTGCTTCTTTCCCAGGCTTGTTGGCAAGCAGTGCAAATCAAGAGATCTGCACTAGGTCAATCTTGAATTAGTGAGTTTGACAAATGTTTTCATTTGAGAAGGCAAGCTGCCTCATTGTGCTTGGTTTAACACGGACACATCAGAGTGACAATGCTGAATTTAACTTTAGTTATCAACACTTTTGTCCTACATTGGTCTAAGTAATTGTCCTGTTTATACTCTGACAGGTTAAAATAATGTATTCTAGAATGAGAGTGCTTTTACTGAAGACAAAATGAAGCCCAAGAGGGTTATCAGCTGTTACTAACTGCGACAAACAGTGTGAGCTAGATGTATGGATAAATTGCTCTTGCTCCAGAGGTTATTCCTATTAGCAGGAGACACAGGAGAAACCCTAACAAGACATTAATACAGTACAGCTACTAAAAAAGCTCATCTGTCCTAACCAAGCTCAGGACTAATGGCACACTCCAGCATTTTCTTGATGCTGCCCTGACAGGTGGTGATAGACCTTTAAATAAAACAAAAGCTCTACTAGGCTGTTGGGAAGAGTCAGACAACTGTGAGGATTTAAAAGCTAATCTTTGCGAAAATAAATAAACCTATTTATCTGAGATCTAAACACTGTTAGGGATGATGCTTCTGGATTCCTCTTTACACAGAATCAAATAATGATGTACAGATGGGATCTTGGCAAAGTAGTTTAATTCTGTTAAAATTTTCTGTCCACATAAAAGATTTGGTTGGGTTTTTTCTTCAGTAAGTGTTCTTGGGATCAAAAACCCCTAATTGTTCAGAGATGAAGTGTTCAGTTTCCTTTCCATCTGGAAAATGGTACTGGAAGTACTGAGAAATGGAATTCAATAGCCGGACACTTTCAGTATTTTTAAATAACAGAATTAAGCTACTGCCTTGGGCATCCGTGGACTTTGGGGGCATGTTGCTGTTCATGACATTCAGTGGGTTACTTAACTTGTGCCAATGCAGTTTGCAGGGAGGTATTTAGGAGGGGCTGGCTCACACGTAGGCTAGTTCATCTATGAGAGTGTAGAAACTTCTTTAGCAGCAGAAACATGCTTCTCTGGAGTCACGCAGAGGAACTATAATTACTCGTGCAGAAAAGATGGGAAATGTTAGCGTTATTTTCCAGGAGAAGCTATGTAGAAACTTTGTTTACCTTGTTTAGGTTTGTGCTTGTTATCTGACATCATAGGAGTCGCTTCCAGAGGCGCTCAGCGGGAGCAAGCAAACAAGGGGTGAGAGTGTGCATTTTCTATACCAGGTGTGATGATGGAAGTTAAATATTGATGGGCTAATTTCAAATGGGAATTGCGTGTGATAATAAGAGGGCTAAAGCTGAAGGAAATATTGCTGCAGGCTGCTCGCTTCTTCCAGAGGGAACTGGGTTTTGAGAACGGAAAAGCGCTGTGAAGGAGAAGAGGGTAGTGCTGAATGAAGGGCAGATACAGAAGCTGGGAACTTGATGAAGGCTTATGATGGGCACACAGTAATTGGAGGTTTGAGAAGGAAAGGAGAAAGAGGGGATGTTGTAAATAGGACAACTACAGCTGCATAAGCAAAGGGGAAAATCATCCTAAAATGGGGAAAAATACTGAATAGCCATACAAGTAGACAGTATCAGACTGCCCCTTTTGGGAGCAGTGCTGTAGTTTTAGCCAATTGTCTAACCAGTCCCTTAATGTAACAAAAAATCTCCACGTCACCTCATATACTGACCTCCCAGAAGAAAAAAATCTATTTAGTTTTATTATTGCTTTATTACTACTTTGCAGTAATTAGAAAACAAAGCTCTTCTCCTGCTGTAAATTGACTGTCTGTCTGGTACTCTTTACAACAAAGGAACCTTATAAATGTGTGATTATTTTGACATCTTTGTAAATGGCCTTACTGTAGATGGAGTCCTGGAGAGGTAGAGGGTTTGGACAAAAGCAGAGTTGATGTGTTTGCTTCCAGGTGCATGAGGTAATCCTAAACTGCAGAAGAATAAAAATGGTAAATGGTGAAAATAACATTAACAGCCATCATACTTTTGTTTTCTTCCTTTTTTGCCTTCTTTTAAACTTGAAATAAAAATGCAGAAATGTAGAAGGGAGTAAAAGCTTTGCTTTGAGGGTGAAGGCTGACTGCTGGCTGGTGCTGCTTGAGGTGCATGGCCAGGGCTGCTCAACAGCTTTGCCTCATCTGGAAAGCTGAGCAGCTCCCAGCCCAGCCTGTGTTTTAGTGAAAAAACACCTGGAAAGCTGAGCGTGCAGGGGTTTTGCACACACATTCACCAAACATGAGGCTTTTCCATTGAAGCAATGCTGCTGGATCAGGCCCTGGTGAGTAATAGGGGAACCTTCCCCTTGAAATTAGAGCCTCATTGCTCAAGAGGTCAACCTGCAAAGACCAGGAGAGTAAAGAGGAACAGCACACTAATACTTGCTTGAACAATGAAACAGGAGCTGGCAGAAGTGGAATTTTGCTTACCAACAACACATTTATTTCTGTATTTTTAATACGTGGCTTGGGTTGTAACATTTTACAATGCAAGGCTTAGGCTTGTTTATTACATACTGCCAGGATGGGCCTATTTAAGTATGTTTTCTGGTAAACACAAAAAACTCAGGTCAGGTATCAGGATCAGTGTTGATTTTAAATGGCTGTCATGAGGAACCTGGTATTTAAAATGGGGAAGGGGTGTGAATAGGTCAGCTGCACCCTGTGTCCTTGGAATCTGCTCATTGTTAGCCTGGTGTTTATTCATGAGACTGGCATTTTTAGGAGGCACAGGTTATAAATATTTAGCACAGTCAGTGGAGAAGGAAAATATTGTTGGAACAATATCTTCATTTGTCAGAGGAAAAATAGGGACTAATTTTTTTGAGAGAGATCAATTAACTGCTCCCTATGAACTGTTTCTCTAAAGATTTTGGGCAGACGGGTGCCCTTGCAGCAAGATGAGTGAATGCCAATTGAGAGGAGCATGGATCCATTTATAAACCCAGAGAAATCATTCTGTCAGGCAGGATGTAGGTACACAAATTAAGCAGGTATCAAAATTATCTCTCTCTTCAACAGCAACTGCCTCTCAAGAACAGACTATGGACATGAATACCTGAAGATCTCAGCAGGCTGTAATTTCACTCTGACAGCATATGACTACAGTAGTAGTCACCTGCTAATAATGACAGGCAGTTTTGCCCCACTACCTTGGAAATTCCCTTCCTTCCTGTCAGTGGAAAATTTCAGCCTGCAATTCCTTTGCATAGAAACCTCCCACAGAATCCCTGAACCATCTGTGTGATGGCATGGGAATGGCTGCGGGGCTCTGCCACATGGAAGGGGCTTCTTAGCCCACAGAGGATTACCTTATTTCAAAGTAAATGCCAAGATGCACTCTTCCACTTGAAGTTTTAAATTCCCAAAAGAAATTCTCTGGGTGGATGACTGAGCCCTTGGTAGCACAGGTTTCTCTGTGTGAGTCCATGTCCTGGTGACTCTATCTGGGTGTTTTCAGTTTGTGGGACCCAGCAGCTCCTGGTGGCACCTCTGCAAGTCAGTCTCATGCCATGGAGAGCATATAGGATAAGTATGTAAGATGGATGAAGGCAGGTAGGGGAAGGGAGGCAGTGATGAGCACAGGGTCACACTTGCTTTGGAGCAAATCCAGGAAAGCTCTGCTGTTTGGCCCTCAGCCTGATGCCTTGCTCACTGTACCATGCAGGCTTCACCCAGGGGTGGCACAGTACAGCCCTGAGCTACTGATCCTCCTGCTTTGCTCTGAAGATTTCTGCCTCCCTCTATAATCAAAGAGGCTGTGCTATTTCTAGAGGAAATTGAATTGGACTTTAAAGCATAATAAATAGAAAAAAATCCCTCAAAACATTTTTAAGTCAAAAGCTGGACACTGAGTAACAAAAATTCTGATTGTAAACACTTGCTTTCTTTCAAAATTCCAGGTTTCACATTGGAAGATGAAAAGTACATGTTCAAAAAACATTTTGTACTTAGTATTCTTAGCCATGGTTTTTGGCTTTTGACATTTGGAAGGAAAGTTGAAAGTTGCTGATGATAATTTCAGTTATTGCCCTCTAACTCTTGACATCATTTTCCACAGACTCTGCTATGCCCAAACTATTTTCTACGCAGCCCATTCTTTCAAATTCAGTCACTTTTGCTTTTTCCTCATGAACATGTATGAGTCTATGTCTGGCCTTTGGTAAAATAAGAATAAGGCCTATTCCCAGCTTAAATCTTCCTAACATCCAAATTTCTTGCTAAGCCTCTACTGCTGCTGAATTTAATCTGCTGTGAATTATCAGAGTTCAGCTCCAAGTATAAGGTATGCCTGACCTCTGGCTGTGCAGTTTTCTTTATTATCATTTTTGTGTGTTTGTTCATGGACATTTTATTGATGACTTGATGACTGAATCAGAATCTCTCACTTTATACTCAATGGTTGCTGGCAATTGAAAGGTCTGAATAGCTTATTACTTTGACATTAAAA
Source organism: Hemiprocne comata (assembly GCA_020745705.1). Classification (NCBI taxonomy): domain Eukaryota; kingdom Metazoa; phylum Chordata; class Aves; order Apodiformes; family Apodidae; genus Hemiprocne; species Hemiprocne comata. Next base: position 15,797,382 of record CM036595.1, read on the forward strand.
AATAAAATAAATTTCCTTTTAATCCTTGTTCTTTTCCTCATTATGAATTTTTCATCTTCCTGGAAAATACTAGAGATGTAAGCAGTTTCAGAAATGGGTTGAAAGTTTGTGTTCTTGCATTGTCCTTTTTCTAACCTTTGCTGAACTGCTGTTTTGTAACTTTTTAACAAGTACAGTAAATGACAAATGATATCCCTCGAGGTTTATTCATTCCTATCCTCATATACCACCATTTAACTTGATTGATTTCAGCACAGTCTCCAGCTCCTGGAAATGCTCCCTCAAGGGAAACAGCCACCCTGTAGGAATTTTTTAGGGCCAGATTTCACAAGATGGGTCCTGTCACCAAGGTTAAGTAGGCAGTTGCCTAAGGTGGGAATCTGCCCAGAAGTAAAGTGCAAACCAACTGGTGGCTGTGGCTGTGCATCTTTACGCTAAGCCCCATTTCTGCTTGGTGAGTGCAGATCTCCCCTCTTGCAGCCCTTTCTCAGATGCCTCCTTACTCCATCCCCTCTGTACCCTTTGAGGATGACTTCTAGTGGTGCAGCTATAGTAACACAGAGTAGGGAATAATGGGGCAGGAACTGGATTTTCCTTGCCAAGGTGTAGAGTGGGGCTGTTCATAAGGCAGTTTTCCATCGAGACCAGACCTCATCAGGCTCCCAGATCCATGCTGTCTCCCACACTCCTGCAGATTTGCCCTTCTTGCCATTGGCTGCCTCCAGAGAGCTGGAACTGCCTCTGGTTAAGATGATGGTGGTAAAATGGCACACAGGGTGCATAAAAAGGGCTGATAGCAGCTCTTCTGTAGCTGTCATGTTCTGGACCAGGATAGGAGAATGTTTTCCAGACGTTGCTTATGTGGGTGCTTTTTTAAGGTGGATGAGCCTCGGACTTCCATCTGTTCCTGGACTGATGTGCTGGTTTGAAAAAGCAGTTACATCTTCAATAGGATACAATAAGCAAATGTGAGTTTTTTAACTTAGGGCTATATTGTTCCATTCACCTTCTAAAACTTATTGTTCTGCTGCCCTTCCACCCCACTGTCTGCAATATTTCTGCAGTCACCCTGAGCACTTTATAGGGAGGATGTGGAGGCAGCTGCTGGAGGGGTAGCATTTCCTTTGGAAAAAAAATATATATATTTAAAAATAAGTTTTGCTCCCAGATTTTAAGACTTCTAAATAACTATTTTCTTTGAGATGGATTCCCCCCCACCCACCCCAGTAGCATTTCTTCTTGGATTTATTTTCTATGACAGAGAGAGAGACTTTTTAGGTCTAAGAATATTGCCTTGGAAATTGGTTCATTTGCAGTTAGGGCTAAAGAGATTATTTTGACTTTTCAATCCCTCATTCTGGGGGGAATTTCTCTGCTCCGTGGAGATGGAGCACTGTGCTTTATACACTATTTCATTTATGTCTACATGAGCTGCTATGGCTGATTGTACCACTGCCATGAATCCATAACCCACCTCTGTAGGAAGGCTTTAGCTTTTGGGACCCATCCAGCCTAACCTTTGATGCTTGGATTTGAGGTGAACATCCTAGCATGAGGTTAACCCCTGTCTTCAGACAGCTTTCAGCCCTTACTCTCTTGGCAGTAGTCACAATTTCCCTGGTGCTCTGTGGAAACCTGCTGGTGGCAATGCCACAACCACCTCCCTGGCTCCCTGCCTTTCCCAACATAAATTCTTCTCTTTTGGCACTAAGAGGAAAGAATTTAAAAAGAGAGATAGGAAACCTGAAGACAAATTCCTAGCAGGTGTCTCAATGGATAACCAAGCTGCAGTGAGGTCTTCTTAATGCAAGCTGGAAAACACTTCAAAATATTTTATTAAGCTTCACCCTATTATCTCTGAATGCAGAGACTGGTGTGGAGACTGGTGGTGAGAATTCACCAAGAAGTGACAGTCCTTCACCATGTCTCACCCCATATTCATGATGGGTAGACTTCTGGATAATCCAAGGACTTGAGGGAAGTGTAAGACTGTTGGGATGTTCCGGAAGCTTTGCAAACAAGCAATGCCCTTCCATGCTCTCCTAACAGTATGTGATATATAAAAAAAAATCTAGTAAAAAATGTTGTAATGCATAGAACTGTATCAATGGAAACTGTGACAATTTTTCCAATGCTCATTCTTTAAAAGAAGTTCAGAGAGCGATTTTTAAATATAACTTGTGGTTTAAAAAATTTGCCTACCTTGTTAGTAGAATGGGTCTTATTTCACAGCAGAGAATAGAAAAAGTCATCAAAGTTTGCATTGAAAATCAGATTCAGTTTTTTAACCGTGAGCATAATTAATAATTGAAATAGCTTAAAGGAAGAAGTAGCAGATTTGCCACCAGTGGGGTGTTTAAATCAATGAGGGATGTCTGCTAAAGACTCACAAAGTGAAATTCCAGTAGTTCTGTTAGAGAGCAAATGAGAAAAAATAATTAAGTATCTCTTTTGTCTATAAATACCTGCTTCCTTGATCTGCAGAAATTTTCAAGACTCTGAAATCTTTCTGGAAAACAAAATATTGTAAAATATTATGGTTGTGGGCTAAACCAAGTGATTTTGGAGTTTTGAAAGCATTTTCTTTAGCTCTTTGCATCTTCCCTAGGTATGTATATTTTCCCTTTACATTAAATTCTTTTTATAACTCGGTCTTTTATATTGTTCCTTTTTGCCCTTTCTACTCTGTAATAATTTCCTCATCATCATTCTCTCGTTGCTATGTGATGTTCCACTTCTTGTGTTTTTCTCTGACTTAGCTGTTAGTATTTTTTAACTCTTTGCTTTTTGTGCTTGCCAATACTTACTTCTCAGTAAAAAAGAAGAATAGACTGCATTTTCTCAGATAACAAGAACGATTCATTGTTAAATACTGAATGAATTGCAGTTGCTCTTAAAGCTGTAAAGAGCAACTGAGCTCACCTGCAGAGTGTAACTTCGTTTAACTTCAGTCACCTCTTCCTGCAATAGCCCCTTTCAGCCGACTGAAGCCTCTGCCTCATCAGAATTAGAGAGGGAATTACTTGGGTCAGTTTAGACAAGGCTTGTGACAGCACAGTAGCAGCAGGGCTCTAGATACAGCTGAATATATAAAATATAGTTGAATTCCTAGAGGATAAATCAAACAACAGCCTCTGAAAGCCTGTTCACTGCATATATTTTTGGTAGATTTGCTGGCTCAGAAAACTCTCCTGAAATTCCAGTTGCAATTGTGACAAACTCCCTGTCCTCAGGAGCAGCCCCCAAGTCACTGCTGTATCAGCTTCACACTGATTGCTTTACTGATGCTCACTTAGGCTACTGAATACTAAATATTACAGAGCATTCCTGTAGTGCTCAGAGGATTGCTTTGAAAACTGCTTTGGAAGGGTGAAGCACCCACCTGCTTTGCCCTGCAGAAACAGAGCACCTGCTGCCCTCAGGTGAGACCAGGAGGTATCTGAGGCTCCTCATGTCCTACCAAGGCATAGGAGACAGCAGTAGGGGAATTTTAGAAACTCTAAAATACAGTGTGGGAACAAGTTACATTGCACTCCTTTGGAAATGCAGCCTGCAAAAGCCACTGCTGAGGACATAAGGGAAGTAGAGCACTTGGGCCCCCTTCCCTAGCAAAGGGCTCTGACCAGCAGCTTGGTGACCAGTATGGCCATAAGGAAGCAAATGGTCTCTGGTACTGAGAGCCATCTTATCAGCTAATTATCAGCTGCTTATATATTGGCTATGTTTGGAGAAGGACAGCTCACACCCAGCTCACCTGTGGCCAATATTTTATTGTGACAAACAGCCTGTGCTCAGCTTCTGCTGGGTCAGGGAACTCTTTTCAGGGTACTAGTCATTTCATTTTGCTTCTTAAAAGGGGACCTAAGCTCTTCTAACAGCATGGGTCATCCCTATTCAAACAGCACATCTTTGACTTGCTAGTCCTTTTTTAACTCTCCCACTGCAGGGCTCCCTTTTTCTTTGAGCCTTTTTTCCTAGTTTGCTTTTCCAGGGCTTGCTTTTTATATGTGGGAGAGCTGCCTAGCAGGTACTGGTTTAAAACCAGCTGTGGTCTCTGTCTCTTTAGCTGGTGAGTACTGCTGAGCTTCATTCTTACTATTACAAGGGGTTAAAAGCTTTAAGCAGTTGCTTTTGCATGGGAAACAGATAAATACCTTGTTACTTGGCTAGCAGAAAGCACATTTCAGTTTTTCCTCTATAACCCCATAGCTGTCTTGCAGCTCTCTTCTATGTACAGAGTTAATTTTCATTGTTTAAAACATGATTTTAAATTTCAAGTTCCTGGAAACGTTTATTTGCAGCAATTTCCTTTGAATACATATTGTCCCAGCTGCATTTATGTTTCTTTAGATCAGTTACAGAAACTCTTGAACATCTCTGAATGTGAGGACTTGACACTGTAGGGCAGCATGGAGAGATGGCTCAGGCTAACAGAGGGTCCCACTGTATAGCCACAGCTAATGTACCAGAGCAGGTCAAATTAAGCCTCCTTCTCTGCTGTGTTTAAATACAACTTCCAATATTTCCCCACCATTTTCAGGCATTATTAGCACTCGCTGTATAAAGTATTAAACAGGCGCTTTCCATTTATCCACATTAATGATTCAGTGCAAACTCCTGGCTTCCCATTAATATAATCCAACCTCATTCAGTGATAAAACTTGATTTAGCCTCCAAATTACCTCAGCACAAAATTTCTTGGAGCAGCACTGCCTAATAGTTCAGGGCTACGTGAGCTGTTATGATAGCCAAATAACAACAGTGGCAGCATCTTTTTTTGGGACTCGGTGGAAAAAAGAATCAATCCCGCGCATAAAGAGAGACACAAATAAATTGCTAAACAGTATAATCCAATGATACCATACATCTCAGAAATGAGCGTCTCAAAAATCAATAAAAATTGAAATTGAAAAGGGAGGAATTGTAGTTGTCCCGATGCAGGTATGTCAATGGGAGTTTCAGGTGAAGGCGCCAGCCGGTCGGTTGCCAGGCTCTGGGAATGGGAGGGGAAGTTGGCTCTGGATGAGGGGGAGATGCTTCTGGGGCATGGTAGAGCAAGGAAAAGGTGATGCCATCTGCACTGGTGGGGGTTGTGGGGAGAACAGGAGGGAGAACAATGTTCTCTAGGATTTGAGGAGCACCATCTTGACTGCTTTCTTCTGTTTGGAGGCAGAGCTGGGAGCAGAGCAGCCTGCTAAGAGCCTGGACTCTTTTAGGAGTATGAGGTGGTGCTAGGGCTTTGCTTGGGTGGGAGGGTGAGGTTTTGGGGCATCTATAGCTGCAAAACCTCATATCGTTGTGCCCAGACTCTGTTTGTAGTGTTGTGGATCCCTAGCCTCCAGCAATGCTGTGTTGGGCACCTGTTTGTTGTGCCTGTGAGAGAGTTCATGTGGGTTGCTGCAGCTTGGTGTGTGCTCCAGGTGAAGTGTTGGAGGTTGCTTCTCTGTGGATTTGTTGTAAAAGAGCCTGAATTTCCTGCCTTGCACAACACAATGGCCTATTTCCCTAAGGACATATTTGAAGCTAATATAATGTGGATTTTGTTGCTTTATTTTTCTCCTTTGATTGTTCTTCCCTCGACTTTCTTGTGGGTGCAGGTTTTGATGCTAAGACTGCTGAGTGGTGGGTGCTCAGGGACCCATCAGACTTCAATTTTTGTTCTGGTTTTGCATTTTTTTTAAACAAAATGCCATTAAAATCCCAGTTTTCTTACAAAGCTATGCTGCCTGCTCACTCGGATCTGTTTTCTACCCTGCACGCTCTCCGTGTTGCTCCCTTTAGAGTCTGCTGGCAGCAGATCAAGCATGACTTGTCCTTCTTGGTTTGGAGCAGCCTGCTGTCTCCAAAGGTTTGTGAGAACAGTAGGCCATTGCCTCACTCTGCTAGCAGTTTCTCTGTGTCCTGTTCGAGCTCCATGCTTTTTCAAAAAACACAGAAAAAAAGAAGATAAGAAAAAGGCAGTGATTAGAGAAAGAAAGGCAAGGTATACACATTCCAGTCACCTGGCAAGGGAAGGAAGAACCAAATACTCCAGGGTGTGACTTGGACAGTCTGAGCCCAGTGGTGGTGTTGATCTGAGTCTGCTGTCTCCCAAATGGTATAATTTAAAATAATTTGCTGCAGTTTTAGGCAAGAATTATTAAATGAATATTAATCAGTCATTAAATTATGTGAAACTGCTTCTTCATTCTGAGCTGAATGAGGCCATTTAGCTGTGGTGTATTCAGCATGTTAATGTCCCTGTGAGAGGGCTTCTTCCCTGCCAGAGCCATGGGATGCACTCAGCCCTGGTGGCAATGACAGGCATTTGGGCCAGGCAGGAGGTGCCTTTTGGGGCTGGGCATTTACAGCCTTCTCAGTTCCTACGAGCAATGAATTACTGCAGTTTGATGAAATACCTCAACTCTAAGTTCCTCTTTACCTTCACTGAATCCAGGACATTCCCTTTCAGTTAAGAAAGATTAGGTTGAAATGCTTTCCTTCTTTCCTTCCCATGTGCCCTAGGCCAATGTTTATTTTGCCCTGTTCCTGGTGCATTTCAGCTCCTTGATTCCCGTTGCAGGAAAAAACCTTACCCTGCTCCTCTGTCATGCAGAAGCTGAAATATTAAGGGAGAAACTGCAGGAATCTTAATGGTGGGTGTACTTTAGCTGCCAAGACACTGAAGACATTGCTTATGAAGGAGCAGATGTTAATGGTTATTTGGAAAATAATCCCTTTAGAAAAACAGCATCTCTCTGGCTTGACCTACACTCTGTGCCTTTGGGCTTTCTAGCACTGTCTGCACTCTACAGCCATAGGAGACTCACCCATCTGGTAAGCAGCACTGGGTGGAGAGTGCTGGCTGTGGCCCAACACTTATCCACATGCCCATGGGGGACAGGCTGCCTACCCAAAGCCCTCTGAACTCTCCCCCTGCAGCTTCTGATCCATTCTTGATCCTGAAGAAACATGAGAGCTCTGAGCTATTTACAGGAGGGTATTGATGAGTGCCAACTTGGAACCAAATTAATCACCTTTCCAGAGCTGCTGCAGTCCTCTAGTTTTTTATGTGAATACCTTCTCCTTTTCTCATATATAATAAAAAAGGTGGGGGAGAAAGGAAATTCCAGATGCATTTTTTCAACCCTCCTTCCCTCTCCAGGATCAAGCAGTTTTGGATAAGCAGCAAAATTCTGGTGTGTGTATATAGTGAAATCCTGAAACAGGTGCCTGGCCCCGTGTTTGGACTGTGTGCCAGCAACAATCAGCACTGAAAACTGTAAGAGGAAAGAAATATTTTCTTTTTTTCTTTCTCCCCCCCTTCCTTTCTTTTATTTGAGAGGATGATTTGTGCCAGGGGATCTGGAAACAACATTTGTCAGGGGGTATTCAGAAAGCAGCCCTTTCCTGCTTATGCTTGAAAAGATGAGCCCATGCAAAAAGTCCTCCCAGGGCTGTGGCTGCTCTGTGCTCACAGCTCTGGGAACCCAGCTGGCCATGGGGCAGCCCATGCTGCCTTCAGTAGAGATCTTGCTTCTCTGTGCTTTGTCCTCTGGGTGACACATCCATCATGTCCTTGTGCTCATCAAACTTGGCATGCCTGGTAAGCGAGGTGGCTGAGTGTTTGCTAAGCCTATGAAGTAAAAGAAAATAAATCCAAGAAGATGCCTGATGCTCCACTGGTGACTTGATGCCACAGAAAAGGCCTTTGGGTATAAAACAAACTCCAGTGAGATGTGCAGATCTAGAAGAAGCTGTGAAAGAGCTTTCAGGAGATGCAGGACACTGTTAGCATTTGTGACATTGCCTAGGTTATGGCTGAAAGCATTCCTTAGGCAAATTGTTTTATTACAGGGGGTGTTATGTTGGTGCTTTGGTGTTTTTTTGGGATTTTTTGGAGTGTGGTTTATTGTTTTGTTATTTTTTTTCTCCTTGCTGTTTAATAAAAAGTAGGAGAAGGAGGGAGGCTCAAAACTTTCTAGCATATGTCAAATATATTTGTGTGCATGTGAATTTTATCTAAGGATAGAGTGATGAGTTTTCACTAGCCTAATATTCTTGGAGAGGGTGTTTGCATGGAGAACCATTACCCTTGTAATAGTTCTGCAGGTTATAAAATGTAGTGTGTTTATAAGAGCTTTTTAAACTAAAGAAGTCTTTTATGTATGTTTCACTAAAACATTCTTTTCCTTATCAGCCCTTCTTTTTAATGACACATAGAGGGAATAAGTCAGAAGAAAACCACTAAGCCCATGCAGGAAAAAAACACAACACATTCCCTTGTTCTTAGGTCTAAAAAATAATGAATCATTAAACCTTGAAGTCACATTGACATTACCAAATGGGTTTGAAATCAGCTTGGGCCTGAGAAGCTATAGAAAACCTGCCAAGTGACTAAAACAGATACTGATGGTGATGTAAGAAATTGGAAACATCTATTAAACAGATGCAGCTTTCCATTTCCTAAAAGTTATTGGTTGGAGTAGTGCAGCACTTCCCCCAGCACGCATGTGCTGAGGGGGACAGCCACAGGCAACACCTAGTTAACTGAAAACATCACAATCAATAAAAAACACCATGTTTTCCATTTACTCCTGGTTTTTAGGGGTTTATTTTGTTGCAGCACCAGAAGACATCAGTTCAATATCAATTCACCTACTGGGTGGGGTGAGGGATACAGACAGCAGCTTTTAATGCGTGATGAAGTTTGTGACAACACTAAGCTTACTAAAATTGAGACTGAGTGCTGTTTGGTACAACATGGGGCACTGGCTAATCCTGTGTCCAGTGAGCAGGCAAAGCAGAGATCAATTTGGATATTGTGCTTTCTAGCCAGGAAGGAGGAAAAGGTTATTTCCCATTTAGTCCTTTCTCTTGTCAAATCACTGAATACCAGCACTTCTTACTGAGAGGCTGAATTGAATTAGCAGCTTCTGATACAGGTGTGTCCATCAGAGGGGGGTGCTTCAAGCCAAGGGAGGAATGTCAGATCTGTGTATTTTGTCTAGATGAGATGGAGCCATTACCTGTCCTGAACATCCCTGTATTCTGGTGTGGTTCATGCCTGGTGTTTGGTGCCATTCAGTGCTGTTCCTGCAGTTCTCTGTGGCCTTGAGCTTTGGGAGTGTCCTGTGGCCAAGTTTGAGAGAAGCTGGCCCCAGAGCCTGCTCAACAGGCATCTGTGTGTTGTTGTTCAGTACCTCAGTGTGGTTTTAAGAAAAACAACAGAAATCATCCCTCATGCAGGTGATGCATTTGCATGAGATTCTGTGCATCACTTAAATCAGCAATGCAGAACAGAGCTGGGGCTGGATCTGTTGGGGGATATCTTCATTGAGGTGTTTTTCTTGCTCAGACCCCTGGGATGGGTCTGCCTAGGTGTGGGCTCCTCCAGTCAGCACATTACACATACTCCTTTACTAGCTGCAGCTATTCTGGCCTTCTTATGACAGCTGACAGCTCTTCATGTGAGATGGTCTATTTTGACCTTCTCTTTTTGGAAGCTGATTGCCAGTTTAGTTGTCCTTTTCTGCCCATTTGAGATGGTAATGTGAGAAATGAGAAGTGACAGTGCATTTTAAGTGCAAGCCCTGCCAGAAATTGGGTATCTGCACATCTTTGTGGAACAGCTCCAGCTTGGAGCAGGAAGAGGAGCATTGCCATAATACTGACCTGGCTCTTGGGCTCTGCTTTCCAGAGGAAAATATACTGCACCAGAGAGTTAGAGTCAGCAAAGGTTCCTATGACCCAAATTCTAAAGGGAAAACCCAAGGCAAATGATTGCTGGGAAAATGGGTTCATCAAAGGCAGAGAAATACGATATTTTATATATCTCTCTCTGTAAGAAAACCTATGTAAAATATAATAGAGGAAACATTTTGCTGATTCTGATCACTGGGCAGCAGTGTCAGCTGCCTGACTGCAGCTCTTGTGCTCCTGTTGTGCTGGAAGAACGTTCCCCTGAGTGAAGCAGTAAATGATCCCTTTTCAGAGGAGAGTGCTGGCTGGCCACATCCTGCTGAATCCAGGACTCCAGGTGCTTAACTGTGTTAAAAGGTATTAAAAACACATTAAATGCTCTCCTTCATGCTATTTTTCTTCACTTAAGTGACTACAATGGCTGCTGCAGAGAGCCTACATGGTTATGAATGCACTGAGAAGCAGGAGAGGGTACATGTGTATTTTCTTTTTTCTTTTGAAATGTAAAATTAATGCCAATTGCAAAAAGGATTTGAAAGAAAAACATGTGAGCAATAACCTCATAACTTGTGAGCTCAGAGTGTAATCTGGTTTTAGAAAACATCTCTTGCTGAAATTCTGCTGCTAGAACTTCTTCCCACCGATCTAGATGTGATTTCATTTTTCTTTCCCCATCACTGCTGGCTGCCATTCCAAGAATCAATCATTGTTTTATTTTCTTCGTTGCTAAGGCAATATCAGGCATGATATTGTCCTGCTGGGTGGTTTCATCCTGTTTAAATAGTTTAAGTACCATGTGTTGTACTTGTCCTAATTGTTTTGTGCTCATCAGTAAATTTGGCTGATGGCATTTTTCCCATCTGGTTCAACCTGTGACTTCAGATTTCTTGTCCCATCCCTTTTGTTGTGCTAGAGGACAGAAACAGGTGAATTATGAACTATAGACATATTCACTTTTAATGTCTTCAAATTTACCCAAAATTCTTTTAATGAAACAACCCATACTTTTGAAGTGAAAATCAGGTGTTTTCCTTTAGGAGAGCACATAGCATTTTGATACCACCTAAGAAATGTTCCTTTTTTGGTGAAATGATGCTGTTCACAGAAATAGAATTTTCTTGTGGAAAACTGTTCCTCTTAAAAATGCCTCCCTGTTACATTTGTGCAGTACTCCTTAGTGACCACTGTGTTTTGTGAGGGCATCCCCTTGCACTCCTTTTCCACCTTTGGCTGTGCTTGCACAAGAAACACGGGACAGTGAAGGACAGAAGCATTTAGCAGGTTTTCCTTAGAACTTCACAAGATATATTGATCTCCTACAAAAATAAGCTTTGATCTTTATCTTTCTAAATCGATTACATTTGCTTTATTGCATCTTGGGAATATGTTTTAATTTACTTGTCTTTCTTGTATCATACACTATGTCTTCTGGTGTGTGCTCTCAAGTTTTAAAGTTTGATTTATTGTAATTTATTACCTAGAAGGTATTCTTAAATTACTGCTTCGATAATATAATCTACTAAAAACTCTGAGGTTTTATCACAACACACCTGTATTAGACAGCAAATTGATCTGACAGTATTATTACATGTTTTTGACAGGCTTATTTGAAATCAGTTCATCCCAGGTCCCTCTTTGTTTCATTACTGTAACATCACTGGTGTAGTCTTGAGATCAATTATCCACTTAGGAAGACCCAAATGTCTGCCAGTTAGCTTTCCAGAGAGAGATTCCCTTCAGCATCTGCTAAATATATTCATATTATCACATTTTTTAAGAAGTTGCTCTGCCCTGTTCTTTGGTGGAGCATTGCACACCAATGCTCTGAAGTGCTTTTGCTAGAACTCACCTTGTGGGCAGGTCTGGTGGCAGTGGGAGCCCTGTGAGGGGCACAGGGATCTCTCCTTCTGTCAGGAATATTAAGTTTCTTTATGGAAACTAGAAAAAAAGTCAAGCTACCTGGCACTGCTATGGCTTCTGGAGAAGGTGGCGTGGGTTTGATTGCATTTAGTTCTGACTAGACTCAGTTTGGGGGCTGGAGTTACCACTCTTCTTGCAAACTGAATATCGTGGTTAGACCAATGTCCTTGGAGGAAGGGGCCTTTGTGCCAGGTGGACATCTCTGGACTGAGGAGTGCCTCCAACTATCTCCTGTGGTGCCTTGGTCCTGTTTTCTTCCTGGCCAGGTCAGGGTATGCTCTCTCCCTTCCTATTGCTGTCTGCTAAGGTGGAGAGATGCTGCCTGCCTGCCTTCTGCCCAGCACTCATGGAGATAGGAGCCTGGATTAAAATCTGCAAGATCTGGGATGCTGGTTTCAGTAAAGCACTTGAAACACACGTGGCCCTGTTCCCATCAGTACCCACCCCAGGCTGAAGCACCTTGTGGAGTTGCTCCTCTACAAGGATTACACAGGCAAGACTTTGTTGGCAAGGATGTGCTTGTTGTTATTAATAATTCATTTTTAGGGAATGAAAAATGTAAATTTTTCACGAATAGATATCCTACAAAAGGGATAATAAGCTATTTTATCCCTGCTAGGCAGTCTCAGGGGCTATATAACTATTTTGATAGTTGAACTTTTCTCCTGTTGCTCCTGTCTATGTAATTAATTTGCACAAATAGCTTGTGTAAGGGGTTATGCTCTTGCTCATGATGCTCATGTTACTAGATCATTACTATACACTTTCAATGTAATAGGGAAAAACCTTTCAACCAAAAAAGAAAAAAATCTTGCAAAATGAGTTTGCCTTCGAGAGAAAAACATGCTGTTGGCAACATACTTAATGTAACACCAAGAGAGTTTGATAATCACTGTGTATCTGTGATATTAGCATTCATGTTGCTTACGGCATTTGGATCAACAACAGGGAAAAACTACCTTTTCTCAGAATAAAAGTTAAAGCTAAAGTTTTACTTAAAAACAACCAAATTGAAACCCTCTTGTTATGTTGCAGCATCCTCTAAGTCAGAATTTTTGAGCTCCTGAAGCAGCGTGTCACATTGTAATTTGAGTTCTACTACACAGATAAGTAGGACAAATGGCCAAGTGGATTAATAAATGGAGGAGCAAAGCCCCAAGAGGAGTGCAACCAGTGTGTTATGTAAAGAGGAGAAAGTGTACTTAAGCAAACATGGATGCTTATCTGCTGATGCAATTTTAAAATCAAGATTGCTAGATGTTCTTGGCTGTAAAATCTTGTACAGATCAACTGAATCCAGAGAAACTTTGCTGCTTTAAATAAAATGGGGATTTGACCCAAGAAACTTAGAACAGTTTTTCACCAGCCCTGCTGATGTGGAAGGTGAAACAGGTTTTATTTAAGTTGGAAACCAAAAACCAGTTTCACATCCTAAGGATGTTCCTATCAGCTTTCATTTGCCAGCAGAGTCTGACTTAAAGGTTAGTGTGAAGATAGTTGGTGAGCACCATATGCCTGACAACTTGGCATAATGACGTGTGACTTCAGCCTGTGTTTCTCTTTAGAAGATGACTAATGAGTCTTAGTCTCATAGAAGACATTAAAATACAATTACATTATGTTAGATCAGCTCTCTCAACTGCAAAATTACAGAGTGGTAGGCACAATATAGTTCTGGGAGATGTGGGGGGTTTTTTTTTGCTGCAGTGGATTCCAGTCAAACTCCTCCTAATGCAAATGTGAGTGATAATTCACCATGTGGACAGAAATGTATGCACTCCTCTATTTTACAAGGCAGATTTTGTCTTACGTTTTTACAGGTTTTTCTAGCTCTGGTAAAGTCTCTAATGAAATTCCAATCCTGTGGTTGACTCATTAAGGTTTCCCTCAATCCATCACTGTAAAACTGATTATCAAGATGTTGTCTTTTGGTGTTATCAATCTTGAGTGACTTTTTTGGAGATTGATGCACACTCGTTCTTATGACCGGTTCAGATGATATCTGCCATTTATCTTGATCTCCTTTTATTTAGTGTTTTAATTTAGAAGGTTCTACTGCCTTTTTTGATTGAATTTTAATGATGAGGTCTTGACTACAAGATAGACCTTCCACAGCTTTCAGACAAGTTTTACAGAATAGTGTCCTCAGGCTTTCCTTGCTGACACATTTCCAGATTGTCTTTTTCATGCAGTCCCAGAGGGGATTTGCTGCACGGTGTGTGTGCTTCTACCCAGGTAGATGTGCTGCAGAAGTACAGCTTTAAAGATTAGGGCTAGGGAATTACTCTACAGTATAAAACAATTATTTGCCAGTTTCCCGGCAGGTGCTAATGGGTCTGCAAGGGGCAAATTGAGGTGTGAAGGAAAGTAAAAGAAGCAATACCTGGTTCTGTCAGCAATATAATCGCAAATAGACCAACATGTCAGTGAAATGCCAGGTCAGTTGTGGCCAGCAAAGTCATACTCTGGTTAAGCACAGACAAAACAAAGCAAATAAAACGCTGAAGAAAGAGAAATAAGGGAAGGGAAAAAAAGGCTCAGAAGGATAGTGGCAGCAACAGAGTCCAGGGATGGGACTTCAGGACAGCTTTTTTAATTGGAATAATACACATTTTTCTTTTTCTTTTTATCCCCCCTCTTCTGCAGCATCCTGCAGTACCTGACAATAAAACTGCCAGCAGGTGCATAGGACATTGACAGCAGCATCTCATGGGATGCTGTTGTGAAGCCCAGTACTGTGGTTAAGCTTCCATTCTCTTCCAGGAGAAATATACTGTTGGAATCCTGGACTCTGTACTGGTTGTCTTCCAAAAAACACAGCTCTTCCTTCTAGCATGAGGGCAAATAAGGGCTTGCCCTCAATGTGGGGGAGCTGTGTCTAACACACAGCAATCTCAACCTTTGTCTGCATCATCTAGTCTTTTGCTGGGGGTTCCTGTTCAATCCCGAGGAAGTCAGACCACCCTACCTAGGGTTTAGGAATTGTTCACTGAGAATTTGTGTGCAGGACACCGTGAGGATTGCACCTTCACAAATGGACCCTTCTGTGTCTATTCTGGCTCGTGTCAGAGCTCTTAAAACGGACAGAAAATGAGGTGGTAGGTCAGTATGTGACAAGCAGTTAAAGTTTGCACTCATGCCCCCCCCACATGATGGACACAGACACACTCAGTCATTTGTAGGATGCTTTCATGGTGCAGGATTCAGGGCTTACAGCTTCTGCCTGTTCCCAGGTGTACTTTAGTATCTAACAGAGATTGTAAATCAGCTGATGCATTTTAATGTAGAATAATAGATTTCTGGTGATGAGCTTTCTTCCATGGAGTCATTTGCATCTTTCCACTGTGTCTGCATGTGTGCCAGTTGTTCTGGAGATTAACCTTAATCTCTGATTGAAAGCAAAGCAAAGTGACATTAGCTTCTAAAATGGATTCTGTGAGAGATAGATTTAACGGTTTTCTTCTCTTTCCTTCAGTAGTCAAAGGTAAACTGCTACTAGCAATGTTACTGGATCTAAGTCATACATGATGCATAGTTCCTGAGTGCATCCTTCCTGGTAAGTGATTGGTTGTTTCTTTGAAAGTATTTGATCAATAAATGGGTTCAGTTGATTCTCTGTGGCTTCTGCCTGAGTGGGGCATATTGCCCTTCTTGGGCATGAGGAAGAAGAAAACAGGTAATAGAGAAGCTGGGTGCTTTGGGACATCTGTTTGTCCAGAGATAGTAAGTTGCTTGGAAAGCCCCACATCTTGCCAGGTCACGTAAGCATGTAACTGTTCTGGGTGATTCACAAAGTTCTTAAATAAGTCTTTAGCTCTCAAAACAACAAACATAGTATTTCTCCTACTATTGTACTTTCAAATAATATGTAGGTGGATGTACAGCATCTGTGCCCTCTGCTATTCTCTGTCCTTGGGGATGACTCCATCAGGATTCTAGGACAAACTCCAATTGTTCTGTAATATTTAATTCCAGTACATCAAAAGTAGCCTCTCTATCACACAAACTGTCTCTATCCTTGACATCTGCCTGGAGCCTGCCCTGTGCTCAGTGGTGGTCATCCCCACAGGGCAGCCGGAGCACTAGGTCTTGGCTCTTGGTTTGCAGCATTGTGAGAGCAGGAGATGGAGCTGATATGTGGAGAGGGATCACTTGCCAAATGCAGACATGCTCCAGAGGGGAGCCTCAACAGGCAGGCAGTCACTGCAAGCTATCACAGAATGCAAATTCCAGTGGAAGTTATTTTTCATAACTCTGCTGAAGAACTGAAGCTCAAGCAGTGTTTAATTTGCCAACTATTTGTTGGAGAACTATTACTTCGTATGCATGTTATACACTGGCAGTGTCCAACTACTGGGAAAAGGCATCGGCTCGAGCAGAGGTGGATCTGTATGTACAGACTGTGGAAATAGACAGGAGGGAAGTGTTGAAAGAAAAACCAGGGTGCAAGAGCAGCCCTGGAAAAGAATCAGGCAAGGGGCATCAGAAGCAGCTGTGCAGAAAGGACATGCAGCTGAACACCGAGGAAAACCTGGGCTCAGCGTTACCCTGGCACTGCAGCACTGGTGGGGAGGGGATGGTGTCCCCAGGGGACTGTCCCCTTCTGTGTAATGCACTAAAGTAGAGTATTTGCAGGTTTTAGTGTACATGAAAGACCCTACCAAAATGTCTTGGCAGCAGGATTATCTCTGCCTAGTCGGGAGCTCTGTCTCCTTGGAGACTATTGGCAGTGCCTGGTCCCAAGAGTCAGCTCAGCCATAAAGCTACTGCAGCAATTTGAGGAAAACGATGGTTTTAGTTTCCTTATGATACTGGCCCTGTGTTATGGGTGAATGATTTTGGTGGCTGGAGGCAGCAGAGACTGTGCTGTACTTTGCCTGTAGTTGTGCCCAGTGCTGGTCTCTCTGGGATGGTCCTGTTTTGTTGTCAGCTGTAGCTCAGATTGCAACCACACTACTACGATGACATTACCCACTTACTTTGCTCTCCATATCTTGCTTTTCCAGCTGTTTCTCAGAAGGCAACTAAATGTTTTTCCATGGCTTGCAACAGTATTTGTAATGCAAATTGGAGTTTTGGAGGCAAATCTTGCAACCAGTCCAGCATTCATGTTTTATAATTTCCTCTTTTTATTGTTGCCTACTTCCAAATGCCTTAAAGTCATTGGGAGCAGCCTTTAGTGCCTCTTCCTGTAGCCCATCCTTATAAAGGTCTCCCATTAACTTTTGTGTCAGTTCAGTGGGAGGAAGGAACATGGCGTGTGCTTATAAACATTTGCCTTTTTATGTGCCTGCTGCAGTTCACCTTCCTAGCCAGCCTGTGCTTTCTTTGGCTTTCTAGTTATTTAAACAAGTGTGGTTTGTGGACCTCATGCTGCCCCATGTCAGTTAATGTCATGCTGAATTACACTGGCTATTGTACACTATTGATGAGAGCCTCTGACGCCTCTCCTGGAGGTACCATTTGTCAGATGTTATGGTGATGCATCTGAGGAAAGGGCCTTGCACTTGACAGAATGGTTACCCCCTGCACGAATACTTTGGAGCTGCAGAGCTGTCTGCAGCAGACTGCGGCAGTGCCAGCTCCTGCCTGCTGTGGGGGAAGTCTTCACTGCTGGAGTAAACATTTCTTCATAGCATTCCTTGTGAGGATCTTCAGCTTTTTAGGGCAAGCCCCGATCTTTTAAGTGCTTTGAATGAGGAGTAGACTACTTTGGTTATATTACACCACTGTTTTCTTCCATCCTGTTTCCCCCCCTCCCTTTACTATCACTATATCGAAAGAAATTAAAAGAGAAAATTGTATCAACTGTTAATGATACCTAGAAGCTGACAGCATTGGAAAGCTCTTTCCTCCCTGCTCACCCCAATACCCTTCATGAGCCCCTGCAGCCATGGTGCAGTGTTGCCCCTGCTCTGCAGAGATGATCCAATCTCCATGTGCACAGTCTCGGCTTCTTCCTGCTCAGTCGCTGGGTGCAGCAAGTGTGAAGATTTACTAGACACTGTTAGGTGCAAACTACCTTCAAGTGCTACAGCTTTTCTTAGACTTGAAGTTTCAAGAGCAGTCTTGAAACTTCCTGTGCTGCTCTGTTTGATCTTGGAGGAGAGAGCTGAATGCTGTTCGTACAGGTTCACTTCCCCTAACGAATGGTTCATTGATCCATGCTGGAAACAGTCAGCCTTGTTGACTACAGGGAGCAGAGTACAGATGGGGAACTGTGTTTCTTTTTCTCCATAAGCTGAATGGCATTGATTGCCTCAGAACCAATACATTTTCATTAGGCTCATTTTATTTTCCAGATTTTCATCGTTCACAGTGTTTGTGAAAGGAAGATATTAATGGCCCTTGCTAAATAGTGCAGAGAGGAGCTGGGAAAGCTTCCCAGGGTTTTGGTTTGATCCTTACCTTCCTGTATGATATTCTTGGGCTTTTGCAGGGGTTGTTTTGGTAGCAAGGAGGAGGGACTGGTGTTGGTCACAGAGCCTGGCTGCTGAACTCCTGCACTCCCTTGCTGTGTTGCCCCACCTGCTCTGTGTGTGCTGGATGTGGGGAAGGTCTTCAGGGGACAAAAATACATTAATTGTCCCCTCTCCTTGTAGACGGGGCAGAGACAGTAATCATAAGCTTCCCAGAGGGGGCAGGGATGTGCACACTGTTAATACGAGTGATCTTGGAGAGGATCACAAGGCAGTGCTGTCCTTTCCTGCTCAGATGCTGTGCTCTGCAAAGCAGGGAGCTGCAGGGTTTGAGTTCAAAGGGTGCTGCTGCTCCTGGCTGGGGTGGAGAGGCAGCCAAGGTCCTGGCCCATCCTGCATGGGGCTCAGTACTATCCTGAGGGGGCAGAAGACTGTAAGGATGCAGAGAGAGAAGGGGCTGGTCAGGGTCTGTCTGTGGGATGTTCAGTATCAAAGCCTCCTGCTGTGCCAAGGTACTAGTGGTTGTGTATGTCCAAGTCCTGTCTGAGACCCCAACTCTGGTCAGGATCTTGTGAAAGCCAAACAAAACTCAAACAAGGTAACTCCAGTGTTCTTGAGCTGGGAACAGGAGGCCTGTCTGGTGTGACTGCTGCAGACGGGGTGAATCCTTGGTCCTGCACCATGGTAATTCCTGCCTGCCTCAGTTTCTTTCCTATTGCATTTCACTCACCATGTGCCAGCAGCAACCTTTCCTCAGCAGCCCTTTGCCATCCCACCTCTTGCACCTGGGAGCCCCAGTGGGAAGCCAGTGCCTGGTACAGCACCCAGTGTGTGGGGCTGCTGCCGCATCAGGGTGTAATGGTCAGTGGCCCCTGCTTGAATCTAACCCTTCTGCCCTCTGGCTTTGCAGCCGAGAGGAGGCTTAAAAACCGAAAACAAAACAAAGCTGTCAGAAAAAACTGGTATTCGTGTTGTTTCCCTGAGGGCAGAGTGGCACAGCAGGCAGCTGGGCAGTGGCAGTCGCTTTGGAGTGCTAGAGAGAGGCTGTTTCTCTTGGAGGGGTCTGGATTTTATCACGTACTTCTTATTCTGCAGGTTTGCTCGTTTAGATATATTTACTACATGGTTTCTTGGCTAATTATTTCTAGCGTGGCACTGATTGAGTTGTTAATAAAGTGTGAAGGTGCCTTGCAGGCACTTTTGGAGTCTTAAAGAAATGATCTACATCTAAATTGCAAATAGTAAAATTTCCTTACCTACCAATATTAAAGTGATAGTATCTCCACTATTGTAAAATTAATCAAACTTCTCTTGGTGACAGAAATGTTAATTTAAATTTTTCGTCACAATTACAGAGAGAGTTATTGCAGCCTCTGACTTGTAATTAATTTCTCTTTCTTTTCATCACTGTGTTACAGCCCTTTGTAATAGTGATAAATGGAGTATCTACCTGACCTTTTTTTCTTATATAATATAAATTACTTTTAGGTTTAAAAAAAATTACTTGTGGTTAATCAGTGTTTTTCCATAAACAGGAAGATTGGAGAGAATAGCTTGGGGTTGTTGTTGTCTCAAAACAAGTGGTACTGCATGTAAGACGATAGGCAGCAGGGGGCCAGACTCGAGAGTAGCAGGGACCAAATACAATGCTAAACACTGTCCCTGTGTTACACCTTGTCCCAGTGGAACCACGTGTGCAGGAAGCAGACAATGAGGAGACATTTGCTGCTGCTGAGGAAGGCTTTAAAATAGGATTGACAAAGGGTGGAGGTGCACCAAACCACTGGCAGGAGCAAGAACTGGGAGAGGTTGAGGGTAATTGTCACAAGAAGAAAATTAACACGTCCATCAGTCAAATGTTTTAGGTATGTCAGCACAAGGAATAAAAAGGAGTAACTTCAGGTCTTGTGTATAATCAGTGTTGTAATTTAAATGCCATAGCAGAGGATGGTAGAAAATGGCCATGGCCAGCATCCTTATAATAGAAGAGCATACAGGTTGTTCAGGGAGGAGTTGGCCATGGGGGACAGGCTGATGCTCAGATGGAAGTGGTGGTATGTCAGGTGCAAGGCTCATGGTGCCGTTGGTTGGGAACCGGCAGTCTGTTGGAGACAGTCAGCTATGGACCACCAAATAGATGGGGTGAATGAGGCAGCTGCTGAGCATCTGGCAGACCAGATCACTGATAGGACAAAGTAGCATTTGGAAAGAGAAAGCAGGACACAATGCCCAGCAGCTTTGCAGCTGGCTGGACAGGAACAGATCTGAAGAAACAAGGGCATGATGGGGGAGTGGGAAAAGGTGAAAAGCAATACAGGTGATGATTGTGAAAGGAAAGCTCACGATTCAAAGGAAGGCAGTGTGCTTTAGGATTGACATATATGGTCAATGGGACATCAAGAGAGACCTGGATTGCTGAGCCTCTGACTGTCCCAGAGCCTCTGGAAGAAAACATCTCCCCTTGGCACTCTGGAAATGAGTGCACATTTAGAACCTATAGATTCCTGAGTTTCTGCAGCTATTAGGATGCTGGGGCAAACTGGGTGTTTCCAGCTCTTGAGACATTTTGAGAAGAGGCTGGGGCAATTTTCAGGGCCAGTAAGCAATTATCTTCAAGAACATGAGGAGGTCAGGGGAGCTCCAGGGGAAGACAAGAGGTGTGGCTAGTGCCTGCTTCTTAGGGAGAAGGAAAAGAGCTGGGCAAGTCTCAACTGGTCTGTTTGAATTCACTGCTGGGGCAAATGATTCAGTGATCTCTCCATATGTACTTGGAGCATCACAGGTGAAAAAGAACAGCCAGCACAACTGTCAGGGACACATCATGTCAACTCTATCTAGTTCCCCTCTGACAGCATGACAGGGTGGAAGGAGGGGTATCAGACAGCTTGACTGTAGTGAGGTTTTCATGCCATTGCTCATGTCAATCTCCATAGCAATTGAAGGAAATTGAGTCTCTAAGACAGGTTGTGAATGATTGGCAGATTGTGTACAGGGAGAAGTTATCAGTGGTTTGCTGTCAAACTGGGGAGGGCTTTAGGTGAGGTACCTTATGGGGCCTGTCAGGGGTCTGGGACTGTTCAATACTGCACTTGTGATGGGTGGTGGAGTTAAGAGTCTACACACAGGCCCTAGAGGTGTCACCAACCTGAGAAAGGTGGCATCACATTGGAGATCAGCATTAGAATTCAGCGTCACTACGGAAAAGCTGAGAAATTATCAGAAAGCAGTTCAGTTAAAAAAAATAAAATGTATGTACATGCACACACTACACCTGGCTTTGAGCTTCCAGCAGCAGAGACACAAGCTGACAGCGTTGGACTGAGCGTGGCAGTAAAGGATATGAAGGCTTATCAGGATCAGAAGCTGAATGGGTGAATGGCTGCCTGTTCTTGAAGAAAAAAACAAACCAGCCTTCCCTTGCAGACTAGCCTGATGTGTCCTGTGGGAGAGGTTCAGTTGCCTGAGCAGGGCAGGGGCTTGAGCAGAGAGTGCACTTTGGGGGGTGCTATGGGGAAGATGGGGAGCTGGAGGGATCTGAAGGAGAGCTGCAGGGAGCCTCACAGGGCTGGTGTGTAGGTGCTGTGTGGAAAGGCTGGGTGGGGGAGATGGACTGGTTTAATTTGAGACTCTTAGAAGTAGAGTGGGATAAGGTGGTAGCTTTTTAACTCTACTAGTGATTGCAGTAAAAAACTAAGTAAGTGAACTAATCCCAAAACTGAGTGTGACTTGGAAAAGTGGGGTTGAGTGTTCACATGGATTTGTTTGAGGCTTATCTGGGTATGTGGTATACTGTTCTAATAAAATCACTTGGGCATCATATGTCAGAAGTAGCTGCGTGTCCAGTTGACATCATTAGCCCCTAATTACAGACTGCTTATCTGAATTCTTTAGGACATTCAGTGATCTGTGTTACAGGAGAGAATAGAATAAATTATGAGAATACTGCCTCAGGCTGTACAATCTCATAAATCAGTAAATACCTAATTTTGTGTATATTTTTGATAAGCAATCACTTCTTTGGATGCTTATTTGAAATGTGTTTTCTTTACAGTTAAGTTTTCCACCTGTAAAATTTGTGTGTCTGTGTTGCAGCCTTTTGGTTTAACCCAGAAGAGTCTCCTCTTGGAAGCATTTGGCGAGGAACCAGTTTGCCAGGCAAACTACATTTTTCACTCAAATGTAGCTAATGACCCAAACAAAATGAAATGCTTGTTAGGGGTTGATTTAAACAATGTAGTCTAATGACAATGTTCTCTCCTTTCTGCCTACTCTCACTAACAATTCCACTTTATTTCACTTAGGGAAAAACGAAACGAGCTTTTTAAGCAAGGCTCAGAAACGTGTCTGTTGGCTGGAGGGAAGGGGCAACGGGGGGGGGGGGGCACATTTAGCTGGAGATTTTTACTTTGAAATTCCCTGACAAAAATTAATTAGAAAATTCATGTAATTATAATAAATGTGTCTCATTGGTCCCCAGTGGCTTGTTTCTAAACACAGAAGGATTATTTAGGCATTCATGACAGCAACAGAAAGTACCAAATAAACATAATGAGGTTTTTTTTTATATACACTAAAAATGACATACAGTAGCATGTGTTTTACTAATTTGGCAACAGGATCCTTAATAGGTGGGCATGGTTGTGCAGTTGTTTTGGTCTTTGTTGGGGATGCAGAGGCTGGACTTGTACTTGCATGGGTTAAGATGCTGAGTGGTGTTCCTGCTGGTGTCCCCCAGGGTACAGAGGAAGAGAGATGCCCCAGCACCCCGAAATGGGGCTATCTCCACTTGTTGTGTTGCTTGCATTGCATGTTTCTCCCGTGAGATGGGAGGTGTAAATGCTCCTGAAAGTCAGAGAAAGGCTGGTAAAGAACCCAAGGGAGCTGTGCTGAGCAGCCAGTGCTGGCAGAGGGTAAAACCCCATTGCCTGCAGTGAGACCAGCCTGAGCCTGTGCAGGGAAGGTGTTGGTGCTTCTTTCACTACCTGGTGTTCTGCACTGACACATCACCTCTGTTCCTCTGGTTTCTTTAAATTGGATTTTGAGCATGCTTTTGGGATGTCTTTGAGGCTACCATGGCACAGGCTTCTTGCCTCCTGCAATTCCAGGTAATGTGAAGATCCCCATTGAACCCTCCAAGGGAGGAATTGTAATTTGGGTCTTACTGTACTGCTGTAGATGCTGCCATGTATCCTTCCCCTTCCCACCAGTCATGTAGCCAGGGCAGCATTTTTGGGTCACATAAGGCAGTGGTGGGTGTACAGCTCTCCTCTGCCCTCCCTGGCCAGGCACCATTGACTTGCCTTGGCTCTGCAGAGGGCACTTCCAGGGCTTAAAAATCACAGGAATGTGAAGTCATAGAAGCTTCACTGCAGGATGAAACTGAGCTCAGTGGCTCTTTCAGGGCATGGTGGCTTGATTTTCATCATTCTGGTGATGGAAGTCTGTGTTGCTGCCTGAAAAGGGGTAAACCCTTTCTGGGGCATTTCTGCCCCAAAGCTCAGTGGGCTGGGGGTAGTGTACATGTGGAATTGGGGAAGGATTTGGATTAAACCATGTCCACTGCTTCTCTCCACATGCTATGGGGCTTGCATCTGCAGAAACCTGTGAATTGTCATGTGATTTAGCCTCACAAAAATATCTGGAGCTCAAGTCTCTTCACTTACTTTTGTTTCACTGGGTCTCCAGGATAAGTGAAGTTTGGAGGGGAATATCTTCCTAATTTATGATACAAATTTGATTAAAACAGTTATAAACATACACATAAGATGGAAAATGCCATCCTAATACACTTCCTGTCCTCCTCTGAAGTTATGTTGTTTACAGGGCAGAGGTCTTACTGCTCTATAACATGGATAAGTCTTTCCTGTGATGCTGAACATATACAGCATCATCAGATAAGTATGTAACCTCATTTTAGCTTGGGTTCATAAGTAGATAGTTAAGATAGACGGAAGACTTGTGACCTGGAGATGCCTCTTCTGTTTTGTTTTCTATTGAAAAAGAGCCTATATGGCAAAGCAGGCTGGCTGCCTGACTTTGGGATGTTGGGTAGATGAGGTGAATCCCATTCTCTAACTGTGTTGGGATCTTAAAGGTTGTGCAGAAGAGCCGTTGGGGAAGACTTATGAACACTGTAAATCTTTTACTGCATGTACCAACCCTAAAGAGAAGTGATCTTCAAATGACATCATCAACACAAAGGGCACTAGGAGAAGTTCCAACTTATGACACGATAAATCATCAAGCCGCCTAGTAATGGACATTGAGCCTAGACAGTTTTGCAAAGTGAGTTCCCCTATAAAATGGTATTCTGCATTGAAATGTGGGCTCCAAACCTGCTTAGCTAGTACCACTTAAGCTGCTTTAGTGAGATCATTCTGGATTTCCACAGTCGACCAATCTTCCCAAATTGCTCTGTGTCTAATGTAATCCCAGATGTATTTACCATACTTCATTGTATTTATAGAGGTGACTAGGCCATGAAGACATGGCTTATTTCCAGGGACAAGAAGTCCATGTTCTTCAGTGCATTTTCTTCTTCTAAAAGCAATGCTATGGCACTCTTGGAGTTTGCAGTGAACACATTTGTCTTTGCTCAGTGACGACGGTTGATCATTAGCAAAATGTATTTCAGTATTTATGGTTACAGGCGTATTGACCTTAATGCTGCATACAGCAGTGATCAGATCACAGCCAGCCCCGTTAGGAGAAGGTGCAACAGTCACTATGCACAGCTGCTCTGAGCAAAGAAAATGCAGCTGCAAAGGGCAGTATATAAGAGGAGTAAGTCCTTGGTCCAAGTATGATAAGCTGGCTGGTACAGACTTATTCCTTTTCCTCTCTACTGGTTCTTATCCTTGCTTAGCACACAGGCAGTGCTGAACCACATGCTCATCTGGTGCTTTTATGTGTAGCTGCCCTGCAGTAAAGGGAACCACACTAATCAGTATCAGTGTGAGGACGTGGCCCATTGGCATATCTAGTGGTGATGGTGCCAGAACTTGTGCTTGAAACATGCTCTGCTCCAGCACACTGTTTTGTAGTGTCCAGCTGTAGCTTTTTCAGTTTGCTATCAGTGTATGTACGTTTACATTGCACCTTGCTTTATTCTCAGAAGTGTCTCAAGTTAGGTGACATTTGCAAGACAAATGTATGATATCCTGAAGCACAATTTGCATTTTGCCATAGGTTTAATGTGATTCCCAGCAGCAAAAGGGTCTGATCTAAGGCAAGTAAAAGGCATGTTTTTCTGTTGAGCAACGTGATGGTCCTGTGACATAATTAATTACACACAGCTGGTTTTTCTCTGGCTTAGGAATTTTGTTTCATTATTACTGTATCTGTGCAATTTCTTAATGTTCTTGAATCTGGGCTCTGCTTACAGGCATATCATATTATTCGTACGCTAGAATGAAATATGATGCGGAGATGAGCGCAGAATGTGCTTTATTTGTGGGTAACTGGGTACATAATGGTGTATAAAGAGTCAGGAGCTGGTACATAGCTGCAATGTCTCTTCTGCTTTCTTGTTCAGCCCCAAGCCTAAGTGTACAAGAGACTTAACGTTTGTAAGCCTCTTCTCCTAGCACTGCTTCTCCTCTCCATCTCACCTTCTTAAACCTCTTCCTTAGCTAACAGCCTTTTAGACAGTTGACAGTGGTAATTAGATAAAATAGACTTGAAGGGGATGATGGCTGACATGCCTTGTGTTCAGCTGCACAGTGTTAACAAGGCTGGGCCTTTGGGCTTGGAGCTATGATCTCCCAGGGTGCTTGTGGGTCCTACTGTGCTCCTCTCAACTTCAGAAGAAGCAGAAAAGGGTATTTAGTATAGAAAGGGGTTTGGGGGAGTGCTGCTCCTGGACTGCATTGGGATGAAGTAGAGGCTCTTGGAAGGGAAATCTCACAGGACAGGAGCACCAATTCTTACTCCCTGAACTAGCCAGAGGCATGGGAGGCAGGGGTCTAATTAGCAATATGGGGGACAGATTTAAGATCTTACTCTATGCTGCAAACCAAGGCCTCAAATCTTAGCTTTTTACATATGAGGCTGGGTTACTTGTAACTAGAATATTGGGCTGTGGATAAAAAGGCTGAGCTGAAAGTATCATTTATCTATGGTGAAATTGGTATGTATGGTGTTAAAAAATACTTTGTCAGAAAGTGTAAGTTTGTCTAGCAGACAGTTTTGCTAGTCTATTATTACTTATCACTTCTGACTTCCCATCTTCTTAATGAAGAGCATGAGGAGCAATGATTTGTTCTCTGGGTGCTTCTATTAGTCAATCACATTTCCTAATTGCATGCCCAATTGTATTAATACCTATGTCAAATTGCCAATGCCCTTGAATTTTCTAAGTGATATTTTATTGATCCAACTGCATCTTGCTTTACTTTAAGATTTTACCACATCTTCACCAACAGTGCTGGGAAACTTTTGGCATTTTATTAGTGCTTCTGTCCACCTCCAATGAAAAATATCTTTATATAATCAAATACTGTGTAGTTTACTACTGAATCCACTGTGCCTATGGGTTTCCATTTAGATAATAGGGTATGCCTGACTTGGCTGCTTATAGGTGGAGCACTTGACTGCTCTTGCTCTTACGGGCTCAGAGTCTAGGTTAGATTTCTCTGGAGGGCAGTGTTCTGATTTAATAGTCGGTCCACAGTTTTGTGAATTACATCCAGAGAATTGTTCAAGATGGATGGTAACACAAATGGGTTACTTGGGCTAATTCAAGACACTTTCTTGAGCATACTAGGTCAATTCTCTAATGGATCAAAGTGGGTGTGTTTCAGAAAACTGCTGGTACACGCTAACGTACACTCCCACACTGCAGCATGCAGATCAAGGCAATTCCAAATTCTGTTCTATATCAGCCTATTTACATTTTACCTCTCTTTGAGACTTTTGAAACTGAGTGAAGCACTGAAGATTATGCTACAGGGAGTGACCTGGGACTGGTAGGTGAGTAGTCTAAATGTTCCATTTCCATCTCCTTTGTGAAATATAAAATTTTGTGAAATTTACGTTACAGGACAGGGAATACTGGTGAAGCAGAAAATCCGTAGGTTGAATTTGCAGCCTTTGCTGGCCTCCAGCCTGGTGATAATAGCAACCAATGGAAGAAGATGCAGTCACATGTCTGGATACTTACCCTAAGCCTTTCTACTTTGGGATCCTTTTCCTTTTCCCCTACTTGATGAATCAGAGTTGGGGAAAAGCCGCCGCATGAATCCATAGTTTGCTGTCAAATTTAGCTAAAGCAAAACCTTTGGGTAGTTTGGCAAATTTTCTATCCCTCTCCTAAATCTGTGCAAGTGTATCTTGCTTGTGTAAACTCAGATGTGCAGGTGAGGCCTGTGGACACTGACATTCAGAGATGAAGGGCAGTCAAGTTTTTTAAGTTTGTGGCGAAAACCTGCAGCTTTGTGTGTCAAGTGGTTTGTGAGAATGAGTGTGGGTCTTTGCCAAGTACACTGGTCATCTGCCCAGGTGTGGGACATCATGCAGACAGGAACCACTTGGACTCTGGATGTGTCCTCTGGTTTTTGATAGGACCCTCACTCACCACTTTACATCAAAGAAGGGGTAAGCCATAAAAGCATAACTGGTCTCTGGTTATTTTAGTGTAAAGGGAAAGATACCTGTCAAAGTCTATTCCTCCTCGAAGAACCAAGTATCAAAGGAAGCTGATAAAGCTGCTGCTGAATGCTTCCTATTTTTTGGTGTAGTCACTGGAACAGAGGTGATACAAAGGAGGTGGCGTATCAGGGGCACTTATGTTTCAAGGAAAGTCTGGGGATGGAAGAGTGTTGTGGGTTGATTTTTGTACAACTTTAGAAGTGTTGAGTGAAGCTGGCTTATCCATTTGATATGGCATGCTACTTTTTTTATTATTATTTTGCATAACTAGTTTAGTTGACAGCGTATGGGTTTTGCTCCTTTGATCTCTGCTCCGTTTGACTGTATTTTCAATAACTACTTAGTATAAAAATAAAATGCGCAGGCCGCATCAAATAAACTAATTAAGGATTAGAATGAAAAAGTGTCAAAATCTGAGACCTCGCTGAGGCAGATTAGTCACTGCATACAAGACACGATCTAATAACTAATGGGTTGCTGTAGTAACGGAGGAATCAATACCCCTTGACTGGTCAGGGAGCTGACAGTAATTTCTGCTGGGTCATAGATTCTGGAAAATGAAGTGCCACCTACTACAACACAAGTAATCTCTGTGGACTTTTTGACAACAGAGCATCCTACAAAGTTTATATCAAAGAAAATATTAATCTCCCAAGTCTGCTTGTTTGTCTCTGCAGAGGTTATGTGATATTGTTACAGCCACAAACAATTAAGTTTAGCCTCCTATTTGAGCTCTAGATGGGTTAGCTTTGGAAATAAGCCTTAAGTTTTGCTTACAAAGTCATGGGTTTTTTTGGACATGCCAGTACCAGGCGGTTGAACTGTGGGAGGGGGAACCTCCAGTCTGCTATGCCAGATCAACTTATCAACTCTGAATTGATGGCAAACCCTCTGGGATGGGGACACTCTTAGGTGTCTTGAGCAGCATTAGAGCAGCATCAGCTATGTGCCCTGACGAATGCCAAAAAGGGGTTTAGCTCTATGCTGAGACAGGCAGCACAGCTCTTCATCCATGTCTGGGAGCTAGAACTACCCAGAGCAGAAACTTGAGAAGGAAACCAGCAAGTGAAGGTAGCTCTGGCAGGTGTTTTCCACCTGCAGGCAGGGAGAGGACGGACCTCTGAAGTATAAAGAGTTAATGCTAGTCAAAGAGCTATAAGGGGATAATAAGGTTTTTTTCCAAACATCTAGGGGGATGGTAGTACTGGAGAGAAAGTAGGCCACTCACTAATGAGGGGAGTGGTGGTGTTAATTACGTCTTGAAATTGCCTAAGACACTGAGCTCTTGAAATTCATCTTCAGCAGAAAGCCATCAGGAAAATAAGTTCGGGCAATTAGGAGATGGGGGAGAAACAGTGTAAAAATAGCCTGGATAATTAAGACCAGATAAGGGAACATCTAAGAAGTGGCAAAGTGGAAAGAGAGCCATTGCTGAGCCCTACTACACTGATCTCACAGGCGCAGGGCTGGGAGTGCTTGCTAGCACAGAGGATGAGAGGGGCAGGTCCCCAGCCCCGGGGCTGTGTGACACGGTGGTTCAGCAGTGCAAGGGCTGCTGGGCTGCAAGGCACCTCTCGTTCCTCCTGCCACACTCGTGGCCCTGCTGCTGACACTACTGTGCTGCAAATCCCTGCAAAATCTGGGGGAAGTTGGTTAGGGCAGGTCTCAGCTGCAGGTGCAAGAGGGGGATTGACACAGAGCCACTGGCAATTATAGCCACAGACCTGGGCGAGTGGCAACCTGCTGCAGGGGCAGCAGGGAGCAAATGCAGCTCCAAATCTTACAGGTGGGCTGTGTTGTGGGAAGGCATGGCTGTTTGCCATGCTCGGCAGCGTCCTGCTGTGCTGTCTGTTGTGAGAGTGTGCGTGTTCTGCTCGGCACAGGGAGGGAATGGGGAGCTGCTTCCCCTTCAGCTGCTCCCTCATTTCATGGGACCAGTGGACGGCAGCGAAAAGCTCAGCACTAGCTCTGATACTCAGCGACAGCTCTGTAGCTGTTGCTGGAGTTTCGTGCTGGTTGGTGCATAATGTTGGGGAATAATAATACCTGACCTAGTAAAACAAGAACTCTTTTATCAAACACATTTAAAGAAAAATGACAGTCCATGTAGCATGTAATGGAATGGATGATAAATCACAAAATGAGCAAAAACAATTGTGTTATTCCTGCTGGTATGAGTTCCTGTTCAGAAGGTCCATATGTTATGTTTTTTGATGACATAAATTTAATGAAATTCTCTGGAAATGCTGACCAGAAGTCAATATACAACTCAGTCCCAAGAAGTTTCCTAATGTCTTTGTTTGTTTTAGGTAATAGATTTCTTGATGTGTCTCTCTCCTATTAAATGCTGTGATAGGATGCTATAATGAAATTACAATATGGCATGGTAGCTCAGCTAAAGCGGCATTATCAGAAATGTCACCCCCTAACAAATTAGCAGTTGCAATGTTTGCCCTCTGGTTACAAAACCTTGTTCCTTTTGTCTTTTACTATAACTTACAATAACAAAGCCTGTGATGTAAATGACTGGAGGGTAAGTTTCCAGTAGCTAAGTGTGAAACATGTTTCAGTGGGGATATGGAGGGGGGGAAATAACCAGACATTTTTTTGAAATTCAAGACAAAGGAGTTTTGGCCTTGGGCATTCCAGCTGCAGCTGCTGTTGAGCTGGGACTGTTTTTCTGGGTTTTTTTTATTATATTTTTAAGAAAAAAAAACAACAAAACAAAAAAGAAGATACCCACATATCTGGTTATGCACAATCTTTAAAACAGACAAACAAAAATTTCCTCCAGGAAAAGTAGTGATTAATCTCTCTGGAGGTTGGTTTATGATGGAGAGGTTGCAAATTTCAAAGGGGCAAGGTGCAGTTTGTACTTACAACTTCAGAGCCTGAGAATCAAGCAAGGAAATAGAATGAGGTTTGGGGTTTTGTTTTGTTTTTTTCAGCTGAAAATAGAAATTCCCAGGGCTTCCTCCAAAGCCAGTACAATGACCTCGATTGGGTCCTATGTTTTCCTTCAACAGGGCACAGGAAGAATTGCAAATTTTAAAAGAAATTTAGAAAAATCCCAACCCTCAAAGCCATGACTAACCCCAGCCCCACATGTGTTGAAGCAGGTCGATGGGGAGCCCTTGTCTCCAGCTCAGCCTGGGAAAGCAGAAGTCTGAGAAGTTGTCCCCAGACCTCTGCCAGTGAGAACAAGACATGCAGTGTCTTGCTGGAAAGCCCACCTAGCTCTTAGCTCTCCTGCTCTTGTTGGGCTGCTCCATGCAGGTGGGAGAAGATCTTCATGGGAACTTCTCCCTGTCCCTTGCCAATGGCAGTGTTCCCTAAAGCTGTCAGTAAGAGGGTCACAAGCCAGCCATGGAGGGGGGTGTGTGTGTGCAGAGCTTTGGGCAGCACAGGGCTACCTCTGGGGAGGCTGCAGTCCATGCAGGACATGAGGGGTTGAAAACTTGATATCCAGGAGCAGATGGGGGAAAGGATGGATTTGGACAGCATGATGAGCCATGATCAATTTACACGAATTAGCTTTCACAGTCGTGCAAGCCAACTGTGTGGCAAGGGTCTGGAGTTGGTTTTTCCAGTGAATTTTTTGTTTTACCAAGCCAGCATGTTCATGGTTAATACTCTTTGCCATGACACTTCCTGGGAATCAATGAAAGGGCTACCTTGTACTCCTCAGGAACAGTAGCTGTCTTCGTTTCAACAAAGGAGTCAGAGCCAGTCTTCAGCTGGATATAACTAAGTGTTGTTGTTTTTTTTTTTTAAGGCACAGCAGAGAAAACTTAGAGTATAGAAGCTTAATCCATAACAGTGACACTTCACTTATCCAAGCAACTGGGAAGTGCTCAAATACTGAAGCCTATGGCTTAATTATTTACCTGTGGCTAAATTGGGTGTAATTTTACTGAAGAGTCTGTTTATTTTCCTATGGAGAGGCTCTAAGATGCCTCTAAATGAAAATATTACTGGTCCCTACCTGCGCCCCCTGACATCAGTATCACAGAGCTCATTTAAACCTGCAGAAACCTGGAAAAAACATGTTTTCTCTGCTGTAATCAGCCTGTGCTTTTGTATTTTTCTGCCACCGGGAACATGGATTGGGAGGGGAGAAAAACCCTCCCATATTTCTGCACACATTGCACTGCTTGCATCTGGCCGGGGAGTGCTCAGCAGAGCTGGACAACACAGGAGCTATTGCTGATGGCATGTTGGGAGCAGAAAATATGGTAACCCCCTGGAACCACCTCTGGGGTGAGCCCACAATAGCACCCTTCAGCTGCACCAAAAGGGCTTAGGAGCAAAAGGCTAGATGGGCTTAGGGAGGCTTGTGCTCTTCTGCTGCTTATTGAGATCTCACTTGGTTTACATCCTCTGCAAATTCAATGTTGGTAATTGCTTCTCTCCCAGGGGTGAGAAGGCTCATTTATGCAGGATCAGATATTCTAAGTTATGCTCATATCAGTGTGTCTGTGAATATTTGGTGTTTATATTCCAGCCACAAATCCCTGGTGAATAGAGACAGACCAGGGGCCATACCCTGCCCAGTCATCCTTATTTAGATGACCCTTTTGACTTCAGTGTGTTATTCTTGCATGCCTAAGAATAGTTTTCCTGCGTGAGAGGTTAGAGGATTGAATATCGGGGCTTTTCATTTGCATACCCTGGTTAGAGGCTAAGCCAGTGCTTGTATCCAAGTGTGTGGAAAAACTCTTCCTACTGTTCTGCCAGTGTAAAGTGCTATGAAAAGATTTTTATCTTGAACATCCATTTAATTCAAACCAAATGTGCTCAAACACATTCTGGCTAGGTTTTCAATTCAGAAAGCTGATTTTTCATCTCCTGTTCCCCCTCCTCCCTAGCACAGAGGCTCAAACTAGGAATCTCTTTTTGAATATCTGTAGGCAATTTCCTTATAGTACTTGGATCTCTGAGCTTCACTGGACTTCTACAACAACAGAAGCTTTATATAATTGGTTTTTCACCCCAAAATGCTTAGTTTCTATTAACAACCATACAAAAAGGGCAGTGTATTACTACTTGGTGATCCCAATGATAAATGAAGTACATTATAAGTGGAGTAAAGGCTCTATTTATCCTTGTTCTTTTTTTTTTTTTTTAAAGTCCCAGCAGGTTTAATGTGATGACCTTCATAACAAATCAAGAATAAACCTCAATGCGTTCTCACTACGGTGGACAGCATTGTGGACATTTTTTAATTGAAATAACAATAATAACAACAAACTGTATTAGTAGCATTTGATAATGCAGAAAAATTTAATGTTTACTGAAAGCCAGGTGCCAGCACTATTTGATTGTTTACCAACATAGTCATAAAGAAACAGAGTTATTAAAGGATCTGAAATCACTCAGTAATTCAGCTGCTGACGTTGATGGATGGAACTTGGCTGTTCCTCTTTGCTAAAGCTGCTGACTGGATAAATGTTTTATTCATGAAGCCCAGGGCAGAAAGGGATGCCAAAGGTTTAAGAATATTTTAAGAAACTCTTTGAGATGTCAAGCAAGTTATCAGGTGTTGTTAAGCAAAGGAGCTGAAGTACTACATTTAAACATAACTGAGCTTTCAACATATACAACAACAATACATCAAAAGCCAGGATGTGATTCTTGTCTTGAGCAGTATATGGAATGATGAGTTGGGAATACAAGTCCTTTTATTTCCTGCACCTTTGTACCTTCAGTCATTTCACAGCCTTGTCTCTTTGAGCATTGTTATACCAAACGGAATTTTCACACATCACGTTGTGAATTTAGGCTTGGAAACAAATAAATATTTAGACACTGAACCCTACAAGGTCACATATTTATATCAAAGACAAAATAAATTATATTATTACAATATTCATGGGAATTGCAGCCAGGAATGAACAATTTGGATTGGAGTAAGTGGATTCTGCCTGACCTCTCAGTGGGAAAAGTTGTTCAAAATGGTAATTATTGAAATGGTTATTATCAAAATATGGGATAATGAGGAAGATCCCCCTGTCCTCCTCACCCTGCCCCTGCCTCCTCGTTGTCTGAGGGCAACTTCTGCTGACAGAGAGCCTATTGCCCCTCACCTATTTGATGAGGCAGTGCTGCTTTGTAGCAGTGAAGGATCCCATTGTAATATGTGTGATTCTTTCAGATGCCTTGTTCCTGTTCCATGAGAATTCAGATCTGGATCCTTTGATATTTTTTTTTTTTTAAATGGAAAAATGTGTTTTGTATAATGAATTTTAATGAAGAATTCCTTAGCCCCAAAATCTCCTCCATGGACAAGTGTTTGAATATTTCATAACCTGTATTAATAACATCTTTTAAGTTTCTGCAGTCTCGTAAGAGAACAGATGAGCTCTTGATGGAACTGAACTGTTGATCCAAATATAGTGACATTAGAAAATACCTCCCTTTGCAATCTAGTTGTCCAAAATGTCCCCTCTTGCCATGACAGCAGCAAAGTATAGTTTAAATTAACCTTATTAAGACATCTCAAGAGTACAAAAATTGGGAAAGGTATTAAAAATGAGTAATTAATCTTGAAGACTGATAGATAATGGTGAATAAAAAGTAGGTAACTACCACGCTCCCACTGCCCTTTTGATTTGCAAAAATTCAGTGCTAAAGACCAGGAGCGTATTTCTCATGGGCCTCAGTTAAAATTCAAATCCAATAGACTGACAGTGAAAACTACTGTCAAAAAAAGCTGTCAAGTTGTATCAAAATAAGTCACTATATTACCTCTCTTTATCTGTCAGAGGCATTGATTATTTTCAATAGAGGAGCCCTCCGACAGTTGCTGAAACTGAAGAATCTCATCTTGAAATGATTTCGTTGACACATGTCACTATTTCCTAAACAGATAAGTCAAATACATACTTTCTCCTACGGAAAGAGTGAAAAAGAATGTTTATGGGGTGTTTTCTGAAGATAAATAATGCAGAAAGAAAGGAACATCCATTAGCCCGGCACTTCCTCAGCTATTTGTATCAATGGTGGGTTTATTGCAGCATCTTTTAAAAATGTTCTCTTTGCATAAAAGAATGTGCTCCTTTGGTGGCTGTGATACATTGCAGGGATTTGCTAAGATACCCTGAAGTAATTCAGATAATCAGTGAACCATATTGGTGCTATTCTTGATCGCAGCTGACGGTTCACTGTTGGCTACACTAAACTTCTGTTTTCTACCAGCCACATGTCCATAGCAGTGATACAGACATTAATGTTCTGCAAACTGCCCCTTTGTATTGCAGATGGACAAACCAAGAAGGACAAAATCAGGACTGCATCTTGGACATGCTGCCAGTTTTTGGAGTGAAGCTGGGGCCAAGCCTTTGCCTAAGCTTGGCTGACTGTCATTTCTCACATGGTGGATGTGGGCACCTTGGTTTTATAGCTGCTGGCTTTGCAATCCCACCAGGCACCTTTAGTAGAGGGAGAAGTCTTAACTGTCTTCCAGCTCAACTCTTACGTCTGGAGGTTGGTGCTTCTTTCCAGCTGAAAAGGTGCAAAATGGAGAATGTTTCCAATACACTCCCTTGGGAGGAGGCTGTTGAGTGGCAGAGCCATTATGCATTACTAATGCTATTAAGAAGGTGAGAACTGGCTCAAGCAGCAGCAGTCAGAGACAGGCTAATACCCTGGTACAAAGTCTTTATTATTCATTAGCACATATTGTACTTCCTCCTTAATATAATTCAGGCTACACTTGTATCACATTAAGATAACATTAAATCTTTCTGTAATTTGAAGGAAATACTGCTCCCAGCTGTTGTTGCAGAAGTGAACTAAACAAAATCCGAAGAGGAGCTAAAGGAACAACCATAAAACTCCAACTGCATTTGGCACACATCTCCCTTGGTGCCGTTTGTTACAGAAACTGCACTTGTTAACAGGATGGCTCTGTGCTCCTGGCTTCTTGCATCTTGGGAATGGCATCTTGCTGCCACAATGAAGCCAGCTCCCAAATCCCTCAGGCGCTGAGCGCATTTGCTGATTTTGGGGGAGCTGGGTACCTTGATGATGGATAAATTAGGCTGTCAAGATGCCAGTGCAGGTTGTCATGAGGGATCCAACAGTCCTTCCTTCTGTCCTGAAATGAGACATTGCTGTGCAGAATGTTGCACTAACATTGTCATGTGCTGCTGCTCCAGGAAGTTGGTTGACTATTACTGAAAATGAGGTGCACAGGGACTGGGAGCCTATTCTTCAAAGATATCTGGGTGTCTAATTCTGTCTCATCATGTGGGGCCCTAAACTCCTGTGATGACATAGCCTATTCAGCTTGGCTCTGTTTACACCAAATCAACCTGAATAAGTCCAGCAGTTAAGCACCTTCTTTGTTACCAGCTTCTCCTGAGGATGTGAGTTCTTTGGAGAGATGTCATTTTGGCTTGTGTTTGTTCAGCTTTAGTAGGGTCGGGTCCTTACCCATGTGGCTGCTCAGCAAGTGCCAAGATGGGTTAATATTAATAATAATAATACTAAAAATAAACACATGTAAATAGGGATAGCGACAGGCTCAAGAGTTCTAACAGCCCTGGAAGGCTTTGATCTTGCATCTGTAGAGATCAGGATGTGCTACCTCCCCAGATGACAGGCTTGGATGGAGAAAAGAAAAGGGAGCTATAAACATAGCCTGTTAAGTGTGCCTCCATCGTCCTCCTCAAGCTCCCTCCCCCATTAGCTCCGATGATTTACTAAGAGAGCCGGTCTAAGTACCAGCAGAAAAGCAACTCAGAAATTAACCCCAGCAAACTTACGATCTCACACCTGACCCCAGAAGCGTGTAGAATTGGTCATCCGAGTAGTAATGGCTCAGCATAAAGCAGAGGAGAAATGTGCCATTCAAAGAGAAGCATGGAGTGAGCTGCTGAGTGGTGACAGCCACAAGATAGAAACTAACGTGTGGTTCTGACAGCGTGTTTTATTCAGACGATAAAGAGAGGCAGAGAAAAGAGAAAGCAAAACAAATGGGGTTGCTCTGGTCATATGGCCTAAAGGGAATCACAGCATAAACTCCACCAGACAGAAATGATGGCATGTGGATGGACTGCCTGTTGGGGGGAGAAGCACCAGCCCTTGGGGGCTGCTGCTGGATGAAAGCCTCCTGGACAGAGGGAAAATGTCACTGGAGATTTGGGGAGTGTTTATCCAGCAGTGGGCTGGCAGGTGCTGGTGGTCATTGGTGGTAAAGAACTGAAGACAAGGGAGGAGCATGATTTAGGGGGAAGGGGTGGACTGTGATTTTTGTCTAACTGCAGATTTGGTTTCTGAGCAAATCAGATTTATGCGTCTCTCAGACAATTTTGCTAATAAGCTGATGACTCAGAGCCCACAGCAGATGGGATTCTTTAGCTGAGGTAGAAACTCTTGTTTTTGTCTTAAAAGGAAAGTAGCAATTTTGCTTTTCTAGAAAGCTAATCTCTGGAAAATGTGATGATTTTTCCTTCCCAGCTGAAACATAGCTTTTTCAAATAACATCTAGGTATGCTTCTGGACTCTCTTATGTAATATGCAGAAATTATCATTAGAAATAAGTAACTTGTTACAACTTAGTATGTTTTATGGTGGGAAAAATATAATTTATTTTTTTACATCAACTTCTGTAATTCATAACATCTCAGAAGCCACTGCCAACGGCCACAGCACTAAGTGGTGATTTGAAGTAAGCTCTTCAGCTCTCTGAAGGGCAAAATGCCTTCAGTTCATGGCTGCTGGAGGCTGCTGCCAGGAACCTGGGCATATTTCTCTAGTAGGAACATATCTATCTGAATCCTTGGAAAGGGACTGCTATCTAGATGTGAAACTGCTGAAGATTCCCTTCATCTCTCTTCTTCCTCCTGTGGATGCTCAGAAACTTGATTTCCACTAAAGCCATTCAACAGTTTTTTGAGGGAAGAACACCCACTCTATAGGAAGTCTCTGAAGGATGGCAATGAGCATGAATATATCTTTGTAAAAAGGCATCCTGCATTGGAAAGCCACATGTAGTGTGAATTTCATTGAGGGGTGTTTCTCTCCACAGGCTATGAAAGTGTGTGGTACGTAGGGTGTTGAAGCCTTCCCTGACATTGTTCTGTTTGAAATCCCTTTGAAGGCTATTTTGTTCATCTTTCTTGAAAATTTTGTTACAGCAGGTAGAGGAGGTGGGTTTGTTGGGGTTGGTGCTGTGTGTGGGAACATACCCCAGGAAGCAACAGAAGCTGCTTCCTTCCTTCCTTCTTTGTAGGCTTGTGGTGCAGGTGCAGAAAGATGAGCTTTGAAGTTTGAAAAGACTTTTAGAAGAAATTAGGCTTTTATTTATGTTATGTGTATTTTAAAATCATATGTCTGTGGAGAGCTTCAGTAATTACATCTGCAGTCATTTGCATGGCAGGCCCCCCTTGAGCCTGTACACAGTATTTTATGATAATCTGAAAAAGACAGTAAGTAGCAAATTGGTGAAATTTAATGCTCCAAAATTTAATCAAATTAAAACATGATTAAGAGTTTCCTTTGAATTTACCAAACCTGTATTATTCATCGAAATACTGATAGAAAAATGTAATGTGAGTAAAAGTAAGTTACTATTAATTGGATGGAACAGTTGGGCTTATAATGGGGTGAGCTTCAAAACAGAAAAAGATGTTGAAAAACTCAATGGAAAACAGCTGCTCGGGTCTGAGGGATGATCAGGAAAGCATAAATACAAAATGGCATGACATTAATTTGCTGAATAGAGGACAACACTGGAAAGATGACAGTGTTGTTCTAGAGATGGTGATGTGGCCTCACCTTGAGAGGCATGTTTGGTTTGGTTACCCTAATTAAAAAATGATAGAGCAAGAAATAGAAGAGGTTCAGTGAAGGGCAACAAACCTAATCAGAGGCATGGAAAATACTTCAGGAGGAAGATTTGTATGCAAGCAGGGACTGCAAAGGTTAAGTCTGTTTATTTTAGGGAGAACAATACATGGGATGTGCCACTGAGAGACAGGCTATGATGGATATAAATAAAACAACAATGCCATGACGTTTTCCTCTCTTGTGTAAGAAAAAGAGACATCAAATTAAATTTGAAGTCAATGCATTGAACAGCTTTAATAGGAAGCACTTTTAACTGAAGTTTTAATTAGCCTGTGGGACTCATTGCCACAAGGTAGGATATTGAGACCGACAGATTGGCATCATTTGTATGATTAGCAATATCATCTACAGTTAGGAGGGCTGGAGCTTCATGCTTTGTACTTCCGGCCATACGCTAAGCACAACGTCTCCCTCAGGCACACTGGTGCATAATCCCCTGTTATGGGATTTTACAGTGCCTTTTGATGCAGCTGGCACAGGTTGGTCTCTAGACTCCAGCACTTGGAATCCTGTGCTAGTGGCAAGGCCCAGTCTATAATTTCTGGATTAAAAAAAAAAAAAAGTCTAGAAGTTTGGTTTGTTGGGTTTTTTTCTCCCCTTTCTTCCTTTATTGACTTCCCTGTGAGTTGACAGTGAATACGTCAGCTTGGAGGAGAGATTTTTGCTTCCCATGGAAGGAGTCTATTTGCCCATTCTGGACTGGTTTGGTTTACTTTCTTTGTCCTTTTAATAGCTTGCATCCTTTATAGTCTTTAATTATTGCACATTTTGGACTTTTTCACTCCAAACCAGCTGCCATCAATAAACTGGTCTAGTAATTATTTCTCTGGCTTCAGAAAATGGCTGTTGTGAAGTCAATGGCACTAGGAACAGGTGGACTGCAGAATGCCTGCTTGATTTGGTAAACAGCATTAAAAATTGGCACTTTGACTCCTTCCCTGTAACAGACTAGTTCTACTGCCTTTGTTAATAAGATGTTGCATGTTTTCCAGTGTCACGGCATATGCTATTTGTCATTGCAAGATATTTGTTGTTTTGTTTTTGTTTTGGTTATTTTTCCTTTTGAAAATGTGGAAAGTTAAAAACATGTATGAAATATCCATGGGATGGAAATCCTTCCAAAATGTACAATGGTGTTTGGTTGGGGAGAGCCCTTTGGGAAAAGGGGAGGGTACAGATGGACAAGCAAAGTCAGAGCAGGCTGAGCCTGGGGTACAGCGCCGGCACAGATGCTCTGCTCTGTGCAGTTCCTACTCCGTGCCCAAAAATTGTGCTCTGAGGCACTTTATGCTTGTAGGACAGTTTAGCCTAATGTAGAGCTGGTAACTTGGCATGCAGGAAACCCACAGTCTGTTCTTGGCTCTGCTCAGACCTCCTGGGTGAGATTGGGGAAGTCACTGCAGCAACCTCAGCCCTCTGCAAAATGGGGATTGTGATCCTCCAGTTCCTTGTACAGGCTCTGTGAGCAACTGGGAAACAGTCTTACTAAGTGGGGGTGGGGTGGTTATGGCTCCTCTCAATGGGGCTGGGCATGGGGTCAGGTCAGGGTGCAGTCACCACACCCCAGTGTGGCCCAGGGCTGTGAGCCGATGGCTTTCCTGCCCTGCATGGCACCATAATACAGCTTCAATACCAAATAATACATCTGGGTTTCTCTGTTCATCTGTTCTTATAGTCTGGGGTTGGATTCCCTGTTCCCCTCAACAATCACTGACATTTGGAAGTGCTTTTCTCCACCAAGGCCCTCAGTAACTAGGTCCTGTGGGAGTGGCTTTGTAAGGCTGACAGCTGATTCTGAGAGGCTCAGATGAGGCTGTGGCTAATGAAAGCAGCAGTCCTGCCCCTTCCACGTGCCTGAGGATAAATAGCATTAAAAAAGATCTAGAGGACTCCAGTCCTCTTGTTGTCCTCTCCCTGTTGCCTGGCAGAGCAAGGCTGAAACCAAGGGAGAGCAAACTTCATCCCTTTGGGAGGAGAGGCAGTGACTGCCTGTCCTGAGAGCACTGTAGAAATTAATTCTTCATTGCAGGTTGCAAAGGAGCAAAAAAAAAAATAGATTTTTATTTCCCCCCTAGGAGTGGCTGCAAAGTGGAGACAGGGGAATTTTTCCTTCTACCACTGCTCAGCATCAAGGCAAGTACATGGGGACCATAAAGTGATAAGGAAGGGAGAGACAAGGACTGTAGAGTTTTTTTGGGGGGGTTCCCTCTGTCCTGCAAACTAGAAATTTGCTTCTTTCATGTTCATAGCTCTTCCCAGCACAGCAAGGTGGTGATTCTTCATCCTAAGGGCAAGCTGGGTGACAAAAGTGGGCTGATACTAGCTTTGTATGAAGCCTAGTGGATTTTAAACTGAAGAAAGCCATGTCCCTGCACACATTGACATCTGAGAAACCTGTTCTTCTGCTTCCCGTGCTAGCAATGCAGCTGTTCAAGCTCTGGAACATTTTTGGACAAAGTACTGTGTTCCTGTGAGACTTTAAAAATGAATTAATAGAACATTGATTTAACTTACTGGCTTTTTGCAATGCCTTTGTTTCCAGGCAGTAAAAGTCTGCTTGCCAGTTGTCCAGACAGAAGCTGGTATCTATAAAAACCTGCCCCAGGCAGTTTGTGGAAGGTCTTAGTTAATTAAGATATGCATTATCATCCCTGCTTTGGGCTGCTTGTGAGAGAATGTAAAAAGCACAACTAGACAACTGTGTTTTCCTCCTGTTTTGAGACTCATTCTTGATCCCACTGTGATTGCCAGCAGCAGACAAGGAACAGAGCCAGAAGAGTGAAAATTAATAGTGGTGGCATCTGAAATCCCCATCCGTGAGCTTAAAAACATGCTTGCTTTAGAGTGGAACTTTATTTGCAGGGGAGAACAGCTCATTCCTCCAGTTTGAGTGCTGGGGTATCAAAAAATAGAGTGTAAAGACCCCTGCTGCCATTCTGCACAAGGCATCAGACAGCACATCCTTTCTGATCAAATGGGATATGTCCTGTTGTCTATATAACCATGTCTATTCAGGCATGTGTATTTTACAAAGTGACTGTGTTCTTAATAGTCAAGAGAAAAATGGTATCCTGAAGAGTTTCTCAACTATTAAGGGCTTTTTGACACACAGCCTTAGTGAATAAGAAAGCAAGAGGACTTTGTTCTTAGAGTGTCCATTTCCCCCTTTGTGACCTTCCTCCTCACACAGGTTCTTTGCTCCCCTCTCTCTTTGGCTCCTTTGTTGGCTGTTTGCATGAGGGCCTAAACCCCCTTTTCTTCCAGCAGGGAGCTTCCCTCCCTGCACACCTTAGTTGCAGGCTGCTCAAAAGCTCAGAGTGCCTAGGAAAGCCCAATGTGCAAGTTTTACTTTCTTAATAAATGTTATGTTTTGGCTTGAAGTTCTTGCAAGGAATGTTCTACAAATGGATAGCTGGTGAAAGCAGCTGGATGTTGTTTGCTGTGGGGCAGGGTCGGTAACGGTGGCATAAATGCTCCCCAGTGCCAAATCAAGTGGGTACCACCTGGCCTGGGAACACAGCAAGTTCCAGGCTTCAGGTCTTGAAGTGTACCCTTTTCCTTGAAGATGGATGGATTGGGAAAAGTCTCTGCTGGAGTGTGGGCATATGGCTGCAGTTAGGTGCCCACTACTGCTCTCCTAGACCATCAAAAGCTTGTCTGGTGGTAGGCTTTTCTGGCTGCTATGGTTGAGTTGAGTTGGACCTAAAAGGAGGTGGAGGAGGGCTCTGAAGGCAGCCAGCAACTTCTATTCCCCCAAGGAGGAAGGTAAGCTCCTAAGTCCTAGATAAAATGCTCATCACTTAGACAAATGTGCAGAGATCCTCAAATCCTCCCTAGTAATAGGAGATTGCAATATTAAACCTAATTATGAAATGTCTGTAGAGCTGTAGCTACAGATGGAGCTTTACGACTGGTTTGAAGTAATGCTGCACCAGCATCAATTATCCCCAGCAACTGCACAGAGATATTTTTGGGGTGGTATTTTCATTTTACAGCAGCATTCAGTCACTCGCAGCTACCAGCCAGGTGCCTCCCCATTTGCACCCCAAGCATGGAGCCATCTCTCAGCAATGCCTGGCCTGTCGTGTCCTGTTGCCTCAATAATCAACAGCTCAGATGAACACTTTACCCTATCTTGGCACCTATGCTGTCAAAATGACTGTGAATGAGGGAGCCTGCCTCTCTGCTGCTGCAGCTGTGAATATTAGCTAGATTAGCACTAAATCTTGTTTAAGCTACAGTCATTCCACCCAGTGATGAATGTCACTACCTGAATAATTTGGGTAATTTCCTGCAGCTCTAGTGTACTAGCAGAGAAATGAATGTTAATTTACTGCTAATTTAGTATACTAACCCTTAATTAGCAACAAGCTAGCTCAGAAATATTGGATTCTGAAAGCTCATCAAACTTAAAAAAAAAAAAGGAAAAAAAAAAAATCACCACTCCCAGCTGAACTCTTCACTCTGTTTGAGGTTATTAGCAAAATGCTGTGGGAGTGCTGTTCATTACCTCTTGCTAGGATACATGTAGCTGGGAACACCCTCATTTACCACTCTTGCTGCAGAAGTCCATTAAGAAGATTCTTGCTCTTCTGCAGTATATTGAGCTGTTGTACAGTGTTGCAGTGTGCAGGAATGCTGTAGCTTCAGTGACAGGATTAATGGCACAGATTATCAATGACTGGTGGCTAAAAAGGTGAAAGAAAGGCTGAGTGGGCCTAATGGGCTAGGTCATTGCTACAGGAGGTAGTACATGGCTATGTAAAAAAGGTGGATGTGACCTGACTACATCATCTCCCTCTTTTTTCTCTGGGCTGTTTTGCCCTTTCCAGTCAGGTCTAGTGTATCCTACTCAATAGCCCTATTGATTTACTTTTTCTTTGGTGTATAACTTGCACAGTGAAGCACAATGCAGCCTGAGCAGGGCAACACGTGCAGCCCTACCTGTGAACAAAGAGTGTGTGCCATGGGCTGAGTGGTGATGGGAAGTGGTGGGGCAGTTGGAG
The DNA here is from genome assembly GCA_020745705.1 of Hemiprocne comata. Lineage (NCBI taxonomy): Eukaryota > Metazoa > Chordata > Aves > Apodiformes > Apodidae > Hemiprocne > Hemiprocne comata. The sequence continues at coordinate 15,840,910 of CM036595.1, forward strand.
AAGGGACATGAGGGAGATGGAAGACTGGAGAAAGGAAATTGAAGAAAAACGTGTGTGTCAGCTGCACTGCTGAAGCCAAAGCAAACACTAATCTGGGCAATGGGCCAGCACATGACTTATCTATGTTTCTGTGTCAGTACTAGAGTATTTTTGCAGAGACAAGACCAGGTGAAACTTCATATTGTTGGAGATTGAGTTAGGCAAAGCCCCATAATGCTAGAGAGCTCTGCTAATTGTCCAGCAGCAGTTTCCCCTGCTGTGCAGGATTATTCAGGTATCATCTGGACCAACAGCTCAGTAATGAGTAGAAGAGCTCCCAGTGAAAAAAGACTTTGAATGCCTTTCTTGTCCCCATGAAAGATGGACCTGTCTCAGAGGGAAGAGAAGGTGGGAGCATCTCGTGGACTGTTGTCACAACCCAACTGTGGGCACAGGTTACCTGGCACCCATCATCACAACTTAATTTCCCACGTCAAAAAAGTTATGAACTTTCTGTTTTCATCTATGCAGACTTTTCCTTCCTAAGTGCACTCCGAATGTGGGCTTCTTTGATGTTTCTGCCTGGGAACCCAGTATTTACCTAAAATCTCCCAGTCCCCCCTATCCTGCTTTCTTTTCTGCCTCTTAATCTCCTCTCCTCGCTGAGTGATAAGGACTCAACTGTGCTAGGAATATCTCATCTGTAATACAGGATTTGCTGCACAGCTTCAGCCAAATCTTGCAAAAAAAAAAGTTAATGCATTGGTCTTCTCCTGGAAATAACCAACAACTGGACATTCAGAGAATGGCTGTTGTAGATAAGCTACAGTGTGCCCACACTTGCTTGCTGTGAGTGTGGGTGGGTGCAGATGAAGCCTGTCCAGCTGTGTCAGGACTGCTGCAGCTCCAGATGGGCCAAAGACACCAAACTGCAGTGTTGTGCAGCCTTGTCCCACTGCCAGTGCCCAGGCAGCCCTTGCAGCTCGTGGCTCTCTGGCTCTGCATCAGTTTTACCATTTCCCTGGTTCTTCGACTGCCCTGAGATCAAGTCCAGCTTAGTGAGCTTCCTACAAGGATTTCACAGTCAGACAAGTAGGAAAGAATGGTGCTGAGAAGGTAGTCCTTGCTAAGGCGAGTGGAGCAGCCAGATGACAAGCCAATCTTAGATGCAGGTCATCCCTCTAGAGGCCACGTTGTGCTTTCCTTCTCTCTGTTCCCCACTCCCTTCACACTGTCTTTTGTCCCTCCTCAGGTCTCACCAAATTTCTCTGCCGTTGATGGAGTTTCTGTTGTCCAAAATCTTCCTCATTATGTAAATGCCTATTTTCAGTGCCAGAGGATGCATTTCATACCAGAACAGGCACGAGTGCACAGAGGACTATCTCACTCTCAATCCTACGTGGAAGTGCATGTTCAGGGGCTAAGATGTGCAGGGATTTCTGCAAAATCTCCCTCTTCCCCACAACAGTTCTTACTGGTTTCCATGTAACTTCTCTTGTGCTTCTGGCAGGATAAGGAACCAGTTACCTAGCATGAACTGTGAGCGAGGCAGGCAGGCTGCAGCAGTTTTTCTGTTTGATTTTTCTGAGAAGTTTTGTTTTTGGGAGCATTGCTTCATTAGTTCCTCTTCTGCTCCTGCCAGGGGGAGTGGAGAACTGTTGTATTTGCACATTAGAAAAAGCCTGTGAAAAATGGCTGTGTTCTTTCCATTCAGCTTTCTCTTTGAGAATTTTTGAGGATTTGTTGAACCCTTCTTCCATGGAATATAGTTTTCTCAAGGAAAATTTTACCATTGCCAAATGAGCCATTCCATGAAACAGATAAGAAAGATGTTGCTAGGCTGTGTTCTTCTCCTGCCCCTCTAGGCAGAAAGGGACTGAGATGTTAAAATACAAGTGAGACAGATGCATTATCCAGCTCCTTTCTGTGGTGGTCACCATGTTGGGGAAGGGAAGAACCATTTCTGGGTCCCTCTTTTTGGAAGGGACCAATTCTACCCATCTATTCTTTACAAAAACTGAGCTGGGAGAAAGAACCCCTTGCTCCCTCTTGTCTTGTTACATGCATGTAAGAGCAGAATCTGACATCAAAATTACCACTTAAACTCCATTATTTAAAGAAATATGCACTCCCATATTTATGTGATGGATGTTTTACTACTAGAGTACTTTAATAAGGTCTTACATGTAATGCTATATTTATCTGCAGTGCATTATTTAGACTCAAAGGGTGATATTCACCTAACCTGATGTAGATGTGTTCATCTTAGTTTGGACATGTGCAGCTTCTAGTACAGTCAGTGGCAGGCAACTGGTACTTTACAGGTGTCCAAAAACAAATGGGTAAGACAGGTGAGGTTAAGTGAACCCTAAAAGCCCCTGTTTCTTCCCATTAATCACAAAGGATGTTTTGGATGCCAGGCCTCAATGGGTCAAGTCTGCAGTAAGGTGAGTACCATCCCACACCTGACATGCTCTGCACAACTCCAGGAAAGAAAGGGCCCTGACGAACATGGGAAGAGAAGACTGAAGTTCAAGATATGAAAACTTTTGTTAGTTTGCTTTTATAGTTACTGTTTCATCTAACAGGTAACTTTAAGATCTGTTTTACTACAGCAATACTGAGATCAGTAGTCAAGTTTACAGAGTGGGAATTGCTAACTCTGGAAACTGTGACTAAAACAAGACTTGGAGCACAGGTTGGATGGGAGAAAGTCTAATGTGATGTTTGAGTCAGAAGGTACAGCAGATAATTGTATATATTAACATCATGCTCAGGAAGATGATGCTGCCCTAATATCTTGCACTGGGTGCAACTGTGTCCCAAGGTTGAGAAGCATGCTAAGAACTGCAGTAGCCCTAGAGGACCAGGAGAGAGCTCAGGCCTTTTTCATACCCATTAAATTGAGAAAGTCTGGAAGATCACAGCCCTGATAATGAAAACTCACTCACCATCTGTAAGTGCTTGTACAGGGAGCAAGGGCCTGCCAAATTGCCCTTCATCCTAGCAGAAGGGAAGGCCAGTGGTGGGTAGAGTATGGAGCTGAACAAATAGGTGGTGGTAAGAAGCAGGGGTTTCAGTGGGAGCTGGCTCCCGGTATGGCATGTCATGGTGATGCTGGTTTCTGCTTTGCTTCCAATTTTATAATCAGGATGGGGTGTTTCTCTAACCGAGCTGCTATAGTTCAAAGAGGGATTAATTCAGGAAGTTTGTGCTGTGCAGGAGGTCAATGTAGCTGATCATGACAGACTCTATGGGAAAAAAGACTGTGTTTCCATAAATCATGCTGTGGTTTTGTCCAAATGGTTTGGAAGCAGGCTCTTGTTTACTAATCTGTGAAGTCTTTAAGCAGAAATTTAAATTTTCTTTCTGGAAGCTCTTTAAAATTGATTCCCACAGTAAGCCCAGCTTCAGGAAATCCAGGACAATGCCAGTTAATTAATTAAGGCGATTAACAAGTAAACTGGTTCTTCCTTTCACTGTGGGCGAGCATTTGGCATTTTAGCAAACTTTGCCTCATAATAATAGTAATACTTCTTGGGGCTGTCACACTGTCCTCCCCCACCTCCACCCTTTCCCAATTATAATTCTCTTCTTTTGATCTTGAAAATGTTTTTTTATTATTTTTTTTTTAAATCTAAAATATGCTGCTTGGAGATGACATTTTATGAAATGTTCGTTTTAATTATACAGGGATGGTTATCACTGCAGGGATGCTGGCACTGGTTTTCAATGCAAAATCTTTCTTTTCTGCTGATTATATCTAGGAAGGCTCTCTGAGCCTTAGGCACCTGCAAATTGTAATGCATTATTGTTAGCTACTGTGAGCAGCAGGGAACAGAAATTAAAGCAGAAGTGGGAGGGTAATGGTGGTGGCACCTAAATCAGCAGCTCGTGAGGACAGCAGGGAGCTGCCATGCAGGTGTGCTGCTCCTGGCCCGAAAGTGGAGACTGGGGCTGTGGCCATACCCTATGTACATATTGAGAGGCCAGGATGGTGGTGGTGCCCACCCAGGGAAGCCAGCACTACATGTCCTTCCTCCTTTGTTGTGATTGAGGAAGGGAGTCATGAAGATTTTCCAGCTTGAAGAGCATGGACACCAGCCAGTGGACTAACTGCCAGAGCCTATGCTTGTTGGTGGCATGGGTCTTGTTGACTGGCCAAGCCTTCAACCTGGAGTCTACCAAAGCCTCAGGGTATAGGATTGGGTCCCTGCATGGCTGTGGTGCATGTCTCTGCTCCCCCAGACCTGTGTGAGCATGTCAGGGCTCCATCCTCTGTTTGGTGCTGGCACCAACCATGTTGATATGCCCTGGCAGAGATTTACCTTAATCAGGCTAATAGAGGCCAGGAGCCAAGGGCTGATGCTGGCTTAATGGAGTTACTCTCTCAGGTCTAGCAACAGATGTTCCCTGTTCAAAAGATCCACACATGACAGTGACATTTACTTTGGGGCAGGCTGCTCGCACCTGCATATCTAATACTTCTTGAGGGTTTTATCCCTCTCAGTGGGACTGCCAGAACAGTGAAGTGCTCCTTGATGCAGGTAGGGGTGGTGCAATCTAAGGACACGGTAATAACACTCCTCAGCTTCAGAGCTTTTATGAGGAGAAATGAAAAACCTGTTACAACAAAAGAGGCTTAAGCTGTTTTTAACAAACCATGGCTGCAGGCAGATGTCTGGTGAGACCTGCCCTGGGGCATGGTTTGGTAGCTGCAGCTTTCACCCATTTCACCCATTGTGGTGGATGCAGGGCATGAACCATGGTCACTTCTTGGTATGGCTTTCCCACAGTGCTGTTGCAGCTTTGAGAGATTCCCCACGTCTTCCAATGAACTTCCGTGGCATCATTCCTTGGGTTTGGATTTGTCCCAGGGTACCTACATGAGCATTTCTGCTGTTATGCCTGCCTGTAAGGGCTGCCTAAGGAATCCCATGGCCATAAGTTGTTCTTGTCACTTGTAGTGCAATATGGTCTCACATTGAACTAAGACTTGACCTTTATGCTGAACAAACATGTGACTCATGACAGGTCCTCCCCTAAGGACCTTACATTAGTTTCCTCTTCAGATTATTAAAATTGCTAGTTTGCTGCTTAGGTGAAGATAGAGCTGAGTAAATCATGGATATTTTGAATCAGTAGTAAAACTGAAAAATTGGCTAGGTGGAATGAGCAGTCATAGTTTAATGGCCACTGTATTCTGAAAAAGTACTTAGTTTAGTTATCTGTTCTTAAATTTTTAAAACTGTCACATCTTCTAAAAAACCAACTCAAATTTAATTTCAAAATGGCATTTTAAAAATTAATGGTGTTGACAGTTTATTTCCTTTTGGGGGCTAGAGGAAAGGGAAGGGAGTGACAGAAACCACTCATTACAAGTCATTTTGGTTCTTTCATTTCTGCTTTTCAAGAAATTTCACTTTCAGAAAAATTAATAGTTCTCCACTGAAATAATCACATAAAATGAGGCTTGTCTGTCTAATGCCACCCAGCTGTTCTACCACCATGGAAAAGAAATAATGAATTTCATTCCTAAATGCAAAAGTAAATGTGAGAGCTGGGTGTAAGCCACTGCTGCATCAGGCAACATGAGCAAGCTTAGCTATTAACTGAGCTAAAATTCCACTAAAAAAAAAGTGATCATTAGAAGATTAGTTGAGACTTTTCTATTATTAATGAAAGCTAGTTCCAAGTGTTAAAAGACTCCAAACATCTTTAAAAGACTAAGGGTGTATCACTTGGAGAAGACAGCTGAGAAGTTAAAAGATCAACTCTAAAACCTCTTTGTCTTAACACAAAAGCACACTATAAAGAAACAAAAAACCTCTCAGTTTCTTGTGTAGTGGGATGTTTTGCCTAATCTGAAACATTCAAAAGTGAGAGGGAGAGTGGGTAGTGAGGGAGTTCATGCGGAGCTGCAGGAGCTGGATGTGGAGAAGCAGGAGGCAAGGAGCTCACAGGGCCTGGAGGGCTGGTAGCCACCCCTGGGCAGAGCGTGGCGTGTGCCATGGCCCAGAGCCACCCTGGCTCCCACCCAGCCAACCCCAGCTGGCTCCCGTGGTCTTGCCCTCAGCATGGCTGCACCCAGCAGGCTGCCAGAAGAAACAGGTTTGTGAAAAGGTCCAGTACGGGAGAGCACAGCTCTCTGGGTCTGAGTGGCAATGGCAGCAGGGAGGATGCTCTGGCTGAGCAGGGGGTTACAGGGTCCTTTTATGCCCTCAGGGCAGCATGAGGGGCTCGTGTGGGAAGAAAAGCTGTTGCAGTTCAGGGCCTCATGCCAAAGCTCACTGGAGTTGGTGGGAGCCTGCAGAAGAAGAGCATGGCTGCCCAACAGCCCTGTCCTCATGCAGCATGCCCTTTCCTGCAGCTCCACAGCTCATATGCTTCTGTTTTGTTATAAAATCAAAAAGAACTATTAGCTATCTACATGGAAACCTAATTAACCTATTGCAGCACAAATCCTGGCTTTGCTGTTAATCTCAATCAAGGAGTCCTTCTGTCCTGGTTTGTCCCAGAGCTTAACTCAGGGAGCAGCATGAGCTGGAAGTGTTCAGCACCTTTGAAAAAGAGACCACATGTGGGTAGCCTGCATTAAAGGACGCTGGAAAATAATCCCCTGGCACATTAGTTCATGGATGTGTATGTTGGCAGAGATCAAGTCAGTGATTCATGCTGAGCATCTGAGGTCACAACAAAACCCAAATTCTGTAACATAATGCTGGCTTTTTTAAATCCATATTTATTTCCTACTGTCAGCCGCTTTCGTAGGTATTGATCTGATCAACATGAGTAACTTTTTGACAAACAGACTTCTTTAAAATGCCTTAAAAGCTTCATTATTAGGATAATGGAACCAAAGTTAAAAACAAATCAAACAATGCATGTGTAAAAGGTTTCCCCCAGACAGCTTGAAAATAAATTGAAAACAAATTCAATTAAAATAACAATCAACCTTTTTGTTCCTTCAGTGGTATGATTTCTCTGAGGCAGGTATACAATGATAAGAGATTTCTTTGAAATGCTCAGGATAGCACACCCATAGGCAGAGCAATGACAGATCAAAGCAGTATTTTTGCTAAGAAAAAGCCTGCTACTATTAAGTTTCCACTTTAAGGTCTGAAATGTTTCCTTTTTTTTTTCTTTTTTCCCAATCCCAGATGCTTTTGCATCCGTTACTGTTCTTTCCCTGTGTCTTTTACATCACTAAGCCAGGCCCTAGATCTTGACCCAAAGGAAATACCTTACTAAAATTTCTTTTTTTACATGTAGTTTTGTTTTCTCCCTGTTCTATATAACCAGTGGTTTTCTATTTCTCAGCTTACTGTGATACCTTTCTGCCTGAAATTTCTTTATGCTGTTAACCTCTTAGGCTCCAGCTGGAATGGAAACAGGGCCATGCTTGGAGCAGCACAGGGAAGTGAAGTGGTCAGAGCCTGGTCTGCACAAGAGGGGCTTCCTACCTGGCTGATGAGTAATGTGGCAGCATCACTGGGTCACTGGAGCCAAGCTGCCAGCTCCCTCCATGTTCCCCTTGGGGATGTTTTGCTGTTACAATTAGAACTGCTGTTGAGGATTTGCTTTGCTGCTATTTGGCGTTGCACTGGCAGCCTCACATCTGCAGCATTCTGTGCAAAGGTAGAAGTGATGAAGGCAGTTACTGATGAGCTGTTGTTTGCAAATGATTGTGCTGTGTTGGCTCATAGCAGTGAGGACATCCAGTCACTTACCGAGTGTTTTGTGGATGCTACAAAGCACCTTGGCCTTGTAGCCACTCTGAAAAAGACATATTTTCTGTTTTAACTGAGATCTAGCACTGCAAGAACCATCCTTGTATTATCCATTGATTAGGTGCCTCTCCGGGTTGCCTGTGCTCTTGTGAAACAGGAGCCCCTCAGCTGGGCTGGTGATGCTTGGGGTAAATTACAGCCCTCTCCACTGAGAGCTCATGATGTTGTCTGCAGCAGAAACGTGCTGGTTTTATTCACACTTCTTGTTGCAAATTTGCTTGATGGCTGCTCTTCTCTGCCCAAGTACCTTTTAGTCTTGAAGAAGCTGATGGACTTTCTGTTTTGAAGATCTACTAAAATGAGGTGTGAAATACTCCCCTGTCATCTAGCGCGTGTTGGGACATCATGTTCCCAAAGTCTGTAACTGGAATTGGTTTGGCTTGGTACTCTGCATGAGGGGGCTACTCAGTTTTGTCAGTGCACTGGTGGGCAGGTATGGACCTATTACACTCTTAACAGAAGCAAACAGAGGATTAGAGGAGGTTAGGGCCCCGTCTTCATCTTGTTCCTGCAGAGTAATAGCACAGTCCATGGCCAGGGAGGTGCTATTTAGAACGGTTTCAGGTGTGAAGGCAGAGCTCTGGTAGCTTCATGAGAGCCAGACAAGGAGCTGGCATCACAGCACTAATTTCAGCATGCTTTTCTGTTCCCTTGAGCAATGGTGTTTCACCTGGTAGTTTTATGTAATGGGTTTGGAGCTGCTACTTTGATTTGAGACGATGGTGTTGTGTAAGTGTGGTTCTGGTCAAAAGAAGAGTTTGTCTTGTTCTGAATGCAAAGTGTATTCCTTGTTATTCCAGGCACTGTAACTTCCACAATCACAGATTGTCTTTTGAGTCATCAGAATTGATTTTCATGCCCCTCTAATTACTGCCATGTCTGTTCCTTGGAAACCATGGGCAGTAAATGCATAGTTTGTGGGAACTGAGCTAGTACAGTTTATTCTGAGGTGAGTTAATATCTTGAAGGACAGTTGATGTTAAATAGCTGAAGAGGTCCTGCAAGGTTTCTTGCTGCTTTGGAAAATAATATACTCACAGTTACCATTCTGCAGTTTTTCTATTTGCTTTTCTCCTCACTGCATTATCCAGTCAAACTGCAAATCAGCTGGCATCATTTGCATTTTATATAAGCTCTGAGTTTTACTGGATTTACTAAAGACTCTCAGTAAAATGGTATTTTTAAGATAATTTTGGAAGATGTTTCCTTTCTGTCAACTACTGGCCTACCAAAATAAAAATAAGAATTTGGGCTGGTGGCAGATTTAGAGCAGTGCTTGAATATAGAAGAAGCAGAGCCAGAAAATGCACTGGCAGGGGTAAAAGAGGTCAGTGTGATACGTGATTCTGTAAAAGCAGCCACATCTGTGGGATATTTAAGCTGGGTGTACCAGTTTACCAGAGCAAGTCTTGGTAATAAGATTTAGGAATTAAACTGGTTTTACTGGGTAAGAATCCAATGGGGATATTGTATGGGTTAGATGGGTGGTGTTAACATCTACTTCACAGCAGCAAGGCAAAAGGAAACAAGGCAGTTCTTGGGTTTATTTATCTTTCAAACAAATGTGATTTTAGTAGAACTTTATTTATGAGTGTTTCTGTAACACTGTGCTACTTTCAGCATTTACCAGGCCTTGCTTTTTGAACATGCAGGACATGGGTTTATACAAAATCAGTGACAGCTACAGATTTTAAGTACCTGTGACTAAGAGGTAAACCAAAGCAAACTGGCTCTTAACAAGCTCTTCTCACTGGATAACCCAAACCTTTGGACAAGTTTAAAAGGTGAACCTCAATCTAAATTTTACAGATAACCTTTACTTTTTCAAGTGGCTGAACCAGTGTTCCAGGTCCTACAAGCGCTGGCTCTGAGTGTTGCAGCTTGACCCTATCTATGATGATATAAAAGAATCAGTTTATCTGTCCACAGAGTGTAGTCATTCCTAGGTGGAATGGCTGGAAGCTCTTTTTAGCTGCATAAAACACAATTTTAAGTAGGAGAGCAAATGATTTTATAGCCTACTCTGAAAATAATTAACAGGGTGCAAATACTGGTTTCTGTGCTCTCTGAAGTAAACAAAATAAGAATTTATGCTATTGACCTTGTTAAATAACTAACATTTTTCCTTCTCTGCAATATTTTTTACTTTCTCCCACAGTCCAAACCCTCCTGAGCCTGAGGCCACATGCTACACTGAAATGTTTAATCTAGCATTTGAATAAGCTGAATAAATCCAGCCATACTGCTAAACATATGGTAAGTAATAGCATCATTAACAATAGCACAGTGCACATTTGACAACTGAAGGGATTTGGCTGCCTTGTGCCAGGGGAGTGACAGCAGAGAAGCAGTCCTGGCTGCTCCTGCCAGGCTGTCCTGTCTTTCACTCTCCCTCCGCCCCCGTCTTGACCTTCTTGAAAATTTGAAAGGCTGCCCATCTTCCTACCTGTGACTTGGGCTCTTATCTTATGCTGTCAGCTCTGGGGCTACCTAACACTCTCTGAGACACTCTGCTTCACCTTTAAATGCTGCTGTTTATTCTGCTTGGGGTGACTGCACAGAGCCTAGAGAGGAACTAATGACTTGGCATCTGGTTAGGGCAATCACCCTGAGGTGTGCCTTTGTCCTAAGTGTGTCCTTCCATGGCTGAGCACTTCTGGTGATATTTAAAGCTGGCTGTGGGACACACTGGGTATGCCTACAATGTCCCAGCTATTGCAGCATGGTCAGGAGCATGCACAGAGAGCTGGCACATAGTGCCTTCACTTCTCTGAAACTGAGAGATCAGCAGACTGGGGCACGTGGCGGTAGTTGGTGGAGTGATGTATGTTAATTTTGAACTTGTTCAGAGGAAAGTGCATCACTGTGTTTCTGTACCCTCCCCTCCCTGACCTATCCTGAAGATACAGGGACTGTTGTTGCAGTCCAGCGCCAGAGGACATGCACAAGATCCTGCCCCTCCTCTGCCAGAAGTGCCCCTAGTGCCACACTGCTACAGGATGCAGCCATGCTCAAGGGTCCTTGGGGTGCCTTGGCCCCCAGCACCTCATTCCTCAGCTGCCAGCATGGGTTGGCAGCAACTGTTTGGTTGGCTTCTTGCTGCTCCTGCTGCAGTTGCTGGCAACACCTCATAACCTCAGTCCTTTGCCTTCCCTGCTGCTCTTTCCTGCCCTGCTCCATATTTGCTTCCCCTCCAAGTTGTCCTTGACTTGCTGTTTCTCCTTTCCTCCTCTCTTCCTACAGGATTTGAAATCAATAAACCCAATAAAAGCAAGCCCAACACCTGCCCATCATAGAGCTGGAAATACCAGGAGTTCTCCTAGAAAGACCAGACCTTTGCCTTCTGCACCTCCGAGGGCAGCGAACACAAGCAAATGTCACTCCCTGTCACCCTGGGGCCCTGGCAGCAGGATGCCTCATGCACTCTGGTTTGTTTCAGAAACAGATTTATTTTGCACCTCTGTGTTATTGCTGGTGTGATGCCTCATGAAAACACCCGCAGCCAAATGAAACTTTTCCCATTTGATAGCCAGCTTTGCAAATTCTTTTAGACTCTTACCTACGGAAACAGCAGATGGCTTCTGACCAAAAAGTCACTCCATCAATATAATGCTTAATGCTAGAGGATAAATATTAAGACTGCTTCTTTACTATGCATCCTGGATACATAAAAACAGTTCACTTCATCATCTCTGAGCTCCCTTCACTTGCCACCTGTTATTCTCCTCCTGTGGATCAGTGAGCTCCCAGATTATCTGTTTCTGCAGCAGTGTGATGGGCAGTGCCCACGCTGCTCACCCACAGCCTGAGCTGGGTGAAGGAGAGCAGCAGAGGCTTCTGCAAGTGCTTCCTGCTGCAAGAGGGTCTCCCCAACAATTTTCATATCCCAAACTTTGGGCTTTAAAACTGAATGTTACAGGTAGGTCACCAGGTTACACTGTCCCTTCATTTAGATATTGTTCTCAACCTCTGCTAGCTGCTGGGTTAATAAAAACACCTCCATAAACAAGTTTTGTTTGTTTCTTTATTTTCAGCAGGAACATTTTTTACATAAATGAGTATTTCCCTGCAGCATTTGCAATCCACATGTTAACCACTTCATGTTGATGGGAGAGGATCCCAAAGTGAATTGACTATGAGGTGATGATACGTTAAAAAGTATAAACAATGCCAGGAATTCAGTTCCTATATTTTGCACTGGTTGAGCTCTTAAAAATGAAGGAAGAGAATAAAACACAATAAAAGAGGAGTTAAATGCAAATTTAGGTGGGGTTTTTTTGATTGTTTGTGGGTTTTGTTTTTGGTTTTTTTTTTTTACTTCAATCATTGAATATTCTTTGAATAATGATCAGGAAGTGGACTTTTTTAAAGTAAGTGATTTTAAACAAATTGTTTCAATCCATGTTACATTGCTGGAGAAAGACACCGCATTATTCATCTAACTCACACTTGTTTTCAAAGGAGTATGAGTGTGTAGAGGATCAGCAGAGATACTGCTGGCCTGTGTTGGAAAGACCAAGTGCTTGAAGATACATTTGGCAGCACCTCAGGGCTGCTGTGGCTATGCAGTCTGCCATGTATATATGTATGACAAGCTGGAAAAGAGACCAGGTAGTTGAAGAGAGTCACTAGTAATAGCTGAGAACTGTCGGTGCAGTGGGCTGAAAATAAGAAAAAGATTTATTTGCAGACAAGCAACAATGCTTTGATGGTGGGAAAAGGGGCTGTTGCAGCGGGGGTGTGATTTTCAGCAAGTGAAGGAGCCTGAAATGCCTTAAGGTACCTCGGGAGCGGCAGCATCGGTGTGTGTCCTTGCAGGGAGCATCGAGTAGGAGTCCTGACGGTGTGTGGAAGGGATGTTTGTGTGTGCAGTCGCTTCTATTCGTTTGCATCCCTGCGCTTGCCGCAAGGACCGCGCGTGTTTTCGGCAGACACCCGATGTGTGCTCCTGCCTTCTGCCTTTGCCTCCGGCTGACGGGACAAGATTTAGTGCCCTAGTGCCAGGCGTCAATATGCCTCGAATTTATGGCTCGCACTGAACATGCCTCCAGCCCTCGCCCTTTCCCTGTCCCTGGTGCGGGAGCCCAGCAGATGGAGCAGTGTTCCTGCTCAAGAGGGCTGCAGCGGCGGGGGGAAGCTTCTCCTGGCGCTGGGAGCGGGGCCGGATCCAGAGCTGCGCTGTGAAAGCCAATAGAGTTAAGCCGATCGGCCCCCTGAGCATCTATAAAATACAGAATAAAAGGTTGGGTATAAAAAAAAAAAAATAAAAATGCAAAATTCTCATTTTCGCGGACGGGGTGTTTTGTATTTGTAATATATATGTAAGATTAACTGAACAGTTTATATAGAAATATATCAGCTTTTCAAAACTTTATAGGTTTTACAGTAGATTGTTTTTATCTGAGCTCTAATATACAGTTAAAACTCAGATAAGGGCATAAGAGAATAATCCTTTTGATCACATTGTTATTTTATGATAACAATATACTTTATTATTTTTAATAAAACACTCGTAGCTTCTCTTACCAGTGTTCCCACAGCAGCAGCCATGAGTGGTGGCACAAACAAGAACAGAGAAACCCACTCTATCTCTTTTTTTTCTTTTTCTTAATAAATAATTGAAAGAGAAAACTAGAAAAATATGGTGTAGGATCCAAACAATAAACAAAAACCAGGGTCAGAAAGCAGGGCACATGCTTTCTTCTCCTTTAAACCTAACTACCCGTATTTTTTTTCTTGCTGTGACAGAGAAATGTACTCAACTCTTTTTGCAGTGAATTGTATCTTGGAAAAACATTTTTATATATGGCAGGGCTGAGCGGAGTAACATGTTTAATGGCACATTTTTGTCTAGGTTATAGCAGTGGAGCTGAGACAGCTCTGCTGCTGTGTGAAGCACAGCCCTGCTCCAAGGTACACACCCATGGCTCTGCCTGCCCTCGACTACCTGCTGCTCACCTGGAAGACTTACCCTGCACCCAGGTAAGTCTGGAATAAAAGAGGTCAGCATCTGGCCCCTGCAAGCTAATGGGAATTTAGCTTTTCCCAAGTTTTCTTGTCTCTCTCTTGACTTCACTGATGGGACAATGACATCATTTTCCAGCTGTTTCAGGACATTGTGCCTTGCTGCTGTCTGTGCATCTCTGCTTACTTCCCAAACTTCCTCGATCCAGTATATGAACTTTGGACATAATCTAATTTTCCCCTCTGAGACTGCACTGCTGTGTCCTCCCTCTACAGCATCCTGCTGTCTCTTTCTGTGTCCAAGATGCCCGGGTCTTCAAGCAGAACACTGCATTTCAAAAGCATTAGGAGTTTTTAATTGCAAAGCAGACCTAACAGGAACGTAAATAGCTTCCTCTCAATAGATGGATTTTATGTTAGCAAGGCATGTCTGTTTGACAGTTGTTCCTGCCAGGCTTCCCTCCATTTCAAGAGGGCTAAATCTGGCTTCAGTTCAACCATCCTACCTGCTTGCACAAGGTAAGCAGTAGAAGTGAGCTTTGGGTTGCTGTGTTAACCATCCTGTCTGTATTTCATTCAGCAGGTGTCTATATTCCTAGTTTTGTGCCTGTAGCAGCAAAAACAGGAGACACTATCACATCATTTTAGCTCTATTTAAAACTAATGGGAACTGCTATGAAGTCTTAGCTAACAAACATTTAAATTCAGCTAGACTCCCTTAACCAAACATAACAAAAGCTGAGAAGGGATTAGTTTGCTTCCTGTGAGCACATCAAGGGGCAAAAACACAAGCAGGGAAGAGCTGTTTCAGCTGAGGATAATGTTAGCAGGAGAACAAAGGGGGCTAGATTTGTCATTTAGGATACTGGAAGCTTCCTCGTGTCTGATCAGGGCAATTCTGGGAAAAGGGCTCAGTAGGAGCAGTCAGGCAAAAAAAACCCAACAAACAGAGCTGGCTTTTCAATGGAGCACCCTTAGGATGTGAAAGGGATTACAGGGGTGAGTCCTGCAGGAGCCTGGACTCATTGCCCAGGGAGCTCTTCTCAGTCTGCTGCTACTTATTCCTGTATTAAAACCATTTAATGCTCTAGCTGGAATTACTCTGAGGTATGGAAAGAAGTGTTTCTTATGGCTGAATTGCTAGGTAAGACCTACCATTCAGCTGGGAGGAGTAACCAGCAACTCCCAGGCTCTCTGCCTGTCTGCTGTTTCATAGCTCTTAGCACCTAGGTCAAGCTCATGCCTTTGCTGCATCTGGCTCAACCCACTCCCTGCTCTGAACCCTTTTTTTTTTTTTTCTTTCCATCAGTTCTGTGTCCTGACTTTGAAATCCTCTCCCTACTCTGTCCTAACCTCTCTCTGGAAACCTTACTCCATGACTTTCACCTTCCCCAGCCCTTTAGCCTCAGATGCACCCCCACCTGCTATTCATCTTTCCAGGGAGCAATGATCTGTATCCATCATCTTTAGGTATCTCATTTGGACCCAGTGCTCCATTCTTCACTACCTGCTTTTCCCTTGAAGTCTCAACTGAGTCTGAACACATGCCAACACCTGGAATGGATAGAATTGCCTTCCTCCTCCTGTGCTCCAGCCTCTGCATCTGCTTTCTCAGTGCTAGGAAGTCTTACATGTGCTCTCAGTAGGATTTTGCAGAGGCTAGAGCCAAATTTCCAAGTGTGGCTGGTGGACTGTAACATTTTAACATGGTGGACATTTGGGTCAGCGTTGATGACACCCGCTGGGACTGCTTTTGTGCCTTGCTGAGTAGAGATGTCACACTCAATTTTATTATTAAGTACTCTGGTTGAAGTTGGGTGCAGGGAAGAAGCTTAAATTAGTGTAACGCTGGGTGTGATGGATGTGTTTTCTGGGAGAGGTGATCCAATTAGAGTATGGGTTGTTTCCATGAGGATCTGTCTTGGATGTTTTATCAGCTTTGTCAACAGCTGGAAGCCATGGGAGCAGATGAGGCTTTGTTCAGAAGCAGTTGTCTGTAGTCTGCTGCTGGGTTGGAGTTTGGTTCTTAGATGAAAGGGACACTTCTTATTGATTTCCCATGACTCGTGCCATGCATGGCTCACTGCAGACATGGCTGTTGTGTCTGTGAGAGCCTGTGGGTCTGCAGTACCCTGGGACAGATCCTCACCAGCTCATGAAGCAGTGGTGCCACTAGCCAGGGCAAACAGGGGCTGTTAAGCTGTAAATCAGGGACTACAGCAATTCTGCATGCACTGCAGCAATGTATTCCAGCTTTGTACTGCTAGAATGGAGGTCCAATCTATCTGATCCATCCGCTGTCAAATTAATGTCCAAAGCTGGCTTTTGGATTCAGGTCTTTCACAAGGAGCAGCCTGAGTGACAGCTAGGGGAAAGAATAGAGAGATGTGAATTTCCTGCACTATAACTCTTGAAGACTAAAATAGTTGGTATTCATAGTTCAGCTCAGCTTTGGCACGGCGCTCTGAAATCATGTTACACAAAGGAGAAACCATGTGTGCTCAGATACACTAGATCTTCCTTTATTGTTATTGTACTAACTCTTCATTTCTAAGTAGCTACACGCCAGATGCGTGCCATCTCCCATCCCGCCTTACAACAGAATTTTAAATTATGAAAACACTTTTTGTCTGAACTTTGGCAAAGGGGCATCTAAAGCTCTGTGAGCATTGTGAGTCTCCCAGAGATGTAGTCTATAAACTTCTGGTGCCTTGCAAGTACCACAAGATAATATTTTACTTGATTATGAAATTTGTGCACTTCCCATTAGTAGTACTAATACCTCAGAGGAACAAAAGAACATTTTTAGAATTTCATTTACATAATGGCTGAAGTGGGAATTTGTTCCATGTTGAATAGGTACCCTGGGGGTCCTTTGATTTGCTGTAGATCTCTGTAAGCATGGAAATAGCACAGGAGTTAGTAGGACCAATGGAGCTTGGGTACTTTCTGGCTTGTCAGTGTCTTGCTACTCAAACCCCATTAACTTGCCACCCACAGCTCAGGGGCTGTCCTGCATTTCCTTGTAGTGATGCTGATTAGCCAACCATTAAGCACAGTGAAAAACCCACCAATTCAAGGCAAGTTTAGAGGAAGGCTGAGGACAACACTGCATTTGGGAGAAGAGTGCTGTGAGCCCTGGTGCCTCCTGCCTGGGGGCGAGGGGAGAGGGGAGTCTGGGTGGGTGTCATGGCACAGGTTCCCACTGTTCTCTCTGTTGTGCATGACCACCCTGAAGGGTCCTGAGCCAATGACTTGGGTGAGAAATGAGCAGGTGAAAATAAGTGGTCCCTGACCCTGTCTTAGAGGAGATGCTGAGGACCAGGGAACTGGAGGGAGTTTCTCCCAACATGCAAGGCAACACAGCAAGTGAGTGAGCCCTGGAGCCAGAAGCTGTTTAGCACAGCATCTGTCAGTGTAAGATCCCAGGACGTTGATGCTTATGGCTGGGGCACTTTCCTCAGCTAACACATACCCCCTGAGCTTGTCCAGAGCTTTTGTTGGAAGTATGAATGTCAAAACACTCTCTTCTATTGTTTGGTGCAATAAGCTAATCTCAAAACTATCCTTGTCCTACAATGACAGCTATTTCCAATATGGAAACACTGGGCCCAATTTGCTAATCCTGGTGCAAAAAAAAAAAAGTCTCAAATTTATTCAGAACTTCTGCTCCATCAAGGAATGCAGTATCTGACTCATTATCTTTTCATAGTTCACTTATGGTTTGACACTTGCAAGCCCAGAAAAGGGAAAACGTGTCATGGTGACATACAGGGAAAGTAATGAAAATAAGTAGATACATACATTTAAAGAGAATTAGTTAAACTACATTTAACCTAAGTATGAACAATAATTCTGAATTAGTGAAGTCTTCATTTGCTATAATTTACTTTGAAAGTGGATTAAGGTAAATTGAATTAAGGCCTCTTTAATTCTAAATAGAAGCATCTTACATAGTGATGCAATTAAACAAATCTGTTCTGAAAGTTAATTTGAATAATGTACCCAGACCTGTGAAAAGGGCTATGGGGCAGTGCCTCAGTTTGAAGAATCATGTTTGTTTCTCAAGATGGGCACTGGGAAGTGTTAGCTCATTTCAGAAATCCATGAAAATGTCATTGGAAGAGCTTCCCCCTGTCCTGAGCCATGTAGGAGCTCTCAGACACTGTGAAACCTTTCCAAGCAGCTTGTACTCCTCAAGCTGTAGGTCCCTTGATGCAGCTTTCTGTGCTGCTTGGCTCAGTGCTCCTTTGCTTGGTAAGGAGCAATACAGCAGTGAGTGTTCCTTCGTGGGACTGTAACTTGAAAAGCAGACAGAAACTCAGACGAATGTTAACAGGAGTAATTTCAAAAATTTTTAATGAACAAAAATGTAAGGTGATCATCGTTTAGCCTCTCTGGCCCGAGAGCAGTTCCAGAAGCAGAGTAAACATTTGCTTTTTTAGCTGCAACTTTCTTCATATTCAAGCCCAAGGAAGAACATACAGGTGCAGTGTCTATACTGCAGTAGACTGATATATTGTTTTGTTTCTCCCTCAAAGACTACACTTGTCTTAATTTCCTCTCAATTACACTCAGGCATTAACTAATACTGACTAACTACAGCCCAAAATAATTATTGCTATCTGTTCCCTTTGTAAATATAACTCCAGCACTGAGCTAGAAGAGTAATGGCATATTTACAGAAGGCAGCTAATTAAATTGAGCTTCAATTGCTTTCAGTTTGCCAGAAGGAGCCATTTTCACAGCAAAAGATGTGTGCAAGCCTGCATGCTTACCAGGAACAACTCGGTATAACATAATTCAGAGTTCCCAAGACAAAAATTCAGTTCAAGACAAATTTACACTGGCAATAAAAATCTCATTAAGGAAGATATGAAGATCTCTCTACTACACCAAGACAGTTAAAAGAGGTTATCATTTTTTCAGTTTATTTAAGGAACAGTATATATTTCATTGTTCCAGAGAAGCTGTAATTGCAACTGTCTTTCAAACACAGCTTGCAGTAATGCATTTGTCTTCTGACTGTAACTTCTGAACCAGCCTGTTGATGCATCTTCATTAGGACAGGAGAAGACACTGGAGTTTCAAAGTTCTTAAACACTTACTTAAGTTTTTCTGTTTTTCCAATCCTGGCTCCCGCAGTTTGGAGACTCTTTCTCCCCTCCCCCATTATTCAGCCACCTGCAAAGATTTCCTGTAGTCACAATTTGTCTCCAAATGTTTGCACCCACTTTTGTTCCTTTGAGATGTTTAGCTTAAACCATTCAGGATAATTACAGAGCAGCAGTCCTTTGACAAATCAAAGTTTGAAAGAACCATTCTTGTTGAAGCCTGTTGTTACCAGTCCCCAGGGCCTTTTCTGTTTTGCAAAAACAAAAACAAGGGGATTGTTTCCGAGTTGTTTTTTCCTCCACAACAAAGAACGTGTGTTTCTTGTCCCAGTGTTCAGATGGAGAAGCCTGGTGCACTGATTGTTATTTACAGTCTTCCTTGCAATAGTTCACTGAGTTGCTGGATGGAAAACTGATTTTCTTCTTCTGTCTGCATATCATTCCTGAATTTGTTTTTATCTGTTGGAAGTAACAATTTGGCAGACACCATCGTTTTCCCATGTTAAATTAATTCCTTAATTTTGTGGTAAATGAGAATAATGGGGCTTAATTTTGCTATTTATGTAAAATTGATGGGTAATTCTGGAGATCGCAGGGGATTTGGCTTTACAAACCAAAATTAAGTGACCTCTCCATGAGGATGACTTGGCATGTCTCCTTCACTCGTTGTGTGAAAGTGAAGATGGCACAGAAGCAGATACTGTTAAGCTACATTTAGGTTACAGGAAGGCAACACGTGGAAATCCATCATTTAAAAATATGTTACATGAAGGGAAACTAGTGAAACACAACAAGCTATACAAAGACTGTTCCTACCAGTGCCTCTTCTGCTACAATGCCATTTTATTTAATAGAAGACATGTCACTGTGCTGCCTCACAGGGCAGAGGAGCAGGGGGGAATGGGAGAAAAGGATTGTAAGGAGTGTCTGAGCTTGAAGCTGGGGCTGAGGATACCTGGCTTCAGTTTCTGTTTCTGCTGCAGGAGGCTTCTGTGCACTTTAGCAAGTTCCACGTTGTTTTCTCCTGCTGTACCATTTGGTTTATAAGACTTCTGGTCTACTTTGGCTAGTTTGAAAGCCAGTGCTCTGTGCAAGGATTTATCATGGAAATGGCATAACAGAGGCAGGTCTGGCACTTGTTGGGGACCTCTGTGTGCAACTGAAACAGAGATGGTGAATAATACCACAAGATGCGCACCAGCATCGTGGTTGCATCTAGTGCTCCAAGACCTGGTGGGACAGAGGTGCTGTATGTAGGTGAGGTCTCCCTGTTCCAGCTCTACTGGTGAGTTGCCTTTGAAGAAATCTAGATTTCAGTTTGCACATTGAGCAAACATGAGCTGAACTGCACCTTCCTCTCAGAGTGGCTTTGCTGGCACTGTGACTTTGCAGTGCTGCCTTGGCCTCCATTGGCTGATGCTGGTACAAGTCCAGTGCTGATGCCAACCCCTCCCCTCCACCCCTGCCATTTGGGTCAGTTGGTCCAAGGCTCTGGGATGACACACAATGGGCTGTATCCAGCAAGAGAGAAGAGCTTTTGTTAGCCTCTCTGTCAGAAGCACCATGTGTATTTGCAGGGAGTGGGACAAACTGCAGGGGCGCCTTTGAATTTATCCTCAAAATCTAATTTCAAAGGCAACGCTTGCAAATTTCCAACTGTCTTTTAGTCTTAATGTTGAAAGCCCCTTGCATTCCCCCAGTGGCAATAGTCAGCAGCCCTTGAAATTATTTCCAGCATGTGTTTTAAGTTTCAAAAGAAGGAAGCATGGGAAAAAAAACCAATCTAGATTCTCCTCAGTGATGCTGCATCAATACTTGGCTGATCTGTATGATGCTAAGCACAGCGGAGCAGAGCTGAGCTACCAGTTGCTAACTAACAAGAGGATTAGCTATGCCTGCAGATGGGCTGGCATAACTCAAGTGAGAGGGCAAATGTGTAGAGAAGTCAAACCTGGACTCTGGGTGAAGGTGGTACAGCTTTTCCTTCAAAGAGCATCCGCTGCACAAATGGTGGGCAGGGAGGCAAAGGAAAAGCAGTTGTTTGGCTGGGGCTTGAAGGGCGTTTTGCAGTGAGCCTTGTCAGTGCAGCTTTGCTTAATGTTTCTTACTAATAATAATTGTTTTTCTATTCCTGGCCAGCCCAAGTACTCTGAGGTTTATATGTGATAATCAAATCCAATCAAAATACATTCACAAACTCTCAAGTAGGATCCATTTAACAAATAGTATCCTCCAAGGTGGGCTGGAGAACAGGGAAATCAAACATATTGACAGCAAAGAGTTTTCAAAGCCAAGAAATAACGTAGCAATGCCTTTTCCCACTGATCTGGGGAGAGGTAGGGATGAGAACCCAGCCTGTGGGTTTAGGGGGGGGGGGTCACCCTGTGAAACCTTCTCAGTACTGGGGTGATCCTGAATTTCTTGAGGTTCCTTTGAGGCTTCCTCATTGAATGAGGATGATTTGAAAAGAACGTGGCTGTTTCAGAGGGATCTTTGTCAATTGCTTTAATAGTCTGGAGAGCAAATTATTCAATGTCGCACTTAAATGTTTGCATTTAATAGTTGTTTGAAATCTGTTACAGTTGGAACTGAAAGTGTTGCCATGTTGCTGTAAAAGATGAACAAATTTTCCGTCATTTTAAATACAGAACAGAAATGTTTGCTGTTTATTTCTGCATTTTCTGCACGATGTTTGACAACTTTTCCATCCTCATCTATTATGAAATCTGCAACCTTGCTATGATTTAATGTCATGCTATTATAGTAAATTTCCATATTTTTATTATTCTACAAGTCACAGATTTTCCATCAATACCTTTAGGTTCAATTGTCTGCTCTTCCTTGTTGATGATTTATGCTCCTTGGGATCATAGCAATAATTTTTTTCATTTGTGATTGAATTTAAAAATTATTTTTACAGCTCACATTTTAATTGGATGTTTTTCCTTGTTAATGGAATAAGCCTTATTTCATTATTATAGTGATTTTTTGGGGGGCTTTATTGTTTTCTTACCTCCCGGATATTATTAATTCACACTTATTTGCCTCAAAAGCATTTTCAGTTTCTGTTTTGGCTTCTCAGTTTTTCAGAGTGCCAGCAGTCAGCATTAATGGTCAAGCTAGTGTCTGCAGAGAAAAATGAAATCTAGTAGTGATCACTAGCAGTGAAGCCATGATGAATATTTAGGTTGGTGATTCATTCTTCTTATCTCTTTTTTCATCCAGGGAGATTGACTGCTGAACCACCTCAATGGCACTGCTATTTTTTTGTGTGTGCTACAAAAATCTCAGTTTCTAAAGTGTTTCCTGAAGTTGAGCCCCTGTGGTAATGTAACTTCTTCCACATATTATGGTAGGTGTATTTCAGTAGGTCTGGAGGAGTCTCAGAGTGATGGCTCTTAATGCACTGTGGTAGCATCCTGTACTAACTGGGTCTTGAATGTATAGACAAGCTTCTAATTCTGTTTTCTTTGTGTTTAGGAAGCAGGTGCAGCAGTTTGAGTCAGGGTTGAGCTGGAATTACAGCAATGGGTGACTCGATAAAGAGGTAAAAGGTTCAAATTCAGTGAAGGACCAAAGAAAGCGGCTGACTGGAGAAGGGTCAGGTCTGAAGTTGCACTAAGGCACTTGGGTGAAGTTCTGATGTGTGGCCAAATGACCCTCCATGGGTTGACAGGGAGAAGATGGACCCCTCATAGAGACCATAATCCCTCCCAGAGGATTGAGTAGAGGCAGAAGCTTCAAGTACTCAAACATATTAAGCTGAGACTAAGGATGTTGCTACTTGGGGGAGTCAGATTTTGGCTGTGGGGAGCACAGCTGACAATTCAGGGCAGCACTGGGAGCAGGGAGGAGGTTGTGGTTTCAGGACCTGCTTCACAGAGCAATGCAAGCTGGAGTAAGCAGGGGAGGGATTGGTCAACTGTAAGAGCTCTTGAGGGTAGAAATGAAAGAGAAAATCACAATTGCAAATAGCAGGTGAAAGCAGTTGAAATTAATTAGGACTGCAGCACTGGTGAAGTTGCAGAAAGCTGCGCACCGTGCTGTATGTAACCACCTGCTGATTAGCACAATCTCTTTGTTCATCCACAACTCCTTGAGGCAAACCATAGCCCCTCCACTTGAGGAGTCAGGGGAACAATTGGATTTTGGCCTCAGAGAGAAATCCTTGTTAACATGAACAAGTATAACATCCACGGTGCTTATTCTATGCTTTTCATATGCTTATTGGCCGTTAGTTTAGCATTTTACAAGTGAGGCCGAGAAGAGATTATATTATTTTCTCTTTTCATGTGTTTTTTTTCCTATGAATTTATTCTTCATGTCCCTGCAGAAATCAAGTTTCCTCCCTATTGTTATTGGCATTATACATAGCTAAAACAATTCAAGAGAGTATTTTTCCTGGTTAGGCAGAGCAGAGATACAATATACCATAGGCACATCTGTCAACGTGATGCCCCTGCCTGTCTTTATTTTCTCAGTTTGCTTGTGGTCCATTTAAAATTAGATTACGACTGATTGGTTCCTGCTCTCAAACTACTTTGCACAACACTCCATCCACAGGCATATAAAACAAAACTGAGGTGACTGGAAAGCCTAAGGGATCAATTCCAAATATCACGGTGTAATAAAAACTGTATTTCCTTAATTTTTTATTGATTCAGCACTCATTCTCCTGTAATGCTGCTGTGGTAATTTTAAAACTCAGTGACTGGCAGTGGCATCCCATAGAAGTGATTTAAATAGCAGTACCAGGGAAGAAAGTAGGCTTTGCTTTTGCAACGATTTTGCTCAAGCTGGCCCAGAGGATCTCCCTTGCAGGGAGGGAATAGACTGTGCATGTTTTCCTCCTTGAAATATATCATTTGTATTTCTTCCAGCCCTGTACTATGCCTGTGAAGCCAATGGGATGCCTGCTATTGGCACCACCTGCAGGATTTGAAAGCAAGTATGAATATTTGGGTTCTGGATGGGAACGGGTTATTTGAGTAGGGCACGGAACTGATTGTTCAAATGCAAACCCCAGACTATTCTTCATGTGATCCACAATACAGAACAAATGAAAAGAGCAATCCTGTGAAATGGAAGGGATCTGGCTGATTAATGGTCACCAAATGTGTGTGTCACTTACAGGTGAGAATGTCGAAGGACCTTATGAGGTTTGAATTCACAGGGCCGGTCAGTGAAGTGGGAGCTGTGGGAACTGACTCCCTCAAAGTGCCTGGGAGTCCTTGCCTGCCCATGGAAAATGAGATGGAGATTTTGTTACATGCTGTGAACCTCCTGAGTCTGCAACACAGCACTGATGAGAAGTGTTTCTGAGTCTATGCTGCCCTTGAGGCATTTGGTTGGGGAAGTAGGGTATTCACAGCACTCTGGCATGTGTTTCTGCTCCCTGTGGGCACACACAAATAAAGGAGAATGCTAAAAATGAAATAAAACTTAAAAGTAGATCTATGGGAGCTCCAGGGGCTGCTGGATGGTAACTGGTTTCTCTGTCAAGACGGGTTAATCTGCTCTCATAAGCGTCCCAGAACTATAAAAAAGCCATGGCTCAGAGCCCATTTCTGTACTGGGACAATATTAATGGCAATAGTCTCCTGCAGGACTTCCCAAGGTCTGGCAGAGACAATATTTCATGTTGGGATAGGTATAAATCTCCCAGGTGTTTGTGAACCAAAACTTGGAAACAAAAGCTGGGAAAAGTTTGATCAAAACTGTTCTGGTTGAGATGAGCTAAGCAGGACAATTCACAGAAACTAAACTGTGATTAATGGGCAGGTCTTAAGTAACCCAAAACCACTCAGTGGAGATTTGTAGAAGGGGACTGTGGTGGAGCCTCTGCAGGGGCTGGGTGCTACGAACAAAGCTGAAGGCCTTCTCCCTTGGCTCAGCCTGATTAAAAAGCAAATCAAGCCCACCCCTGAAAAAAAACAAGAAGCTGAGGTCTGGTCCGTACCCAGCATCTCTGCACCGCCTTGACACTACGTGGACGTTTCATTTGCTTTGCAAACTCTGTGCTTGTTGTTGGTATCAGATACTAATTAAAAGAGTGACAAAAAGGTGACTCAGACCTGCGCTGAGTGGCATGAACAGGCCCTTGAGCTGTGGAGGCACATGAGCATCTTTGCCTGGTTGTAGGGTGGGAGCTGGCAGCACTGGCAGCTGAGGCAGGAGCAGCAGCTGGGGGGGAGCACAGCCCCACAGCCCCTGCCAGCCTCCACCAGCCTCCACCACACCAGGGACATTTCTCACCCAGGGCCCAGGGAAGGATGAGTGCCACTTCCCATCATTGCTTCCCAAACTGGAGGGCTGGTTTCTCTGGACTTGTTTTCTGTTGACTGCAGTCAGGCAGTGGTATTGTTCAGGTGTGATGCTGAGTGAATGTTGAGTGTGCCTCTAAGACAAAGTCATTATTTAGGAGCTCTTTAAAGTACTGGCTTTGAAAAAATTTCACGCTGCTAATATCCTCTTCCGTCACCGTGTCAGGGATGGGAGCTGGTTTCAAGAAAGGGCTGTGTGCTCCACAGCTCCCTCCTCTTACCTGCGGGCTGCTGGGATCAGGGCTGGCATGAAACTTTTTTAAGCCTAGAGCTAAGAAAGCACCAGGTGTTAACAGGAGCTGCAAATTGCTAAGTAATTCTGGCAATGTCCTGGCACCCTCATTTCCAGAAAAGACCCTGAGGCTATTTTCTCTCCTTCCTCTAGCGCTGGGGTATTGCTCCCTGCCCTGAAAACATGCTTCTCCCTCTTAGTTTCCCACCCCACTTCCCATTCTGCTCCTCATGCTCCTGAGATTCACCTCTTGCTCTACCTGCAGGATTTGCATTGGGAAGGGAAAGAGCAGCCCCTGCTGTTCCCATCCTCCACTATCCTGTGTGCTGGGAGACAGCTGGAGTCCCCGGAGCCACTGTGGACCCCTGTCTCATGGGAGGAACACCTCTGAGCCTGCAAGCTGGGGAGCAGCGTGGGGCTGCTTGAAGGTAACTTCAAAAAGGTCAGACAGGAGTCACTGGACTTCATCAGCGTTAAGCACTTCCTTGCATCCCTGTTGCAGTTTCCTGGACACTGTCAGTGTGATTGCTGTGCTGGCAGACAGCAAGGTTCTCAACCCATCCTGGCAGGGGTCAGGAGGACAGCAAGTGTCTGTGCTCAAGAGCCTGTTTGCAGCCCACCTTTCCTCCAGACGGTGTGCAAAGGCCTGCTGGAGCTTAAATAAATAGTAATTTGCAGTAATGGCATTTAATCCTCTTTAAACCATAATTTACAGTATCGGATTATTATCATAATATTTGATCTACAGTTTGTAATGCTTTATTGTTATCCCATTACAGGGAGTTTTGCTGGCACTGCATATTGTCTATTTCTCTTACAAATGTTCTACAGAAACCTTATTAATTATTAGTCTCATAAAACACCTGTTAACGTTACAATTTTAATAAATCTCCTCCTTAATTAAATTAGGTGGTCCTGATAGTAATCCTCTAATGTCCACTGCCTTTCTGTTCTCATCACAGTCTGATTGTAGAGTGGGAAGAAGTGCTCAATTATAATTGATGTAGGCCATAATTCAGAACCAAATTATAACATATAAAGCCATATGATCATTGAGGAATATAATAGATCTCCACACTAAAGTGTCATTTGGATTGATTAGTGCTGTTTCTAGAGCCTTGTCAGAAGTGAGAAAAGGCTTAATTCAAAAGGATCCTTTTTTTGCTTTTCTTTTTTTATCTTTTTGTCTTAAATTCATGCACTGTATTTCCTTCTTGATGCACAGCATCTAATTCAGCTACTTGGGTGTAGTGTTCACAACACCTACTTTCCCACTTGTGTATTGGTTCTAAAGCTGACTTTTTTTATGTTATAAAGGCAGACTACATGATGATTTTATTTAATGATTTAATAAAACTTTTCCTCCTGAGATAGGTGCAAGAAATCTTGCTGATATATTACTGCTGCTACCCAAGCGTGAAAGTACAGTTATGTCTGATACAGCAATACTATAGGTATAAGCAAAAAACTAAAAGTGTATCTGAAGCTGGAAAGTTGATCAGGCTCCAGGAAGGTTTCCTGCACTGGAGCAAACTTGCTGCTTTCTGGGTCCAGGTCGCTTCCTCTCTGTTAGGGATTATCTTGGGAAAAAACCTGTCCTGCAGACCATGCTGGTGCTCACCCCCCTGTGGGGTCTGAGCACCTCTCAGCCTTAACTGCTTCTTTTCAGCTTTGTGACTAGAGATTATATCCCATGATTTATAGGATCATGATGATCTCTCATCTTGCAGGAAATGGTGGAGCAAAGAGTGGAGCTTTCCCAGGACCATGGTGAGAACCTGGCTCTCAGCTCTCCAGACCTTTTCTGCTCCTGGGTTTTACATCACTTTACTGCCTGCCTCCACTCCCATCATACTGATTTTCCTTACCTGTGACATTTATTGCCCAGGAAAGCAATGTAGCAAAATGTTGTGTGGTTTTAATAAATTTTAATATAATTTAGAAGCTCAAGTTATGATTCTTCTTTGGGGTCTTCCCCTTCCCCTGTGCATGCCTTCTTCCTCCCCTCCTAGTCCTCACACTTGCTTGTGGGCTTCTGTATCTGGCTGCTGTGAACACTCTTCAATGCTATTGTCCTATTTCATGAGGTACATTCCACCTCTCCCCAGTAATCTTCATTGCTCAAAGAGGATCCCATGGTTGCAATTTCTGAATCATTTGTAAATCAACTGAAAGGATGCCGCAGCTACTTTGTAGGTTATCTGACCCTTTAAAAAAAAGAACCCAAATCTTTGCTTTCTTCCTTTTAAAACTGAATTACACACACAAAAATATTTTGAAGAAAAAAAGCTGCAAGCGTCATTTGGAAGGTGTTGAAATGAAATATGTTGACTTTTAAAAAATGAAGCATTTTGGTGTGTTTGGCTTATGTACCTCATGTATTCCCACAGTGGAAATATTTTATCAGGTTTTTTTTCCCACATTTGCTCATAGCTTGCTGAAACTGTGTTGTTCTGGTGCCTCTGGAGCATCAGTTATGGTTGCTCATTTGCTCAGTCCCAGATCCATTGCTTTTGGGGTTCCCATTCCTGCCCCAGGTGTATCCAGACTCCATGGCCTTTCAGGCAGTGACTGAGTAGGGACAGAAGATGAGGACTTTGATTTCAAGTAACTGAAACCAAGAAACCAATGGAAAGCAGCTGTGGAATTTGGGCTACCAAGGGGAGAAGGCACAGCGTGGTCACTTGCAAGTGATCGAAAAGCCCTGTGAACAAAACGAGGCGTTGGTTTGGTGTGCCTAACCAAATTACACATCATTCTCTAGCATTTTTCTACTGCCTGAACTGCAGCTGTGGCTTGTGGTAGGCCTGCAGGAGTTTGAGGAGCAGATTCTGCAGCTGAGGTTTGCAATGAGGCGTTAGCTCCCTGTGCACACGGTGAATCTTCCTGTGGGAAAGAGATGATGCCTGTTTCTCTGTCCCCTCCCAACACCGAGCGGAAGATCCCCCATTCACTATTGCACAATGTGACAATTGACAGTGAGTTTCCTGGAGCTGAATGCTGCCTGCCCGAGGTCAGCATCTGCTCTTCCATCTTGTCTTCCTTTCACGTCCAAGATGAACTCCCAGCACCAGGTGATCTAGGGAATCTTCCAAGTTGATGAGCCTTTTTGTTGCTAAGAGACGACTTCTGGAGGAGCAGCAGTCATTAACTTGTTGGGAGTGGATAAGGAACTGTGAATTAAAGTAATTTGAAAACACTTCTACCTTCATACATTAATTGCAAACAGAGAGAAATTTTCCTGAAATCTGGGGTGTTCTGGTTACTCTTGGAGTGTGGCTGTTCTAATGGATTATTTGGATGTTTCACAATGGGGCTGCAACTGTGAGTAAGTATTGCTGTCCTCCTGCTCTCTCTTTTGGGGTACACTTAACCCATGCAAAAAATGGCAGAGCTCAGAGTCTGCTCGATCCTGTCCTTGCTCTCCACTCGTCACAAAGAGACACTGAGAGACTATTACCTGGTTAAATGTGGTGATGTTCAGCAGCAGTGTGTGGCCCAGCCTTACTGAGCTTTGGAAGTGTGCCTGTTGAGCTGTATTCCTACTAGAAGGAGATGATGCAGTAGGATATAATGTGTTAATTAGCTTGGTTTCAGGGCATTTTTTGGAATGTCACATCTCTGCTGGGAGAGGGGAGACAGGGCTTGGAGTCACTCTTGTCCCAAGTGCACTGCACATTGTGCCTCACCCTCCCCAGATAATTCTTTAACATCAACAAAACCATGCCTGAGGGCCCTTTGCAAGAAACCGTGTGTGACTTCTGCCTCAGGAGGCCTGATCCTGCCCAGCACCACTTTCCTGGCCAGGAGGGTGCCCCTTGGTCAGTACAGCGTGCTCTCCCTGCCTTCACCCCGTGGTGTTTTAGTGACTGACTCAGCTGCCCATTGCTGGGGGGAAGGCTTTAGGGGGGCTGTCTCCACCCTGGTGGTGGGCTGTGGCCCAGGGCAGTGCAGAGCACAGCTGTGCTGTGCAGGGAAACGCCGTTCCTGCCTTCAGCACAGTCACTTACTGCACGTTAGCATGTGGTAGTGGAAAAAATTATGTATGATTTCTCTCTGTTCAGATTGAACAGAAATACCATTCTGCAAGAGAAGTGGGCCTTAACAGAGCTGAATGGCTCAAAGAATGGGTCCTATCAAGGCTGATAATCTTCCCTAGTGATAACGCAGTGGATTATACAGCGATTGGATGTTGAGAGTACGCTGACCTTAATCTCCCTTAACTTTGGTTTTCTCTCCCATCTGATAATAATGGAGAAAGTACAACATGTGCCATAGAAGATTACACACATCCTCCCACACTTTGCAGATGGCTGATAGAAAAATCAGAGACAATGCTAAAATAATTAAAAAGCCCACAAAAATAAACCAGTGTATTCAGCTCCTTTTGTGAGGCTGTGGCTAAGGAAACTGAGCCAGCCGGCCTGAAATGCACAATATAAATGTAAGTAGATCTTATTAAGATTCTGTGTGGCTGTTAAAGCATCCTCAGCCGTTGCTTCCAGCTTAGTGTCAGTGCTAATGGGGAAAAGAGGGAGATCAGTTTAGGCTACTTTGAGACACCACAGATATACGGGGGAGGCATCCTCTGTTGCTTGAACTTGTATTTCACTGACCTGCTATGTGGTAAGTGGAGTGCCAAAAATACAGAAGAGTTGGCACATAAAATCCATGTCTACTCTATCTACTTTGTCAAGGCTAAAAAAAAAAAGTACTGAATGAGCCTTGGAGAGTCAACAAATCACTAAAACAGCAGCTAAAAGAGGAAGTTCAGCACGAGTTCAAGTCATTAAAATTCTCTCTAATGTATGCTCTCGCAGACCAGTGGGCTGAGCGTGATCCTGGCGAGCAGAAGGATGTATGTGAACTTGTATGCCAGTAGAAAATGGGCAAGGTTGATGTGACTGACCTTCACTGTTGAAGCCTGATCGTTCCTGTCATTTGAGATGGCTATGCAGGAAGAAAAGGTCAGTGGTGCACCTCTGAGCTGGAGATAGTGAGAAATCAGCTTTCTGCACAGCTTTCCTGGGCAAATCCCCACCTGTGTGCAAAGGACTGTGGCATATTTATGACTTGGACTTTTGCTGGTACTAGCATGAGGTCCCAATGGGGAAGGCAATGAGGTAAAGGAGTGGCTGTAATGGATTATGAACATAGATCATTCATTTAGAAAACACCCTTTCTTAGTAGTAATATTTGACTAAAAAGGAGATGAGGCCTATGACCAGTGAATATGTTCCTTTTATGTTCTTCCACACAGGCAGTGTGGGGAAAAAAAAAAGGGAGACTTAAACCTGTATTGGCTACCTTACCTACATTTCTCATCACCTCCAATGGGAGTCTTGCTCAGGAAGTGCAAAATAGAGCTGGTAACTATATTTCCATTTCTTCAATAGTTCTGAAATTGAAAACGATAGAGACTGGGCAAAAGAAAAAAACAGGAACATCTCATATCCATGTGTCGCTTCATTAAACATCTGAAAATGGCAATGAAAAAGCAGAGATTGCAGAATGAGATTTCCAGACAGCAGGATGATAACATAAAAGACTCTGTTCTCTGCTTATACAATACACATGTGGTCAGAAAAATAAAGGCAGCAAATGATCTTACTATATAATAGACGAGGATTTTCATAGCTGCTATTTTGGATGCATGGGAAGTAGAAACCTGCTTTATACAAGAGAGTCACTTGTTAACTTTGAATATGTGATATGTGACTGTATAACTGAGATAGAAAAATCACGTGGTTTTATCTTCTCCTTGTCAGGAAATATTTGCATTTAGAAGTAACATTGAGTAGCTAAGGAATATATGACAAAATATTGTAAAGCTAACTGACACGATGTGCAAGAAAATTAGTCGTTACAAAACAGGGTTTTTTGCTTTTATTGCTGTTTTGAATAGAAAAGATTTGATCAACCTTTGCCCCTTCAATATGGGGAAAAAATTGACTAGACCACAAATTCTTGCAAAGCTGCCTGAAGACACAGTGGTTGCTGGAGGAAGGGTTGCTCTTCTGTACTTGGTGGCCATAAGCAGCAGAACAATCCTGTTTTCAGATCCATCTTTTGAAAGTTGTAGCATGCAACATCTCATCCCTTCCCTTCCTTTCTGAGTGGTCTTGCTGGTCCTAAATATGGAGGCTTCTGCTCGCACTGTCTGTGTTTCTCCCGTGCTGTTTCAGAGGAGTGCTTTGATTTGCATTCCCATCAGAAAGGAAAAAAGACTGAAAATATTTTGCCCCAAACAAAATTCAGATCACTGATTCCAACCTGTTGGGTCCATTTATGGCTCCAAATACATTTCCCTGACTGCTTCCATCTATGCACTTTAGCTTTTGAAAACTGGTATTAAATCAGGGTAAATAATTAAAATGCTGGGCATAGGCAGTCTCTCAGCCAACACTATAGAAAACTTGGTACTGCTGCCACAGGGATTGACTGTGCAGCTGTGGAAGGTGGAAGGCTTTCAGCAGCATCTGTAAATCCATGCCTGTGGACTTTTAAAGCCCATCTCAGCCACAGGAGAACCATGTGTAAAGGGCAGCATGTTGGGATCTTGCTGTAATAACTGGAGTTTAAACCATCATCCTTGCCATGCTGGCATCATTCCTGGAGCAGAAGTCACCTATCCGTGGCCTCCACCCTGGGCAGCTCCCTGACACAGCTGGTCACCCTGCCACTAGCTTACAAACTCCTGTGAAACTCTGAAAGCTGCCTCACCTCTCAGAAGCAGAGGTAAGACCAAGCTTTGAACCTAGCGTGGAGGCCACCCAAGCCTTGCCTATATGTGGGTGACCTGTCTTTAGGCTTAGCTCAGCTTCCCATTCCCTGGCACTACCCTGATGGTCCCTGAGCCTGCCCCGCTGCCAAAAGCCTTTTCTGACATGGGGAAATTTAAAAGATAAATTCCTGCTTGAGCAGGGTTTTTTTGGGGTTTGGGTTTTTTTTTTGTTTTGTTTTGTTTTGTTTTTTTGTTTTTTTGTTTTTAAAAGGGATCTATGCTTATCTTGTGCTGTTAAGTCCTGAAGCAGGCGATGAAAGCTGCAATTCCAGCTGTGTCTGCTGTACGCCCTGTGGCCCTTTATGCCACTGGGATCTGCTTCCATTCACCTTATCTCTCTGCCACAAATCTCCTGAGGTGAATCTACAAACCTACTTAAATAACTCACTGGGGAGGCCCTGAGCTCCTGCTGTCCTTTTGCACCCTCCTGAGTGGCTGAGCACCCAAACCAGAGCGAGCAGACGGGCCAGGAGGAGCCCAGCCAGCATGAGCAGGTCAGGTTTGTGGTCACCCAAATCTCACCTGTGGTCCAGGTGGGCCGCTGCTAATGTTGGGGCTTATCCTTGTTAGCTCCCATGTGCCCTCCTATAGTTGTTCCCAAGGGCTTTGCCTTTTCACTTTGACTGTTAAATGGACTTTTTAATTAGTTTTTTGATGCGTCTGTATCTGTACAGCATTTCACAAGTTGTGTGGTTCCCTGCACACCTTTGGTTTGTGTTGGCTCTGTAATTAGAGTGATGGAGAGGGATTCCCCAGAAGCTACCAGCCTTGCCAACGTGTCCCTGCTGGTGGCACCCAGGCTGTGTGCTCAGGGCACATGGTGGCACTGAGGGTGAGAGCAGGAAGGTGATTATGAACATCTCAATCCCTGCACCAGCATCCAACCTAAAAGCCCAGGGCTGCTGCTGGAAAGTATCACAGCGACAGCGGAGCCTGCAGCCTCTGGAGTCCAAATGCATTAGAGCCTAAAGAGAGAGCTGTGCTCCCTAATGGACACACGCCGTGTTTTCGAGCATCTGTGCATCTTTTCCTGATTGTCTGCTGTCGAGCCCTCATTTCAAGCAGTGCTGGGCTCTCTGCTGTACACCAGCAACAGCTCTTCCAAACTTCCTTGATTGTGTCTTTGCCTGTTGCTCGTGCTTGCGTGATGAAATGGAAGGCAGCAAGAGTGACGGAGATTAAATGAGCAGCGAGAGGAACCTGAGCTGAATTTTGGGAAGGTAATTAGTGTTGCTGGTGGCTCTGAGCAGAGTAAGGGGTTTTGCTTTCTTCTATTATCCACATGGCACTGGGGGAATGCTGGGCAACTCCCTCCTGATCCTTTTCTAATTAAAAGGTTTTTCTGGGTAAGGACTGGAATATATTAAGAAGTGATAAATGAAATGCTGCGAGTTCCCCCCTCTGTGCTCGTGCTGCAGCAGGAAATATATTCTGCATCTCATGGCAAGGCTGGCGAAGGAACTGCTCCTTTCAGACAGGAGCATTCAGCACTTTCAGCTGCCACCAGCTCCCCTCGGCAGGGGAGGAGGCTGAGGCTGGGTTTTCTGTACTTGAACACTGGCCACAGGACACAGGAGCCGTCCGCCGAGCAAAGGCAGAATAACTGCACTGAGTGTGGTAGGGCTCTGCTGGCGTTAGGCCAGGAGAGGAAAGCAAAGGAATTGCCTTCTTCCAGCACTCAAAATGCAATAGTAGAGCTGCTTAAAGCAGTAGTCACAGCCTCTGGGCTGCACTGGCCTCTTTCCCAGTGCCCAGGATGCAAAATGCAGTGTTCCTGCCTCACTGCAGCAGCTCAGGCTTCCACCTGACACCTTCCCCGGTGCACCTCTGAAGGCAGCTGGAGACAAGCAGGGTGGGTAAGGGAAGACATTAGCATCCCAGAAGGATGGAGCAGGATGAAATTGCAGCCCTCAAAGCCAAGAGATACTACAGCCCTTCTGGGATGGCTACAGGAGACCATCCAGAGGGGATAACCTGGAGCTAGAACCCTTTGCTCCCGGCTGACCTCCTCTGCGCTGGGTGAATAACTCATGCACTGAAGCAAATGTGCAGGCAAAAAAGGAAATGCTTCAGGTTGATCCTAAGGGATTTTTTTGGAAGTTTTCTGTGAAAATCAATATATTGTAACTATTTTTTTTTAGGGCCTTGGTTAGAATGAAATGGAAAAGAGAGACTCTTTTCCTGTGGCCTGGAGTTGGTGTTTAAAAAATATAGTTGTAAGTAAGAAATAGTTTAAAAATAAAATTAAAAGCTGCCCCTCAATAGTAAAAGAATGTCAAAATGGACTTTTTTGGGTCTAAAGTTCAGGTTTTTAAACTGATCAAAACAACGGTTCAATAGCATTTCAAAGTACTTGAGGGAATCAAAATCTGTGTGTTCTAGAGAAAAGGCTTTCTTTCCAATAAAGTTCAATAAATTCTCCATAGGCATCACCTCCTGTTCTGTCCTGGCAGTATGTGGAATGGTTTGTTCCTATCCTTCTGATAGATTTTTTTTTTTTCTTAAATTTTAATAAGTAAAAGTCATGCATAGTGTAAACACATGAAAAAGCACACGCCCTATTGAATTTTCAAAGATAAATATTTTAAATCCAGTCTTTTCCAAAGCTCCAGACATGCATTATTTACAATGGAGAATAATAATGTAACAAAGCTGTATTATATTAAAATTATTCCATAAAATACTAGGATTGTAATTTTTGTAGCTTGACTTAAGGTTCACAATTTATATAAAACAATATGAATTATTTTCTGTTACAAAAAATTATTCAGTGTGGGCTCTGAACATTACAGTTATTAATCTTTCTATTTAAATGCAAATTTTTCCTTTCAACTGAGAGCTAAAGATACTTTTTATACAACTAATAAAACACAACTTTGATCTTCTGATCCCAGGGAGATGGCTTTCTCAGTTGTTTGGGATGTCTCTACCAGAACATGGTGTTCCTTTACAGCAAAGATGGTTACTTCATAAATACATTGAAAATTATTCCCTGTTAAAAATGAAATATTCATTTGTCCAGCAAGGTGTGACTTGGGCAATCTTAGCTGCTTTGTTTTTATAAGAGAAAAGAGCTAAAGAGAGTAGTGTCCTTTGTGTGGGCATATGCTGTGCCTGCTATGTAGGAGGGTAATATATCCTCAGAAAATCTTGCTGTGTGCCCCGGTGGGTCTGCTGCTATGAGAAACTTTAAAACAAGATTTCTTTGAGCAGCTGGTGTCAGCTCAGGTGGAGCTGGTAGGGTGGCTCTGCCAGGGAACTCGGATGGGATGGTCAGAAATGTTTCATCCAGCCATGAAGCAATGGCTGAAGAAATGTCAGGCTCCCCGATCGCCACAGTATCTGTGCTGTTAAGAAACTTCAGAAAGCTTCATGGCACCCCCAAAATCACCAGAAACTCAAGGCAGATGGGAGCAGTTTGCTCCGTATAAGCATCAGAGACTCTGTCTAAACTGTCACTCTTCCCAGCTGCAGAAAGGAGTGGAAGTGGCACTATTGGACTATGAGGAGGCTTCCAATGTCTGACCCTTGGGAGCTGCCTTCAACCCATGTTTCTGCAGGTTTCACCATAGGTGAGAGAATGTGACTGTGCTCAAGAAGAGAGGTAAGTCCTCGCTATCTGGCAGCTTGTGTCCTGAAGCAGAAATCAAAGTTGTTTATGTGATTTCAGGCTAATTTCTGCCAATTCTTGTTCTGACAAATACTACTATTACCCTGAGTAACTCCAAGGACAGCTTCCTCAATAATGTCTATAGTGTCAGACTTTGGGTTGCCAGTATTATCAAAGGAAGTTGAAAATCATGCTGCACCTCTCTCTTTCATCCTTCTTTTCATCCTTGCATGAGCACAGACTTCCCATTCCACTTTCCAAAAGCTTTCCAATGGTCTCCCAGGTCCTGCGTTGGCTGGTGGAGCATGTTATCCTCTGTTTGCTGGCCACCTCTTGGTCTCCCTTGTTAGTTTTGGTCTGACTGACTCCAGGTGGGAGCTTGGCTGCTTCAGCCAGTGGAAACATGGGTAATTGAAAAGGCTAAAGCACTGAGCAGTGTTATAATTAACTGGCTGTATTAGCCATTTTACAATTCTGACACCTCGCAAGAGTGGAAGTTTAATGAGAATGGAGAGAGGCTCAAAAGCAATCCATTTTCCTGGTAAAGATTGTAATGAAGGTGTGAAATGATGCACAGCTAACTAAACCTGTCTGTAATAGCCTCTCTGTTATAATGTAGTGATCTGACAGACTTTAGAAAAAACAGCGCTTGTGTATGTGTGTGTATATATATAATACAAATACCTTATACTAATGTAATGTGCTAATGTAATGTATAATACAGCTTGACTGGATGTGCTGTGTGTAGGTTAGGTCCCTAAATGTGTAAAGAATTGATCTTTGAAAGAAAACGCTCATTTGCAATGTAAAGATGAGCAAGTGAAAGCACACCCCATAGAAATGTGTCCCGGAAAGAACATTCAAGTGGAGCATGTGGTGCTGTGAACCTCCACACCAGGGCCAGCTTGGATGTGGCACAAAGTACTTCTGTGACCCACGTGCACTGGCACAACCTTCTCACTGCAGGCCTAGGTGTGATGAATTCCTTGCAGATCTGCCACAGAGAGACAGAAAGTTGTCACAAAAGTGTTTTCTTATGAGTTGTTTTGAAATAGCCTGTGTCTCTGATTATTAATTTAAAATTCAGCACTAGCAGCTGTAAACAGAGTGTACTTTGCACAGCAGAACCCTTTAGTCTGTCACTGCAACTGCATCTCTTTGACTTCATTTGCAGTAATGCATTGGATAAGGGTGTGTTTGGAGGGAGGTGGAACGAGGATGACACATGCCACGTAGCTTCTGGTGGCACTTGGGAGCAAGCAGCCCTCTAAGGATATTTTTGGAAATGGATGCTTTTCTGTGGGATCTTATGTCCCCCAGACTTCATCTTTAGAGAGTTCTATCTTCCAGCCCTGGTGAGTTTTACTATGGACTGGCAAGGAGCTGGGTGCCTGTTTAGCCCCATGCCGTAATTTGCAACTCATGTAATTAATTTTAAAGTTTCCTTTACTTGTCAGGACTTACATGAGTATGGCTGAGCTTTTGCATAGCTGCTTGCAGGATAGAGCCTTGATTTCTAAACATGTTTTCTAAACATGTTTTGTATGTGGCATATGGTGAAGGCTCATGAAGCATAATTGTGGAGCAATAATGTTAGCTCTCCTGTAGGGAGTATCACATCCCAAAGGGTGATTCCTTTCAGTAACATCAAGATCCTATAGGAAAAGAGCTTCTTTTAAAGATATCAACCATAGGATTTATGGTAAATAACACTTGTATTTCCATACTATGTGTTTCTGTTCTAGAGGCTTGCCCTTGTTGGTGCTCAAATTTGTTTTTGTTCAGCATGTAGCAGGACTTGGAGCAATACAGTTTTGGCAAAGCGTATGGGAAGACTATGTAAACACTAGGCAAGCTTTTTGTAGACTGTGCATCTTCTCCAGTATATTTCAATGATCCAGCTGTGCAGTTAAAGCACACCCATTAATACAAGTTAATACGAAGACCAAGTTATTTTATGGGAGCACTTAGGTTACATTTGTATGAAGAGAACAAGAGGATCCCCTGAGACCCTCTTGTACAAATAATGAAGGACAGAAGCTCAATTAGTGAAAGCAAGGAAGGGAAAAGTGAGACAGAATCATGTAGGTGATTCAGGAGGTATATTAGTTTGTATAATATACTGTTTCTTATACATTAAAAGGCTTCATTGAAGAATGAATTACCTATTTTTCTGATGACAGTTTTCTAAACTGGGCTTGTCAGAATTTTTTTGCAGTGTTCTGACTCGAGATAGAAAAAGTCGATTCCTTAATTGTAAATTGATGGAGGTGTCACTTTGATACTTCCATTTACTTTTTTCATTACAGGAAGAGCAGAAATTGTCCGGAATTATTTTTTTCATTTTGTGCTCCCCTGAGACTCCAACAACAAGTGTGATTTTTTTTTTTTTTTTTTGTCCTTATTATTTTAGATTAAGATTTTCTGAGCAGCAATATATAGAATTGTGAGCCTCAACAGCTGGCCAGAAAGTAAAGAAGGAAAAAAATTGAGTTTAAAGAAATAAACCAAATCCTTATCCTTTTTTCCTAGAAGCCAACAGCGTGTTTCCAACAAGGTGAGACTACATAACAAAATGCTGCTCTCTGGCCCATGCCTGCAGAGCTCTTTGGTAACACAACTTCTGAAGCCCTTTATATACCTTTCCTAGAACAAAGCTGTGGTTTCTTTTCTGATCTCCTGAGAGAGCCTAAGGGCTCGCAGGGCCACTTGCAGCATGTGCAATACAGGGTTTGCACTGAGTTCAGAGACTTGACAGCCTGATTTCATGCAGCTTCACATGCTTTAATCCTGCTCTTGTGGTAGTTCTCTCTTGGGGACCGCTAAGTGTCTGTACTGGCCAGTGGGCTCATGGAGAAAGTGCATGTGTACAGAATCCTGGGGATAATCCCAGGGAAAATGGTTGCTCAGAAAAAATTAAATTGTCCATGTGTATGTCATTTCCATCAAAAGTGCTTCCCAATTAATTGGTTCAAAGTGATTGATGTTGGTAACCTTCTTCTGTTCATCACTGTAGTCATGTATTTACATAGGGTTTAGTGATGAAACCACTTTGAAACAAGTGTGAAAATATGTATTTTGCAAATTCAATTACTTTTCACCAGCTAAAAAGGAAAACAAAGGAGGATGCTGACTCTGGCAGAAATAGGGTCTGTAAAGGAATTTTTCCAGAAGCTATCAGCACCAGCTCTTGGGCTGGGGGACTGTGTGGGGCAATGAGATTCAATTCAGTTTGGTGGAGTTTGGCTGCAACTTTTGTGTGCTGCAAGCCCAGGAAGAGATATTTCCACAGCAAAGGTTGTCTTCATAAAGCCTCTTGGAAGAATGTGTGAATGTGTCCTGTTCTGAAACAGCAGTTTGTTTCTCAATTACTTATATGTTTATAGATGGGATTGGAAATTATACGATTCCTTTGACCCCTTAAGTCATTATTTTATTACTAAATGTTTCAGAACTTGAGTCCTTTTTTTTCTGTCACCAAAAAGTGACAGTATATTGCCCCCACTACAAAGATGCTGTGGGCCAGGGTTTTGTATGGGCTTGTTTTGATGAGGGTTAGTACACAATTTTAGCATTTTTATCAGTATTTTGCCAATGCTACGCCTGAGTTTGCAGGCAGAAGAATGCAGTCCTGTTCCCTTTTTGAACAAGGACTACACTGGCCTGGGCAGGCAACCTCAGAAAGCAGTCTTGAAACTTCCTCTCCAAATGTCATATACTGGCTGGCGGCAGCACCCAGAAGTAAAGCAATACGAGCAGCATTGCTTCATTTAATGGTGTGAGTTCCCCACAATGTGATTCAGTTTATATTATTCTAGAGATATGAATCTTTAAATACTGAAGGAGCATACAGTGTACAAGCATTGTATTGACATTTTTCTATGCTATCATAACCATGGATTCATCTGCTTGTCCTTATGTTAGCAATTTAATTTAAATCCAGGGCAACAATGAAAAAGTGCATTACCAGGGAAAAACAAACTCTTCATAGCCCATGTTCCTGATATGTTTAGGGAACTGAATTGCATTTTCTGTTGACAACAACAGACTATCTTTAGGTCTTCTGTGAACACCTATGAACAATAAAAATAAGCTTGCTAATGTACTGTCAGCAAGAGGAAAATAGACTATTTGTAGCTTTTGTACTCAGGGGCGGGTCTGGACCTCCCATCTGTGGCACCTTTACTCTGCAATTTCCTGTGATGAACTTGAGCAGCTCGTGGGGCCTGGGAAGGCACTTCTGCACGTGCTTGCCTTCAGTGGGGAGCCCTGCCCTGCTCAGGAAATGTTTTTTGCCAACCTGTGTAGAATGGTGTGGGTGCAGGAGTGGGCTGAGCTGCCCTCCAGGCTCAGGCAGAGCTGAGCAGAGATGTGGGCTGGTGTGTGAGTGCCCAAGCAGGGATGGCTGTTTCTGCTGGGTAGCCAGAGCCCAGCCAGGGCAAACCTCCCCAGAGCTGCAGAGAGAGAGATGGACTGAGAACAGCAAGAGTCCCTTCGGATGCTGAAAACCACATTTTTTAAAATTTTATTTTTAAGCAACAGGTTGACATTGCAGGCGTTTGCCTTACACACTACAGGTAAGCACTGCTGACTGCAGCAGGTACTGGAGCAGGAGCTCCCAGCCAGAGTCCCCCAGGTATAGGGGGAGGTGGGGTGCTGGTTTTGGTGCTGTGCAGGGGGTGGTGCAGCCTGTGTAGCACAGACAAGCAAAGAGTATTCAGCGATGGTACCCCAGGGAATTTGCATCAAATGGTGCTCCTCACCACTGTGGGAGACCTGGCTTCTCATAGGACATCTGTGTGGGAACTCTCTGGGATGGCAGGTTGTCCACAGCTCCCATCCTCTCCAATGAATGGAGGCACAGTCCACAGGCTGTTCAGGCACAGGCTTTTATTGCCACAACAAAACTAGCCACAGAATTGTTCAAAACTGGAAACAATCCAATATCTAAAGATATTTGGATTGGCGAGCAGACTTGAGAACATGCTCAAGAGTGTTGTAAAAGCAGAATAATTTGGGCCATATTTATTAATAATTGAATATTTTTTTATATATATATAGAGTACTCAAAAATCCTACAAGATGGAGAATGGTATGAGATTTATTTCCCTTAGTTATTTTTTTCTAAACTCTTGCAAAGAATCTTCCATTACAATTTTGAGCTTTATTAAAAAAGGATCCGAGGGGAAATGTGTACCATTCTTTATTAAGCTACATAGGACGTATTCCTAAGAGTTGCTCACACTCCTCCCACATGCACCTTCCCACATGTGAGATAAATTAAGAATGTCACTATCTTTAATGCCAGAAGTATTTCCATCTTCTACTGCAAATGTGCAGTGATGTGTCTAGAATAGCACTGTCAGGGGAAGAAATCTTCACATGAACAGAATTTAGCTATTTGTGTTCCCTTTCTACATGCAGTTAGTATTTTATCCACAGGGATATTTTTCTTCAGTGGGATCATGTTGGCTGCAGGTAAATGGAGAAAGAAAACTCTTGTTTCTTTATATCTAAACCTGTTCTGAGTCCTGCCCCTTGGCCAGTCTCTCTCTGACAGCCCGTGCCTGGTTCAGAGCCTTGCAAAGCTGTAGGAGATGTTGACTGAAGGGCGTTGCACTTGCTGATGGCATGGGGGGTGCTGGGCAATGGCTCTGACTGCTGACTGTGGAGCTGAGCTTCACCTCCTGGATCTCTGTGAAACTGCCAGCTCCTGTGGGGAAGCAGGCGGGAGTGTAGGCTTGGGAACTAATCTCCTGTCTGTGCTTCTGCCTCTGTGACTAATTGCTCTGAAATTTGCACATGTAATAGCTTTCGCTTTTCCTAATACCACTTACTAGGTTAGCATTTAAAAAGGCTGTATTTTCCTGTCGTTAAAAGCGCTCGACGCAAATGGGGAAGCAGATAGATATACATTGCTTAATGATTCAAATACAGCCACAAATTTCAGGGTGTGTGGTCAGGCTCCAAGGAGTACCTGATCCCATGTCCCGTGTGCAGTACAGTAACAAAAAGTGCACCCACTGCACCACTCCTCTGTGGGAACGTACAAATTAGAAATTTCAAGGGTTGTTGAACACTGTGAACTTCCACTGTGGATCAGCGCAAAGTTATTTGGCACAGGGGTATGGTTCTGTAACTGGGATATGTTGGGAAGTTCATATTGTGCAATGGCCCTAAAATGCACCCTTCCTTCTCTAGTATGCAGAGATTCAGTGCAAAGATGTCTTTAATATAAAGCAGGTAGGATACCAGCTGACTGGAGCAGGTTTTCTGTCTCTTGTTGCCTTTTCATTATTCATCTTACCATCCTCTCCTTTGCAATTTATATTCAGCATAAATAATAATTAAACCAGAGGACAGAGGTGTGATGGTGTGAATGTGAAGAAAAACTTTACGTCCCTGATGTTGCAAAGTTGCAAAGCTGGCCAGGACTGGCAGAGTCCTTAGCCTGAGGAAATGTGGTCCATTGCAAATGCTTGCTGGAGAGCAGGAAAGCATTAACATGCAAGCACTACTCTTAAGTGGCCAGAATGTAGTGATTAAAGTGCTCTTGCTGTGTGATCTTGGGCCTCTTGCCCTTTCTATTCCTTAATTAATTTCCTCTATCATTTATGTATTAATAAAAACAAATTACCTGCTTCATGGGAGGTGAGAGGTTTTATTCATTTATGTTTGCAAACAGGTTTGAGATCCAGGGAAGGAAGGAAGAGGCTACAGAAGTGAGACAGCTGTATATAGTGCACGAATGATATATGACAAGATTTTATTCTTTGTCAGCTTGATAATTTGGCATAGGAGTAAGTCTTTTTCCTTTTCTGCTAAGTTTCTTTCCCTGACATTGTCAAAGAAGGCACAGCTCTTGCCTCTAGTGTGATATGTAAGTGGATGTATGGGCATTTTGATTTTGGGTTGATCAGTACCTTTGTTTCAGCCTTTATTTTGTGAGCATTTATGGAGAAGGACATTGCCCAATGAGTGTGGAGTCATCTGCCAGCAGGTCATCCATTTGAAAATTGATACTGTGTCCTATCTTTATGGAACAAACATGGATTTATCTCCTGGAATGATGTTCTGCTTTCTGCTATAACCAGTAGGGTGGCAGCTGCAGAGGTTATCATGTGTGGGGCAGAGGTGTACAGAAGAGAAGTTTCCAGGTAGAAATGTAGCGTTGGTTATTCTCTACTGTCACAACTTACATCTTGCAAGATTCATATTTTTAATGTCTTACTCTGAAAATGAACTTGACCAAGGTTTAGAAAACCAACATGCAGTAGTGCTGGCCAGAGGCTGCCTACATGTTGTCAGTAGTTTTGCTGGTGGAGTTCAGCAAAGGCCGATGCATGTCCATGAAAGGCAGAAACGAGCTATCAGCGGATCCTCTTGACATCTTTTTCCTGGTGAGAAATGCCAACAAACATGACATTCCTTCCTACCTGCAAAACCCGGTCTCAGGGTAGAAGAAACGTTAAAAGCCAGCTTCTCTTCCCTTCTAATGTCTAATAGCAAAGTCTAATTCTGGATTTTCAAAGCTATTCCCCTTAAGGTTATCCTGTGATATGGAGCATGTTTGTGCACAGGCAGTGCCGCAAGGGCAGCTCAGAGCACTTCAGTATGCAGCAAGCTCCTCAGCTGGGGTTCCCCTTGGAGTTCCTCAGCAGGCACTAAGGATGTGTCATCCTTTGAGTCATCTCTTCCTTTTAAAACAGCTTTCCTCCATGAAAGCTCTTTTGGTTTTGACTTCAAAAACTATACAGAACACCCTACTTCAACACGCTATTTCACAATCCTTTGACACCAATTTTTTTTTGGGGGGGGAGGAGGTGGGTGGGGAGGAGATGAGAGCTGCCTTTGGGGCAACACGTGCCTTCACCCCTCGTG
This sequence comes from Hemiprocne comata, assembly GCA_020745705.1. Taxonomy (NCBI): domain Eukaryota; kingdom Metazoa; phylum Chordata; class Aves; order Apodiformes; family Apodidae; genus Hemiprocne; species Hemiprocne comata. Next base: position 15,884,587 of record CM036595.1, read on the forward strand.
TATGTCATGCCTTTTTCATCAGCAGTTTTCTTTGTGCCCCTCCCCAGTTTGCTTCTCCCAGGGGTCTTTAGAAATGGTCAATGCCCTCTTGGACAGAGCCATGTGGGATGGAGAGCTTAAATTGCTCTTGGGTGCATGCAGATTATCTCCATTAAATCCCTCCTCCTCAGATGTCTCCTGCCTGTCTCCCATCTCTGATCAGAGCTCAGGTGTCCTGTTCCTCTGTCCCTCTTGAATCCTCAGGATTTATGTTTCTCTTGTGCTCGTGACTTAGATTCACTGAGGCACAGAAACATTTATGGGGCAGGGAAAAGGGAAAATATCTCCCTTTGCAGGGTGAGAATGGCCCCAGCCCTCCCATGGCAGCCTCCCCTGATGTGGGGGGAGATTTCAATGCTGCAGGGTGCTCTCTCAGCCTCTGGCATTGAAACACCCCCCAAGGCTCCTGCTGAGATACAGCCTGGCTCCCTGGTGGCAGTAGGAGCCTTGTGCTCCTCCCCTGAGCTCTCAGGGCCAGATCTCCAGGCAGCCCAAAGTGGTGGGCTCTGGTCACCCAGCCCTTCAGAGACAAGGTCTGGTTAACAAGCGTGTGTAAAGCCCTCCCACTGATGAGGCCATCCATCCTGTTCCAGAAATGTTGAGCTAATTGCCCAAAAGGTGAAGCTCCAGAGCAGCAAAGATTGATTCAGCCTCAGGCCTGACATTGTAGAGAGCAGCTCATGAAAACCAAAGACAAGGCATGTGATTGCAGACCCTTATTCCAGCTAAAGTACTGTGATGCCTGACCTCATGAGAGAAAAGCCACAAAACACATCTCCCTGGTTTGTTCCTTGCTGTGCCCACTGAAATTCTGGGAGCTTGGCCAGTCAGCCAGGTATTCCTTCCTCTCCTACAGAGCGCTGTGTTTTCCTCTCTGCCTTGGAGACACCCATAGACCCAGAATGAATTCCTATAAGCTCATGGGGAGGAAAATTTATGCCTTACTAATTAATACGTAGATGTGATTGCAGCCACAATAAGAAAAGCTGATCCAGTTCTTTTAGGATGATGGAGTAAGGCAAACAAGCAAGGCACATACAGGGTCTTTTCAGGGACCTGGAGAATTTGTAAGCTGGTCACCAGTGTTTCCCTTAGAAACTAATTTTGTAGGGAAGGTAATGGACAGCCACAGCATGGCTGTAGGGCTGCCAGCCTGTGGTCTGGGCTGGACCTGGCACCACCCTCCCTCTCCCAGCAAGTCTGGTCCATTTGAGAGCAGAAGTTCAGGCTGCACATAGAGTGGAATGGACTTTACATAGGACAATGTCATGCCTTTGCTTTCAATGTCTATCAGCTTCCCTAGTGTAGACAAGTCTCTGCTTCTAACAGCAGGCAGCTCTTGTTCCAGCCTGATTATTTGGATGCTGAGGTCTCTATAGTGGCATTTGAATTTCATGTATGGGAAAGGGGCAAGAACACTGGCATTTCAATACATATGGCTTAGTTCTTTACAGTGGTTGTCTGCAACCCATGGGTCATGGATGGACTAGTGCTACAAGGTGGCTTGGTCTTTACAGAAGTACCTCTTTAGAGGAGGGAGCAGAGTGCTGTGTCCCAACACCTTCTTCTTTCTCTCACCCTTCCCAGTCCAGCACAGGCAGGTGGTCCTGGCAATGCAGAGTAATCTTCTCTCTCACAGCTGCACTGCAGGCAGGGGATCTGAGGGATGAGGGATTTGGTTGGCATTTGCAGACTAGGGATGACTAATGTTTCTCTGTCACTAACATATCACTGCTTGTATCAACCAGGAGCATCAGAGCAGCTGGGTGCAAACCGGCTGAGCGTCGTCAGCGATTTGTCGTGGTCATTAGCGCGGCGTGAGGCACGGCATCCGTGGCATGGGGTGCTGCCTGCAGGGCCTGCGGGACCCCCGGGACACCCACGTCCAGCTGCTCCCATCTGTACCCTTCACCACCAAATGTCAATACCAGCCTGTTAGAGGGAGGCCAGGGGAAGTGGGAATGGCAGCTCAGCGGGCAGTGACGGATCGTACGCTGGAGAATGATTGATTTACTTATTTAGGGCTCCGTTCAGCAAAGATTCAGATCCATAAGGCTTGGGCTCAATATGAGTTGGGGAGATGAGGCTGCTTGAGCAGCAGAGGAAACCCCCAGTACTTCAGGCCTTTCACAGTAATTATGGCACCTAACCAACCACACAGTGTTGAGGCCAGCCCTGCTGCCAGCGGGCAGCCCCTTGCCCTCCCACCAGAGCTGTGGGTGCTGCGGCAACATGGAGGAGAGTTTTGGAAATGCAGGTTTTGTTGGTTCTTGGCCCAGCCCAAGCCTTGCAGCAGCAGCAGCGCTGGGCAGATGCAGCTCCTTAGTGCAGGGGATGCTCAGTTACTCTTCAGCTTTTGCTTTTCTGCCATACGCTGAAGGAAGGAGAGTTCCTGCTTGAGCTTTGTGAAAGAGAAGGAACATCCTGGAGCAGCAAGGCCCTGGGGTAGGATGGTCCTGGGGCCATTTCACCAGTGACCATACAAAACTAATTTGGGGGACCTCTCTTGTGAAATGCCTCCTGGCATGCCCCACCACCAATTGGGATAGAAAGACTCAAGCTAACACTGCACCCTGCAAACCTCTGGTGTGATGTAGCCCAAATCCTATGCCCAGGCTTTTCTTATAATCCTTCTGGCTCCGGAGCTCTTGTCTGCTGTGGTCCAACTTGGGAGGAATTGCCAGGCTTAGTCAAACGAGTGATTCATGGGCTCTGGGAGCCTGTCTCAGGGCGTGGGCAGCACCAGCTGCTTCCAAGGGAGGTGTGAAAGGGCAATTTGATACCCTGGGGGAAGTGTCGATTCCTGGCAGCAGTGTTTGGCCTGGAGCATCAGCCTTGTCTCAAGTGAAAACACAACAAAGTACAGTCATAGATCACACAGAGTGTAAGGAAAAGGTCTGAAAAGTCTCCTTATTTAAAATGCTACCTGAGGAGGGCAGCTGCTCTTCCTTACTGCTCCACGTGGCTTTCTTGAAAAAGCCACTGGACAGGTCTTATGCTGACAGCAGCAGTTTTGATGGGGCTATCTAGTTCTCCTGTGTGCGTCTGCTCTACCAGGACTCCCTTTAGTTTAATTACCTTCCCTGTGCCCATTTACCACTAAACTTTCTGGGATGGTTTCTTGGCTGCAGCTGCCAATGTGAATACTCTATGACTTGGGGAGAAAAATCAAAGATCTAATAGAAGTGGCCAAATTGCTAATGGAGACAGGTGAAGTGTGATGTAGTGATGAAGGTAGTGGTGGGACTCGATGATCTTGAAGGTCTATCCCAACCAGAATGATACTCTGTGATACTGTGTGATGTGCATCACCTGAGGGCTGGGTACTGAAGAGCCAGACCAGGAGGAAGCACTCAGCTACTTAGGGGTGCAAAGAGACCCTCCCTGGAGGATGCTCGAGCTGTCTGTGAGAGGTATCTGCAGCCCTGCCTAATGTCTTCTATCCCATTCATTGGGTGGGTGACACATTAGAAAAATTAATAGGAATAAGTCAGAAAAGCTGGAAATGTAGGGTGTTATCTGCAAAATGCAAGTGGAAGAAATGTGTTCTCTTTTAAAGGCTTCCTACAGATTTAAGTGTCTTATGTCTTTCCTCCTAAAGTCAGTGCCTAAAAATGGGGCTGAAGAAGGAATATAACATTTTTGCTGGTGTTAAGCTGGCAGCTAGTTAGTGCTGGCTAATTATTGTATAGGCCAAATAGCTCAGGAGACACCTGAGCTTTATGAATGTGTAAAATGGCTGCTGCTTTTAAGAAGCAGGAGAATTGGGAATCTCTTGTCTTTTTTACTTCTTAGGCAGCACAGTGACCCGCAATACCTGAGCTTAGGGTAATGAATCTCTCGTATCTGTGCTTACCCACCAGGTAACAGCAGGTCAACTGGGCTCCTAGTAGAGTTGGGGAGGCTTAATTGAGGACAAGCAGGTTCTCTAATGATCCCTGCTGTATTCCAGGAGGAGGCTTACCTGGGATAATGCTGTCCCCTGCTGAGTAACCATCATCATATTTTATTTCCAAATCTGCTTCTTGTACTTCTGTGGTTAAGAAGGACTTAAAGCTATTAGCAAAAGGTAGTGTGCTGTTTGGGAAAGGCTTGGCTCTGTGTTGCACATCCTTCTGGGTGCTGGTCTGAGCTCTGTGCTGCTGAAACATCCAAACACGGGGTTTTTTTATGACAGTAATGTCATCACAGGTATATCTGTTCATGGTCCACACTGGAGCTGCCAAACATGTGTGCAGTTGTACCTTCTGCTCCCAATATCTGGGCATTCCATGTTTCCAGTACTGATGATGATCCTTTTTTAAAAAACAAGCCCCAACCAAATAAACAAAAAACCCCAACAAAACAAAATCCCCCGAAACAACTCATCAGCACAGATCTGCCAGACAACACAAATCCCCATGGCTGTGGGATAGGCAGGCAGAGCCCACCTACACGGTCCTTACTATCTCCACAGACTCCTCAGGCTTGATCTGGGCCAGCAGAGCAGCTCTTTTCACTGGTAGCATCAGTGGATGCCCCTTGTTTCCTGCTGGCCAGGCACTGGGGAGATGTGCTGGCACCCCATGGGCACAAGCAATTGCTGGTGTTGCCAGTTCAAGGGTCCACAAAGCACATTTGTGGTGCTCCAAGAAAATATATCCCACTTTCTGAAAACTATATGAGATGGAGCAGCACCTTCTGTTTATGCTCCCTCTTGCCAGGCTTTTTAACATTATTTATTTAGCAGCTTGAGAAAAGCTCGTCAGCAGGCACCTTCCCTTTGAGCCACGGTCCATGTTGTCCCTCCCTGTGGCAGGCTGCCCACTTGCTGATGGTGAACTCACCGTTCAGCTGTTTTAAGGACCTGCTCACCAGCTAGCCTTTGGAGAGATTAATAATGTCTCTTTTGCATACAATGTCCTTGACAAGCCAGAAATCCACCCATTCACGGTTTCGAGCAATTAAAATGACGACATGGCCATCAACCTCCTTGCAACCAGTTGGTGGAAGCACTCTGCAATGGAAGCTCCAGTCCTCAGTCAGTGAATTTGTAGATAGTTTGGCAGAGAACAGCCCTGCCAGCTTCCCAGGCCGACACTGCTTTGTTACTCAAATACAAACATCTCAAGCCAGCACTAGGCACTGAGAGCTGCGCCAAAGCCGAAAGCTGTTGTCGTATAATGAAACAGTGCATTGAGGTTTGCTATTCTAATTGGGCAGCCAGGAACCCCGGTGGATGGCAGAGCTTATTTATTGATTGCTCTTCAGATCAGAAACTGGACGGCACCACAGGGAGCTAGTAAAGGAGGAAAACCATTTTAAATACATTGTAAATGTTCCTTTGTAGGATTAATGAGCGGGAAACTGTAATGTGTGTTAACAGGATGCACAGAAAAGTAAAAGCTGGTAAACTTGCAGGGCTTTTCCTTCCACAGGAGGATTCTACTTCAGCAGAGATGGGGAAATACAGGCTGTAATAATTGTTGCTTTATTGCCAAGGCCTTATAGTGGGGGGGAAAAAAAAAAAATTATATTCTTACACTGAAGTTCTTGCGAAATTGGAAATGGTTAGAGAATTCTGGGGGGAAAATACTTTAAAAAAAAAGTAAAAAAAAAGTGGGGTGAGTCGCAGTTGGCAGAAGTGGAAACCTTGCCTGTTGGCTGCTTATTGCCCCAGGGCTAGCTTGCAAAAGGCATGACATGCATGCTGTGCTCTGTGTCCTGATTAGTTGGGAGGGATTCAACAAGCAGAATAACTGAAGGTGTCCAGAGGGACAGGCTCCCCAGCTCCGTAATGGCCATGGTGCCAGGGAGAACCCACTGACTCACCTCTCACCAGTCAACATGTTCCCATCCTCAACAATGGGTCTAGTCCATGTGAAACAGCAGAGTGGGTTGTGATCCCACTTCTCCCACTTGGTCAGTGTTTGGATCTTCACCCAAAGGCTTTGCGTGGCTCTGGTGTGCTTTCAAAGTGCCTGGGAGGGGGGCTGAGACACTGATGCACAGATGTGCAATGAATTTATAAAAGCCTGTGCTGTCATTTTAGGAACATGTGCTATTTCTGTGGTTTGCCCAACTCTTATAATTCTCCTAACACCTGCAGCTTGCCTGAAATTCAGTCCTGGGTGTTTTTTCCCTGCTTCATCAGTTCATTTCTAGCTGACTGTCACACGGGGGATGCCCTCTCCAGCACAGGGGCTATTGTTGCAGTGGACAGGAGGGGAGGTGCAGTTGCTCTGCACCTCCCTTGGGCATCTTGTGATCCCAGCTGAAGGAGACAGGTGACAGACACAGCCAGGGATTTGCATGTAGAAGTCTAAAGGAATTTCAGGAAGTCTACTATCTTCATAGTGATCTGACTCCTTGTGATGTAATTTATGAGTGAAACATTAAGGAAGTTAAGTAAACCAGAAAGATGCAGAAATTTTCCAGTGTAAGGTGCTGGTATTGCATGGGAAATGAACTCATCTGCAAAGCCTGTATTGTTTTAATGTGATCTCACCCTCTACTTGTCCACCTGACACATCCAGTCTGAAATGCGAGCAGCTTGTGACAGCGGATGTTTTTCTTGTGTTTGTGGAGCCTGGAGATCTTGGGCTGTGGTTGAAAGGGGGCTGGGTAATCTCTGATGGAGCTAGACCTGATCCTGAGCTGAAGGACCATTGCCAAGATCAATGAATTAGATGCTTAATTAGGTGCAGCCTCAGACATTTGCCATCCTGTGACTTTTAAGGCAGGGTTGGCAGTGTCCTCTGGGAGACCTGTTGGCCCACCCACACATGGGTATCTCCTGGGCCATCCACCTGGGAGCTAGCTGCCCCAAAACCACTGGGTGCTCTGAGAGGTACTTTCAGGATATCTTGGCAGACTTGAATGCAATGGGTTGGGCCGTCACCATAGGGCTTGAATGATTTGGTGGGGACAGAACTGCTTCATTGCTAGAGCTATCAGTTCAGCGCTGCTTGAGAGATCTCTACTCATGCTTAGACCACCAAAATCTATTGCAAATGAGAGGGCTCTGCTTTTGTTATCCAGTCCTTCCTTGTGGAGTGGGAATGATTTCTTAAGCACACAGAGGTGTGTGACACAAGCGCTCATTATCCACTCCTGTTTGCTACAAGTGAATTATAAGTAAACTTAATGAAACAAAGCACGCAAAAGTAGATTGATATTTGACTTGGCTTGGCTTGATGTTTTGTCTTCTGTGTTGTGTTTTTTTGTCAATTTGGCAGCTACTCTAGGTTTTTTCCCAGCTTTGTTCCCTCTATGTCATCACTTCAGAGGTTTTCACAGATCACTCCGAAGTAAGGAAGAACCATGCAAAACGAGAGACAAACAGCCAACACAGTGGTAAAAGCAGAACAAGCCTGTCAAGTTATATTCTTCTTTTGACCAAGGTCTTTTGGCCTAACTTGGGGCATCTGAACAAAGAAACTTAATTTCTACAGTTGTGAATGTTACTTCCAGGGGATTCCCCTCTGCAAGATGCTTTGCTGTAGCTGAAGAAACAAAGATTGGAATGCCTATGGGCTGTCGTTGCTGCTGAGGGTAGCTTCATGGGATGGGTGGAAAACTTACAGAATAACTGTGGGAAAATTTCATATCATAGAGCATAGCCAAGTCCTAGGTCACATTTCAGTTTGTTATCTTTGAAGGGGGGGCCTTTTTGTTAGCATCTATCCTAGGACTTCAGTACCTCTGACAACAAAGAGCAATTCTCAGAAGGAATTGCCATAGAGGCAGATGGTGATCTGCAGAGCCTGACTTTTAGATTATGTTGTTGATGGACCTCCAGGAGGTCGTAGCTGTTGGGAGCAGGGAGGTGGTCTAAGGAGGATGTAAGACATACTTCATTTTTAATTTTTTTTCCCCTCCCATCTCTTTGAAGAATTATGATGCATTGTGCTTTGGAGGATGAAGGGTGAAGATGAGGCAGAATGGCTGGTGGTGACCAATGTCCTTGACTCAGCTGAAGGCTGTTTCTGCCTTTCAGGGCAGCTGCCAGCATCTGTGCACCAACTTCTGGGCCACCAGCTCTGGAAGACCATGGTGCAGAGGGGTCTCTTAGGGCACATCCAGACCCCTGGGTGCCTTCTAGTGCCACCAAGCTTTTATGTTCCTTATTGAGAAGCCTCCTAAGCAGGCACAAGGGGGAGTTTGACTTAATGAGGGGAGAGAAGTACATTATAAAAGCCATCAGAAAAAGTAATGGAAAGTTATTTTCAGGTCGACTCTGCACTAGCCAACAGTTTTGTGTCTTCTTAAAAGCCAAAAACTCACTGGCAAAAAGTAGTCCTCTGGCAGCAGAGATCCTGCTTTGGGGATGTTTCTTTCTGGTTGTCTGAGCAAAACAAATATATTTAGGGCATATCTCACTCTATGGGCAGGGTAACTAGCAAATAAAACCAATCAGCCCATCTCCAAGTGGCTTTTGATGCCTTTTAGTGGCAACCTACCTGGCAGGAGCATTGCTGCTGCCCTGCTGAGAGCTGGAGTGCTGACTGGCCAGTGCAGGCACAGCTCTGTGCTAATGATGGTGTGAGTCTGCATGTCCTCTGGGCACTATGATGGCTTGAAATAATGTAGTAATTCAGGTCAGCAGGGGTGCTGAGGGCTCTCAGCTTGCTTGAAGGTTTAGGAGATCTTAGTCTCAATCCTAAGCACTAAGCCTTGGAAACCCAAGTGTTTGGAGGGCAATCCCACCACCCTGGAAGCAGGTGGCAAAGCCAGCTTTGGTTCCAGAGGATGAGTGTGGTTCTATTTGCCACTGGCTTGGATACATCTGGATCCAGGTGAAAAAGGCTGGCTCAAATATGTCCTAGGTGACTATTTTGCAGGCAAAGCATTAGTCTGGTGAAGCCTAAACCTTGAGGGTCAAATCCTCCACAGACCGAAGCAGATGCAGTTGTTAGTGCTTTTGGAAAAGCTGGGCCATTAATTATGCACAGAGCATGTGTACTTGCCTGCTTCCAGGGGACACAGAGCATAAGGGTGTCTGCCTTTATCCAGGCACACAGTGAAATACAGCTATAGTTAAATGTTAATGCTCACGATCTGATTTTTGGCTGTCTTCCTGCATTTCTGTTTGCAGATGTGAGTGTTTTGTGTTTGCTTTTTTTTTGTTTGGTTGTTGGCTTTTGTCTTTTTTTTTTTTTTTTTTAAAGTCTGAAAGAACAAAGAGCCTGAAAGCCCCCTGCATAAGATCCAAAAGCTCTTCTAATCAGAAAGGAGGGAGGAGTAATTTAGAAACCAGCTAAATAAAACTCAGGTGCCAATTAAAACCGAAACAACCTTCCACTGACATTCAGAGTGGCCCCTTGCTCCTGGAGAGGGAAAGGCATCTGTGGAAGCTTTCCAATTCATACATTTGAGAGTCACTTTTATTGACATTGACCTAATGGCTCAGGTTGTTTTGATTTGTTATAATTATAATGGGACTTTGATTATTCCTTCTCTGCTTATCATAGGGAAGTCAGGAATCTTCTGGCCAGTCTGCAACAGTTTTTGTCTGCAATCCTATGGTTACTTGTTGGTTACTAGCAACACCAGCCATTTAGAGTTGCTAAGGAAAAAATAAAGAAAGCCTGGGCAATAGAAAAAAAATAATTGTACATAGAGCAAGGCAATGTTTATGCTATTTGTGAACAATAAATAACCCCAAACATGTGGAAAGCTTAAAATGTTTTACTGCTCGGGCAGCTGTTTGACAACATGTGAAGCAGCACTGAGGTGACACAGTCCTGTTGTCTGAGGATCAGCAGCTGCAGGGAACAAGGGCAAATTAGACAGGAGCCTGTGGCCTCAGGAGAGGAAGCCTGGAAAAAGCCTGGCTTGAGGTGATGCTGCTGGAACCCATGTAGGCTGCATGTGCCTGGAGCAGGAGCCTGCACTGCTGTGCAGCATCCTGGCATGGAGAGAGGGGTCTGCAGCATCCCAGCATGGAGAGGGGTGTCTCAGCAGAAGGAGCTGGGGGTCAGGTAGGGGTCATTGACCCTCAGTGCAGGATATGAATGTGCTGCCTGGGGGACATGGTGTTTTTCCACTTGCTTTTGTGGAGATGGGAATCCTGAAAGGCAACCTCATTAATTGTGGTTTAAGCAGAAAGTTACTTTTCCAGAACGTGGTTTTGTGGATTCTTTTGCCCTCTGGTTTGATGAGTTTGTGTGTGTGATAGATCGTGTGGGGATGGTGTGCCTGTGCAGCCAGGTTTTGATAGTTCCTGTCTGTTTTGCATGTACGTGATAAGCTTGTTTCTGGTTTTTTTTTTAAATTATTTTACTTTGCATTCCTGCATTGATATATTTATATCATTTTATAATCAGAAGTGTCTAGAGTATTAATTACTATAAAACTACAGGAGAAAACTGGGGTTTTGTGCCAACATTCGTATGCTAATATACCAAAAATAATCATATTTAAACATCACTAACATTAAAATACATTTATATTGGAGCCATTGAAATTCACCTCTTATTTGTGTCAAGGGCTCAAAACCATCCTTTTTCTGAAATACAAGAAGTAACATAAAAGCCTAAGGCTTCGAAAATGTCATCTCTTAAAAAATAATCTGGATTTTACCTGGAGGCTGGTAGAGATGCAGCGAACCTTTTAGTGACTGAGCTAAGCAACCCTGAAAATCAGGTTTATAGTACTTGTATCAACAGACTGGTTTTTGAAGTTCAACTTCATTATCATGGCAACTTGCTACAAATACGTGGTGGGGCAGTACTGAGAAGCTGAGGTTGAAACATGGGCTGCCTTGAGAAGCTATAGAAAGTGAGGATGTGGGCAACAACATCTGAAATGCTTTGCATTCGGCTGTGGAAAACTGGGGCAATTTATTAAAGGGCATTTCTAATCTGAACTCTCACTTTCAGTCTGTCTTTTTGAGGGTAAAGGACTTTTGCTGAGGGCAGTCGCACACTGCTGTGTGGTGTGTTGTTGCCAAATGAAATGATTCCTCAGGAAAGCACTTGGCCTCAGAGGCAGGACCCAAGTGTTGCTCTGCATTCCCATGGGTGAGCTGGATGTGGCTGGTGTGCACCTGGTGTGTGGAAACCCCAGCCAGGCTGCGTTGGGGGTGGTTCACAACCATCTCTGGGAACAGCAGGACTGGGACATGAAGGGGCCGTGCTCGGCCTCCATTCATCCTTGAGTAGTTGGGTTTCTTCTGCTCTGGTCTTTTCTGAGCAGCAAAGTGGCAGGAGGCAGGGGCTGGGCACAGCCTGGGCTGCCCTGTAAGGCTCAGGGGGCATCTGATGAGATGCATTGTATTTCCCAAACCACTCTCACTTCTCTGTGCTTTTAATTCCTCTTTGTATTTGTAGCTGATACAACAGCAGCTGGCTGCCATCCCTGCCTGACTGCCAAAGATCTCCAGTTCTGGACTTTCTGGACTGGTGAGGCAGAAGGAGCCTCCAGTAGCACACACCAGTGATTTTTCCTGCATGACCTCCCCTTTCCCCCCCCAGTCTTCAAACCCAGATGCTCTGGTGGGAGTTCAGATGTCCCACAGAGGTCCAATCTAAAGAGCTGAAGTGGCAGTGAAATCTGTCACATCCTCAGGTAAATTGTTCCAGAGGTTAATTAATTACCTTAGCTGTTCTGCACCAAGAACAATTTTATTTCTCTGTAAAAATGCCTTTGGTTTCTGGCCACTGGATCTCAAGATGCCTTCGTCTGTCAGATTAAAGAGCCTCATCTTATTACTCCTCTCTCTGCGTAGGCACTTGCTGACCACTCTCAAGTCACCTCTGAACCTTCCCAGGGACAGACTAAACGGATTGAATGTCTCTAGTTCCCTGCTGTAAGGGAGGTTTATCAACCTCCCATTCTTCTTGCTTCTGCCTGCTGAAACCCCTCCAATTTGTTCTTGTCCTCTTTTCCAGCCAGATGCAGCAGGGGCTTGTGCAGCCATTCATGTCTTCTGCCACAGCTGAAGAGCTGCTGGCCACCCACTGAGCCTTGCCCTGCTTGGTGCTGCCCAGGGCTGAATTTGTCCTCAGCTGCTGCCATCTCAAGGGTCAGGCTGAGCCCTTAGTCCCTCTCCAGCGTCCCCATGAGAATGGAATGGGGGGAGCATGGAGAGGCCAGTCCCAAGCTCAGGATCAACCTGTCATGACCCAAGGGGATTTTGTGCCTCTAACTTGACATCTTTCATGGCTTTGCAAGAAGGGAAGGAAGGTCCTAAGAGAGGCAGCTGTGCTGGGAAGGAGGGATGGGGGAGCTCAGCTGTGTTTGGAGTCTACTCACACAAAAGTTCACCAGCTCCAAGTGAGTGTAATTACAGAGACAAAGTAGGAGCAGCCTGAAAATCACAGGGACGGCAGAACTTCCCACTGAGGAGAAAAGGGCCTTTACGAGGTCTTGAGCCAGCGTCCTCGGCGCGCTGTGTGGCGGGGGATGTGGGGCTGCTCAGCCACTCCCCCGCCGGCTGGAAATGAGAAATTTCAAGGGCTATTGAGCACTCTGTGAATTTTCACAGTGGCTCAGCGCAAAGTTATTTAGCACAGGTGTTTTGGTAATTGTGATGCATTGGGAAAATTCACAGTGCTCAATGGCCCTCAAACTTCCACCTGCTTGGTGTGGTGGTGAAGTGTTAGTGCAGTGGATTATAAGATAAAATATGCAGAAGAGACTTGCTGGCTGCAGGACTTTTTCTGGCACTGCTTATATTTCTTTGTTATTCTATGATCAGTTTGTTTATCTGATGTATATTAGAAGGACAGAAAGTTTTTCACACAGCAAGTTTGACAGGCCCATGCCTCCTTGCTGCCTGGGAGAGAGCACCCTGGAGAGGAAAGGGATCTCCAAACCATGTCCCTGGCTGAGCTCAGTGGCATCCCAGAGCTCTTGTTCTGAGGCTGCATCACTTCCAAAAATACCCAACTATGAGCCCTGGGAAGGCGGAGAGGGAGCAAGAGGGGCCTCTGCCTGTGCTTCTCTTCATGTGTGTGGCTGTAGGGAGCCTGTGAGGCCTGGGTAGAGTTTTCCTTTAATTATCACTTTCCAAGTCACCTCTGCTCCCTCTCTGACTGTGCCAGGAGGGGCCCTTCGGGAAGGACGCTCTATCTGTCCTTTCATGCACAAATGAATTGAGTAGGCATCTTTGCAAGGATGTAATGTGGTCAAGTAAAAAAAAAAAAAGAAAGCTGTAATTTTTCCTTTTACTTCAGCCCTGACAGTGGAATAGCATGGCAAATACAAACACTGAACTGGTGACACAGGCCATTATTTAAAAGTAATTAAATACAGAAAATCTTGTTTTCTGCTTTCTCCTAATCTGAATTGTTGGACCGATCCCTTCAAGCTTTACTGATTTTGCTGTGCTATGGATGAGCAGCTAAAGCAAAAGTACCTGCAACAATGTGGGATGGCTGAGCTTGCTGGCTGCTGCCATTTGCAGAGCAAACTGATTTTTCATTTTTTTTAAGTTTTTGGTGCTGAATGAATGTTAGCAAGGATGCCAGCATTGTGACTCCCCTCCTTCCACAGCTTTCCTCCCAGATAAACCCATGTATCTGCCTGGCTTTGTTCCATCCAAGTGTCTCCATACATTCACCCCAAGCCCAGTTATTATGGCAACGTGCCTGCACACAACCATTACATTGAAGTTTTCAAAGAAGGGAGAGTCCAATGTCTAAAAGCAAAAGGTGATAAACAGGAATGCACTGAAAATCCCACATCTGTGCTGGGAAAGGATGGTTGGGTCAGCTGAGAGCCCATGGCTGTGTTCACACATGAAGATGTAAGCTCAGGTGAGGAGGAGGAAATTGGTGGTTGTGTAGAGTCCTTACGTTGCATTTAGCCCCAGCTCACCTGGAAATATCCAACCCAGATACCATGCTGGAAGCAGCAGGGTCTCTCCAGGTTCTGCAAAAGCCAGCAGCTGATTTGCTTTGTTGCTGCTACTGGTATCAGGTTTGGACCTGTGTGTTGCATAGCAACCCTAAATTATTTTAAGAACCCTCAAAAGGGTATTAATGCTACTCATGAATAAACACAGGTTTTCTCACTCTTGTTTATGAATTGTTTTTATGCCTTTCCCCAGCTGAGTGAAAGCTTTCATCTTCCCAAACAATGAAATTCAAGTTACTGCCAGAAGACTGGTAGCTCTTGCTCAGTGGCACAGCAGCTGTAATTAGTCTTTCCCAGTGCATTCTTAGATTTCATTTTAAGGAGGAGGAGACTTTAACTTGTTGATTATTACTCACAGCTGACCAGGCTCAGTTCCTGCTTGTAGAATGGGTTTCCTGGTAAGTGGTAGGAAGAGGTCATGTTTCAGGTGTGGGTGTTTCCCTTGTTGATCCTCATTCTCAGATGGAAAGCGCTTACAGCTCATCTGTCTTCACTTCTTCTAGGAAAAGTCATCCCTGAAAGCAAGGGATATATTTTGATTTTTTTCTCCTACTCTTTGAAACCTGTCAGTTCTAATTTAATTAGTTGGTGCATAATAACAGTTTATCATTTCCAAGTCTAATGTATTGTAATGTTGTTTATACTGATTTGATGATTAAAGGCCTTGTCAGAGTCTTTGTTTCTTTTCAAAAAGAAAATGTATTTATCACCCCTAAAAAAAACCCCACCCAAACCCTTTGTTGTTATGCAAATGAGACATACCAGATTAAGGAAGCTTATTGTACCTGAACAGGTATTTACAATCATTTTTTGAACTCTTTCTGTCATATTTTTGTCTGCAGTGCTCTTGTCTTGCTCTGCAATATAACTCCTCACCAGGACCAGCTCTGTCGTGGCTCTGTGCCTCTGCCCAGCCTTGGACCATGATAATGTCCACTCACCCCCTGTTGTTCTTTAGCTGAGCACCCCACCATCCTCAGAAGGGCCCTCCCCACCTCTGTGCCTGCTAATGAGGTCTCTCAGAGCTTCTCCTGCAGCTTGACCCTCTTGCCTGGGCCTGTTTCTCAGGGGTGCTCCCAGTACACTGGTCCAACTGTGGGTCCCCAGGATGCTCAGTACAGGCACCTGGGCAGCTGTGGGACCCACCACCAGCTGGAGAGCCCATGCCTGGGGGTAAATCATGCTGTGTTCAGGGGCAAAAGGCCCAGTTTGGAGGCTGAGGGAGCTCCTTGCCTCTCTGCTTTGCTGGTGCCCACTGACCCCGCAGAGATGCTGCCATCCTTGAGCTCATGTGTCTTCTTCTACTGTGCTTCCCAGGAACCATGACGCCTCCACTAGGATTTTACCACATTCCACTTTATTTCCCCGGTCTCCTTGTAAGGAGGAACTTCTCCAATTTGCAGCAGAGTTGGACTTGAAGATCCAGTTGGGTGAGTAAATGGAATAAGGCCTCTCTGCTCAGAGCAGGTTACTGTGTAATCCTGTCTGGTTTGGGGTGTTCAATGTGTTCTGCTTTATTTTGTGTGCATAAATATGGTGTCCTACATGTGATGGCCATGACTGCAGGCTGGGTTTCTGGTCCTTGAAAAAGCAATATGTTTCCTCCCACTTCCTGCTGGAGCTTTTAGCTGCAGTTCTCTGCAGCTGGGTGAATGACCGTGTTTGTGTCTGTCATCAATTCCACAGTCTGTTATTTAAATTACAAAGCTCATTCTTTGCATCAGCGTATGCACAGCAAGTTAGCAATCTATGCATAAAGCCCCAGCAGGCAATGATTGTCTCCTAAGGAAGGCAGAAGTAAAGGCAGCCCACTGGATTGACAGAAATATCACTGACTTCAGATGTGTTCCTGGAACATTTGAGTTTCTTTCGAAGAAAGTTGCCATTAACACTGTTCAGACTGAGCATAGGTGAGCAGGGTGTTGAAAATTAGGCTGCCAGCACAACTACAACATGGTGTAAAAAAAAACAAACCCGTGTCATTCGCTTGCTTATGACCTCAGCAAAAACAAGCCCCAGACCTGAACAATTATGCTAATTCTGCTCTGATTTACAGCAATGATAACCAGCAAATGTGCTGCTGGAGCTGTCTGATGTGTGTGCTGGAGGAGCAGACAGGGATCTTACGGGGCTTTCTGCAATATTTTTCCTTAATGGTTCATTATGTTTTGGGTTCTGGTTAGCAACACCCCACCCTTCAGGCACCTCCTCCAGCTGTGGGTAAGGGTAATGGGAGCCCACTGTCTTTACTAGTTGGGGAGAATGTGGGTGTGGGAGCTGCACCGTGTGAAATGGGGTATCAGTGATCTGGGTGAGCCAGCAAAGGAGACAGGAGAAAGAAATGGGGTGGGGGGTTGTTATTACTTTTTTTTTTTCTTTAATTGCAGACCACAATAGGGCTGCCCTCTCCTTGGCCTGGGCAGTGGCCTGGTAAGGAGACAGCAGAGACTCTTTCAGCCCTGTTTTGCCTCTGTGGTGTGGTCTCTTCAGGACACTGAGAGCAGACACTGGCAGTCTCAAACATGCAAGTTCGAGCTGTGCTGGCCCTTCCTCAAACCCTCGAGCAGCTCTGAGATTGATCCCATCCCCTGCCCCACCAAAAGCTGCTGGGGCTGTTTACCCCTGAGCGTGGTGGAGACAGCAAGAGCACCTTCAGTCCACCAAAGGTGCTGGGCCACCTGGATTTTTGAGGTTACTGTGGATAAAAAGGCTATTGTCACAGAGATCACTGGCTAAATGTTCAGTGGATATAAAAAGCAGCTAGAATATAAAAGTAACTGAGGCTTCCCCGACCATTTCCAGGTATCCTTGCAAGGGAAAATGTCAGGGTCTTACTGTTTAGCTGGCAGGGATGAGGGGTGTGTGTATGTGTGTGTTTTTTATATCTGTACACAGACATGTGTGTGCACACATGGGCAGGGGGGATGCCATGGGGGCTCAGAGCTCTTTCTGCAGGCTCTAGCCAGGCTCGTGGAGGCAGGCAGCATGGGGCAAGTGGGTAAATCCCCTGGCAGTGTCACCTCCTTGGGGCACTCTGGCTAAAGCCTCCATGGTGCTGGCACTCTTGCCTGGTGCTTGTTTGCAGAGCTGCCCTAACCACTGTTCATGGCTGTTGACCTCTGTGGGGTTCAGGTGTGTTCTGTCTTGCTCAAATAACCTGGAGAAAGTGGCTCCTGCCCTGGAGACCCTGTGATGCTGGCCATGGGGAGCATCATCCCCTGACCATGCCACTGCAGCTGAGCAGGCTTCCCTGTCTCTCACCACCCCGGGTAGTGCTGAGCCCCCCTAGCCCCCCTTTATATGCCCAGAGTATTTCTAACCCTTGGAACAATTTCTGGGTCCCTGGTAATGGTCTTTCTTCTTGCAGCAAAGCAATCTGGGAAAGGCTATCCTTCACTCCCAGGCTTTAAAGTGATTTTTTTTTTTTTGCCTCTGACATCAGGATAAAAAAAAACATCACAAAAATGAATGCGATAGTTTTTTGTTTTTAAGGATTTATAATGTGATATGTTTTGGTTGGTGTGAAAGTTATACTTGCTGGATGTAGCTCCTGCATGCTTTGCCAGCAGGCTGTGAGTGATAGGATTACAACGGCACATCTTAGTCTAATGAGTTTAAGTACAAAGAGTTATTATTTCTAAATAAATATGTGCTATGAAGCGCTATCAGACTTTTACAGAAATTCTTAAAACACTGGATGGAAAACATTATAAAAGGCTGAACCCTCACCTGGGAAGCAGGCTGCATTTCTTCACCACTTCATTGACTCTCAAACACTCAGCTTTTAAGTCCTTCAGTATCCTCCCCCCCAACTTCACAACTCTGTTTTATTTCCAAATACCACTAAAGGAACATTTTTTTTCCTCAAGGTAATTGCATTACTTCCTTCTGTTTCACTCAAAAAGCACCTGTGCAAGTCAATGGACCACAGAGCATGTTTAGATATCTCTTACCCTTCACTAATGATGTTCAGTAGATCAATCAGGGGAGAGAGTAATTTCTTTTTTTTTTTTTTTTTTTTCTTCCCTTATAGAGGATCTTGATCTTTCTCTGAGGGAAATGACCTTGACTTGTAATGCAGCTGAACTGGGAAAGCTGTTTTGCTATTCAAACTGAATTTAGACTAGCTAAATAAACAGTAGGCAAAAGAACAAATCTTCTCCCTTAAATAAATGTGAGATATTAAGACCTGGCTTTGTAGTGATTATAGTCTAATACTCAGCTTGCTGAGAGGCAGTATTTTTTCTTTTTTGCCTGTGTCTCTAACCTTGAATGTTCCATTCATCTCTGTGGAAATGCTTCCTTTTTGCTATACATTTTGTGCACACAAAGAACAATTTAAAACTTACATGGCATGGTCAATCAGAGGTACCTAACTGGCTCTTTGGAAAACATGAATTGTGCTTTTTTTTTTTTCTTTTTTTAATACAAACACAAAACAAGTCAGTGGCACCACATTAATCATTCAAGCCTATTGGAAAGTCTCCAAGCACCAGCTGAGTTAAAAAAAAAAACAAACAAAAAACCAAACAAAACCCCCACACACTTTGATAAGAACCAACTGGGAATGAGATTTCCCTCCCACCCCCCCTAAGTTTCAAAAAGAACAACAACCAAAAAAAAGCCCAACAAACAATACAAAAGAATTGGCAAGAAAACAAATTGAACTATCATGGCCGGTTGTAAGGGCCATGCTTTGGCTCTGGAGAAACAATTCATAAATATTCATTAGCCTGGGGAAACATGAAAAACAGGATTAGACTTATTCATGGGAGTTCATCTTTTGGGTCAATGCTAGGGTGAGAGAGCCAAGACAGGCAAATTGCAGTTTTATAACATATTTCCTGGGACAGACAAGATCTGCAGTCTTTTCTCTCAAAAACAAAAGGAAAAAAAAACAACAACACTCAAAAGCCAGCAAAAAAAGCATTTTCATTTCTTTACACAGCAGAGGTGCTGTCTCAGCTCAGGCCTGCCCCATGGGTGATACAGCCCCTGTGTCCCCAGGTGCTGTGCCATGGGATAGTGATGGCTCTGGCTGTGTGTCCCCAGGGGTGGTGCTGGTCTGTCCGCAGGAGACACTGACACTACTCCCTGTGCTGTGTTTGTCCCTCCTGCTGTTGCCTTGGCCTGTCCACTCCTGGGATGTGGGAGGGTCCCTTGTGTTCCTTGGCACTCTGTGCTGAGAACCACATCCAGGCAGCCCTGTGCTGGTGGGGATCAGTGTCACAGCCCTGGGCTGTGACTGGGTTTTTACTGCAGGAAAATATCCTACAGTGGTGAAGCTGGCAGCCTTGCTCCTGAAGTCCTTCCATGCAAAGTTGGTGCACAGTGGAAAGCTAATGAGCTCACAAGGCAGGTAGGATGGGAAGAGTCCACAATACTTCCAGGAACCACCCCCCCCACCTTACCAGGAGAAAAGAAATGGACTGTGACCTCTGGTAAAATAGCCAGGAGCATGAAAGTATCCATATGTCACCTATCTGCTAGAGGCTGAGATGAAGATAACTCAGTGTTGCAGGACTTGGAGCCATTGCCTTCCTCTGCTTTCAGGAGACAGGCTGGTCCTATTGTTTATTCCTGCATCCCTTGGTGGCCTGTTAGAAGGTGACACTGGTATTGTCTGTTGCCAGATGTATGTTTAATTTCTTAGTGTGATTGCACTCCTCTGCTGGGATGGCTGGCTATGTGCTGCCATGAGACACAGAGTGATATTAGCAGCAGAATTGTGGAATCTCTGAGTGAGCCCCTGTGCTCATATTAAAGGAAAAATACAGCATGAGTGAATGCAACATGCATTAGGAAATGTAGCAGACTGATGACAACAAGAAGCCACTGAAAAATCAGACCTCCACTTATCCACCCTCTGCAGCACACAAAGCTCTCTAATGCCACTAAAGCGAGTGGGTAAGTGATTTTAGTGACTTTATCCATCACCAGTTCAGGACAGATACACCATTTGTGATTCCTGTGCTTGCACAGAGGGATATGATCCTCAAAATCTAGGAGGCTGGGACAAGGTGTTGGAGCCTGACTGCCACCACAGGCTGTGCCGGGACTGGGACGTGTGAAGTGTGGGTGGGGACATACTGCCAGAGTCTTGCCAGGAGTTCCACAGGTGGTGTAGACAGATCAGCCAAGGATGGAGCTGAATTTAGGAAGACAATAGCTATAAATATTTTCTGCTTTGCTATAAGCAGCAAAACCATAGAAGCAAATTGATTTGGCTGCAGAATTCAGCTGTTAAATAACACCTTTCCCAGCTCCAGTGGGAAATGTTTTGCCTCATGGTAATCGAGACACTGTAATGCCTTGCATTTTTGTCTGTGCTCTGTCTGCAGAGTCATTCCCTCCATCTTTAGTGTTACTACTGTCATCTCTAGTAACTTTTCATATGCCAAAGTAACTCAGCACAAAAGGCTGAAGGGAAATTGGGCTTGCTCTGCCTGAGCCTTTTTGTGTGGGGTTTTCTGTTTGCTGATTATGATCTTGAACAAACAGAATCCTGACAAGGGAGGGAAAGGGGCACTAACGTTACTTGAGCTTTTGTACCTTTTCCAGGTGATTTTCCTCTGCTCACTGGGTTACAAAGACACAATCATGGTACCTTACTCTTGCTTTGGAGTAAGGGGATTTCCAGCTCCCCAAGATGGATGTCACTGAGCAACTCTAAGCTTGATGATGTGGGAAGGCTGAGGCTGCGGGACAGGCTGTGCTGTGCTGCAGCTTTTCTTTGTTTCAATTAGAGCTCATCATGTGCAGAGGATACCTTGCTGCAAGAGTAACCAGCCCACAGCAAGGCAGTGCCAAACAACCAGTTGCTCTTTAATTATAAGAGGACTTAAACTTCTTCTCCGAGGTGGGTCACCCTGCCTTTTATCCCAGCCCAGGTGTCCCGCAGCTGTGTGGGGACAAGGGCCATGGAAGCAACGTCCCAACTCAGCCTGACGGACAGCTGCTGGCTTTTGAAGGGCCCAGTGCTGCTGGTTTTTCCTCCTGCATGCTCAGGCATTTCAGGCACTACCAGCTACAAACAGGGAGTCTGGGGTCCCGTCCCTCCCTGCTCTGCACCCGCTCCAGTCTCTTGCTGTTTCCTTTTTCTTGCCTGGCATTGATACTTCCTTCACACTTCTGCTACTCCTTGATCACCAGCAGCCAGGGCATTGCAGCTGCCTATATTTTAACTTAAAGTGAGTGGCATCTTTTCTCCTGGCAACAGGCTGCCTTGCTTTCTTCCCCTCTCCTTCGATAAAAAGTGACAAGTGCTCCTTCACAGGGCAGAGCAATCAAAGGAGCTGCTCAAAGAGAGCTGACAGTCCATGGTGTGCTGGCTGCAAGCTGCTCCACTGCGGGACCACTTAAATAGAGCTCACATCCTTCCCATCTCCCTCCCTCGTGTGACAGTGCCTTGCACCCTTTCTGATGATATCAGAGCTTATACCAGCGTGGCTTATCTGAATAATCAGCTCTGGGGTTTCTAAATCATCTCAGAGGGATTTTTTTTTTTTTTTTTTGAGGTTCTGCAAAGCTTTCTAAAACGGGGTATGATGCAGAGGAGAGCCGTGCCAGAGAGCTTTGCTCCCCACTCTGCCCCTCAGCACCCTGCTAATGGCTGAGTCAATACATAAGGAGCTTTACTAACCATTTCAGGATTCACTGATTTCTGTCTTTATCACTGGTTAAGGTGATCACAGATGCTCTTCAGAGAGAGGATCATAGAATTATAGAACAGTTTGTGTTGGAAAGGACCTTTAAAGGTCATCTAGATCAGGTTGCTCAGAGCCCCATCCAACATGACCTTGATTGTTTCTGGGGATGAGGCTTCTTCCACCTCTCTGGGCAACTTGTGCCACTGGTTTACCACCCTAATTGTAAAATTTCTTCTTTATATCTAGTCTAAATCTAGTCTAATATCTTTTAGTTTAAAAAAATTACCCCTTGTCCTACTGCAACAGGCCTTGCTAAACAGTTGTCCCCATCTTTCTTATAGGCTGCCTTCAGATACTGGAGGGCTGCTGTAAGGTCTCCCCAGAGCCTTCTCTTCTCCTGGCTGAACAACCCCAACTCTCTCAGCCTTGTCTTCATGGGAGAGGTGTTCCAGACCTCTGATCATCTTCATAGCCCTTCTCTGGATTCCCTCAAGAAGCTCCATGTCCTTCTTGTGCTGGGGGCTCCAGGACTGAACACAGTACTCCAGATGGGGTCTTGCCAGAACAGAATAGAGGGAGGGAGAATCACTTCCCTTGACCTGCTGGTCACACTGCTTGTGTTGCAGCACAGGATATGGTTGGCTTTCTGGGCTGCCGGCAAAACATTGCTTGCTCATGTCCAGCTTTTCTTCCATCAGTATCCCCAAGTGCTTCTCTGCAGGGCTGCTCTCAGTTCCCTCATCCCTCAGCCTTTATTAATACTGGGGCTTGTCCTGACCGAGGTGCAGGACCTTGCACTTGACCTTGTTGAACCTCACAAGGATTGCATCCTATGGAGTGCCAGCACTGCCTAGCAGCAAGGGACCCTCTTAGCAGTGCTGCAGATGAATAACATCTGTAGTTCTCCTCCAAATTTCCTGGAGCCAGGGAGTTTCCCTCTCCCTTGTCTTCATCTTCAGCAGTCTTCCTCAGCGCTGGTAGGCATGTTACCCACTTTCTCAGTGCCAAGCGATTGCAAGGCTGTGTTGGAGGCACCTCAATTGAAACCACTACTGTGACTGGTAACGAGCTGGTGATTAGCATCTGTGTTACCCATCGTGGCTCTGCTCCCAAGGGGAGCATTTGTCAGGCTGCTTTTGGTTTGCAGTGGCTGCTTTTCCAGCCAGCCAGCTGATGCAGCAGGTATCAGTGTGAGCACTGCTGGTGGCTACGGCTGCTCCCTTCTGCCCACCACTGGGAACACGGGGAAGGCAAAGTCAGAACAACAGGAGCACAAGCTTTGCATTAAATGCACGCTTAAATCCCACCTAGAGGAAGGCTGCTTTCTGTAACCTGGCCTTGCACTTTGGAAGGGAAATGACTGCCACGGCCACATGTGCTGGGCCAAACCCATCGCTGGTGTGGAGATGGCACCTGCATTGGGGGGAGAAGGTTTGGCTCAATTGGTGCCACAACAACAGAAAGATGGAGGGTTCAGCGATGGCTCTTTGCCTTATGCTTGAATCTGAATATGCCTAAATCCCTCTAAATTTAGTTTTAATTTGTTTGGACCAAGTGCATTTTGAGTTGTTTTGAGACGAAAAGAAGTCACCAGGTCTTCCAGCCCGACCTGCTTTATATCACTGACTGCTTTATTTTGGCCTGTTTTCCTAGACATTATCCCAGTAGAGTGCATGGACTACAGAACAGTTCCAGGAAAGCATTGGTGTCGACCTGACTCTGTTCTGTTTTCTTTGTGTTTGGTTTTTGTGGGGTTTTGTTTTGTTTGTGTTTTTTTTTTTGTTGTTGTTTGGGTTTATTTATTTATTTATTTATTTTTTCTTATGTAAATCTACATTGTTTCAGTAAGTTATCACCTTCACTGTTAAATTATTTTCTATTACTCCTCTAATTCCAATGGATATGGCTTTAGCTAACAGATGTACACCAGTAAGATCATTAGGAAGTTCAGAAAACTGTTTTGCAAGGATTCTCCTTCTGCTGCCCTGCTAGTGAAACTGAAATACTCTTCCTTGCAGTGGTCTGTGTAAGATAACTGGACTTTTTACATTTTGTAATTAGCTTCTGCATGATTATCTATTAATATCTCCATGCTTGATTCCATGCCAATGTGTGCTTTTGGGCAAGGTCTCTTTTCACCGTCTAATTTTGCATATTTGGACTGAGCTGCAAACCCTGCTCTTGCTGAAATCAGGGAGGCTGCATTTGCTGGGCAGACTGGAGAAGCAATTTGGGAACTTCGATAATTAGTCATTTGTTTCCAGAGGTCTGCTTTATATAGCACATAAATGTGAACTAACCTTTAGGAATCCTCTGCAGCTCTGACACCACATATCAAACTTGCACTTCGCAACAGGACAGAGAATGTATAATTTATGAGCTAGTGAAGTATCTTTAATTAAACCAGTATTTTCTAAATTTTGACTTAATTTAATTTTAATCTAACAGAAAGAAGCAATCTGAGTCCAGCCAGGATTTTCCTTAAATACCATTCTTGTTATCTGGGATGCTTTAAATCAAGTAAGATAGATGATTTTAATTTCCATGTTCTCAGTGTAACACTTGGGGTCAATGTTTGCATACTTATCATAGGCAGTTTACCATTGACAACCCCTCTAATTGTTCAGCTTTTCCTTGGTGAAGACCTGATTGACTATTATGCACTGTATTTATTATGTCTCACATTAAAATATAGATGATTGATTATTCCATTATTCTATTGACCAAGGCTGTAACAAGGTGTGACAAATACGTGCCATTACAGTCTGTAACCAACTGAGGCAGGTAGTGCCATCAGCTAGAATTTTAATGTGTGTGACTCTCTGGAAAGCTTTAGGAAACTTTCAGGATGCTGTATTTGAAAGACTTTATCTGAATGAATGTACTTCATTTCTGCTAGCTACTTACTAAGGATAGATAAAAAAAGATAACAGACCCTGATCCTGAAATCTTAGGCTATGATTGAGAGCCCACTGGAGCCAAGGGAAATTCTTCCAATGGCTTGCTGGGCTTTGGCAGGGTCCTGGGGGTAATTTCTGTTTATTTCACTGAGAATTTTCTCAGACCCTGAAAAAAAAATCACTGTTTGTTAACTGCATTAAAATATGCAGGGGAAAAAAGTGTCTTCCATCACTGGGGTAGCACATTAACGTGAATTATGTGCACATATCAAGGCGACTTATAGTTGGAAAGAGAAAAACCCTGTATTTTAAAGCTCTTTATCTGCAGCTTGGTATCTGAAATGCCTAATTTAATTATCTTTGAACTACTTTGTTCCTCCTTAAAATAAATCATGCTTAATTTTCCTTTTAAATATCATGCATCGATGGACACAGCACTGGGGATCATGGCAACAAAATGGTGTTGAACCAGCTACTGGAAATTAGTAGTAATAAACAATGCATTTGCTACCAGCCTGTCATATTAATTAGTCTTCAGAATGTGTCAGTGCTTTTCATTTGTATTTAACATTGCCTGAGCTTACTGCCAATTAAATACAATGTTGTTATCAAATCATCTTGCACGTGATTACATTGGATTAATGTGGTGATTTTCTTTGATCTGCTATAATTAAAAATCACAGTTGTGATTTTAAACAAATGTAAAAATATAAACAGTTGCATATGCAGCTGGCTTTTTCTTCTAATTTACTTTAATAACATTTGCCTCTAATTAACAGTTGTGGAAGTCCTGGGCCCCATTTAGCAGCTCAGAGGAGACAGCAGCATTTTGCAAGCAGTGGAAGAAGCTCCACAAGCTCCCATGTGCTGTCCTTGCCATGCTAGCTGTGGTCGGTGATGTTTTTGAGCAAGATCTATGGCAATTCAGTGCCCAAATCAAAAAAGGAGGATTTTTTGAACAGAAAGAAAATACCACCTTAAAACTCGGTACTGTTTCCCTTGCAACCTGCACTGTGCTGCATTCCCAGGGAGGCTCTAATGGCTGGGAGCAGTGCAGTGCAGTGGCTGTGCCATGCAGTGTCCTTGTCCCCTGGGACCTGTCCCCCCAGCAGTTAGGCAGCCAAGAGGCATACAGAGACGTGGGCTCATGCAAAATGGGCAACCACAACATGCTGAGAAGTTGTGAAAGCCCACGTGCCAACCCCAAAATATCCAACCTACCACGCCCTGGCTTTTCACTGAGTGGGAGCTCCTGATTTTGAAACCTGCCACCCAGCACAGGGGTAAGGAACAGGTGAAATGCCACCAACCCAACCAGAAGGAAGTTGTTTCCCATCACTACCCACTTCTCTGCTGCTGACAGACAGGATCCAGGCAGCAGACAGGCTGGAGGAGGCTGCTCTTCTGCTGGAGCAGATAGAAGTAACTAGTCAAATCACTGCAGCACAGAGAGGGACACTGGCCCATCTCCTGTCAGGCAGCAAATGGCTCCTTGCAATTACAACTTCAGTAAGGGGGGATGTAATTTTTATTTTTTTTTTAATTATTTATTTTTTTTCTTCCACTTTCATCAGGGAAACAGCTGAACTTTCTGAAAGGCCACCAAGGAGCTTTGCCTCACAGGTCTCCTAAGCCCACTGAGAAGGTCAACACGGAATAAATATCATCAGCTGCCACCCTGGTAGGGATGGAGATCAAAACCTTTGTGGCTTCTTCAAGATGCGTGGACATGGTGAGCTGGTGAGCAGCTGGTTGAGGAGTTGGTGAGTTGTAAGTTCACCAGCCTGATTGACCCATTTGTAGCACATGTGCACCAAGCAGTGCTGGATCCTGCAGGAATAAGGCAGCCCTGGATGCTTTCATGGTTTGGGCCTAACAAACAACAAAGAACCAGCCAGGTGGCTGCTCACTCAACTCCCCCTCCCCACACACATTGGGATGGGGAGGACAAAGGCCAACTGGAAGGTCCTGGGTTGAGGCAAAGGGCAAGGTGGGTTCTTCACTGATTAAGGTCTTGGGCAAAATAGACCCAACTTGGGGAAAATTAATACTTTAATTTACCACTAATTAGATGCACACAGGACACAAACAACACAAAGAGCAGTGCCTACATACTTTACCCCCACCTCTCCCTTCTTCCTGGGCCCAAATCACTTTGTTCCCGATTTCTCTCCTTCCTTCCCCCCAGCGGCACAGGGGGACAGGGGATGGGGTTTAGAGTGAGTCCAGTTTGTTGTTTCATGCCACGTCGTCCTCTTCAGGGAGAAGGATTCCGTACAGTCCTCCCCTGCTTCTCCACGGAGTCCCTCCCATGGGAGAGAGTCCTTCACGAACCTCTCCTCCATGAGTCCTTCCCACGAGGTCTGGAGCAGCTGCTCCAGCGCGGGCTGCCCACAGAGTCCCGGGCTGCTTCGGGAACAGGCACCTCCCTTGGCCCGGGCTTTTCCACAGCTGCATCATCTGAGTCCATTAGCAGCAAATTCAAGTCCACTCCTCCTGGTGCCTTCAGGGAATGTTCCACCACGTTCCTCCATGAATGCAGGGGGACAGCTGCCATTTCGCCATGGGTTGCAGGGAAACTTCTGCTTGGGCACCTTCTTCCTCTTCTTCCTCACCAACCACGGGCTCTGCTCTGCCTCTCCAGCTCAGCTCGTTCTTTCCAACTGCTCTTTTCTGCTCAGTTCTTACCTCAGGTCTTTCGTATGTTAATGGCAGAGGCGCATCTATTGTGTCTCTAATGACTCCTTGGCTGGTTCTGGAGCTGGGGGAGCTTCTCAGCTTCTTACAGGAGCCACCCGTGGGGCCTCTCCCTCACTGCCAAAAAAACCCCACCAAACCAAACTAGCACAGATGCCCACCACCTCCGACCACCCAACTCCTTGTATCCCCTAGACCATGCCAGCCACAAGGGCAGCGCACAGCAAGGACATCACGACCATGCAGCCCCCCCAAAGCACTGCTGGCTGAAGGAGCATTTTCCCAACAAGTGGAAGCAAATAGAAAAGTGCCACTATACTTTCTGCATCACTTCCAAGTGAATG
Organism: Hemiprocne comata; assembly: GCA_020745705.1. Lineage (NCBI taxonomy): Eukaryota > Metazoa > Chordata > Aves > Apodiformes > Apodidae > Hemiprocne > Hemiprocne comata. Next base: position 15,912,058 of record CM036595.1, read on the forward strand.
ATGAGTAGTGAGCACCATGTTTGCCAGAAGTTGGCCTCTTCATCTGAGTTTTGCCCACTGCCGTGCTTCATCAGATGCCATTGCAAAGGTCTTCAGCGCTGTGAGAGCCAGGGTTTGCCTGTCCCACCATGTGCCCTTCCTGCTCAGGAAGCTGCTAAGAAATAACTAAGCAAAGAATTAAGCTTGAATGAGGGGAAGTTAGCAAAACATGAGCCATGCCTTGCTGGCCCTTCAGTAAGTAATGTGCAGTGTTCTGCTGAGGTAGGGCTCTTTGTGCACATAATAAGTAATGTTCCAGTGAGATGAAACCTCAGGCTCCTGATTCAGCTGATATTTCTGGCAAATTGTTGACCTATTGCAGTTTATTCAGGCTTTTTCTAGTCTTGGTAGAGCAGCTCTAACAGCGACTGATTTGTCATGCTGTTTCTAACAAATATGCAGCTTTTGTAACTGAAAGTTCTAGTATCTTGAAGCACCCCAGATAATAATTACCTCTGTCCTCTGCAGTAGCACTCTGTGTTAATAGGCAAGGAAAATAATTAATTAAATATTAATTAATAGGTTTTAATATAGCCGGTGCTAGCTTGTGTCGTGGAATAACTCATGGGGACAATTTTAATTTCTCCTGACACGTGTATATTGATGATTTCTCTGCTGGGCTGGAACCAGAGAACTGTGTGGCTGTGCTGTGGGTGGGCAGAAGGGCAGCCTGGCTAATGAAAGGTGGCCGTGGGGTATTGGTTCGATGGAGTCATTGGCCACCTGGAAAAGATGTAAAGGGAAAAGCAGGAAAACAGCACTTCTTTCAGTTCACTTTGTGAAGAAACAAATGCAGAAGCCATCTCCTTGCCTGGCTTTGATGCAGTGGGTTTGGTGGAGAAAAATAATGGTCTTTTAGAGCAGTTTTCCCTGCTTTATGGTAGCAAAATTTTAGTCCGATTTTGGATCTATTAAAATTTGGAGGAGTTTTTGGAGTGCCTGTGAAGTTAACAAAATGTAATGCCATTGCCATTGCTTATGTCAGGTCAAAAAGGAGATGTGTCAAATGGAGTGACAAAACCAAATGCTAGCTTGTGCTTTGCCCCTTACTAAACCCAGTAAGAGGCTGTGATCAAACCCGTTCTTTGAGTGCTGCTAAAAAGCTTTTATTAGACAAGAGATGCAGCCTGTGGGGACCTGTCATACTTATGTTTCCCTGACAGGGGTCAGAGATCAGACAAACTACTACAATGCTGTACATCCAAGTTGTCTTTCAAAATCCTTTGGCCTCACATTTCACGTCCCACTAAGGCTTTTCTCCAAAATGTTTTCGTTTAAGGTGAATCTCAAGCTGGAGCTTGTACAAGCCCATGGGATGCATCAGCAGTTGGTCTTTTGATGATCCTGGGGGAGGTTCTGATGGCAGCCCAGAGGTCAGGCAGTGGTGGCTCACCCTTGGCTGCCATGGGGTGGATCTTCAGTGCAGCTCAGCCTGTCTGGGTGAGGATGCTTGCTGCCAGCTGAGGTCTTGGGAATTGCTAATGACACCAACTGCTCTGCTGCAAACTATCCTGGGTCCCCCACTGCCTGTGTAATTAAAATGGGGACTGTATGGGTGTGAAGTTAATGCTGTATACATAATGTATCTGTCCCAAGGTAAGTCTTCACATCTGTTCTCTGTAAGACTGTAAGTGCAAGATATAATTAAGCAAATGAGAAATAGTTTGAGCAGAAAGCAGCGTTGTCCACCAGCAGCTCCAACTGCCTCTCGCTACAGCAGCACAGTGAGTCTAACCAGCCAGAGTCAGAGCTGGCAAAAAAACCAGGCTGGAGACACTGGTGGTTAAAAATATTCCTGGGTTTGGCTTCCCCCCCTCCCCCGCCTTTATTCTGTCATTGAGCACAAGGAGAAACTTCAGTCTGTAAATGCCACCAGTTCTCCATTTCACACTGATGTTCCCAGGGACAGCAGAACTGCCTGTAAAGTGTCTGTCACCCAGTGAAAACTGGGGAAAAAGAAATAATCTTCTGGGCTTCTGCAGACCCTTGTCACTTGTAAATCAGCTGTCACTTAACCGTGGCCTGCCCTCCTCCCCCTGCTGCTGGAGTTGAAGATGGTGGAATGTTTGCCTCAACAGCACTGCTCTTCTGGATATGGGCAGTTCTGGAAGAGCTGATAACGAGATAGAAAAGAGGAGAGAAACGCTGTTCCTGGTATTTTAGCAATGTGTCTGAAAGTGCTTTTACAGCAGGGAGCCAGAAAGGCTCACCCAAAAGATTTGCAAGCGTAGCAAAACACACAATGACAAACCCAGGCTTTTCTTCCTACCTCACCTGTTTTTTTAATTTGGGGGGGGGGGTGAGGGGTATGTGTTGAATGTCAGTTTGCTTGTCAGCCACCACCTGGGGTTTTGGTATTATTTCCTCACTTCTTTCAGCAGGATCCCTTTGCCAGAGAAGATGAGAAATGCCACAGCGTGACAGCTCCTCCTTCCCTGTGCTTGTGAGCAGGGCGCTGGACAGACAGACATCATGTCTGCTGGAGGGGCAGGTGTCAGGGCACCTGTCAGGCCCAAAAGCAGCAGCCAGCAGATTTAAAAGTAAGCCTTGGAAACAAGATGTTTGCACTCAGGGGTTTCTCCCACACAAGGGCTGGTGAGTCTGCCCTGTAGGGCAGAGCAGGAGGATGCCACACACATCCTGGACACTTTTCTCACCCACTGTCACACCTCGGTGTTGGCTCCTCAGCTCCTGTTTTGCCAGGGCTGCTCATAAGTCAAAGGGGTGTGTATCGTGCACACATTGCAAGAGTCTTATCCAGTTACACCTGCCTTCATTTATAAATATTCACCCTTTTCATGTATAAAGCTCTGCAGAGCTACAGGGAGAAATATTATTCCTCTTCTCCTACAATTCAGGTAATCTTTGGTGACGGGTTGCTGATCTTCTACACTGTGTTTATGCCAGCCCAGCCTCAGAGAGTCCTGGCTAAGCAGCTATTCCTTCTGATGGTCCAGGAGAGAAATATAAGATGCTCTGTGTGTGTCCATGAGCAAGTGTGTAAGATACATGTATATGTGTGTGTGTGTGTATATATATATATATATAAATATTATTGTTGTCTAAGTTCAGTAGGAGAAGTTATCTACACCTTTTCCTGTTTGTATCCACCAGGCAATAAGCAACTATTATTGAAACAGAGCAGCTTAAATGAAAGCAGCTGGGGAATGAAGTTTTTGCCTGTACCTGTCTCTGTCTCTCTTCATCTATATCTGTACCTTTATCTGTGTGTTGCAGGAGGGCTGTGGCTCAGCTGTGCCCAGAAGCTCTGGGGAAGCCCCAGCCCCGGGGGCTGTGCAGTCCCTGTGCTGCTGCTGTTGACCCTCCTGCCCAGCAAAGTGCAACTAAGCACCCACAGCAGGTTCGTTTGAGCTTGTGCCTGATCGTTTGTATTTGTTTCTCTGTCCCTTCATGTCACTCCATAGGGAAGGGATGGGATTTCCAGTCCTCCCCACTGCTCTCAGCATTTCCAGGCATCTGTCTGTGTTTAGACCTGACAAACATGAAGTGTGCTGAAGCCTGTCTTGTGGGAGACACACAGGTGTGCACATACACACCCTCCCCAAAGGCTTGCTGTCTTGCAAATGTTAACTATTCTCTCTCGTTTTACTGACAATCATTGTCTCAGCCTAATCAAAAAGTCACTGTGGAGAGTGGCTGAGGACAACACAGAGCCAGAGCAGGCACTGACAGCTCGGTCTTTGGACAGGACACTGAGGGGTGGAAAGGGATGCTTTTCTTCTTGGGTGCTGGATGTGACTAGGAACCCTCGGTTTAGTGTTTATAGCACAGATACGCACTGATGGTTTGCTTATAATCTGCAGCCTGGTTTATGCCAAGAGAGGTTTGGGATTTGGTGCTCCCTTCCCTTCTGGTTACAGGGCCCAGGGGGGCTCGTGAGTGCTGCTGGAAGAGACCCAGCCTGTGGGCAGTACCTGCAAAATGCAATTTAGCTGGGGCACAAACATCTGAGCAGACTTAAGGCAGTGAGATGATTCTGCCTGCGTGCAGTCAGCTAAAGTTGATTTTCTGCTCCTTGGTAAGACTTCCCCCCCCCCCTCCCCCTTTTTTTTTTCCATCTCTGTTTTGAAATTTATAAAGTGCTTGATCACAAGGAGCTGTGCAACTCCAACATCTGCATCATTGCACAGAGAACAGGTGGGGATAGGCCACCTGCTTCAGATCTGGAAAGTGCCTCTCATTTTAAGGGGAAAAAAAATTCAGTTAAGGAGCTAGAGGCTGAATTAGATGAAAAATGTCTTCTTAGAAAGACCAAGAAGTAGCAGAATCTCACTGTCCCGAAGAAGGAAGCCCTGACAACAAAGCAAGCTGTGTGTAATAGGTCAGGAATGGAAAGGATGAAGGGAGACTTGCTTAGGTAGACCTTGGAAAGACTATTCAAATGCACAACTTCTACAACCACAGGACAAGAGAAAGACAGAAGACTGAAAGGCTGCTGGCTGGTAGCACAGGGCAGGAGAATATGAGCAAGCATAATGTTATGTGTCCTCTTCCTCAAAGTGGGAGAAATGCCTGGCTTTTGGATGAGGCAGAATATTTGGAGCTTGGGCTGAAGGCAGCATTGCAAAGGGACTGAATGCAAAACTGGAAGTTAAGAAAGATGTGCAGAAATCAAATCCTAAATCCAACAGTCCACATCCAGTTAGGTTTTACAGTTCCCATCTCCCCAAGTGGGAACTGGCAAGAGGACAATTTTTCGGTCTTTACATACTTTGTTGGGTTTGTTAGGCACCCAGTGAAGGCAAAGGGGATGAAATGCAACATGATTTACCAAGCAAGGCTAACCTGAAAACCCTAACTGATCTTGCAGATAAAGGAAATCCAACAGTTCTCCTCCCCTGAGATTTCAGTGAATCCCCAGCCTTCATGTTCTGAATATCTAACAGCATAAGCCATGCTGAAGAAGACACGGATTAATTTAATACCTTGGAAGTGGGCGGGGAACTGGCTAATAGGGCCCAGTAATGGTGAAAGCAGAGGTTTTTCAAGGACTAGGCTGAAGCTTATGTTGATCACTATTTATCTTCATTAAGTGCCTCAGCATGGGCACATGGGTGTTTGCCAACAGTACCTGCTGAGGAGGATGGCTCAAACTCACAAGGAGCTTTGGGACATTTTAGCAAAAGGCCCTTGAAGACTGTGAATGCACAGGAGATTGAAACCAGCTGGTACAGCACGGTAGGAGGCCCCTATTGTCCCCAAAAGCCCTGTGGCAAGAGGGAGCACACTCAGCTAGTCATGTGGTGTGCTGCTATCCTGTGGCTGTGCACTGAGACACTGGGCTTCCTAGTGCCCTGCTGCAGCTTGGAGCCCACGGCCAGAGCTGCACGTTGGAAACCATCAGTTCCATATAACTGAGCACTGCTGGGATTATCCATGAAGGGACAAACAGCACCTGTGCAGGGTACACCCCTTTGTGGTGCATGTGCACCCGGTGCACCGAAGCCTCCTGGGGAAATGCTGCACTGCAGCAGGTGCTGGTGGCATCATGCCTGGCTCAGCACCCCCTTGTTCACAGCTACCAGTGAAACCATCACAACCAGCCCTACGTTTGCTTGCTATGCTTCTCCTTGCTGTCACCCATCTCTCTGCATGCCTCATTACTGACTAATGTAAATACCTGCCCCCTTCTTTAGCATAATGAATAGTAATTCCTTAATGTGTGTCATTTTCTACTGTATCTCCATTTCCCTGCTATCCATCTTAAGAGCACCAACAATTGCTATCACCGTTTTTTCTGCTGTGTGTATATAATTAGAACAGTTGGCTCAGGTAATTACTTTTTGCTTCCTTCAGTGCCTTCCTCTGCTTTGCACTAGTCTGCCTTCTTGGGGTTTTTTCTTCATTTCAGGCTCTTTGGAGGAAGTTTTCAAAGCAGGGTGTATGGCTTTTAACTCTACTGCCCATTGAATTAGAGGCCACCAGCTGCTAAACCCTCTAAAACCTCAGAGTTTGCTAAAAACTCCTGAGCAGCCAACTCCCCCTCATTCTCCATGTCTTATCCCTGAGGCTCTGAGTGGAACTTGGTAAATGATATTTCTGCAAGTGAATTTCCTGGTTGAGAAAATTGCCTGGCTGCTTTTATTCCGCCAAGGATTGCCAAGAACCCAGCACAACCAGTGCTCAACTCACCCCCAGCATGCCCAGGGAAAGGACATGCAGGAGCTGGATCCAGCCAGCCCCTTGCCTTCTGCTGACAGTACCTACATAGAAATCAGTGGCTGTCAGTGGGACATGAACCCACCCTTCCTTTAGCAACAGGGAAAGGAAAACTCCCATTGGTTGAGGGATTAATACGGAGACACAAAGCAAACCCATGTTGGAGTCCTGGGAAATTCCTGCTCTCACCACATCAGAGTTTGTCTTGAAAGATTTCCTTTCACAAGTGTCTGTTTAATTACAGCTATTGCAAAGACAGTTAATAGCTGATGAGCATGCCAGTATATTTTAATTGAATATATTGAGCACACTGAACAAAACCACAGCTCTTGACCTTTCCTGTAAGTGAAACGTCAGGACAAGATTTTCTGCATTCAGAGCCCAGGGAAAGCGTGCTGGGGACCACCCACTGCTGGTAAGAGGACCCACCCATCTAAATCCCTTTCATGTCAGCTCAACAATAGGCTGCTTAGTGCTATTTTAATTTCATACAGTCATTGTTCATGTTGGTGGGGAAAAAAGTGGGAGGAATTCTCTGGCTAAAGCAGAGTGCTGCAGGTTGTGCTGTCTCCTCCAGCCACTCCAACCTCCGTCATTCTGCAATAACACTTTGTTACTGCCTTGAAGGTCTTGGGTGATTTAATGCCAGAGACAACAGTTTGTCATTGTGATGGGACAGACCAGTGAACTAACCACCCTCTCCTGCCCTCCAGGATCATGACAGGAAAAAAAACAGATTTATCCTGGGTGCTGGGATGCTGGGAACCACTGGCCCTTCACCTGCCTGGACCCAGGAATTGCAGGGATGTGGCACCCACATCCCTTACCATCCCCTCACCCCAGCCAGCTCCTGTCTTTATTGATGTCCAAGGAGCGTGAGCTTGTGATTAAAGTTTGCTTGTGCTTAAGTACTTTCCCGAATTGGTGCTTGGGTCTTTACTCCAGCAAAACCTCTCATTGATTCCTGCAGGAGTACAGGCTGACTAAGCCCTCGGGACTGGCTATATATTTGCAGCACGATGCTCTTTAGACACATGACAATTTCAGGGCAATTTTGTAACATTAAAACAGCATTACTGGTGTGTCTTTAACTGGCCATAAATAGAAACCTTGACTTGCCTATAGTGGTTTGATATTCCAGGCTAGGCATGAACATTCAGCCCTGGCTCGCAATCCGTTTTATCACCAAAAAGAAATTTTGTAGGTTAGATAAGTCAAGAGCTTACTCTTGCAAAACTTCATCCCGTGTCTGTGAGCTGCAGCAAGGCTGCATCCGATATTCAAGTGCAGGAAGAAAAGGGAAGGCTCTTTTTAAGGCTCATGAGAGATGGCAAAAAGATACAAAAAGACCAACACCATTTTACACTTGTAAAAATACCCCTAGTAGATTCATATTTTTTAATCTTCAGTACAAAAGCTCTGTAACTACAGCAAGGCATTAGTTTCCAATGACTAGCTACCTTTTTTCCTATAGCCTCTGGCATTAAAGCTCTCAGTGAAAAGACACTTTAGAGCTAGTTCAGGCAGTTCATTTTCTGTCAATCAACTCTCAGGCTGGAAGTATAAAGGCTGTAACATGACAAGATTTCTATTTTAATATCTTTACTCTTGATAAGATAATCCTAGAGGAACGGTGGTGATCAAATATTTACAGGCAGCACTCACTAGCACAGTCTGTTGTAAAATTAAATGTACAAAATTATGTGGGGATAATGTTAGTGTTGTGATACGAGGACAAAAGGCATCACACTTGAAATAAGGGTTGATTACTCTTAATATATCCTCCTCTGTGGCAGGGATCAGCACTGCTGGAGCAGAGAACAGAGAAGCAGCTTTCATTTCACATTCTGTGACCTTTCTTGGCTTTTCAGTAGCTTGCTTGTTATTTAAACATATTTGTGTACTTAATGTTCCTGATTTTTAAGTGTGTATCTGCTGCGTGTCTCTCTGAGATGCACCAAATGATAAAGCCTGGGAAAGAGCAGTATTTTGTTCTGAGTTGCCCCCTTGCCCCACAGTGAGCCCAGGTTTGGTCCCAGCCCTGGTTTGGGCACCCTGGGAATGGCCAGTGCTGCAGGAAGCTGCGCAGGCTCAGGGGTGCAGGCTGGGGGTACATGTGGGGTGTTTTTGACAACTCACTGCACAGTTCAGAGTGAGTGGTTACCTCCAGGGAGCTCTTCATATGCACCCTGAAGACGTGCCCGTGCCCCAGAACAGACATGCCCAAATCCCTGGTTTTACAGACCACAAAGCTCACAGCAAATGCACTCAATGACAAACCCTCACAAAAGCATGGCTTTTTTACCTTCCTTTTTTCTCTGTGCATCCCTGGTGTGTGGAGGTGGGACATGTGATGGTGTGAAGGTCCCATACCTGTTCAGACCGTCCCAGAGCAGCACTGTAGCAGCTCAATACACCAAGGCTCCTCTGCCACCACTTTTTTAATGCTGCTCTGCTTGGGGGTCAACCAGAGCCTGGGGAAAATGAAGCGCTGATTTAGGCTGAAAGGCCAGCACTGGCTAATAGGGGAAATTACTCCAGCAATCATCACTCTTTTCCTGTCACTATGGTGACAAAAGTAATGACAAAAGCCTGAGCAGAAAGAGATGGGATGACACAAGTAAAGAGGGACAGAGAAAACGCTTGGCAGCTGTGGCCAGGTTGGGGACAGTGCCAAGGAGGGGACAGGCAGAGTGGGAAAACTGGGCTGGAGCCACCTCTCACTGAGGGAGGCAGCCCTGTCCTGCCCATGCATACTGGGGTTTCCAGAGTGACACCAGTTCTAAGCCCACATTACACCAAATGCCACAGGCAGTGCAGTTACCACAGGCTTAAAAAAACCCCACAAATCTTGGCCATTTGATGCCATGGCTTTAATCCTTACACATTAACCATTGATTTTTGCACCTTCTTCCTCAGCAGCAGTTATTTGATACTTGCCTTAAGGATGGGGTCTGCAACTGGCCTGGCCTTCCCACATTTCAGCCCTGAGCATCCACAGGGGACACAGTGAGGAAGTCTGCTCTTCCCAGCCAAAGCAGGGATCACCTGTGACTGAGAAACACATGACAAAAAGGAGGGGGGAGTCCAGGCATGAAGACAACCTAGGAGTGAGAAGAGCTTGGTCCCTCATCTCCACAGCATGGCTGGTCAGGTTTACCCCAAGGCCCTTCCAGCACCTGCCTTCTCGCAATGAGCAACGTCACAGCCACCAACTCCCAGGTTACTACACTGCAGGGCTTTGAGCTGCTCAAGGAGCAGGATGTCTTGCAGAAACTCTGAAGAAGAAACTGGGCAGTGGCAGCAAAAAGTGTAGGTCCAAAGACATCTTGCCCGGAAGTCCCAGCTGGAGAAGGTGCCAGGGGTTGGTGCCCACCCTGCAAGGAGACTCCAAGCCCTGGGGCCAGGAAGGAGCTTGCCTGCAAATCAAACAGCATCCAATGACTTCATCACTTCCAATGGGACTTTTATTTTATTTTTCCTGGAGGCCTCTCCTAAAAAACAAGATAGGTAAGAAAAAGAGAGGTGCAGATGGGAGCAGAGGATGCTGGAGGGAGCAGTGGAGAAAATCTTTATCCTGGAATATCAAGCCAAACACCCCACCCCACCAAATAATCCTTCCCCCCCACCCCCCCAAGAAGAAAAATTGCATTTTCCAGCCAGCACTATTCATGACTGATTGTGCAGAGCTCTGCTAATGGGCTATGCCAAGCTGTCGTCACCCTACAGAGCTATTTGCAGGAGAGGTGGCAAGTTGGAGAGGACTACAAGGGAACTCTGCATGATACTTTTTGATGAGCTGATTATTCAGAAATTCCACAAGAACTGAAATACATCACTCTGTTCTGAAACTCACAGCCCTGCCAACACACAGGACAGCTTACATGAGCAGCAGCATTTTCTCCTTCTCAGTGCTGCTGGCCTGCAAGTTAGGAACAGGCTGCAGGAATGGGACAAGGCTTTACAGCAGCCATGGACCACGGTGACAGCAAGAGATGGGGAGTGGCTAGGAGGACACAGAAAGCCAAGATAGAAATTATTTTTGTACTTTCATGGCTGTAACTATGTGCGTATTTGGTGAAAGTTTTTCATTAGCTCCACAGGTACTGAGGCATTATGATTTTTATTGCTTTACAGCTAGGCTGTGAGATCCACCCCAGATCCCACATGCTTCAGGAATTTTTATTGCAAGGGGTGCTCAGTTCCCAGCCACCTTTCAGGGTGCTGTCACAAACAGGCACTGACCTTAACTCCCTTCATCCCAGCCAGGAGCCTTCATCTTAGGTGTTGTCCTGAGTCTGCAGCCAAGTCAGGCTCCCACAGAGCCTGCCATTTCCACAGAGACAGTCATTTTTCCCTCTCTTCAACGTTAATTAAAAACAAATCATTGTGCTATTTGAGCACAGGATCAAATGAGAGTCTGATACCTGGGTGGGTGGGCTGGGGGAGGTTACAAGAACCATAGAGCTGACTTCTCAAATACCATACAAGGGCACCAAGAGGCCGATGTGGAACATCCCCAGCCCATTGCTCTGTCAACACACAAGCACCTTTGAGCTTCCTGAGGTGGCACTGGCTGTCCCATGAAGGACCAGGGGCTGGTGCTGGGAAGGACACTCCTGCCTCTGAAGCAAGAATGATGCTGAATCACTGCAAAGCAATTAAAAGATATCCTTGTGCTGTACTTACAGCCTTCATCGAAAGCATTGTAGAATAATACCTACCTGCCTCAGTGCAAGCAGATTTACTGCAGGACAATTAACCAGCTAAGTTGCTTTTCAGCACAAGGAAACACAGTTGTGGTCCAGATGAGCACTCGTGCAATAGAAAAACAAGCGAGGATGTGCAGAAAATGGGTGCCCATGACCTTGCACAGCACAACACAGGCCCAGGCTGCCACTGCACAAATGCCTTCACAGAGCTTGTTCCTAAGGTTTTTGCCCAGCTCCAGAAGGGTCTGAGCCATGTAACAGTGAGCACAGTCAGCTCAGTCCTGCTATGAAGCCACCCCATTGGCACCACTCCACTCGCACCGTGTCCAACTGATCCCCCTGCACTGGTGATTTTTCCCATGTTTTCTGCTTTTCGTGGAGGAGCTCAGCACTCTGCAGCATCTCCCAGCCCAAAGGCAAGCCCTGGGCATGACCCCAGCAATCAAGCATCTTTGTATACAGTGCCCTGCCTTTGGAAAATTAATTCTATAGAAAGTGAATGAATGATCCAGACACCATCCTCAAGGCCCAGGTCTTAAGAAAAGGAGGGGTTTACTCCACATACTGCTGCAGGGTGTCATGTACTTCATGATCAGCCTTTTCTAATCTCTCACTCCAATCCTTTCTCATGTGCCTCATCTATTGCAAATTCCCTTTTTAAGCTGGAGCGAAGCACATAAATATTTTCATGCTGCATAAATAGGTTGTTTTGTGCATAATGCCACAGGAGGCTTTTTTTAAAAACAGGACCTTTAGTGCTGTGATAACGGCCTCCTCATTTACACAAATGAAATCTCCCATACAGCTCAGCACTCATCTGCTCAGCAGCCCCCATGCAAAATGTTGGTGCAGTGCCCGCTCATCAGAGGCTGCAGAATTAATATGGAATATTCCATAGTTAATAAGAAGCCATTGAACATCAGGTTTGGAAATACCTTCCAAAAGTCACTGATGCTCAGGTTTTCCTTTTAGCTCTTGGCAGCACAACTGTTGTCTTCTTTCTACGTGAAATCACAGCTACTTTTAATATTAAAGTGCAAAAGGACAACCATTGGTGTTGGACATTTTGCCAGCATCTTTGACCATCCTGACTACTCACCTTTTCTTCTCTGTCACTTCTTGCCCCCTGACCTTCATTTCCCGTTTATTCAGCCCTTGTTCAGGGTCTAAAAAGTGCAGACACCATCAAAATGTACTTTTCATTTACTCTGCGTGGAAGAAGAAATAGCATTACAATCTCTACAGTTTTTAAACGGAAGATATTGGTGGCCACATTGGGACATGGTAAATTGTTGAATAAAACTGTTTTTTCAGGAGCAATATTTTTACTGCACCACGGTAAAATCTGGAATCAACCATCAGCTTCAGTGTACCTATTAATATTTGACCAGCACGAAGACTTCATACCAATGCACTTAATTCCTCTGCAGTGCACAGCAGAGAGACACTTAGGGAAAACTATGAGAGTTCATCCATTGTGTATTTTCATACTTTTCAGTCTTTATCCTTTCTTACATGTTAACAATCAAAAACTAACCCATGGTGGGTTTCTTCCTGTGTGGGGCTCTCAACACAGCACTTCTTGCCAAGGGAGCATTCCACATGTGTGGCTTCTGCTCATGTGTGTTGCTACAAGCAGGACACCATGCCAGTCTAACCCTAGTGTGATTACTATCCCATTAGCAGCTTTAGCAGAAGTGTTTTCTATCACCTTAAGCTCCAGCAGCATTGTGACAATACATTAAAAGGAACAGAGAAAGGCAAGGTCTCAGGAAGTGTTCTATTTCTTGTTATACTACCTTATCTGACAAAATGGTAGCTCTCCAAGTTCATTGGCTAGTCTGTAGCAAGGCCTTGGTTTTTATAAATTGTCATCCTGCTAAAAGATCTAATTTTTCTATGATACAGTAGCCCACATGCAATAACCTAATCTCAAAAAGCACAACATGGAGTAAACACTTTGTAATGCACCTAAACGCAGTAACTCCATTATTTTGCTAGCACTTTATTTCAATTTAGGCCAAGGGACAATTTAGAAAGATTCATTCCCAAGTACACAATTCAGAAAAATATGAGTTACTACTCAGAGCGATATTTTGAATCAGCACTGTTAGTTGTCTTAGCTGAAATTCAACCTTAATGATATCCAAAGGTCCAATAAAATTTTTCATGGAAGAATCCCATATTTGTAGAACATAATAAAATTGTTCAGCTGCAGCTCCAGGGCCACTGAGAACTGGAGAATGAGGTCTTCCTTCTTTCTGGGGAGTTTCTTATGTCACAAGATGTTTTTCAAACACTTTGTTACCTGAGAAATATCAAACATAACAGATAGTTACATATAATAGTATCTTTGATCTTTGTTAGTAAGACACAATGTAAGGCTGTTTCTTGCTAATGAGTCAGGTGCTCATTAGCATGTTCCAACAGGAAACACTGACAGCGATAGGCAAAAGGAAATGTTCAGTGTTAAATCTACACACAGCACATTGCAGATCCTACTAATGCCTGTGTGACAGAGAAAGGACAAAATCCTTGCACACAACTATTTTAATATTATGTATCAGAGCAAGAACGAGGAGCATTATTTTGATTTATTATCTGCTTTTCAATAAAGTTCACTTCCAAATAATGCTAATGGCTGCCTTTTGCATTCTGCTTTTTTATTCCTAACTCACAAAGCTCCCTTCAAAGGGGTCAGGATCATTTTACAAAAACAAACATGAAGTGAAGCCACCTCTCTGACGTTTCTGAGTAAGACAGCACCATCCCCAGCTCTGTTGGCCACTAGTCACAGAAACAAAGGATTACAAAGGGCATCTTGTGTCATCAAATCCAGCTTCTTACTCTTCAAATCAATATTGCTATAATAATCTCATGCAAGAGTCTTTGGGGTGCATGATCTCTTATATAAGCTCCTGCAAATGCTCTTTCAAAATCATCATCTCTTGTATATCCTCATCCACCCTGACCCTGCATTACTCTACCTAAAGCCAAGGCATTACATACCAGTTATTTGGGAGCATCACTCTGAAAATTCTTCCAGTCTCACACACTGGGGGATGAATGGGATATTTCTTCCCATATCTGCTCCAATTTTATGCATCTCCTGGTGGCCCATCCTAGTAAAAGACGGCAATAGTTGCCGTGACAGACCTAGAAGGTGTTCCTGAAGCAGAGAAATAGAAATGCTGAGAGTCTGCTAACTGCAGCTGATTGCAGCTGTGAAAACTGTCTATGAATCCCTGCACAAACTCACGGCACAATTGTTACTGCAGCATTAACTGGAGGCTTGCAGCAGCCCCAGGTGCTAACACAAACTGGGCACTTGGGTTTTCCCCTGCACAGACCTGTCCTTTCATGTAGGGACTGACATCCTGGCAAACAACAGAACCTCAAGTATGCTCAGTACAATATATTTCCAATGTCCATCACCCCTTTCCTTTTTCAAATACCTCCTTACTGGAGGAGTTATGAATACCTTTCCACCTACACAGCCTAGATACTGAAACTCACACAAAGGCAGCTTTTAAGCTCTGAGGTTACATTTGAGTTGCTGGTACGAGTGTCTCTCTGGGCAGTTCTATTATGCAGCAGTTACAGCAGTAGGATAACACGACACAAACCTTTGCTAATAATTGAGCTGGAAGAAGGCTTTTTGCTTGGTATCTTCAGTTTTGTACCTTCACTTCAGAGCAAGTTTAGAGCTGGCTTCAATACTTGGAAAATTATTTCAGCTTATTAAACACGAAACTGCTACCCAACTGTTAGATGAGGGCATGGCCCCCAAATGTGTTTCCCAGGGCTGTGTGCAAGGCTTGGATCCTTGCTGCTGTTGTGGCTGCAACTCCTCAGCCACCCACTTCTTTGTTTGATTGTCTTTTCTCACTGAAACATATGTTTCCCCCTTGGATGGCATTTTGAGCAACAGTTTCCATTGTATGCCCCTCTTGACTGACAGTTTGATGGCAGCCTGTAAATTACTTGGCACGTGTTTTGTGAATCTGCCTGAAGGAGGGTCTGGCTGCTTAGCAAGTGCATCCTTTTGCAGCTTTGGGGGCAAGAGATTAGCACTATTTTAGCACTGGTTTGGATATAAAAGTACTTGACCACAGTCAATATCATCCTTATTTGAAGCTCAGCACTGTCCTGTACCTTGACACTTTTATCCCAGGTCCTGGCCTTCCCCATTTGCCTCTCATACAATGTGACACACATAAAGCTTAATGATGAATCAAGAATGGATCAAACAGAAAATAGTTGGTATTTGACAGCCCAGGTGAGCATTCAGGCTGCTGGGTGTGCAAGTTAAGAGAATATCTGGCCCTCTGTCAGCTTTCTTTGCTAACAGGAACACATTTGCTGCTTTGCCTTTATGTGGTACAATCTTGCCTGTGTCCCTGGCCATGACGTTTCTACTGTAGCTATAATTACAGGATCCAAGCAGTGCTGTATGGAGTTCATCTGCTCCTCATAGCTGAATTAAATGGCCACCTATAGGGAAATGGAAGTCCAGAAAATGAAGTGCACAACTTTTAGCACAGCATTACTTACAGACCCAAAACAGAGCCCTGAATAGGTGTGAGGGGGACATTATGCTTATGCTGGCCTCGTACACAAGGAAGATATTTCACTTATAAGCATAGTTAACTCTGCTGCAGCTCTGTTTTCATAAGAATAACGATATGCTTCAACCAGAAAAACAATCAGCCTCGATGCTGAGGCTGCTGTGGATTAGCACACCACATTTATTTGGGGAAGCCTTTTGCCCTCAGCCTTCTAAGGGTGGGTATGGCTGCTGGGCACAGTCACTGCACTTCTGGCTGTTTGCATCTTCCCTTGAAGAGATAATTTAACTCCTGTGCATAAACTTTCTCCCAGCTGCAGAGGTGGTGACTCTGGATGCTTTACACTCCAAAAATACCAACACAGGCCTGATAATGTTTGTCTGTTGGATTTCTGTCGATCTTAACTTTCCTTGCATTCGGCTGAAGTGACAAAAAGATTACTTTATATGTACTTACTGCAGAAAACAAAAGAGAATTTTGGGTGAAAAAGCATAGTCCCAATGATCTGATCCATCTTCTCTTAGCTATTTCCAACTACTTAAAGCATAATGTCACACTGAGGTGCACACTTGGAGTGCTGCATTCTCTCCTCCTGACAGATTGTTATGATATTTTCCAAGGTGACCTTCGTAAAACACATTTCTTTTGAAGCTTGTATTTCACTCTCAGGTCATAACAGTCTCACATAGACAAGCAAACAGTCAGCTTCTGCTTTCTAATTAATGGTTCTTGGAGGCTTCTGAGTGGGGGATATAATTAATAGCACTTAAGTCTGGAGTGCAGAGAAATCTATAGCTGATTACTAGGATGTGTATTTACTCAGGGATTATATGCAAACAGCTCCTAAGTGCAGCCATAAACAGCTCTCCACAATGCTCTCTAGAAAGTCCCCAGGACCCAGCACCACCTCGAGCCTAACTCCAGTGTAAGGACTCAAAAAATTGCCCTACTTATACAGTGAGGCTCCCACAACTGAGGAGTACAGTCTTCCTGCTGTACTCTTCTCCCCTGGCTCCCGTTGCCTGTACCAGAGCCCACAGTATGTTGTATCCACTCTGACTGCATGGTGATTCTGCTCACCAACAGGCTGCCTTCAGTGGAGGAGCATCTATTGCAGAAAATCTCTCTGGCCATGTCTGTGTTGTCACTGTGGCACCCACCCAGGAGAAAACCTGCTCTGTGGTCCATACTGCTCAGGTACAGCATCCTCTGGGACAGACCAGCTGTATTCTCACTGCACGGCACATGTCCCAGATCCACTCTGTGGATCCACTTCAAGACATAATCATTTATTTGTGTTTTAATTCACTTTAAAGTACCAGGAATAATGGGAGGGCTTTTCTTGCAGTAAAGCAACCAAAGAAGGGTGTTGCGAGCCATCTTGTCATACTGGCCTAAATTTAAGGGAAGTGATGGGATTGCTCTGGTCCTCACTCTCATGCATGCAGCATGGACTGTCAGAGGTTGTGGAGCAAAACCAGATGCAAGCCAAATTGCCAGCTTAAATTCCCTCTGGTCAGCTGCTGCCAACGGTGGTAATTTCACTGCTGAACTCAACAGAACAGCATCTTTTCACACAAGCTAAGGTCTTGGTGCAGAAGAGGCAGCTGTGAGGCAGGACGAGTGCTCTCAAAGAATGAGATCATCTCCCTTGCACAGTGGGGTGGAAAAAAATGAATAAAATTCATATTCTCTGACAAAGTTGAAAAGACTGTATTCTCCAGAAACACTTCCAGACTGGGGATGAAGGGAAGAATTCACATCAGAAATCCTGCACCACTGTGCAGCCCACATTGTGTGGAGAGATTTTTAAATTAATTTTGCATGTTGAATGACACAAAATATTCAGATGGTTAAGCAATTAAAAGCTATTGAATATTTGTAACTCAGAAAGCACCAGGCAACAGAGTATCACTGTCAACCCCTTTATGCAAAGGGACATTTTGACATTGTACTTAAGACTGACTACTTTTCTAATGGCATAAATGTATTACTTCAGTTATGCATAAAATAGGAAAACTTCTACTGAAACTTGTGCAGCCCGGTTCTTTCTTCAGAAACAAAAATACAGAATGAAAGTTCCTTTGAAGAGAAACGTTTTTCATAAACTATCTGAAGGTTAGTAACTCTTTTAATCTTTAGCCTCTTTGCTGGCATGTGTAATTTAAAATGCACAAAACAGACTATCAAAACACCGACCCAGCTATAAATAGTTAGAAAATTTTAAAGGTGCATCTGAAAATAGGAAATTGGAAATCAAGGTGCTGCATCAAACTTTGCTCTTTGATTAAGGACTCTTGCCCCACGGATCCACCTCAAAGGGTGGCCAGTTTTCAAACACAGCTGACCATATGAGAGCCAGCACTGAACAAGGAATGGCTTGGTGCTATGAAGTAAGAGAGTGACTAACTGGGGCAATTCTGTATTTAATATGCTTCCCACAGAAAGGTTTTTTTTTCCTTTGCTTGTCCTCCTCCAGAGCCACATGAAGTCCCATTGAACTCCAGCCCTGCAGACACAGCACCATGAGCAGCCCTGCAGAGCCCAGACAAGTCCTTCTGATAAGATGGGACACAGTTAGAGTGAGGACATGCAGTGAAAGACCAGAAACACGTGAAAAACACAAATTCACTCACTGATTTCAGTTTCATCTACTCTAGCCAATTGTACACGTGAGTGAATTATTTTAAGACAAGTATTTTCTTTAGGGTGTGAACTTAGCAAGGCTAAATGGGGTTCATTTCTTTAGCAAGTGGCTGGATATTTCTGATCATCTAGGGACTGCTGTAGGAGGACCCAGCTGTGGCTACCCAACCAGTCAAGAGGAATCAGCTCCAGCAAATGTAGTAGGAAGAGGATCAAGATCTTAATGCCTTGTTCAAGTATTTATTGGGAAAAAGTTGCCTGCCAGTCCTTCTTGATCAGATAGTCTATAAATACATTTAAAAGGTGCTGCTGTACCTGGTCAAGTCATACAGGAGTTGTGACAGTTGAAGGACTTGTGATAAATGGAAGGGTAGCTGAGTAAGCTCTGAAAGACAGCTCAGTCTGTCCAGGCTAATCTAGTTGAGCTGGGCTTCTTTCAACAAAACACTTAAGTAGAGAAATAATGCATGAGACCTTAAAAATTGCCATTTATTGGCTCCAGAACGCCCACATTCAGCTCTTTCTGACCTTCCCTGTGCCGCATGAAAAAACTCAAGTCAAATAGCATGCAGGTAAACTTCTAAATGGCAAAATAAATCCTTTGTAGGTGAAAACACAAAAACAGCTTTGAAGAAGGATGCATATAACCTTGCTAATTTGCCAAAAGTTTTCAATCTTCATCACTTTTAGAAGCAAGGTTAAGAGAGTAGATAAAGGCTGAGAAATTCAGAAAGTGTTCAGATATATGTTCATCTCAGGTTCAGAGCCTTAAACCTCAGAAACAAAACATCAGGGAGAAGAGGCTGCCAGTGATGCCTTGTGTTGGGAATCAAGGGTTGGAAGGACTGCCTGTACTGGGCAAAATATTCTCATGATAATGATGCCAGTAAGATTTAATTTACCAGTCTGTTCTAGGAAAGGTAATGACCTTAATGTCATAGGGAACTTATCAAGAGGTCATCCATGCAGACACACACTGATTTATTTTCATAATAAATGGAAATAAAAGTCCAGCCACATGAACTTGCTTGCAGGAATTAATTAATATCATCTATCCAGCTTTGTGTTTAGTATTAGAAGAAACTAAGAACATTTTATTGATATATGGGGATTTAATTCCAACCCCTTTGAGAAGCTCTGCAGAAAAGCATTTCAAATTCATTTCTAACCAGACCAAAAAAACCCCCCAAACCTACCAAATACATAATGGGGAACAACATCACATTGGAATAGGGATGCTCCATTTTATCCTAAGTACTGTTCATTTGCTGCTGTGCCATTGATGAAGTACTACATAATGCCTCTGTTAGTAGCAAAGAGTGCTTACATATGCATTACCTAAGGATATGCTCTTTCTGGCTGAGTAATTCATTTTTGAGAAGCATATTTCTGAGAAGGTGAAAAGTGAGTGTCTAAATACAAATCCAGCAGCCACTGTGGAAACTTGACTGTGTAGTCCAAAACCCACTGCTCCAAACCCTGGGGGTCCCTACGTCCCAGATGCTGAGGACAAGTTTCCTTCACAGATGGGAACTGCGTGTGTTACACAGCTTTCTCTGTGCCAGTCCACAGAAGTGTTGGCACAGCTAATTTAACTGGAGAAGACAAGAACATGGTCATTATGCAAGAAAAAATAGAGCTGAAAGAGTCCGATGAACCAGCCCAAACGGAGATGACAGAATGGGACAGGAGAGGAGAGCTGCCACGTAAGCGTGCCACGCGCGCACTGTCGCGTTTACATCAAGATTTCTCAAGCTGGGCTGCAAGCAGTGAGGCACAGGCAGACAGGAGGGATATTTATAGGATTTCGGTTCTTCAGAGCAAAAATATGAAAGAGTCAGAAATGACAGGGAAATGAGAGTGCTGGATGATGGCAAACAACATATGGGGGGCAAGGGAGAGGAAGCTTTTGGCATCGCTGCTGCCGCGTACATCCCAGAGTAACTCGTGTGGATCTCTGGGGGCCAGTTCATTGCTGCTGGAAGAATCTGGCTTCTGGGACTCCAGGTACAAAATGAAAACCTCTCCGTTTCTAAGAGCACTAATGTTAGTGTTTGCCAAGTGTTTTCTATTTTCTATTCCTCCCTGCAAATATAATTTTTTAAAATTATTATTATTCTTTTAATTTCCCTCTTATTTTAGGGCCTGTGGAAGATTTAGCAGAACAGGCAGTTTTCCAGCAGGCTTAATTTTGAAAGTTGAACTGATCAGATGATTTGAGGTTTGCCAGATGAAGTTAGAATTTTCTTATCCGCTCTATATTCTGAATTCTGCTGGGATTTTGTATGCATAGGTGCATACATGTATTTGGGTGTACACAGAAACAGCAGGTTTTAGCTCATCACAGAGGTACCAAGGCTATTTTCTGTTCCAAAAACACAGGGAGGATATGTTAGATTAGACATTCCTCTTAAGGTACTGCTGATGATTCTGATTTCCAGGTAAGTTATTTTTTGCTGTCTGGAAACTAAATGCTCTAGGATGGTCCTGATTTATTCAAGAAACAGCATGTTATTTCAGCCACTACTGGAGTGCTGTGTCCTTTTGGAAACATCACAAATCTAAGAGCTTTTGTTTCTTTTGTTCCATTCTACATGTTCTCCCTCTGTCCTTAGGAAGCCTATGGAGGACTGAACAGAGTTTTGGATAGTGCAGGATTAACCTAACGTACAATCATTACCTTTAATTTTCCTGAAAATATTTCTTCAGAATTGCTGCTTCAGCTGCCATTTCTTCTTCAGTCCTCCACTTCTCAGAGGAATCTTCTTTGTCATGTTGTTGCAACTTTTTTGAGAGAAGAAGAAGAAAAAAAACAACACACTTTGTTGATATTTTTTCCAGTTTTACTGTCAAATTGAGGGCATGACTGTATGCAACTAATCTAACTATTCCATGTGTCTGTGGAATGGAGGGACCAGGTGATGAAGAGATGAAGGGTGAAGGTTACTGGTTTAGAGAAGTGACAGTAGTTAACTGGCTCTGATGGATTTCTGATGGTAACACGAGGTGTCAGGGTGATTGATAGGCAGTGACAGAGTTCACCTTTGGGGGTTGATGGTCAGATACCTTGTGAGTCTTTGATGCAAAGCTTGTAGGTAATAGGAGAACAAACACACTCAGATATTTTGAAGTGCCATTACCTCCATGGAGTAAGCTAGGCAGAAGCTGTCTGCACACCTTGTCATTAATTCATATAAAATTTTCTGTCTGGCTTTTCCTCTGTCCATGGGGCCACCTTTCCCATCAAAGACCTATTGTGATAACAAGGCCCTGTTGCAGCTGCTTCCCACTGGCAGTTTATATCAGTAGTTTTCAGAAGACATACATTCCCTCCCTGCATGGAAGCTACTAGTCCTTCCTTGTCCTTGTTGAAAGTGAGACACATGACTAGTGTAGAAACAAAACTTGTTCTTTTCAGCACTGCTGTATTTAATTGGTAAAAAATAACAAAAGTATGTGAAACAGTTAATTTTGCATCATGCTTGCACAATATGGCCAGAAAAATAAGTCCTATCCCATATGCAGTACGTATAAAATGTTACTATCTCAGATGTGAATTTCAAGCACATCCTGTACCTCTCCAGAAGAAGGGAGAAGCTGATGGTTTTGCTGCTCACTGATAGACAGGAGTTCTATTTTATGGTAAACATAATGTGCCAGCACTTGAGTGGCTATTTGTACACATGTCAACTCAAAGAATGCCTGCCACTCATCAAGGGAAGACTACATTTACCACAGACAGCAAGAAGCTTTTGCATTAATGGTTTAAGTATTGAGATTTCCACTGCCTCCCTAGGTACAGAGCAAAGCAGAGATTTAATTAACAGCATCAGTGCTTCTGAAGAAAATTATAATATCAACTTTTTGTTAATGTCATAAAGTTCAAAGCTAACACATTTATGCCTTTTATTCCTGGATGAATTTCAGTAAGAGGATGAAGCAGTGAAAAACAGAGACGAAGTAATACTGAACCTGCCAAGAAAACTGCATTACTCTATGTGGCACGTTTAGCAATAAACTAGGGTTGTTAGCATATATCCAACTCACAAATACTTTTATTTGTGCTGTGTTTCTCCTACTCTGAATTTTGCTGCCAGCTATGGTCTTAAGTAGTTTCACATTCTGCAGCACAGTTTTCTTCCCGCTCAGCAGATGAAGCTGCATTAGAAGCTATTTCCTTTCACGCCAATATGATAACAGTAGCTGAAGGCAAATTAAAGTGTATTACTGTTTGACTTGCAGAGGACTAACCATCATTGTTACATTAGCTCTAGATGTGTTATAGATTCATCTTGTAATAATGCTACAGTATTATGGAGAAAGATTTAAAAGGCAGGAACAGGCACAGTGTACACAGTGTCACACACATCCTTTGTGTCCGTGTGCCTGCTCTCACCCACTGGACACACCTATATGGTGTACAGGTACCACAGCTGAGCTGGCAAAGGGAGGGAATGACAGGAAACAGCATACATCATCCTGTCCTTCCCATGGAAGCACTTACACCTCACAAGAGGATGCACCACGATGAGCCAAGTGGTGGTAAATCAATTATCTGTCTGAGGTGTGAGCTGTTTTTCTAAAAAAACGTCTTGCTCATTCAACCTAGCATCAGCAGGAGACACAGCGGGCAGCAGCTAGAAGGCAAGGGAGGGCAGCCCCTGTTCCTCAAGGTCTCCTTACTTTATCTGCAATAAGTACTTTTAGTGACATGATTTGGCTGGTGTTCTCCCTTTCTATCCTCTTTCTGGGCAGCCCAGGTGAGAGCTGACTCCAGGAGGAGTAAAGTGGGGATTTAACCTGTAGTTTTTTATTTTCCCTGTTCAAAGAAACTGACATGAACAGTAATAAGGAGGCATATCCTAAAATGGCTGCTGTTGTTGTCTAAATTAAAACCTTGTGAAGTTGCAGAACGTGGTGACTTCTCAAAGCTGGGAAAGGAGGCAGTTTCTTTTGCTACATAACTGCTAACCTTTAAAAAGAATCAATCTTCAGCTTAAGGTTAAACCAGATATATGGGGAGCAGCAATGAATTCTGAAACTTGCCTGGAAACTCAATCTACTTGAGCAGCACAGGCTTCTGGTACCCGACCTGCAGTTCCCCACACTGCTCGTACTGATAAAATGTATCCACATTTTGTGGGCACACCAGGTATGATGAACAACAGACTGCAGTTTTAAATCACTGCCAAGGCCAATCTATTCATTGTTCCAGTGACTTATAGATGAATATTATTTCAGTATAAAATTGCTATGTCTACCCAAACAGGACCCCAGGACTATTCTGTGTTCATACTTCTTGCTGCGTCGGTAATTTCTAAGTGCAGTAGCAGGCAGTTATCACCCCAATGTCACTTAGTTTCTGATATTATCTAACCACCACCGTGGAGGCTTGGGAAACTGCCTCTGGTGGCTGCCTGCCCTTCTCTGCTACCACCATCCTGAAGCTCCATTACAAACCTGGATGCTAAACTTTATGCAGGTTCAGGATCAACAGTACCAATAACTGGAAGAGAAATAAATTAAGGGCTGCTGATACCACCTCTAGTTCAGAGATTCAGCATGCCACAAATTAATAGAGGCTGGAAAGCACAATGGAGGCCCATCTGTGCACCTGCCTGATTCTTCAAATCTTCTCTTAGCATCTGCTAGTGGTTTTGAATGGTGACAAGATACTGGAATCATGGCAAAGTTTGGTTTCAGCTAGTTACTTCATGAGTTCTTAGGTAAGGTACCTTTCAACCAGGTTCAGTTCTCCATGTGAGGGCCTCAATAAGCAAGAACTATTTTATTTAAACTTTTGTTATTGTTATTAGAAAAGAGGCTATGACAGTCTCCGAATTATTTTGGAAAGCTACTTTCAGGGAAGAACATACATATTTCAGTATTTAATTGTATTGATTTCAAATTATAGCGGGAAAACAAACCTAACAGTCAATACTTACTCCTCAGGGCCTTCCCTGCCTTGGAGTGACATACATGCAAGTCCCAACCATGCATCTTCACAAACATTTGATGTGCTCCTGAAAGTTTGGATTACACAGGGGAAGCAATGCTCTCCTGCACCTGGAGAACACTCCAAGGTTCTGCTCAAAGCAAAGGGAAAAAATACCTCTATTTCTAGTTATACATCTGTAAAAACTAGTTATTTCCCCTTGTTTTTTCCCCAGTCAGAAAAAGCTGAAGAACTTGAGCTGACATCCTTGCTCAGATAAAGATATTCAGGCACAGACTAGCTTGAAGTCTGTGATAGTTTCTGCATAACAACTCTACTTCTGCAAGCTCTGAAAACAAACAACAATCTTATCCAGAGTCCCACATCATCTGCCTGACATGATTTTCTGAGAGAGAGATTTTGCCCAGATTTCCCTGGTGGAGACTGACTGATCCACATCCTCCCAAAACCACTTTTGCTACCTTCTCCACAGTTCCTCGGACACGGCTTCCATATTACCCGAAGGATCCTCATTAATGACCACTGTCCTTCTTGGAAGGAATACTTCTAGAAGAAACTGCTCACCTTCAGAATCCCTTTCTAAGCCAATGTGTGCCTTTCCAGCAGTGATAAGCAGCTGCTATTTCAAGAGAGATGAAAATAGCACATCATGATGTTACAAGAATCACTTCTGTGCAAAACGCTGAAGTAGAGGGGACAGATTTTGCTCAGGGTCTTTTGGGGACATCCGTGGAGTGATGGGGCCACGACCAGTGGCTTTTGCAGAGTTCTGAAGGCACACTGGGCTCTCTTGACAAACATTGTGGTGGGCAATGGAAGACTTGTCTCCCCTGAAGCCCACGTCCCCCATAGACGTGGAGCAGGAGAAGAGTGGGGAAGCACAGCCTGTTCTCAGCAATGTTACAGTAATGTTAGTCAAAGTTGGTCAAATACAGACTAAAGACCCCTATACTAAGTGAAAGAAAGAAGGATTACGAAGCCATAATGATTAAAAAAAATAAAGAAAAGTAAGCTTTGTGTGAGCCTATCAGGAACAGAGATAATGAATACCAAACTACCAAAGAATGGATCTCCGTGGTGTTTTATACTGATATGAACCTCACCTTCTAACTCTAAGCAAATCCTTCTGCTCCAGGCAGCATCCCAGGAAGGAAGCAGTATTTCTTCATATCTGGAGAGCAATTCCTCCTGCAGGACACAGCGTAGGTGCTGGGAGCAGGGTCTGCCTACACACAGCCTTGCACAGCCAGAGTGCATGCCAAGGCACAGACAGGGCAGGTGGCAGTCCAGAAAACCTTTTCCACAGAGATCCAAGCTATTTACCGTTTAAAAACTGCTAATACTTTGCCTGTTTTCCTAAGAGAAAGGTGATGCAAAAGCACCACACCAGCTAAACAATATGTTCTCAGAAAACCCCAAATTCTCTGAAGCCAAACCTGTTGTTGCATTAAAGGGGTGTCTCAGAAGTCTGAGCATTAACAAAAAGTTAAGTAACCAGATCGGTCTAGCTCAGGCAACTCCAAAAGGAGAGGATAGGATGGCAGAGCCTTAACATTTCTTTTAGACAATCTCTATTACACTAACTTTTCCTTTTAATATTCTGAACAAGCACCAAGACACACATTAGTCAATTCTCTAATCACAGTTGCCCAGCAAATTACACACTGTATCTGTTCAACGTTCTTCAAGCACTAAGAATCCTCTTTATAACTTAGTACATCTTCTTGCCTTGCAGTACAAATAAATGCACTATTTCTAAGGTATGCCCTTCTTCAAGCAGATCATTACTGATGTCTGACTTCTTGGGCTTCCTGATGAATTATCCTCTTCTTTCACCTCAAGCAGAAAATGCTCCTCCACCAATAATCTATGACTGTCAGTCTTGATTACTTGTAAACAGTGAAGCTCTTTGAATATTTCTGCTTGTGAAAAGTGTTCATTTTCTCACTCATGTCTCCCAGTGTGAGATGCTGGCAGACCTGACAGCTGTGCTTTATGTTATTCTATTAAAGTTGTTAGTGCTGCAGAATGGTCTGTTTTTATCACTGCAGTTCTTAAGGGAAACACAATATTGTTTTATAACACATTTGCACTGGGGAACCTCTTCCTCTTGCCCTTTGTGGAGGAGCCCAGAATTCCCAATGCAGCAGACTACAGGGGACCTGGGTCTAAGACTGGTTGTTGCTTGAAGTAACATCTATATTATGGTTTGTTCTACTAATGCCATAACACCAGCAGAAAAGCAACCTGTGTTAATAGAGAGCTCTAGTCAAAAGTATTGGGAAAAATCTTTTCCAGTAGTTAGCACTGTTCTCACTCTCCATGAATATTTACTGTTGATAGCTAAGAGTTTATAACCTCCAAAGCATTTAACTAAAAGAAAAATCATAGCGATGGAAGCTAATTACACTAAACTGCTGCAACATAACAAAACACAACTCAATGCCTTGGTGATTATAAGGTATGAGATTGTCAGAACCAGCAGCTAACAATAAAGCCCACAAGCTAATTTCTGCCAGCTGTTTGCCAGCACTAGGCATTACCCAGCTGGTGCTGTTCTTTAGTACCAATAAACCTTGGGATGCCCAGGCACCTTTTCTGTACTGAAATCCCACACTTGGGTGAAAACTGTGGAGTGATATTTCAGCACCAGATTAACATATGAACCATGAGGAGGCTGAAAGTCTCTTCTCCTCTCTCCAGTAGCAACCCTTCTCCAGAGACAAAAACCATCCTAGGGCTGCTACACATACCACTTCCTCCAGCTCCCTTCTGGACCCAGAGCTGTGTGATGAATACACACCCACAGCACATTCTGCCCTTTTCTTGCACACTGGCAATATCGAGGATAACTGGATATCGAGGGGGCCTTCATCCCAACCATCTCACCATGTGGGAGAAAAACTCAAGGACTGAGCTGGCTATGGCTTCTCATTCCTAAGGACCTCCTGGTCCTGATGGTGACTTCCAGCCATTTGTGCCTCCTCATGTACTGCTTTTACATCAACTTTATTCCTGAATTGCCTCTTCTGTCCTCTTCTCTCTGGTGTTGTCCTCTTTGCTCTTTCCCCCCAGTGCTTTCTTTCCTTTCACTTCTCTCTATATTTAGCTTATATTCTCATAGTAAGACTTCATTTCCACCCCTCCCCATAATGTAATTAAATGTGACATTTACTGCTGTTATGAGTGTGAACTTTTGCTGGGCAGCCTCCTCTGCCAGTCCATGCCTCCTGTCTCCATCCCATTTGCGTTCTGTTGTGGTTTGAGTCCCAACTTGACTAGCAAAATAAAATGAAAGATTAAGGGATGCAACAGCAGTTCCAGGAAGCAGCTTTTCAGGGATGCTGCAATCACATGGTCCTAAATCCTATTTTACTGACCCGTGGGTACTCAATGCAGGAGCTCCCACAGCCCTGAGTATTCCCCAGCTGGGTATCCCCCCCTGCAATGGCTTCCAGCCCCAGGAAAGGCAAAAACACAAACAGAAAACAAGTGTGGCAGGGTCCTCCCTGACCACCTAAGAGACCTACAAGATATGGTGTTACCACAGTACAAGAGGCCTGGCTGCCCCCACCAGCTACCATGGGATCAGGACCCATTTCCAAGCTGCCTTTACTAATGCCCTCACCCCACAGCCTGAGCAGCTCTGCACTTTCTGCATCTCTGGGCCAATCTCCATATTTAATTACAGCTACAAGACTGCTGTAATTTAATTGCTTTAATTTACAGTGAGCACTGCAGAAAAAACCCACATCCTATAATTTTCTCATCTCCTGTCTTTGCTTAAGATTCTATATCATCCCAATATCTGCATGTGCAGGAATCTGAAATCCCTGATTTTGGGGTGGTTTTTACTTGCTGCGTTAAATCCAAGTTACTTAATGAGATGGAGAAGAAGCCAAAGTTGCCTGCATTCTGCATATGACTCAATTTCTTTTTTACCTACTGGAAAAATCCTTCTCCAATTATTTTACTACTTCCACATGAAATACACTGCTACCTCACAGCTGCTGATACTATTGCTGCAAAACATATATTCCATCTGAAACCTCAGTTTAGCAAAGCTGTGGTGTAGAGTGGTGTGGTGCTTTTTTGTTTGGTTGTTTTTTTTTTCTTCCTGTTGACTCTGTCATCATTACTGCAAATATTTTTTCAGTTTTATTATTGTGCTTTGGGGAAAGACTTGAGTGTCACACTTCACATGGACACATGAATAACTGCATCCTTTTTAGCAAAGCACTTTGATGAAGAGAAATTTGTGGAAACAAATAAAGGTGAAGTAAAACCCTTAAACATGTGTTTAAATGCTTTGGTAAAATAAACCCTGGAAACACTAGTTTCTAACCATTCTGCATTCAAAAATTATAAGAAAAAATATAAAAGACATCCTAAGAAATTAGCTTTTGAAAGCATAAAAGACAAGCCCATGAGGAGAATGACGGTTGTATAGAAAACACATTTGCCATTCAGTGAAATATGTAGATGGCACTCTGAAGAGCTCAGATCTTGACAGGCTTCCAGTTTGGCTCCAACTGATACAAAATTCTTGGAAAATGGGCACATTACAAAGGAGATACTTGAGGGAATATCCACTGGGGTAAGAAGTCCTGCCAAAGACTTGAAGAACTGCTATTTACAGCTGGATACAAATCCAGACAAGAATCTATAAATGTGTTTGGATGCATTTTCTCCACGCCTATTATCATCCTAGTTAGGAGATAATGTTCTAAACACCCCTGTAGTCTTCCTCACTTGGGAAGAAAAGGTAGATGATTGTGGGGAGCTTCCTAATGGCATCTGCTAGAGAGGGCTGCCTACATGAGAGAAATGCTTTGCATAGAGGCCTTGCTAGGGAATGGCAATGTCATCAATGTGGTAATGTTGGAGGAAATGTTATCCCGTGTGGACAGCCTGCCATGCAACATTACTTATTTGGGAAAAGGCTATTTTTAATCAAGAAAAAGCACTTTAATCAAGGATAGAGTCAGTGATTCAAAAATTTCATGCAGGTGCATGCATTACTTGACTGAAAGCCTTCTCCCAGAAGGTCGGAGCTGCAGTGATGTGCACATCCCACTCCAAGAGCAGAGATAACCTCGAGGAGCCTGTATCAGCTTGATGTATTTTGGCTCCTGATGCAGGGAGTTTCAAAGTCAGAACTTCCCCTGCTAATCTTCTTAACTTTCAACAAATATTTGCCATACCCTGAGAACACTCAATAAGATTCATGACATGCTGAGGAAGACGTGCGTTAGGGAGGTCGATTTGGTTTATTTGTTTTATTTGCATTTTTCTGCCAGCACAAAGGAGATCAGCTGCAGGCACTGGCATTGGCAGAGAGCCAGTACAGTGTGCAGTGAGATGTGTGTCCCCATCTCCTGAGGAAATCATCACACCCTCCCAACCACATCTCTGGGAGCTGTAGGAAGAGCCTAGAGTGACCAGAGCACTTTCCTTCTTCTTTGGGTAATTAGCTTATTCCTGTTAAACAAATTGTCACCCTCACTTTCTGAAATCAAGAAGAAAACATTCAGTCATTGTGTCCTGGACTAAGACACTCTGAGTCACTCTTGCCACTGACTGTAGGAGGATTTTAAGGAGGCTTCAGCTGTCTAGAATGACACATACCACACGCTGGAGGCAAACCACTGGGGTTTCAAAGCCTGCTTTTGTGTGTGTGTCTCAGGGGACCCCTCACCTGCCAACAGACCTTCCCTGGATAGTCCTGTCTGCTTTCCCCTCAGCACTCAAGATCACAGCACTCCTAGATGAAGCTACAACCCTAGGACACACTTATTCCCCCAGGCATCCCTCAAATACTTCTTTAGCTTTCAGCCTTACACATTCAAGGCTACCTCGCCTCTGAGATTGGCTCCCTGGGATTTAAACAGCCAATACCCTCTAGTAAGTAGGTACTAAAATAGGTTGTGGAATAAATTGCTCTCATTTAACATTCACTCCAAAAAATACGGCTGCATTTATTATGCAGCATATTGTTTTATATACTGTTTTGTTATAATAAGTCATGTTTAAAATGTCATGACATTTAAATCAACAGCAGTAAGAGGCAAATACTGAAAAAGAGCAAGATGATCAAAAAGGGTTTGAAAAATCCTGGTGAAATGTTATGGGCCAAACACCCTCATTATAGTGAAAATAAAGTCACAAGGGAGCTTAAAACTCATCTACGAGAAACCCACCCTGCCTCTCCTGTGAGTTGTTCTCCATGTTAGGTCTCTGTGTCACTGTGGTTGTCCCTAGATTTGGTGGCCAAGGAGTGGTGCCACCATCAGTTTGGTTGGCTCTGGCTGCAGCAAAGCCCTCCTGGGGCTCTGAGTCCTCTTGCAGGTTTAGCCTTTCTCTGTGCTGCCCTTTGCCACTAAGTCACTGCAACACTCTGGAAAACTCTACTGAATACATCCTTGGAGCTTGTTAATGCCATTTGTCTCAGTGAGGAGCTTTATTTCCATGCCTGAGCTAAGTTATATGAATGAACTTTACATATAATATAAAAGCCTACTTTAATGTGGCTTCATAGCCTTTGAGGAGACATACAGACTACCCACCACTGATGATCTACATGCATAATGGCACATTTTCACTAGAAAGACTTCTAATGTTGGAAAGAAAATAGCTCAGATCAGAGGAGCTACTCTGTTCCTGCAGATTCAGTGCTCATCTTTTATACTGGGTCTGGACCCACATGCCAGCATCCCTCACTGCTGCCTCCCTGCTCTCCCACCCCCCACCAAGGGAAAACAACAACTGCAGTGACAAAACAGAGATGCAACAAAACATTAAACCCAATCCCAATACCTGAGCTGCAGTGTGAATATCTCACTGAGGCACAGGGTAAAAAAAGACAACAAAATGACCTTTTCTAGCATCTTAAGGGATATCTAACCTTGTAATTGCTATAGGTACAATGAAGACACACAAGAGGGAGATCGAGACAATTTAAAAGAAGTTGTGTATGTTTTTTAAAATTAGTATCTCAGTGTTCCCATTATAACTTGCCAATATGAATGACATTTACTCTTGCTCTGAGAAATGAAAGAAACTCTTAACAGACAGACTGCATTAAGAATCTATTGATATTCCACTGACCTAGTGGCAGAAGAACCAGACAAGTTTTGTCAAGGGCAAATGCCCCAGAGTCTGCAAATTCATCTCTTAAAGTAGCAGTACAGGGAAAAAAAAATGTCTTCAATGTCTAGAATATTTATAAAAGGCAGTGGAGCCTTGCATTTCTTGATGCTATAACAGCAGTGGATGGCACTAGAGCCAGGTATGGAAGCAGAATTGGAGATTTTCTACAGTCAATCACCTCTTCCAGTTTTTTCAGGCAGTTAATATTGCCATAAAACTTACATGGGAAGCTCCCTTAAGGGACAACACATGGGGTTTTGCCCAATTTGTTTGTTTCTTACTGTACAAACTTCACAAATGTGTTATCCATAGCAGAATACAGTCCAAGATTCTGTTTGGAATGGATGGATGCAGGAGGCATAAGCTGTGCAAGAGGTCCCCGCTGCATTGCCTTCCCAGCATCAGTAGAAAGACCCAGAAAAGGGGAGAGGAAGAAAAGTAAGGAACAGTTTGGTATTGTTCAAGCAGGATCCTTCATCCCTCAGATGAACCTCTTACCTCAAATCATAGAATGGTTTGAATTGGAAGGAACCTTAAAGGCCATCTAGTTCCAACCCCCCTGCATAGGCAGGGACACCTCCCACTAGATCAGGATGCTCAGGACCCCATCCAACCTGGCCTTGAACACTTCCAGGGATGGGGCAGCCACAGCTTCCCTGGGCAACCTGTTCCAGTGTCTCACCACCCTCACACTAAAGAATTTCCTCCTAAAAATCAAATGAAACAAAAAAATTGCAGACAAAGGGCCCAATGCAGAAGTCCTTATTTACTTGATGAAACTCAGACTGGGATATAGTGGCTTTTTTTAAGGGGGTGATGGGGCCCAGGAGGCCTTCATTTTGAGGAGGAAAAATCTACTTGCCCCTCTTCCAAGATGCAGTGTTGGCCACCTGTCCAAATTTTTTTTCTGAGAATAAGACCACAGTTGTACCCACACAATGTCCATGCTAGAGAACAGGAATGGCATAATAGCCTGGGAATACAATATTCTGCAATTAATTTCAGTGAAGAGACTGTGAATTTGGGGAGAATTAATTTTAGCTGGATACATGTTGCAGTTAATTAAGGCTGATAGCTTCTACTAGTAGGAAGGTGTTTTTGATGAAAATACATTGAAAATCTTATTAAACTGCCTAGGAAAAAAACAGTTGCCACTACCCATGCTACAATCTCCCAGACATCCTCCTGCTTCTATATAGGAATCATGAATTGATAGCATTTGCATAACAATTATTATTCAATATGTAGACTCCTGTATCATTGCTTTTGGACAGAATTAATATTCATACCTTTGAGCACAAGCATTTTAGAAAGATTTATCTGGAAAAGTCACAGGAACTTTTTTGTTTGAAATCCTTCTGCAAGTGCTGTTCCTGTGATGATATCCTGGCAGCAGATCACCACCTTCTCTCAGCATAACTCTCAACATCCTTCAGAGCTACAGGAAATCATACACTGCATGGACAGGGCGATCACACTAACGTGGAGGGGGATGGAAGGTAGGAAGGGTTTGAAGATGAGAAAAGCAGCCCTAACATTCCCAATTTTCAGAGACAAAAAACTAATTTTGTCTGCTTTCTGTTAAATCAGCTTGTTTGTGCCTCAGGAAAGAATGAGATCAACAGAAACTAAAGCAATTTTCAGTAGATATGAATAAAACACATGGCTCAGCTGAGAAGTTGTTTTTTTACTCCAGAAGCTCAGTCAAATACTTGTGGGTTAAGTGCTGTGAGAATGGTTCTAGCATGGACATGTGACATCTCAATTTGCCAGACTAGGAATTTGCAGGTTTCCCACTCATTCTTCAGGAGGGAGTTGATTGGGGAATAGGTTGTACAGTCACATGCTTTGTGGAAGAACTGAATCAGGGGAGGTTTAAGTTGGATACCAGAAAAGGGTTTTTCAACCAGAGGGTGGTTGAGCACTGGAACAAGCTCCCCAGGGAAGTGGTCACAGCACCAAGGCTGCCTGAGTTGGAGAAGCATTTGGATGATGCTCTCAGGCACATGGTGTGATTCTTGGGGTGTCCTACACAGGGACTGAAGTTGAACTCGATGATCTTGATGGGTCCCTTCTAACTTAGCATATGATTCTATATAATTTTCTATGATTCTATATAATTTTCTTCATTTAGACACAATCTGAAGTCAGAGTAGGGTACCTTGCAAACAGAACCTCTTCAACAGAAGTTCTACTCCTGTATTTTTCTCTCCTTTCTTTGGGTCTTTTTTTATTATTTAAACTAGCCTTCAAGCAAAATTCATAAACAATATCATGTTCTCAGTCTGCTTCCAGGGCTTACCCTGTGCATGTACTGAGGTGTAAAGGTGCACAAGCACCTTCACACATTCCAGCCCCTAAGCATTATTACATTGCATTTAATTGCAGAAGACACTGTCTTCACAGCTTTATTTCTCATATGACATCCTGTGAATTGCTTTTAAGAAAACCATTTACACAACTTCTATTTATATGTAAACTAGTACCCTAATGTCACATTCTTGTTTGCACATACCCTTGTATTCGTGTCAGGTAATCCTAGTGCAAAAAGCAAGTGGCCCTTCATATATCCCAGTTGGGAAACAGTGGCATGGGTTTTTGTAAAACACAAGTTTGATTGATACTGTGCAAAATCTGTTCCACTGGAAAATTGGCATTTTGCCCATCATCTTCCACAAAGTTCCGTATCTTTGTCAGTGCTCATCTACTTGACTTCTTAATTGTCTGTGTTCACTGGCTGTATCAAATGGAGTCTTCTTTTTGCTTTTGCTCACTGCGTATTACATCTTTTAATCGGTATATATAATTACTTACTACAATCTGCCATGCCAGATTTTCTAAGCATTAGTCTAATTAACTTAAGCTTGATAATTACGTTTCAGATATCATAACAGTACGCACAGAACTTGCAGATTACGCTGTTGGGTTAGCTGTTTCTGATAACATTTTTCTCTTATTCGTATTTTTCACTTTTTCCTTTTGCTTTTTCTCTTTTTGTACAGGGTGGGAGCACAAGAAGATCGAGATATTGCTCTTCTGTTCCAATGACTAGAAGTTTCTCTAGAAGCAAAAGAAGGTTGTTTCCAATAACAAGCCATCAAGTCAGTCGACACAAATGAGAACAGGTCCAAAATGCAAGGATTTCCTCTTTTTTAGAAAAGATAAATGTGACTGCAGAAAGAAACTTGATCTTCCAATAGCAGAAATCATAGAGGAGTCAAGCACAAACCTACAGCACTTAGTGGCCAGATATGAGAGTACTCAGACCACAGGTCTCCAGACAGAGCTATTCTAATTATACGCCTGTTGGCGACAGCACGCCGCCAGGGAGGCAATAAATAAGTGACAACATGCGTGGGACCTGGCACATGTACCTTTTCAGCACAGAAAGATCATCCCTCACAAAGTGATGCAGGCCACCTAGGTAAATGAAATATGCAAGCCTGAGACCCCAAGTAAGAGTAAATAGATGCAGAAGACACTTGTGTCACAGTAATAAATAAAGGAATGCAAAAGAAGGCTGTAACAGGCTGTAGACTTTTATTTGGCTTTCTGATGTAAGACAACATTTCTTTTCACTTCTTTCCAACTCACTTTGATATTCTGATTTTATGAGAGAGAATGTATCCTGCACTGTGTGGTTTGCCTTTCTCCCAGAGCAAGGCCAGGGGTATTGTGTCCCACCACACAGAACAGCCTCTGCCCAGTGGGACATGGGGCAGAACCAGGAGGGCCAGACCTCCTCTCCCTGCTCCCAAGGGCAGTGCTTCTGTCATGCTGACCAGAGTCCAACAAGCAAAGCTCAGGTTCCAAAAGCACACAGACCACAATTTGGGCATTTGGGCTGCAAGCCCACTGACAATATAGCCTTGCAAAGAGCCTATTTGTTTGAATTTGGGGTGCAGTGGTACATAAGTGTTGTCAAGCCCACTCAGAAACACGCTGAGGACCTTGCTCTAGAGTTATTGGTAAGGACTTAAGCAGCCATGAAACACTAAAAGACTGCTCAACTGCTCCTATTTTTAACATGGACTTCATGGATACACAAACATGGACAGGAACAGGCAGTTCCTCTTGCTGAAGTTCCACTCACTCAAGCCCTTATTTTCAGGTGACTGAAGGGCTGCCACCCTTGACAAAAAAGATTACCTGCAGTCAAGGAAGTAATCAGGGTGGCCAGCACATAAATAAGCATAACATAAATCTGAATATTAGTAATTAGCAGTTGATTCAATCAGACCAAAAGTGTTAGACTGCTGTAGCAGCAATTCAGCTATTTAACATTCCAATTATCTTTAATGAATTAACCTCAAAGTATGGCTGTTGTGCAACATCCTAAGAATCCCTTTGCTCACCTACAGACCACTTGCAACTAATTTCACTTCATAAGCCTACCTCAATTAACATTTCTCTGTATTTCACACATGAGTAACTGCAGCTCTGAAATACAGGCTCCTTACCCAAATTTAATAGCTAAGATACCTTATTTTTTTTTAATTCTACAAATGAAGGAAAATAACTTCCTGCTACTATCTCAAACCAATTAAAATTATTTTTATATTGGCTTTCCATCTCTTAGATAAATGGATGAACCAAAGAGGTGCTACATTTTTCATACAATAATTACTTGGATATGATCTGCTATGCAGCTCTCCAAAGACAGGAGTTTACAATTAGCAAATTTTAAATTTTGCTTTATACTTTCCATCAGTAGAATTTCTAAGAATATTTTTTTTTAATGTTTTATATTAGGAAGGAAACATTCGATGAGTGCAATTCTAAACTATCTGAATTTAAAAACAACTTGGAAAAAGTGTATATTTATTGATAGGTCAGGGAGGAAGGGGGAACAGATCACCCTACTGCAACTACACTTACACAAATAGCTAATGTAAAAATAAAGAACACTTGTATAAAACACCTTGTGCATTATGTAGCATGGGTAGAATGACAGACACCTAACTGCATGATCTCAGAGTTATCCAGTGCCTCTGAGATAGGTTGAGACTGGTCAATGCCTTCCCTAATTTCACAGCAGGGCCACTGCTGCACCTCACAACTCTCTCCTTTGGTTTGCCTCTGTTTTCTCTGTATAAATTGAATTGTATAATAAGACATTTAATATGACATTTCATATCAGTCCTGCTTTAATAGGGAAATGGTGAGGAAGCTCTTGCTTTGCACCATGGATGTGGTAAAAGGAGCAGCCTCCTCGAACAGATTATAAATCCGATGTTATTTTCCCTTTCACTGCATGTTTGCAGCATTATTTTAGCATTAAGAAAAATGAACACACATGTAGATAACAGCATCCACGCAGCAATATGGCATGGCTGTTTTTCTTCTTAAAAGCATCCAATTTAAGTTTGTCATCAAATACCACACAGTACAAATTCCTGTGTTCTATGCCTTACTGATTTTAACCTCAGTTTGGAGCTCAGCATTTTGTGCTGTGCATATCATCTAGAGCTCTCTGCAGAGGAGAGCATTACCAGCAGAGAGATGTGTGGATACAGCACGAGTCTCTCATATCAGAACTGGTGAATTTTCTTCTCCATCTGAAGCATCCATGTGATGCCACAGAGCTTCACTGTCATTTCTTCTCTGAGCTACTAAGTAATGTTCTAATGAATTTACACCGCTAGGGACACAGACATAATATAAAATGCCCATATAGCTATATAAATAGAGTTTATTTTGTATAGTAATCTTTATAACAAATAGGGATATGCATGGCCTATTTGGTCACGTGAGCAAATCCGCGCCCTGAAAGACAATGATCTCATTAAATGAAGCTGCAAACCCAAATTTTATCTAAAGTGCTGTAACTTTGCTGGCAGAACAGCCAGCATGCTATGGAGCCTGACTCTTTCACTATTGTCACTCAAACTGAGGGCAGCCCGGAGCCAACTCTGAAAGCTTAACAAATAATTAAATAAGCTAGCAAGAGGAGAATGTATATTAACAATCATCACTGCCTCATTTGGCTAACATTATAAACTAACACTTCTAGATGGAGTAAGATTCTTTTGTACTCCATCCTTTCTAATACTTTACTCTCAGAGCATAAGGACTACTGTAACATTTTACCCTTTCTTGAGTTTTCACCAGCCCTTGCTTTTTATAGTGCACTATATTTTGGAAAGTTAAATAGTAGTTGCAAATAAACTCTTTGCTATCATCCTTTTTCCACTACTTCCATTTATAACCAATTCCACACTGCATTTATACATGAATCTGTTCTGAATCTGTTTCAAGCCTGATTTTTTACTTGTGCTCTTTGTCAAATGTCACTGGGCTCCTGGAATAGCTCTGGTCCACTCAGCCAAGTCAGGAAGAAATTCTGTAAATCTGGAGGCCACTTTTATCCCTGGGCAAGTGTCCAGGGCCAAACCTCTGCATGGTGCTCCACCTGAGCTACTGCACTCTCCAGACTTCTCTGCACCTTTTCAGGACTTTGTGGAGTCCAGGGCCATCCTGCTTCTAGGGAAGCATTGCAGGGCTCCAACAGCTGCCTTGCAGCCAGATGGAGCCTGTAGGGTAGCAGTTCCCTGCCTCCAAGCACAGCTTACTGGCACTGCTATCTGAACCCATGCATTATTTTTTTTCATTATTATTTATTTTTTTAAAGTTTGCTTTAGATGACAGTGCCAAGCATCTGTAGACATTTCAGGAGATAGCTCTGAGAACATTAGGAAAGCTATAAATACTGTGTTAGGGATTACTTCTGTGATACAGATCAAGTAAAAAGTTTCCATCCTTCCAACTCATCTCTGGGTTTTAGGGTATCAGTAAAAATTTGAATAAATCCATTTTTGAAAAAAAAAAAAAAAAAAAAAGGTCTCCATTCACAACTAAAAAACCCCCTGAAAACAAACAATGTGAAACTTCTCAAGTTCATTTGTTAATAAAG
Organism: Hemiprocne comata; assembly: GCA_020745705.1. Lineage (NCBI taxonomy): Eukaryota > Metazoa > Chordata > Aves > Apodiformes > Apodidae > Hemiprocne > Hemiprocne comata. Next base: position 15,950,221 of record CM036595.1, read on the forward strand.
GGGAAGACTGAGATAAGCTAAAGAAAACACAACAGTTTGTACCAGCTTGCTGCACTAAGCCTTTGCTTACCACACAAAAACAGATCTTGTGCTGATTTTGGCACCAGTAGGAGAAGGCTGTTAACTCCAAGTCATCTAATAAGATCCTAGCAAAAGAGGACATTTTCTCTAAATAACAATTTTGTCAGTAAATCAGAAGCTGATTCATGGCCCCTTTCAGCAGAGCATTTAAATTCTCTCTTAATGCTGAGTGTATGCTTGAGACCTGTTTGAACTCACTTAAGCTGATCACTTCTTAAATGTCAAAATGGGTTTGCACCAAATACCAGTAGGCACATATATAATTAAAAAACCTTCTGAGCCTAACAAGCATAGCTGGCTGTGTGTAACTCATTGTCCACATTTGAAGGTAAGGACTCCAGCTTTAATTAAAGTGATTGAGTGAAGACATCTGAATGCTTAAATATTATGGCAGTGAGGACAGTACAGAATGAGGAATTAAGTCATAGTGTGAGTCAGAAAAACACATGCCGAGCTGGATTAAAACCAGGAAAAATTATGACAAATTAGATGAAATTCTTCATGGAAATGTTATCTGCTAGTTCAAAAATCAAACATTCTGACAAATTTTAGGAAAATAACTTTCTTCATTCTTAGCATCTTTTATCTTACACCAGAAGCTTCTCCTTTTATCACATTTTTTTTCAATTCTGGCTAAAGAACACTTATTTATTCTTAACTGGGGTTTGCAGGTCTTCCATAATTGTGAGCTTGGCACAGAAGAATATGAGGTTTCACACAATAGTCTGGAAACCCATGACAAATGCTGTTGATAAAAACAGCACAGAAAGGCAGGACCTTGCATTCATCCAAGCAAGATAGTGTTGTATATAAACTCAGAATTGTGATGAACACAGAATCAATTAGGAGTAGATCGTAATTGTCACATCCACAACTATGTTGAATTTGTGAAAAAAAAATAAGGTGAATAATACCCACCCTAGTATTTCCATCTCACTTTGGAGCTTCAAAAAGAGGAAGTGTGAGAATAAAAGGGGTGAAACAGGCTCCAGTGAAAGTGGGGACAGTGTTCCTTTTTGCTCCAGATACTCAGTTTCAGTCACAACCCTACTGAGGCCAGGATACTCACTGTTGAAGGAGATGCACCATCATCCTGGCCATCCTTCCCTTTGTGTTTTTTTCCATCCTCCATTATGTTCTTCTGTCTCTCTCACCTTCAACTTAACCTGATGCCCAAGCAGATGCTGTGCAGCACTTAGCACAACTGAAGCAGATACTGAATCCAACGGCAGTGAAAGGACAGCCATGAGAGGGGGTCTGGGATTTTCAGTGCAGGAAGAATTGAAAAGAACCAATCAAGCCATGGCATCCACAGCACTGCGTTCTTCTAACAGACTGTTCCAAAAATGTATTCAAACAAAAAACCCATACACCCTTTAAAAGTGATGTCAGCAATCACACGAGGAGCTAATTTGATGTGTTTGTCTGTGAGGTGCATTACTTCCATTTCTATCTGTCACCATAAAGCTGCCATGTAAACTGAGATGAAAAGTTCCTGTTGCTTCTGCATTCCTACAAAGAAAGTATCCAATATCCATAGGTCTTTTCTTTAAGGACACATTTTTAATACAGATTGACTGGGGAAAAAAACACAACACATTTGCATATTTTTCCCCAGCAACCACTTGTGCATTAGCTCAGCCCTTGGCTGCCTTGGCAAAGAGTGAAATCATAACGGGGCTCGTTGTGGAGCTGCAGATAAAGCAAACAAACCCCGTCCTGCCAGGCAGCCGCTGCTGCTCACGTTGGAGCCGCTGGGAACAGGAGACCGGGGCACGTCTTGCTGCTGGGTATTCTGCATTATCTGGGATAAGCCCTGGAGCCAGCGTGGTGACTCTGGATTTGCAGAGCTCTAATGGGGCTTTGATCTAATGTCACAACACGCGCAGTCAGGCCCCAGCAGCAGAATTCGACCCAGCTGGGGTCTGCTGCAGTCAGTGGAAAAACACCCATTGGCTTCAGTGGAAGTGAGTTCAGCAGCTCAGTGCCAGCAGGGAAAAAAGCTCAAAAGGTCATACAGAGAAAAGATAAAGGGGAAATTGTTCCAAGGCACAAAGAGCTGCTTCAGTTTTTTTGTTCAGGCTGGCCTATCAGTTTGATTTTCAGCAGAGCAATGCCTCTTATCACGCAGCCTCCCCTAACTAACTAGGCAGAAGCCTGATCAGTTTTAAAGAAAATAATGGGTTTGTTTGCAGACAACTCAATATTTCATTGCATCAGGCCCTGTTCTCTCATACTATTTTGTATTGATCAGAATACCTCAGGCTATCAAATTTATTAATTAAATGATAATTTTTTCTTTCCTGGTGAGTATACAAGGAGATAAATGTCTTACAAATAAACTCAGAGCTTGCAGGCTGAGTCATGGGGTGATTTAGAAGTCATTTATCTTCTTCTCTCCCCCTCAGCAAAAAGTAATCATTACCACAATGCTCTGCAAGTCTAATGTGGCTGTGAAATGTGTGACATAAAGAGGTGTTTTCCATTTCCAGCACAATGATAACAAGCTTTTATGTTATACTAATTTGTAATTGCAAAGCTAACAAGAGGATATGGATAGCTGCTAATCCATTTAAGCACAAACTGCCACCCTTCTGAAGCAGGGTGTGGTCTGTCCCCATCAGCTGAAGTCAAACTTCGTAGGGGTTGAATTTAGATTCAAATGTTTCTATTATTCAAACACACATAAGTTTGCATAAGCCTGAATTTTCCTGTGCTTCATGGCTGTTCTGAGCCAGGACTAGGGTTGAGAGGTGATGCTCTAAAGCTGAGAGACAGTAGCTCTTTGAAGACTTTCCCCCAGTGCTGGTTTTCCTGGGCAGAAAGCACTCCAATGGGGAACAAGTGCCTTTTACCCCACCACCCACCCCAGAGCAAGCAGAGAAGTTGGTCAGGTGGGTGCCAACTGACACCAGGTAGAAGCATCAAGAGCAGAAAGTCCAAAAGTAAGCATCCAGGACAATAGAAATTAAGAAAAGGGTGTAGATCCGTTGCGGAAAGGAGAGGAGAGTTGTCAGGAACACAGGAAGACTTGTTCAGACACAGCAGCTGATACACAGCAACACTGGAAACAGCAACAATGTGGACAATCCATCTTTCAAGAAAGCCTCTAGAGTGCAAAGAGTCTGCCTGAACCTCCACTTACAAGTACTTTTAATACATGGTAGCAGGGCTATTGCTTTAAGTGTTTGTAACGCTGAATGCACAGTGAAGCTGAACCCATTCCAGAATCCCTTATTTTCTTCTTGCTTCATGAACAGTACTTTGATTTAAAAAGACCATCACCAGGACAAGCACAGAGTGTGCCCGGTAACAGCTGAAAGCCTGGGCAATCAGAAGAGCAACACTGGAAGAGGGGAAAACAGTATGAACCCAGGGCAGCCTAAATAATTAATCTGAAACTGGACTTGTGTTCTGCAACAACACACACCAGCAGCAGGTAACATCTATATTTAACTCCACATCAGCTCCAGCAGTCCACAGGGTTTTCAGACCACAGGGTGGTAGGAGAGCTGGAGGAGTGACAATGGGTTCCTCCTGTGCCAAAGCTCACAAAGATGCACTTTGCTATTCTCAGTTAATGTAGGTAAAAATGCAAATAAGGCACATTCATTTTTGTGCTTTTTGTCCTAAAACTTGCAGCTTTTTGTTTCTTCATGAAGAATATGTTACAATATTATTAGAAAGTGAGGTGTCTTGTACAGCACAGAAAGGGACAGAGCAGCATATCAGAAAAGAACAGTAACCTCTTAAATGAAAATCAGACTCCAGTCTGGATATCTTTTCCCAGGCCTTTTCCTCTGATACGCTTTTTCTCAAGTCAAGACAGACCAAAAAGCCTTCAAGATTTGGCCCATAGATTTCTCATAATTAATTCACCTGCAATTTGAATACCAAATATCAAAGATTAGTTTATTTTCATTAGCATTTACTAGCATCTTGAAAATCACAGCATTCTTTCCCCTTGATGGTACCCATGGTTTTGGGCAGGCTGAACTAGTTTGGTTGAAGATGGACTAATTTGCAATGTCTTATGCAAGACTGACATAAGAGGAGCCACAATCTCCTATGTTTGCTGTGTTACTCTACTGGTTTGGAAATGGAAAAGGGGCTTAGCAGAAAGAGGCAACAGCAGCAAAGGCAGCGTTTGCAGGAACATATTTTAAAATGAATGATGGCACAGGAATATAGGGTAAGGACTAATTTTTCATCCTTCTTTCTGCAAGCAAGCAGCTGCCACAGTACCAGCCTAGAGGTGGATAAGGGACATCTGTAATTCCTTGAGGGGGACCGTGGATGTTGTTCCAGTAACACATTTGACAGTAAGCTCAAGAGACCTGATTGACTTCCAGCTAGAAAGCAGGGCATGGTGTTAGCATGCACATGTACACACAAGTCCTTTAGCCTTGAGCACAGAGACTACGTTCTCCACAAAGCCAAAGCCATCCTGTCTCTGCTGACAGCGTGCAGGTCAGACAGCTCCATGCACTCTAAGCCAGGCAGCTTCCATCAAAGCAGCTCCGGGGTATTTCTGCAATATCCCATCCTGCTCTCCAGAGGTGTTTACTTACTATTCTGAGTCAACATCAGATACAGATTAAAAGAACCATAAAGTGTTTAAAGAAATCAAGTCCATGAACATCTTGTGACAGCTACGCTAACAAACAGTGGTGCTGCACCGAGTGCTAGCTTGTCAACCTTTGCTGCTTATGCAATTCACAGCCAATTTAATTAAGAATAAAACAGATCTGAAAGCTGCTAAAATGCTTGCAATGACTATCAGTCATTTGATAATGGGATGATAGAGCCATTAGAAGTGAACTGTAGGAAAACTTTTTCAAGATCGAATAACAGACGTTACAGTTCCAGCCATTAAAGTCAGTTTAAAAAAAAAAAGCTATCTCAACCTAAAAAGTAAACATTTTTATCTCATATGCACATTTAAAATCAAAAAGTGTTTATAAAAAGTAAATATCATGGTTATGAGCTGCACATTTTGCATTCTGAACACTAAAACAGCCTCTGCTGATTCACTTCATCATTTAGGTGATTTAATACAAAACTTTTTTCTGCTTGTTGCTGAGTACTCCGTATTCATTAGTAATCAAATACAATAGCAAACGTAATGCTTTTGCACAGATGAACTCTTTTTATTACCAGCACCCTCATGTTTAAATTATTTCCTTTAAATAGTTCTCTTGTTATTCTAATTCAGCTCATGAAGGAAGTTATGACAGTAACAGCTTGGACAAAGAACGCCAAATTAAATAAGTGAAAAAAACCAGAATCAACAGATACTGGTTTCATTATTAAAGTCACGTTTAGCCATACCCACAAGCCTTTGGGATTAACAATGTGGGATAGCACTGAGAGAGAATCCTGCTGCTGGTCCTCAGCACAAACCACACACCCAACTGCTTTTGTCAGCTGAACACTTAAGCACCGATGGTCTCAACTTTGGGCCATGTGTTGGTCCCAGAAAGTCTGCACAGCCCTGCAGGTCTCCCTGCTAGCAGAAGGTACCCACTAGATCAAAGTCAAGCATCCACAAGTTGTGCAATGCTGCAGGTGTTGGAAGACCTCTGAGCTTTCAGAGATTTGAAAAGGTGGAGACTTTCAGTCCCAGGAATGTACAAACAGGAAGACAGAACAGTTTTAGCAATGTTGTTTTGTTTCTGATCAGGATTCTGCAAATCAAGCCTTGAATTCAATTCTGACTTGAACAAAGTAAGCCACAGGTATTTGTTTTATGAGATACATTTCTCATAATTTGCTTTCTAAATTGAGGACTTCAGATACCTGCAAAGAGAGGAAGGCAAGTAGCTTTTTTTCAGAGTAGCTCAGGTGGTTTGCCCACAGCAAACTGCCAGCACACAAGCACACCCCTGCACTCCTGTGAGCCAGGACAGCCAGATGCAAAGCTCTCCTGGTGAGAGCTCAAATTTTCAAAATAGTCAAAAATATGAAGCAAAGGAAGAAAAAAAAGAAAGCAGTGACTTTCTTTGATCACATAGCTCCATGAACAGAGATTTTTAACAATACTGTATTGCATATCAAGTGTATATATATATACACACACAGACACACATGCACCAATGCACACTTACATGAAAAGTGTTAATAAACCTTGTGTTGGAAATTACCCCCTATTCATAAAGGCCCTAAGCTTTATTTTGAATTAAATTGGAATTCAGATTTTCAATTCAATCACAGAATATTGTTTCTGTTTTAAACTAGCCCAGATTACTTGCTTTATTAAAGCATTGCAAGGTTAAAATATTTATATGTATGTAGAATACTTATACATATACCTGCTGCTATATCTCTGTACAATATATAAAATTTTATATCATACACTGCCTTCCATACCAACTGTATTCCTAAACACTGAGCAGAATTAAATACAAGAAAGCAGTGGATGCAGGCAGTACACAGTATAAATTATAGAAACCAGTGGTGTCAAGACACTGTTTGATGAATAAATTAAGGCACTTAGCCATAAGGCAAATAAAAGAGTGGGGGAAAAAAAAATTAAGAGGCATATGCAGATGAGAAAATCTACTTAAAAAAAAGACAAAAGATGAAGAGATGGAGAGTTGATGAGGCAGAAAGATACATGGAGGCTGCTCCAGATGGTAGAAACAGCAGCAAAGGTTCCTATATGAGAGTGGCAAGACCACATACAAAGCAGGACAGGGTGGTTGCAGAGCCTGCAAAAAGACAGCAAGGAAAACAGGGGCTGCATGCATTGCTGGGATGAGTGACTGTTTTTGCAAATAAGGACCATGAAAATACTACAGAACTTGTTCTGCACAAGTTTGCTTGAAGTACATAGGAAGGCACTGTGGCTGGGAAAGGGGCCTTTAGCTCTCGTGCTGTAGGAACCTCTGTTGCCCTGTCAGGGCATTTTGCAGACACAAGGGTCAGAAGAGAACAAATCATTGTGCAGTCTGATAACCACTGATGAACAGTTGGGACAGACAGGCATCTACATGAACCCACACAATGAGTACACATGCACACAGGTAATTACTTGCCTCTATCACAAACATTGCTTGAAAGGCATTTGCCCAAAGGTAGGGTTGACCTGATACCCCCATAGTACATTGTAGATACTTGCTATTACATTCTCCCTGTGGGCTCCACACATTCTATGCACAGTTTACATAAGTTGATCACTAAAAATACTCTACCTGAATAGTTTTTAGCAGAGACTGAAACGATGCACTAGTAGCACCATATTGTTTAGTGTTTTGAAAAGTCAAACATGACTGTACTATGAGACACTGTTTTAAAAATATTAATAAACAAACATTAAACAATGTCAAATTTAGCTCTTGGGCCTGAAGCTATGATACACAAGTGGCAAACTGGCATAGATGTGTTGGACAGAATTGACTCAGCTCTGAACTAAGTGGCAAAAGTGATGCTAGTGCTAGTTGAATTCACCAAGCATACATATTTGCTGATCCATTTTACTCTAAAGTTGTCAGAGTGAGAACAGTGCTGAAAATAAACATTCCTCTGTCGACCTCCACTAGCAAGCCTGCACAACCTTTAGGCTTTCAGACTAGCAAGGTCTAGTGATCACATATAGCTTCCACAGTGGCATTTTCAAGCTAAGAACGACAGCAGTGACACATTTAAATCTTGTTCATCTCCTTTCCATATCCAGCCTTATTTCCTTGCCCATCATCTGTAGTCTCTGCCAGCCCACTCCCAAGAAGATCCTGGTATATCAAAACAGGATTTAGCTTCAATTCTTGTACATGTGGTCTTGCACACCTCAGAAGACCCAAACATATAAATTCTGTAATTAACATTCGTCAGACAGACCCAATAAAGCTGTAAATGAAAAGAAATTGAAGGGACTATGTACCCAGGAATAAAGCTAGATTAAGTAGCAAGTGTTTATAAGATCAAGACCTAAGCCACTAGCTCCTACAACATGGAATCAGTCACTCTGGCACAACTGGGCATCCAGTAGCCAGAAATGAGCTGGATTCTTTTGCAGAAACTCAGTAAATAACTTCCAGGTAATTGAAAAAGCCTCAAGAGGGCACACAGAAAAAGTCCAAGTCACTGATTGGACTCTGTATGGTGGCTATACATGAGTCTCTCTGGTGTCAGCTATAGAAGGCAGTAAATGTAAGCTGTTGAGTGCACCCAAAGAAAACAGCATGCAAAGAATTGGGAGCGATGTAGATTCATTTTCCTGGCTACCTTCTTCTAGCTTTTGAACTCAAGCACTTCATTTTAACAACTGTTGCTTCAGACATCTTGGTATTATCAACTACAGGTAGGCAGCTCCCATAGCAAGTCAATAACTCAAACACTTTAGGTCAGATGCTTATTTTACACTCAGTTTTGAGAATGCCGGGTCAGTACAAAGAGCTTGCATTACACAAATGTTGTATGATGTACTACTGGGTCAGATTCATATCAACATGACAGTCCAGAATATGAAATGCAATATGAATGCATGCACTAAAAAACAGCAAATCAAACATAAATAATTGGTCTTCAGGATGAAGACAGAACAGTGCTGGTTTATATGAAATAGCCCTTGGAAAAAAATTACGTTATTCATCTTTACTCTAACTTTGCACTTAAGTGAACTTCAGTTAGGCATTAACACTCAGCTATCATTTGTTTTTTTTATACTGCTCAAATAAAATACTCATTAGTAAACCACTGGATTGATTATTTCATGGCAGAGTTTTTTAAAAAGCATGCAAATGTGACATGTCCAATGCTTGTGCAACACAAATACAGAACAACCCCACAACCAGAAGAATTGTACGTTTTCATAATGAATTTAGGATACTGCCAGTCACAATCCTTTGCTTGTAGCATCATGCTGAGATGCCAGCTGAGATCCCCAGACTGAGCAGGAGCTTGGGCTGTCAGAGCAGTCCAGATCTGAACTCTTCAAAAAGGATTAGGTATTCCTCTGAGTCACGGGCAAGAACGCAATGCGGTTCCTTGTAAAGCTCAGAGATATATCTGTCCAAAGCTACAGAAAAAACATCACAGTTATCAAATCTAGAAGGAAGGCACAAACAATCACGGCTATGTGCATGCATAATTCAGAAAAAAATAAATAATATATATCACAAATAACCCACTGTAGGTAACCTAGCTGCATTCATTCAATCTGATTGAACAGAAAAAGCATTATTAAAAGAATTAACAGATCCCATCCAGAGATTTATTTGTATGGAATCAACTCATGGATGAGATCATGTAAGAATTGATTTTTCTGCCTTACTTAAAAAATAAGGTTATGTAGAGACTGAAAACCATTATCTGAGGTATCCAGAAAGTCTTAAGCAAAACTAAATCATACCTACAATCTACCCAGTGAATGTATACATCTGATCACGGGACTGCAAAAGTCATTGTAATGGAGAAATTACTAAATACTCATGTTTTTTTTGGTTGTTTTTTAAAAAAATATTTAAAGTATATAATATTTTGAGGACTCTGGGACTAACATTAATTCATTTACTAACTAGGTCAATAAAAATTGCTGTAGCTAAGAGCTCTATTAAAAGTCCATAATGTTACTTTAATGGAGGAAAACTAATAGAGTTCTTTTGGAAGTTCTCCATAAAATTAATATTGTAGAATTTTAATGGATGTCTTAAACAGTTTAAATAGACATTTTTATTAACAGACCTAATAATAGAATTAAAACAAATTAAAATAATTACTTTCTCTAAGAGGAAGCATTTATATTCCAAGCATCTTAATGCAGTTTATTCTTAAAAGAATTTGGAAACAATGCTCATTATTCAACATTGTGAAGTGGGAATTGGCTATCTGGCATCCAAGCACAGAAGACCTGCCAATTTGCAACTACTGTAGCACTTACTTGGAGCCTCTCTGTCTAAACCACTTTGCATGGCAGCTGTCCAGAACCTTGACCTGCAATACAATCCACCTCCTTGTCAAGAGCTGTCCTCGTTGGAAAGCATTAAACTCACCCAGAAACCAAGTAACACAAAAAACCCCAAACAACCAACCAACCAACAAACAAAAGATGTGGTTAATTCACAAGGCAGAGAACTGGAAGAAGAGTAGTGTGTTAGATACCTGCTCATAGCATGTTTCCCTGGGCATCTCACCACTTACAATTATGCTCTTAGTTTATCCCAGGTTATTCTGTGTTTCCTGTTCCCGTGGCTAATTGCTTATTGATGGTCTATGCACATGTGCAGCTGAATGAAACCTTTATATTTCACTTGGACTGACTACTTGCTTGTAGGGTTGAAATATCCACCATGCAATGCAGATGAGCCCAGAGTGAGCCTTACAGGCTAGTCAAGGTCTAGGATTAGGATTTCTGGCACCATTCAAGGTGCTGGAAATGGCACATCCTGCAAACCCAAGCACAGCACTGGAGGCAAGTTTTTGGCAGACTCTTCCAGCACTCAGAATAGTGAAGGATGATGCAGGGAGTACCTTGCACAGCTGGAGGAAACCCAGATTAAAAGAAAACTTTATCTGGTCACAACCCATAACTCCTGGAGGTGGGCAGAAAGCAAAGTGAGATCTAGCTGCTTTGGCCAAAAGCAGCCATGAAGCCTGTCCCTGGAACTAAACCCCACAGAACCACAGACAACTTTTGCTTTGAGCTCATACAGCCATTTCTCAAGAGGGTTTTGGAGGAAATGGAAGCCCTGACCTGACACAAGGGTACTGAAGCAAGCTCACCTTCCTGTTGAACTCTATTGGCTTCCTATTCTGTTCCTAAAGGAACAAGCTGATCAATTTCTGATAAAATCACTGTATATTTAATATCCAATTACTGTACATGGCAATTGAAATTAATGCTTCTGGACTTTTATTGCCCAATTAACATTTTCAACGGTCTTAGGCAGGAAGAGTGCATTTTCTTGACATGTCAGGCTTGATTGTAAAAGGTGCTACCAGTGCTGGTTTTGCACACCAGCGTAATGCCACATGTGCCTTCCACAGTGACCAAAAATTCATGTGACACCCACACCTTCCTCAACCCCACCACCCAGGGGTGAGGGGAAGGTTGCTATCAGAGCACTGGCTATGCAAACACAACCTGCCACAAGACCCAGCACCTTCACTACAAGTTTTCACCAGGAACAGGGCTCCTTTGTGCAAGTGGTGCCATCCCACCGCTGACCTACCACAACCAAAACAGTGGCATACACAAAAGTTATTTGTTGTTGTATAATCAACACTGATAATCTGATTTTGCTTCTTGTTATCAAAGTTAGGTTGGAAGAGATATTGGCAGAGGTAGAATATCACATGATAATTGCTGCCAAATCCGGAAGATCTTCCTCCCCACACACCCCAAGCTGGCTTGCCAGAGAGTTAAAGCCCTTCCATAGAAACTGGCAGCATTGCAACCTTCAGAGAACAGACCAGAGCACTGGAAACTATTTCAACTATTACCTTACCAAACACATTAAAGGATTGGATCCAAAGGCCACAAAAGCTCCAGAAAACTTTTTGTAGACTATAATGGGGCTTGTATCAGACTCCAGGTCCCAAACAGCCGACCCTAGTTTTGGTATTCACGTTTGCTAAAATTACAAAATGTCCTTTCATTCCAGAGAATCTTATCAGAAAATTGATCTCTTTATATATAAAGTCTTCAGCCAAGGTAAAGTTCTTTCAGGAGTTTTACAGTTTCCTATCATTCTTTTCAAAACCCTCTGAAAATTGGAAAATATGCTGATACTGCTTCTATTTTTAAAAGAATGCTTAAATAAGAGAAAAATATAGTTCTCAAGTGTTTGCAAACATCCAGCATTTTCCAGTTTCTTTGGCAGAAATGGCAAAGGTTAATAGCAAATGGGTAAAAAAAAAAATTCAGAATTACAATTATTTATGGAAGTAGCTATCTGAACATTATCTGGATCCATTTCTTATTTATAAGGCCTACAACTGTGCTCTCTCTATGTATTTAAATTAAATTATCTAATGCAAACATTCTATATGAAGAGCTCAGCAAGACACTGTATTGTAAGACACACACCTTATTCCACGTAAAAGCAGATTGCTAGTTTTGGGATTGTAAATGTGTCAGACAATAATTTTATTGCTTTGCAGGTAAGCAGAGCACCCAATGCTGTTTCCAAATAGTGATTGAGTGATAGCTTTTAATATTGTCTAATGATCACAAACATGTGGAGTCTTGTGTTAACATCTGGTTTATGGGTAAAGTCGCACACAAAAACTACTCACAAAACCAATAACCCCCTGCTCTCCAAAAGCTAGAATTAATAGAACAAGCACTTGCTCTTTTATGACTGAAGAAAAACTAGCAGGACATGCTGCAAATATTTCTAGGTATGTTTTATGTAGTGTAACTAACTGAATCGATCACTTTGTTCAAGAAGTTCTTAGAAGTCACAGGCTCTAAAGAGGGGAAAACAGTTTGTCAGGAACATTGGAGGAAGCAAACAACCATAAAACTAAATCCTGTAATTTTGAGCATGGCAAAACTTTCACTGCAGAAAAGGAGAGCTCTGCCTGAGGACAGCCTTCACCAGTAATATGCGATTCGCAGGTAAGCTCAAGAACTCCTGAAGGTAAAAATGAAAACACTGTGTTGGTTATTCCATCCTTACGGCTCATTTTTCAGCAATGAGCATCACATAACAAATAAAGCCTCCAGGACTATTAGAAATCTCCTTACTTGGTCAAAGCTGCATTTTACTTATAGATCTCCTTCTGTGAAGCTGTATTAAACAGGCTCCACTGTGGGCTTTCCAGCCTTTTCACATTTATTCCAGTATCCCAGAAATTGCACTGGTATGTATTTTTCCTCTAAGGTATTTTTCTTTGGTCTATCCCTATTTTATCTGTGGGACTGGAGTTTTTCCTAGATGCCCAGATCTTTCCAGATGTGTGTTAACAGCCCAGAGCCCTGCTACTGGTATGATTTCCACAGAAGTCATTGTCATTTGCAAGGACAGCAGCAGTTCTGCTCAGAGCTGTGAGAGTAGGAAAACAAGCCCCCCATATCTCTGGCACATTCCTCACAAACCTCAGGCCAACTTGACTTCTTGCTGAGCAGTCCAGGAAGGGATAGGTGAAATCCTGGGGCTGCAGAAAGTGCTGCACTGCAGAGATGCAGAGGATGGAGAGGAATTTATTGGAATTGTTTAACAGCACCAAGGTCATTGTGGCCATTTTGCAGGCGTTTCGAAGGAAATCGTCTTGTGTCCAAGAAGCTTGTGAAATCCAGATGAAGGATGAGACTGCAAATCTACTGTACTATAGCACTGAGCTACAGAAGAGGAAAATCTCCTCTGAGCAGAGGGTGTACACAAGGCCTGTTTATTACACTTACCCATATGCACCAAAGATATCAACTCAGCAACACTCTTGCACTCAGGCCAGAGGTGCATTATAAAGACCTACCAAAGCAAGCAAGTTTAAGCACACCAGTACAGACTTGGCTAAGCACAGTATAGAGCTCCAGGCTCTCTGAGCCCCCCCCAGTCCTCAAAGCATATACAAGTTTCAGAAGAAAAACAATGAGATTAATGTTATGAATCATAGAGACAAAAACCTTCAGCATCATTGAAACTGTCCCAGGTCTACCTCTTTACCTGAAACTGCAGAGCATGGCTGCTCCTCCACCTCAGCAGCAAATAGCCCTTACTGTGCACTGCTTTCCATGGAGACCAGACTTCTCAAAATCCCAAAATGCCATCACTGAAATTTGGATGAGACTCAGCATCCCCGTCCTCTAGACCCTAACATATGCATATATTCCCTTTCACACTCTCACCCCTGCAATTAATTAAAGAGACATATATTTTAACAAACCAGTTAATTGAACAGAGCGAAGCTGCAAAATTTAAGAAATTTGCCACATTTATATACATAGTAATGAGATCAATTACTTTCAGCTCATGTAGATGTATTGAGAACTAATGAGGTACTTAAAACATGCATGGAGAAAGTCTACTTTTTATTTCCATGCTGTAACTTAGAGCTTGTTAGGGATTTAGCTCTTTATCAGTTTGAGCTATGGCACTTACATTGATAGAAGGCCTGTTAGCTGTGGCTCCCGACTGCATTAAAAAGTCTTTTAATGCAGTTTTGTAGTGGCATACATCTCATTAGAGTGCAAAAATGGGCAAACACTGAGGACCACGTTGTTGGAAAATACTTTGTGTGAGAACACAGCAAGCAGAAAGCTTGTCCTTTGAAAGATAACATCCACCTCACTCATAATTTAGATAAGTAATCTGGAGACCCTTTATTATAAGAAAACCTTTATAATTTTTTTAAGCTATTAAAAAAAGACCTGCAAAGGTAAAATGCCAAATTCTAGAACTGTTATCTTTGTGGGTCACTTTTAACAACAAAACGCTCTTTCTCCCAATACAAAACACTGAGGTAATTTTTTTCTTCAAAGAAATTGCACCGGGAGAACATCTACAACACGCTACACTTCATACACTGAGCTCTAGGTTATTACCAGGGAAGCCAATTTTCAGGCAGTGATTTCAACATCTGAGCACAGCCTTAGATACAGCTCCAGGCACATCCAAAGTTTCTCATTAAGTTAGACACGCAATGAAAACGTTGAAAGGCATTTAAGGGTGAAGAGAAAAGGGATACAGATATTGTAAAGGGACAAGAAAGAACAGAAAGAAGTGGAGAAACCTTTGGCTCCAGCATGGAGAGTTACAGGTGAAGTCAGCCCAAGACAGTCTCAACATGCAGCAGGTCCCTGTGTCTGCTTTCTGCACAAGGATGCTGGCCAAGACCCAGCAAAGCTTTAAATCTTGCTATTGGCAGATAAAACCAGTTTCTTTTAAACTATAGCTCTGGCCACATTTTCTGCATATTGGCCCCTCTAAACATTAACTTTCCTTAGCCCAGATATTAAATAGCACCCTTATGGCAATAGCCCTCAGCCATCAGGTTGTCTTGCAGGTCAGTACAACACCTTTCCCTGAGGGACAGGCACTCCTTAGCCACAGGGGGAATGTCACTGGATGAATATCTCCTCAGCTTGGCTCCCTAGGGCCATTCATGGTGTGACAGCCACCTGGCAGCATGACTGGGAGCTTCTGGATTCCAACATGCACAAAATATCCTTTGCATCAGTCTAAAGCCTCCTTTTCCCTCTTACAGTTCAAATGGCTTAACAACTTCATTCTACTCATGTATTTACAGTTCACTTTTGAAATGCTTATTTACAACAAGACAACTTTCACCAGGACAGCACCCCTTCAAATACCAAATCAATCCTAGATGTGAGGCTCAAGGCAGGAATCAAAGGAACCACCTCCACTTGGAGGAGAGACTTTCAGATCTGACCTCCAGCTGCAAAGAGGAGAGAAAGAGAAAAACCACTTACCCAGCTATGGTCAAGTAGAAACAATCCCCAGGCAGTGGGAGAACAGCAGCAAAAGTTAAGGCTGGTGAAGGAGGATTTAAATAGCTGGTGTGGAATCCAGCTGTGATCCTACCAGGCTCACCTGCCTCCAGCACAGCCTTGATTACCCAGCCTGGGTGAACACACGACCTGTGGTAAGCAGCTCTGTTATCCCGAGGCAGCAAAGCAGCTTCTCCCCTGATCCACTCCAGCTGTGGGTGTGTCCCAGGGCTGATGCTCCCCACCTGTGCCAGAACAACCCGTGGGTTCCAGCAGTCACCTAAAGGAGGGACAGACTCTGCCCCTAATAATCAGGGCAAACCAGCTGTGTGGGATTTTGTGAGTTTAGAGCTGGGCATCAGGGCTCCCAGTTTACAGTTTTTTAGGAGCAGGTATGTGGGTCCAACAGCTTCTACTCCCTGCAGGAGATGACAACCTGCAAAATGGGGGAGAAGGAGACAGCCACGGGATATGTCTGGCTTCAGTTTTCCTTACACTCAGTATGTATGTGCTCCTGTGAGGTGTGTTCAGCCTGAATATACTGCTTTCTGTAGCACTGATCATACATTTGCTTGTCATTACAGTGCCTATAAGTAAATAGAGAGAAATAAATAAGAATACTTAGCACTTTAAGCCCATTAAAGCATTGGCAAAGTTTCACATGAGACGGTCTTTAAAGCTTGATGTATGGCAATAAAATTAGTTCAGAAAGAGACAGCTGCATAAAAACAATGTATGCCTTCACATTAAACTGTGAAAAATATTTTGACTGGCACAGATTTTAAGGTAGGCTTATTTATTGGAGCTATGCTTCAGTAATTTACAAAATAGAGAATCTGATAAACAGGAGCGTCAGATGCTCGCGGAAGGGAAGACCAATGTGCACTGATTTCAGCTGATGAGTTTGAAATCACATTAGGGTCATATCAAAGATTTATACCCAACGCTGGGGAATGATCACACTCCACAGAAACTGACAACTAACAAATTAAAATTAAAAATAAGCAGAGTAGTGGGCTGAAAAGATTATATAAACATATAATATGAAAGCAATGTCTAATAAATAGAGATTAATTATTTTTAAAAATCTAGAAGCATCAAGTTTGAATTAAAACTAATATATACATTAAAAATTGTGCTTCTGGACTACTTGTGTCAGAAAAAAACATCCAATCTGTGTCTTTGATCCAGCAGTAATAGAAAACACTTTCCCAGAGACGGATGCAAAAGCAAAACAGATTCATGAGAGCCTCCACTCCTTATTTATAGCTTTATGCAATTTTTATCTCATATCTTTCTTCCTGTCCTTTAATTGAAAAGCAAAATTTATACCTAAGAGCAAGAATGCAATAAGAGATGGTGTCTGTAGATTGGATTTGAGTCTCTTAAGTGAAGCGAGTCACATGAATGATGCAGTGTTCTAGTTTTGGTGTGCTCTTTGCTATCTGGTTAATGATATCGTGAGACAAAGGCACAGGACCAGCTTAGCCAGCTCTTTCTTACCCTGTTTTGAGCTTGTGACTGTAGCAAATTCAGTTCACACGGGCCAAAGAAAAATAGGACACCTTACACTCTGGAAATTGTAAAATGAGACAGAAACTTCATAGTTTTAAACAAATATTAAGGGTGTATGTCTTTGGACAAGTCCTTGGCTGAAGAAAATGGTTGTCCATTTATGCCTGGGCTACCACTGAGCCTGTCTTGTGTGAGGAAGGTCTTATTTATGTATTCTCTTAGCTGTCCATAGAATGAATTCTCATTACAAATTGAAGCCTGTGCAGTCACAATAAAGTCCATTTATGTTCTGATATGTATATACACATTCATTCAGACCATATTCCTCTATTTGCACAAATTATTGCTCTCTGATGAATTTTACACCACCTCATTTCTAAGGGTTTCTCCTGAAAGTACACTGAAAAGGTCAACAACACTACCCTGTTCAACACGCTTTGAAGATTATAATTATATCTAATTAGAAGTTTTTGCAATTAGCACATATTGTAAGTTTTCCATTCTACAAATTAATAAGATCCTTTTGTATTTATTTACCCTGCCAAATGTATGCACGTACCACCCAACTGCTACTGCTAATGGACTATTTCAGCTCAGCAAGGACAATGAGATGTCACCATTATTTGGTATTTTTCTCAGGCAAAGATCTCCTCCTGCCTGGAAGTTTAACCCCAGTGCCTGCCCCCTGACCAGGACTCTTGGGACAGAAACAGAATAGAAATGAACTGATATTTAACGTCACAGACGTTACTAGTACTCTATGCCTTTGTGCAGGTTTTTTTTCATGAAAAAATGCTACTGTGAGGAGAAACTACTGAGGTATGGGGCACTCTGTGGTGGCCACTGCTCACAGCCACCAAGCAAAGGAGAGGTACAAAACCAATGCATTTCTGAGTCTGCCAGGGGCACATTTTCCTCATTCAGAAGGGTACAGGTAACAGATTAGTATTCCAGGTCTTGGTTGATTTTCAGCTCTTCTCTGAAAGCTACACATGCGTTGGTACCCCAGAGAGCAATATAAGAGCAAGACTGTCAAGTTTCATCTTTGTTGTAGACTAATTTCAAAACCTAGGAGCCTAGTTTGGAAAAATGGGCTTCCTTTGCTGCCTGTCCACCCTATTTTATCTATCTTAACAATATGAGGGCTATTTTATTATGGTAACAGATCCACTCAGTTTCTGGGTTTCTGAAACAGCAAAACAGGACAGTGACAGTATTTGCAGCACCATTAGAAGGAAATGCTGGCAAGGTGCTAAGTTTACTTCAGATTAATTACCCACTGAAATCACAGCAACAATTGGTTTGTTAATTTGCATTTTACCTAGGATACAAATGTAAAAGAAGAAAAGATTTAAAAAAGCAGTAATGGTGAAATCAAGGTTTGGTTGTCATCTCTTGGGACAGGAGCTCTCTCTAACACTCCAACACACACATACATGGCTTTGATTGAAAGCCCTTTGCTCTCAGGAAGATTTGACTAGTTTCCAAACACAAGAAGGAAGCCTCATTCCTCAAAAACCTGTCTTCCAGAGTATACCTGGGGCTTTCACATCACCATTCATTTAGGGTAGCAACTCCCAACACAGTCTGTCCCACAGCAACATCGTATCAAACTTCATTTAGAGAATGGCTCATCTGTAAGTCTGTCCTTCTGCCTGAGTATGCCCAAAACTGCCTGGAGAGCTAACGCCTCATTTAATGATCAGATTTTAATATTCCTGAGCTGCCACCACATGGACCTCTTCACTGGATTGGATTCACACGTACCCTACAGAGCCATTTGTGGATCTACTTGTACATCCTCAGGCATTTTGTGTGCCGATTTGATCGCTGTCTTGGATGTAGTATCTCTTTGGAACGCAAAGAGCTAATGATAAATAAAAATAATAATGAAAACCTTTTATCCCTCAAGGCAAAATTTCTTTGAACCTACATGCATTTAGCGTATATGTGGCTTCCATATCTCAGCCTGAAGAATTACAAATGTATTATTGAGTGTTGGTAAAACTCTTCAGATGGGTTTATATTCCTTACATTCACATCCAACTGAACAAAATCTGCTTCTGTAGGATCTGTCTGCCTTCCCTGGTGATGTCAATATAACAGTCCCTTCCCATCAAGTGAAACATGAACCAGGTCTCTCATCAGAATTGTTTCATCAAATCCTTTATTGGCCCAGAAAATTCAGGGAAAAGGGAAATTTCATTCATTGCTCAGCTACAACCAACTGTGACATGACTTCTAATTGACCTTGACATTTGAGAACTTCACAAGACGGCAAATTACTAAGAGGACCTATGAGCCAGACAGGTTAAGAGAAGTCAAACAGTGAATAGCAAGAAGGGCAACACAGCCAACAGTATGTAAAACAGGAATTGTATTTAAGCCAACATATTGCATTATGCATGAAAAGGTGAGTAATAGCAAATAGTTTAAGAAATCTGTCTACAATTAATGAATCCTAAATAGCTTTATTAATGTAGGTCAGACTCCATCTTCTTGTGGGAATTTGACATTTACTAATACGCCCTGTATGAATTATTCAAAGAAGATATATTTAATATATATATAAAATTGTATTGAGTATACTCTTCACAAAGGCTGCATTATACTTGTATTACAAAATCTACAGGGGCTACTTAATTTCTAATCCAGTAATCGCTAATTAAATAATATTTAAATCATACTCTAATATACCTAAATCCAAATGTTATGCAGAAGTCTGCAAAATATTGTTTTATTTGTAGCCTGTAGCACAATGTCATCACCCATCACAGAGCAGGTATTCAAATTCTGTCTTTTGTTCTTTTAAAATGTAAGCCAAGTATCAATTCCCACTGTGAAGAAAAACTATGATTAGTAATTAAATTACACTGTATTAAACTTACTTAACTTAAGTTCACCAGCTGGGAAAATTCTATGCCTCTGGGCTTACCAGTAACTCCTAATCTTGCTGTTGCCTGTACCTATTTTTTTAAGTTGCATTATAATTTTCTTCATTGGAATTTCATTAAAAATGGTAATGTCATTACTCCTGTTAATACTTAAAACCAACACCATAATCCTGAATTTTAATTAGTAATTACAATTAATTATTATTTCATTAATGAAATGTTTAGTTGCTAATTGTCTTTGAGCACGCCAGTCCCTAGGCTTATATGCATTTCACAACATTTAAATTCTCACAGTTTCTGATTAAGTGGAACCATCAACCTGATTCACTTGTAACACTTTCACGTGGTGCAGTACTTTAGGCCTTTTATTTAATATTTACACCTGCTCAAATGGATGGCTTCAAGTCCTGATTAGTGTTCCAGTAACAGAGAAACAGATACCTCAGGTATGACACAGATACCTCATCCAGGGTTCTTTCCACTCATTTTGCTGTAACTGTAAATCTTAATTTTCCACTATCTCAATGTCACACAGGTCTGGGTTCACCCACCTGACATTTGACAACACAAGGAATGACCAAAATTAGCACCTGGGCTCCTTACAGAGGGAGAGTGGGTGCTGGGAGGGTCTCATAGTCCTCATGGGCACGGGCAACCCTGCCCCCAGCTGTTTCAAATTAGGTAGGATGACCTTGGGCCAGTCTGGTTAGATGCAAAGACATAGAGACACAATCTGCTTTTAGAAAACCTGTCTCAACCCTGGAATGACTGCAATGTGCCAGTGTGATGGCTGGGATCCACACATCACAGATTTTGAAAGACAGAATACAATGAGTGAAATTTTGCAAGATGTAACTTATTGAATCATTCTAATAATGTCCCCCAGCTCTCTCTTAGGTTTAATTGGAAACAGATGCTGACTGGGACACCAAACTGCCTTTTCTTTTTGTCAGGGAGTTGGAGGGTACAAGAATCAAAGAATGCAAGTTAAACAGCTTAGTTTATGTGTGTGTGTTCTAAGAAAACTCATGGGCTGCACTGAATGTGGGCAAAACCACAAGTCCCTTCTGCCTAGGACCTGTCTCTATCAGTGATTTTTGGGTCCCAAGAAAAGCACAAAAGAACAGGTTGAGCATATGTAGAGACTTCCCCAAATTCTTCTCCCACACTGGATTTAATGAACCAGGCTTTTATAAGTTATTCATGGAAGTCTAAAAGTGAATAACAGTTATTATACATCTACTATAGACATGAGCACTATGCATTAGACATGGTCCTAAAATACAACAAAAGAAAACTTCAGAGATGATCGCAAGTCATGGTGATAATTGATTTTTGAAGCTGTGGGGCTGTATAATAATTGGCTCACTGATAAACAAATATATCACTGCTAACACTAATATATTAACCTTTAATTTATAAATGGAACTCAGTATGGAGTGTAGCCAATTTGATCTGCAAAAGGGGCTGTGAATCTTACAAGGAATGACTGATATTCTGCATCACCATTTCTTGAGCTAAGGTTCACAGTTTACTGACAGCCTGTGCAGCCCTTGCTGGAAACCTTATCTGGTCCACAGAGACATAACACCCTCTGGGAATTTTAAATTTAATGCTCCTTGATAAAGCTGCACGCTACCCCTAAGAAATTATGAGGACTAACAAATGGATGCTGGGCCAAAAGGCTGGAAAGCCAGAGTTCTGGATTTATGCTGGGATTGCTGTTATGCCAAGCCAACATTCACTGTGTCAAGTCTTGGAAATTGAAAATAAGAATTAACTTGAGGTTTTGGGGAAAAATGTGATAATTTTGTTTCTGCACAGATCTTATTCCAGCAGAAGTAAAACAACAGAAATACCCAGCATTTTTAAACCTGTGCAATTTTTATTACAACAATAAAATAGTATTCCTTTAAGGTACACAACTTAGTCTATTTATCTTGTGAATACACACAGAGCATTCTGGGGGCAGGGAGGGGGGGATACTTCTGTAAGTTATTCTCTGCTTATTTTATACTGACTGTTCTTTAATATGCCTAATCATACACAGCCTGTTACAACGAAGCACAGAGGACTTATTTTCTCTGTTTCAGAACACGGTGCCAGGTATTTGATGGCTACCCAAGAGAGGGTCAGTGAAAATTTCTGGAAATACGGTAGGATTGACATATTGGGAAGGGCTGGATTTTGAAATTGTGCTCAGGGAGGCACCTCCCTCAGTCAGTGCATGAATCCATTGGCACGAGTTGGAGTATTTTTCTTAGTGCTGAAGGTTCAAATCGCAAATCTCAGCTCCAATACACTCAGGAACAAGAACTGCATGAAATACAGTAACAGCAAATAGCCTTTCTCATGGTTCACCATCTGGTTATTATATAATTATTATTAGGAGACAGATGATATGAAGGAAGCTATCTTTCTTCAAGGTGTGGTTACCCCTAGGAATATCTGACAGCACACACATCCAAACCTATTATATTTGTAATAAAAGGGCATTTCATTGAGATTTGTACCATATTGTATTGGCTGCACGGGAAATAAACATGCAGAAAGCCACGAGTGTTTTTCTGTGTTATGGTGGCTGAAGGATGATAGAAGTGTATTTCTACTTACTGCACCTCTAAGAGCAACTGGGATGCTGTGCTCTGTATAATCTGCTGTTACTAATGCAGTACTTGATTCAGTGAGAGAAATTCTTAAAAGATCATTTTGAAGCAGATGGAGGATCAATAGTTTCCTGTACAGTCTGTACTCTCTATAGACCAAATAGTATTCATACATCTGAAGTTTAGCAGATGGTGTTTTTGCATTAATTTTCTAAACTACCAACTGTAGGATACTCTGTTTTCAGAAAACCAGTTGCCTTAAGGCTTGAATTTTTAAAAGCATTTCAAATGTTTTCATGTGTTGTAAGCACACCTCTTTCTCAGGTTTTCTCTCCCAAAGGTGCCGTTCTGATTTTGGATCTCAAAAAAACCGAATTGGCAACAGGCTCAGACGTGTGGGTTCATCCTATGTTTGTAACAGGAGGGAGGAATATGGCAGCAGTGCTTCACCAGAGGGCATTTGCTCCACTTGCCTGGCCACAGGGCCACTCCCTGTGCCACCACACTACTTAGAAGGAAAGGAAACAAATTGGTGGGTGGAAAGTACAATAAAACCATTCAACATACTCACAAGGTGCCAAGGACCATTTGCTTCTCTTTCAAACCAGGCTCCAAAGCCCACTCCACACTTGGAGCACCTGTGTTCATCTATCTGCATTTCTTTTCTGACTTAAATTATTTATGTAAATGAAAGAAAACTTGAGGAATTATGAGAAGGCACAGCATCTCCAAATATTTTAAAGATACTGGATTCTTCTTTTTTGTCAGCTATAGCAAGCAACACTTTTGAAAATTTGACTATAGTTATACATATCAGTGCAGAAAAAGTTGCCTGAAGGTCACTGTCTCATAGATTTTATTGGAGTTCCAAAAGAACCCCCCAAAAGTGAGAAGTCTTTGATCCACACCAAAGGGAGAGAAAAGGAAAACTTCAAAGAAGAATAAAAATCCTCCTACTTTGCACCTGCCTTAACTGCAGTCAGTGTGTATTATTTATCATCCTCACCTCACTTCTGCATTGCTCTAAACACGTCGAAGTCATTCAATTTAGCTTTTCAGTTTGGTCAGCCTGCCAGGAAGGAGTAATCTTGCCTTCACCTTCCCTAGCCCTCTTCTGAACGTAAATATAGTGTGACTGCTAATTTGTTGATTTATACAAGGTTTAATCCACTAGAGTCATAAAATATTAAAGGGATCTTTCTTCAGTAAATTTGCAGCTAAATAAAATCGTAGCTCTCCAGACCTGCAAGGAACTAGAGTGACATTTTGTTTGCTTGAAATGCATTTTCTGATTCAGTGAGGGGGACTGACTTGGGCAGCTTGCTTATTTAAAGCACAGTGTATGCAGTGTCCTTGGGTGGTATCTTCCTGAGAGAGAAAATTTGTTTCCTTATTTCACAGAATAATGCAGCTAATGCCTTCCTCTCATATTTTGTTGTTATTACTATATAATTGTAATGAAAAAACAGATAGTTTCCACTATAGTTAATGTGAAATAATTGGGAGAGAACCCTAAATTAGTGCAAGATGGAAGCTTGGCTGAGTTTGGTTGAAAATACATGCCCAAGCATCCTGGAAAACCTTGAAATAAGATCTCTCCCTCCTCCTCCCAGTTAACAACTAATGGAGCTGGTATCTGTGTCTACTGCAAAGTGAAGACCACGGTGTAAATACTCAAAGGGTTAGATAAAGAAGATGAAGTTTCCTACAGCACATCTCCAAACACTGTTTCTATCAGTATATAATTACAGAAACACCAACAGTCTAAGCAGCACATCATGGAGAAAAGAAATTTATTCCCCTGTATATTTCAGATTGGAGGGAGGTCAGACAAGGCATAGGAAAAATAATTTGACTTTAAAACTATTAATTTCATCCCAGGTGTGACCCTGTCCATTTTTATTTCCATGCTTTGCTTTACTTTTCATTCAGGGTCAGGCTTTTCCATCTTGCTTTCCTGTGTATGTTACAGAGGTCAAACAGAGCATTTTTAGCTGTGTACACCTAGACTTGGATGTCCATTATACAGGGTTATGTGTAACCACTATTTAAAAAGAATGGAAATAAACATGGGACTACACTTTTTTGGAGCAAGATAGGATGGGGAGACAGCCTATAGATTTTAAATTCCCATTAACAAGAATGGACCATAGGACATCATTTGTAAACACCAGAAATTCCCTTACATATTTTTGGTAATTTCTCTACTCAAAACCTTTGTTTAGATGATTGGTGTGAGTCCTATATGCCAATAGAAGTTTTGGGTTGGTAACTGGCATTTTTGAAGATTTAGTCCCTTACTTAAATGCCTAAAACTAAGACTGAAGGAGGAGTCAAGTGCCTGTATTAGTTTTATTGTAACAGATTGTTCAAGTGTATTGAAAAAAAAAATCAGTGTGAGCTCAAAGGAAATGAACATATACAGATTATCAGTGGGAAAACTAACAGGTTTCTTTTTTAAAGATATTTAATGAAAAGGCTAATTTTTAAAATGGTGATTTTCAAAAAAATATGCCACTCCTCTTAGAGTAAAATCTGTTTGTGACGATTATGTTTTAGCTTGAAACCAGAGTTATTCCTTAGCATGGTTTGGATGCCCTTACTGACATATTAAAGATTTGAAATCTCCGTGTGTTATTTTCTAAATATAATCACAGTGTGGCTTTGCTGATTTTCAGCCTACAAGGCAGAACACCCAGTCCTTGAAGAAGACCAATTAACAACCAATCCTACAAATCCTACATTTTCTATGCAATTTTCAGAATCTGGCAGTTTCTGGATCCCCGGACTTTGCAATATTGCAAAGAATCTATTCAAAGTATGTCTGCGTTGCTCAAGATAATCTCTTTGATGTAACAAAAACACAACACAAAACAAAAAAAAGGTCTGCTCTCTCTGAGGTTTTTTAAAAAGAGGATTAAAAAATTACCATCTTTAGCTGATCTTCTAATAGCAAACCTGCATCAGAAGAAATAATCTCCCTTGCTTCATCACAGAAATGAGAGTGTTTCCTTAAGGATATAGCTCTGTGGGTATAATCTGATTTACAACTGAGATCACTCAAAACTACCATAAGCTTTCAAAACTTGCTGTGGATGAAGATAAAGTGCCCTGCTGCACTTCTGCAGGCAGAGAAAGCCCTGGCACTGGCCCTGCTGCAGCTCAAGTTGAGCTGCTCCCAGGACCCCCCAAGCCCCACTGACTACATGCTGGGCCCCACTGCTGTGCCACACTCTCATTTCCCAAAATGCTGGGCACTAGGAAATAGTTAACCTCTTTCTCATTGCTATGTCAGGATTGGCATTTTCAAATGAAAATTTACGTCATTTCAAGCTCCATAATTTATTTCTAAAATTCATCTCATTATGACCTATAGAGAATCATGTTGTTAAGGTATTTGGGGTTTATACAAATGTCTACACGTAGCACATAAAGCCTGTTGTTTCCTTCCATCCTGAGATTTTTCTGTTCTCTCCCTGTACTCTGATTTTTCTGTACATGTTGCATGGGAAGCAGTGTGTCAGCTGGTAAATCAGCTGCATCTCTTCTTAACATGGAGCTTCTCACTACATTTTCTCCTGGTTTATCTTTAAAAACCAACACTGTTTAGCAGTCATCCTCCTGCAGATCTGCAAGCGGGCTGCTCCACTGACCTTCATACTCAGTTCATTCATCACCATTTGCTTCCCTCTCAGACCTTGCCTCTTCCCATAACAAATGTTTCTATAATGTCTTTTTCTTCTCCCCCCTAAACCTGCACAGGAACTTGCCATAGCTTTTGCAGCCCTCAGTATGGCACTAGGCATCACTTTGACTTCCACTGCTGGCTCAACTCTGCCTGCTTGAGCCAAAAGCACCTCTGCTGCTGCCCTGATGAGATGCTGCAGCCTGCTACAACTCCAAGTACCCACAATTCCACCCTTACATGATCCCATACTCCTCTGAAATGTAAGTCTTTCGCCAGCCCTAAACTCACCTTCATTTAACTTAATGCCGATTCCTCCTCTGGGAGACTCCAGCCACAGGTCTGCATACAGGGGATGCTAACTTGTCACATCAGACACTCCAGCTATCTACAGGGGTCTGTCACATGTCTATTAAATTCCCAATACATATTTAACAATCTGGTTCTCAGCTCTTGAAGATCCTGAAACTCCCTGCAAATTTCAGGAATTCAGCTGCAAATGGACATGTGCTCCAAGCACTAGCTTCTGCTGTCAGTGCTTTCAGTGTCCTTTTTACATTCAACCAGTGATTTAATCTATTTTTTTCTCTGGAGGCCTTCCTTTCCTACTACTGGAGCCACAGCTTGGTCTGACATAATTTCCATCATGTTGCCCACCATCTATTCACATACAATATGGCAGCATAGATGGTTGGAACATCCACAGTTTGGGGATTGTTGCAATGGGGTTTAACCACACTTGTTTTATACCCTGCAGATTTTACTCCTTCAGCTCTGTTTTGGCATACCCCTCATACATTCAATATTCATTCCCTTCACTCTTATCCTTGTAGTTGCTGAGTTTATAAATCCTAATCTGTCTCTCTGGGATGGTGAGGTTGTATGTCGCCTTGTGTGGTTCTCTGGCTCTCTTGAGATTCATATCATTTATTAACTGTTTGCAAAAACATGAGATTGGAAAAAAGCTTTAATGCAGGGCCATGGATTAATCACAGTCATCAAAGCTCCTGTTTAAAATGGATAGCAACAAAGCATATAGACACACACTGCAGTTAAAATTTAAACTGCATTACTAAATTACTTTTTCAATTTATACATAAATTATGCATCTAAACCAAAGTGTTAATAATTTAAGTTATTAAATTGCTCAGCTAACATCAGATCTTAATTAGTCTTCAGTGTATCTGTAAAGTATAAATAGGTTGATTAGGACACAAATTTATTAAATGTCTTTTCAGCTTAGTACAAAGTGAAAATTTGTTTTTTGTTTGTTTGGGGAGTTTAGGTATCCAATCCCTGTGCATACTTGAAATTTTGTTGATATTTTCTCTCATGGGCAACAACCAGGAAAGAACAGAAAGAAATATTTAAACAAATTCAGAATTTTACTAGTAACAGGTTTTGGACACACTTGGGACTTAGACTGTGAAACACTCTCTGAGTGCATAAAGATTTACTGCCATGGAACTAGCTGCCAGGACATATTCTGGGGCAAAATAGTGTATTGCAGTTGAATCAGAACCAGGACCACAGGTTCAACAACACTGGGGAAATAATGATGATGGAAAAAAAGTCACTCATCTAAAAACTGGAAAAGTGTTTTGAAAGCTACTTCCTTTGCCTTGACAAACACAGTTAACTCAATAGTTACATGCTCCTTCCTTGCTTCCTGAGAAGCAAGAGATGCCACCTGCTCGGCTGCTTGCAGAGTACCTTATTTTATTTACATATCACACATTTCTAACTGGTCTTTATTCAGCTTTGAATTTTATTTGGGGGTGGAGATGGCATTAATTTAAATACAAACGCACAAATATTATGCTTTGAAAAAAACCCAGGCATGGTTCAACAAGAAAAGCTGAGAGCTGGTCTGCTCTTTGTGTGGTTAGAAAGTTGAATATGGGTCTACTCATCTATAGATGAGTACATAGGCCTGTGTGCACCTTGTCCTTGCAGTATCCCATCCTCAGCACCTCCTGCCAGGAGCCCTGCAGAGGGGTGATTTGCCATTCAAAGGGACCAGTGAGGTCTGAGGACACCTGAAAATGATGAGGCACCTCAGTGGTGTTCCGGATGGGCACAACTGGTGCTTCTTCTCCTCCAAAGGAGGGCTAGCTGCTGGGAATGAACCCCCTAAGCTGGGAAAATGGTGATGTTGAAGAGTCTCTAATGTTAATGCCTCAGGCAGATGTGACAACTGAGCCTGGTTCAGTGTCCCTACAGACGTGGCATAACCCCAGATGTCATTTTTCATGTTTATATTTGCTTAACTAGCCAAGGTCCTTTGCTGCTCCCCCTCCAGGCAGGACTGTGGCTCTGGGAGACTCAGGTCCATTTTCTGTTTTCCTCTTTGCAGTCAGTCCTGCTGGTTTTCCCCCCTTGGAAGCAGCTTCTCTCACAGCATCCAGGAATCTATATGTTGTTTTTTTCCCTTCATACATCTAAGAAATTTCCTTTGACTTGTGAGTTGTATTTTTCAGTAAAAGTCCTTCTCGGTGAACTGTAAGAGCCTTTGTCTCCCCGCCTTGCTTCACTCACCACTGGTACTACTGCAATTTCAGAGATTCATTTTTCATCCTCTGCTTTCAGTACTTTTTTTCCCCAACAGTTTTGAAAAGACATGACTATGGAAGGTTTCTAGATACTGCTCTGCCAGTTTAAAAGTATATTTCACCTCTTTAGTGCTTGATTTTCTTTCCTAGTTGTGAGAATTACACAAAAAAACCCACCCCAATAACCTACTGTGTTCCTCTGTTGAAGAATATGAATTTGTACATGCTGAAATACATCTGTAAGTGAGATGAACTGCACTCATAGTGTGTGAAAATGATGTTTTCTAAACAAAATTATTTTTGACAGAAGAAGTCCAGCTTCAGGGGAAAAAAAAAAAAGTAACTAACTGTTAACACAAGGTCATCAGCATTCCCATGCAAATTATGAAGAGAGAGAGTGACTATTACCATACTAACAAGAGAAAACTGTCAGCCAACAAATGTTTCCATTTGGAAATTTTGCTAGGAACTTTCCAAACAAAAAATGTCCCCTTATCAATGTCCACCTTCGTTTGTAATGTCCAGTATCATAAATAAACTTTCTGAAGCCATGAGCTACACCAATCATCCCATCAGCAGAGCCCTGTGACTTCGCTGAGCTACTGCATTACAGTGAAATTCAGTTGCAGCCTAGTGCTAGAGAAGCTCAGCCCTCAGATAAAAAATGATGTACATATCTCCTCTTAATTATAGGAAAGATGTGATATCTGCCTCATCAAACAGCAAGGAGATTGCAGAGGCTGAGCTATTGCAATTAATGAGGCAGTCCCAGACCAAGCACCCTAACCTAAGAGGTCAGAAACTGAAAATGTGCCCATGATTTGCAGAGTTTTTAATCTAATATTTCAATTAAAAATCCCTCCCTCACAGATCTCTTGCAGATCAGGGCACTTGGATCCAATCAGGGAAGGCAAGTGTGGTGCTTCTGTCAGACACGAGCAGGTCCCTGGTGCAGCATTCCTGAGCCAAAGGCCCGGCCGTGCCGGCCCTGCTCGCCGTGGCAGTGCTGTGGTAAAGAGCAGCATGGAAACTTGCACCTGGGAAAAAATCAACTACAGACATGTTCCTGAAAAATGGGTCTTTGCCAGTGCTGACAAATGTCTGACTCAAAAGTTCCTCAGGGAGACTGCTTTGCTTCCTCTGCTAGGCCCTAAGCTGTTCACAGAAAGTGCTTTTTGTTGCTTTTGTCCCCGCCTGTAACCCTCTGCTTCCTAGGAAGCACTCAATATCCAAGTGCCAGGGATTTCTCCTCAAGCTCAGACACAAAGTCTCTGCTATAGAACAATCACAGAATCACTTAGGTTGGAAAAGACCTTCAAGATCATCAAGTCCAAGCTGTCCAGCAGAAAGGGACCTGGGGGTTCTGATTGCTAGGTGGCTGAATACGAGCCAGCAGCATACCCAGGTAGTTAAGAAGGCCAATGACATCCTGGCCTGTATTAGAAATAGTGTGGCAAGCAGGACAAAGGAGGTGATTGTCCTTCTGTACTTGGCATTGTTGAGGCCATATCTTGAATATTGTGTCCAGTTTTGGACACCTCAGTATAAGAAAGACATCGAGGTGCTGCACCGTGTCGAAAAGAAGGGCAACTAAGCTTGTGAAAGGCCTTGAGAACAAGTCTTACGAGAAGCGGCTGAGGGAACTGGGGTTATCTAGTCCGAAGAACAGGAGCAGAGACCTCATGGCCCTCTACAACTGCCTCAAAGGATGTTGTAAAGAGCAGACACTGATTTGGGGATCAGTCTGTAATTCAGGGGTTTTTCCACTCTCCAGAGCTGAAGGACAGCAAGGCCCCATCATGGCCACTCCTGGTGCTCTACCCAAGCTGCTCAGCATAGGGCAGCAGCTCCACAGGGAGAAAAACCTGAGCCCTCACCCAAATGTGAGTCGCAGCCCTCCACCACCACCATTTCCAAAGGCCAGAAGAGCCAGCACGGCTCCAAAATGGCTTCCAACCTCTGCAGTTCAATTATGCATCACCTAATCCTGTAATTTATCTCAAATACATTGCTTCAAAGTTTCACTACATGTCCCCTCCTGCCCTTTCTTTGGAGGAGCAGTGAATAAACAGCTCCTATTTTTCCTTTCCATGTTATCTTGTGATTTTTAGAGATCTCCATGTTTCCTTCCTCCTTTGCCTCTTTTCCAACAGTTTATTCTCCCTTCCTGGGGAAGTCATGTGGATTTTCCTGAAGCTGTTTGGTGGAATGAATTTCATTGAAATTTCCTTACATTCAAGAAATCCAATTCTGTACAGAACCCAAATATTATAAATGCAATATGCCCAAGAGAAGGTTTTGTTTACAGAAAGCTGTGAGTTCTGGGAAGAAAAGAGAAGGAAAATGATAATGGGTGCTGCATTTCAACATTAATTAGATCAAAAAAGTTTCTGGTTTCTTCTGAAATGTCACATCTTTGTTGTGTGTCCCAACCACAACACAGCATTTTTCATTTATTCTCCAGTTCAATGCACGTATCTCTCCACAAGCCTTTTTCAAGTAGCAAAAATATTTTATAAAAAAACTATTATGTCACACAAAGTTACAGTGAACTTAACAGTTGTGCAACTACCATCTCACCAAAATAAACACTCAGACCAGGAACTATGCGTTAGCTAAAGACAGAATCTCATTTGCAATCCTGGTTTGGGACAGAAGAGTTATATTTTAAATGACTTCATATTAAAAATTCTTGCTAGCCTTTGACGATGACACAAGAATACATTAAAAAAAAATAATTTGGAGGGAATGAAACAGCTCAAAGATTCGTATTCAGGGTTACACAGCAGACACATACCTGTATGCTGGATTATAGTTTACACCTCCAAATTATTTTAATAAATATGCAATGCTAAAAGAGGGATACTTTTGCCAGGCATTTAATTTTTTATATATTGAATAAGTGATTTAAATAATTTACTTAAATGTTCAGCTGTGCTCCAGCAAAACCAGAGTGAGCAAACCTTGTAGCCAGATCTTCCAGGCAGGTCCCTCTCACCACTGCCATGGGACTTCCTGCAGCTTCAAAATGATTTCAGAAGTGCATTAAGAGAGTTCATTTTACCTCAGAGCACTATTAGGAGGTTACCAGGCCATTGACTTCGTTTGCTGGGGAGAGTGGATTAATTGCCTTTGCTAAGTTATCATTACTGAGGAAAAAAAATGACTTTCATCGGGAATATCACCCCCAGGCACCACCAAGTCAAATTACAATCTCCTAGCTTGTTCATTTACTGGTAAAAACTTCATCATATTCCCCTAATTTATATACACTCATATATATTATATATATTTGAGACCAGTGACAGATACCTTGTCCAATATCTTGCAGCCCGTCAGGGTTAGTAACAGGAGCTGTAAGCCATGGAAAACTACAAATCTCATTTTCCCAATGGAATATGGCTTTATTTCCAGCCTTGAAAGGCCATGAAAAGATAGGCTATAAATTGCAAGTTTTAATATCTATTTATAGGCACTTCTATGGTGCACATCTATGTATAAAAAAACTTCCTGATCTCTAAAGTCCTAAAATATATTACTGTCCTCTACTTCCAAGGTCTTTTTGGTTGAAGTCACAGTTCTAAAGGAGTTAGGGTTTGCAAATGTCAGGGATCCTTGAGGCAGGGATAAATTCATGCCAAAGTACCAAACTGCTGCCTCTGTGGACACTACACACTGTTAGAGACATGTTCCACACCAGAATCCGTTTTCAGACTATTTAACCCATTAATATCTAATTAATAGAGAAAAGGAAACACAAAGCAGGTGACCAGCACAGCTCATGCAATGACAGTCAGGAGCAGAAATTGGTTCCTTCATGTCTCCTGTGATCCACATGACACTTGTATGTCCTGCCATTTGTGATTAATGTTACAAGAATCAGCAAAGTGTTTCCTAACACCACTTTCTTCTACAAAAGACCACAAATGTGTAACACATGTGAAGGAAAGTTACACTGAAAACTACTTGCAGGAAGCATTTCCTGGTGCATTGTGCCTCTGCACCTCCTGTGAAACCCTGTCTGCTCTGGCTTTGCACACACATCAGCAACCCATGGTGGTGAGCACATTAGGGATGGCAGCAGCAAGCTCCAGGTGAACACTGAACAAACTTGCTTCCTGAAATCAACACCTATGCTAAGCCTCGGGAGCTCCTCTTTGACTGGGGACAACTCAAGCCAAAATGAAAATGAAAAAGCAGAGATTGTGTAGGTACTGTCAGAGCTGTTAGGAGCAGGCAGCTCTTCCTGGCAGGAACAGCCTCCAAGTCCCTTCTCAGCTGGCCTGGAATCCTGCTGCCCACCAAGATAGCTTTTCCCAAGTTGAAAGGCTGCTGTATCAGGAATGAGCAATGTGGAGCTTTCATGCTGGAGTCTGGAGCATCCCCTCAGCTGGGCTGCTGCTCCATGCTGCACATTTCCACCTCCATTTCTCTTGCGCAGCACCGCCAAATGCAGCCCCCTAAGAGAAATCACAGCGTTACCCAGAACCAGGGGCCACTCCAGTCTTCACAGGAAGTCCAAAATGCATCAGAAACGAGACCTGACTCTAATATCAGTCAATGAGAGCTATGCACAAAGCTTATCCCTCTTTGCTTCATGGAAACCAAAGGAATTGCTCAGATTTGTGTCCGTGCACTGAAGCGAGGGGCCAGCCGGCAGCGCTGTCTGGCAGGACCTGCCACAGCAGTGCACAGAAGAAGATGACAGCTGCAGAGTTGATTTGAGAACTTCAAATAACTTTATTCCCCCTTTTTTTTTTTATGTTGACCCAGGCCTGAGCAGAATGTTTAATGCTGGTGCACACAGCTACCACAGCATAAGATTTATGATTATTTTCATAACATTTTTTAGGATGCAATGCAGTCAAGGCTGGCAGAAAGCAGGGAAAGACCCACTTAAATGCAATTTGTTGGTGTCCTCGATTCTAGGAGCTGCTCCCTAGGGGCAGCAAAGTTTGCAATGCTCTACAAAGGAACTTCTTAATGTCTTTTTTTTCCCTTTAATTTTCTTGTTTTCTTCTCTTTTTTTTTTTTTTTTTCCCCTACACAACTACTTCCATTAATTATTTGAATAAGATTTAACCAAGATGAAAGGCTCTGGTCTGCCTTTGATGTGAACGCATAACTATCATTAACATTTTATTACTAATAGGAGTTTTGCACACACAGAGGGAAGAATAGATCCCTTCTTATTTCAAGCTGGAACTTCGCCTCTTTTTTTCCCGTTTCTTTTACTTCTAATCACTTAAACAAGGGATGACCATTGGACACGTGCCTTAGTCATGTTAACAGCCCACAATACACCCTTTCTGTGATGGGAAGCCGTTGCCACCCTCCAATACAAAAGTTGGCAGAGAAACTTAGTGTCCTCATGTGCTCCCTGTGGGGATGACAATTTTCGTGGCTGACCACTGCCCGCCCCAGCTACCTGGCAAGTTGGGCACTAATTTGCTTGTTACTTTTGCATTCCAGAACAACAAAATACCGCCAGACTTTCTCCCCTGGAGACCTATTTGTTGGAGTTAGGTACAAGCTGCCATCTGAACCTTAGAAAGCATTTACGACCTACAAGACCTTACACACACTAAGATCCACACATGGGCTATGACAGTGAAATTTTATGCATGAGAAAACTACTTCAGAAAAAATATTTACTCTAGGAAGAGCTACATTATAATGGTGTAACTATAGAAATGCAAGTATCTTACTACACTATTGCTGTCCGCTCTACAGATGCGGATGGGCTTTTTATATGAGACATTCATGAGGCTTTAGGAAAAATGTAAAGAATATAAACACTAGAAAAATTATACTATAGCATAAGGAGGTTTGACACCTCTTAGGAACTTGGTTAAGCCTTAAGCAAGACCCAGCTTCCTCCTAAGAAAATTGCATATTCTCACTACGTATCTAGTTTCCTGGTTTAG
Source organism: Hemiprocne comata (assembly GCA_020745705.1). NCBI lineage: Eukaryota > Metazoa > Chordata > Aves > Apodiformes > Apodidae > Hemiprocne > Hemiprocne comata. Next base: position 15,984,872 of record CM036595.1, read on the forward strand.
ATAAGGAGATTGTGCTTCTTTTACAGAAATACCATGTTATCAAATTAATGAAGCTAACAGAAACTTAACTTCTTCATTTCCAGACTATATAATTTTAACTGTGCTAGTTTTATGGTGCATTAATATTGTTGTTGGCATTTATATGGCATATTAATTACATTGCACTCAGTTATTTTCTCTGCTAAACTTAAAAGGTCATATCCTTTGTGTATACTTTTCTATATGGAAATTTGATTTCTTTAGCATACCAAGTAGAAGCTAAATCAACGAAATAATGCATTTTCTATGAAACAAGTAAACAGTATTCAGTGAAAGGACAGTTAATCTACAGGCTTGTTGTGAATGTTTGAGCAGCAGAATTAATGTTTTCCTCCATTTCCTGCTGGAGAAGAACTGTGCTGCTCCTGTAAAGCACTGCACACGTTCTGCCAGTGCCCAGAAAGCTTACACCTGAGAAAGAAAAAAATGAGGGAGTGTGTAAAGCTTTCTAGGTGCATAGTTTTATACATGGTATAGAAATACTTTCCCCAAGAAGATGGCAGCATAGAAGACATCTGATATACTGCAAGCTATTAAGTTGTCACTAAGTCTACACTGTATATCTTCCCTTGAGTGCAATTCTTGGATGTTTACCTTTTTAAAAAAACCTGGTTATATTTTACCCCCAAAAAATTCCCTGCGAAAATGAAGATCAATGGGGTGAGTGGAGAAGTGTAAATATTGTCTAGTGGAAAAAGCAGTCAATGCATACAAGTTATTGACAACAGCTGGGGCAATACAATGATTTTCCACAGAGATGAGACCATTTCATCATGAAAAGTTCATATATCAGGGAAATATTCATTCTGCTAGGGACCTGCTATACAATATTTTTCACAGATTTCCTTCATGCCACAAGCTGACGTGCAGGACGCTGGTGTGAATTGCAATGATAATGTGTTTTTTGATTCTTAAATTTCAGAAGTATGCATGATTGACAGCACTCTGCTCCTGTGCTTAGGTTTATGTAGGGAGCTCTCAAGGGAGCATGGGCCCTGTGGTCTGGGTACTTGGTCCTTGGAGGAATGATGCCCTGAAATCCACAGAAATTGTGTCCGAGAGAAGCAGCAAGATGCAGGATGCCAGTGGCTCCTGGCAGCTCCAATGAGCTGTCAGACCCACAAGCCCAGATGCAATGTCCAGGGTCAGGGGATATGTGTGTCCCCCTGCTTTCTTAGCTAGAGAAATGGCTCTCATCTAATGCAGGGAGACATTAAGTCTGAGCCCTAAGATGGAAAAGAAGATGAGAGAAATGCACAGGACAGCAGCAGCACAGACAGGGGACTATGTGCAGGGACACTGCCAACACCTCCCACAGAGGCAGACTGCCTCTGCCTCCCTGCTCTTCATACAGACACTGACATCCTCATCCCCTCCAGGGTCTGGGGGCTGCCCTGCTGCAAAGGAACAATAATGCAATATGTAATAATTACCTTACAGTGTAATGACACTATTGATGCCCTACTGGAAGTGAGGCTCAATAGCTAAATAATTGTACCTGATTCACCAACTGCAACAAGTCTTTGCACCATTTAGGTGTCTGATTTGAGACAACTACATCTGAAAAACATTTATTTTCTCCTCTCAGTGGCTGAATTCCCACCAGTGATAAAATACCACACTATTTCCTGGCACTCTCTGTAAAAGGGATTGTGAAGCTGCAGAGTAAAACTACCATTACAACCTGGTCAGTTGTGCACTGTCCAACTTAGCTGCTGGGTTTCACTGGGGATGTGCTGAGTACAAAAGCCATGAAGAAAGGTGCACCAGGTTTGCCTGTCTGATGGCCATTCTTCACCATATGTTAAAGTATTTTTCAGGCAGTTTCTGCTAACAGCCCCTAGTACCATCACATTGTGTGGGGCAGGTAGACATGGGGGGATGTCTAAGGTGGTTGGCAGTGTAGCTTTTAATTACTTGAGTTTCCCCTTAAGCAAAGGAAATTTCACTTTAGCATTCTTGGGCTCACAGCACAAAGGACTGCTGAATTTAAGTTTTGGTCTTTTAATTTCTTTTTGGAGAGAAGGTAAATTCCTTTCTGTCAAGATAGCACCCATCCTGTAACACAGTAGATTGCATCTTTTCACCACAAATGTGCAGGAATAGATGACATAATGACTATGTGGTTTCCTCAGGCCATATCTGTTTTCCTTCCTATAACAGGTTGAATGTTTTTTTTCTATCTTTGCTAAAATGCAGAGGGAATTAAGGCTGCAATTAAAAAACAAATATGCATTAGAATAGCAAATAGAAAATCATGACATATATACAAAAACCCAGGCAAGCACACTGAACTACTGCATTCCTTCAGAAGCCTGGGCTTTCTAAATATATTTCCTTTGGAAAGGGTAGTTCCCTAGTATCACAACAAATATCTTGAAGGGCAGAAATTGCCAGCAGTGGCAACAGCAATATATGAAATTGCTTCTCAATTCTTCATATCTCCAGTATGCCAGCAACTGTAAATCTAGCAATGTAAAAGCACTCTGAACCCACTGGGTTCCAGTTGTGCTTATTGTAGTGTAGAATGGCCAGAAACTAGAAATAAATATAAACCTAGTGACCATGCTTGTGCCAGACTCTCCCACCCCAAGTAACTGGTGCACTCAAAAAGCTTTTAGGAAAAGATCACTGCCTGTATTGGAGCTGTTTGCTCTTTTTCATTCATTGTGTGAACTTACGTTTTGCTGCAAGGCCACCTGTTCCTCCATGATAAAGTGATGGAGGAGGAGAGGTCTAAAGCCTCCTGATACTAAGGGTGAGGGTGTGTAATGGGGCTTTTGAGGAGGCAATACTCTGGCAATGCACAACATGTTATTGTGTTGACTTAGCTTTTACCTTGGGTTTTGGTCATGGGGCAGGAATGTAAGAGCTGTCACACCCCTCTGCCACCAGAAGCATCTCCCCTTCTTTTCCATCTCATCCAATCCTTAAACATCCTCTGAGAAGGCTCCAGGGGAATCTTTCTCCAGCTAAGAAAGAGAATAAGTGGACAGAAGAAGAAGAAAGGGAGAGGATGCCTCTATCCTGGCTGCTAGAACAGGGCTGTGACATTTAGGGAAGAAGGAAGACAGGAAGCAGATCAACCCTCCAAGCAGGTCACACTCCTCCCTTCTCCCCAGCACACCGCAGCAGTGCAGCCCATGCTTTGGGGGCTGCAAACTTCACTGGGGATTAATATCCCTACCTGCCTTGAGCAAGCAAAGCCAGGGTCTAACCATACAGGGTCTAGGTCAGAAAGATGCATGCTCATGCTCACTCACATTTCGGGATGGGCTGAAACCCTGTTAGAAGCAATGAGGCTTGAGCACAGAGCTAAAAGCTTTGCTGGCTCAGCAGAGAAAGGCAGGCTTAGGGTGAGGACTCACTCAGGCACCCAACCCCCTGAGCCAGCTCCATCCAGAGCCACCAAACAACATTCCCTGCTCCAACCCAGCCATCCATCCCCACGTCACAGCTTCCCAGAATTTCAGCTCTATTAAAAAAATAAAGACGAGAACATGAAATTAGAAATGACATTTCTATTCGTATGTCTGGTGGGTTATCAAGATTAGAAAATTAAAATAAATTAATAATACCAGATTAGTACTACAATGGAAAATTAATTAAGTTTAATTTTTTTTTAAATAAAATTCTCTTTATGCTGTTGGTGTCACTGTGATATTAAGAGTGTTGAAGCATAAATCCTTCACTCCATGAAGCCAGCATAATTGTGCACTGCATGCTAGCTATTCTATTCACATCGGAAATGCATTCTTAAAACATTTCAGTTTAAGCCTTGTCAGTACTAATCCTAATGCCTGATGCTGAGATGTGTATTTTATTACTGTGTATAAATGAAAACAGAAAACCTTCATGGAGGATTACAGGGTGTAGTAATGACCTCCACAGTATTACGGCATGAAGTTGTTCCCAGATGCCAAATGGGATTCTGGGATAAAAGTGACATGTGTCTATATAACCTTGGCACCCGCTCCCAGTACACATGTACCTACCAGCTGTGGAATTGTAAACATATGTCCCTTCTAGTGAACTGAATTTTCATTTATGAGAAGCCTAAAAATGAGGAGTAAACAGGAGATGGATTTTGTCTGAGGGAGCTAATGGGCTCTTGCTTGCCCCTAGCTGGGAAAAAGACTGCAGTTGTTTTGTGCTGTCACAAGAGCATGGACTGAGGAATGGCAGTGGAAAGAAGAAATGTCAGGAGAATGAAAAAACAGAGGAGAACAAAGCTGGAGGGGTGGGAGAGAGGAGGGTGGAAGGAAGTGGAGGAAGAGGCAGGAGGAGAGGAGGCAGCAAAGGACTGGGGATGGGGGATGCATCTCCCTGCTTTCATGTGCACTCCTCCAAGAGGACTGTCCCACCTGTGCAGTTTCAGGGGTGTTTCAGAGAGGAGCTACAGCTGATTCACCCTACGCTGGGTTGCTCCTGCCCGAGTGATGGCTGTGCTTGGGATTACTCCAAAAGAGGGAGAAGCACACGTGGGGAAGGGGAGACAAGGAAGTGAGGAAAGAGGCAAGGTTTATGTCATCCATGCTCCCTCAAAACAGCCCTTGCTGCCTTTTCCAGTAGCAGTGAAATACAAGTGAGATGCTTTGAAGCTTCATCTTATTTGGCCCGGTTTTACTCTAATCTACCCAGGGCCCAGAAACACAGCTTCTCAATCTGCTAGGAAGTTGTTCTGCTGACCCTGAAATGTCAAAATGTTATAGGGGCCAAATCCAAAATTGATTACTTCAGAGGTCAGACAATAGCCAGTTTTATAGTGGGTTTTTTTTTCAAAGTATTTCCTATGAACTGTAAAAAAAAAAAGGGGGGGGGGGGGAAGAAAGAAGAAACGCTTTTGAAATAAGAGCAAGTAACCATGAGCACAGAGCTTTCTGAGCCACTGGCAGAAGTTCTTTGCAGAGGAGGGGAAGGAAACACAGACCAACACTGGACATGGTATCTGCTGCACCAGGAAGAGCAAGATCCCAGGGATACAGCACACAGGGAAAGTTTTTAGCCCAGTGCTGGTACACAAACACAGACTCGGGGCCAGCTGGCTGTCTTGCCTGACTCACAGTCCATTTCCATCATGAGTTTACCCCCTGCAGCCTTGCAGAGAGCCAAGTGCCTTTTCCCTTCACCCCACAGCAACCCTTGGCAGCTTCAGGATTCATCCTGCCAGATCCAAAGCTGCAGCAGCCACTGCTGAGCTGCTGTGGTAACTGGGGAGAGCCCCCTCCTACCTGCGACTGACAAACCTCTCGCTGCCAAAGCCCCTTGTGCAAGTTCCCCTGGAGCAATGAGAAGAGCTCCCAGGAAGCATTTAGATTACTGTCTCCTGCTATTAGGCTGTTGCAAATACTGTAATCTATACATTCATTCTCTGTAGTAAATATGTGCTCTTGCTAAATTTCAGCAATTACAACTGCTTCATCCTTTTCTTTAGCCAGCCAGCAATATAAATACACTTAATTAGTTAACACCCCCTGCCAATTACAACATCTGAGGAAAGTATTGCTGAGATTGTTGGTCCTAATTATTTTAATATTCAGGAGAACCACTTTAACATAACAAGATAATTACTCATGGATAAGGGTTTATGAGAGCTGCAATCCTTTTCTTTATTTTCTACAGTGCAAGCCTGGGCCTAGTTAAATTTCTGGACACATTTTCAATTTAAGATTAAAAATCGTAATTTGTGAGAAATCATCAAAGTACCACATATTGGAAGAAAAATAACTGTATGCAATCTCTGCTTCCACTACAGCAAAATAAATTCACTGTGTATTACATGCGATTAAGAGTGGAATCTAAGGGAATCAGTTTATTTCTTGTTAAAAAAGATCATTTTACATGTACTGAATTGATCAGCTATGAGAAAAGCCCTGGGTGTTTCTCATTTTATACGGAATATGAGTAGTCCTTTATTAATCTAGCCCATATCCTTTTGTAACTATGTAAATCCCTTTCCCTGCTAACAGTCAATGGAAAACCTTAGCTACCTTTGCTACTTCCTATCTGAGAAATCCTTAACTCAGTTTCCTGTTGTTTGCACCGTGACCATCAATGGAAGAGTTATTCAGCCGAGACAAGGTTGGTCTTGGTATCTGTTAAATGTTAATACTACAGCATACCCAAAGAGATATTCCACAAGGGTTTTTCATATGCAAAAACCCAGCAATACATGCATGTATTCAGTTAAAAAGAGTTTGGCCAGGGCTGTTGAACAATACATTCAGAGCTGTTCCCTCATGCACATTTAGAAGGAAGCCTTTCTTCATGTCTCTAAAGACAGCTTTAATATATATCCAGTGAAATACGTCTATGTTTCTCTTTCTCTTTCTGTATTTGTACTCATGGAAGTACAGCCTGTTTACAGCAGAAGTCCATTTTCAAATGAAATTTTCCTTTAAGAAAGTAATTTGCTCATAACTCCCATATTATGTATTTGCTTGGTCTCTGTACAAAGCATTGGTGGGAACACAGGAAGATGAGAGATCAACACCACCATTAAATATATCTCCATCTGCTCTGTGTGTAAAGAAGGTACTTAATGGTGCAGCTCTTGCTCAGGAGGACAAGACTGTTCTGGCTTTTGGGTTTTCCCTATCAAACCATTTGACTTGGGGCTTGGGAGATGAATAGGTCAGGCACCAACTACAAATCAGCAGTTCCACTCCTTTCACTACTGGCACCACCAAATACCAGAGCTAACCTTAGGTGAAAGAGGCTGGCTGCTAATTAGGTGCTTAAATATTGAGGAATAATTTTGAATTTGACAAAAAATAGAAAACGCCAGCATTACCCATTATTTTTACTCTATACTAAAAATATTTTGAATTTATTTACCAGAGTATTTGCAATTATTACAGTGGACTACCAGAGCACTACAGGAAAAAACCTGTCTGAGTAAATATATAGTAACAGAGAGGGAAGAGAAAGCAGCTTGATTTAGTGAAGCAAACTTTGCCCTTAGCCCAACAAGCGTGCTTTAACTCAGTTGCAAGCACTACAAAAACAATGCATATCTGAACAGTGGTGATAAATTAGTGAAATTAATCCAAATAATAGGCAAATGTTAAGAGCAACATATGTAGAAAGATTGCAAAGTTAGATTAATTTAAAATAAAACCCTGGAGTTATGCAACCAATTACAAAAATTGCAATTAGCAGTAAAAGAGCAATTAAAAAAACAAAAAAAAGCCCTAATCCCAGACATTATGTGCTGGGGACAGGGACAGGGCTCATCAAGAACTTGGAGATGAGCTGGAAAAGCAACTGAACAGAAAGTTTGTCAGGTTTTACTGTGTTATGGAATCAAAGAGCTCAGATTTGGCCTCATAATACACAGATGAAAGGCTCGTTTCTCCCCAGATGGGGCTCAGAAATCAGATATAGAAGCAGCTATTTTTAATGAAGACCTGCAAAATCATCAAGGCTTAGATGTTGCTGGCTGGGATAAAGCAACGGGAGGCAGACAAAGCAATTTGCTAATCTGCCTGGTGGCACTCAGTCAAGCCCGATCAACACATTTTTCATAGCAAATCACATTCCTTCAGTAGGGCTGGCCTGGAAAGGCATCCATGCCAAGCAAGAGGGGAGCCTCCTGCCAACTGGCACCTGTGCCCCTCGGGTGGGAGAGCCCAAGCTGCATTACACAGCCTTATACACTAAAGGACAGAAAATACCTGCTGTATTTTTCAGTCCATCATCCTGACAAAACGTTCCCATCAGTTCATTTTTTATTTTTTCACGTTTCCAGTCCAGTCTATTTAAAATCTTTCCAATTTGGGATATTCATTTGGTAGGCAGGCAGACATCCTGGTAATTACAGCAAGAGTGAACATCTCTGCATTAACCCTTTATTTTCCATTGTACACACTACATAGCCTTTGAATTCAACATGTGCTGATATGCAAAGCCAACACCATTTAAAAAAATTAAGTACTATCTTCTAATAGTAAACATTTTGAAAAGTGATAGTAGAGAAGATTTACTTATCTTTGTGGTACACTAGAGTTCTAACCCTGAAGTGTAAAGACACCAAAGAAATAAGCACCAAATCCCTAATAAAAATCTCAGTGGAACAAACACCGTCTCAAACAAGTCAAATAAATAATTTCTAATAGGACAAATTTGTTCATTTCCACACTAAGTAAATACATGCTTAAATTGCTGTCCAAGTCAAAGTTTTGTACGAAAGGACCTGCAATGTGCAGGTCCTTTATGGCACCCACAATGTGCAGGTCCTTTATGGCACCCACAGACACAATCTATACACTGGGCACCTGAGATTCATCATCACTCCTGACCTGTTATAAAAAAAAAAACTTAGATAACAACCCTGCAAGAAAGAAGTGCTGTCAGATTCCTGGCGGAAGCCTACAGACATTATTCTTGGCAAAACAAAGTCAGGTTGGTCCTGCCAGAACAGAAATGGAAGAATGAGAACCTGGCAGAGCAAAGATAGTAGCAGAACTCCTATTCTGAAAAGAAAAAAAGAAAGAAAGAAAGACTAAAAAAAAGATAAAACAAAGCAATAAGAACTTTACCTAACTTTTGGCAATGAAAGTATATTGTGTGGGTTTGATTTCCTGACAAGACAATCTGGCATTTGAAGACAACTAATACCACACAGATATGGGCACAACCACTCAGCTCATGATACAGAGTTGCCAGCCCACCACAAATGCAAAAAAGCAAACATAAACCCCCCAGTAGTTCTGCAAAACCATTTTCTTTGTGAATCCTGGCCAACTTATATATCTCATGCCCACAGCAAAGTAGTTCGTCTTTCCCTTGCAAAGGTTTTCTTTGGAGTGGAAAATGAGGGGGGTGGGGGCAAATGCATTACACCCTCCTTTTAGCAATGCCATGGCTGCAATATTCCCATAATAAAGAAATGAAGAAACACAGCTAAGTTTCATAGGCATGTTAAGCACTGTTAGCAAGAAGACAATGCATAGACTTCTCAGCCACAGCAACCTCAAATCCATTAAAAGTAATGGCTATTAGTGATACAGGCCATTACTAAACGTGCAGTAGCAAAGGCCAGTGAACTGCTGCCAGTGGGCTGCCAAGCTTGCAGTGAGCAAAACTCAATACTTGTCTATAACCTCATTTGAGTTCAATGTTCTTCTGACTCACCTGGGTAAGAGTCTGGCTTTCAAATGCCCTTTTCAGGCTTTTTCCGCTTCAGATGAGAATCTCCCTACTGATGTTGGATGCCAGAAAAAAAACAAACCAAAGCAAACAAAAGAATGCATATACAAAAATATTGTTCTGAGGATGGTTTACCTTAGTGTTGGCAAGATGTACTGCCTTCACACTTGCTGCTACTTCCTTCTCAGGTACCTATGAGTAAGGCTGAGGATGTGTGAAGGAAGAGGAATCATGGAAATCCAGCAACTTACAGTTTCGTACTGAACTAACGTTTACTTTCAATTCTTGGTAAAACAAATAAATTAAAAAGGAGGTCATGGCATTTCTAGCACACTGATGATTAGATGAAACAAGCCCGTACTGTGAAATAAATGCTTCAGTAGCTAAAGCAAGGAAGCAGCCTTACCAGCCAGGGACCCCAGCAAACTCAGCTTGAGCCCTGAGGTCAAGGAACTGTATCTTGGCTGATCTTTTGACCTTGCTGCCTCAAGAAAGCCAGTGGGGCTGCCCTGTAAGAACCCCCAGCTCACCCTCCCCACCAACACTACAGACATGGGTCTCAACTGAGAGACTGCAAAGCATTCAACTAGATTTCTTAAGAGAGCTGTGTTCAACCTAGAGAAAACTCTTTTAAATGCAGAGGTCCTAGTGGGGAGCCCCCTTACTGCTTCTCAAAGTCTCTGTGGTTTTGATCACTGCATTCCAAGCTGCAACAGGCTGCAGCTCAGCTTTATGTGTATCAGTCACTGCAGGATCAAGCCCTCACTACAAGTCTGTTGCCAGGTTTTCCAGCCCACTAACAATCAACTACCCAAAGACATCAGAAGCCGAAGACATTCACTAAATGTCACTTTTTTTTCTTGGTGGGTGGGCGATGGTAGTTTTTTGGTTTAGCTTTGTTTTAGGGTAGCTAAACGAAAAGCAAATGCAGTGAAATTTTGTCATCTCAGCCTTCAATTACCTGAAAGCCTCCCTTCATGGAATTTTGGGGACAGACGTATTTGTTTGTTCCTTACAAGCCAAAGAATTTGGGCTGACTGTTAAACATTTTATTTTAGAAATAGGTAAATGACTGAACAAAACTCTGAAGGGAGACAGAAGATACAATTTGTCAGCACATAATACACGGTCTGATAAAACACTCTTCTGCCAAGAACTAGCAAACCTCATAGTCTGAAAAAAACAGGGTGCACAAGACGGTCAAGAGTCAGACAGAGGAAACTCCTCTGTATCAATGACAGCAAAAGAGAGATAACAACAGCCCAAGAGCAGGAGCTCCATCACTTAGATGAAGAGGAAACACAGGGTTCAGCTGTCATGTGTACTCACTGGAGACTTGTTAATTCAAGAGCCCAGTTTAACACCAATCAGGCGTAATATATCTTAACACTGGTTTAAATAGCAATGGGACTGGACTCCAAGGAGCCTGTGTGAGCACAGATGTCCCCAGCTCCCAGTGCACTGACAGAAGCTAGTGGTCCACTTTCCCACCATCAGGCACTAACCACCCTCATATGCTATCGCAGCCTAAAGTGTTAACCACTGTCAGAGTCTAACATTAACTCCTGACACAGTCATAAATGAGTTCCCAGCAATTATCTGCTTTTTTTTTTTTTTTTTTTAATCTTGCTCTAATTATTAAGGAGCAAAACACTGATGAGCAACACTGATTGCATATTCTAAAACAAAGTACCACCCTCCAGCTGCTTTGCTGGTGAATTCCCTGCTTGCTGCTTGTTGGGATTTACTCTCAGCCCGTTGCATCTGAAACTAATTACTGCAGCACCATCCTCAACATTAATTCCCTTTTCCTCTCTGGAATCGGAAGCAATATGGTACATTCAGAAGATAATTTTTCATCTCTCTTCCTAAAGGGAAGATCTCAGCTGTTCAATGGAGATAATGGTAAATGAGTCACCAATTTCAGAAGGTGAAGCTTTCCGATGTCCCTTTATCAGAAGCCATTGTCCGAAATTTCAGCTGGTGATTTAGGAAACTTTTTTAATATGTCACCAAGACCTAGTGAAATCTGTCAGCTCTCTGTGTGATCTTAGAGACAAATTGCAGCAATATCTTGTCAACCACTGCTCTTAAACTTCCTTCCCTGCCTTATTTCCAATGCACCAGTTTCACTATTAGTTTTTTTTTTCCCAGAAAACGTCTTTGACCAACTTCCTTCAGCAATACATGTTGGAAATAAAGAATTTTTTCTCATTTTTAAGGTCAGTCCCTTTGTTTTCAGGGAGAATCAGCACATAGTAAGTGACCAGAATTATCAGACATTTGCATTTAGGGCGCACCAGTATTAAAAGGAAAGATGGTGCCATCAGGCCCCAGTAGAGCAGTGAGATGCCCTGCTGCAGTTTGCTTCAAGAATGAAAGCCACCCTTTACCACCTCCCTGAGCTCACTCCTGTCTCCCATCTCCTTATAAGCTCTATTCTTGCATCTGGCTGGCCTCTACACTATGATGCACCCAAATGTTGTTCCCCCTCATTTAGAGATCCCTGGCTCACACTTCAGCAAGCAGCAAATATGCTGCCACCCACCTGTTCCCTTGGACCAGAAACCTGAAGAGTGGCTTTTTAAGAGGCAGAGCCTTTACTCCAAGAGACATTGCTATAGCAAATATGTACTCATACATTTTCCACTGCTCAACAGGATGCTAAAAATCAAAGGAAATGAAAAAACAGTAATTCATTCAATACAGCAAGCAGATCTAACTTGTGCCCTTCCACACAGACTTCCCTATGCTAAATATTAATAATAACAATTAGACCTTCTTGTAGGTGACATTGTGCTTTCTCAAGTTGCTGCAGAGCATTAAGACTCGCTGCTCAAGTTCCCTGGTGCCTGAACTATTGCATTGCTATGCATAACATTAGGGCAATTAAACAATTCAAAGATCTACTGTTATGACTGAAGTGACACAACTGAATCAGTTTTCAGTTTCCATGTGTGTTCTCTGAATACAGTCTGAGCCTTCTGAATAATATGTTCAAAACATTTGCATCCTGACAATGCCCTGTCAAGAGAGTTAGAAAAGCAGCAACAAGGTAAAACCAAACTCAGCTGAGTATCAGATATCCCCAGTCATTTAGGTGAAGATGAGAATGAAAAGCTGTATCTTTTCAATAAAACTCCAGTCTAAGTACTCTCATAATTGACTCCTCTGCCATGTATGACCTTCATCTTTTAAGTTAGAAGGTTAAAGTGAAGACCTGTTTGTTTGGCCCCTGGTTTTTCTGTATGTTGACTGAGAGGTTACATTTGGCACTTGCCATTAGTGGCTTACTAATATTTGAAATAGTGCAGCCAGGAAGTTTTCTATGGATGAAAGTGAAAGAGAATAATTGAAGGCAAGCAACTTCCAGCAACTGAATTCATGCAAGTCCTGGAAGAAGGGTTATTTCTGTTGCTTTTAGTCTGGTTTGGTCCTGACCTGAAGCCTGAGTCTTGCACACATCCTCTGTCCAGACTGATTTTGTATCAGTGCTGTGCCACACAATCCCTTGCACAGACAAACATCTATCAACACCACGCACAGAGATGGTGAAGAAGCAGTATTGCCCTAAGAGGCAAAATCTCACTCTTTTTGTTGCCCTCTTCCCCATGTTGGTGTTCTGTGCAGGTGAGTCACTGGCACCTTGAGACAATTCTTTTACATTAGGGGCAGTCATTTCCCCCGTGTCACCCACTTGTGTTTTAAGCACAGTTTTCATGCCCACACTTCAGAGCGAGAGAGCTGCAGAGCTGACAGCCAAGCTGAGAACAAGCTTTGACTGTGAGGATTAGAAGAAATTTGCAGCATCGTGTTTGCAGTATTTTGTACTCTGCTGTTCCCAGAGATAATGTCTTCCCTTTTGCTTGTAAGATCTTTGGGTTCCCCACTACAATCAAGGAGAGGAAATCTGACTGTAAACCTCTTTGTTCTATATTATCATTTCATGTTGGTTTGGTGTGTTAATCACAGTATCAGTAATGGCAGCAAAAAGAACCCATTCAATCCTCAAATGAAGAGAAATCTGAGCTTTCTAACACTGGCACATTTTCCAGTGGTTAAGCTTTTTCACAAAGCAATTATTTCATTTTCCAGAAAGATTACTGATTGCATCACACTGGGAAAAACTAAGAGAGGGGCCCTTTTTCTTCCCCATGTTTCTGCAGTTCTTGTACAAACTTATACTTGTTACCATGAAAAATGACAAATTTGCCATCTGATCAAAATGTTAACAAGGTAAGTGTCAGTGAGATGGATCACTGACTGTCACTGCAAGCCAGAACATGAGGATACATTGATATTTCTCAATATATTCACTGCTTCCCCAATGTTCGCTAACAACATTTCTACTGTGAGTGTAATAAATCACACAGAAATAACAAGCTGCATAGAATCTCCAGGAAATGATAGATTTGTCGTAATAGCAGTATCTGCAAGGTAGAAAACAATTGGTAATGATCTATAGAAAGACCTAATCAACTGTCATTTGCTATAATGTGGCAGATGAAGCAAAGATATGAAATCCATAACACTTCTTCAGCCACTGCCCTTCCCCTAGACATACACATGCAGCGAGTGGGGAACAGGAAAATGAATGAGCTTTGGGGCCACAGAAGTAGAAAAGAAAGTTAACAGCATGCCCTAGATGCAATCATGAAATTATACACTGCTAAACAAGGCAAGGGATAATCACAGAAGCTGCACAGTTCTGTAACAACAATAAAGACTTTTACCAAGCCTGCTCCTCCCCCTTTGCTTTATTTCTTTTCATCGATTTCAGTATTTTCAAAAGTATTATGTCAAAGTGAAACCAAGTGCAAGTGGGGCTGAATAACCACAGGAAAAGCCCATCCTAAATTCACAGGGGATCTCAGGTGACTGAAGGCAAGATGTGCCAAGGCTCTCTAGGTATTTTGTGCAGCTCCAGAGATCAAAACCAAATGACTGTTTTCCACTGGATTGTGCCAGGTTCCAAAGTGGCTGCTGAGGCTTTAGTGTTCCTTTGCCTGCTCCCATGTGGGAGTGAAACACTCACCTTCCAGCAGACACATGCAAGATGTGCAGTTTCAGTTTACTGAAACACAAAAGTTCACCAGAACTACTATCCAAGGAGCTCAGGTGCTGCCTACAGTGAAAGCCTGAACTCTTGCATTTTTATAGACTGAAATATCCTCTTCCCCATCATGTTCTCCACTGCCAACTGCCTGCAATAACTTCCAGGTAAAGAACTAACACCCCCCTATTAAGCCATAAGTACCCCATGTTACACAGACTGCTCTGCACAGATTTGTCTTGCTAGCCACATCAGGGCAGCCTCTCTGCAGAATAAAGGCACTGTAGTACAAGAAAGTGGAATCTTGGGGTTTAAACTTCAAAAGCAAAATTCAACTAATTTTTACAAGATGCTAATGAATCTCTCCTCTTTTTTCTTTTTTTTCTCTTCTCTTTTTCTCTTTTCTCTCCCTGGAAGAGTGGTGAAACAATAACGGCTGCTTTGTGCTACTTTGCTTGCAAATCACATTTTGTTAAGTAAATGCGTTTTTGGGAACACAGGAATTGCCATGCTGCCTCAGCACAGCGGTGCTCCAGCATCCTGCCTGGCAGCTGCTGCGGGGGATTGGGCAGGAAACCTCCTAGTGGGCAACTGTGGGAAAACCTGTTCAGAGCCAAAATTTTCTTCCAGCCCTTCTATCAATCAATAAACATTGGCACATCTTGAAACATGGAGGCTTGTCTCTTCTCAAACATTTGTTTCAAGTCTTTCCCAATGTTTGTAACTTAGTATTTACCAAATCAGAGAATTTGCTATAAGCAGTATTTTTTAAAGTCATCATCTTCCAACTTGGCTCTGAACAAAGCTGGACAGATTTTGGAAAGCTTAGCTCCTTGGTGAAAGGGAACTACTCAGGTTTTTTGTAAATCTGTCCTTAAAGGGTCACAACAGGAGCTGCTCTGTGTAGAGCACTTTTGAAAAATCTGTCCTCACTGGAAGGTGCTAAACCTTTGGAAAGCTGGTGCTCAACACTTCTGGTAATCTGGCCCCAAATTAAGGAACAGGGGCCAAATTATGTGATTTAGAAGCAGAAATTCCCTATAGACAGCAGTGGAGATTTCCACTCAGCAATGAATGGCTCAATAGGATTCTGCAATAATAGAGCCATGAAAAGTGGACAATGCAACAAATAAACATCAAAGGGTAGGACTTCCCTTTTCAATCATGTCCCCTTGTGCTCTACATAAAAGGACTGAAATATTCTGACATGAAAGAGTGAGAAGGAATGGCTAACTGTACAGCCCTGCATTTCCTTCTAAGATGAAAACATGGAGCATTTTTTAGGAACAGAGTATTTATATAACAGAGTATTTATATAACATAGTTTACACAATACATTAGACACTGGTGGTATTTGGACCAGCCTCCTCTTCGTATCCACAGATACACACCACAGGGAGAAGAGCCTTACATTCCTCCAGTTCTTTTCCACAGTGAGAGTGGTTTTCTCAGTCAAGCTCATCTCTCTTTGCTTATGATCAAAAGACCTCGCCCTCTCTCCTTTAGATACTTCCAACATTCAGCCACTTCCACCCACAATTCTGATCAAAAGTGAGGTTTGCACACAATTGTTTTGATTGCTTGTGGCATTTTTGACTGAGAATTTCAGGGGAACTTACTGGTACTCAGATGAACTTGGCCACCACAGAGCTTTCTGTTCACATCTTGGTGAAACCATGGGGTAAGGCAGAAGAGACTGAGACACAGAAGATACTACACACTCCTTTCCCCAAATGAAGGGAGCAAGGCAGAGGATGAACATTTCCATTTCACCAGAGGAAAACTGCTTATCAAGTTGTAATTTGCTAATAAGTGCCATTCCTTGTAATTAAGAGAAAACAACAGCAAACAAAAATCACTATGGACCAGCAGGAAACAAGAAAATCTCCATGGAGAGTGGCAATTCAGAGAACACCCAGCACACGGCCCACCTTCCACATTCTCCCTCTAGAAATAGACTCATTTTATACATGGTGATTAAGGCACTAAAGAAAAAAGTATTAACATGATTCACATGTGGAAAACAAGGTTATTAGGAGTAGGGATCATTTCAGCACATTGTTCTCCCTAATAGGCATAGCAACGAGTAATTGAGTTTCAGGCAATCTCCAAGGTGGCGTTTTGTAGAGAAAACGGAACTTGGTGCGATGTCTACTTTTCCTTTAATTACATTGCCCTAATGAGCAACTGTCTTTACTCACAGCAAATTTATTTCTTGAGAAGAAGCAACATCATAATTGCCTAAAGAGGATCACCAGGTAGAACCAGAGAAGAAATCTCAGCAGCTTAAAATGACAAGAGGTTGCTAAAAGTGGTGGAAAAACATCAGATTGTTCTCAGTTTTATTATATTTACTGCACTTAAAAGCAGAGTAAAGATTGTTAATCAATGAGGTACATTATCTAACCTGGGAACTGTCCTTGTTCTACTGCTCTTTTCCTTCTGCACGTGTTCACAAAAACAACCCAGAAACACAAAGTGCTGATACATCAATCCAAACTCCTCTGCTCACACACAGTGCAGGACAATTCTGCCTCTTGCCCTTTTACAAGATGAGAGGAAAAAAATCACATGCCAATAACATCCTACTGAGTGTCAATACTGCTCACTGCAATGTAATACAGAAGAATAAAGGGCTGGGTTTTCAAAAGTCTTCAAGGTATTTAGAAATCTGACTGTTCTTGAAAGCCAATAGCAGGCAAGGCCCTGACTGTTTTGTTTATCCTTTTTTTAGATAACTCCACCTGAGAATACACTTACGGTAAAAGAATCCCTGGATGTGCCTTTCTGGAGCAAAAAAGGCTGGGACACTCCATAAACATGTTCATTCTTGTAATTTTTTACCTAAGCATTGGCTAAGAGACACCACACCCATGAATGTAGATACCCAGCCTAGTAAAACCACTTTTATCTACAGGTGGGTGAGCAAGTAATCCCTTTTTAAAATACCTGAGATGTCCACCTTTGGAGAGGACCAATTGCTACAGCTCACAGGCCTTAGTTGAATTAAACCAGTGTATTTCCGTGTGACACTCTGACTTTGTAAATGCCAGCAGTATTCTCCAGAAAAAAGCTGAAGCAAAGCTCTTTAGAGTCATCTGAGTTTTCAATGTTGCTCAAAACTGGAGAGCAAATCCCAGCCTATCTACCAGCTGCCTTAGGGCCACAGTTTCCTAAAAGGAAGTGTGAACTTCACATGCTGGATCACTCGGTGTAGTGGTAGATGGGTGATCAATCCACCTCCCTCCTTTTCCCTGTTCAGAAATTCATGGATGTATCTGCACTCAGCAGCTTTCCCCTGAGCCACTCCATAATGTCACAATGTCCCTTCACCTCTTGTGAGTACCTGCAAGTACTATTACTTAAAGCACTCACAGAGCTGGTAGGAAACTTAATTAACATATGTAAAAAAAAGATACTTGGAGGTCTCCAAAAACCAGCACTTCAGATGTAGAAGTGCAAAATGAAATTATCTTCAAATAGAAAATTTGAGAGTGCCAGTGGAAGCAGGCACCTAAGACCTTAAGTGTTTATGCAGCTTTATGTAGTTATTTCTTCAGTGAGACTGCCACACAAATGGCAGGGGTGTGGGAAGAAAGTATGTTAGCACTTAGAGTGTACTTGTAAATGCATTAAGTGCAACTATTTTACTGGGGAAAAAAAATGAGGAGGAGAGCAGAGTCCGTTCTCCTGGGGAGCTAATCTCAATTACTGCTCACAATCATGCTTCAGCTGAAGAAAACCCACCATAACTCCAATGCTGTACGTGATCTGGCAGTTGTGTGCATTTGCCACTTCAAAGACACTAATGTAATGAACAAGAAGATACTTTTTCCTTACAAAAAGGAAGAAAAAAGTGATGGTCCAGGAAAAAAAAAAATTCTAAAAATAGGCCTTCCATTAAAAACTCTATTTATTGCAATACCTTCCCACTTCCACAGAGATTACAATCCCTAGAAGCAAGTTGCCAGCACACAGAAGTAAGTTATGTAGGCAAAAAGGAGATACAGATGTTTAGTTGGATTTGCTTTTAGGCTTCCCACAAACTCAGGATCAGTTTTTGCAATTAAATGCAGGGGAAGGTTCTTTGCCAGCCCTCTACATAACGTTGCTACTGTCCAGGCAATGTGGGACAAAGGCTGCCTTATTCCCCTGCTTTCCCTGGTCACTGCAATACCTGCACTTGGATAGCTATAATTAGGTTGCAACTGTCAAGCAGGACTTTGAAGCTTACATTTTCTTGGAGCTGTAAATGGTGCTGCTCAGTGTGGGTATCAATAAACACCTTCTCCATTTTGCAGAATGCAAAAGCTGAAATCTGGGAAAACTGCTGCACTGAACTCATTTTAACCTTTTCAGTGGCTCCCTGCAACGCGGGGAGGCATTTTCAGCCAAAAGAAGTTGTTAGCACACAAGTTGGTTGTCACAGAAAAGTTTCCTATACATGGGAAATAGCAACATGAGCTGCTTTTGAAAACATACGTTTCCAGTAATTAATTAAATTCTGGAGTTTTCATTTTTGCCCCCAAGGAAACACTTCTAGCTTCTCTCTTCTTCTGAGCATCCTGTGTATTTTAAAACACACACTTGATGCCGCAGAGAATTAACAATTCCAAAGACTTTGCAGGGATATGGGCATTTAAAGATCCCTGCAAGGAGATACCACCCAGTGTGGGGGTTAAAGCTCTTCAGTCACCCCATCCTAGCGGGTACCTTGTGGTTTGAAGCTGGGAGGTGTGGTCGCTGTGGTCTGCTGGTGGCACTGCTGAAGCCCACCTGCCCCTGCAGCACCACGGAACTCCTGCGTGGGGTTATGAATGCTACCTAATAAATTTGAGGGCTGGAGAACGGTAGGAGAGAGGGGAGCAGATTCTCACATCATCAGGAGGGAAATAGACTTTTAAAAAGCCAGTTGTGTCTGTGCACAACAATGAAGCTTTATGTCTATATAAACTGACAAGTCAAATTGTACTCCTGGGCCCAATTCTCAACATCAGCGCCATTTGACGGTGATCACTCGCCTCCTGCCTCTGCAGCCTAATGGCTCTGTCTGCCAGGAAGGGCAGGCAGGATGATTAAAATAAGCATTAACAGAATGGTTTGGTGATTAGCTTCTCCCTCTCTCTTTTTTGTCTTTGCTTTCCCTATTTTGTACATATAGTTTTGTCTGCCAAAGATTGCTAAAGCCTTTTCTTCATTAGCAGTGTACTTAACATACTTAACAAATGTAAATTTAAAGTATTCATTTTCTTAAGGCCAAGGATTAAAGCAATTAAGGAAAACTGCAGCAACCTAGCACTCAAGTAAATTCTTAAGATGGAAAAGAAACAATGGTGCTTTACATATTTAAACAAAACCAAATTGTGTATAATTATCCGGACACTGTCAAACTAAATTTTCACTCTGCTGCAACGATTTGTTTGTTAAAATTTCCTTTCGGAAACCGAAATGAACATTTTCGTTCCCAGCATGGGAACATGTCTGCGGTCTCTTTGGACCACCCTCATGGCAAAAACGTTGCAACAAAAGTTAATGTCTGGACTCATTGTGCACTCATTTTACCATCACACTTCTTCCCGTACGGGCTCACCCCCTCCTCAGTTCTGCCCACAGCAGACCTGAGCCCTCGCCATCCCAGCAGCTGGCCTGTGTACTGGCATCATCAGGGCCCAAAAAAGCAGAAAATACTTGTGAACAAATGCATCTAGAAAAGGAAGCCATATTCCTGAGGTATTTAGCCTAAAATAATTTTCTACCTTTGCTTTTTATGCACATTAAGCCCTTCTTACCATATGGCAGTGATGGTATAGAACAGGGCCTGATCTATCCTTGGCAATGTGTTTCTTTAGCAACTGTTTTAAATGCATGAAACTGAAACTTGCCTATGATAAACTCCGTAGCTTTTTTTGCCAGACCACAAGCTGTAATGTAAAGTGTCTTCTACAGAAAGAGGTGAGGTGTTAACTGTGAAACCACAGCGAGCTGGTAACAGAAAGGTGTTAACTCGGGAGCCTCAAGAATGGCAATTTATATTTCAATGTCGTTAACTGTTTCACTGGTGACTGTTGTAGCAGAAATACTGAGCACGACATGATAAGCAGGTCTTGCTCAGAGATGTAGTTGCACACATCCCATTCATTTCTGTGAAAAATAGGAAGCCCACAAGTTCCCACAGACCCTGAGATTATGAATAAAACCCAAGCACACACCTATGGCATGCTACAAGAGACAATGTAAAAATGCAGCAGTATTTCCTACCTTAGAGGGGGTAAAAAAAAAATAAAAATCCATGTGCTTCTGAGCCCTCCACTCTGCTCATATATATATATATATGCTACTGTATAAATACCTGTTTATTTAAAAAGAAGTCTTTTTCTTCAGACTTTCTAATTTTCACTTTTATTTTAGTAAAGAATTTTGTATTTCGAAGTGCCTGAATAAGAGGTCTGGTGATTTTTGTTTCAACTTTTACTGTCAGCACATTTTGGTTTCTGAAAATCACAACCATTCAGTTCTCTATTTTCCATGTTAGGACTACTGATAGTTTTTTTTCTAACTCTCTTTCAGTTCAGCTTCCTTCTACGCTTTATTTCCCCAGAAGGAAAAAAAAAAACAAAAACAAAAAAGGAAAACAGTGGGCAAATAGATAAAGGAAAAAGAAAGTATGCTTGCTTCCCCCCCCCCCCCCTAAATGAACAAAACCAGAATACAAGCACATATCTGGAAAGCTTATTTCTCCTATCTATATATTTTTTCACTATTTTGACTCAAAAAAATAAATTAACTTGACCCTGCAGTTATTGGTAAACCCATCCCATCAGACTTTCATTTGCTCCCAACCAGGAAGAACACTTGCCTCCACTAATACACCTCCACCTTCATTTAGAAAAGTCATATTTAGAAAGTGACAGGTAGCTTCACATCTGAATCACTGAAGCTGCTGGTTCAGTGCTGGGTGAGCCAATGAAACTGCCAGCAAGAACCAGCTCAGCTGGTGTGTCCTATGAAAGGATCACTTCCCAGATACTGGGAACCCAGGTATTTGAACCTCCACAAGACAAAGCTGATCCCTCAAAATACTGTGATCCACATTTGCAAGTCAGCAGATAAAGGAAATGCTCCAAATTACAGGGTACAGAGAGCTCTTTCCCTGTGGGATCACAAGCTAAAACCATAGCATCTTTACACAGCTGTGTGAGGCTCAGAGGGTTGGATCACTGTGAGCTACTGGTCCTATCAGAACCACTCCCATGGATTGAAGAAGGACTCCAAGTTCTTGCTATTGTCAGAAAAAACTGCTGAAATCATCTGTTGTGCAGTGCATTGGGTTTCAGTGTGATTTTATTTTGGGGTTATCAACTAGCTGCTTCCATATCCTGAACCTTAAACAGAATGAAATGGAGTATTTCATTTTTAGTTTATGGCAACATTTCAGTTCAGAGAAGAAAAAAAATCTCTCTTTGGAAAATGCCAACTCCTTGATAGTTTTGTTTACTTTCCATCTTGTCAATTCCAAGAAGTCAAGTATCTAGGATACTAACAGGGCATGTTCTCCCCAGCAGCATCAATTCAGCTTACTCTGTGCATCAGAGGATAAGCAGAGGTCTGGAGAAAGTTTTACCTCAGGGACTGGGAATACACAAGAAGCACCTGAACAGCTAAGCAAGTCCAAGCACTGACAGAGTAAATGGGCCTCAGAGACTATGTTTACTTTAATCCCCCTATTAGCAACTTGTCTTTGGTTGGAGGCTCTTTGTCACTAAGTTACTTGCCAATGAACTACCAGCAAGGACACAAAAGAGCAAAAATACCACGAGCTAAACATAGTAAACATCCTACAGAAGAGGGCAAGACATCTTCTGTAATGGTCACAATAATTTGTCTCTGCTATATTATAGACTAAATATAAGTGATTTCTGGAAGCTGATGTTTTCTACCTATGAGGAAAATGATTGTAGAAACCTTGAGGCAGGAAAGGGTACGAAGCAGCAAGAGCAGTGATGGAATGCAGAGAGACAGCTGGGCTAGAGGGCAATGAGACTACATGATGATATGTAAAATGCCAAGTGTACATTACCTTCCAGACAAAGTCCAGGTGTAAAGGGCACATGCGTGATCATGAGGGATGGCTGCCTTAATGGGAACCCTCCTAGCCACTTCTAATTTCTTCCTATAGCTGAGTTGATTCCACTTCTCTAGATCTGAGGGGAGATATCCTCTGAATCAGCTCTGATTGTGATCCCCTGCTGTATTAAGTGCAGCAATGTTTGCAGCACACAGGAAGGTCTCAGAGATTTCAGGTATCAAATTAAGAAATGCCTCACAGAGTTGGAAAGGGCAGAAAATACCACAAACAAGGGGGGTTTCCACTGAGTGACAGACACATGATGATAGGATGTCTCCCAGTATTCCTGCTGGGCCCTACTGACAAATTTGTCAGTTTTGCTTGATCTAAGTTGGGTGCATGCAAGAAGCTTGCACCAGGTGCCAACGGTCTCCAGGGTTTTTCCAGTCATACTTGGATAAAATATCATGGTCCAGAGAACAAAGCATCTGGTTTGACTCAATAAAGAAAGTTGTTTGATGGGAAAAAAAAAATAAAATTGTTTCAGGTCAACTCAAAATTACTTTTGTCCATTCAGCTACCAAATCCAAAACACAATTATTTCCAGTTTTAGCTTCTACTGCAACATTCTCAGTTGGAAATATTCATGTACAGTTAATCTCTCTTCCCCTGCTGGAGTTGCTATAATATCACAAGACTCATGAAGGAGCTGGGAAAGGCTTATACTCCTTGGCTGGCAGAAACCCCTTCTGATGCTCTGTCAGATAAAAAGAGCAACACTGGCAAGACCAGGATAAAATCCACAGCCTACTGGGAAGAATTTAATTGCTGCCACATCAAAAGAAGATAGGGAAATAGACTTGTACCTGGGGAACACAGAAGGCTTTTAAAAAAAACAAACCAAAACAAACAAAACCTATTTAGATTCTGTGCTGCTTACCTCCCTTTCCATGGGTTTACCCGTGCAGGGTGCAAAGAAAGCAGAGCCTGGCCCCAAGGGAGTTCAGATGCAGCAGACTGATCTACCAGCAGGCTACAATATGCTCCCAGAAGGTGCAATATAATTCTGAGGCCAAGGAACAGCCTATTAGCTCTGCATGCCATTAATTTTCATGGATAGTTCAATCCAGTGCTCACAGAAGCTGTTGGGCATCTTCCCATTTTGTCTAGCAGGACTTGGATTAGGGCTTACTTTTCTTTTCACTATATACCTTATCTTTAAGTAGGAAGCAGCCCAAACAGTTCAGTGCCTCTGTGCAGGTTTCAAGCCCTGCACCAGGCTCTGTGCCCAGCAGCATGCAAGGTGCTGTCTGCAGGTCATAGCAAAGGCATGTCACAGTCAAAGCCATTCATGGAGAATTAAACTTCAGGCTTGTTTGACTAAACTTCTGAATTCACCACGGTTCCCCTGTTTTGCCAGCCTGAAGAAGCAGCCCAGCAGGTTCTTGAGTCACATGCCAAAGTGCCTCCTTCATCCTCCCTGGAAATGGAAATGATTACTAATAGGTATTCTTGCTGAAATGATTTAACATAATGTGCTGAATAAGATCACTAAGTCAAAATATCTTTTCCTAAGTGACTCTCCCTCTGCGTGCCTGAATGCCAGAGGGAAGGAGGACAGCATGAACCAAATTCTTTTGCTGGCTTCTGCATTTTACAAAATCTCTGTTACTGAAGAATTCACACTAGGAAGTTTCACCCAGGCTCATTACAAGAGGTCTGTGATGTAGGTCTGGCAGGTAGCTGGGGGGATGGAGGAGCAGGGGTTTGAGTTAACCTCTCCCATCCACATTTTCCCCTTTTACAGTGCTTTCAGTGCTCTCCAGCCTAGGTTGGGGACACAATACAGGCAAGGAAACGAGGTGGTCATGAAAGCAAAGCTGGTGAGGTGATGCACACTCTTTGCACTGCCTGCACAGCCCCGGGTGTGCATCTCTGCTGCAGCTGCATCCATTACAGAAGGATGCAACTGCCAAATGAAGCACAGTTTGGGGAGGAACAGTGGTCTGCACCACAGGACACATCTCTGCGTGCCAGGGATGCTCAGGGTTTTGCTGAGAGACCCGTTGCCCTCACCCATCCGAGTCTGTCAGTCTGAAAATTAACTTATTGAGGCCAGCACTCATAACAGCAGAATCGTGGACTTCTGATTCAGTCTTCCTTTCTGAGAGAGCCCCTCACTCTCTGGCCCAGTACGGCTATTACCTGCCAACCTAAAGGATGATGAATGTTATTTATATTGCAGTAATGGCTAACCACTCAGTGGAGACCAGGGACAGGCTGTGCTATGGACTTTTCAAACACACACTGAATGAGGACTGCCCACAGATGGCTGAGTGTATGAAACTGCTGAGACATTTCAGGATAATGTTCTTGAACACCTTGGACACGATGACCTCCAACAACTCTGCAGTGCCTGTGCTGACTGCAACAACACAGGGTGCCATTCTACAGTAAAGACGTGTATTAATACCAAATTCTTACCAGTTACTGTGAACATGCCCTTACAATAGTGAAATACTTTTCCATTTCAAAGCAGGCAACTCCTTGGTAGGGAGGTCTTCAAGTTCCTTGATTAATAAATGTAAAAATACTAAGCTATTTCAAACCGAACAGAAAAGAGGAATGAAGAGGTCAATTCTGATTAAAAGTTTTCCTAATATTTAGCTGCTATGGTTTTGCTGTTGAAGAAAAATAGTGGATCAATGAATAAGAACTACTTAGATATAGATGAGAAAAGTAATCCAGCAATAGTAAAATGTGAAGGGCCTGATCCTTTAAAAAAGCACGTAAGATCAATTTAACTCTGACGTGCACACTTGCAGGATTAGGCTTCAAATAATTGCAGGAAAATGTAAGAAACTGAGAAAATTACACCTTTAGCTTTTCACTGTGGTGAGCCCTGAGGGTGGATAGCTAACACCCTTTGGGAAACACCCTTCCAAGAAAGAGCACCACAAAGATGCAGAGGAAATACATCTAAAACATTAAGTGCAGATTTTGTTTTCATTATTAATCATTCTTTCTGTATCTTAGAATAATCATGTACTGACTTCACAGAATCACAGAATCACATGTGTGTGATTGAAACATGACTTGTTTCATGTGCACTGAGGTACAGAAACCTAAAATACTAAATGACATGTTCCACCAAGAAATGCCTTAGAGAAGGTGCTATGGAAGAGATGTTGGCCCCTTTCTTATCTCTTCCAGAACTGATGTTCTAGTATTGAAGTTCTAAATATATATCCAGAAACTAGCAGACACTAGTGCCTATCAGCACCCTTATTAAATATCAAACACTAAGGATATACCTTACCTTTAAGTATACTTTTTACACTTAAAAGGTGCTTCAGATGAGGCTATGTCAGAGCTTCATAGACAAAAGCCTGAAGATACAAGAGCCCAGTAAACAATCTAAGTGGGGATCAACCTGATATGCTTTTTTTCTGTCTGTTCAATCAGATGGGTGGTCACTCCCAAACTGAATGGGAGAAATAAAGCACATGGTAAGGAACTGCAAGTACTTTTTAGCTGTCTCAACTCCAGAAGTCTCCTAAGAGGACGGATGTCTCAACATCTGGGCATTCCCTTCACTGTCAAATGCTCACAGAGCAATGGGATTTGTCAGCAATATGCTGACCGTGTACAGATGACAACTGCAGAGCCTGGAGAGCTCAAAGGTGTTCACAGACAGATAGGGGTTTGCAACAGATGTGCTGAACCAGAGCTGAGATCCAGGATCTGTGAAAACTGCACCAAATAGCTGTAAAGTCTTTAGCTGAGGTAGTTAAATCGGGCACCACAATATGCAAAATTTAGCCTGGGTACACTTTAAAATTACACAAATTGTTTAAAGGAGGCTGATCAGTCTCCATGTCACATTCTGCAAGGTAAAGACTGTTGGGATAATTTTGGAAGGTGGTCTTTACTGCCTAAACTACAATCCCATCTATCACTCAAATATATGGAAGTGAAGCATTGTTTATAAAGAGATTTTGGATTGTCCTAAGTACAAATTTCATGGACGACGGATTTAAAGCTCTCTCCAGCACCTACATCTCACCTAATGGTACTCTGTCCCTCATAGATTTTCAGCCTGCTGCCCTACCATGATCTACATATCTTCCTAAATCTTTTAAAAGATTTTGTCAAAGAGATATGTCATGTTGGTACAACACAGAGAGGCATTATATCAAAAGATTTTTGCTTACTGACATAAGGTCCAAATTATTTACAAAGTCAGCTGTATTTTCAATAATTTGTCCAGTTTGTATTTTTCAAAATAGATTTATCCACTTCTGATAGCCTATTGCTTAAGCCCCTCCACCCTCCCATCCAGTCAAGGATAGAACTTTGCATCAAAACTTTTTATAGCATCAAATGTGGGTTTTTGACCTGGCATCATAAAAAAAAAAAAAAGGAAATCATTGGTACAGTCTGTAGCACTGTGTAAGTTAGCTCTGTGATATTCAAGACTGGTTAGGCTCTGAGGCTGTACATCCTTCTGCTAAAAGATACATTATCACATCTGTGTCTAAATATTTTTGCTTCCTCTGTCTGCTAAAAGCAACACCTACAATTGCTGCTGGAACTGAAAATGACAAGATAAAAATATTTTTCACCAATGTCACCATTTTGCATTTAACAACCCTAAATGTATAGTCTAGCTCATTAACAGAGTTTTGCCTGTTTGTATTTACATCTAACAAGGGAGAAATAAATGTGTTAAAAAGAAGAAAATGGAATCGTAAATATGCCAAAATGGAAACAGACTTTGTGGGTTGGTGCAGCATCCAAAACCGCTTCACATGTTTGAGAAGGAAAAAATGTGAACTTTCAAGTTGCCTCACTTAGCTGATTTTAACTGGAGCAGCACATAAGAGGGCCATCATGTATTGTCATTTGATCTCCTTGCTAGGTAAAACCTAAGGTTTTACCCTCATTAATGGGGTTCTCAGTCTCTGTCAATGTAACTGGTGAATAATAAACTTTTTTCACCACTTTTGCATAGTTAAGTCATTAGTAAACTTTAAAATACACTACCTTTTTTTTTTTTTTTTTTTTTTTTGTGAGTGGGCAGTTGTCATCATGCATATATCACAAAGGAAAAAATACAAAAGCAGAAGCTGTCTTGAATTCTCCTTCAAGCAGATGGCATTGCAGTAGCACCAAACAAGTTTATATTAATTACTTTCAGCAAGAGAAGATGTAATATTTGAAATAGATGATCCTACCAAACCCCTTAAGAACTATCTGTAAATCTAACAATCGTAAGATTTTTTCATTAATTCATTGTGACAGCTGTCAAGCAGGTGAAAACTTTTTGTTACTGGCAGTACAACTGTTCATTTAAACAAAAGCCAGTAATTCAGTCACACTGGAACAGCTTACGTCCCCAGCTCTGCTGTGCACCCTGCACACACACATCTATACATCCAGATGCACAGTTGCTCTTTAATTTTTATCTGTGGGGCTACAATGTGATTTGTCCAGAGCATGAGCAGAGCCCCACAAAAATCAGGCCAGAAGGGAATTTGTGACTGAGTTGTAATGAGCTGCCTGTGTTTTCCCTTGTTGGAAGGAAGAGGTTTGGTAGGACATGCTCCCTGAATGCCAGACTAACCGTGTGGTTACCCCTTTCCCCTGCACTCTCAAAATAAAATAATCCAACTATTGGTAGAAATGTCACCTTGCTCTGTGCGTGGTGACAGACTGAAGTACCAAAGGCATGGGTGGCATCCTCCCTCAGGACCCTGTGTGACCACAGCTTAACCCAGAGCTCTCAAGGAAATCACAGTGTGGGGCTTGGTGCTACCACAGGGTCTTTGTAACCAATAAAGATGCAGAGTTCCCCTTAACTACCTCCACTCAAGGCAGGACATCATTAAGGTGACTTCCTAACAGCAAACTCAACTCTGAACAAGAAACGAAGTGCAGCCCTTACCTCCCTGTAGACATCATCATTCCTGCTGAAGTCTCCAGCCCTCCTTGGAAGGACGTGGACATGAACATGCTGAAAACATTAAACAAAATAATGGTGATTACTGAGCTCATGACTCTCCTTTCTGGATTGTCAGCATTACTCTGCGCTCACACAAGTAACTGTGCACAGGCTCCCACAGTATTATTTTCAGAGGAAAATAAATTAACCTGTTCTATAACTGTATCTGAACCCTTTGGAGGATATAAAAGATGAAAAACATGAGAGAGAAGCTCTGCTGTATTATATGTGCTACAGAGTGAAATGCCTGGACGTTCAGGGCCTCTGTGTCTGACTGACAACAATCCATAGTTGTCAGTCAGAGACGTATTTAGCTACAGCTTTGAAATGACAATGTACCTTGGAGCTGCGTGTTGTGACTTCAAAAGTGACAAGAATAAGAAGGTGCCAGTGATGGAACAGGGCTGCAGCCAGCGTGGGCAGAGGATTTGTGTGGGCAGGCCTGGGCTCAGTGCTCCACAGCACGGGCTGGGGGACAGAGGAACCAATGGTACACAACGGAGACAACACGGGTACAAAAAGCTGTCGGAGAAGGACACTCACCAGGGTGTGCAGCATGGCTGATACAATGGCTTTCACGAGGTTAAAAAGACTTTAATGTTTTGCTTTTCCTGCCAGGAGGTTGCAGCCTGGAGCCCCCAGTGGTATGAGGTGCATGCTGGAGGCACATGCCTGCAGGGACATGAGCTCCAGTGCACCCACTGGACCCAAACCCGTGAGACACAAGAATTATGAGCCCAGTTTTGCAGAGCCTGAAGCATAAGGGTCACTTTCCTGATGGCAGAGCCATTGCTCAGGGTGTAGCAGAGGTGAAGGGACATGAGACATATTTTTTATGAGATATGGGGAAAAGGAATAAAAATATGGACAAGAAAGCAAATACATTACTTGCCATCTTGATGTTTTACTAATACTGTTACTATATTTCTTCTTCTGTTAGGAAATTACGATTCTCTTCCATATAGGAAGGGGAATTTGAGATTCTCAAGACTCAGACTCTACTAGGAAAGCAAACAAACTCATCTATCTGCTTTTCTGCAGTAAGTTCAGCTACAACATTGCAAAGCATTCTTTAACCCTTTCACTCTCTTTTGAGAAAAATAAACAACACAACTTAGAATAATTCTTCAAAAAAACCCCACTACACCTCTTTGAGGAGAGGCAACAAGTCATCTGAGTGACAGATCACATTCATGCATCTCCAGATCTTTTTAGATGGTGCCTAAATCCTTAAAAAAAAAAAAAAAAAAAGCACAAATGCTTTGCATAGAATTTAGATAGCTTGCACCTGACTCAATTTTCTGAGGTAGAAATCAGTTGAAATTCATGCACCTCATTGAAACATTCTCAAAACATGGCCCAAGTCTAATGAAACCCAAAATCAAAAAAGATTTTCTTAGGCTATTCCTGAGAAAATTCAAACACACCTGTATTGTGTTAGCTTCAATCTATAAAAACACTTGCTCAGTGAATAAAATGAAACCACAAGGATGTTTCAGTTAATGAAATACTCTGAATACCACTATTCTTTCCCCCTCAGCTTACCCTAAAGAAACCAAATATGTGATTGCTTATTCTTCTCATTATCCACAGCTTTCAGTGCATTCAGCCTGGAGATGAGGGTGATTCTTGAGGGTTAAAACCAGTGTTTTTGAGTAATACATCAGTGATAGTGTTCTGATAGTGCATTATACTAATACATCATGAGAGTGATAGTGCTCTTGTGATGTATTAGTGCAATGTGTCATCTGAAAATCACTGCTCTCATGATGTATTGCTCAAAATCACACGGCAAGTTTAAAGATGGTTTTCAGTAGCCCTAGGCCTGAAACTTTGCTTTTGGATGAAGACTTTCAAGAAAAATAAAAGTGAAGATTAAAGTTCGCAGTGGTACTGTAAAATGTCACAAGTGTCTCTCACCTGTGTTTTTTGTTAGATTTTAAATTTATTCATAAAAATAGAGAACAATCTGCCAGGCAGGTTTTTTTTCTTTTGTGCTACAAGGAGTGGTGGTTTTGCTACAAATGCAATTGTTCAGGAATTTCTCTTGATATATATACAACTATCTTGATATATATCAGCTATCAACAAACATATTTGCTAAAATTCAGCCACTTTTAAGAGTAATTTCTATCTCTGTGGCAGAATGTTGCAGGATTCCCACAGGGGAATACCAGCATGCCCACGACAACTTGGAATATCAGAAAGCACACAGGGATGTAGTCCAAAGCTCAGTGCAGAGGTGCTGCACTGCAGATGCACAGAGCAGCACAGCAGGTAATGAACGAGCCTAATGTGATCTTCTACCCAAAATGGGCTCTTGCAATCAGCATGAAAAAAGGAAGAAAAAGCGTTTATGACAGCATATGGGCCACTTGGCGTCAGTGTGGGACATTTTCAGGGGTTAGTCACCTTCACTACATGCATTATGTTCTTACACAATGCCAGGCTGCAGAGCAAAATCTGTCAAGTGCATCAGAAAACAAATTAGGATTTCCAAGGTTTGAGGTAACTACAATCAATTTAAGAGAGTGATTTTTTCCAGACGTCCCACTTTTTAAAAATTCCGTGCATGGAACATCAATATTTGGATTTTCCTTCCTGTTTGTGTAACAGAAACAAACAGGAATGGCAACAGTGTCTCACGTGGCTTCCTTTTCTTCAGTTTTACTAAGAAAACACTGAGAAATACAAGCAGCACAAAGCAGGGCTACCATACAGAGAGAAACATCAAAGAAAGGAATTTCATACTTTCTCTAATCTGCCTCTCAGTTTCTGGCCTTCCCAACTCAGGGAGGCTGATATTTTGATTCATTAGGACTTCTTTAATTGATCATTTTTGCTCCTTAGCACTATTTGTTATTGCTAAAGCCTCAATCCACCAAGGAACTTAAGCACCAGCTCGATTTCCAACCTGTGAATTGGTTCAGTGGGAGTATTTGTATCCTAGATATTATGTATATGTCTCAGTGTTCTGCATCCACTGCTGGCTACAGGGAGCTTTCTCCAACTGGGAGTAAAAGAAAACACTTCAAGGTGGCCACAAATTAAAGTCAATTCCTTCCATTTTGTTTTCTAGGCAGAACAAAAACCTGCACATCCAAAAAAGACATTTGCAGTTGACTGAAATGTGTCAGTAGATACAAAGCATTTGGCTGCATTTTTTATATTTATTTTTTTTTAAGCAAACAAACAGATTTAGGCAAATCCTCCCTCAAAACACTGCTTGGAGATGAAAAATCCAAACATTGTGTATACAAAATGTCAAAATAAAGTGTTTCAACTTTTTTTCCCAGTTATTGTGGGTATCCTCATGTCTGGTGGGTGGCAGACAGCCCCATCACATTCCAGCAGGCTGTATTCAATCACTGTTGACTGGATTTCATCTTTTTTTTCCTAAAAAAATTTGCTTCCCTTTCATTTTGCATTATTTTGATTAACAAGCAAAAAAAGCAACATACAACAGCCAAGACATTTACATTAATGGACCAATCAATATCACTCGCATCAGGGTAGAAAAAATGCAAACACATGCTTGCATTGCTTGGAGGGTTAGCTACCATTCCCTCCCCTTGTCACACACCAATGGAGAAAGCTGCACGTGATGGCAGGAGATGGGCACACTGGGTAGGACAACATGGGGACACAGCAGTATGCCCCCAGGTGGGGGACACTCTGTGGGTCAAAGATGTCTGAGCCCCGCTAGCTGTTTCTGATACTGGGGACAAGATTCCCTGCCAGGGGTGTCCAGGGCAGCAGCAGCTGGGAGAAGGCTGTGGGGGCTGAATTTCATAGGACATTCAAAATTAAAATTATTAGACTGACAGTTTTCTCAGGCTGGGACTGCTGCTTCCTTTGTTTTCACAGTAACTACTGCACTGTAAATGAAATCTCAGTTTGAGAAACTCCTAACGATGAGAATTATCAAGTGATGCAAAATCAGTCTTAAGAGAGATTTTTTCAAGACCTTTATACCCAGAATGGCAAGAGAATTAGAAAACCTACTGCAAGGAACAGATCTGTATCGCCATGGGGAAATTGTGAGCCAAAATCCTCCACTTGATCCCTGCAGCATTCCCAGCATGACTGTGGGAGCATGGGCATGCTGGTGGGCACTCTGGAGCATGCTCATCCCACCACTGCTGAAATCTGGCAGCAGCACAGGCATTTTTGGGATCATACATCCAAAGTCGATTTTCCGTGAACCAGGGCTGCAAAATGCTCACTTAAGTCTCAGCTGAAAAACCTGGAGCCTGTTTTGTTGGAAAACCACCCATTCAGATCAGGTGAGTTTTACTTCAGCACTCAAGGCCATGAAGAAAGCCATGTTCCTAGTTATGGCTGGGTGTATATACTGAATTATGGTTGAATAACCAATGTGTCACCACTGCACTGGATGTAAAGCAAAAATACCAGGCAAAAATAGACACTGAGAGATATCCCAGACAGACCAGAATAGTGAAGAGGAGATGACCCTGCCACACACCACTGGGGAGGACATGGACATTGCCTGCAATAATTCATAAACATTATATGGTGTTTGCTCAGCTGCTGTGCTGGTTAGCAGAACAGCAAAGCTCAGGTTCCAACAGAAAGGGAGATAATAGCCTGTACGAGAGCTCCTCAGCACACACCCAGGGCCTGTTAGCAATACATGCAGCTATAGGATGAACACATAAAAACTAGTAACAGGTCATCTGACCTCAAGGATGAGGGTGGGAGAGTGTCTCAAAGTTGGCAGAGGAAGGGCTGGTCCTCCCACACCTGCAAAAGCAGTATGTGGGTGAGCCATGAATTCATGCCGTGAAACCAGAGCAGCTTAATCCTTTCCCTCATTACTTTTCTTTCTTTCCACAGAGACAAATCTTTGCAGTCCTGAGCTTCCACCATCATATGGTGCAGCAAGGTCAGGAAAGGCCATGATGTCTCACAGAGGGACATCAGAGCCAGGAAGGGTAAAACCCAATGTCCCTACCACTGTCATGTTCAGACAGGAGGAAGGGCGTGAAGGGCATCAGCACCTGCAGGCAAGCAAGACTTCCTGGCCAGGAGACCCCCATCAGCCAGTTCGTTGGGAAAAAGGATGGTGGTTTGCAGATAACACCTGGTTTGCTGCAAAGTCCCCTGTCCATTACAGAAACACAGGCTTCTTATGGGAGGCTGTGATAATGCTTCTTCTAAACTACCAGATTAACTGTAGAAATTCCAAACTAATAACCATTCTCCAAGTCAGACTGTTAGTGGGTGATAAAGAAAATCAACCGTAATACTGAGATAGCCACATGAAAAATAGGGCAATTTTGTCCTCTCTGTAAACGGGGCTTCCATGAAGCCCTTGTTTGCTATTCTTGATTAACTGCTCGATTATCCCTGTTAGGAAATTATTCTGTGGAAAGCCCTGCCTGTATATCCATAGCTCATTAACAGACAGCACTCCCTCTGCTGTCCCCAAAAATACATCGCATTACCTGACTCCGCACGATCGCTCTTTCCAGGCACTGCCAGCCAATTTCTAGGGCCCTTGACTTGCAGGCCCTGGCAAAGACATCTCATGGCAAAACAATTTCTGTTCAGTGAGTATTTATGAGTTCTTGACCGTTTTTCCCAGTCCTGAATTGGGTTGGGATGGAGAAAGAAATGAAGAAATAAAAAAAAAAGGCCGATCCAACATTAGGAAAAGAAAGAGTTTCGGTCAATTAAAATACTCAGTTTTCACAGCCTTCAAAATTATTGCCAGCATTAATATTTTTCTTTTCTTCTTTTTTTCCTTTTCATTTCCAGGAGTTATAAATTACACATAGTAAGACCACTTTAAAAGACCTAATCTTTATAAAATATTAAAGCATGACAGGAAACTACTTGAAACAATTCCTCTCCTACAAAACCACCCTGTTTCTAGGAATCAGCATTTTCCTTTCCAGCTTCACTGTAACCTCATGCAGACACAGTGTCCCTCCTCCCCTGGTGGCAGCTCTGGCATTTGGGTGGTAAGGGTTGCTCCCAACCCAGGAGCAGCATACACAGGGGGACAGAGGGACACTTTGGAAGGGAAGGACAGAGAAATCCACATCTGTCTCAGAAAGCTCAAGATGACAGAAGAGGAAACAGCAGAGATGTATGTGGGAATGGACTAGCAGACACACCAGAGAACAGAAAGGGTGAGAGCTACTGACGGGCTGAAGATGGTGGTGGAAGCTTTGTGTATCCAAAAGAGGGTGCACAGAGGGAAAACAGAAGAAACAGGGGAAAAAAATCCTGGGAGAGGAGGCCACACAAGCTGTCCAGATGCTACAAGCTGCAGCACAACAGACCTTTCAGAAGGCACTTGTGTTACCTCAGTGTGGTTCTGCACTGTACATGTACCCTAAGGAGAGAAAAAAGAAATCTTTCCAATGATCCATAGCAACGTTTTTGCCTTAGATTTGACTCCAGAAGACCATAATGATTGCTCAGCACAGAGAACATTTATGTGGGAAAGCAACAAAATGGAGCAAATTTGCAAATATATGGGAAACCAAACCAAGTGGGGGACTTGCAGCAGAGTACATCTTCAAACACGTCGATTGAGAAATGTGCAGACTCAGCATTCTAAATAAATAATATATCTGTCAACTGCTATAAAGTTTTAAAGAAATGAGCTGTGGATGAGCTAGAAAAGAGACCTTGACCTGATGAAAATATAGACAGAAAGATTTTTATGCCTGCTTAAGATCTACAGTTATAACTTCCAAAGCTGAAAGCAACTTTAGCATTTACAAGAGAACTGCCAACTGCTCCTCCCACCAGCCCCAAACCCAAGAAAACTGGCACAATAATGAAAGTGATTAGCTTGTTTGTTGGAAGTGGTGATCCAAATGCAATTTGGACATCTCCCATGAGATCCTCTCAATGGCAGCAAATTAGTAAACTAAATGGAAATAAGGGTGGTGTGGTGCTTCTAAGCTGATTTTTCCTGACCTCTAACCTGGTTCCCATGAATGAGGGTCCACACATGGTGATAGGAAGCTCAAGCCAAGGACCATCACCAGCTTCTCTCACCTGCCATTATTCAATGCCTATCCCCTCCCCAGCACCCACAGTAGACAGGACAGGGAGACCTGCAGGAGCATAGACCATTACTCTAAGTGAATCAGTAGGAAGAACAACACTTTGGTCCAACCAAGAACCCTGATGGGGAAACTGCTGAGTCATGTTACCTGGATTATGTGTCAGCAACACTATGATCAGAACACTGTGGGACCTGTACAGCATCTCCTACCCCCTGAATAACAAAGAACAGCAAAAACAACCCTAAACTCTGGCAGCCCCTGCATAAAGTATCGTTTCCATCTTACAGGTGGGAAGGCTGATGAAGGAGC
Organism: Hemiprocne comata; assembly: GCA_020745705.1. NCBI lineage: Eukaryota > Metazoa > Chordata > Aves > Apodiformes > Apodidae > Hemiprocne > Hemiprocne comata. The sequence goes on from CM036595.1 coordinate 16,020,541, forward strand.
CAATGAAGGTGTCTCCAAAGCTTCCTGGGAAGGTGGTGCAGGTTTAGGGACCCATGGAAACTAGCTGCCTTGAGGTCCTGCACCTTTGCCTTCCCTCAGGGTCACTTTGCCCTGGTGTTTTTGTGCAAATTTAGTGTTGCTGAGATGCAAATGAAAAAGCAATTGCATTTCCCCTCACCTCTGATCTTTAGTTAAGTCATGATGAATGCATATTGTTTTAACACTTGTGATACGTATAATTAGGGTTCTTTAATTTATGTTTCAATAAAAAGTTCTATAATAAACATTTACTGCTCTGTGAATAAACATTTAAATGAAGCTCCTAATGGGGGTTACATGTTTCGAAGCAGTTCATGGCTTTGCCGAAGCCTCTTCCTATGCTTAATGAGAGTTATTTCCATAATCTCTGCATTATTGCTTAAGCCTCCCTTTAGGAATATTTTACAAAGTAAAATTCAGTGAAATATTATCAGCCAAAAGAGAAAATGCTAAGAGGATTATCAAATTGTCCCGTTAAAGGGACAGCACAGCTTTCATTTTCCCCCTGAGAAGCGAACATTGTAATTATGCAGAATGTGCTTAGTAATTTTCACACCAGTGTGTTATTTCTGGGTTTTTCCCCCAGAGACCTGGTCTGAATAAAAAGGAAGAGAGACCCCTAAAAGGTCTGATATGGAGGGCAACATAATACTAATTTACTTCCTGATATTAATAGGAGTAAGGATCAAAGATCCCCAGGAAAATCTTGCAGACGTTAAGAAAGGTCCAGTTTCCTCAGAGAGCTGTTAGGTACAAAGCTGTGTGTGTGCAGCTGCTCCACGGTGTCAACCCTTCTGCCCCACGATTAACACCCAAGGTCTCATCCCCATTTTGCTGAAACTTCCACCCATTTTCTCACTGACTCCAGTAACAACAGGACTCAGCACCACGGCTGAGATATAAAGTATGCTGAGATTGAGGGAAAGATTATTGTTGGAATTCAGAGGATTTTTAGTTGTCAGGAGTACCTGCAATGATACAAACACTGGTAAGACACTTCCTCCATGTGTCAGAGTACATTTGAGGAAAGCATAAAATTGAAATATATCTGCTCTCCACTAGCAGGGAATAAGACCATTATAGCACCAATGGCCCACTCCCCCTTTAATGCAGGGGGCAGGGAAGAAGAAGAGAAGATAAATCAGGACTGGATGTGGCACGGTCTTACATACCAGTTACTCCTGTTCTGAGAGGGAAATCACCACCTCTAATTTTTGTGGGTATTGCCTTTTTAGACAACTGTTGCCACTTCTTCCAGAATGACGACAAGGTTCCTGCAGAATTAAAATACTGTCCCTGTCTCCTCTTTCATTAGTTAAAGATGGAACAGAGGTGTTACTGCAAGGAGAAAGAAGAGGTTTGCGATGACAGTAACGGGACTGAGCCTCATAACGTAAGGATGAAATGTAGTCAAGCCACGGTGCTTTCTGTCACAGCATCTATCAGTGCTAACGGAGATTTCCAGGGCTCTGTGTCAGTACTGAGGCATTTTATACCCTTAAGGATACATTTCCCAAGAACTAGCAAATATCTCTGTGCACACCTATAGCACTCGCTAGACTGTATTTAGTTATTTATAATATTAAAATTATATATAGCAGCTATGGGTTCCAAAACATGGGCTGTTTTCCTGTTTTATTGCCGAATGTGCACATTCATCTCTGAGGTTTAGCTGCTTCAGTTAAACCTTTTAAATGTAAATTATTTTCTGTTATAAAAAGCTGATTGTGGGAGTTTTAGTATTTCAAAGATGGTAATTTATGTGACTGGAACAAAATAAAACATTCAACAGAAACAGAATTTTACTTGATCAGAAACACTTTTATGTTTCAGTTTAGCTTTCTTTTCATATTTTCATCCTGCAGCAGTGGCCTCTGTCTTTCAATTAGCTTGAAACAGAAGATCTCAGATAAAACCATAATTTAATGCTATTTGCATACGTGTCGTTCCTCAACTTCTTCACCTCATATTTAAGTATTTTTAAGTTGTCACAAACCAATGTGTGAAATCCCTTATGCAGCTGCTCAGCTCTTCATCCCTCAACAGCCTGCCAAAGTCTCTGGGATGATGGGAAAGCAGGACCAGTCTCCAAACAACCCACCGGAGTAAGTACCCTTCCTTGTCACCTCAAACCATTTAAATGACATATCCAGTGAGGGAGCTGAGAAAGCTGATTTTTGGCACGGACTACATGGCTGCTGGTCAATCCTATTTTTCTTAGACTTACATTCCATACACACTGCTGAATCTGGGATAAAAATGTTTCTGTGGAAGTAAATGGCCTCCTTGAATATCAAACATCACAAGTCACCGACAACATCACCCAAAGGTGACTGAAATCCCTGTAACAACTCCTCAGTGTCAGCAGCTATTGGATCAGGCCTTGCAGAATACCATGGTATCAGCACCAACACAAGTCACCTTTGAAGAGTTTTGACAACATATAACTTTTCCCAGGCTATCACTGCAAAAGTACTTTCATTCTTGATTTCCCAAGCGAGTAGGATTTTTCTTGCCATCTTTCATTACATGCAGCCCTGCACTAGTTCCCTTTTTTGCTCAAGACAGTGGCAACACTCCCACCAACTTCAGGTTAAGTCCTTCGTATTTTGAAGAAATCTGGCAAGCAAATGTGGCAATAATGGCAGAGGATATACAATAGTATGTCCCCAACCTTCAAAATTAAATAAAATGCATTCTACTGCCTTTATTGAGCGTATAATATTTTGAAATCAGGTTAGAAAAGGTACCAATGTTCCTATCTCTAACTTTTTTTATCCTCACAAAGCACTTCTTTTGTAAGCCCTTGCGTGGTATGCAACCTTTGCACATCTCCCACCTAAGCACAGTGAATGGCTACCAGGCCAACACTGATAAACACACAGAAAAACACCTTCCATTGACTGTCTGCTAAAACAAGAACTCCATCATTTTAACTTACCAATTTAATTACAGAAATGCATTATTGATTCAATCTTTCTTCATATTCATAAGCTGGCTAGGGAGAAGAGTGCACTGTTCTTCTTAGAACACTTTCACCTTGATAAGCATGAATTACCCTAATTGGGAAAGGAGTTATTTCAAAATTGTTTAAATCCACAAAATCCTTTCAACTGGGGAACTTTGGTCGATTTGTAATACATGCTGTCGTTTGCCAGGAACCCAGCTGAAACCACCAGACTTTCTGTCCTGGAGACCTTTCAACAGACAGTTTGTCCAAATGGACTTTGACTGTGACAACCAGGGCCATATGGGCAGAAGGGTAGCAGAGGTGAACAGTTTGTGATTACGTCCCTAAGTCGTTTAACCTTCAGAATTACGATTCCACACACTCTGCCACCCAACAGGAGGCTGCACAAGCAGGTGAAAAGATAGATGTCTATTCTTAATGACTGTTTAGGCTACTGCTGAGCTCTGGTCTGTGCCCATGTTGGTTCAGTTCATTAATGTAATTAACCAACAATCAATCTTTTTAAATTAGTTACACAAAAACAGCTATTGCCAGATCAACTGACATGGAAGTTAGGTCATGCTCCATTTCTGCACGATTTAACATCCACACTGGAACAGAATACAGGGCATGAAAGCATCAGAAACTGGAGCCAAATTCATTTGAAGCCCTACAACTTAATTAAAGTGTGCAAAATCTGTGCAGCTGGCTTGGTCTTATTTGCATGGCCTTCCATGTTTGCAGCTAGACACCTTGGCAATATAAAAAGTGCTCAGAAAACAAAAGAAAGAAAGAAGTGCTTCCAGGAAATATTTAGTAGTGAAGGAATTTAAATAATTTTAAACAGTGTAACTTTATGCAGGGCTTGAAACTGGACCTTATGAGCAGCTTTCATGATCCACCAGCACTTCTGTTCACAAAATAAAATTAAAATAAAAGGAGCTGAAGCTTCTGTTAGTGTCTGTCTGCTTTCTTTGGGCTAGGAAAAGAACAGCAAAGCAACCTCAACTTTCACTAAACACAAAGTTTACCTGTGAAGGGTAAGAGTTTCATCCTCAGCCTTGACGTGTCAATCTACTCTCCTGGGATTAGAGCTAAGAGCAGCTTATAACTCAGCCCCACAACCTGCCTCCCTCTTTTCCCTTTCTCTGGGGGCTGGAGGAAGGATTTGGTTGGCCAAAACCTGGTGCAATATGTTCGGCAGAAGTGCCAGCCGAGGGGTTGCTAAGGTGACCAAATCCTGCCCCTACTTGCCTTCCAGCCCAGAGCTGGGGGCCTGAGGAGCAAACAGCAGCCATGCAGAGTCTGGTTTGGACTGAACAGACCTCGCATCACACAGATGTGCCCCGTTTGCACCAGCCTGAGAGCTGGTCTGAGGAGAAGTGGCTGGGTGACCTCTGGGTTGCTACTTGTGCAGCTCCAGAGCCCGAGGCAGGCTGCGAGGGGCAGCAGGTGCCCCCGGTCGCCAGCGGGTTAACGCGCGGCTCTGCCTGGCGGCTGCCGAGCATCTGCCAGCTCGGTGTGGGTGCACTGTCAGCCTGGTTTGAGACTAATAGGCAATTTCTTTCTCAACCCTCTAAGCTGAACCTGAACTAAACTGCTTTCAATTTCCCCAAAAGGCCAAGTTTGCAACTTTGCCTTATGCTTGTCCATTAAGAAAGCATCTGGATACTTTTAATCCCCTGCACTAACTGAGTTGATCCAATCGCTTCCGCTGGGCCTAACACAGACATTGCTGCTGAATGACTGCCATGAAAACAGGTTCCTCCTCCTAAATCCACCATGAAACGGATGGGCAAGATCCTCCCTGTGATGTGGTGCTGCACGGGAGTACAGCAGTGCCTGGGCTGCGAGTCTGCAAATGGCTGAGCACATTCCATAAAGTGCTGAGCACCTTTCCTGCTGTTTGCCAGAACAGCCATCAAAGTTTGCAAGATCAGGCCCTCAGATTCCCCATAAGTGAAGAGTAAGTGAAAGACTCACCAGCTTTTCTCTTGTTGTGAAACCAGGTGATTAGGCTGGTGCAGCAGAAAGGAGGAATGGGAAAGGAAATAGTGGGAATTGGGGCAGGTGAGGAGAGGGAGGATGCCTGCTCAAGCTTCATTTTGAAATCTGCATGTAAATTAGCATGACTGGAGGAAAAACCCACACCTCTCTAAGAGACTGAGGAGAAATAGAAAACCTGTCACTTAACACTCTCCACCCTCTGCTGTGTTGTTGCCAGAAAACCACCAGAGCAGGTGTCTCAAGAAATGAAACTGAAGCTGACATAAGTGAATTTAAAACTAATAACAGCAAGAAACTTTGATTAAACTCTCTCTGACTAGCTAGAGAAGCTTTCCTCATATAGGATTTTCTGAGCTTTCATAAATCTGCACTCAAAAGGCAGTATTATTATCACTTTGTGCCTTTGCATAAACATACATGCATCTTTCCTGCAGCATACGTGCCACAACAAAATACAAGGAGCCCACCTTGCCAAATTCCTTATTCATTACCACAGTGATCTGCCTATTTTGTGGTATATGCAATTCTGTATCAGTGCTCTACGAGATACGTGCTGGTAATTCCAAACAGACTGCTTCTGTAGCTGGAAGACCTGTTACGGGAACTTGGGCAGAGGAGATCTTGCCCCAGAAGCAGCTCCCAGTTTGGTTTGCATCTGCCTCACTCCACAAGCTGAGCAGGGAGCCTGAGCTATTTGTGGGTTTACTATCCAGCATTGCTGCCAGAGTCATAAGCAGACTGCAATGCACAAGGAATACAAAACAGAGACCTAGAGGGCAGGCAAAACTTTCATAAATTCAGCTCATCTGCCAACATCAAAAGAATTACTAATCAGAGAAAGAAAACTACAGAAGTGTTAACATTAATTCTACTCTGCTACAGACCACGTGGCTAACACCATGACACCTCACCATTTACTGAGGGAAAGCTATTTATTTATGTAACCTATAGCTCACATTTAAATAATTAGGCTGCCTGATAAATTTTAGAACCTGCAATCAGTGTGCCACGTTTGTAAAAGTGCAGCATATTTAATGCAGGTACAATTGTTTAACACCTCCAGCACCATAGTGAAGAGTTTCATATAATTAGCAGAGTTAGCCACTCCAACCTTCAGGCCAGTAACACATTTAAAAAGAAAAAAAAAGTACTAGTTGTACAGAGTGAAGTGGCTGCTCCAGAAATGCACTCTGCACTCCTAACAAGGGATGTTCAGTGAGGGATACTGTGCTGCTTGGAAATAAGCAAATCGGGTCAGGTAAGACGGAACTTGATCCAAAGTTCCCTGCAAACTTTCTGTTATCCCCAAGATTCTGAATGCTCTCCAGACTAGCCTGCCATCTTTGGTTTTCTTTCAGCACACCAGGAGCAAAGGCCTGAATTGATGTTGACTACTTGTTACTCTCTTCAGTGTCAGAAGCTCAGTGCTGCCTTATAGCCAGAGACCAGAATACCACCCTCAAGACTGTGGATCAGAGCTGAGTGGTTTTACATCACATCTTTGCTTTAGGCCACATTTCTAGAAGATGAAGATTAACACTCCTGGGATGATAATCTGGATGCAGAAGTTCTGACTCTCAATAAGCAACAGCAGCAGGAGCTCCATAGGAATATAGCTAATGAGTTGTATTCACTTCTCAGCAGAATGGTCCTCATTTCCAGGAGGTGCACAAGGGATGAGCTTGATCTTTGTTGCTATTATTTTGACATAGTCAAGTGAGCAGAACCCGAGTTGTATGAATCACATCATGGCAGTCCCTTGGCATCTCAGCAGAATAATAATGTAATAAATAAAAAACCTTGTAGTTCAGATTGTAAACATAAAAATAAAACCTGCATTTCAGCTTAAAAATTGATTCCTTGGAGGAACCTGAGGTGAAAGCTATCCTTATAGAGAGTGGATGCCATTGACATTCCTACTACATGAGAATTTGCTAAACAACATGACCTGAACTAGCCTGTATTTTAGAACCTTAGGGTGTGCAAAGTGACAATTAGAGAGCAAGGTGATACTCTGAAAATCAAATCACAAATTCAGACATGAGAAATGCTTACTTCCCTTTAGGTGCCTCATCTGAAAAGAAGGCCAAAATAAGGTTTTTTATTTGCTTTGTTCTTAGGCCAGATCTTCAAACACCCAAATTTATAGCCGAATTTCTAAAGTCATTCTGCAACAAGCAGAAACTGTGACATTGACACTTTTTGTCAGATTTTCAAAGCACTTCAACATTCAGTACACTTCAGAGAAATTAGCCACCTACATTATTGCCAATCAGTTCTGAAAACCCTGTTTCATCTATGTTAAGCTCTCATGAAAATGTCTACCTGTGTGTCTTTTCCAAATGCTGTTCGGGCACTTCAGAAGCTATTCTAAGCTTGATTATTTTGGAGACATGTCAAGGTCCTTTGCACAGGGAATTATTTTCTAGTTCTAGCTATACAAAATTGTAAAGAAATTGGGATCAATCCCACCAGGCTTGTTTATCTCAAAATCTTGTATCATCACATGACATTCATCCTAGACAAGTACAATGAAGCCAAACTTGAGTTTAAAAATAGCACTACGCAGACTCCTCCTTTGGTAACTCAGCTGCTAGGATCATTTACCTCTATATTGTACCAAACAAATAAACACCCTCTTGCTGCTGCTGGAGAGAAAGAGAAAAGACCAATATATATTGAAAGAACCATGATATCTCTGGGAAAATAAGTTCTTATCAGGTGATAAGAACATATTCCCCAAGGAGAACTGTCACGAGTAATGATGACTGTTCGCAGGAAGTTTGGAGGAAGCACCGCATGATGCTGTAAGGGACAGAAAAGACTCATATACTGGCACAAGGAAAACATAAGCCAGAAGAAAGTAATGAAATATTTCATATTCTTAGGTATGAGAAAGGAAGCAGTCCATATTCAGAAGTCCTTGAAGGGAATATGCCTGTTCTTTGTTGAAGCAATGCACAAAACATGGGGTGGAAAAAAAGGATCCTTTTTCTTCACAAAGAAAAAAACACCACACTGAATTCAAGTTACACCAAACTCCTCAGCTGAACAGGCATTTTAAGGGGAAATTTTTTTCCCATTTTCTTCAACAACTTGAAAATAACTTAATTCTTTCCCGGCCCCCATTTCATTTGAGAGGAAGCAAACTCTGTTTCCTACTTTTCCAAATACAGAACCAGATAGATCCCTGCCCTCTCCACAAGACAGAAGATGTGGGGAAATACAGGAGAGGGTTTTCACCCAGAGAAAATGGGTACTCTCCTACCAAGGAAAGAGGACACAGAGTAGGCTGATGTTGGTACTGCAGCAAGATAAGGAGCAAGGCCAAAACCACCCAAACAGTGACAATGCAACCGTTTGAGGTCCACCCATGTGGTGCATTTCAATGTCATGAATCATTTCTCATGTTGAATCAAAGCCAGGATACATATAATAGAGAAGGCTGGGAAATCATCCTCTGTAACCTGCAGCTCACAAAACCCACCCACCCAAAGGGGTATTCCAAAATAGATTCTGAAGCTGTTTGACAAAACTTGTGCATTTCTGAAATGCTAATCAGGGCAGAATTAGCTGATCAGGGAGACATGAAGTTAGATGGGGACAGGAGACCAGTAGCAGATTACAGTCTGAAAAGGTTTAAATAGACTTGTTAACATCTGCTTAGGATGCAACTATAATTAAGAGATCTCCCTTCCTTGGTTTGAGAGTTTTGTTTGTTTGGGGTTTTGTCTCTGCTAGTTTTCTGCCTTTCTGGTTCTGACAAGGAATTTTCTGTCAGAACCTTGGGGAAGCAGGGAAGACTTTCAGCATTCACAATCAGACGAAGCAGAAGATCATGGCAATGGAAAGGCAGTTTAGTCCCAAAGTTGTTACATTCTTTCAGAAGCTTTCCATCTTATGAATACAAATCTCTAAAAATTCTCTTTGCTCATGGATTTACTTCTTTGGGCAGTTGTACCAGCAAACACCTCAATGTACACAAGTTACTGTTACTCATTTGTGAGAACTTGTTCTGCTACATCACTCAGTCAGAAAATTGGTTAAAGAAATAAATTGCTTTCATGTGTATAGGGAGTTGAAAGCAGGTATCCAAATTACACAGCCTTCACCTAATCCCCTATACGACCTTCAAAAGCACAGACTAAGTCAAAACTTAAGAGTAGCGTAATAGTTTTTGTGGTGCCCAAATGCCATCCAAGTGGCAGATTTTGAAAGGCAGATTTTTTTGGTCCATACTGGCCAGGAGACATGCACTGGGGATAGCCAGAGTGCACAGCTTGGGGGACGATGGCTAATGACAGCAAAACAGGCCACGGGCTCACCTGGACAACGGAAGACTAACATTTGCCTTTGGTAAGTTAATGTAGACCTTTCTAAGCAATTTTTTAGGGCCTACTTTTTTGCTTTAGACTGCTGAACCTAGGAGGTGCTTTTAGCACAAGGAGTTAGAAGGATCTGTTTGTCAGGGAGCAACTTGCTGGGAGAGTCGAGAGGATATTATATCATGAACATCTAAACATAAATTCCAGCTTTTTTCCGGGAGGGAAAGGAAAACACAATGGAAGTGCAAAGGTCTAGGGAAAGACCATGTGACCCAAAGTAATACTTCTTTGGACTCAGTGATTTAACTGGGCTGGCAAAAGCACGGTACCTGCATCTAAATTTAGCTACCTAAATGATTGGTTTGATTTTCAGAGGTGATGAATGACTGCAGCTCCTGTCAACTTCAAGTGCCCACATTTGAAATGTTTGGCCTTTAGTCTTCAACTCAAACTAATTGAAGGATTTAACATTTCAAAGCTAAGGGGGTTTATCCAATCCAAAGTGCCATGAAGCTGCAGTTCCTAGGGATGAGAGATATGACACGAGAGCAACTCAAAGGCAAAAGCTGGAGAAGAAAGATGATTATTCCCCAAAGTGCATACACTTGAAAGACAGGCTAATGAGCTCATAAATGACATAATTTAATCCCAAGGCTTCTCAGATACAATGCTGGAGTCCATCATTACAGAGAGCATAAGGAAATTTTAACTGTACTCCTCCTGCCCTTTGAAATACAGAAAAAATGTGCCCCTTAGTTTAGTTCCCCCTGAGCTGCATAATAGGTCAAATTAGCCAACAACAGCCCTGCATCACAGCTAGGCAGAAAAGCAAGTGTTCCTGCCCTCCCAAAGAGCACCAGACAAGATTTTCACAGAGATCCAGAGCCCATCAACCCTGGAAAGCAGCCTGCAAAAGAGCACTGTCAGAGGCAACAACAGGCTTAGAGATACCTTGCAGAGAAGGGGACACCATACTGGTGCAGACAGTCCTGCAGGGTATTAGGTCCTCAAGGTGCCACACGCAGGACGAGCAAGTTTTCAAGAAAGCCTTGTAGGCCATGAAGCATCCAGTTCAACAGCTGTAGTGCAAACTGTGAGGGGTTTACAACATGGCTATTCCAAGGAATCTCAGCCTACCAGGATACTCTCTGGCTTTTGCACAAGCTTTGCCTTGGAAAATTAAACTTACATCAGTCTATATGATGGTAAGCAATACAGTATGTATGCTTAATTGTTGCTTAAACATTTAGTCAAAAGCAAGGACAGTGAAAATACCATTTTAAGAAACAGGTGATAACTTGCAAAGCTCAAGAGAGTTCCAGCAGCAGACCAAGGTTAAGTGAGGCTTTCTGTGACATGGTCCTTGCTCCATCTGGTAGAGAGATTTGAGAAAGCACAGTAAATTATGCATAAGACTGTTACAAGAAAAAGGTTTAGCATAAAGCCATGGATAAGGTAATCAAACACCACTTTACATAACTAAGCCTATCCTTTTCTCTGCCACATTTCTGTACTGCTAGGGAAGTCACCTCAGCCAGAACATCTCAGAGTTGGTCACCTTCTGGGCACCCACATGAAATGTGCTGGCCTGATCTGCAGAAATCCTGAGCAATGACAAGTGTAGCTGTAGTCTCTAACAACCATGAGCTGAATCTGTCATTTAAGTTGCTAAGTACGCAAAAGAAATCAAGCTCTAAACCTAAGTTGTCACCCAAAGAGAATGAGCATTACTTAAAATATAAAATACATGTATTAATGCTTCAGAGCCTTTTAGATACTCTGCTGAGAGGCTCTGTATGAAAGCTCAGAGGACATTAATAATCCTGTATTCAGTGCAGAGTTTGGATGGCATCGAAGCACTGGAACTGCACGCTGAACGATGCAGATAAAAATAAACACTTGATCTCGTCCACCCGTGCACAGAATAAAGTACCAGCTTGGGATCGAGTCTTTAAGACAGCATCACATTCATGTTCCAAATTAAAGCTATACAGGCAGTCTTAATTCTGCCTTTTCCTAATCCTTTAGAGTTTAATTTTACAGATCTAACTGTCTGTAAACATAGAACTTTCTGCAGTTCTGTAATAGTTTATCTATCTCTGGTAAGAATGATTTACATCCAGTGTCCTAGCACAGTAAATTCTAATGAAATGATCCCATGAATCATAACATAGCATTACATTTAATTGCTATATTCATTAAAGAAGAACACTGGATTATTTTTTCTTAAACTAGAAATTTTGAGGTGCTATCAAGTAAGATTAAACTAATGAGAAAAGATTTAACTGAATATGTAACTTGTATAAATAAGATTTTATGCTGTGCTCCATTCTAGCTCAATTTTAATTTGATTCAGGACACCAACATCAAACTCTCAGCTTTCAGATTTGTTTCAGTTAATTTAATGCTAGCTTTAAGAAGCTGAGTCTAATAATTATTTCATTGACAGCAGTGATTTCTTTTCCTGTTACAGGTGTTGTTTTCTGAGCAACATCACTACCACTTCACAGAAAACACAAGAGGTGGGCAGGATTTGGTTGGGTGCAAAGGGAGTCTGCTTATACAATGGAGAGGTTACATGTAGAGATTAACTTTGTGGAGAAGTCTGAGGCATATCATGGCAATTCTCACCTATGTGCAAAGCTGCTATAGGATGGAGAATCCTATGAGGATAGTGACAGTAGATACAAGGTCGCTGCTGTTACACATTTGTACAAAACAATCTCTATATTTCTTATCTCTGTTAAATAGTGTTAATAGAGATGCAGTAAGTTGGTGAGGGGGACTCCTTTAGCAAGCACTGGAGACTATCACAGGATACAAACAGCTGAAAAGAGAACTGCATTCATATTCTTAAGCTCAGAGACAGGACTAAAAGTTACCGCTGAGCTATCCCCGGAGTCCTACCAGGCAGGGTGCAGAATTAAGTATCTTAGAAACATTCACAGAGGCATTGGAAGATAGAAAGGTTTTTCCCTGGAGGTAGTCTTTCTTTTGGTGACTGGCTTGCAAAATGATAGAGCAGGGTATTTGATGAAGAGAAACAGCTCTCCTTTGCACCAGGGTCCTGCATTCCACATGTATAAAAACAACCTAGAAGCCTAATATTAGTGACATCTATGAAGATGTCATATGCTTCTCTGTGAGAAATGCTGTTGTACCTTTGAGCACCATCTACTTAACAATTACCATAACTTATTAATGTATATAGTAACTCTTACAAGCACCACAGCTTCCACCCACAGCAAACAGTTGCAAGCATCTATTTCAATGACTGACATGCTCTTGCTTCTGTTTTCTGAGAGAAGGTTCCACAGATTTCCAACTGAAAAAAAAAAAGGATGCAGAGACCGGCACCAAACTGTCACACAAATAGAACAAACACCTGGAATGCCCAGAAATGAGAACACAGAAGTAGGATGCTTCTATTATTTGGTGGCTATTCAAGGCCAGATGCAGAGTGTTGAAATTAGACTTGAGTTAAATGGACAAACAGTGTAAGTGAATAACATCGGACCATTTGAGCAGCACGAAAATCAGCAGTGTATGTTGAGCAGCCCATTTGGGCAATATATAGAAAAACAGGGGGTCTTTTGAAGAGGGAACTGTAACAAGCCAAGTGTGAAACAATCTTTGACTCAACCACTTTTGTAGTTGCAGGCAGAGACACTTGACAAAGGACTTGAGAAGCATTAAGCAAATGTTATCTCTGAATCTGAAGAACCAAGAAAGCATCAAACTGCAGCAAAAAAGTCACAACTGAAAATGCTCTCAAGATCATCACCAGCACAATGGGGGCAAAACAACCTCCATCCTCCTAAAAGAGAGAAAAATAGGCAGTTTGGTAACTGAAATAAAAGCTGTAAAGTTTGTTTTTTGCCACCTCAGATTTTATAATTCATGTCAGAAAAAGGATGTGGCTTTAAGTAATGCTGAGCACTCTGAAACAAGCCCACAGACACGTTCCTATTAAACCTCCCTTGTTTACACACTCCTTGCAGGCAAAGGCTGAACAACAGCATACACTGTTGGGCCTACTACCTTTATAATTCACTGAATTTTCAAAAAGGTACATGTCTTCATTTCAGCACTTCCTGGGTTTTTTCCATAGCGTTTGAATTGCATACTCAGACACAGACTTTCCTAAATTCAGTCGATTCATCTGCACTTCTTGAGGACCATTACCCTGCTCTCCACTTTTGATCCAACTATGCCATTATTATAGAGAAAGAAATGCTCCCGGTTCAAAAGGAGGAACATAACTCCCACCAACCATAAAAGTGACAAATCAGAGCCTGTCTCCCTGGAAGACTTCTCACCCCCCAGCTATTGTTCTGTCTACAGCCTTTTGAAGACAGACAGGAACTTACTGTTTACCTGCCCAGAAGGTGAGATGCAGGTCAGCACAGATTCAAGCATCATGACCACATTTACAAGGTTACAAGGTACACATCCCAGCTTGCTGGGTTTATTAGATTGTGTTCACCATGGTGCTAGCACAGTCTCAGGGCTTTTGGACCAGTGCTGCCTTGCAGCCCCCCAACCTGCAACTCAGGCAGAGCTCACTTGCAGCTACCTTAAAGAATAGACAGACAAAGGCCTCACATTATTTTCTGTTATGCTGACTTACAGCTGTTTAGTAGTCAGAATACCTTTTGCAAATGGCCAAGGAAAAATTAGGCAAATCATTACATACCCTTACTGTGCCTTCCTGCTTTAGAAGCATTAAACAGGTCGTTTTTGCACTTAGCAAAGTTTTATATCAGCTGTGCTTTGGTACACCAACATTATTCAAGTGTGGATCTGTTACAGAAGATCATTGGATATCCTAGCAGAGCTTCGGATCAGACACCATAACACTGATGTCTTTTATTTTAGCAAGAAAAAGTGTATTCTGAAAAGCATGAATACAAGGGGCCTGCAAAACCATGATCCATCTGAAATCTAACGAGATAAACTGCTTGGGAACAAGTTGCCCCAAGCATTTATTTGTGGTTTTTTTAACCCTTCATATTTTGTTGGAAGAAATAATTCCTAATAAAGTGAAAACTCTTTATGCATTTATGCATAACTGATCTACTGTATGAAGCTCCTCTAGAGAATAGCATGTGGAGAAGACAACAAAATTATTTAGCAGTCTCTCTGACATACAGGGATATCTTGCCATAGAAAAGGTGCATGTGCTTCTGATAAGAGTATACAGCAGGTCATATTGATATTGAAGGTTTGGTAACTCCCACAGTACTGAGCTGTGACTTAGGCCCTCCATACAATGGTGACTTGTTTATGTCTGATACAGAGTAATTTACTTCTGCAAGACAATTCAATAGAGCTAATGGCCAGAGGATTCTCTTACCACCCTGATTTTACTGCTTCAGAAGAGGCTACTAGCTAATGACAAGAATTTCCTTTGTAATCATCCCTTCATCTTTGGGGGAAAAAAAAAAAAAGTCATGTTTTAAGTACTTCAGCATTGCTCCGTTCTTTAGTTCTGGTTGCAATTATTCTGTGTTTTGCTTAGGTTTCTAAAAAAAGCCCAATATACATGCTTTCTTTAGTTGGTATGAGAAATAAATCATTAAACAACAACAACAAATATTGTATCTTAACTCTTGTGTGGAACTAACATTTATCCCTCTTGTCTGAATTCTGGATAGGAATGTCATCTTGTTTGCTCTCCGTTGCCATGGTCATGCCTGTGCAGGTCATGAAGGGCTGTACTTGCATAATCTACATGGAAGTAGCAGGAATAGTTAATTTGTTTTGTGTAATATGAAAACACCACCAACGCTCACAGCACTTCTGTGCATTTTTTGTACTAGTGATTTTACTGGGGGCATTTCACATTCTTTCACACTTATCTTCATGGTGGTGGAGTTCTGTCTCACTGATATTTGGTTTAGTCTATTCTTTCAGTTTATGCATAGGATTAAATTGAACAGAATTGTTTATTTAAAGGAGATCAATCCAGGCCAGGTTTTAAAACTGAATAGTACCTAACTCTACAATAGGACAATTTGTAGAAAAAAGCAGCACTCAGAATTACTGTGGTAGGGTGGAATGCAGACCTTTACACTGCAGGTTTCTAATGTGACTATTTATGATCAATCCAAGCAAAATGAAAATGTAAGTGCTTCATTTTCTACATAGTAAAAACAGCTTCACCACAATCACTGCTCAAGTAATTTGCCACTTGGTACATTCCATTCAGGTGTAGGTAGAAAGAACAAAATTACTCAGTCAAAGGTAGCAGAATTCAGTGCAGATAAAAAATGCTGTAAAAGTAAAGGATGAAGATAATTACAATCTTTCCAGCACAGAACCATTCTAATGTGTACAGAACAGCTTTACCTAGTCTCAATCCACATATATTTTCATTTAAATACAGTCCTTTGTTAATTCTACCACTCTCTAAAGTTTACTGCAGGGAACACGAAAAAGATGGTCTTTATGAACAGATGGTCTTTTCAAGGAAATGTAGTTACACTTAAATGCAGACAAATGTACTGCAGACTAATGGTCCTGTCAGAATACAAGTTCAGAAAAGGGAAAATAGAGGACCACATAATCCACTGGCCCTTAATTATGGAGGCTTTTTTCCCTCTTCTGAAGACAAACTAATCACTAATGAAGCTTAATTAGCAGTAAACAGGTACCAGTGTACAGTCATTCATGTACAAACAGATGTCTATTGATTGCATTTGACTGAATACAAATGTGAGTAACTGTGGTTTAGGTATTATTAGTTTAGAATCAGAAATTGCAACACAACTGCTACCTCCTCTATGACAAGTGAACAAACTCAGCCTGTTATGTACAGCTGTTTCCTTACTTGCAAGGATCAGCTTCCATCAGAACACTTGGTAGCAACCTCTTCGTGCCCAGCATGCTATCCAACGAGCCTAGTTATACTTGAGAGCAAAGGTGGAGAGATTTTACCAAACCACAGTCCAAACGAGCCATATGCTTTCCTTTTTACCTTCTGAGGCACCTCCTGATATTTGCTATTTTCCACATTGTTTTGCAGAATTCCTGCAATTTTGTGCACACTGCCTGGGCCAGCTCTAATGCTGAGTGCAACAAAGAACCCACTGGGACTTAAAAGTCTGTTTTGGCCTTTTTTTTAAGGAGCCTCTCTTTCTTTCTGATTCAACAGGGTTCATTTATCAGGTCCATCAGACCTAAACCTGTGAAAGACCAGATGACTTTCACAGGAGGAGGATATTTGGGGAGTAAACACTGTCATCTGGGGAATACAATCATGCTAGGGCAAAGATACAAAGAAACCTCGAAATTGAGAAGAAATCCTAACCTTTAAACTATATTGCTTTTTGTGTGCATGTGTGTTTGTTTTCTTTGAAAGGCTCCTTGGGCTCACTATCTGAAGTTTTGGGCAATACCTTTCAATCCTCAACAGCCAGGATCCACTTTCGAGTCTACAAATACAATAAAATTAAATTATGGAAGATAAGGGCCCTTGGAAATCTTATTTCTACTGACAGTTTCCTGGTAGGTATAATGTTTTTTTTAAAAACCATTTGAACCAAAGTAGCCAAAGTTGTACTCTTTTTCTTTTTTACTTTCTAATGGGAATGGTGAACCTTTCACCTTCCAGAGATAAGCCCTTCAGTCTTCCCTATGGGTCTGTGGAAAAGAGCAAAATTATGTGAGTAGTAACAACAGCCAAGATCATTCCCCTGCTGTATTTCCAGTAGGAGCAACGGCACAAATGAAATTCTGCACTTGGTGGTGCTGCCTGCTGCAGGACTCCAATTTATAGAGATAAAAAGTGAGCACACGTTGGAGCTGCACCACCTCCCCAGGAAACCCAGCTGTCTGGCTGCAATGGCACAGATGCACCAGGGTCTGAGTGCAACAAGAGTCTTTCTGATGTGGCTGGGGACAGGCATCAAGAGCTGTTCTCACTCCTATGGTTATGCAGTGTCCTCAGTTAGGAGGTTCTCACAGTCACCAGAAGACACTTGAAGAGGAGTCAATACTGCAGAAGTGCATGTGACAGATCTTATTTTTATTTTCTCTAATTGTTTTTTCAGAGTGAAAGAGGCATTGAATCTGCAAAGGCTGACAAGATGTGCAGTGTACAGCACTGGACCAGAACTTTGGGGTATCAATTCATTTCAAGTTCTGCCTCAGGCTCCATCTTTAAACTTCAGTATGTCACTTCTCTCCCAGTGTGCCTCCATTGAGCTAGATAACAGTGCCTCCTTTGTCTGTTTAAGCTTAATTCTAACACTAAATATAGTTATGTATTTTATGAAAGTACCCCCCGATACAGGAGTGTAGCATTCACAATAATTGAAGCTGTGTCTGTACAGCACATACAGTGATTTCAAATGCTGCTGCAATGTTAACATAATAATAATTTATTTATTCATAAAGCAAGTTGTATTTGAAGATGCTAACAGAAATGTTAATAATTATCAGGTTTCCATTTACTAGTATTTCTAGTATTATAAGAGTGAAACATTGAAGTCACTTAGTGATGAAGATAAAACAAATCAGTGATTAATATATTGAGTAAAGAAATGAAGACTACAAGGCATATAGTGACAGATAATGTCACAGCTGAGAGGAAGCATATCCCAAAGTTAAAGATTCTGTCATATCATTATATCTTACTTCTGTTTCTCCCCTTTTTTTGGATTGAAGAAACTCAGCTAAAGAACAGCAATGCTACATTCTCTTAAAAAACAGACAAGTGAATAAACTCGAAATTGTCTTCTCTCTTCATGGACAACAAGAATGATATGACTAACCTTACATGGGATTTGGCAAAACAAAACATGAAAAGTGTAACTAAAGGAATGCCAAATCTACTAAGATTAAGACAAAAGAACCATAATACTTATTTTAAAACAGTGAGGCTTATTTGATGCCAGTTGAAATAATCATTCTATTCTTTTTGCTGTAGCCAGTATTTCAACTGAAGTCCTAAGTGGCTGGCCCACCATGTGGTCTTGCCTCTTGGGTACAGCAGCAAAAACTCAGAATAAACCCACTAAAGCAACAGAATTAGTCAGGATTTCCTCTGATATTCCTCAGTGTGCGCTCAGGCCAGTTGTTTCTCTCTCTTTTAACTTCAGGATTTAGTATTAAACTAGACAGAAAGGACTTCTCCTCACAGTAGAGGTCTATGCTCACACCATGGATGGTCTGACTACTCAACAATCTTATTTCTCTCCCTCAAAAACCAACTTCATTCAGACAAATTGGCACAAGAACCTGCAGACACCACATCAGAGTTCCTATTTTGAAAAGAAGCACTGGACCAGTATCTGATTTACAGCCATCTGGGACTCTGCTACTGATTTCACAGAACAGTCAGCTTCTCCAAAGTATGAGTCAGGTGTGTTAGGCAGACACAAATGTACCCAGTCCTCTAATTCTCTTCTCTTCCCTGGTCTATTTTTTTCACTCCACTGATGCATCAAAATGTTTACAGAAGAGTTAAATGTTAACATCTTTATCCATTTGATGGCTTTTCATTACAAACTTTGGGAAGGAAGAAACAAAACTTTTTAAAATTATAAACTGCATGTTGTCTACCATCCAGAATGGTTTCTGGTCTATGGCTCAAGGAACCTCCAAAACATAAATAACATTACCACATTGCTGAGCATGTCCATAAAGTCTTTCCACCTCATTTCAACATTAGACATGAAAGGTCCTTCATGCAACAATGACTTTTTTGTTTGCAACAGAAATATGCTCAGTAACAACAAATAATTAAATTTTCCAAGGAAATAATTAATTTGAGAAGTCTGTTTTAAATATTTCTTCCTGAGGTAGTTCTAACTCACCCTCATGCTTACTCTTAAATAAGAAAAGTTTTGTGAAAATAGATCTTTGTCCTGCCTTTATTTGTGCAGATAGCAATACCCTGAGCACATAATCCTTCTCTTGTTACTTCTGTGGTTAATCAGCCATAGTGGAGAAGGAAAATAGTAAAATCCTAACTTCCTTGAAGTCATCAGGTGAGTCTTTGGCATTTATTTCTGTGGAGACAAGAATGAACTCCATGGCAGCTTTTAAGGAAATACTCAGTACTGAACTAATTCTGTTTGTGCAGTTACTGCTGGAAGTTTGATTGCAGAAGTCAGCCAAGAGACTGACACGTGCTGATGAGAAACACTTGAAAAAAATTCCTTATTTTCTAAAAAAACCCATATATGCAACAATATCAATGTGTTGGCAGCTGTCCTATGGGGAAATTATTTTTTCTCTCTTAATTTCAAATTAAACCTATAGGAAGTTGTCAATATCTTTATGGTTTTCTTATTTCTGACTAAGAACAGTACAGAACAAATAACTTGGAGAATACTTAAGAGTCTCTAGTACCTTTCCATATGTTTCCCCTCGGATTTGACTTTGATTCACTCATACCATCATTTGCACTGTTTCTGAAATAGGTGACACACAGTCCTCCACAATTTTAGGTTTACAAATTCAAGACACATTTGTAACTGATTCTGTAGCACAGCCACAGATCAAAGTGATGATTAAAATCTAAGTTCTGGTAGGAGTTCAATCACTTCAAAGCCTATACATAGCAACATTAACATCCAGCCATGCATAGTTTTAAAGAATGTGTGACTGGGATCAGAAGTCCCAGAAGGAAACGAGGGAGTCTTTCTGTGGAAGCAGATAGCACTCCAAATGCTCAAAGGTTTAAATCTCAACTACTGTCAGACCTTCCTGGATTGTGAGGAGTCCTTTTATGTTTATCTTAAGAGGAGTAGCATACTTTTTTTTTTTTTTACTCTTGCTAAAATAGCAACAACAGAACTTCCATGTATGAGATTAAATGCACTGTTGTTACCACACAAATGCAGTGCAAAAAACAGTCTTTGCATCAATTACACACAAACGTCTGCTCCATAAATCCAAACAAGTTATTCTGAAATAATAATTTTCCATTGCAATGCTCAGGAACTTTCCCATTGTATACCTTTGTTGTCTCATTCAATAATATCTCTGCACATAAATGGTACTAACACAATCAGTTTACCTCTACTATTATTTATTATTCATGTTGTGGGAGCACATAGAAACCCCTGCCATGGGGCCTTGATCTTATTTGTACTTGCTGAACAAATACATCCTAAGAGGCAAGTCGCTGTCCTGAAGAAACATTTTATTTACAGCCTAAACAGACAAGACAAAAGGTGGGAGAGGAAATAAGGTGAAATGGCTTGCCCACAATCACACTGCTAACCACTGACTTATTGAGGACAACCAGGAAGCCACTGTCAAGTCCAGGAATAGAAAACTAGGATTGCTGCAAACAGGCAAACTCCCTAGCCTGGCTCCTGGAGTACACAGTGCTGTTGACTACAGTCACCCTTTCAGAGACACTGCCCTGAGTGATCTTATATGGCAGTTGTACAATCCATCACATCTCAAATGCTTTTGCACTGAAACTACCAGGAGAAGGTACTAGGTTTTAGGGGCTGCATGGAGTAGATGCTGTGATAGTTGAGGACCAGCAGCACAGGTTTGCCCTGTGGGATGCCCAGTTCCTCCAGTTTTTTGCATACATGTCACATGATTCACACCAAATCTCTTGGGATCTCTCACAGAGTTATTACACTGTAAGTTTGCCTGGGCAGAGCCAAAAATACATTTATTTATTCATGCTTCTCTCAGTGGCATAAGGAGCAATTACTGCCTATGGGGATTGAGTGTGGAAGTCTGCAGTGATTAAAGAACATAGCATGGAGAACAGCTCGATCACCTTCACCGCTCCTGAAAGACTCAAGCTCATTAAGGCTCATCTGTTAATGCAGAACAGTGTTAATTCACCCTAAAAAGGATGGCAGGAGAGGTGAAAGGTGGCTACATGTCCCCACAGCTTACATATGGCACCGATACAAGCTACAGGAGATAAAAAAACAGCTGGAAATGTGTGAGAGAGGCCCTTGGATCACAACGTGCTGGAGGTGAAACATATGTCACATCCAGTATTTTACAGAACCAGAAAGATTCATTTATTACCCAATTCTCCACTTATATGCACAGTAACATCTAATAGGTGAATGATGTAAAACTTAATAGTTACAGTTAAATAGGCAGAGAGACTTAGGAAACCAACACCAAAGCTGTAAGACTGAAGTGCTGGCTTCTGGTCATCCCAGGTTAGATCCCAGGCCTACTGTTTTGTATAACAACAAATGTCTGGGACAAACGGCAACTGAAGTAACAATATCTCACCTAATTTATAGCTCATTCCCCTGCCTTTAAACTCGCCATTAGATTTTTCTTAGCCCATTTTCACATGCTTCTTTTACATGATAGCACTATATTTTTCCAAAGCTGTGGCTCTGTTCCTGACAGATGAAATCGTTTTAATATATTGCTTTACCTGCCTCACTGGGGAGCTCTGCAGCATAATCAAAAGACAGGACAGATGAAGGGGTTTATAGCACAACTACATCACTGCAACATAATGTTCACTTGAGCATCACTTATTTCTTCCTGTTTCCCAAGGATGCAGCAGACAGCGCAAACCTTGCCAGGTGCCAGGCTGTTTGACTCCTCCTGGTAAGTGACTGGAGGGCAAAACAAAGGCAGTAATTCTGCCCCATAGTTGCTTGGCACCAGCTCAACATCTAGAACTTGGTTGGCCATTCCTAATTTAAAATACTACCTACGTCAGAAAAACGTGTTCTATGAGAAAGCAGCTGAATCAGGCAATGGGACCTCCCAATGTAAGGCATGGGATGGAGAAGAAACAAATTCCAACGTGCCCCTAGCAGTGCATTATTGACATGTGCTACACTGGCTGATCACACCCTGTCCACAGTGCAAGCAGGGGGGGTAAATTCAGAAGTTAAACAGAAATTTAAAACAACCCCCAACAAACAAAATAACCCATACAAAGCTTTGTGGCTGTCCTGGTGCAATTCTAACTCTACTATTGCTTATTTATTACTGCTGGGATTTTCAGTGATACCTCCCAAAGAGATTTGTGCATCTAAATCTCTCAATCTTCTTCAAAGTCCCAACCTGAAGGTTGTCTATAACCTTAGCATTAAGAGCTGTAACAATAAATATAAAAAAAACCCCCACAACCAAACCAAAAGAACAAATAACAAACAAAAACCCCCAAACCTCACAACTCCAAACCAAAAAGTGCTTGGAAAGAGCTACAGTGATAACTTTTTCACTCTTCAGAGATTAAACCAATATCAAAGAGCAGAAAGGAATGTATCCAGAGGGCTGGTTACTGTATTATTAACTACAATGGGGCTTCATCCTGACACACATGAGATTAGCCATTATTGGTGAGAAATTGCTAGGCTGAAAAAAAAAATAAAAATCACTGGTGTGAGCCAACCTGGCTGTACATATTACCACGCTGCTCCTAGGTTATTTCTTAGTGATCTTTTCTCAGATTCTGTCTTTTGTCACTTGTCGGGCATGTTGTGCATGGGATGAAGAAGCAGCAAGAAATGCCAGCAAACTTCTGGATCAAGAGTGACCTTCTGAAGCTACTGTGATAAATTCAGCCTTGCTACTGCTAACAATGTAAATTCCAAAGGGTATCACCAGCTGTAAGTGGCAGAGAAAGATGACTCTACCCCAGGATCTTAGGGTACAGTTCATAAACATGACAGAACTACCTTTCTCTGGTAGTCTTTAAACATATAGAATAATGCCCAACATTTTCATGTGGGCTTCAGTTTTCTGATACTATTTAATTCTCCACTCTCACACAAAGACAGACGACAAAACATACACAATATATGAATCTATGGACAAGTGTCCTGTGAATTTTGGAGTGAAGACTTCACTTCATATCCCCAGCACTGACAAAGAAGCTTCACGTTACAGGAAACATAGACACAAGTCTGGAACTTCTTGCTGAACAAAGGACACAACAGAAAATTTTCAGCATTGTAGTTTTTTAAACTACCTTAAAATGCAAATTAAGTCTTCAATGAAGTCAGCAAATCACCAGAAAACAGACACTTGGCTAAAGCACGTGTGAAATGAGTGGCTCAAACGGAAGCAAGTAGATGACATTAACTTAAAAATCCATAAAGTAAAAAAACACAGTAGAACATGGATGAGCCAGGAAGGTCTTGCAGACAGATGCTGTTATTGAGGTCAAAAAACACTTTATCTTGGCATGCATTAATAACCCATAGGGATTGCAGGTGTCTCTTCAGTAGTATGAACTATCTGCAAGATCAGCAAACCCAGAAGTTATTGATTACTCTATCATTAAAAATCATTTGATGTGAAGTCCTCTGTGAACAGGCAGCACTTAGGACCAAAGATAGACTCATTGCTGATCTTTTCAGTGACAACATGAAACGGTAAGTTAACTATTCAGACAAATCTCTCTTCTCACATTTGCCTTGGAAATATCAGTGTTCTGGAAAACATATCAAGGAATACTCTTTGTTAGACAACCTACAGCATATAATGAATTTTACTGGAATTTTAAATTTTAGTATTGGCAATCTGAAAAAAAAAAACCCACAACAAACCAAACCTGTAAAGACAAGTTCTGACATATTATTAGAACAATGGTACAATATTAAAATAAATAAATAAAAGATATTGGCAAGGCAAAATCCAGAGGAAAGAGAATGAAAGACTGGATTTTTTTCTGTGTGTTAACAAATAAAGTTAGCTCTGTTGTCAAGTAAGTTTTTTGCTACGATTTTATTTTTAAATAATTCATGCTCTTTTTTTTGCTCTTTCTTTTACTAACAGGCTTATGTTTCCTGTTTTTATGTTTAGCAAAAGCAAAAAGTGTATTTTCTTATGTAAAGCTAAAAACATTTTGGTGTGGTTGGTTTTCTGACATGCATTGTGACAGTTTCTCTACAAAAAGCCTTGAAGACATTATGGGAGAAACGCAACGTTCAGGGACACATTCCTGTTAAGCTCCCTGAAAAAAATCAGGTCTCAGCAAACCTACAGAGCAACAGGATATCTAACAAGCCCTTCTGGCCATAAACACGGTTTATGGTTACATAAATATCATAACGTGAAGAGTTCTTGGATGAGGAAGCATGACCCTAGTATTTCTAGCCATCTTTTCCTAATAAAATAATCTTTCCAGTCTATTTGGCTCTCCTGGAAATCTTGCCTTTCTTTTGCTAGTGTAAGTCAGCATTCTCTTGGGTCACTTTCTACTTTTTGATCTTTCTCTTAGTACATCTTTAGGAAAACCGTGATTTTTCCTGTCATTTCTTCTTTATGGCTGTGTTGTAACCATGGCTGCTTCCTTTCCCTGGGAATCCTACACACACACCCACCCCAGCTGCTAGCTGTTCTCACAGGGGACAAGCAGGTTTGTAAGTTTCTACACCAACCCTGACCACTGCCTGTCTTGTGGGGTTGGGGCATTGTCCGAGACCATCACAAATGTAAAGCCCTCCATGTACCCCAAAACCCAAAGCCCCGTAAAGATCTTCCCTTAGCCTGATATTGTGGCCATCCCACCTCTCTCTCTGCATCCCTGCTTTATCTCACTGTCTCTTCTCGATTTCACCAAACATAACATTTTTCATTTCAAGAGAGAGATCTACCTCCACCCCCAACTGCACTTCCCTATTGCATTCTCTTTTGCTGTCAAATACTTCATTTTAAGAGAACAGGACATTTCTTTAATTGCAAGCATGATTATAAGACTAGTCTACAACAGAGGCAATGCCTGGGAATAATTTTGCTTCTTAAGTAAAGCAAATGGTTTAATTTCTGCTTTTTAATAAAAATATTAATTCCTGCCAACATTTTTAAACAGGCAAAATTACATGATCTAGGCATATGGAAATCTCTCATATGCACAAGATGAAATACTGTCTACCTTCATCCACTGAATTTGTATCACGAAATAGGTTTATTCTGTGCATAGAGGATAATGCTGCATTACTTCTTTTTACATATGACAGATGTTCATTCCTCATACTTGTTATACATTTTAACTTACTGGAAAATACCATGCATTTCCTCTAACAGCAGAATTTGACCCTAGATTGTGCCCTCTCAAACTACAGTGTGGCTTTTATCCTCATTTATTCTAAAAATACAGTAATCCACTGCTCTCTACCAGTTAAGGAACGTGGTAACAGCCAATCTGTTGCAGTTAGTTCTCTATTGCACTTGCTGGGTGGTAACAGAGCCATCACCTGGGAGCAGCCACAACATAAAGCAAGCCCACTCATCTCTTTCCACTCTGCTCTTGTGCAGAAGAAAAAATAAAAAAGAAAAAAAAAAAGAAAAGGTAGTACTGAACTGGTACTGCCTGATGCCATACTTATCTGATAACATTTTAACATTTGTCACTAAATTTGGTGGCATAAGGCCTGATTCTCTATCAACCAAGCTCTCTCACTACTACGTGGTGCAGGAGACTGCACAGCAGCCACATCTCAGCAGATGAAAGTGCACATAGTTGCATGGAAAAAAACTGAATCCTTTAAATGAAAAACCATTCCATGATTTTCAAGAGATAAAAGACAAACAGAACAAGAGAGAGATCGTGCTAAGAATTCCCCTTTTGATCAAATAGCTTCCCTTTTTTTTTTTTTTTTTTTTCCTGAGATATAGCTCAGACTTCTATCACCTTGAACACTTTTGGGCCTACAGGAGAAAGATGAGGAGCATCAGTTCAGCCCACACCATGCCTCATGGAAGTCATTTTTACAGAGATAAGCTCATGCAAATCCAACAGAGATTTTGCCTTGCAGTACATGATGAGCTGTGGACTGTAGTCAGCAGCCTAATTGCATGTTGCTGAGAGGCTGGGCAAGCACTTTCAGCCTACCTCTTGCTCAGGGTGCTAAGCTTAAGCATCATTAAATTGACATAAATGCAATAGACTACAAATTGCACGCTCAAGCATTAGACCTAAAAATTCTTAGACCATCTTGTCTGGACTCCTAACCATCCAGGACTGACACATGCTGTGTGCTGAAGTGCTTTTACATACTCCCATTGTACCTTTTTTTACTCTATATAACATCAGTGATCACCACCTTGTTAACATTCAAACAAAACAATATCCAAGGCCAATATTTAGTACATTAGCAGCACCCTGTCCCAAGACACAAACGTGTTTGGAGACATTTGTAAACCTAAGCCTTGATCTTCAGTTTTTAATTAACAAAGAAAGCTTAATATGCAATTTTTTTTCATCCATCTGGCACTAAAATTGCTGAGTTGCTTCTGTTGCATTTTCAGGAAGAGTTTGGGGCTATTAGAAGAAAATTACAGTATATTTCTCTTTCTACGGTCCACTTACCTATTTCAAAGGCAAAGGGTGTTTGGAATTGACAAAAAAAGTCTTAGAGAAGATATTAACTAAATTTATATTTTTTGCATTCTTTCTACTGGCAGTTGAAAGGCCTTTTACTTGCCTTTTCATATGTTTCCACTGTTCCATATTAGGTCTCTGCATTTTCCCCCATGAAATCTTAACACACAAAGCAAAGAAAAAACACAAAACAACAAAAAACCCTGTAATTAATGGATTGTCCATAGTCTGAAAAAGGCCCAACTTAAAACCCCCGCTGTGGTGAGATGACTTAAAAGTGGAACATTTTTATATTGCAATCTAGCACTTGTTCTCCACAGTGTTTTTTTATCCTCTTGGGGCTATCTTCAGGGACTGTATATTGAGTTTTTAAATGAAATTTTGAGTCTTTTCCTTGTGATACTTCCTAACTTTTTGCTGAAGGAAATGTTTGTGAGCTCTGCAGTACTTCTCTATCCATATGCCACCTTGCCTGAGACAACTTTACCAAGTACCAGGTTACAAAGAAATTCAAAGAAACTAGAAAAAAAACTTTGTTTCTAACTAAAAAACAGAGAGGGAAGAACATATAAGGAGCATATTAGGAACTGCTCTTTTTCTGACTTGGTTTCATTAGATATCCCAGTGGAAATATAACACGGAACATATGTTCATAAATAAAGTGAACATCTGATTAATTCTGTTTCTGTGTTTTTAATTGATCCTTTTCTCAATACATGATGCACAAATTACCGTATCTAGGTTGCACTGGAAAGCTCACGTGAAACCCTGGAAGATGTAGTGGAAGAGGCTTTGGGGAATTCTCAGCACAAGGTAAGCTTTAACTAAGCTCATTTCCCCCCTCTCCCCTTTCTGAAATGCATCCAACACATCCCATATTAACAACAGCTCCCTGAAAGGCTTCACCCTGTGGCACCCTCTGTACCACCAGGCACCCAAGCTGGCCAAGTAATCCATCAGGGCCAGTGTCTTGCTGTGGGACTGGCAATTGCCAGATGCCACAGCAGAAGCTCTCTCTTAGCAGTACATCTAATTATCTATATTATCCAGGGGAGGAAAGGAGATTTCTTTATATCTCCACATGGCAATCGATAGGCACAGAACTTGGAGATATAATCTTTGACTTAACTACATTTTGTAACTTGTCTAGTGCCACGGAAGATGTGATTCTTCAGACAGGAGCTACCAAAGCTTCTGAGAGCTTCACTCCTGAACACCCTGACAATAACATCAGTGTTTCCCTTCCTTGGGAACAAAGGGTGTGTCTATACAGCTACCATTGTAGTATACCAAACACTTGAGGATTTATTGTCTTCCCTCCACAGCCACTTCCTGCAGGATCAAATCGCTTCTTCTATAAGAGGAACCAGAGAAAATAGAGTTCCAGCTCCAGGAGGTCTTTTTTTTTTTTCTAGATATGTTTTCTTTCATTAAAATTCCTGTGCAAAGGAACAAACCTGAAAAGCTATGGACTCCAAGGATGTCAAGAAAACTCTACCATTTCTAGGATGCACTTCAGTATCAGAGAAATTTCCACAAAGATCAGTTTCTCTAATGAGAACTTGCTCACCTGTGTTCATCCTCACTGTGGTTATTTCTATAACCCAGGATTAATTCTTTCATTCATTTATGAACCAAATCAGTAAGTTTACAAAGGATGTGAAAGCAAGAATCTTTGTCTTTTTGCCTAAAAGGCAAAAGGCTCCATATCTGGGCCTACTCTAGAGTTTGCTGTAACCATTATGAGAAAAGGACACAAACTTATGCAGCTTATTCCCCTGGAAATAAGAATTTTAATTTACATTCATTTAATCTAAACACATCAAAAGGAACATCTTAAAGCAGAATTATGTTCCACAGTTCATATGGCAATTACAGCAGGGTCATGTTGCCCATTACTGTGGCTCTTCTACTGCACTGTATGTTTTCATTGCTTACTAATTACAGGAATGCAGAATCAATTAAGAGAAAATAATGAAAGGGAATATATAATTTCCATAAATAAAAAGAGCCACTTTCTTTAGAAACATTATATAAGCAAATGAAGGAGATCAGCTTTAATTTAACAGATGGCAATCCATTTGAAGACACTGCTCACCACTAAGCCATACTTCCTAATTAGAGAATTTTGTCTCTGTGAACCTCTGTTTATTACTGTGTCATGATCTTTCCTGCCTAATCTGCTATGAAAGGCTAATTAATAATAACCCACACTAGCCAATGCAGACAGACTAAAGTGAAAAGAGAATTAGATATACATTATCTGGAAATAATGCTCACTCTCTGAAAAACAACTAAAGGACTTTATTGACCTAACTTGTTTAACAAATGACACTTAAGTAATTCATTGACAAGCCAGAACAATGGCAGGACTGAAAGCCTATTAAGTCATTTTTCTAACAGACATCACACATTGCATTGGCTGTAAATTTCTGGTGTAATTAATTAATTAAGACTTAAATATTTCAGTGATTAATTTATATGAAAAATTCATACAGTATAATGGCACTTAGCAAAAGAGATTAAGGTTACTAGCATTTATTGACTGGTCTATACAAAAAAATCTATTTAGAAAAAAACCCCTCTCCTAGTTCAGCCTCAGAAAAAGTGAATGCATTTATTGCAAACACTGTGAAAACAAAGTGCTGATATTGCTCTTACTTTTGGTGCATTTTCATTTTTCATTTGAGGGCTGCTTTTAGCAGACTTTATATAGAGATGAATATTCAACTCAACTTAGATGCACGCAGCATTTCCAAGTCCCATCATCCCAGGTCTGTCTACTTAAGCATTTGGCTTAAAATGGTGCTGCACTTTGCCCAAATACCACAGCTCCATCTCCTCTATTCCCTGCTGAACTTGTGCCACATCCACCCAAACTTGCAAACAAGAGCACACCAATCTTTCCCATTTAACCTTGACCCTGTGCCCCTCTTCACTGTGTCCTGAGCCTCCTCCCTGTCCTCATACTTCATGAAGTGTCTGCCACCCAATTGCTCTTCTGCTTGCAGCAAGTAGAGGAGTAATCTTTCTTTTCTTTTTTTTTTTCTCCTTTTTTTTCCCTGGCTTTATCACCTCAGAGCACACCATCCAGCTCAGCCTGCCTGCTAGAAACAAAGATGATTTGCTTTTATCCTTCTTCCACATTAAAGTCCCAGTCACACACAGAGGGACTCAGATACCAGTGTAAAGAAGCAGCAAAGCCATGAGGCACACAGTGCCCACACACAGATAAAATTTCCTTCCAATCTGCAGGAGATAGAGTTTTTAAAACCAGCAGGGGACACTAGATTACCCACACTGACCTCTGTTTCATGGCACGTTAAATTTCTCCCAATTACCATTCCACTGAGATCTGCAGGTTTAGGCCAACCAGCTGACTTTGCAGGATCAAGGCTAACCTCTTCCATCCCACAGGAAGTAATAACAAGGAAAAGAAACTTAGAGGAAAATCAAAAGAAAATAATTTCCTGGCATTGTAGCCTTAGCTGTTATCATTGTATATTACATTTCTCTTCATCTTCTGTATAACTCTTAGCATATTCAGCACCTCTGATGGAAATCAGCATGGTAGAATGACAACAAACATACCCAGGGCTCTTCAAACCTCTTGGCTGTATCACTTCTATTTATCTGTTGTCTGCATAAGTCCCTTTATTATAAACTCTTTCTTGAGGCTAAACATTAATGAGATATTGCAAACTCAAAGCTCAAGATTTCTGCAAGCTCAATAGAATTTATAATAGTTGCAAATGCTTTTTATATAAAAAGCTAATATTTTTAATCTTTTTTCTTTTTTTTTAATTAAGAGCCTCTTTCATATTTGATGTATTAACTGTATTAGCATTTGTTCTCTATGGATATCAAATCTTGAGGGTAATTATTTGTATGTTAATGCTTATTAGTACATCCAACTGGATGTGAACAATAAATAGAAAGAAGTGTAAAGTGCAAAACACTTCACCTTATTTATTTCTGGGAAAGGATGGGACGCTCTAATTACCAGTGATTGCAGCCAAGCCTGTAATAATTGGAGTGAAAACTAAGGTGAAACAAATATGAAAACCATAATGTAGTTTAACATAAATTAGAGGGTTAGATTAGTTTATTAAATTTGGCTAGAAAATATAATAAATTTGGTTTATTTACAGTTCCTCAGGTACAGCATTTTGAGCAATGTAAGCAGTTAAATAATATTGTCCCCACAGTCCTCCTTAATTGCCTCAATAAAATTCACTGTTCTGCAAAGCACACAGGAACACCAGCCCCCCTGGAGCTGGAGAGCTGTGGGGTGAACACAGCTCCAACAGGAACTGGAAGCTGTGCCAGTGAGCACAATGTGGGCTTGCACCAGTGGAGTGCCACTGGTCACACTTCAGCTCCTCTTCTTTTTGGTGTATCAGACCAGCTTTCTCCCAGCTGCCATCTTGCCAGTATCATTGTGGTGACACTGAGGGCTTGGCCTGTTTGGGAGTTTGTTGGTGGTTTTTTTGTTGGTTTTGTTTGCTTTTTTGTTTTTGTTAGTTTTGTTGCATTTATTTTTTCTTTTAAAAGAAAAAAATATTATTTGGGGTCAAATTAAAGACCTATCAAGTATAGAAGAATATTGCTCCACTGCCCTGGCAGGCTGCTGGCACAAGGAGGGAGGGACACCCAAAATGACTACCAGCATCAGCAGGGTAAGGTAGGCAGGGCTCTCTCACCACCCTGTCACCTCTCTTTTGCAGTGAAATTATCAGTCCTTTGGGACAAAACCTGTGTCTTCATGCACAGCCTCAGAAAAGAGAGGCTGGCTGCAGATCCCACAGCATTTTGGGGAGCTGCTGTAGGGGAACAGCTCACCCCACGTCCACTCCACAGTGCCACATTGCCAGCTGCCAGCACTTGTGGTTATTCTTCCATGGGGAAGAGTAATGTCTGCTTAGGATAACAGGGTTCTGCCCTGCTGATTGTTTAAATAAAAACTGCTACAAGACAGTGAACATACATTTGAACTGTGATTTGGACTCCAGTTCTTGAGGGCAATTAAAAGTCCTAGCCAAATACAGCTCTTCTGTCTGATGTAGAACTTGACCCTAATACAATCTTGGCCTGAAGGCAGGAGTACCAGTCAAGCAAGGCACACTCACACCTATGCTATGACAAGATAACTTCTTCTTTCTTTGTGAAAACTGAGTTTAATTGCAGTTTCATTCATGATAATGACCTACGTAATCTTCAACAATTTATCTTTTCTTAATGAAGAAAAATGGAAATTAGCAAAGAGATAGGATACTGGAAAATGCTTCATTTGAAACCTCTTCATTGGTTATCAGGATGTCTAAACACCATTTTGAGAACTGCACTTCTAGAACAAGAACCCAACTACTGATTTTTTTCATTCCTCTGTAGTGTTTACTGTAATACTCTACCTAAACAGCAGCATCTACTTGTAGGATGTACATATTTTCTTTGGGTGACATTAGCTCCCACCTCTGAAGTGAGTGATAACACACTTTCTTGAAGAGGTAGCACAACCACCAGTATAAATACGAATGTACACACTGAACTCATTGAATAAAGATGTTTAAGACTTACTGATATTCTTATTAAATGCTGAGATATTCCCAGAATTTTTAGGGGGCTTTGTATCAACCACAGAATTATTTAAATTCTTATTTTAAAATGACTAAGTTATTATAATTCGTATCATGTTCCTCATAACTACCTCTGACATCAGCATTTGGTGGATGAAACAAAACAAGTTGGGCTTGGAAAAGACTGGTGTAGCTGTGACATTCTTGCATATGACAATGATTAATAAAACTCAGTGTAACACACTATATTTACCAACTCTCATTTTACATTTGTCGGCTTACTAAATTACTTTAACATATCTCCAGTTTATGTTCTGTTACTGAAGAATAACTATACAACAGATGGCAGCGTGTTTGCATAACATTTTTTTTTCCAGCAGGTCAGTCTAACAAGGTGGTTATAGGGAATAATATATATTGGTAAGCAAGGGGATGTTTTTGGCAATATCAATCAGTCAGTCAGTCACAGAATCACAGAATCCTAGGGGTTGGAAGGGACCTCGAAAGATCATCTAGTCCAACCCCCCTGCCTGGCAGGGTCACCTAGAGTCCACATAGTAATTTCTATAGTGCAAAGGAGAGGTTTAGTGTAAAGAGTATAACTGTAGTACCAAGGACTAAGATTAGAGTAGAGCCAGTATGCAGAAAATGACATTTCTAGATAGAATAATTTTTCAAGGAGGGAGTTCAAACCTTTGAATAGTCCAAAATATTAACAGAGAATGGCTATTAAATCATATTGGAATTCCTTTAGTATATAATTAAATATCTATAGCTATATCTATTGCATTCTTCAGTAATGAGCAATGGATAATTACGGACTACGTCTTGTCAAGTGAAAATAATATTTTGCAAATAATGAAATTCTTATAAAGTAATGCTATGGTGCTCTGAGAGCCATGCTCTTTAGTATTAAAAAGCAAGAAAGCATATCTGAAGCAAAACCGTAAATCCTTGATTCCTGAAATACAACCAAAGATATTTGAATGAAAAGTTACATTTTCCTCTGGCACTCCAGACTGAATCAAACTTCTCAATCTAACTGGAATTACTTTGCTTGTCTTACCTCAGCCACCACTTCACCATGCTACATAACACGAAGGTCCTGATTAATAAATCAGAGGAGTTTGCTCCTGTGTTAAGATGGAATGACTGTAAAGAGGAGACACAAAATGAGTTGACCTGCAGCTCAGGATGCCTGGCTTCAATTCCCAGTGCCACCCTTCTGGTGTTGCCTGGCCCTGGACAGTGCCATCAACTGCTTGCATTTCAGTAATGAGGACAGTGATTCTGAGACCTAACAATGTAAAGCATTATATCAAAGTGAGGTACAGTTGTCACTTACAGTCGATATACATTCTATTTTGTCTGGTTGTAAGAACTGCTAGGTGATACTCCAATTGATTTTCAGCCAAAGGGACAGCTAATATTAATGACTTTTTGTCCAAGTCTCAAAATGAAAAAATAATGGAGTTAACAAAACATTATTGCATGCTCTTCCAAGGAAGGATACAAAGTTCTGATTAATTAGTGCATTTTTTAAAAAAAAAACAAAACAAAACATCTCTTCTGGCATCCTAATCCAATGTATGACTGCCATTGGGGAAGGCAGGGAACAGATGTTTTCCATGAGAAATTCTAGCTTGTCTCTGTGGGTAAGTATTGCTATTTGTGATGTACCCTGCTTAGTTAGTGCCAGACCACTAATTTTTAGTAACACAGGCTCTGTCTTTGAGGCACAAAAAGGGTAAAGTGGTGTAATAATTTGGAGGTTGAAAATTCACTGCTTGATGCCTCCTGTAGTAAATTTGACCCTGGAATATTAAGGGGTGTTAAATAAATTGGACAAAGAGGTGTTTGGGGAGTAAAAGTGCCAGACACATTGCCATGAATGAGCAATTAGATGTTCACAAACCAGCTTATCACAAATTACATGCCTACAATATCTATTACTGTAATGACCTTGAGAGTTGACTCATATTCTCCCTTAACCTAATGAGCATGCCGAGTATAATCAATTACGTCTGCAATTAAAATTTTAATTTGTCTAACAAACTCTTCTTTGCTTTCAGACATTTTTTAACAAAGCCTGCTACATACTGGTAAAAGATAAATATTAATTTTCTGTTGTGTTCTCATTTTTTCACTTACTCTGTGGCTAATTTATTACATCATATTACCTCTCTCCATTATTTTTGAAGTTTTCAGCAAAATTTAGCTAAGTTTCAGTCCTGAATGTCATGGGATAATTATAAGATTTAACAGCAATTTATCATTTCCCAATAGGGCTTTCAACCTTTCTTTGCCTGCCTATTGAAATTTGTTTGCCTGTTCCACTCAACCGTTACTGCAGATGTTCTGCCTTTCTCTTCTATATTCACACACCCTGTTTTACTGGAGTGACCAGAAGATATTCTGCTGAACAAAGCTGATGTTTGTTTGCCAGCCCAGACTTGCTGAGGTCAAGTCAACCCAACGTAAGCAAAACAGCCCTAACCATTAGCGGGATGTCATTCATTGCAATCTGCTGCTAATTAGAGAGTCAACCAGGCAGGCAACCACAGAACAACTTTTTTGCTCATGTATCCAGGTGGTTCAGCACTTAAAAAGATTCATGTGGAAATTCCACATGTTAATTGTAAGAAAATGGAAAGAACTAGAAGAGGTGTTGAAAAAAATTGGTCCATGCATTTTGTGTAACGAACAAGCAGAAGAAACCCTTCCAGTTCTCAGGAAAGTCTGACCTCAGTTCTTCTAACGTACAACTGGTTCAAAGTCCCCAGAATGCTGAATCCCTGCACTTGAGCTCAGAGAATTTTGAGTGAAACAATGTCCCTCTAAACGACCCCTCCTCTCTGCCAGGGCTGTTACACTGCACATGCTAGCAGTGCAGAGCACCAGCAGGCTCTCCATCAGCACAGAGGGGAGCGAGCGCTTGGCTGGCGCTGCACCGCTTAAACAGCGGCCTGGCTTCAGGCAAGCGAAGGCCTGGATTGGTAACTGCAAGCATAACTCTTCAGGCCATCACACAAAGATGCTCCATCAAATAAGGCCAGCCTAGAACAGTGCTCTGGCCAGAGCAAATACGCTGTACTAAATCCTGCTGCTGGCTGAGCTGCAGTGAGGTAGATCAGCTGTAGCATGTTCCCCAGCAAAACGACAACTCAGGCATGCCCAGGCCCAGGCAGGTGTGCAGGCTCCTGCACAGGTAGGCTCAGCGCTTCCTACCTCAGAACAAGCAATCTGTCTCCCTGCTTCAATCTGCTGCCAGGCAAGGCCAGCAAATGCAAGCAAAACACAGCCCTAAATGCTAATGAAAGAGATGCCATTGCTTGCCCTGCAATCTGCTGTTAATTATAGAGCCAAGCAGGTAGGCAACACCTGAGCCACAGCTGCTGTCAGGGCATTGCTGTGGCACAGCGTTGTGCTGAGGAATTACCCCCAGGGAGTTTTGTCACCCGGGACAGCAGTGTTTTGGCAGCAGCATTTTTCATGCAGAAGGAAACAAGCTGAAAGACTCATTTCCTGCTTCCACGATCTGCTCTTAAAACTCCCAATTAAGTGAAAGTCTGTCAAGCTGAAGAGCTTTATTTGCTTACTTCCCTTCTCCAATACGTCTTTTTCCCAGGACCTTCACTTACTTAATACTCCCTATAAAATATTGTCATCTACCTCAGAAATGAAGAATGATGAAGCTGTTATTTATACAAAATGAATTTAGTTTCCCACATAAACGAATTTTGTGTACTCTGGATTTTGGATGTCTCTAATGTACTACACCTGGATGGGGAGCGAAAGATGACCGACTGCTTTGGAATACAGCTAAAAGCACACAAAATGGCGGCAAAAAAGGCACCTTCAGGTACAGAAATACCCATGAGTCACTTCTCTCAATATGCTACAGATAAATCCAAAATATAGGATAGTTTATTCATTATTTTTGTCAACAAAATCTAATCAAAGTTCATTCTTTTTAGAAACTCAATAGTTACACTAAATTAGATTACACAGAAAATTAAGTCATAAATCCATGTAACTAGGCCATGCCTCTGTCTCTCCAAAATACAACTTGTGCTGTCTTAAGCACCTCATTTAATTCTAAAAGGCTGAGTTTCCAAACTAGTTATGGATTTGATCATTTAATAACATGAAACGAGGAATTGTGAGGGCGAAAAATTATTATTTAATTAGGCCTCACTGATAATCAATAGCAATCTATGAATTCATTAATTTGCATATCCCTTGTTTTTATGTTTGTCCACAAATTGTTAGATTTTTTAAAAATTTATTAACTCTCTATATTCACTATGCAAAAGGAGGTGCTCAAACTGTATGCATTAAGTAGAACAAGTAATTGAGCAGCAGGAATGCATGTATGTCCGATAGAACTGACTGCAGGACAAGATTTAATACAGAAAAGAAAGAAAAGAAACAAAACAACAGAGCCTGTTCTCCCCAGGATGCATGCATAATTCTTATTAATGTTAAGGAAAGATACTAAATGTATATGCACCGAGGGGAGTTTATTAGAACCTAATAAATTCTGGTACTTCTTCCTTACTTTTCTTTTTAACTGATAGTTACTATATCAGGGTTCTTGTTTAGGTGAAGATGAAAGTATTTGAAGAATAAAATCACTATATCAAATTCTGCTTCATAGGTTAGCTTCTCAAACTGCTATTTTGCTTTTGGAATTACTAGATTTACACATATTACCAGTAATTGTAGGCCTAAATGATAAACTATATGAAATCAGTGTTGCTTACACAAGTAGGGTGAAATATATTTGTATAGAAATGGCAAAAGCTCCATTGATTTAGTCCACACATTTTCACAAGTGAACAGAACCATTTATACCAGAGAATAACCTGTCCCCAGACACCAAGGTTGTTCGACTTACATGAAGATCAGAGAATTGAAGAAAGATTACAGATTCATATTCTGTTAGATCATAATTCTAAAATTAAAATGTGGCCTTACCAAAAGGCCACAATTGAAAGAATGCCTTTTGTTGAGTTTAGTGATGACTTATTTGCAGAAAAAAGCATCCATTAAACACTGTGTGAAACGATCCACTCCTCAATTAACCACCCCTGATAACTCCTCTTCTGCTGAGGTGTACTGGAAGGCCAGGTGAGATAAAAATCACCAGATTGTTGTCTTTTGCACACCTTCTCAATGGCACACTAATAAAGCTCATTCACAGGTCCATCAAAAAAGGAAAAAAAAAAGAAAAAGTCCTATCTCTGGGCGTTATCTTTACCGCACATATTAAAAACCAGACTTGAAATCACACAGAAAAATTCAATGTTCATGAAGTCAGATAGAAGAATTTCAGCATTTCAGATTTTAACATCTTCACATGCAAGATAAAGACAATCATTCATATGAGCACTTTCCATCTGGTCTAGTTTATTTTCTTTTAGCCTCTCACAGAGTGAATTTGGATCAATGATGCCAGGCAGACAACACGCAATAAAGATTTTCATGGTAGCAATGAAGGAGGTAACTCACAAAAAGTATAAAATGAAAAGAAAATACAATGGTTTGACTTTATAGAGATAACAATCTAGGAGATTACCAAAGGAGAAAATATTTTTCTCCTTCTGAAGATATAACTAATCTAGCAAATACAGGATGCCTTTCCAATCTGTCTTTCCCACAGATTATAGATTTCCCCTACTGTGAAGTGCTGTGGGCAGGATTTATTTAGAGAAGATGTGTACATGGACACACCACACTTAACTGGTCCTTGCAGAGGGGTACAGACAGAAAGAAATTTGTTCTGACTGCATATGTCATTCCAAGTCCAGAAGCAGAGGCAGCCTCTGAGCCCAGACCTGAGCCCATACTAACAAATCCAGCTTGTATGCATCAGTTCACACAGACATAACCTTCATGGGTTTCATCCATGATGAAAAAAACAACCTGTTACTCCACTTGGAGACCTTGTCTTGTTTCCTTGGAGTTCCATAGCGAAGGATGCCCTCAGCACCCTGCAAAAAGCCAAGCCCCAGGTCAAGGGAGAAGGGGTGGGAGACAGAAAAGCTCAGGATAGAAGCAAGACATGGTGCAAATGTAAAACTCTGAGAATAACAAAATGCTAGAGGTGAGGTCTTCTGGCACAGCCAGAGCACAGCAGTGCCCCATGACTCTGTGCTGCCTGTAAAGGACAGAGCTATTATCAACCCCAGCCTGTTCACATGCTCAACTTGAGCTTCTCCACCTGCTCAACAAAACAGGAATAATGACTTGGACCTTCATTTAAATCCCTTTTGATGCAATTTTGTTGGTACAAATTAATTACCAGTCTGCTGCACCTAGCAGGGGACTGAGAACTCCTGAGAAGGACTGAGGCATCTCAGACTCCAGGAAAATCAGTCTGTGATGGAAAAGAAAAAAGTGTGTGGAGACCAAATGGTAAAAAAAGCAAACTTCAGGATTAATTTTACTCAGCTTGTTAATTATTAAAGGTGAATTTTCCTCTGTGAAAGGGAATGGTTTCTCTGCAAAGTAGGTAACTGTTTTAAAGCAGTGAATCTAAGCTTCTCTTCTCAAATCTTCTGTTTGTGATCTCAGTTAAGGGGATAGTAATTGTTAAAAGACTAATTTTCCCCAATTAAAGTCAATTGTAGCACTATTTCCAGAAATCTGAAATATTAATATAGAAAAAGAAATTTTAAAACACCCAGAAATGCTTTTATTTACATAATTCTATTTGAAAGTTGCAATTCTGTTTTTTTTTTTCTTCAAAATAAAGGGGTTGCAGTGTGTTTATGTACTGAAAGAAAATAATGAGCACCAGCAGCTAATTCAAACACTGAATAATTTATTTTAAAAATCTTAATACTGACTGGCAATTTATCTACCAGTCAGTTTCAAAATTCTTTCAATCTACAGCTTAGCTTTACAGAATGAGCAGTAACCCTCTGTATGAGTGGTCTTCCCAGAGGGCACCCAAGCAGCTTTCAGGAGGGATGGGGGAAATGAGGCTGGAGAGAGAGGTTTTGCAGGAAGCTCTTGGCTTGCAATGAGCATGATACAAAAAACACTGCATATGCAGAAGAGTTTGAGAGTGTTTTTTTTTCTGAAACTTGTATATGGGCTAACACGGTGCTGCCAGAATAGACTAAAATCCATTTCAAGTATTTCAGATGTTCTTAGAATTTCAACAGGCTACAGTGTAACCACCTACTCTTTCATGTGCTGCAGGAACAGGGCTAGGAAAGCTCCCCATTCCCTTCCTATCACATGTGAAAACATTCCATACACTCTTTCCCTACTCACATTTTTAAGCAGCAAAGTCATCCAAGCTGTGCAGGCTCTCTGAGGAGCTGCAAGGTCAGCTTTAAGTAGGCAGTTCTTTCATTTTTGGAAAGGGAGGTAACTTTAAGGGAAAAAAAAATGAAGCTAACATTTTCTTTATTAGTGCATTGATAGGGCAGCTGGGAGTCTAACAAATGGGTTCCCTTAGTCTGGCTGAAACTGGGTCATTGACAAGAGCAAAACACTGTGATTCTGTCCTTCCCTAGGAGACTCCGGGTGTCACATCATCCAGCCAGACAGCTGAGGCACCAAAGTTTTCACTTGACTGATCTGTGTTAAATGCCTTTGGGCAAGAACACCCAATAAACTCAACCACATAACAGTTTAAGTGTGGCTAAATGGCTGCTTATAGAAGGCACAGGTTGGCATGAAGGAAAGAAGTCTGTTTTGCACAGGCCTCTTTGACATCCCTTCTAATCTGTGGTCAGCGTAGGGATGATTTTATGGTGGATCTTTGGAGAAAGCAAAATCTGTACCTGGTAGGTAAGAATGCAAAGACAAAAGTGCAAAATCCCATGAGGACAGAACACTGGCAGACAATATTCTGTTACGAAGCATTATATTACTTTTTAGAAAGAGTTAGAAACCTATTAAACTGAAATCTAGCTTTGCCACACTTGTTTAATAAACAATTTTCACCTACTAGAAAATGCAGAACAGCATCAAGTTGCACATCTGAATTAAACAGGAATACTTTTGCTCATTTCTTGGTGAGTTACATTCTGGTTGAATACAATGTTTTGCAACACAAAAAAGAAAAAAAAAACAAAGATAGTATTCCATGTTAAATTAAGAGGTTTATAAGATACAAGTTTGACAAAGAGAAAAAGCATTATGGATGACATGGAGTTTGGAAAGAAATTCATACACTAACCACACAAATTAATCAGACAGCCTTGACCATGCTATTAGATTTTAGACCTCATACATTGTCTAGGATTTCTAGAGGCTTTGCATTTACAGTACAATAGGGTATTTGTAGGACCTGTACTCAAGAGTGGCATTTGATTGATTGTACATAGTCTGAGACAGAGAATGATTTAAATGCAAAACATATGGCTGTAACATGGAAACAAAGAAGTGAAAGATACTTTCTAATTAAAACATAGGCTTTCTGATCCTAATCTCAGTCATTGTGGGGCAAGTGAAGAGCAGCATGTGGAGCAATTCATGGATTTCTCCAACATCCCTTCCCATATTGTTTTTTTGGTCACAAAATGCAACTTCAGTAAAACAGAAAGGATTTCCAAAAAAGGTTGTTTTCATAATGAAACAGTTTTTGTTACCAAATTACCCTGTTATAACATTTTCAGAGGAAAACTTTTCCACTTTTCTGCTAGAAATAATCTCACATTTTGAAACGTAACTGCTTATAGAAAAAAAAAAAATTGA
Organism: Hemiprocne comata; assembly: GCA_020745705.1. Lineage (NCBI taxonomy): Eukaryota > Metazoa > Chordata > Aves > Apodiformes > Apodidae > Hemiprocne > Hemiprocne comata. Next base: position 16,061,449 of record CM036595.1, read on the forward strand.
AGACCTTTCAAACTCCCAAATAAACCCTTCTGAATGACTGAGTTGTTCAAGATTCTTCTCTCATGAAAATTGTAAATACGTAAACACATACCAGGAAAAAAAACCAGTATCTTTAAGATGCTTTTGTCAAAGCAGCAGCAGGGTCTCCTGGAGCTGCACAGAAGGGCAGAGCATGGAGAGCCCTGGCAGTATTTAACCCTCCCTGCAGCAATCAGTCAAGGTCACAGTGGGCAGCCTGAAGCAGTGTCCCAGCACAAACGCTCACTTCCCACTTGGAATTGCTGCTGGCACAACCACCCGCAGCCCCGGCGCCCCCCCCTGGCTTGCAGGGCTCTGCAGACACATGATGTGGCTGCTGGGGACTGGGCCAGGCACATCCGTGCTCCCACGGACATTCCTGAAAGCCCACACCCTCTTTGTGTTACGCACATACAAGCACCTTGGCAGGTCCACTGGCAGAACCTGCGGTTTAGCTCCCACCCAGTGACCTTTAGAGACCAAAATTGCAGTGGCCAGTGCTCTGAGGGCCTGCTGCTGAGGGGGTCATGCCCAGCCAGGGAAGAGCTCCATGCTGGATGTGGCCAACAGAGCTGCATGACTTTTAATATCTGTACACTAAGACAATTTAAACGAGCATTTGAGCCCAGTTACTTGCTTATTATAGTTTAATTTAGACAGTGTCAATAACTCTGACTAGCTCTGGGGATATTTTTGGAATTAAACTACCTAAAGAGAATATTCATCTAAGAAATCCATATGGCAGGAAAGAAGGGTAGAATTGCTAGCAAGGAATAGTAAAAATCTTCGTTCTCATTATCATTCTTCAGCCTGCATCTTGAAATTTCTTTTCTTTCCTCATTTATAGTTGCACATTTTAAATCTTTGTTTGTTTTGCTTTCTTTGCATCCTAGTTCAAACAAACTATTTGTGGGGAACTATTCTATGCTCGTTCAGGGAGAGAGAATAATATTACTTTACAACTCAGGGGTACAGCAGGTCGTGACATTCACTACTGGAAATTCAAAATCACCCAGATTCAGAACCATCATAATTCATTGCTAAAGAGAGTCTTTCAAAAATTTCTGTCCCCATCCCTTCAGGGAACTGCACAACCTGGTCTTTCCAGATCAGACTTCATTATCCAGGACATCATTTCAATTTATCAGTGCCTTGGAGCTTTTGGTATTCTCAGTTAGGATGGTGTCACATCCATCAATCACTAGGCTGTTTCCACATTCCCAACATACTTTCATCTCCTTCAGTCTTCAAAAAACCTCTATAACTTTACATGGGTGTGCACTGAACACAGACACCTCTTACATTTGTTAGCTGTTACCATGCATTAAGTACAGGACCTGATCCATACAAATTATGGAAGCCTTAAGAACCTTTTTCCTTCTAGATCCTGCATAATATTATTTGTATTAAGGGAGGGTTTACAGATCCATCAGTGCCTCCTTGGACTATAAACAGGGCAAACAAAACAGCAATATGGTGGTTTTCCCGGAGAGCTTATAGTTCAATCAAAAACTAAATGTTACATGTGATGAACAGGAGTAAGGACCTGACAAAGCCAAACTGAAATTGTGAGTCTAGGGCTATACTCATTAATTGCATCATAGAAAACACAAGTCTGGCCAAGGGACTGAAAGGACAATTAGACCAACACATGCAAGATTTTGAAAAGGACCTTGAAGGAAAGGGCAAGAATTCTTATTTAGAGTGAGTACAAAGAACCAGCCAAACACTTCAAGGGAGAGAAGGACAACCTATCTGAATGCCCCTTCTGCTTCCCTGTCTCTGTAAGGGGCAGTATAATCCTAGCTTTGAAAATATACACCACTAACATCCCACCAAAACCCACCTCAATCTAAGTATAGTACCGAAATACAACGAAAATTATGAACTCAGAACAGACATAGCAGCCCTGAGACTACTGAATTTGCTGTACCAATTACCTGTCTGCAGTTACATATTCTCCAACCAAATATTATTAGTGTGGTTCTCAAAGCAATTCAGAGGCTGCTGTACTTCATCAAATAATTTTTGGACATCCCACAAGCTTTCAAGAGAATCACGGTTCTTAAAGAGTAAAGCAAACAAGACCATTTGTTCACGTTTCAGTACAATCTGCTTTTCAAAAACTTGTTTCTATGTTTTTTCTACTTCAATTTTTGTATTTGTTCAGAGGTAAGAAAAATCTTTGCATTTCTCAAACACCAGCTTTTTTGTTCATTTAAGAGAGCAAAAGGTGGTTTTCAATATTCTCTTACAGAAAGGCTCACATCTGCCAATCTGCAGGGAAAACAGAGGCATCAAAAGTATTGCAGTTAGTGAATTTAATCCTTCTGATGCAATCAGTCTGCAATGCAATCTGATTAAATTTAGAGACTCAAACCTGAAGTCCAGTACTTCAGGTCCAGAGATAAGTAGACAAATAGTTTGAAAGAGCAGTCTGCTGTGGGCTTAAATAAACCCCACACTCTGCAGGTCAGGTTAAGATTTCTAAAGAATGCAAGCCAGGTGGATTGAGTAACGCTGCATTAAAAAAGCATCTAGGAAAGAAAAGCATATACATCCAAAACCAATAGTGAGACAATCTTCTCAGTGTAAAATAATTAGTGGAATGTATGACATTGAAAATAAATTTCTGCACACATACCCACACTGCCACCATCAGCCTCACTTTCTCATTTTTTTTAGGTGAACCTGTAATTGGCAAACAGGCACTTATGGATAACAGTGGAGGTGCTGAGCTGCTGGAGACTTCAACACTGCTGCAAAATAGAGTGTGTGTTCATTTGTGCTTGTGCAATGGACACTTGCTGTGCAATATTATCTTGTCTCTACAGATAAATTAGTTGCATCATGCTCCTGCCAGCTTGATTTGTTTAGCCTTTACGGAGTACAGACTACATGGAGTTTCTTGTGATTGAATCTCACATAAAAGGTAAACCTGAGAGCTTATTCTACACTATGCTATACATCCACCAAGGCAGCTCGGGCATTTACTGACTTGATGTTGAAAAGAAGGCTATAAAATATACTGAGGAAATGTTGAAACGTCACTCACTTGACACAGCAATAAGAGCCCCGCATTAAGATGCAGAGCTGATTTCCCTGATCCATGAAATTGCCTGGATATTTAAGGCATTCTCAAACAGAACCTGCACAAAACTCACCCTCCATTCCTGGCACGAGGACACCGTGAGTTTTGTGTTCTCCGAGAAAAAAAGAGCTTCTTTAAGAGAGGACCTAAACACAATCTCCTTCCTTTCTCAAGTAAGAAGAAATAAGTATAAGACATTCAAAATGTCTTTAATGCTGGAAGGTGGTCATGCTTGCTGACACACTGCTCAGAGATGCTCAGGTTCTCTGTTGGGAGTGGGTGGAAGAACCTCTTACAATAAAATACAGTGTGCAAGTCTGTGACCACCTTTGGAGGGGGACATTTGTCCATCTCCTAAATAGGTGACAGGGCTGGAATAGACAGAATCTGTGGACAGCTATGAAAAAAATCATGAAGCAACATATTGTATTTTTTTTTGGTCTGAGACCTGAGACATGGTTCAGAATTCCTTAGGAAGTATATATTTCCAGCTGCTAAAGGGTAAGAAGAGATCCATCTACACTTCCAAAGTACTGGTGAGCTGAGGGCCAGGTAAATTTCTTCCAAAGACCCAGTCAAACACACAGACTGCAACAATGGGGGAACCTGAAAGGATCACAAACTTCCCTAGAGCACTGCCCTGCAGGCTCTGCCATCTTAGATTCAAAGGAAGACAGTATACACAAGGAAGAGAGCACAGCAATAATGGAGATATGTGTTAAATTATAAACAGCTTCCCATTAGGTAACTAGGAAGGTTTGACTCCAAGAGGCACTACTGAAGTATCCTGACATTGCAGCATATGGTATATCTGAGTGGAACCTGCACACACCAGCAGGCTTCACACCAGCACAATGAACAGGTATCATTGGCAGATAATTTAATGGTTGATTTCTATCCAAAAAATCACACTGAAAAGGTAATCTCCTTTATATCTGGTGCATGCATTGCACACAAAATTTTTGGCATCTTCATAGCAAAGAACGACCTGTGACTCATACTCAAACCAAGGTTCAAGATTTGCTTTGGACCTGGATTACCATTCCTTCTTGTTGTCAAAGAAAGAGAATTTCCTAATCTTCTTCAGATAAAATTTCTCATTCAGTTTGTCTTCAGCTGGGCTGATAGCTCTTCCCATTTTGTAGTAAAGCCTTGCATGGACCAGATTAACAGCAGTACTCTTGCCCTGCTTTCTGTTATCCTTTTCCTGCATAGCACATACAGCAGCCTATATTTATACAGGTATACAGAATTATACAAAATATGAATGGAAAGGACTCTTGAAGCCATCTGGTATGTGAACCCATTCTAAGCAAGATCAGCTACACCTAATTAGCTCTTGACATACGGTTGCCTACCCTAGTGAAACAGTCTCCAGAAACTCCCTTGGATATTTATTGTAATGCTTTGCTATTCTTACCATTAGAATGTTTTTCTAGCAGTTAGTTTGTTCCAGAAATTTTAATTAAAAGTTCCCTTAGAGGAAGACTGGATTATTGTGCATTCTCAAACATGAAGAAAAACACTTCCAGAAACTTGCAACACATTGAATTTAAGGTTCTTAAGGTATTTGTAGCTCACATAGGTGGTTTTTGAAACTTTCTAATTCAAAACAGTTTAACTAACAACAGCTATTTATTTATCTATCCATTCTACTGTTCACTTTAAAGAAGATCTTGATCATAATAATTTCTTCCCAATTCAAGATTTGAAAGCTGTAAGTTCTTTGAAGAAAATAGTTGTTGGCATTTTTGGATTATAAACATCCCAAAGTGATGATGATAAATTACAGTGTTGCCCATTGATGCGGAAAAGTAGGGAAATGCAAACTGCTAACCTCTGATTTATGAATACAGAGTCTTTATCACAAAGTCTAAGGGTTCACAGCTGTAAGAGCAGGTCATTTTCATCTCATTGCTTATTAAAAGTGTGAGAAGGAAGCACAAAGGGTGGCTACCATTTTGCACTGTACCGGATAGATTAACACATAATGCTCTTTGCCTCCAGTATGAATACAAAATTATTCAGAATTTCTTGCCTTTTTAAGGCCTACATAAGCATTTGTATGTTCACAATCACAGAAGATTGCAATTTTTACATCTAGTTTTCCTCATTCATATTACCAAATTTTCTCATATTTTAATATAATCATTCCCATAAACCTTTTATTTAGACAGAAAAAAAGCATTTGTCCAAGATACTAAAAGAAATCCTGTGATATACTTGCTAAAACACGTCAGTGTTAATGACAAAATTTACTTCAGACAGTATTGAAAGTGACACTTTCACCTACCAACAGGCTCTTCCCGTGAAACCCACCCAATGCACTCTAAGTCACAAGCCAAGGAATCTGTTTTGTCTTACTACTGAAGTAAATTGTATTATATTCATTCATTACTCCTCAGATTCCCAAAGCCTGGGGATTTTCTAATTTCTTCTCTCTCCCCATTACCTCTCTGTTAGATATTCAAAGCAGGAAACAAAAGAGAGTAGGAAAAATAAGGTCAATACAGCTAGTTGGAAAGAAGTAAAATGCTTCTATATGCCATCATTTGGTTGTTAGAGTTATCTTAATCAACCCAAATAATTTCTATTTTGATTTTGCAAAGTGCTAAGGCTGTATTTGACTTTCCTTTGATTCCAAATGTAAAAAAAAAGCCTTTATCTAATGTTGAGGGACATAATCTAACTACACATGCATCTGCATTACAGGCCAGTGAAGCATGGCTGGAGAGACATCTTGGACCTTATCTGTGTTATTACTCAAGTAGAGAGTATAATCATAAATCCTGCTCTTCCCTTCACCCTCCCACCTTTTTTTAAGTAGTACACTTAAAATCTATTTTTCAGCTACACTGGCTCCATTACATTTGAACTTCAGTAAAGAGAATGTGATACGAATATATATAGAGAAAGCATAGACAAAAGGTGTATTTTCATAATGTGGTTCAGTTTAACTGTTCCTATAATTAGCCACAACTCATTAGGCAATAAAAAGAGAAACAAAGAGATTATGAATAGAAGGGCAATATTTCCTCCACCAAACAAACAAAAAACTTAAACAGATGCTTCTTTTCTAAGGCTTTCCTTGCATAAATACACCCAGCATCTTAGAAAATATATTTTCATGATTGAAAATTTTTGCCTAGAAAGGAAACCTGTAAACATTATCCCATGTAATTTCAATAAAAAGTATTTACAGCTATTGCACACTTGGGATTTTTTGATCTCAAGGATAAAATAACAATACAGCAATGGTCTGCAGATGACTAGCCTTGATCTCTTATTAGTTCTTATAATTGTCTCTTAATTTGTATTCTGTATGATAAGCACTCACCTTCACCGTTTGTCCAGCTTCAGGGCCATCCTGTAAGCAAAAGGAGAAGTCTCAAGTTAGAGGAACTTACAAGGATCACAAAAGAATTCAGAAATCTTAAGTCAATAAATTACATCCAATTTCACTCTCTGCTAATCTAGCATATTTTCCTTGGGAAAATACTTTCCATTCAACACAAAGTTTAGGGACAAGGCAGCTTTCCATACCAGGCTACAGCAAAGTGAGAAACTGTACCATAGACCACAAAAATGAGAGTTATTTTTCCTTCTTTCAGATAATATTTTTGAAAAGCCAGCAATAGAATTCTGATCCTTGTGGATATAAAACCAGACACGTGAGAATTTAATCAAAGTCTACTCGCTTAAATTCTTATTGTATTGAAATGAGCTTAGTCTCCTGATTCGATTTAAACTGAGCTCTCTTTTTTGGTATAAAAACACCCAGCACAAAAACCTGAAAGGTCTGAATTGATAACATATTTACATTGCTACATCTCTCTGCCTGCATATAAATAGCTGTGAGCAGGAATGACCTGTTTCCATCACTAGCAGTGGGTTACCTGTTGAGTAGCAAGATGTGGCTACCTTCTCTAGGTCAACCCTGCAAACACTTCTTTCAAGGAAAAGTATTTGCTGAAATACCCCCAAGCAAGCACTGTGTTTGGGAGTGTTCACAAGCTTATTCCAAAGTTTTGCATTATCAGTTATCTACACTTTTCTGATGGTTTGTCTTTTTCAATGGCAAATGTAGCAGACTGCAATGCAGTTGAAGTACTTCATAAAAATTATTTTGCATTTATTGCCCCTTGACATCTGAATGTCCTTTTGTCATTGGACTAGGGAAGAAGGCTGAAAGCTTGATAAAACAAACCATTAAACCTTTCTGAGTTGACTGGTTTACAAACCTGAATTGATATAGTGAGCGAGGTGCCGCAGAAGTGCTTCTCCACCACGTTGCCAACCCTTTGTGCTGTGCAAAATAAATCAGCCACTTCCTCAGGAAACAAGTCATGGAAACGCTCCACTGGCCGCAGAGGACAAACAAGGACATCTGAAGGTGGTATTGTTAAGGCACAAATGCAAATCTGAGGAGTGCAGAAGGACAAGTGTCTCAATCCCTATCCTGTAACCTGCTTCTGATCACCTTTTAATTGCTTAAACTCTTCCTCTTTGAGGATTACAGCACGAGGAACTAAACCATAAGGCTAAATCCAGAGAAGCATATGATGCTTTGTTCAGAAGTTTCCTCAAATCCTTCAGATATGGGCAAGATACCTAAACTGAGATCTGTATGTCACTACTGAGACATCCAATGGAAAGCAAAGTTTTCGCAGACTCAAAGTTATCATTTTGATGGAGAGATGCTCATATTTAACACCTCTGATAGTCAGAGACATTTCCTTTAGTGACTAAAAATGGTGGAAAGCCAAAAGGAATTTAAAACGAGTTTGGGTGTGTAATCTGAGACAAAAGTTCTACAATGCTTTTCCACATGTGGTATGTATTTTTGAAAATCTTCATCTGACACTTCTAATTTTAGGTACCTATAAGTAGGTACCACTATGCTAGTAATAGTAGATAATTTATTTCTACATCCCAATAATTGCTATTCACAAGGAATGCTCACCTGCTATAAATGTTTTTAGAAATACATTAAGATAATTAAGACTATTCCCTTTTAAGTGTGACGTTCACAACACTGGAAATATACTTTGATTTTACTCTATCTTGGTGACTATGCTTCACAAGTCAGTGAAACTAAGCTAGAAAGTAAACAACAAAAGTGCACAGACGGTATTCAGTCATCTGATCTGCTGTGCTCACAGAAATTAGTAATTGCTAGGATTCCTCACTTCAAAGTCATTCTTGTAGCGTTATTAAGAGCGTCCAGAATTCTTAGCAGAGCCTCAGTTGTGTAAATTGAACAAGCAAGTACCTGGGACTTGATTCTCATTTCAATTCCCTGCAGACAGGATTTTTTTTCTGACTTACAGTACTGTCTTTGCAGAACAAAGACCTTAAAAATCACCCTTAACACCACTTGAACTTTTATGACCAAAGTTCATGAAAATTAACAACTTCTTATTTTTTCAGTATTTAAACGAGTGTTCAAAGGGCTATTTGAAGAAAATTAGGTTCCATGCCATTGTGTTACAGTAATCTTTATTTTTACTGCATCTTGAAGCCTGCAGGTATTCAGGAATATTCTCTATACTCCAGGAAAGGTAACTAGGAGATGGTCTGTAGTTAACAGGCTCACACAAAGGTTACATACATCAACCTGATCTTCAAGAGCAGTGTGAGATGTTTGAAATAAAGATAGATTAATACAGGTGAAAAATTATTTCCATAAACACAGAGACATGCTTACCTTCACCAACTTTATCACAGGAATCACATTTATAATTCTGATTGGAGAGAAAAGCTGACATTTTCTGAAAGTAAACAAGTAGGGGCAAGGGTTTGATCATTTTTCAGAGGCCAGATGAGGACAGACAAGATTGCAACAGGTATTTGTTGAAGTGGGAGCAGATTTTTTGAGTGAGCTCCACATCTAGCAACTCCCAACAGAACAGAGGAAGATTGACCTCAGCTGTGGGTGTTAAGCTGCTTTGAAAATCTGGCCCTCGCTGGTTTTCAGTACAGCATCAGCCATGCCACCACTATTCCCTTTTTCTCCTGTTACAACTTATGGTATTAAAATTTAAGAAAGGAGAAAAACGTATTTAGAAAGCAGGTACTTGGAAATAATCCAATCCTGGATGGTGAAAACAAGCCTACTTTTATGGGGTTTTAGTTCTAAAACGCTGTGCCTCTTGGCAAGCTACTGGGCATAATAAGACTCCTGTAATTTATTTGTGCCTTCCCAGCACACTATACAAAGCACCTCCATAAAGGATGCTATTGGCTGAACTTAGGGCCCAAGGGAAGAGCTGGAAACTTGCTTGGCAGACCTGATTTCCATACCAGGAATAAAGGAATAGAAAAACTAATTAATTTTACTCATAAAAAGGAAATCCATGTCAACACTAAAACAGGAAAAAGGACGTTTGTTTAATCTGAGTTCATTTTTCAAAAGGAGAGAAGGGAAGCTTTTACCCTTAGGGCATCTGATACTTAAGTAGATAATTATCCTTCTTCTGCAGCACTGCTTTATTATCATGGGTCAACGAACCATTTATAAATGAAGAATTTCCCCTCACTTACCTCTAGCAAAACTGCTGCTTATATTAAAGACAAGTTTCCCTTTCTCCTTTAGAATTGTTTCCCCGCAGTTTCTTGCCCTCTCAGACTTGAACACACCTCACCAGCATTTGTTTGTTCTCTACACAGCTCAGGGCCACAGCCACAAGTATGATTTTTTTTTTGCATTAATCATGGTTTCTATAACCTTATATTAACACTGTACTACTTGGTACTGTGGGTATAGTGAAAAACACGGGCTAAATGCTGCTTGCAAGAGCTTTTGTTTCCATAGCTCATAGCAGAGGGAGAGAGTGCAGTGTGAGTGCTGCTTGTGACCAGGCCAGGACATGTTTTCTCTTCTTAATTTTGTCACTAATCAAGTGGTCAAGTGGTTTCTGTACCTCTCTCTCCTTTTCCACACTTTGTCTTAGCTGCTTAGATAACATTTTCATTTGGTGCAATGGCTATTTTCTTATGAAGCTGTGAGGCTCTCTGCTCATGTGGGGCACTGTGAAGTGCTTCTGCAACACCAAACAATGCGCCCATGAACCATGTGTGTCATTCTGCAGAAAGGATTTTCACTTCCTCCTTACGTTACCAAGACTCATTTACAACTCAAACTGGATTTTAACCATATTTCTGTCTTTGAACGTGATAAATAATTCAAAGGCACAATCACACACTGGAGCATCTTTTCTGAACTTTCCATCATTTCAAAATAATTCTACAAAGAATAATGATAGAAATTCTGAATCAGAGCTAAATTAACATGAGAATGTAATTAGGGCAACATTCAAGTTATATTTAACTATGAATATATAAAAAGGCAAATGTTAGAATGAATTCATGGATTTGAGGTCATTAAGAAAGCAGCCATCCATTGCAACTTTGAATCATACTTTTCAACCACAGCCTTTAACACCAGAACAGTTTTTAACTTTATATCCTGGTCAGATTTCAGTCGGGATAAATGCCCTATTCACCTCAAAATTCTTCTTAAGGTTAAAATTAGATAAACTGTTCATTGCTTTCTGTAATTACCCACTGCAAACACTGCTATGAACTACTGATACACTTCAGGTGACTGTGTTTAAAGATTCAAGTGAGTCTGCACTTAGGTCTACGTGCAATTCCTCTTTGGACAGCAGCATCCACCGCCATCTGAGATGCCCCAGGCCATCCAGCTGCCACTCCAGAAAGGCAGAAGACTCCCATATATGCTGTGTCATACCTGTCAGCCAGGTGGGAAGCCTGAGTAATTTTAGGGTATCTGAAATAGCAGTAGGTGCCTATGTTTGGGCAACAGCCCCCACCTTTACAGAGTGGCTCAGCAGGACAAGAGGCTGATGCCCAGCAGACGTGCTGAATGATTGTATGAAGACAGCATTCTGCTTTCAGAAAGTCTGAACTTCATTTTTCTTTTCTGTAACCACCATAATTAATAATATAATGATTTCTTCATTCATTCTAAACTGTACTGACTGAAGTTTCTATTTTTAAGCTTTGATGTGCACGGCTGTTATTTCCTTCAAATTTTCTGAGTCAGTCCACATCATTAGAGTATGTGTGATTTAATATATCAACTTCTCTATTTTAAGGACAGGAAAACCTTTACACCTTATAATCTGTGACTGTACACTCCTCTCTCTAGATCTTGCAGGAGTCTCTCAACAGCCTTACTTCTTTCTTTATACCTAAACAAGCATACACAAATCAATATGCATACCCACACTAAAAGCTCCATTAAAGATTTATTAAACAATTAGGAATGTCAGTATTTACCAAAGACTACCAGTAGATAAACTAAAACTCCAGTTATATTAGTGGAAGTGCATAACCATAAAGTAGCAGTAAAGCAACAGTGGATCAAATCCAGTACCCTCAAACTGAGCTGAAACCTAAGGATGACCTACGATTGCAACAAAATCACTTGTGCTTATATATTGGGCACAGCAGACCACTCCCTGCACCACCTTGGGTGGGTTGTTTAATGCACCAAAGCCCACGAGCCTCCTCCATAATTCAAATTAACAGCCTATGCCTGTTGGTCTATTAAGATTGTAATCTGCTTGACTTGGGGTCAAGCTCAACAAGTTCCTGCAAATTAGAAGAGCATGGGTGCTGAAATACACGGGCCAGCTCTCAGCCCTCAACAGTTAAGGCTGCACATATCTCTGTAAATGTTTCACTCTTTCATTGACTTTTTAAACCATATTAACTGCATCCCTATGAGTCAGGCTTCAGAGGTATTTACTGCATGTGGTGTGGCAACAGGCACCCCAATACTATGTTCACTTGTGCCAAGCACCAGTACAAATTCCCTATGTATATTCAAATATTTAAGGATACACTCACACTGGAGATTACAGGTCACTACTGAAAAGTCAGCAGTTGTGAACCTCATGATGACTTTTATCAACATAAAGTGATCAGACAGAGAGGACTCAGATTCTACTAGAAAAGCCAAACACATGGCCAACACGTGCATGCTGGCTACTCCAAATGCAATTTTCCTTCCACTAATACGCATAGAGTGGAAGCTCAAATTCAAAGGCACAGTAGCAATTTTTATTTGCTTTACCTGAACTTTGACTTGGAAGCCTAAATTACTGTAATTCTGTATTTAAGATCTAAGCCAGGCTCTGTGTTCCCTTCAGTGGGATTCTGATCAACCCCACAGAACGCCCATTATACATTTTCACACACAACTATCAAGGTACATGTGTTCTGTAGTTCTGAAATGTTGAAAAAACAGCCTTTAGGGAGTCAAAAAAACCCCGGAAACAAAACCCAAAAAAGGTTAAAATTCCTTTTATGTGACAAGCTTTACAACTAAACACAGCTTTTTCCTGGTTAAGTCCATTAGTTTGCTATATAGAAAACATTCTGTTTTGACTTCTGTTTTATTCCTGAATTTGAACTTCAAACAGAACAATTCAAAGCTTTATAAAGGAAAAAAATTAAAGGTTCTCCAGGTACTGACATTCTAACAATAGGAGTAAAATGCTTTGGGGTTTTTTTGTCTTTTTGAGGAACCAGTTAAAAACATTAACATCTACAAGTTTTCTTAACGTGTGAGTTCTTTAAAAGAACAAAATGCAAGGGGAGAAAGGCATAGTATCTTAAAGTGAAAGGGTAATTGCTTCTTTATGAAGCTCCTAGGTTTGACCAATATTGTTAGTTTTCTGAACCATTCATTACAAAAGGTTTTAGTTTAGGAAAATGACTTATTTTCAATGAGTAACATGGTCAGGAATCCATAGCTCATATTGGTATGGAAATAGTGTTCCTGTTCAAGAGACTGTAAAAGATTTTAAAAGGTCTTCCCTCTCACAGCAGCGTAAGAGTCAAAATCTCAAAAAATAATAATAAAAAAATATTTTAAAGACCATTAGTAACCAATGACATTTCCAAAACTTTTAAAGCTCTTGGAATATCTATCTAGCATTCTAACATTTTTACACAAAGGGCAGCTTAGTTTATAACAATTTTTTCCTTAATAATTTAAGGTTGGGAAACTCATAAAAACTTAATTTTTCATTAATATTTTGGTTTTGACTCATTGGTTTCCATTAAAAAAACCCCACTATAGTGTCCCAAACTGTGGTACCTACAGAGCTGTACTATTGCTTCATGTATTTCATAACCCTGGATGAATAACAAAGCACAGCAGCCTCTGCCTCTCCCTCCTGGCTGAAAACACCCCAGTCATTTACAGAGCAACTCTCAGCAAGAACTCCTGCCATGGAGATCAGGGCTTTGCTCATTTTAGGATGAATACAGACTGTAGCACCATGGCTGCTGCTACCATCTCCTTCTATCAGCAGGAAGCATTTGAGGGACACGTAGAGTTGTTGTCCCTTGAGCACGAGGCTGCTCAGTGCCCAGTTCAGCCCTCGATGAGGTGGGAAGATGGTACCTTGGTGTGGCTACTGGGAGCTCAGAGGCCTGAAGAACCAGCTGTGGGAGACTGCAATTAACAATTATTTCTAACTAACTATCTTCAGTGTCTGGATGAAAGACCCCTTCTGCACATCCATAAGCTGGCTGATGGGAATGAAGAAATAGCGTGCTGTGGGGAGCTGGGTGAGGGATTAGTGTTTTTTTTACACTCCGTTTTACATGAATTTGCATCAAGTGCCCCAAGCAGAGAGAATCAGTCAGACAAAGCTTCAGGTATTAAAACTCACCACAATATTGTCCCCAGATTCAATTGAGGAGTGTAGGCAGGGGTATTGAATTCATCATTGCATCTAAGCAGAAGTTTTCTTTGTTCAAAAAGCTCTAATTGCTAACAGAAAGAAGTCCCATAGCTCAGAAAAACCACATGAGAATGCACGACTAATAAAATTAATCTAACTGAAAAACATCTGCCAGTCATTTATCTATTTTCCTGCTCTTGAACAATTCTTCACATTTTGAAGGCTACAAGCAATTTCTCTCTGCAAAGAAAACAATAACGGTTCCACAGATGCTGCCTATAGGAGGAGTTCAGAAAGAAGGAAAAACAACTGAAATAGCACATGCACGTACACATGCAAGGCATCAAAAAGCTTCTACAAATGAATAAAATACATATTTTACTTCATTATAACAACAATCTATCAAGGCATCCATTCAGTCCCCACTGAACCCACTGAATTAGGATGTACATAAAACTGTAGCAATGCAAGAACTGATGTGGCTCCCCACCCTGGGCAAATCTTATTCAGCAAGACAGAGGGGCTCACTTATGGAAAAAAAATAAATCTGTAGAAGCTATTTGGATTAAGAGTGAGTGTCTCATAGTGGAGAAAGGTAGAGGAACATTCTTCAGTAGGTTTTACATGTAGAACTGGGTTGAAATATATTTTGGAAGAAATACATATTGGAAGGCTGCTTTGGTACAATACAGGAAATAGTGCATCACAAGAACTTGCTAATTTGGGAGAAAACTCAGATGTGAACAATAAAGAAGATTAAGAACCACAGTGCAACAAAACTACAGTAAAAAAAAATTGCTTCAGACTATTAAAACCACACACATTTTTTCATCTTGTTATGTCACATCTTAGAATTAACCAAAAAATCATTAAGACAATGTATCTAAGCACAGTTGATCTTGATAATGCAGCTCAGTACATGTTTATGCTACTACAGAAGACAAGGTTTGTGCAATAAAACAGAGAATTAGTGGTTCCAGTGGAAATCTTTGACATGGATCTCTGTGTTGTAAGGACATGGTTTTAAGACCACACTGCACCTTTTATGCAGTGGGTATTTTTTACTCTACCAGGTCTGACCCCACTGAAGCTACTTAAAATAATTCCTCACTTCAATGAAAGGTGCAATAGATCCAAGAAATGAACAATAAATATTGTTTTAATTTTCTGTAGAAAAAAGTCAATACATCTAATTTAAATAAAGGTATGGCTTATAGTTTAAATGATGCTAGGTAGCACAGCAAAGTACAAAGCATTGCTACTCAAAGTACTGTGACTTCCTAAGACAGAGGGCCACAGCAGGGAAATGTGAGATTCAGAACTGTTCACTTTTCATTTTAAACAAGCCTTTTGTACATTTGATATTCCCTTGAAATGCCTTTAGGGTATGTCAAGTAGGTCACTAAAAGCTCAGTTTCTCATAGCAAGTGGTATTTTACTGTAGGATTTGCCCTTTTCTGCTAGCTACCAACCTCAGGGGCAGCTTGGGGCAATAGCAGGTGTTTAAGTGGAACCACAGTGAGAAGAGCCATGGGAGAGTTTGGGGCTCAGAAACGTGCCTCTGATCCAAGTTTCATTTGGTGGAAAGTACTGCAGACCTAAACTTACATTTGTTCCAGGAATCACGATCACATTCTAGAATCACATTAAGCTTTTGATCTTGGAAGGCCCAAAAGAACTAACCAGGGGCCAAACAGGAAATGTAGAAGTCCCAATATTAGGTGAAGGAGCCCAATAGGGTTTAATCTACAACTGCTGTGGTACTCTGAGAAGATCCTGTAAAGAAACACTTCTGTACAACAACTCATTTCAGCTAAAAACTACATCTATATTGCTCCATATGATGATATATCCTATTTCTAAATATATGACAAAACTATTCATAATTACATGAAGCTATCTATGCACATATATCAATTACAAAAGTACAAGACCACTGGAATAAACAGCTATGCCTGAAGTTAACAGCAGAAACCACACAACACTTGGGATGCAACACCCAAAGAACAGTTTTTTTGGCCTAAACACCAGAGTGATGGCATTTGCCACAGAAACTAGTATGCTTGTGCAAAGCAGCTCAGCAGCTATAAGTCTTGTCCAAATGACCTGCACCACCAGAAAACTACATTGAATTCAATTGACCAAACTTAACCCTGCTGGAATTGCAACATGTCATTGCAAAGCCTCATTTCAAACAGAGGAAGTAACCACATGATCCAGCCTCTCTGCCTGAGAATAAGAAACAACTTTTTTGAAAATGCTTCAGCACTGAGTCTTAATTAAAGCTGTGGCACTATCATTTTCAAAAATAATGTGATCATTATGAAGTTCTATTCTAGATCATGATTCAGGAACTATAATGAGGGAATATTTAATTACTAAATATTAGTTATGATAAATATACTTTCTTGCAATTTATTGGATGCCATATTCCAGGCATTAAGTTTTATTTGAAACAAGCTTTAACATGGTAAAAAGACACCATAGACATGTTGGGAATTAAGGCTCTGTATGAAACAGAAGCATAATTGGCATGGTTGTCTATGATACTTGAAAGTACTATCTTTTTTTTTTTTCTGTATTGGGCATTTATGCCAGGAGACAGCAATAAAATAAATGGATCAATATTTAGTGAATCTCCATGGGGTTTATCTTGCCTATTTTTGAAGGTAAATTGGTTTGGTTGAGAGAGCAAACCACTGGATTTGGAATTGTGAAAAGCCAGTGCTTTATGGCAATATTGAAGTACCTTGCTGCTTAGGAAGTTTCACTCCTCTCATCCTCTTTTGTGCTCTCCAGAACTAAGTTCTCAAGGAATGATAGGATCCAACCCATGTCAAGGAGGTTTGATCTGCTGCTAGAGAAGCTGATAACAGATCCACTTTCTCCAACTACTACCGATGGTAGATGATCAGGAGCTTTACACGTTTTCCTTATAACTCTACATTAAGTCCATGCTGAACAACACAGAGAAAGATGAGCTTGTGGTAGCACATGCCAGACCAACAGTGCCTTCACTTCATAAGCAGGGAAGCATCATCTGGAGGAATGCAGCACAAGATCAATTATCAGAGTATCACGGGAGAAAGTGAACACATTTGGATAATCAAGGTTTCAGGTAATGAAGGTAATTTTGGATGTAATTGATAGATAATGAGGAACATGAATAACAGAGTTTCGGAAAACTGAATTTGGATAATTCAGACTGTCTTACACTACGTGTATTCCTTAAAGAATATTGTAATGTATTTTGGGATTTCCAAAGTTTTTAAATAGAATAAACCACCTGATTTCCATTAATTTCTCAGAAGTGGTTTTCTACTTAGTACTGTTAGGGTGTTCAGAAAACTGCTCCATTTACAGTAAATGGA
Source organism: Hemiprocne comata (assembly GCA_020745705.1). NCBI lineage: Eukaryota > Metazoa > Chordata > Aves > Apodiformes > Apodidae > Hemiprocne > Hemiprocne comata. The sequence continues at coordinate 16,078,653 of CM036595.1, forward strand.
GAGCTGTGTTTGTCTTCAGCTGGAAGCTCTCCTGGCGTATTCCACACACTTAGTTACTACAATTGCTTCTAAAGCAACAGGATGGGCTATGCTGCTCCAGGGAACTATTCCATGGGAGCAGAATGAGCCTAAATTACAAAGGCAAGAAAGAAACTCTCTTGCAAAAAAAAAAAAAAAAGAAATGCTCTTTACACCCCTTGCTGGAATGGCTTAGCCCTCCATAAGAACATCAGCACCTTTAGGAACAGCCTGAAAAACAAAAGAAGCTTCTATCTGCCTTATGAAAGAGCTGCTCAGCACACCTGCACAGCAGAAAGGCAAATCATACTACCTTTGCCCTGCAAGATCACATCTTTGCTGCTGCACCTAAAAATAAATCTGCCAGTATATTTCCATCAGTTCCTTTGAATACTAAAAATGGCAAAGTTCATGATAAAGAATCCAGATGAGCATCTTTACTGCACTAGTTAATACACAGTTGAAGTGGATGTAGTAGAGAGATGACTTTACAAGTTAAAGTTTATAATTGCTTTTGCAAATGTTGTTACTTCTTTGCTGTTGTAGGACCTACTGAAAACAGTATTGCTGTCTTCCCAAGGAGTTCTCATTATTCACCAGTCCATTCAGGAGACAAGTGGTGACCCCTAGAAGTGTCCCTAGAGGACAAGGACACTGAAACAGTAAAAAAAGGGAAATGTAACTGAGGATTGATAGAGTTATTTCAAAATACAGAGAAATATAGCAACAGCCTCTTCTGCATGTGTGTGGGGATTAAAACAACTAGTACAGCAAAGCAGGGAATCAGCCTTCACTCATCTGCAGTAGAGGGAAACGTGGGGTGGAAATACCAAAGGCCCTGTGTAGTGTTCAAGCAGACTCAGAGGCAGTCCAACATGAAAAGAAATTATTTTAAGCCACCATTTTTTAGCTGCTTAATTTTGACAACTTATTAAATATCTGCTCTAACACAAAAAGCTTGATATTGTCAAGAATGTTCACAGAAAGTGCATGTTTCACAGAAAGTGCATGTGTCAGGGGAAATTACTCCCAAAGATGCATTTTCCCCTCACCTGCCAGGGGAGTCAGATTTGGATAAGTCATACTTAAGGGCTGAGAAAATGTAAAACAGATCATAGAATGGTTTGGTGTAGAAGGCACCTTAAAGATCATCTAGACCCAACCCCCCTGCATGGGCAGGGACACCTGCCACTAGGTCAGGTTGCTCAGAGCCCCATTCAACCTGCCTTTGGACACTTCCAGGGAGAAGACATCCACAACATCCCTGGGCAACCTGTTTCAGTGTCTCACCACCCTCACACTAAAGAGTTCCTTCTTAATATCTAACCTAAATTTAACCCGTCACCCCTCATCCTAGTGCTACAAGCCCTTGTAAAAAGCCCCTCCCCCAGCTTTCCTGAAGCCCCTTCAGATACTGGAAGGCTGCTATAAGGTCTCCCCAGAGCCTTCTCTTCCCCTGGCTGAACAACCCCAACTCTCTCAGCCTGTCTTCATAGGAGAGGTACTCCAGCTCTTTGATCATCTTCACGTCCCTTCTCTGGATTCATTCAGGGAGCTCCATGTCCTTCTTGTGTTCAGAGTTCCAGGACTGAACACAGTACTCCAGGTGGGGTCTAACATGAGTGGAGTAGAGGAAGACTATCTTCTCCCTTGACTTGCTGGCCATGCTTCTTTTGATGCAGCCCAGGACATGGTTGGCTTTCTGGGCTGCAAGCACATATTGCCAGCTCACGTTGAGCTTTTCATCAGCCAACACTTGCAACTCCTCAGTGCTGTTCTCAATCCACTGTATTTGTGCTTGGGATTGTCCCAACCCAGGTGCAGGATCTTGCACTTGGACTTACTGAACTTCATGCAGTTTGCACAGGCCCCCCTCTCAAGCTTGTCAAGGTCCCTTCAGATAGCATCCCTTCTCTCCAGTATTTCTGCCATACCACACAGTTTGGTGTCATCAGCAAACTTGCTGAGGGTTCACTCAATCCCACTGTCCATGTCACCAAAAAAGATGCCAAACAATGCCAGACCCAGTACCAATCCCTGAGGTATGCCACTCATCACTGATCTCCACTTGGACTTCAAACCATTGACTGCAACTCTTCGAGTGTGACCACTGAATCAAGATGTAGAGTCCACCTTCAACACAAAATTATCCATACAAAGCCCTCCTTTTAATACAAAATAGAACTCAAGCAGAGATAGTAAAATACAGCTTACAAAGCACCCAAGACAATGAAAAATATAAAGGAGTAAGGAATCAAAGTAGGTTTCCCTTCTGTTTTTCACTTGCATAACAAGCCCTCTTGGAGAAGGAAAACAAGACCCTGTGTCATGATTGCCTCTGTAGAAGCTGTTCTAATACTATTATTGTCATTAATGTTCATTGTTCCCAGCTCTGTGCATCATAGCTAGGCACTTCAGCATGCATGGTACATAAATCCAGACTATCATCCAGGACTACTGCAATATTCAAGAACATGAGAATGAAGAAGACAAACTGAATAACCTTATTTTGTGTGTGTGTGTGTCATCTGAAACCATTACTTTAATGTGATTACCTATTTTTATTATTTCCTTTCTGTGGACTTCGAATAAAGACACAACTGAGAGTCTCTCAGACACGGTCACTGGCATCATTACAGTCTTTCTACTGTCATCAACAGAGATCTGATCTCTAAATCAAGTTAGAGTGTAAGGGCTACTGAAGAGTAAGCACTCTATCATGCTATTGCATATCCAAGCTACCACTTCCTCTGGCTCACTGAGAAAAACAGACTGTTTTAGTTCCTTCACATAACCAGAGGAGCTCTTAATGCACAGATTATTGACTTAGTGGAGTTTTATCATGTACCAGGGGATTCCTTAATCCGAGACTTCTTTACGTGATCTATTTTCATGGCTTTTTTTATTGTCATAGTCTGTCATTATAACGATTTGCAAATCCAGAACCAGTGTATGCTTAGCTCCTTAAAAGGTGCTCAAGGAGAGAGGAAGAAGGCATTTCCCCACTCTCATTTGCCTTCTCACACTCAGCACGAAAAAATTCCTGCAGGGGTGAGAGCCACAGGGAGTTGCATGGCACAATGGTGGCTTTCTGCCCACAGAACCATTTCCACATCAACCATCAGCCCTTCACAAAACCAGCAGGATGGAGACCCTACTTTGCTAATTCTCCACAGAGGACAGCACAACATGCACACACTCTCAAGGAGACAAGTCCATCAGACTAGTGCTCTACAGGAACAGGAGTCTCAAAGAGCAAATATGGGTCTCAAAATGGTCTGCTGCACAACATCAGCTTCTAGTAAAAGCCACTGATGTTTGATTCCTTTGTTGAAACTACTCAAACTAGCCAGAGAGGTTCATCCCCAGTACAGGGTCACTGATGCAAAAAACAACTGTTGCAAAGAAAATGGGTGGTGTCATGTAACTGTCCTGTAGTTGTAGAGATCAACAAAATATAAACTGAACGAGGGGTCTGAAAACATGTTTGCAGAGATGAAACCTCCTGTCTCTCCCTCTGTGGGTTTCTGCTCATTAGAGACCTGAACCTGCTCTCCTCCCTTCCACTCCCGCCTCCAATTTATGGAGCCCCAGTTGCACAGGCCCAAATAGAAACATCTTAATACCCACATGAAACTCCCTGTGAGTGCTGTATGTTGCAAGGACAGGGTTCAAGGTTATCAGATGCTTTAGGCTGAGGTCCATCAAGGCAAGCATCTGATTTCATGGCCCTTCAACCCTTACATCCTACCTCACCCTCACTAACAGGTATTTCCCTTGTCACTGTGGAACCAGTGTTGGAATCTGCAAGACTGCTGTGCATTCCAAATTAATCACAGGCCTAAAACTCTCACTGGACCAAGGTCTGAGTAGCTGTTAGCACTTCACAGCACGTCTACATACCCCCAAAGATTTGGGCTTTGATTTCTAGTTTGGACCTCTCAGCGTTACCATAATACAAGCTGATAACAATATGTCACTGTGCTTGTTGCTAGCAGACAGTTCCCTGGAGTGAAGAAAAAACTGGTTTAAATCTGGCATGTTATCAATGTTAAAAAACAAAGTAAATTTATGCCAAAAAAAACCCCAACCCAAACAAAAAACCCTCCAACAAAGATGACAGTACTCCAACTGCATTCTGGATGTACTGATGTCGAATTTGGTATCACAAACTTTGTTTCAGCAAATAAGTTTCTAGATCTCTGTGTTTCTTCTTTAAATTAGAAGCACACAGCTTTTCTTGGGGGTTTATGATCACCATCAAAGACGTCTTGCTGAGAAACATGGATGTCTCTCTCCTTCCAAAGGTCACAAAGTAGATATCCCATATCTAGGGGCTGAAAGAGCAGGAACATTTGGTACTCCTCCAAATGAAAGCATCTCCACTATCATTTGTTCAGCTTCCTCTTGTTAAGCTGCTGGATGTGAATCACCCAGCGACCTCCCAACACGTCAGTGATGGCTGCATGCCCTGTTTCAGAACTCAGTCTTGCAAAAGTGATGCACTTGCTTGTTGCTCTGAAGTTAAACACGTGTTCTCTACAGAGTCCCCTGGAATGTGCCTCTCAGCATTTCACATGCAACCCCCATGCTGATACTTACCAGTGGTGTGAAAAACATTTGTGAATAATTTTTCCTGGGTTTTGCATTACTGTCTTAGGCTTCTTATCAGGCCAGTTAGAAGCTGGTGGCCCAGTCATTCCTGGCTGCGTGTCACTGATATGGAATAGAAGGCACAAGAGATGCCTAAGCAGAAGCAAGCAAACTAACTGCAGTATAACTAAAAAAGGCAGAAAACACTGCTTTTTGGTTGTTTACAGGAACTTCAAAGTTCTCCTCAGTTATAAATCATTCTGAGCCACCAGTCTGCCTAAGGATGGCTTTGCTTTTGAAGGTGAAAGCTTGAAGATCAGACCTTGGGTGATAAAAAGAATGTTGGTTCCACTACAGACAAGTTGATTGCAGAGGAGATAAAATGGTGTCCAAGAATAGGATAAATCAGGCTGAGATGCTTTAGCCACACAACTAGTCACCAAGAGATAAAAGTGGTTCTATAGGACTGATTTTCAGTAGGAGAGAAATAAGCTCTTTTAAGTCATATTTGCCATCAGAAAGATGATATAAAATTTCCATTTCACTACCACTTTCTTAGGACATTGGATTAGAAATGAAAGTTACTGAATAAAAACCCCAACCTTTTAAACCAAACCTAAAAAAACCTCTTAAACCAATAGTGAACAATCTAAATAAACCCTTGCAGCCATGATGCCAGATCCAATTACATTTGCACTATTAATTTATAAGTGTGAGATAAGCTAAGTTATCAATGGAATTGAGAAGCCAAAGAATTTTAAGAGCGAAATTGTTCTGTAGCAGAACATGCTCAGGATGTCCACAAAAGAGAAACCAAAAGGCAATTTTATGTTGCTTCTGTTCCAGAAGAAGCTCAGACTGCATATGAAAACAAAAAACTTTCAAACTATGTTTAGAAAGCATTAAATTTTTTTTTAAAAAACAGCCTTTTCCTGGAAGAACGTTATTTGTATGCAAATATACCCCAACATTTGTCAGCAAAACTAAAGGATTTTGAAGTAAGAGGTTTTTTGAATATAAAGTTTATCACTGCTTTGATGAAATTGAATACCAGCTGTGAGGTTACTGCTGTCTACTTTAATACCAATTAAAAGGATGGAAAATGGAGCTCTAACTTGTACTCACAGGCAGAGCTGACATCGCACATGTAGCACAACTTTGACACCTAAACCTCCAGTGGCAGCTGCTGAGACATCAACAGGCCTACATTTAAAAGCAAAACACTAGACTTACTGGCAACCTCTATGACCTAAAATATTACAAAATGTATGAAACACACACGTATGACTTAGAATGATTTTGTTTTTGAATGAGAAGAGGAATGGGGAGTCAACATCCAAATAAAATAAAAAGCACACTCTGTTGCTGAGAAAGAATAGTCACTTGTGTTGTTTTACATGATTAACCTTCTTTCCGTTTATTCAGAAAAGTGTGTTTGCCCTTGGGCATCCTGGATGGTTTCATCTGACCCTTCTAGCCAGCAAGGTTTGAGCAGGAAAGAAGTACCACAAATTGTACCCAGGAGCCATGCCTCCCTCCCCAAGCTCTAAGGAAGGGACAAGCCTTCCAGCACACTTCAAAGGTCAACAGGAGCAAACAGAGCTCAAAGCCATGGGGCCCACTTAGCAAATGCCTTGTCAGCAACTCTGTCTTACAGATATTAGATTTGGAAACATTCAATAACATCTCCATTCTTTTAAATTACACACTTTGCATTTTTATCTACACTACAGAAATCCTGAAATAATGAAATCCTGCAAGGAGAAGCTTCCTCCTCTCCCAGTAATTTTGACCTCAACAAGTACTAGAAAATTCAAAGACTTGAGCAATCTATCTGCACTTCCAGATGCTATCACCATTGCTCTGCAATAGTCAATTCCTAATTGATTTCCTTTAAACTTGTGTAAGCTATAGATATATAGATGTGTACGTGCATTGAAACTCAAAGTCTGTTTCCTTGTTCAGAACTCTGATATCAAAACATCTACAATCTCCCCATGTGTGCTCTAGGACAATCTACAGGACAAAAGTAAATCAGTTTTAACGAGGCAGGAGAGATTACAAAAGTACAGAATGTATCCTTAAAATGTAATTTTAAAAATTATTTTCTTGCCTTAACTCATGCAGTCACACAATTGTGTTTTAGAGGATGACATTTCTGAGACTGCCAGTGATCTATCAAAAAAAAACCCCAAACTTACCAACAGCTCGAAAACTCTCACTTGGAGGTTTAGCTTACATGCCTGCATGTAGACATCTGCTTCCTGTTTGCATGCTATAAAGATTTTCCAGAAATAAGAGTTTCAGTAGGTGAAGGCTAAAGTCATTAAACATCATTTTGAATACATCAGAGAACAAAACACTCTCACAATGGTAAGCCCAATGCAAAAGAATACATCTGCACACGATGGCAAGTAAAACATCGTGGAAGCAGATGTCAAGAAAATGTTTTTACCTTGATTCAGCTTCCTCAAGCAAAAGGATTTTAAAAGGTTTTCCTGAAGCATGTTTTAAGGTTGAGTGCTAGAGTTTCAACAGAGGGCAATAGACATGGCCCCAGCTGGAGCACAGCCCCCCTCACTCAAAATGAAAATCAAGGGTATCTATTGCCTCTTTTACAAACGCAGTTTGGAAGCCACAAAAAAGCAGTTGTAACACCATGTTGGGCAATGTAAATACACAGGTAGGTGTCCAATTACTTCAGCTTTAAAGATCAGTGTGGCCTCTATAAGCAGACAGGGTGCACACAGGTTTTGATACCTACACTTGATGTATTTACCTTTGAAATCTGGCACTGCTGGTGACTGTTGTTGTTCAACCAAAGTGTATGTATGCAAGAGCTAGAGCATTTTCCTCATGCTGTGCAGTGTATAGCTGCGCCTTTCAGACTAAATATCTACACTGCTGAAGAAAATGCCCTTTTTCTTTTGAAGTAGGAGAGTACAAACCTCAAAGGTTCATTTCTTTGCAATGTCTAAGGCCCTAATGAGCATAACCAAATCACTATTACACCAGCGCTGCAGTTCCATGCAAATATATCCAAGATAGGTCTTTGTCAATACATCTCATAGCACAAATCCACATTGATGAGAATAAAGTTGGTATAAACTATGCTTTCATGTATTACTCTGTATTGAAAGAAATATTGGTGACCTTATCCAGCGTGACTGTTATAACAGTAATAAAACCAAAACTTGGAAGATTACACTTCTGGTCAAAGCAGTAAAACGTGACCTTATGCTATTCAACATTGACATTTATTATATTAATTCAGACAAAAAAAACTGCATTAAAATGATGTTAAGTGTCTGGTTTTCAAGCGTAACAGCTAAGGAATTTGATTTGCAAGTCAGACTTCTTCACCAACTCTCCATTTCGCATTTCATCATTCCAACCCATATGGCACAAAACTCTTATAGCTGCCCAGAGGATCTCAAATCTGGTAGTCTGGGCCCCTTAAATGACAGTCTGCTTGTACCTCAGCCACAGGGGTCATGGCAGGGGTGACACAATGCACTGCATCTACTGCACTTGTACCTGGGGGCCTCAATATAAAAACAACAACAAAAAAACAACAACCAAAAACCCCACCCCTAGAAGCAGGAGTTCTTTGCTCTTCAGGTGGAATTACAAAGGGCTAAAATGCAGAACACTGACCACCAGACTGCAACAAGAATGAAAGTTTTCAGTCATTTTTAATATCACAGTAGCGTGTCCATTTCAAACACAAAAAAAATAATTAAAAAAATCTAGTCTCAGGTCAGTAAAGAAGATTGAAGATTCTGCAGTCCCAGGTACTCTGAACACCCACTGATTTCACTAAAAATGTAGGACATACAGAGAAACCAGCATATCAGAGCAGAGATGTGCACTGCAGATCTCAGAACAGAATGAGGTCTGGAGCTATTTTGGGATATAGGAAAAGTTGAGAAGTAGAGCTATCTGGCATTCTTTATTTTTCTTCTGTAGTTAAGTGTTTACTCACAGGCAAATATTGCTATACCAAAACCAGATTTTTTCAGAGTTACAAGATAATTCCTTGTTTTTTGAAAAACAATAATAATTATTGATATTAAAAATAGTCCAGAGTCTAAGTGATCTCAGATCAAGCAATAATATGGGGATTTGAGAATTCCATGGTAATTCTGCACAGAGATCTCTCTCTTGATTGTTCTGTGCTTACATGCTCAGAGTGATTTTTAATGAGAAATTCAACAGCCATTTCAGTAACAACAAATAGCAGGACATCAACCATTTCTTCCCAGAACAGAACTCTTCTTTTCTGGCCAGCTTGAATTTGCAAATATGACTAATTTTAACAATTCTGGGAATTAAATGAGAACACTCATGCTTCCCACTATGTTGGCAAGTTGCAAATTTCTGGTTTTGAGTTTAAGAGAGAAAGGAAAGAGAAAAATGTTGGATTTTTATAATCCAAGTTGCATAAGCTGTCAAGAACAATTATTTGTGCCTGGCAAGTGCTGATACGCATTTTTAGCAGAACTAAGCAACATCAGCTCAGTGAAAAGAACAGAATCCCCCTCTATCTGTGGTCCAGACACTGCAAAATGAAGCTTAAAAAAAACACAAACAAACCCCAAAAAAGCAAGAAAAAAAGTGGGTTTGTCATGAGGGTGGCAAACAACCACATGTATTTCATTTCAGTAACCTAGAATACAGACTTTACTTTTTTAGGCTACGACTGACAGAGCTGCAGCTTTCCTTTAGTAAGGGTGACAACTCATTTCAAAAGCAGCTTCACCCCAAGACATCTTTTGGGTATGCACACCAGGCACATTCTCTTTCAAGATTCCCCACTTTTCCTGGAGCAGCTCGACAGCACATTTGTGCAGGAGATCTACTGCTCTTCTGCCTCAGCAGAAGGTGTTCCCCCAGGGATGGGCTGACAGCACGGTGCTCAGCGCCTACACAGATCCCTTGATTTGGTTCCCTTTCCCTCTCGGGGTGCAACAGGGTCAGGTGTGGTTTTTTTAATCTCCTTTTTGGCACATTTCAGCAGGTTTCTCCTAATCCACCCATATTCATGCCTCATCTTCGTATAATGTATTCTTTTAACAATGAGTAGTGTAATGCACAGCAGGCTCCAACACCTGGATATAAAAGCCTTCTTTCTTTGCTCTTTACCTCTTCTCCTACACTATTTGCATCTCACTATAATCCATCTCCTCTTATTTCAGAGGACAGAAATGTGACTAGTAAGGCATGGTATGAACTGGAGTGTTTCACAAAAAGTCTGCCAAGCCCTCCATGGCCAAACTAATTATAACTGTACTCTCTCTGGCTTGATGAAGCTAAATGGAGACGTACAAACTGACTTCGAAAATAGAAAAAACATGCAAGTGAAAAATGTTCATATGGAGAAATACGCATAGAGCATCGAGGCTTCAGGAGCAGCAGTTTAGAGATGCAGTTCCTACTACATGCATTTTAAATTTGAATGCCTCCTCAGTATTCATGAAGTGTACCACAGTTCAATAGTTGTTTTCATGAGTTGTGCCTTCATTAGGTGAACAACATTAAACACCTGGGATACTGTTCAAACTAGTCCTAAGGGGCAAATTTTCATGACAAATGAGCTGAGATAAATTTTACAACTGAAAGAAAAAAAAATCTCAATTTTGCAGTGGTAAATTTACTACTTGTTTCAAAGAAATAAAATAAAGCAACAAAGACACAAAGTTAATATTAATATTACTTCTACAAAATCTGCACAGAAAAGCCTTCAGCTGGCTGTGCAAATAAGACCACTTTCAAATACTAGAAGGAGAGTAAATATTTATTGATACGTGTGCTTTTTTTCCCACCTTTCAGGTTAATGGGGTTGATTCCCCACTACCTTTGGAAACTTCTGTATTGTACATTATCAGGGTGACTTCTTATGCCTCTATGTCTGTCTTACAGATTTTGTTAAAATCTGTTTTTTTTCCTAAGGCTTTTAGAGTGCTTGTTTTGATTATAATTTGGATAATGTTCCATTGGAGATGTTACCAAATGTAATTTTTTATTTGCCCTCTCCCTCATTAGGAGCCTTCCTTGCTCAGCGCTGAGCGAGAAGTGGCTCAGTGTCAACCAGGGGTGTTTTCCCACCCAAAAGCTTTGGGAAGACATAGAGACAGCTAACTGCAAGGAAGTCCACTTGCCCTGCAAGCCTGCCATGACTTCCCACAGCTCTGGCCATGCCCACTGCACACGTGGGAAAGGTTGATTCCCCTCTGGGTACTGCTATCAGGACACAGAAACATTGTGTATATGGGTTTTTCTTCTCTCCACTCACAGCTGACCATGTCCAAAGGGGTATTAACTTTGACAGGTTACTGAACTGTAAAAAGATTCAAAATAATTCATACCAGAGGTCTGACATCTCAAGACTTCATATCAGTCTGATGCCAAAGACTGTCACCCAGTCTGGCTGAGTCAGGGCCAGCCTTTTTCAGCTGGCTCCATACGATCTAGGCAGCACAGCATTCCCAGTCTCATGCCCTTCAGAGAAATACTGGCATCATCACCTTCTCTGTGAGTTGACACTCATGCCAGAGGCAATAAGGACACCGAGATGGACTTACACCTTTCATTTTGTTCAGACACCGATTCATGGAGAAGACACAGTGGAGAGGAAGAATGGGCATGGAGGACCAGCCTGCTACTCCTCACACTGCTGAAATCATATGCAGAAAGATTCAGTTTGTGGTCCTTGCACCTGGCATCTTCTCCCAAGTACTACAACAGCTGCAAATAGGAAAAAGAAACTGTATTTTGAGATAATTCTAATAACAATTACTATTTCCATAAACATTTCTTCTAGCTTCTCAAGTCACAGTTGCCTCCTCCTTTGATGACACCACTGCTGTAAGATAACACTGTCTAGTTGAGTACTATGTGTACATGCACTAACACCCCTAGCACAGTAGAAGTGCTTAAGACATTTTCTTCTCTGCTTCTTTTCACTGTCTTTCTGGTTTATTATACCCTAAACAATCTTTTCCTCAGGAGACCTTCCAGCTCTCTTGCAAGCAGCCACAGAGCCTTTCATACTTAATAAAACATAAAAATTAAAGCAATGAATATTAGAAATATCCATCTTACTCTATTAGCTACTCCATAGTGGACTGTAACCCTTTGAATGTGATCGGCTAATCCCATTAGCTGGTCAAGCAATTTTCTCTGCTGCTTCTAGAAGTACAGAGCTCACAGAAAACACACTTAGAACTGTGCTCACCCTTTAGATTAGATTAAGCTGCCCATACAACTCCAAAGTGTTTCCCTAAGGTTTAAGACCCATATAGTAATCCCTGTATTTTTCACAATTCAATGGGTATGCACTGGTCCTAAAAATTACTACAGGCTCAGTTTCACTTAAAGGTTAGACCCTCCCACAAAGTACCAATTATTCTGGAATTACAGCCCAAGGGAACAGGGTATTTCTTTAAAGATTACTAAAATTATATTTTTCCTCTTAGCAAGAAATAATTCCCCCAAACTTGGCTTATTAGCAAATTTGAGGAAGGCTCGAACAGGAAGGAGCAGGCTGACTCCTCGGGATTGCATTTCAATGACTGCAGGAGGTTGCCAACTCTGAGTCACAACTCCCCTGTGCTGGTCCCCATTCCTAAGGACTCTGTGGTTTATTGCTGTAAACTCATGCTTCAATCCCTCCTTCGGAGAACAGGGGAAATGAGGGAGGATAGTCAGGGCCTGCCTCCTGCACCTGAAAGTCTCCATCGAGTTACCAGGGAACCTCTGAAAACATAACATCTCCCTTCCCTTCTCATCACTTGAGATCACTTCCCCGTCAAAGTTGGTTAATGGGTTCAAAGCAAGGGCAGCCTCCAGGGGATGCTTGGATCTCAATCCAATTTTTCCCTCGGTTTGAAGGTGGACAAGATGGTTCATTATCAACATCAGTTACTTTTTTATCTGCGCTATAAACTACCAATACCTTCAGGTCCCAAAAGCAAACTAAAGGAAGGTGCTAGGTCCAGCACAGGCAAAGTAAGAAATAGTCCCTGCTCAAAAACCATGCAGGGCAAACAGGGGACAGAAACAGGGAAAGAGAAGAAATAAAACACATGTTCAAAAACAGATATACTGCACAAGCATATAAATGTCATTTCCTAAGGAAACCGTGATAAAAATCTGTCACAATCTAACACAGCAAAACAAGCTGCAGATGACTGAAAAACCCCATAGCATTTGCAATGTAAACCCATTCCACCTGGACAGATTTTAAGAGTGCAAGAAAGCAAATCAGTACCAAAATTCAGCTATTTATATCAGATAATAATGCCAGAAACATGGAATGTCACTGTGTATTATATGCCTATACAAAGGATGTTAGAAGAGCAGAAGAAAGATATTTGAGATCAGTAACTAGAAAGGCAAGTTATTTTCATTTTAAAAGTGATATCTTTGAGTGTGTTTTCATAAAAGGTCCATAAAACGGCTGGCCTTAAAGCAAAGTGTAGCTCAGAATATTCTTCATAGGTGAATTATTCAAACAACATGAGGCTACTGAGAAAATGTTCTTTGAGCTGAACGCTAATTATAACAGTGCAAAACATACCACTTTACTAATAGAGCACGTCTTCCAGTGATGACTGTTCTGAAAAATGCTACTTCTTGTAATATGCGTGAATTCTCTACATCTTCCAATAAGCAGGAGAGAAATAGTAAATATTTGGTTGGAACAGCTTCAGCACACAGATCACATACTCTGAGATTTGAGGGCTCTGAGTCAAGAAAATACTTCAGTGAATGCTTCAGTTTGAATATATACACATCAGCTGCCTTCTTTCCCCACAGTTGCTCCCCACAAGGCCCCTGCGTGACAGCACAACCTAGTAGATTAGACAGGCTCTGCTCCAGCTAAATCAAAAGCAGGTAGTGCTGCAAATCCAGGAATGTCTGCAGAACAATGTCTGCCCTAAACCAGGGATGTAAGGGTCTTATTTTCATAAATGAAATCTTTTCATAAGTGACACACAAGTGAGGACTTAAGCAGAAAAAGAGCAAAGTACTGAAAATATGTCATATCACAGTTACACAGAAAAATCAATTGTAACATTTGCCCAAGAAAGGAGATAAACAGGGCTTTGATGGGTGGGTTCTTAAAAAAACCCCATGGAGATCTTTAATAGGAAATGCATGTAGAAACACATTTGTCTGCTTTGAATAACATGGTCACAAGGCAGACTGAGAGAGCACACACAACCCAGAGGAAAACACACAGAGATCACAGGCACTTGCTCATGCCCAGTGCAAGCTCGACAGGGAGCAAACAGACAAGAGCACAGCTTCCTGAGCACACAGGGCCCTGAGTGGCTGCAGAAGTCTCCAGCACAGCAGTGGAGAGAGGTGCTTGCCCTGAACACCTGCCCGAATTGAGCCACACAGTGTTGCACTGATGTGGCCAAGTGGTCTCATGGTCACTTCAGTATCAGAGCTGTGGCTCTAGCCCTCCCTGGGCAGGGCCACAGGAAGCTCTGAGCATTCCGAGGCAGGAGAGGTCTGCCTCTAAAGGAGTCAGGGGAGCCAAAGCGCACAGCCTGGAGTCATGTTGTTCTCTAGCTTCAACCTTGGTCACCTCTGACCCTTGAAGAGCCATGCTGAGCTGTGGTATAACTGAGGATCTCCAAAACGACGGATCACTTGGTACCAGAAACGCTAGACACTGAAAGAACTGAGTCCATAAGCAGGATGATACAAGTAGATTCATCTTATTGCAGACACACCTTTTATCTACTTAGCAGCATTTGACATGTTAAGGGAGCCAACACGCGAGGAAGAGAGAATGCATTTCAGTCGGTGACATTTTCACTACAATACTCAGAGTTAAAAATGCATTAGCAGTAACTTTCCATCTATCAAAAGCATGAGGCAAGAAGCAACACTTGCCTGGCAAAGACTAAGAATGCTATTAAATGTGCCAGAGGCCAGACTGTCCTTTTTTATGATCCATTTGCATAAGTAGGACATTTTCACATAAGTCTACATGGCTCTAGGGCAGCATAACTTGCCACCTCTCTACCTGACTGCTACTTGGATAGCCTGACTACAAAGCGTCAAGGACTGACTAAACACTGTTTCTAAAAAGCATTTATACTCTGACCCATACAGTATTTGCTCATTATTTGAATTTCTATAATACACAAACAGCAAGTAATTACAATCTCATATGGCTGGAATTACTGCTGGGGGTAAGAAGCTGTGAATCAGCTGATTTAAATACACTACCTACCCTCAGTGAATACAAGTGACTGAGTTTGTGCTCAAGCAAAGAAAATAACTGTTTAGCAACATCCCCACACGCTGATGTGGACACCTTTCCCTCCTTTTGTGGGAGCACTGAGCCTTCATCTTGCCACAGACTTGCTTTTGATTTGCAAGCCTGCGAACCACCCTCTCCTCCTCCTTGTTCTTTTCCTGTTACACACAGACGTAGAGATCTCTTGCCATCCCACAACAGCAGTTCACACTTGCAGCTCCCCACTCATGCAAGAAATGCAGCTGACATGAGACCAGCAGAAAGTTGAGGATGAAAGGAATTAAAACACCATTCCGCAGCCCAAATCAGAGAGGCTATGAAGTTTGTTACAAAAGGCTAGCAGTCAAAATGTCCCAAAGCCTGCCATGGCAGTGGCTGTGTATCCATCTAGTATGGCCCAACTCTGCCTGTAAGCATGGCCAGGGCTTTCCTGGCTTGGCTGCCAGCACTCCACCTGCATTAGCTGCTACTTCCCAGGGGCTTCTGTGTTTACAGAATAAACACCAGGGTCCAGCATCGTGTTACACTGTGCACTCAGTTTCTTTTATCTGCATATTTAGCTCTCTACAGAAGACTTGTGTAAAAGACTTACAAAAGAAAGTCCTTGGCGCAAGGTAGGAATGAGCCCCCAGGGACGCTGGCTCCTGGTCTCTGTGGGAGAAAAGGAGGTGGCCAGGCAAATAACCCTCAGTGTCACAACTCTTTCTGCTATTCTAAAGAATGCTCCTCATAGCTGCCTTTCTGACAGAAAGCCTGCAGTTTCTTTACATAAGGACTTCTGAATAAAATTGCACGGGGACCAGAATGGAGAGAAAATTATAACTTGTAACTACAGTTCCCTGTCAAAGGCTTCTTAGTTACTTCTTCATTTGGATCATACTCCCCATGTTTCTGATGACACCAGCACATAAACGCCTTTACTACAACCAGCAGTTACTCTGGAGTAAAGCCATGTGTGGATGAATAGGTATTTGAAGTAGCCAGCTGCCTAACTGTGATTAGAGTAAAACAGGTTTCATTGCCATTTCTTCAGGGTCCCGGTAGTTAATCCTAAAGCCTGTTAACTCTCAGTGAATTTTTGACACTACAGGTGTCTAAAGCAGCCCACAACTTTATGAGGAGGCAAACTATCTTTTATCTCTTCTGTAGACATTCCCATTAAGTAATATTCTTTGGGAATTGTTATGGGCATCTAAGGATTTGGGCAACATGGTTTCTTCTCAGATAATGTTGTTCTCCCAATCAACAAGAAGGTCAAGAGCTACTGCCAGTCTTACCTAGTAGCCCTTGGAATGGCAAATTCATTCCTATTAGCAAGGGCAGGGGAAGGAACTGAAAGTGGTTGTTCAAAAACGTAGTAACCAGCCCAGGCAGCTTCACGTAGACAAAAGTTACTAAAAAAAGAAAAATTTCTTCTGTTCTTGAATCCAAGAAATGCTGTGGTTCACAACAAGGGAAAATTCTCCCTGGGCCTTAAATATGAAAGCCATTAATTCCCCTACTTATTTCTTCCTATATGTTGGGCTCACTTCACCTAACTTTAGCCATCTAAATATTAGGGTAGTTTAAATGTGTTTAAATTTAGTTTAAACCTATCCTCAGGGGAAAGAGAAAGACTTCTCTAGAGTGCAATTTTCCTGTCCTATGGCAGCTGTCTCAGGTAACCAGGATAAATTGCCTCCTGGAATTACCTGCTTTTTTTCAGCCTAGATGACTGGAAGAGACCAGGGCTGATGGATGTGAAATAAAGGGTGGGTAACTAGGAGGGGTGTGTGCGCATGCATGGGGTGATATAGTTATGTCTCCAGTAAGCACAGAAGGAAGATTTCAGCTTACCTCAGGAAATGCAGGGTATTCTGCCTGGTTCCTGGCTTTATCACTAGGAGTGCTTTCTGATTAAGGAAGGAAAGGCTGCCTCTGGCTTTTAAAGACCTGCAGATCCTGACTTGACAGACTCCATGTGAACAGCAAAGCCGTTCGTTTCTATCTTCTACAAACTGCTGTGGGGCAACAGAGGAAAGCAGAAAGCAAAAAAGGTGGAAGTGTAAGGAACTTGTGCCATATTATAGTCTTATATACCAGGACAGCAGTCAGGTCAGGCAGTGTGAGCTACAGACACAGTACCAATTCTGGGAGCAGGTCCTAATTTCCAACACTTAGATTAGGGATTGTGTCCATATTGCCAAGTGTTAGCAAGGCATCCTCTCTGTTACTTGCCTCACCCTGGTCTATCATTGGCATAGCTGACCAGTAGCAGCCCAGTACCTTCATCCTGACCACTGACAAGTGATAGCAATTTGAAGGACACATGGAAATCTTACGCCAGCATTATAGGCTTTACCAGCACAACTTTAAACTGAATTTAAGAAGTTCGCCCAGTCAGTCTCATTAGAAGCATTTGCTGCAAACTTACAGTGATAAGCATTACCTTCTTTTCATTTCTTCTGCATTATTAATTAAATCTTACATCAATTGCTCTGTTATTTTGTCATAAAAAAGTCAAACTTACAGTTTTTAAAATAGCAGCACAGCATTAGATTTGCCCTAGTCTTCTGGAAATCACACAGCCTTCTGAGTCTATACACAACACCTAAAAAGCTACATGTTCAATGTAGTAATTGAAAGCAAACAAAACAAAATCATGATTGGCTTTTGATTGAGTACCAAATTATTTTGCAACATTTTAATTTCCTAACTTACAATTCCTGTTCAACCATTTTCATGCAAATTGGACACTACCAGGCTTGCTTTCTGTCCCTGATCCTCCCACATTTCTACAAGCCTCAGCTTCTGATTTACACCAAAGTATTGAGCACTTGGGGCATCATTTGAAGTTTCATGAAACTTTGAAACAGGTTGTGAATTTTTCACCAATTATTTTGTCACATCGTTTTTATTTTAGAAAATAATTAAGTTAACCCCCCAAAAATGTTACAGTTAAAGTTGCCATAGACACCTAGCTACATTTTTAATCACTAGGATGTAAAGCTTAGTGGAAAGAATGAGAGCAAAAGGAAGCAAGCAGAATGGCAGATATATTTGCAGGAACCACATACATGTCTAGATTGATAAATATATCTGTCTGCATAGGCATTTATCTAGCAATAATAAATAGAGATAAAATGTACAGAGAAACAGTAACTGTAAATAACAGTCTCTGTTGCTCTTGTTTCTTTCTAAAATTAGTCAGTTTGATTTCTGAGGTCTCAATCTACATTTTCTGTTGTGGACTATTTATTCCAAACACAAGAAGTCAAAGATCTACAGAACTTCAGTCTATTATTAACCTTGAAACTGGCAGCTTATTAAAAGTCATAGGCTGAGTATTCCAATTACCAGCCCAGGAGATGGAAAGAAACACATTAAACATTGTGGCAAACAACAAAGGTCTTGTGGCCCACCTCACGCAGTAACATCTTGCTTTGTCTAGTGTCTATTATTTTGGATTGGAGTTCTCTAAGGGCTGGAGATTGAGGATATTGTGTTCTTTTTCAGAGATTCTTCTGTATTTGTCTCTGTTATGTAAATCCCTGCACTCGCCAGGGATGAGAGCTATTAATAGAGATCACAAGGACTCAGAAAATTGCATATTTCTCTTCCTGTACTACTTTGTACTTTGATCCTGTAAACACTCATGCACATTAAAACCCCCACAAACTTGCAGTACTTAAAAGTGCAAGTGTCCACGCCAAAATGCATGCTGTATTTCCTGCCTGGCTTTTCCCCTGTTCACAAAGTTACTTTTTAAGTTCAAATATTAAATTTTTGTAGTATAGCGTGGAAATACTTGCTCTTGAAAGCTGCCAGTTACCCAGACTGTGCCATTTACAAGCTTGAAACCCATGTGTAAGAATGTACTCCCTTTCAGTTTCCTGATAAATGGTAAATATTGGCTATTTAATGTCACAGAGATCACAGTTGTTAGCTTATGTGACAAAATCTCTGGGTTTGGGACAGATAATCTATGTGTTTGCACTAGTAAGAGAGGATTTGCAGGAGCTCTGTGTTTTACAGCACCTTGACTGTCTTTTTTATTACTTCCTATTTCTGTCACCTACACAAACTTTGTACACACAATCATGCATTTATGCATGATTTGCCCAGCTTGTATCCAGATAAGCTTACTGGTGGGCCCATAAATGAAGCTTTCTCTGCAAAAAAAGCTAAGTGGCACCAAGGAGCTGAAGCCCCCGTTTCCTCCTGTGCTAGTCTTTGCTCAATCCCATGCATTGCAGCCTTAGACCTTTCATATCTGATGTGTGTGGAGAGAGGGAAGGAAGGGTTTCCTTCAGTTCAAGGGAAGGAAATAATCTCTAAGGCTAATTATTTTTCATTCATCAGTACTACTAACAAACTTGCAGTGTAGTCTTGTTTTCTACCCAGAATTAAATAGCAAGTTGCTGGAAATAGTTAGCACTGCTACAAATGCTAATATCCACACTACAGAGAAAAAAGTAAGGTATGTTTTTTCCCCTTAAGGACTGTTAAGTGAATTTAAATCAGTCATGTCCATAGATTATCATCTATTTTTTTGTTCTGACCTGCAGTGCAATATAGCTCAGAAGTATTTATCCAAATTTCTACTTGGGTATGCAGTGGGTAATCATGGTATCAGATTGAGAAGAAACAAATATCCTTAAGATAAAACGGAAAATGGAATTTTCTGCAGAAAAACTATCCCTACTAATTGGAAGCCAGAACTGCCATCATACAACTGTACAGCGGCAATTTATGTGCCACACCTGGAACACAAGCCCAACAAATAGATACCAGTTAGGAAGAAATAGTAAGAATTATTACACTGCATAAAAATGAGCTGTGGAAAACATTTATATTACTCCTAAAGTAAAATTAAAATGCAGAAAGATCTAACAACATATGAAGAGTGCTAGATAACCATAGCACATCAGCTTTTTGAAGGATGTTTTTCTTTATACGTCTTATTACTAGTTTTGTACTTCAATTGTGGTATTAATTTCTTATATCCAATCACATTGTTTAGTGACTCAGCAAGAAATAATGTGTATTTTTTTAAAACGAGCCAAAAATCCAAGAAAACACACTCTGAAAATATAAACCAACTAAAAAGGGATTGTTCTGCAAAGCAAATAGAGAAGCCCCCTAATGTGGAACAGCTGCATAGCACCACAGCAACAAAAAGAGTAATCGGATCTGAATGTCATATCATGATATGATTCTCTAACACAAACAAAACACTTTATGAATAATAGAACACTCCCATTCAGAATTACACTCTCATTCTTTTGTATTTTTAACCTCTCTTATGTGATAAGGAAGGTACCCTTGACTGCTTTGCACTTCTATCCTCTTGAAGCTGAAATGCACTGGCATATCATCTATGAGGCACAGAAGAGACTTCATTAGCAATTCCAGGTTCAGGATGCTATGAACTGACATCTCTAGCATGCATCTCCTTGTCACTTTACCCTTTCTTAGTGCAAAAAAGAAAAGCAAAAAAAAATCCTGTCAAATACTCTTCTAGACACATGAATCCACAAGTCTCTAGATGGAAAAGAGTATTTTAAAACCAAATCCTCTAAATAGAAAAGGCTACGAGAAAGCTGGCTAGTCATGCACAGTGATAATACTCCACATTGATTATGAATATTCAAGCCCAATGGTATTACTCAGAAGATTTCTTTCCTTCCATACAAATACTAAAAGTAGCTGCTTTTCTTAGATGTAAATAAATCTACCTAAAGAGAAACTGGAATATTTGTGAATGAATAAAACTTTGTGAAAAGTACTCAAGAGTAAAATGATGTTTGTAACATCCAGGAAATACATCACCATAACCATGGAATAAACTTCTAGTTCTCTAGTTCTTAGTGTTCAAAAATAAGCAGTTGTTTACTGAATATCCTTCACTCTGCTACAAAGAAAGTTTGTTACCCAATCAGTTCTTTTGGCCTTGAACTATTTTACAACCAGCACATAAAGAAGAATCCCTTTCCAGCACCAGTTGGCTTTCTTCCTCTCAGAAAGCAAATCCCATGGATCTGCTCTACCTACATGTACAGACACACCTGTCAGTCATAGGGAGACAGGAGAGCTCTTGTGTCACAATTCTTTAAATGTTTTAAAGAATTAGAGAGGGTTGCAAAATTAAATTTTTCCTTTTAGGGGGAATTCTAGAAGCTTATCACTTTTTTGCCTTGAATAGACAAAATCTAAAACTCCTCCAAAAGAAAATGTCACTGCTTTGACATTGAGGAGGAGAGTTTTTACACTTTAAAATAAAAATACAGACTGAAAAACCCAATCAAGCTACGTGTTGCACGATTGGAACCCCATATTTAAACAATTTGCAGTATGAGTTGGTAAAAAGATCTGTGCTTTCTAAAACCTGTGGTCTGAAGGTAAATCTATATGCTGTCAAATTTCCTTTTTTTTTTTTTTAAATTAAAACGTTAAGATGAGGGATAACATCAAATTTGTAAGAATATCTTTATTCTTCAGGTTTATACATTGCTCCTAACAGTTTCATCTAGAAGATAGATGGCACTTTGCTGTCACAAAATACCACGCAAAACATTAATCACATAATCCTCACTGTCTACTCTGTAATATATATTAGTAAACCCATTTCACAAAGAAAGAAACAGAGAAGCTAGGCAGGTTCAGCACAGGCAAAGCTGCTGTTTATGCTTAGACCTAACTCCACTCTCAACCCAGCTTTGACCATCTCTGTGCTGCCTGGACTCCAGACAGCCTTCTCAAGTAATGCATTTGCAGCTTCTCAGCACTCACAGGCTCACTCATTTCCAGGTAGTTTTGGTTATTCCAGAATAAGGAACCAAACACTTGAGAACAGAAACTCAGGTAATTGGAGATATTTTAACTAGGTGGAAGAAAGGTGCTCTGCCCAGCACAGAAGGAGCACAGGACACACCTAGCCAGATAACTACCAGGATATTTCTTTTCAGCTAAAGATGTAACCTAGGGCTGGGTTTCAAGTATCTGTGACCCAAGGACTAGCTTGGTGCAACACCACTGGGTGACCTTGGTTGAGCTTTACTGAGAAAACTGTTGCTGAGCTGGGATAGAGATTGTGAGTTGAAGCCCTGCAAGATAAGAAGAGTAAAAAAATCCAAGTGTAACTGTTGAGTGGATGATCATTAGCTAGTCAAGCAAAAAAGCATGAAAATATAAAAAACTAAGGGGAAAAAAAAAAAAAAAAAAGAAAAAGCAGAAGGTGGCAACTCAGCAAAACTGAGGATCAGCCTTTTCCAAGAGACAACAGAGGTCAACACTTCCCCTCCCTCCTGCCCTGCCACCAGAAACTCTTTGCTGTCTCCTTGGTGATGGTGATGCTACACACATTATGTTGTGCTTATACATATATACATATAAATACATATGTTCTATATAAATACAATGTGTTGTACATAAATACAATGTGTTTCCCTGCAGCACATTTGTCCTTGCTCTGGTATATGTGCATTTTGCACTAAATAGCTGATATGCCCTCAGTTACATCTATTCTGCCTGCTGTTCCTCTGTGCATGGTAAAAGAGCTCAGACAAAAGTGGGCCTGAAAAGCACAGGGAGGGGGGCATTCACTAACATAAATTGGGACTTCAGTAGTTAATCCTGCCTTAAGATTCAAGGAGCTTAGTCACACTGAATGGCAAGCTGGAGATGGACAGAATAACAACGTTACTACAAATACTGGTCAGCAAATTGGCTGAGAAAGTCAAAGACAGCTTTAGGCATGGGATGTGCCCATCACACAGTAAGTCTGGGGGATCTGTAGAATTGCCTACTTGGTCTTCTGCTGCCTATGTGCTTAAACTCCTGTATGACCCAGAAAAGGAAGCTGAAGAACTATACCAAAATACAGCATATGCACGGCCATGACAGGCAATAAAGAAAGCTCTTTCCACTAACTGGCTCAACCAGGAGTTCTATTTCAGACACCAGAATGCACTAAGAGTATTAATGATGCTTCCTGGCTACAGAAAACACTGAGCACCCTAAATACCTTCCTTTGCAGCAAAAGGAAGTGTAGCACCTAGTATTGCGGGCCTGCTGCCCCAGTGAAGCAACAACTGTCAGTGACTCTTTCCTAAATGCTCAACACAGGGCACTAGTGGAGGTGGACAGGAGGATCAGGGGGTTGCCAGCATCAGCAATCAACAGCCTTGTCTTCTGCCTATCATGCAAACTTCACTGACCAGACCTTAAGTTCCTCATTGCTTCATTACCTGTCAATCCAACCTCTGAGTAGCAACAGCATTCCTACTTCCCCAGACAGAGGTTCAGAGCTGCCGTATCTTGTCTCACCACACTGCATCATTGCTTGTAAGCCAGAAGTGAGGTAGAATCTCTACAATCCAAATTAAAGTCCACATGCAGAAGTTGAAAAATATTACATGATCTAGGATTTTACACAGTGAAAGAGTTAGCAGGATTAAAAAACCCAAAACAGTGCAATGTTAGCACCTGCCAGGAACATTTGGGATTCAAACACTGAGTCTGCAATGAGTAAAGCAGAACAGATAGATATCCTAACATAATATACACACTGACAGGCAGGTGTCCCTGAACATGCCCTGTTCCCCATTCCTCTTCAAAGCCAGCACAACATTGTCTCTAGTGACTGAGTAAATACACTCTAGGCTCAGTCATCTGTAACTTCATGAAGTGTTGAAGGATGTTTGGCTTCAGGTGTGAAAGTAAAGCAAGATATTTTAGTAATGGCTTTGAGTAGGTTCAAAAGATTTAAAAAAAACTTCTGCTTGGCGAGATTGCAATAGTATTCGAGGTCTGCACAACATCTAGATCCAGAATGTGAGCTCCATCTCTTTAAATCCAGATATGATTTGAAAGGCAATTAATCTGATTACTGTTCTTGGCATAATAGCGATTTCTTTTTATTCCAAGACATCAGGTCCAGAACTAAACCAGATGTTCTTCCAGTTAAGAACACGTGACATCACATTTTCCCTCACAAACTCAGACACTATCTTAAGATGAGACACCAATTAACTAAACATTTTTCTGTTCCCTTTTCAGAAAACAATACAGTGAAAACTGAACCAACAGAACGCGAACTGATAACATATGACATGATTTGAACTTACAGCCCAAGATGCTGAATTTCTAGAACCAATCTCAATAAAATATAATTTCACTTAACTTTTTGTGGCTTGTTTTTCAGCAATACTAATCTATAGTGTACTAAACTTCCTTAGTAGTAGTACTGGGTCCCAGGGCTGACTTCAAAGACCCAGGGAATAACTACAAAAAGTTGGAAGTGAGTGAAAAAGCAATTTTTTTTCCTACCATCTCATTGTATTTACACATATATGGAAATACATAGCCAAATATCATTCCAAGGTTTTATTTTATCTGCCTAAACAATAAATGCTCAGCAGATACCTAGTGGGCAACCATTAATGAAAAGTTGTATTTTGGAGTGCTGTGGTTTTACTGACTGCCCCAGACCATTTGATTTCCCTTACCACACTTTCACTGTGTCTGCTAATATTAAGGGCAGGAGAGAGCATATCTTAAATAAATGATTCCTGAAATCTTGTGACTTTACATGAGCAAGCATATAATGTGACACAAGATGGGAGTACAAATAATAGGCATATAACAAACAGCTCAGCTGCTCAGATCATCTCCCTGAAGCAAGACAATCCAATCTGAATAATGAAATTGTGGCTATCATGTAAAATATAAATGGGACAAGCTATTTTTAAATAGTACATTTCACATTTCAAAGGTATAGCTAAGTAACCTACTTGGTCATATCTACCTAACACTTCATGGATAGCAAGGATGAAGAAGTGAGTCTCCCTGTCTGCTCCATAAAGTACGTGCTATGCCTCAGGGTATTACGAAGTGATGAATTCCAGCTATGAATCTTAAAGGCATGTAAAGCAAAATTCTTTTTTTTTTTTTTTTTTAATTGTCTCTTCTAAGGACCTAAAGAGAGCAGATGATTAATTCAGTTGTGCTCACTGTTAACTTTTGTTAACTGGTAACTCACTGCTATGAATCAAGTCTACTGGCTTCAGCATACTTGACTATAGCAGCATTGTGAGATGAAGCCAGTATTTTCCCCACTGTAAAAAACCAGTTTGATTATTCCTCATTCTGGGATCCTATACCTCATTTTTAAACTGTTCCATTCTTATAATTGCTTTCAGGCAGACTTTAGAAGCAACTCAGGACCAAACAAGCTCTCATGTATGGAAAACCTCTGCGCTGTTAAAAGGTCACAAAGAAATGCAACCTTTTCATTTTGTACCCAACCGATCCATAAACAGAAACTGCATTTAAGAAATTCACATTCTTATGAACACCCTTCCCACTGGAGTCTCCTGAGTGATAATTCATAGCTCAAGACATACTTCACAATACTGTCCTAAATAGTGTTAAATTGGTATTCTCTGCTCCACTGGGCAAGCTATCTAGATGTGTAAAGAAAAATCAAGACAGTCACAATTATTTATGGTTGACAGACACTGGCAACAAGAAATTGCAACATAACTCTTGGAAGCTCTATACCTTGTTTGAACCATAAAACGATGAAGCTTCATAGCAAATTCATTATTATGATTCAAGGCAAACAGTAACTCCTCCCAGCCAAAACAACTACCTCAGCAATCAGATGTCATTTAAATAGCTTGATTCATTTGCAGAATACATATGAATATAAACAAACGAGGAGTACAACCCAGATTTCAGAGGACAGCACTCCACTACAGCCTAAGAAAAATAAACTTAAAATGAATTGAGATAATAGAATCAATATCTAGGGATTAACTAAGGATCAATGAATCCTTCATTATTGATCCACCAAAATAGTGTCCTTTTACTGTGCAGCACAAAATTGCTTGTTATTTTTACAGATTCACACAATAAGAATCAACAAACTGTGTACTGATTAAAATTCAGTGCTGAATAAATTACAGGAGGAATTAAAAGTAATCTCAAAAATGAAAGCATGTTGTTACAAAATTCGTAGGCTTTGTGCTCTTAACTGGAGACAGGAAATGCTTGCTTGCTTCCTTGCCACCTCATTTCAGTCAGAAGTTTTGATGCTAACTTGTCCTCTACACCTTTTCCTAACATAGAATGATTTTTTAAAATCAAAATTAGTCAGAGAAACTCCATGAAAAGTTTTCACTGTACATTTCTACTTTGTAAAGACAACTGCCTTGACATTGTTTTCTGCTAAAAATTTTGTAAACAAACTACATCGTATTTGTGCATTCCAATCTCTTTATCAGTGACTAACTGCATTACATAAAAAGAATGCTGCCACTCAATTCATATTGCTGATAAATTCTATCATCCTAGAACATGTTTTGTTTTTTTTTCCCTCTCTGTTTTGCATCTTACCCTCAAAAAATATTAACTAGGATAAGACTGGTAAACAAGAAGAGGTTTTTCTGACAGCAATATTAAACATAAACGAACCCTGTTCTCCAAAAAGAAGTTTCATCTGCAGAGAGCAGCAAATTTCATTGCTGAAGAAAGTTCTAGTCTTGCATTCAGGTCTGAAAGGCCCCAGCTGAAAAACCCAGAGCACAGTTGAGTTAAATCCACCAAAGAGCTTTCAAACAATGGAGGCTTCATTAATTAGCTACACTGTGAGAAAAAGATGATGAAAGTTATTCATCTAAAAACCCCACACTTTGAGAGGTTTCTGTTCAAAACAAGATATATCCAACTGGCTTTGAACAGAAACCTCTCAAAATTGTTATCTACGTTATTTTTGCCGAAATGACAATTTTTGCTTTTTTATTCTGTATCAGAATCCCACTGAGACAGTGTCAATGATTGAGCATCTTTTGATGTTTCATTTGCATCCGTCAGAACAGTGGAATTAAAGACCATGTCACAGTTTTGATTATCACAATAACCTCAATCATTTTATGTCTATTTTACATTTTTCTGTTTTCACAGAAAACAGAAGTCCAGTGATATATAACAATTTTCAGACAAAACTGCATTAAGACCCAATAGCTATGAAGTTTGTACAAACAAAACCTTTTGCACTGGAAGAACCTAATGTAAAAGAAAAAACCCCCAAAAAAACCCCAAATTAATGCTTAGCTCATGAATATTCTTAGCACAGACAAATATAGGTTTTAAGTTTTTGAGTAGCTGCAGTCCCAGAGAATGTAGTTACACAACAGAATGTGCACAAAAAGGGAAAGGAAAAAAAAGACCAAAAAAACCCCTCAACAACAAAAACACACTCACATAATCCAAGTCATTTTAGGATAGTGGAATTTTGTAACACATTATTTCTTAGAATAGAAAGAATTAGGAAAGTTCCAAGTGCAAATGAATTATATCCCACAATATAGAAACCATATAAAACATAAAATGAGAGTGCCTCGTAGATAATTTAAAAAAAAACAACGGTAAATTAAATTAGGCAGTTTGGAGAGGCAAATACTCCCACTATCCTGCTAAATTATCTTGCCTTATATCCAGAAATCAGCCTCCAAAGCTTCTCAAATCTCACCTTGTGAGGCACAGTTCCCAAAGGATGCCTATAAATACAGCCCTGCTTGACAAGCTTTCCACTCAAACAAAAAAGCTGTTGCATTGCAAGTAAATTTAATTTCTAAAGTTTCATTTCCTCGTACAATCCCTCTATCTTTTCAACTTCAAAAGTAAGACAGAGAAAACATAAATTGTTATGTGGCGGCAGTAAAACAATATGGTTTATAATTTTCCTTTTTCTGACCTTTGAATGTGTGCAGTTCTCTCTGAACTTACTTCAGTGAGCTGTGCAGTGGTTGGCATTTTTCAATTTGAAGCAGTAATGAAGGAGTGTAACTATGACTAATGCACCATAGTTGCTTTGCTCTATTCTGTCATTTCCTTCCATCCTAAACGGTCATACCTACCATGCATTTTACAAGTACACAGCAAAGCTTTTCAGCACGCTCTCTGTACCATTGTGCCACCAATTTCAACCCTGTTGTAAACAAGCTGCAATGATATTCACCAAGGAAAAGAGGTTGCACTGCAGTCTGAGGAACGCAAGCGCTGCTGACAGAGGAGCAAACACAGACATCTCAGGGACAGACAACAAAAGCTGTTAATTTTAGTTATTTTTTGTTTTGTTGCCATTTTTTCCCATACTGCATTTTTAATGTATCACAAAAGGTATAACATTTTCCGAGACATTTATTTGCAGAGGTGAAAGGCTGGATCTTTAGCAACGAGAAACTGCAGAAACAGGGAAGCCTGAACCAGCGTGTTCTAATAAAAGGTCATCTTCAACATCCGAATTATCCCTATAATTATGTTTCTTTATTACAGGAGAGTTTTAGCACAGCATAGAAGCTATTTCTGCTGGGTTACTTCTGAGGGCTTCTCCATGTTGGTCCCAGCAGGGTATAGTAGAAAAAAAGTTATAAATTTAATCATATACTATTATGTAAAATGGGCTTTCTTCATAAAGCATGGGCTAAAGGAAGTGAAAATACAGTAGTATGTGGGTTTCTCTTAGCTCCATATTTTCACTGAAATCAATTGCAAGTGTCTTACTAAAGCAGCATTTCTTAGATCCAAAGGAGTATTAAACAAACTGCATTTCAAGGCAGGCCAAAAACATTTTTTAATTATCTGGCCATTGAAACGTTTACTTTCCAAGTACTAACATTAAATACCATTAAACTGCAAAACAACAGAACCCAGGATTCTTTTCTATATGGTTACAAAGCTGAATTCCCTTTAAATTATTCACAACATGAAGAAATATGATTAAATAGTTACTGTTTTTAATATACGGCAAGTATGTTTTAAGGAAGAACTGACTTCCAAAGAAAGAAATCCTCACCATCTCCTCCACCTTGGGCTGTGTGACATCTACCACTTGAAACAAACTAAACTGGGAAAACTTTAACAGATGTCTAGAAATTATGCACTGCTTACTAATAACTCAAACTTTTTTCCT
The DNA here is from genome assembly GCA_020745705.1 of Hemiprocne comata. Lineage (NCBI taxonomy): Eukaryota > Metazoa > Chordata > Aves > Apodiformes > Apodidae > Hemiprocne > Hemiprocne comata. The sequence continues at coordinate 16,107,503 of CM036595.1, forward strand.
GAAAAAGTTCCATAGAATTGAACACTGCCTATTAGTGTTACACATCTCACAAAGAGAAACATGAATAAAATCTTGCCTCTCATTAGAATTGCATCCTTTTCCCAAAATATTGAGTCTATTTCTTTTGCCCAATAGAAAATAGGAAGAATAGGGTCTTTGCCTTAGACTATAGTCTTATCTGAATTTTTAATGTTATCTCACTGGGAAGTGCATGCTCTGGAGAAGCAGTAGTCTCCTAATCACCTAAGGGGATGAAGCCCAGGCAATAGTCCTGTTCTCTGTGCCTTGCTCTGGGCACCAGCCTCTCTTCCCTGCCTTTTCCATCCCCAAATGTTTTGACCTGGGGTCTGATAAACCTTAGTTGGGAACAGTCTCAACATAGATATTTCAACGAAATCAGCAGGTAGGAGGAGAGAGTTGGACGTAACACCACACTAAGAAAAGGCTGGGGACATTTGGCCACTGCAGCCTCCCAGAACTGCTGGGGCCACTTGGCTGCACGAGCTGCAGGCACATTTGGGATGACAGAAGACATTATGACAGGATGTGTGCACCACATACTATTCCATTAATGAACAGACTCTGAGAAGCATGCAATTTAGGGTTCAGACTGCAAACAGAGGCTGGGGAAGATGCAAATCAGATCAGAGAAGGATCTCAGACTCCTCCCTCACACAAGTACTGGCTATGGGAAAAGCCAACACAAGTGTTAGAGGGCCACAACTAACCTGAAAAGTTTGAAGATCTACAAAGAAATGCACAACACCAACGGAGGAAGGGAACATCCCTATTTCTGAGCAGACAGAAGGTGTGTGAGTAGGCAAAATGCTGCAATACTGCTCTTCTGAGGAAGAGATACATCTTCCTCCAACCACTAGAAGCTACAGTTGCTCCCTAATTACAAGTGTTAGAAAAGGAAAGGATCACTCTTGTTCCCTCTGTGATTTCCCTTGAAATGCACACAACTGAAGGCAATTTCTAAAACTGAAATACAGTGTGCAGTAAACATCTGGCTGTTTGTTCACTGCTGCTTGCTTGTCTTGAAGGCTGCTTTACAAAGGTGACAATTTTTGCACAGCTCTCAAAACCCTTTTTAATCACTACTGGATTTCACGCCGTACTGTACCTCCTAGCTCCCTTCACACTGCCAAAAACAGAGCACCCTACATTTTGCAACAATCTTGAACAAGTACCTCTGAGCAGACCAGACACCCTCTGGCCTACAAGCTGGTGCTGGTTAGAGGAGCTCTTCCAGCTACATCAACTGTTAAAGACACATCAGTTGAAAACAGGAAAACTGTTTTATTTCAGCAGGGAAGATATTACAGTCTCTAATACTATTACCCAAAAGAGGTTTACTAGTGGGAATCGACAGAGTCATATTTGCAGAAGCTTTTCTCATCCCCTATCTCATTTCCCTCTGGGCTCCCATTAAATTAATATATTAACCCAGCATTGTATCCGTGGCACTGAAACAACCCAGGAGAAGAAACTATTAGTGTTACGGCGTATTGTGGGGAACCTTGCTGGGACTGATCACCATAATAGCTGCCCTTCATTTGGGATAGTTGTTTGGGATCACTGAGCTCACTTACAGACTAGGAAGGAAAAAAATGAAGCAGGATCCAGCCCTCAAACACAGCTATGCCTCCCAAATACAAACTAGCTCTCTGAATATCATTTGGGTGAAGTTTGTGGCCATACATCTGAGAGAGGGAGAGGTCAGAAACAGATTAAAAAGAAGCACAATCCACCCCATGATCCTGAACTGAAAAAAAAACAAACTTGGTTCATGGTGTCATTTTTTTCCTCTAAGCAATTAATCTTCAATGGATCAAAGGATCCACTGGATCAAGCACTGATCTTGCCTTCTAACTAAATAACCCTTGGAGATTCTGAATTTTTACATAATTTTTGGCTCAAGAGACTATAAAATTGCTTTAGTTACACACTCCATTTATATAGCAACCCTGGAGCACTGCATTTACTGGCAGAATTGTCTTACCAACATCTAGAGAAGTAACTGGCAAGAAAAGCTTTAGATTTTTGAGTGCTCCAGATTCTGTATTTGGAAGTTCTAGAGTCTCCAAGAACATTTTTAATTGCTTGTTCTGTATAGAAAGTCCAGATGCTTCCTAAATCAGTTATCTTCTTAATATAATAGAAATAATGTCTTGTCAAAAAACAATAATCCAGCCTTAGTAACAGAGCAGCATGGTAGTGGCAGAGGGAAAAGAGGTCTCTTGGCTAAAGCACTGAGTAGGGACACTGGAGATGAGCACTAAATACCACATCACAGGATCTACTCATCCTACACAGTCTCCTTTGGGCTCTATGGATAGTTTCCAATTCCATAGAGATGGTGTGAGGAGACCTTCAGTAATAACTAGGGAGTGTAAAGATACTATGCTAGTTTAGACAAGTGGTTTGCTGGCCATTTCATCCAGGACTTCTGGTCATCCCTTAGGGTCCACACAACATCTTGCTTATCCATAATGCTTATCCTAACAGGCAGAAGAATATAGTTCACAACTCTTTGAGCTGTGAAGTATGCTCTGTGCTCAGTCTGAGATCCTTTATTATAATTTTTCCAACATTCTGAGTAGCTTGCCAGGAGATATTTAGAAGAATAATAAATCTCATTGGTGCCAGGGATGTGGGAGAAGGGCTCAGGACTAAGGCAGACATCTGCTTTATAAGTGTCATCTGCTCCTGTTCTGCCAAAGGAAGAATGGCATATTGAAATTACTCTGCTGTAGGCAAGAACAACAAGGACAGCATATTATCCTGTGTTGGCACCCAGAGAAAAAAGAGGGGGGAAAAAAAAGAAAAACACATTGATGCTAGTACTAGGAAATACAGCAGATGATGCAGTGAAAGTTAAAATATTAAGTTACTCAGTTACTGAAGCAGCAAAAATTCCAGGGAGTTGCATACAGTTGGCTGCTGATGCTTTTTTTTTTATGATAGGAAAGATTTTCAGCAGCATTACAGCAAATAAGCCTGATAACCTGAAAGCAAAAGACTGGAAGACACTAGTGAAAGCAAAATGGCTCCTAATTCCAATGTCTGCTAATGGAGGCAAAGGAGCCAGGCACAGCTAAAGGAACCAGCACATATCAACTGCCCACAAAAGGACATAACGAACTCGGAAAGATTTTATTGCAAAATTTAAGAGATCTAGCACATCTTTAATCTCACTTGGCAAGGAAACTACAATGACAGCAGCTACTTCTTTCATGCTATATGAAAGAAGGTCTAGAAGATGTGAGCTTTTAAATCTTTAACTGGGAGGATGTAATAAATAAAGTCAAGAATAAAGGTATTTTTTCTTCTTTTTATCAGGTTTTGGTCAGCATGTACAACATCTATATGGATTATGTTCATTTATGATGAGCAGTCACACATAGGTGACCACTGAGGCTCTTTAAAGTGTCTTCTGTCTAAGAAGGGTGCTGGAAGCTTTAGATAAAAAAATCTTAAATTACAGAATTGGTAATGGACTACAGAAACCTAACGAAGAAGATATGGGAACATAACAATCTTGAGATCCATGTGCATCTGTTACAAAGAGAAGACATTGCTTTCTCTGTGTCTTATGGCCAGAAAACCTAACAAGCTCAAACATGAAGAGGCCACTGAAGAAAGGAAAATCTTTCTGATGGGAGGACGTCCATCAGGGCTCTAGGGTAGATGTATCCAAAGAGGCTGTGGGACCTGGCACTGGTGACAAAGACATAGCTGATTCTGCCCTGGGGTGGGGAACAGAATAGAAAACATCTCTTTCAGGTGTCGTGAAGTAATTCTGACACAAAAACTTGTTGCAGCCATCACGAAGAGCAAGCTGTAATAGATGATAAAGCCATAATGAATGGCTCCTATACCAAGCCAGGGGGTGGCTGAGATCTAGATAACAGCAGATGCTATGGAGAAGCAAAATTCAAATGAACGGTGTTCCATTTTCCATTGACCCATGATCATGATTTGGAGTAACTGGCTATAAAGCAGACATCTGTGGCAACGAGGTCCAGTTGGGGGTCTCATCATTGGGCACATCATGCACTCAGAGCTGGCAAAACAGCCAATCTTCTTTTGCCAAGTGCAGAGGATGAACTACAGACTGGTACTCCTAAGACTTCTCCATGACTTTATCTCAGATTGTGGTCTTCTGTTTGTTTTTTTTTTTTCTCCCCCCCCAGAAGCCCAGAAAGACTTAAAGTAGCAGGCTGTTTTCTTCCAACTGCAAAATTTAGTACACATATTGACATATTTTTCAAACATCAAAAAGGTGTAATTTCAGTCTGTAGAACAGGCTTGGCTGGTTCTTCGGGTAACCACATTAAGTGAACCATCAACAGTAGAAACTCATTTTCAAAGACACAGCTTTCAAGCATGGCTTTCATCTCCTGAGGAGGAGAAGAAAGAGTTGCCTTTATTTAAAGATCCTAAACCTAGTGCCAATTACTTGTAAGAATCAGCCAGACAGAATCTCTTCAAACGGAAGCATGGACACACAAGTGGCATTTCAAGTGAAAATGTCTTGTGTTTTTCTCAAGAAACCCTGGAAACTGAAGAGGGGAGCTCCATATGTTAATATATTCCAGGCACTAAAACCCCACAGATTCACAGCCCTCTTCCCTGCTACCAATGCTGCACACAACACCATCCAGCTGCTTTTTTGTGCACCAGAGCTGCCAGTGCTCCTCATGCAAACTACCAGTCATGAAGCACTATATTAAAAAAAATAACCCTGAAATATCAAGGCTTACATGTAACAAAATAAGAAAACAGCAAGGCAGGTGTCCCAAACATTCACTCTTTTAAAAAAGGTTCTTTTTTAACATGCCAAGTGAGTGATGTTTTCACAGACCAAAATAGGATCAAATCTTCAGACAATGCACCGTAGAAAAGCTGGCACCCTCACTGAACTATTCTCAATAAAACACTCTCCTTCTGTCAATGCTAACATTACTTTAAAACAAAACAAAAACAACAATAAGAAAAAAAAGCCATATAAATCAGCTTTCATTTTCAAGTGACCTTTTAAAAATCCTTTCTATAAAATATTAAAACCATTGTTGAAAAAAATACTCCTATGTCTGTGGTACTAAAAGCACAGGTTGAATATAAACCTTGTGTTTTTTCATGTACTAAGGTAGTATTGTGCAATCATTTCTGACCTGGGATCAAAAGAAGTAAACCAAAAACAAGCAAGCATAAACCCACAACTGTCAGCACCCAGGTAGGCTCACCACACAGATGCTGGGATATTAGCTTGAATTGTGCAAGTATGAGAGAAGAAGAGACTGTGATAGATGAGGAGATAATATCACACAATGTCACCTAGCAAACGGAGATCACTGTGCTCACAGGCAGCTGAACAGCCACGACGATATCCAGCAGCAACATAATTATATTTCAAATTAGTTTTCTGCAATGCAAAAGGGAAAATAAGAAAGATCGTCTGATGTGATCAAGCTACCAAAAGAGACTTGAGTAATATATTTGGGTTTCTGGTCTATTATTATACACAAAAAAATGAGGCTGTACAATTTCAGCTCAATTTCTGAAGGTTCAGAGTCATCTTATTAGGAACAACATATTTACTGTGAACCTGAAGAGCCAATACTGATTTGAATATAAGCGTTTATGCTTGTTTTTAGGATCCCTCTTCTTGTGCTGTCATAATGAGCCATGAAAACAACCCCAGCTAAATCAGAAATGCCCAACCACAGCTGAAATAGGCCTTCTAACTGGGCTATCATTTTGACACCACTAATGTGGGAGGAACAAATTCCCAGCTCAGTGGTTTTTAGGAGACAGAGGATAACAGCAAGAGGATATGGGAAGATCAGGATTGATTTGCTGTATCAAAATGCTTAACAACAGAGGCACAATCCAGGCCTGCACACACATGTAATTGCAGAACCAGCCAGTTTTCTGCTTTGTCTCATCTCCTATTGCATGTTCTGAAAATGTGTAAAGGTGGCAGCACAGGTGTTGCCAGAACTGGAGTTTTGGACCAGTGCACACACACATTAAGGAAAAGCAGAGCATAGCTGAGCAATATCTGAACCAACACAGCCCTGTAGCCTAAACTCCATATACTAAGAAGATGTAGGCAGGCTTCGCAATGACAGAAATAGTGTCCAAATAACTGGTGTATCATCCTGGTTGTGTTTTATTTACTGGATTCGTTACAAAAGCAGAGCCATTTGGAAGATTAAGTAACACTTTGAAATTAGGATTTTTATATTCCTTCTTACTTTAAAGAACTTCCCACTTCTTGTTTGATATTTTGCTAGAAAGCAAATGCTTAGTTCTACACAGCAAACCCAGGAACTGAGTCAACAAGCTACTATTATTGGTGAAATCTATTTGAAGCAGAGGTGTTCAGCAGCCCCATTTCATTTGGACAAAAGTAGGAAACAGTTAGAAAATATTGCTTCAATTAGTCTAATGATCCATCCACATAAAAAAAACTTCAGGAAAGGCTATTTCGGAATTGGTCTATGCAGACAGGAACACTTTGCCAGGTATTATTCTCGTGAAGCCTGTATGTCTGTAGAAAGCAGAAACAGAACAGAAACACCTGGAACCTTTTAAGCATTAGACAGAGAGAAACATCTCAAAAGTTATACAATAAGAACAGAACTGGAAAAGTTGCCCTGTAAGACCAGAAATGGAGCCTTTGTGCAAAGCACTAACCAAGAGAGAGTCTTGGCCTCATGAAGAAAAGGTAGCCTTGTTATCTGCTACCTAATGTGTCTGAGGGAACAGGTCACAGGGTGCTTTCTTTGTGAATAAACTTGATGGCAAAGAAATACCAGACTGCATCATCAGCTTCTCCTCCCTGAGGAAACAGTCTGCTAGATTCCAAATGCTGGCTACCTTTTTGCGAGTACCTTTTCAGCAATAGTACCCATTTATGCCTATAGGTAATTTAATTTTAGCTAATTTAAATTTTGTTTAAGTACTTCACTGCAAAATGGCAACAGCACACAATGAAGAAGAAAATTATATTTTTGCAAGTAATTTCCCTCTGTTCTGATAGGAAGTTGTTATTGATACTAGGAGTACAAAATGTCACCTTTGTGCATAAATGCAAGCTGCAATGTGATGGTATCTTTTGAAATGTTGTTTCTTTATCCACCAGGACCAGGCAAGCACTGGTCCTACTGAGCTCACTGGTAAATCTGCTGCTTACTGTAGGACCAGGGTCAGACTCATACTTGTGAATCTAGTCACACAAATAAGCTCTGTAAAGCAACAAGACAAGGCTGGCAGCTCAGGGGCACCGTAAGGCTGATGGGGGCAGAAGGCCTTATTTAATTTCATTTTTTAAAACATCATCCTGTCTCCTCCTTTGTGCTTCCATTCCTTTTCTTCCTTCCATTTCTATCTGTCCAGAATCTTTCTGTCCATTCATTCTCCTTTACTCCATCCCTCATATTTATCTTTCTGTCACCTGTCATTTTGGTCTTGTTCCAGACCCTCAGCCTCTCACTTCCCTAGTCTTTTAAATAAGCACCAATTGAAGGGTGAAAAGACAAGAAAGAAAAAAAGATAAAGACATGGAAAAAAGCAGAATATTGCTGCTGCTGCAGTTTATAGCTCATTTCTATGGCTCTCCTGAATCCTGCTTCATTTTCTAGCCATCAAGGAGTCACAGTAAAGTACAAACCCTGATTATGAGGGTGGGAAAAGCAAGTGGCACAGAAAACTTGGTAACTCTCATCTAAGGGCTGCAACGATCTACTGGCAGCAGGACCACAGTGACACGGTCTGTGATTTAGGGTGCTTACCAGAATATATGCTGGTGTTATACCAACTAATAGAGTTGCAGTAGAGATGTGCTAATTATGTTTTTCCACTTGTGTGCACTGGACATTGTAAACTAACACTTAGTGTCATTATTTTAATGATATATTATGTTGATAATACAATCTGAGTTAATTCCCAACTGCAAAATCTAGGGAGAAAAAGCTACTCTGATATTTTTTTTAAATTTATTTCCCATTAACCCTAAACCAGAAACTACCACAGTCACAGCTCCAGAGAAAGCATTCATTTACCAGTAAAGGATAGCAACTATAATTATTCTGGAAAGAGTTGCTCCAAACCAATTGTAATCTCTGCTGTTTTATTGGGGGGGGGGGGGGGGGGGGGGGGGGGCAGAAAGAAGAGACTAAAACAGTATTTTGTATAGTAATGCCCATGATTAAGTGCTTTCTTTTAAAGCACCTCTCATCTTCTGCTGAGAGAGGGCAAACATTCAGCAGTGTATTCAGCACTGGCACAGGAGAAGACAGATACACTTTTATAAGCCTTTCTCAAAGGTATGAGGACATCAAAGTGTAACAAAGCGAAAGTAAAATGCATAATTCTAATCACTCATGTTTCCCATCATTTTAAGCAGTATCAGGCACTCGATACTTGAAATGGCATTTTTTCCCCCTAGACTATTAGCTTGCAATCAGCAAGTAATTGTTATCTCTGAAATTCTACCTGAATGAAGAGACTGGTATTTTCTTATGTATTTAGGCAATGACTCCAACACAACCCAGGATGTGATGACAACTCACACAGGTATATGCTTACTGCTTTATATTTTGTGTTGGGTATCTATGGACCAACTGCTGCAGAAGCAAGGAGACCTCTGTGGGGCAAGAGGGAAATGTTTATTACTCTGACTTACTTTCATATTTTCTTCAGGTAGGTAGTTTTACCTGCCTTGGTGTTGTATATTTGTGGTTAATATCCACATATCTCTCAAAAAGAGGTTTAAAGATTGTATTCAAGATTTAAGCTTTACATGTGTTTGAAAGTCACTAACAAAAAATTCCTAAATGGCTATTTGTTTGAATGGTCCTCCAGACATATGCACCTGCCAGGAGTCTGACTTCCTCTTTCTTAACACTCATGAAATCAGGAATGACCACCTTGAGTAGGGGTCTGCTAATATGGGATATGCCAATGGGACAAATAAATCTAGGATCTTCAACATCTTCCTCTGCTTCCTGCAGAGGCAGCTGGGGGAGCACTGATCTACTGCAGATTGACAAAATACTCTCTCTGCTATACCCCACATACCTTCAATACCAGCCAGTTGCTAACAGAGCCCAGATTCATTCAGTGTTTATCAAACCATGAAAATCTTATGGTTTTCCCTAGACAGAGAAAGACAGAAGAATCCAAAAGGACTCACACAGCATTTACATTAGGCACTGTTGGCAGCAGCTCACCGGCACAGTGAATGAGCCTTGGCTCTTGCAGTCAGTAATTACTGGGTCCACATTCTTGTTCCCAGCCCTGAAGGAAAGGCTACTCCCAGCAATCACAGGCAGTTAAGCAGTTTGAAAAACAATAGATTTTAAAATTCAGAGGGTACACCGGAGAGTGGTAAAGGCATTGCACCATTACATCAAAGGCAAGAGTTTGAGCCTCACTTCTGTCATTAGTTAACCAAAGCACAAATAGAAGCCTGTCAAAGAGAAAAGTGATCCAAATCCCTTCATTTATCCTGTGCTGTCCTATTTTTACCCGAAATCTACCCCAGCGTAGGGAAGATGTGAGAACTTGCAGGTTATGCAGCCCTGCATTTTCAGTGTTGTTTAGCACTGTGATGGCTATAATTGTGATATGCTGAGAACATTTGCAACCTTCTTCAGATCTCACACGTTTGCCCAACTGGTGTGATGTGCTCGTGTTATAACAGTTCAACATGTTGCAACCAAAAGCTGTCAAGAATGCCAAGTCAAATGATTTTTCTCCATGCACTGTCCTTTGTTTAGGCATTTACATCTAGCAGTCAGAGCAGGGGATGCAGACTCGGTGCTATTTACAGCCTTTCCAATTCCTTGTTGTGACACTGGGAAAATCATCTAATCTCTGTGTCTCAGCATCCTTAGTTGTCAGTCTGATATATTAATACCCTGCTCACAAAGGCAAGTGATCACAGACTCTGGAAATGAAGGACCAGGTGGGTGGCATCTCTCAGATAAATTAATTATGTAAATCAGATAGAGGTTTATGACAGATTAGGGATTCCAGAAAATCTAACGATCTTGGTGATCCTGCTCACATCACAGAGCAGTCAGTTGTATTTTACATCAGTTTTCTAATGCCTTGAGGCAAGAATAAGAAGAAAATGTTTCCCAGCAGCTGCACTCACAGAACAGCAAACGTTCTCAGCAAAAGATCCTGACTGTAGTGTCCAAACCTCACAGTCTGGGAAGGAGCTAACAACAAATGAAATCTCTCAAAGCAAGCCATTCCTTTTCCATCTTAGAACACTGCTAACCTGTGTGTTTTACCCAGGGGATGGAAGCCGAGGGGGGGAAGAGGAGGGATTTGTTTGAAGCTTGTCTGAGGTGTTTTTTTTTTTTTTTTCCCCTGAGACTTCTTGACCCCTTGGGAAGTTTCTGCTCTGTCAGGTGCATAATTAAGCCCAAGAGGAAATCAAATGGGCTGACTTACACAGTCATCATTGGTCCCTACAAAGCCTCATGCTTTCTGAGATTTGTAAAATAAATAAGGGAAGGGCTGTAAAGTAAAGGAAATTAAGGGGGGGAGAGGAAGTTGGACCATCTGATTCAGGAGGTTTACTGGAAGCACCCCACTTTTTACAGCAAACTCAGCAGCCTCTGCTGTTGTAAGAGAAAAGCCATCAGATTTTAATCCCTAGTCCTTTGCAAGTTCTTTTCACTCTGCACCACAGGCATCAACTCAATGTTCTAGCTGCAGACAACTCAGGTGTCTTTTTCTCAATAAACAGATTGCTTGAAAAACACCAGGAGAACAGGCATAACCTATTAGGAAGGGCTGACAATAAATCCCTTATCTTTATTAAGATTCAAATCTTGCTCCACCCCACACTTATTGAATCTATTGATTTCAAAGTAAACAAAATTCTTGGTATAGATTGGCTGCACAGTGGATCTTGAATTTAATCTAAGTGTGCAGGCACTATGATTTAAGCAACAGAAAATGGTACCATCACAACAAGCTGGGAAATAATTTTGAAAATTTTGCATTAAAGCAAAATGCAGGCTATGTATGTTATTTGCTATATTGTGTCCTTATATTATTTCTGGAAGCTAATTTTAACCCCCCACTAGTCACAAAACTAGACAATCGTGAAGCATTTGTACACAAGAATCTAGGAAGAAAAGACTGATGAGGTGATCTGTGCTCTGTTTTGGAAAAAAAATTGTTATCCACTTCATATCATCATTGGAGAAATTGCTTTTCAAATCTATTACATCTCAGGCATACTAAGTACACTCTAATGACTTCAAAAATGTGTAATGACACTGTTAATTCTATGGCTAGCTTGGAATCAAGGCTGTTTCTTTTCTTCAAAGGAAAATAGGATTATCAAGTGCACTAGGAGAATTTCCCTAACATGATTGATAGCAAGAAAGAGTAATCACCTTTGAAGTGCCACTACATATAATACCTCTCTAGTGTTCTCTTTCTCCTCCTGACATCCATGAGTAATTGAAAGTAAAGAAGCTGCTTAGTGTGATCAATGAAACCCAGATGACAGCCCCTTCTACAACACCTACCAGCACTGTGGGGAGACAACCCCATCATCTTTGATACTTTAGAGCTGACACAGGGCAACATGTTTCTGAAGTGCCAGATTTCAGTTTGGCAGGTATCAGATTTCCAGGAACACTAATGACTTGTACTAGGTGTTCCTCCATCAGCACAGAGGCCCTTGCACTTTGTGGGAAATAATGCTGGAAGTTGGGTTGGAAATCTGAGCCAGACACTTGCTGGGTTTAGACTGTGTCTCATATCACTAGGCTTCTGCCACAGAACAGCCTCAGGACCTCAGTTTTGTGGCTATGGAATGTATGGTCCCCTCTCATGATTTTGGCTGCAATATTGGCTGCTGAGCCCTTCCTAAACATCATGTCTGACCTTCACAGAGGAGCAACACTTCTGCACAGTACCTTAAGTCAAGGTAGACTAAGAGGGTGGACACCACCATGCTCCCTAGTGTGTGATAACTCCAGTAGACCGGTGTTGACCCACTGCAAGTTTCTGAGTGATTGTATTGTCTAGAAAAAAGAAAAATATCTGTTGGGATTGCTTCACATTTATCCATGAAACATCTTCTAAAACTGTTTTGGTACTAACACTTAGATATGTATAATTAATTATATTACCATTACATAAGGAAGTAGCAAAACAACCATATCTCCTTTGCTGAATTCTTTGCAAGACAACAGGCTGGTCCAAATTGACTTTTCTGAGAATAATTTTCACAATAGATAACCAACAGATCAAGAAAATGTGGAAAAATTTGACTTCTATCCTGAGCACTAGGAAAAAGTTCTCCCTCAGAGCATCTCTTAAAAAAATAAAAGTACAACTTCATTGAAGTTTCAACAGCTCGAAGTCAGATCTATTGTTTTACAGTCCTAGGCACTGAATTTGGAGGTGGCACACCAAGGTTAAATCACAGTATTGACAGCTTCTTGTGTCAGGCACCTGTCAAAATGTAATAAGGAATTTGTTAAAAGAAATAAGATGCCAAAAGCACATCACTACTGTTGTGTGTTGGTTTGTTTTTTTTAATTTTCATACATCATGATTTCTAAGTCACAGAAACTGTATACCTATGAAAAAAGGTGGCAGCTACATGCCAAGACTTCTTGCTTGACAGAAAATTAGATTGGGTCAAACCTTACAGCCCTGCCCAGGGATGTTCTTGAAGGCTTTGTGCTCCCACACATGGGAATAACTTACATAGGGCAGTGCAAAGTGGCAAATTTCTGCTTCACCTGGTAGGGCTGGTAGAGGCAGTGGAGACTGCTGATGTCTGGCCAAATCAACACCCCAACTCAGCACCCCTTGTCTGCTGTGGCTGAAGCTTCTCCATGGGGTCTCCTGCACACCTATTTTCCACAAGTCCTAGTACACACTACAAATCCAAGCTCCCTTTTCTTTACAAGGAACCCAGTGAGTATCAGACACACTGACCCAGACCAACAAAATCATTTAAGAAAAATCAAAGCTATCAACTGAGTCAAGCCAATAGGCTCAAAAATATATTTAGTTAATACTAATAACATTGGTTATTAAAATTTACTTAATACTAATAACATATTTAGTTAATAGTAATATTTAATTATAGGACTCCTATCAATATAGTAACTGGACTAAGAACATTGGGGCTGAGGAGAATGGGACAATCACAAGACAAACAGTTTCAAATCTGCAGATGGGTCCACAAGCACAGGAAGGAAATAGGTCCAGGACTATAGAACTGATACCTTTTTTACTAAAGGGGCTTTCTGAATGTTATTCAAGTTATCAAATTATGCAGCCACAAAATAACTTAAACACCATGCACACCTCTTGGCTTGCAAGCCTGCTTTAATGAATTCTAGCTTTACAGCAATAAGCAACCTCCAGTAAATACCCATTTCTGTTCTACATTCCCTACATTTGTATGAGAAGAAGAAGGAAAACAGTGGCCAAAAGACATACATACATTAGGTAGAGGCAATATTCATTTCCATGCACTCAAAGATGACTCCCCTTTCCGAGCCTGGTCAGCTTTCACCAGTTTGTTTTTAAATAGGTCTATTCTGCAGTACAGGACAGTGCTGTATTTTCTTGAGAGTCTGCTTCTCAAAGTTGATTTCTTTAAAACTGTAAATTATACTGTCTGTTCTGAACTACCTATGCAGGGCTTTGGCAATAACACTCCTACTGGCAGCAAAGCGAGTTTATAGCTGCAGCTTTGCAAGAAACAAATAACATTTTCCTGTGATTATTGATTGCCATCTATTTTTATGACACATCTGTGACTTTCAGTGACTTACACAATAAGTGTTCTGCATTAATAATATATCTGCTCCAGTTATTTATATATTTACTTGAAAAATTAAAAAAAATACATACTAATAAAACAAGTCTAAGATTTTCCACAGAGAGGAAAATATTAAATGACTACTTTTATATGAAAGGCCATAGAGCAACACCCAACAAGAGACCAATTTGTTATTTGTACATACACATACCCACATATATCAAGGTATACATGGCATATTCCCTCCCTTTTCCTCCCTCTCCCTTCAGGTGGTTCAGTAACCTGCTACTCCCTCCATTGCCAGAAGTGCTAGCAGTTGGGCTCAGCACCATTTGCTCCTTCAGGGGGCTCAGAAGATAAGATTCCTTAGGCTTGACCCCTTCCACAAGCAATTTGAAAGGGATAAAGTTATTAACAGTGGTCATTTCCCACAAGTTCTTCATGCCTCTGCTACTGGTAAGACTTAAACGACTTACTGAGACCAGCCACAAAAATAAAAATTACTATTTACTCTTTTTTTTTTTTCCTGGAAATTTCTAAGCATCTAAAAAGAATAATTAAGGTCTCGCTGTGCAAGGTGCACACACACAACAAAAAAACCAAAACTCTGGCTTTGCCAAAAGGTTTGCAAGCCAAGTGCCTGCTCCTGTACTTTGATTAGTCTCATGCTTACATGCAGCCCTATCTATGTCACATCCACTGTGCTGCATACTGCAACAATCTGCATGAATTTACACCATACAAAGGCAATATTAAAAAACAAACAAACAAACACAAACAACAGAAAACCTCCAAACAAAAAGCCAAAACCACAAAAAACACCAACCGACCAGAAAACAAAACCCAGCAGCTTAAGCTGAAATAATTTGTGGAATCTCTAGAAATTTTTGGTTTTCTGTCTGTGACACTGTTTTCCAGGTTGCATTTACTCCTGTAAGTCACTACGTTTCGTGCTATCTTCTGTGTCTCCAACCCCCCCTGCTCCTCAGCAGTCCAATATTCCCAACAGTGCTGGCCCTGGTCTTCTCCCACTTGCTGCAGTCCAATGTAGCATGCTGAGCTAGCCAGTAGCTTGCTTACAAACTAATCTTTTACCAAAAATTTCAGAACAGAGGCACTTGGGTGTTGGTTCTTACATTTAGAATTGCAAGAGGTCAAACCTTATGTGACCTTTTATATCTACATTAGCAATCAGTTCAGATTAAATATAAAAGGATATGACACTCGAAAACTGTGCCCTGCTGCTTGTCTAATGGTAGCTGCAGCACACAGAAGTATCCTTTAATCAGAGTTATCTTAAACCATCTTCCAGTGCTCTGCATTTTATAATTAAAACATGCTAGCCAGAAGGAAATGTTAGATTAACTAGCATTCACAACATGCCTTTGAGCAGAGATTTGCAGAGAACAAGTAATTTTAAATTGAAAAATATTCCAATCCATTCTCAAAGTTCTGCAGAAAATGAACAGAAGTGCAAAGAGAATAACCAAAACTATTCATACAGACTGCTAATGTCAAAGATGATAAAAATACAAAGTTGTGTATTCCTGTTATTGGAGGAAGAAAGATTCTCCCAGGCACCAAGCTCTGCCATCAGCTCTGCCATCAGCTCTGCCACCAGCCTGCCAGCTACACCTGTAAATCAATTTATCCACCTGCATCTCCCATTGAAGAGGTTCCTCATCTCCCTCTCTTTGATCACATAGTTGTCCTTTTAACAAGTGCTTTAAAATCTCCTGAGCATTTTGATATTGTATTTGTGAGGGTGGGGATCCATGTGATGGGCTGCAGTGCACCAGAGAAGTACCTTGGTCCAGGTTACTATGCTGTGCCACTTTAGCACAATGGAGTTGAGAGCAAAAGCCAGGGAAATAGCAAGGCCAGAAAACATTAAGCTGCCACTAAATGTGAAACCACAGGCCCATGGAGGTGGGCACATTTTCAGTAAAACCATGAAGCAAAGGAATTCGACAGCCAGGCTGCCATGGGGAAGAAGCAGGAGTCACAGATAGCGGAGCATTTTATGTGTGTCTGAGTTGGTTTATAAGCTTGTATAACTGCCTTCTCCATTTCACCTCTAAAGTCAGGCACCTAAGAGAAGCCTCCTCACAATGGAGTCAGTCCCTTGCTAGTCTACTTAATAGATTCTTTCATCCTGTGGAAGTGCCTCTGTTTGCCTACTGGCTATGGAGAAAGCAGTCTGGACTGAGATGCCTCAGCTTTGCGTCCACTGCTAAGCCAGGTGAATCCTGAGCCTAGAATTAAAAGTCCTCTTCCCTGTTCAGACAGGCCTTTCTAGTGATGCTATGGAAACCACTGCTTTTCCCTACAAAGACTCAAAGCTGCATAAAATACTTGCTTTAAGAAGCTAAACTTTCCTCCCTTCAATTTTGGTACCATTATGAAAATGGATGCTTACAGGCTTTGCTCTTGACCTCAGTTCAAGCTCCCTGTGTTTCTCTATTTAGTCCACACAAAGAGGTAAATGCTAAAGGTGACTTACAAACACTAATGTCTGGGGAAAGGGTGAGGAAAAACTGCTTATATTATCACACTCCTCCTCTGTAAATAGTTAAAGCAAGGGACTAGGTTAGATGCTGCATTTAGCATGTTATAAATCTGGAGGCTTCAGTCTTAAATCCCAAGGCAAATGCTGTTCAGCCAACCCTTCTCTTTCTAGCCTTTACCAATTGCAGCTCATCCTCAGTCCTTGGTAACATGCAGCTATGCAAAAGCAGAAGGTGCTGTAACTCAAACACTGAGCCCTTTCTTAAAAGGCAGATTCTCTCTTATGCAGCACACTTCAAAAAGTGTAACATAATAGGGCCAACAAAACAAACAGGGGTTAGGTCCTTCGGTTTCAGCTTCTGGTCTTAAAATACATCTGCCTTTCTAATTGGATGATGGTTCCGTTGCTGTCTCATTAGCAATTTTACAAATATCCATTTGCTTCAAACAGATTAAGATGAGAACATGGGTCACCCACCTACAACTGCTGAATAGATACTATCTACCAAGCGTTATTTACATGCGTACCATGCTGTTACAAATACCAAAATAAAATGCATGTTCCATGGCATGTAAACTGAATCCCAACAAGAGAAGAAAAAAAGGAGCTAATTAAAATACAAAGGTGAAAGACACAATAAACACAACAAGCAATGAGCCAGATTACAGTGTCCTTTATGTCAGTACAGGGAGGCTACTTCTCCGTATGTGCTTGGGAGAAGCACCCGTCTCTGACTGAGAGATTTCTATTGTCCCTTGTAAAGGTTTTTTATTATAGTGGCATCAATCTTACTTTTCAAATGTACATTAAATGGATCAAATCCACTTTGGACCACTCATATAGCACATCTCAAAGAATGTTTTGGTCAGAAGACAAACTAGAATGGTCTCATGCTTGACCTTCCTGGACTGGTACTTACTATTGAAACAGCTGGATTTTGCTCTTCGTTGCTGGAATCAAGGCTTTCAAGCACATTCCTGAGTTTAGTGAAAGCACAAAGCAATTTTTTTAATCTTTCTGATGGCTGAGAAAAGCCTGAAAACATACCTAAATGCACTCTAACTGTTCAGAAACCAAAAGACAAGCAATATGTCCAAGCTTAGTCCTTCTCTTTCCTCTCAGTCTCTTGTTTTATTAAGCCAATTTTATAATTTTCAAAGGCCAATTCACGCTTCCTTAACACCTGAAGGCAGTCATACACACCCACAGTCATACCTGTTTGATAATAGCTTAAGGAAGTGTCTCTTTTTCAAAAAATTATCCTGTCCTGTGCCAAGGACTTTCTCTGACTAAAAAAGAGCAGTTCACCAGTTAACTAGAGGCCCAAATCATTTTATTACACTGAATATGCTGTTACTTCTAGGGCTCTGCTTAAGAATTACAAAGTGATTGCACAGTTAGGTGCTTTGAGACACAGATTACCCATCCCTCTCTACTGTATCTTTTACACAGGGTCACTGCAGCTGTGGGAAACTTAGCCCAAGCCCCTTCCCCACCCATAGCTGTGTATCTGGCACTGAGCACAGGGGAGTCTGGACCTCACCTGGGGTCTGTACAGTGGACACTGCAGCTCAGTCAGTCACTCAACCAACTCCCTTCTACACTGACTAAGGAAACTGATTTTTTGCCCATACAGATGAGTGACAGGAAAGCTTGCACTGCAAAACCTCAGTGATAAAACCACTAGAGTTCACCTGCCCTTGTACTACTCACATGCCTGCAGCCAACCAGAGACACTAAAAATCCAGTTTTTCTCATCATTCTTAACTATTTAATCCATACCTTCTACACAATATTCCAACTTCTAGATACACTCCTGTAAGTCACTGAACATCTGTAAGTAGTTTCTGTATTCTAGATTATTTTTATTCCATTCTGTGGCATATACACATATGATGTGAAGGCTGATTGAGTTATGACTACATATTCTGACAAGGTCTTCCCACGGTGTTTAGGAATATCTCAGGCAAGAGAAGGAAACAGTACTGAAACACAGGAACTTGCCAGTTCTCACCCTGGCAAATAGTTTGCCTCGAGTTCATGCTAAATGTTAAATCCTGCAGAGAAACAAACGTAGTATGCAAGAAATAGTGAAAAAGCAACATAGCCAAGGAGAAAAAACCCAAGCAAACTTTTATGCCAACCAAAAATTTGTGCTCCTTTACAAATGCACAGCTGAAATTAAACAACTTCTCAAAAAAAGGCATATTACACTGACAAATTAAGTAAAGTGTTAGACCTTACCCTGAGAAACCATTGGTGACTTCTAAGAGGACATGGCTGCATTGCTGTGCAAATGACACTTTCTTGCCACTGCATTTCACCACAGCTGAATAATAAGGGATACATGAATTATGGGCATTGTGGGAAAGTCAGCAAGATTTTAATTGCATCTCAAGTGCAATTTTTATCTAGGCACCTAGAGAATGAAAGACAAGTGTCCATTTTTGCTTCAACACCTTTTAAGCAGCATGTAGTTTTTTGATAATGCAAAAATAGGACTGTGTCCTGAGCAGTGCTCTCACTTTTAAAAGATGTGAAGGGACAGGACTAAGCTCTCTTACCAGGATAAAGTATGGCTGAGTGCTTGACTGCTCAGGAATTTACAGGGACTTCTAGAATAGTCCTTTCAGGAAGGGAGTTACCTCTGTCATTTTCTTTTCTATTACGAAATAATCAGCTGCATTCTCCATTACTGTTTACTAGAAATTAAGTCCCCCTGTTCCCCAGGATGAAACACTACCCATGAGCAGAATTTTTTTTTTTTTCTGTTTAACAGAAAACGGCCCAATTGCTAAATGAATATGTAACTATAAGCTCCCTGAGCAGGGTTGAAGAAAGACTCTTACTAACTTTAGTAGTCAGGGATTTTTTTCACCTTTATAGTATCCTTTAATAGGTTTTCAGGATAAGTTTGTTTATTAATTAAATCTGTCACACCAGGGACACAAATAGCATTCAGATTATCTTACGAAAGGATAAAAAAGTCAATGTCACCTGCTGGCTATTGAAGGAAACAGAACAGAGGCTAGAAATTCCCATTTCCACATTCTCTGTCTACATTAGACCACTTCATACAAATCTGCTGCTGCACATTGAAATGTCACGAGCCACAGCCAGGGCTGCTCAGAAGTAACAGGGTACTAGAGAGCCAGTGAATAACAGGATAGGTTCTAAAACAGGAAACAGATTAAGAATTCCAAGTGTAGGTTAGATTTTACTTATTTCGGCTCTCCTAGAGGGGATCTACTGCCTCCAAGTCCTTAAATTAAAAAGTCAGCAAAAGGATGCGTTGAATCCCAGATGTTAATTGCATGGACTCACTGGATTAGAACTGCAGATAATTAATTGCCAGGTTTTAATACATGCTGAACTAAATGGATGATAAAATTTCCAGTAGGTAGTTCTGAGGTCCAGAAGGGGAAGATTATTTCTTAAAATATGAGAGCCCTAGAGGCCAAAGTAATCTAAAATGTCTGATTTCTGTAAGTTAGAGAAGCTTGGGAGGCTAGCAGAAGAACTTAGTGAAGAGCTTTAATGCTTGGGTATACAGTGCAGCAGCTAAAGGGAATTTATATGCTGCTGAAATTCCTTTTCATAAGAGGGAAGCAGCTTTTCAGCTTTTAGAAATGGGCAGTCGTTGTTCACTATGTTTCCTGTAAGGTCAGATATACACCAAATGCTCCATTAGATTTTGTTTTAAAAAAAATATAAATCACAGCATTTGCTACTATGATACCTTAATCTCATTGTACCAGTTCTTAGTAATTCAGTTCGCCAGTTAAACCTCAGAGTAAAAGTGTGTAATGACAGTAGAACTAAGATATAAACCTTTTTAAGGGAAAAATGTCTGCTTTTATGAAGAGATTTTTATCTGGAAAGTACATAAAGCTAAAACAACAAGACTAACACAGAGAAATTATTTTTATCATTTATAAAATAGAGAATCTGGAAGACCTCATCCACAATAAAAGCCACACTGCACTTGATGTTACCTACTCATTAAAATCCAAACTGAAAAAGAAGAACAAAAGTAAATGGTGACATAGGCTTTGAGAGACAGGCAGACTGTAACAGATCAGGGATTTGAACGTTGCTCTCGAGTCCCCTGCCCAGTTTCTTACCCTCACCACTCCTTTCTAACTCCATGCACTAGAGCTACTGCACGTTGCCTTCCTGGTATTTTCACTGACACAGGCAGAATAAGACTTTTTTTCCCCCTCCAGAAATGTGCTGTGGAGACTCAGACCTAAATTCACAGGTGTCTGCTGTTTGCTCTTAGGTTTTATTAGGAACTATGACTGAGAGCTATAATTTGAAACTATTGTTATACTGATAAGGCCACAGCTTATTTTCCTATAACAGGTGACTCAAGGGAAGTAATTTCCTGTTTGATGAGACACCTAAATGACGTTTAGCTGTGGGTATCAGAATAACATGCCCTGCAATTAGATTTAAAGAATGTTGAGCTTATTTTGGCTGGTGCCTGGTACCTTTTGAATTGCACTTCATCCTTTGCAGCTTCTTTTAAAGGAAGTTTTAGAGTGTCTGGTTTGAAGGTGCATGACCTGGAGGTCATCTTTGATATCAGCCCATCTTTTGATTATCAGTTTAGCTACATGACAAAAACTTCTACATCTGCAGAAGACAGTAAGTAAGGCTACAACCAAGGCTGTCTCAGGAGGGTGCTAGGCTGTCATTCATGCTTTCATTACATCTCAGCTGGATTATCATAATACAATGTTCACAGGCCTTCCAGACCAGACACTTCAGAAACTGCAACACAGCAAAAATATTGAAGCTGGAGGGACAAGTAGCTGTCAGTGAGCACAGCCCACAGCACTCATGCTGAGAGCTTAACAAGAACCTCAGGCAAGGCAGCAAACTGCACTTCTGGTCTCCCAATCCCACCTCTAATAACAGTTCTTCACATCTGCACCATTATTTGGTTATTAATGACAGGGCAGACAGAGGTTCAGGACATGTTGAGCACTGTGTGAGGCTCATCAGGTACCCATGGGGAAAGCAGGTTCACCTTCACAGTGTCCCAGAACCCCGAGATTGTCCTGTAAGATTTACTCAGACTTATTTGTTTTGTCAAACAAAAAATGCCTCAGACCATCTGGGCTTTCTCAATTCCCTTGAATGTCACACAGTTCACCTGGGTGAACCCCAACACTCCAGTTTGGAACCTGAACTGTTTATTAAAAAAAAAAACAAAACAAAAAAAACAACAAAAAACCCAAACAATTTTGACATTAAACTTAGTTATGTAAAGTGAGAAATAGTACTAACCACAGAAGAGCTTAGAACACTATTCAGTTGTGAGGTTAAAAATACAGAGCAGGTCTTCTGCTCTATCAGCAGAAGGCTGCTGCTATTCCTCCCTACTGAAAGGGGCCACAGAGGGGGTGTGCACTGAAGAGCCACCTCGGGTCAGATGGGCTTGAACTACAGGTGCTGTGCAAACCAGCTCCAGTTGCACTCTAATCTCTTGGCAGTGTGGTTACACAGTGATTATACAGTTACTTTCAGTCTGTGTGGAAATATGACAAAGTTACACCAAATACTCTTGGAGAACAACAATTAAGACAGGCCAAATATGACCCAGGTATAACCAGGACTTCTGTGTTAACAGAGTTATGAGAGCCAAAATACCCAGCATGTATCTTTAACATAGAGGCTTTACATTAAAGTGAGTTGAGCCACAACTCACTGAAGCATCACATTACAATCTTAGGGTACTTTTAAACACTGACTAAATATATTCATTAAGCTGCATGTATTCACAATGGTATCTCACTATCACCTCCCTTTAAGTACAATCTCAGGTTTCATTCTGTAGTTTGCTACTTCTGTGATTTTTCCTCCATGTGAAGGTCATTCAGAAATTTACTTTATTTTGTAATGTATTGGTATAATTACAAAATCTCATTAAGGAGGACTTTATTATTGATTTACTGGTTTTCTATTCATTGAATTTCTCTATAAAAAGGATTATTACTTTTAAAGTCAGCATGCTTAAACACAAATGGAATTATCGTAAGAGAAACAACATAAAATGGAGCTATTAATATTAAAACAGCTATAGTTTGAAGATTATTCATTTAATAAATCTTTGTGATATTAGCAAGATTGATGAGTAGTAGTACAAATGAGGGGAACATGGGAGAGATGATCATTTATTATCATTACAGAGATATAAAGTATGATTCAGTGTTTCATAATGGATGTTAAATTTGATTTAACATATGGCTGACTCATTCTCTGAAAACTATTCTTAAAGACATAAACTCATTGAAAAGTCAAATCCATTGTCTTAATAATACACATGAATTACCTTTTGATAAGAAAATAACTACTATGTCCTAAGACAAATCAGGCAGATTGTGGCAAAGCTGCCACACTACATGCCAGCAGTACAGGAAATGCACACCCATAAAGACAATGCTGCAAACATGCTGCAGTAAGCGAGAACAGAAAATGAGCAAAAAATGTCATCTGCTTTTGCAGCAAACCCACGTGCCCACAGACTGCCTGCCATTTGCCCTGTGCATGTATGCCAGATGCTGCTTTTACCAATGCAAAACACCATGGCAACAGCATACCTGACTGCAGACTGGGCAAGGCTTCCTAATTCACATGGTACATGACCTGCTCGCACCTCTTTGACGTGCAAACAGGGATAACTTCTCCACACACATACAGCTCATCCCACACTTCAGCAGACTAACTTCTGACTAACTCCAATGGGCTTTGGATCAAGTCTCTGCACAAAAAAAAAATAAATAAAAAATTACACTCAAGTAATGTAGCAAACCCGCCAAGGTTCACTGAGAACATGTTTTAACCCCATTCAAGACTTAAGTTTCAGTTGGTAGGTACTTATGTTTTCACTTGGTAGGTACTTATGTTTTCACTTGGTAGGTACAGAGCAGTACCTCTGAGACAGAAACATGCAGCCCTAAGTTAGAACATCTGCACAGTTCAAATATTACGAACTCCATACAAATACTGAGGAGCAGAAACTGAATTTTGTTACCCTGTTGACAGTATTTCTTCATATAAAAATTATACTGTAAGAAAGGACCATTAATTGCCTGAACATCTAGGAAATACTACTGCTTTAAATATCCTAGCAGATTAAAATACACATTTAACAAATGAGTAACCTTAAATGGGTGACTGGTATTTCTTGGTGAAATGTCCCTGGCAGATATTTTCTGAGTGTATATCTGATAGAACTGTGATCCAAATTAACTGTGTGTTCACAATGAGCTGTCATGGTGGTGTTTCTGCTTAGCAATCCTGGCCACAAAGGCCTCTGAAAATACTTCTGTATCTGTCATGATTTTGCTGTGAATTCAGGGCAAACAAAATGGCTTCTTCCCTACCCTTTCCCCAAGAATTTCATTCCCACATGAACAGGTGAGACTGAATGAATGCCATGTGGCATCCTTGGTACTTTCAACATCTGTATCATATGCAAAGTGTCACCATTTTCCACAGAGGGCACTGCTGCTGCCTCTTTCCTTGCCTGTAGTTACTTGTAACAATTTTTGTTTAATTAGGAAAAATAATTGAATTAACACCTCACTGTTCCTCTCACCTGAGACACAACACAAGATAGCTTAATATTTATTTATTCACCCAATTGTGACAGTCTAGTCCTTGTTAAAATATTGGCAGCACAAGACCCAGCAGTATGGTCTACTGGAAGGTTTACTGTTCTGGCCTACCAGGCTCCTGCTTAGAAATCATCCTCATAAATATATTCCAGTAAAGGTTTGATGCTTTAATTTCTTACCTCTACAGAGTTTTACTTGTTTCTACTCTCTGTCATATCCTATCACTAATCCAGACTTGTACTTAATGGAAAAGGATTGCTGAGCTGCTCCGTTTACCCCCTCTTATGAAACAATTTACGTTTCTAAAGGAAAGGCCTTGTCTTGTTCTAATAAATTACAGGCTTAATCCTGGAGCCTGTTGCAAGATCTGGCCTTTAATAACTGACACATTCTTTTCCATACATCTTCCCAAATACCATCTTGTTTAAGTGAA
The DNA here is from genome assembly GCA_020745705.1 of Hemiprocne comata. Classification (NCBI taxonomy): domain Eukaryota; kingdom Metazoa; phylum Chordata; class Aves; order Apodiformes; family Apodidae; genus Hemiprocne; species Hemiprocne comata. The sequence goes on from CM036595.1 coordinate 16,131,904, forward strand.
ATGTGACAGACTTCAATGTGCAGAAGGGTAACTGAGTAATAAGAGTCTTTATTCTTCAAACATTATAATAATGTAATGCTAAAATGTCCTATTTACTACCTCTATTCAGCCATTTGTTTATTTAGGTAGGAATTGAATCTGCACACCAACATTATGTACATATGAGACATTGTCATACTTTCCCTGCTTTGCCTTTTCTCCATCTTTTGTGATAATTTGGCTCTCTCTTATGTAGCACTGTTCAGGCAAACTTCCCAGCTGTTAAATGCACTAAAGTAGTACGAGAAGAAAATTGTGACAGGATGAAAAGGTTTCAGAACATTTGGCAATGGATGGAGATGCAGATAATCTGCTGAAGTAGAGATGATTTGTAATAGGAAAATTCTAGTGTCTACGTAGGTTTTAACTCACTCTTTCTAATTTTACTGACTACCAACAGATTCAAAAGCTCCCAGGAGAAAGTGAGCATGGCTGAAACATAGGAGGTCTGGTACAAAGATGAACAAGCCTTGTTAAGTGAAACCTTTTGAATATATTTTTTCCCCTTTAGATTTGCTGCAGTGAGTTTCTCTACTGCTAGTAATTCACTTCTGCTTGTTTACAATTAAAGGGTAACATTAATGTTGGAATATACAAGTGAGTAAGTGCTTTCTGCAGGTGATTAAATGTCACAGAAAGATAAGGATGTAAGTTAGCTGTGAAAGCTGTTAATTGCAAATACACTCCAACGTTTGCAATGCCATCCCTGTTGCAATCTCCTTCCCAAACAAAGCACACCAGAAAAAGGACATTTGCAAATCACATGGAGGCTCGGACATGGTTTGCTAATGCTTTGCTGGGCTATCCATTGATTCTCATTCTGTGCAGTTTCTCACAGGTGAATAAACAGTCCAGAGATAAAGGCCTGAATATTCATTGAAGTGTTGAGGAGACAGAATTCATAATAATAAAAAAAAATAATCTTTAATTGCTTTTACTTAGTTTGTAATTAATCAAAATAATGTCTCTTCTCATGATAACACAGCAGGTATTTGCAAAAATCGTACATTTTAATGAGACACATATACATCTTGGGCCAAATTAATCAATGGTAAAACAGCAGATCAACTGGATTCAACCAGCAGTGATATTTTCCTAAGTGTATAGAAGCAGTAAACATAACCACAAGATTTGCACTAAATCGCAATTTGTTGCTTATATAAAGATGATAAAGACACTAATCATGCAAACTGTGGCTTCAAGCACACTTTATCCCAGCATCATTCATTGCACTACTGGATGCATCCCAGGTCATTATCCCTGTACTAGCACCTCTTTAATAAAGTAAGCATCTTCTGCAAGGCTTGCAATGTTTCAGAGCTCCATTGCACTGGACAGATCCACTTTGTTAGCTATGGGTCCAACTTCTGCCAATTTTACCTCACTTTCTTCAGAGTTTTATTGCTGCCTTTGGTATGGTTGGATTAATCTCCTTTTTTCTTTTGTCTTGGTTTTCTTTGTTGGCTCTTCCTTTCTTTCTCTGTTTTTAATATGATTGGGATATTTTATTCCAGAACTTTGTCCCTTCAATTTCAGTCTTATTCCTTTTCCTTGAACATTTCTAAATGGAGCAGGCATGTGAATATATCAAGAAGGGGAAAAAAAAAAAAGGAATTGTTCATTATAGTGTTTGGAAATTAAAATAATGTTGATCCATCTTTGATGCTAATCTTCTTTGGTTAAGTTATCATAGACTTCTTAATTAGCATCCAGTTCTTTTATATCCACTGTAGCTTTTTCCTACTTCCTGGACTGGCATATATATTTTTATATATGCATTTCTGGACCGCAAGATTAATAGTTTACTTTAAATTATCTGATCAGAGTACCTCCATTGGTTTTATGAGTTTTGGAGAATGAAGACAACCAAAACCAGTTAGTGGCTGAAACACAAGGATATTAACTTTATAATCTTAACAACTGCTCTCTCCTAGTGTCTCTTGAGTAGGACTACCTTAACCTAGTTAACACACCCAGACACGGCCAGACACAAGCACCCTTGATTGCAGCAGTAGGATCTGTCATCTCGAAGGATACTCAGGGCTACTGTCTTGGGTGAAGAGCTGAGCACATTTGCACCAGTGGTTAAGTGCTAGCAGCCCATGAAAACGACCACAGCCCCAAGAACATGAAGTATTGTGGTATGAAAATGGTAGGCATACATATTGTTAATTATGTCTCTTCCTTCTCATGGTCCTAGTTTCTAAGAAGTCTCTCCAAAGCCATATAGGAGGTCAGGATGTAAATGACAAAGCCTTTTCTGTGCAGCACCACATTTTATCTGGATCTTTTCATTCTCTCCTAGCCAAGCTTAAATGCCATGCAGATGATTTTCAGAATATACTGCTTTTCTGTTCTTTATTCTTCCTAGGTTTCCAACACCAATGCAATTGTTGAGCACTCAAAGGCTCTTTGTAGACCAAAATAGCTGTACCAAAGACTTTGCTGTATTCAGTCATTTTACCAAGAACCTGATTCTTATTCTGTGGAGTAGCAATGAGTCTTTTAAACTCTGCATGCTTTTGCAAGCATTTAAGGTTCAAAAGTCCCTGATGCCTAGTTAATCAATACTTTAGGAAGATCTTGTGTAACACTCATTAAAGTATAATGCATTGTATTTCTTCAGCTCCTCTGTGCCCTGTGCTTAGAACACCCTGCAGCTTCTCTCCAGCTAAATGGCCTTAGAGTTCCTCACACAGCTTGTTGAGGTGTTTTCCTGCTCATTTTTCAGTGATACAGCTTAACATCTCAGATAAATCTTTTGTCCTAAATCCTCCCTTTCCTATAGACAATCCGTCAAGAAAAGAAGAGGGGGTGGGGAAATCCAACTTCTCAAGTGCTAATTCCTGGAGCTGCTGCTGTGCTTTTTGCTCTGAAGTGAAAAACCTGGAGGCTGTCAGAGGCAGTGGAGCACACAGTGAGGACAGCCCCACACTGCCCCAGTCCACAGAGATGAATGGCCAGATGTCTTTGAGTGACAGTTTTCTCCATCTCGCTCTTTGAACTCAACTGTGGCAAAGCTGACAAAGGCTATATTGGCTCCTCTTCTGCCTGCTGCCTCCAACACCAGACAGAGATTCCAGGTGATGCCAGCCCAAACAACATTAAATGGCATTTAACCTTTAACCAGACCTCATCTCTGTGGGGAGGCCTGAACAAAGCTTATATACTGCTTATTTACTATTTCTGGCCTTCTAAAAAATGTTTAAGTTGTCCACACATACAGCTGCTAGTTATCTGCTCAAATACCTGCTAGATGATATCTACTCAGGACTACATTTCACCCATGACTAACTCCCCCTGCTCTTTACCAGTAGCCCAAGCTGCCCACAGCTGCACCTCCAAGGGTTGGACCTCCAACAGGCTACTTCACAACATTTAATTTCAGCAGTAATGATCTGGACAGACCTACCAGCAATAGCCACGCTGGGGAGAAGGCTGCTATGGAGAAACATGGTACTACATAACTGCCACTTGAGCATCACTAGGCATACCACTGGCTTTTGACCAGTGGCACATACCAACCCTTTACATTATCTGAGAGAAACATGAAATAGTATAGCAAACAAAATCCCTTTTTCATGGCTCCTGGCTGTAAACTCAACCCATCTTCCATCCCTGTGTTGGTGTGACATTCAAATGAACATACTGTCTGCATTTTTCCTTCCTTACTTCCTCCATAGTTACGTTACTACGGATCAAATAAGATCATCTTCATAAAAGTAAACAAAACCTGACAGGAAACTTACAAACAAAGATGAAAAAAATTCTGAAAAAAAAAATAATCATATTCTTCTAATTGAGAAGAAAGGCTTCTAAAATGACAAAATGAAAATAGTAACAGCTATTTAGACAAGGTAAAATAAGATCTTCTAATCTTTAAATACCAAGATAGGCTGCTCTCTCCAAGTCAGAAAGGCAGGCCACTGTTCAAGCTCAGCCTGGGCTTGTTTTATCATCACAAAGAAGCTAGGATGTACTAACTGACCTAAACTGCAAGCTACTGTCACTCTCATTTGTACTTGTGATGCTTAAAATAGCAGCTCAGAAGACATTTATTTTTTGCCACCTTATCTGGAAAGCACTGTAAAATGACCACCAGTCAATCTCAAATGAGAACTCATGACAAGTGAGAATCGTATGTCTGTATTAACAGCGTAATTCTACATTTAATTGATTTTTAAAAGCAAAATTTACAGAAATCAAGCAGCAATATAATCATGCAGGTAACAGCTTTACAACACAAGCCAGGATGCTTCTTGGTGTGTAAAGACACTTAATTAAAAGACTAGATGAAAATCACAGTTCAGAAACAGACGCGTCTATTTTCAGATATAGAGTTCACATGCCTGCCCCACGAGTCTGGCGAAATCTTAGTTTGATAAGGCAGTCATGCATTTGGGAATGTGAAATACATAAATGCAGTCTATACTCCCACACACATCCAAACCATTTCCTCAGAGACAGCAGAATGATCTCCATTCCACATAATATGCATTTGCATTCTTTCTTCTGAATGATATTAATAACCTGATGTGACAAAATATCAGAGGGGAAAAATACAAAATAAAACTTGTTCTGCTAAAGACACCTCAGTACCCCTATCTACAGGGAAACACCCATACCCACCTCAGCCTCACTCTAATTAATCAAGGTCCATACCAATGTTGAAAGGAAGTGTCCCCACAAAAATATCAATTAGAATAGCACAGGACCACTGCTGGCCTGGGCACAGCTCCCTAATGGCAACAACTACTGCAAGGAAACGCTGGCTTTGGACACCACCTGGCCCAAACTAGTTAATACTGTCTGAACTAGTCATTTCACCACGTTAAATCACAGTTCTCCTTCTGGAGGGTGACTGCCATTTCTAAAGCAAGTTTGCTCAGCTTTCTGCAAACTCAACCTGAGGCACATGAAAGTCAAGCTGTGCTCTTTCTGGTTCACGCCGCAGAGGCAGCAGCAACGACAAGATTCTCCTGACCAAATCTTGCCCTCAATTACACTTGTGCAATCCTGGCTCTGTGAGGATAACTGGAATACAAAACAGGTATAAATGTGACAAAGGCAGCACAAGTGGCTCAGGATATACAGGAGATTGGTTTGTTGGCAAAGAAGGTGACATTCTTAGGTAATTTTTCTGATCTACCCTAAGTTTAAGGCAATATCTGTAGCAAGCTATTTCTAGCAAGCAGAGGGAAAAATTGCTGCAATTTGAAAAGAGACTCTAAGTAAGGATTTTTAGACGAAGTACATTCCAAGATCCAAGAAACTCCTCTGGGAACACATTTGAACATGTTTACTTAAGCCTGTGAATGCTGAAGGAAGAGTCTATTTGTTTTCCAGTACCCAGCACAGAAGGCTACACTCTAAAGAGTGCACAAGGCTGATTTACCTGTTCAGTGACACAAGAAGGAATAAGGTGCTTTACTTCCCCCCTTCAGTCTTTATTTCCATTTCAGAACATCCTAGTCATAGACTCCTAGTGCTCACAGAAGCAGCAGATGCAAACTGTTCAATTCCTTTCCTCCTAAATTAAGTCTGTCTTTTATACTGCAACCCCGTGTCAGATGGAACAGATACACAGATCTGGGACCTCTGTAGTAGGTTCCCAGCCATCCTTAATTTCAGCTTTGGAGACTCACAATTATTTCCCAACAAAATGCTTCAGAAAGAAATTCTTAGAGCTGATTTTGTTTTCTTCTAGAGAATGAAACACAATAAACCTACTAATTTCCAAGTGCTTTGGAAGTAATTGCTCCTTTATTTAGATGATGCTTCTTGCTCTCAGCCACATGGAGGTAAATTCAAAGCAACTACTTGAAAGCAGTGGACTAACCTCTTCAATTTAACCTTTTATTTTCATAAGCTTATATATAAATACTTGACTAGCAAAAGCTACAAATGATAAATAATAAATTACAATTTTAGTTTGACTGAAAGGAAAAACTTACCCTAATTTTAAAGAATAAAAATTAAAGCTTTTCCAAACATTGCTAAAGTTAATGGAACTGTGCAGCAGAAATTACAGTAGAGGCAGCAAAACAAGAGTGGCCTCAGTCCTGACCACAGACATGAACCTTTTAGAAAAGTCAAATCACTGGCTTCCCCCCCAACTCTGCAGGATGTCCACTGTCCTCCAAACAATAAAGAGCTTCCTAATACCTTATAAAGCAAAGAACTCTCTTTTACCAGCCAGGTGGAATAATGCAAGGCTCTCTGTTCAATAGGATCATGGCCATATCCATTTGTTTATTATAATACTGAGCTTTTCCCTTGCCAATTTCCATGACCTTCACATTTCTACGACACATGACTAAGTACTATCACCCTACTCACTTTCAATTACTGCTTTGATATTTTGTTGTTCAAAGCTATCAAAATACAGTGTGATTCCAGTCTTGCAGAAAGAAGAAATAGCAATATCATTATTATTAGGAGAAAAGTGTTGAACCATCTGCAAAAACCAGAAATAATAATGAAACACACTTTCCCAAAGATGCCATATATCACCTTTGTTTAATATTTTTGTCAGTTTCACTTAGAAAAATTAATGCCTTGGGAAAAAATAATTGAAAGTGTCTTTCTGGAGTACTGTAAGCACCCCCTTGGGGTCTTTATTATTCTAACAATTTCCCATTTTAAAATACATAGGTACTAACAACCAACAAATTATTACATTTCCTTTAAATGAACTGAAACAACAAAGATAATTAACTAAGAACATAAGCCTGCTTTCCATATGGTAATACACATCCCAAGGGCAAAGCACTTCTCTTTTAAGGAATTCCCCATAGACTTCTTATCCACCTTGTAATGGTAATTAACAACTGTGAAACACAACTGAACTTGCTTAATGTCACAATATTCTGCAATGCATTACTTTTTCATGGGAAATGGATATGATCTGTAAAAAAAGAATGTAGGTCCTTGGAAGAATAAAGGCGTTATTTCCAGTGATGGAGCACGCTGATGTAACTAGCAGTATAATTTAAAGTCTGAAAAGCTGTTTAGAACAATATAAACATTGAGGGTTATGTCAAAAAAAAGCTAAAATGGGAAGTATGGTTTCCCACTTAGCTAAGTAGTAGTTTATTGTATCTCCTGTGAACAACAATTTTTGTGGAAAAGGGAAAGGAACACACAGTGGTTAAGATATCCAGTGTATTAAGATTTAGGTTGTGTAAGGCAAACTATGTTTTTATTATTATTTCATTAGTTGAAGCAAACAGTACACAGAATACTGATGTTTTCTTAGAGCACACAGAGTGTATTAAAATTCAAAAGCATCTTGTCTACACTACAATTTAAACTTGGAAGGTGCACTAAGCAACGAGCCTGTTGTTACTAGGAAGATCATGGTAAGTGGAATGAAATTAAAACTCAAGTGCTAAAACTAGGGAAAGCACAGGGGAGAAGTGAAGGTAAAGAGGTATCTTTGGATTGGCTGTGGATTTATGGGAATACAGCTATGGAGACGAAATCAAAGGAATCCCAGAGTGGAAAAGATATGACCAAAGTAGATCAAACTGCAACAGGAGAAATTATCATAACTTCTGTTTTACAATAACAGCTTGCTCAGTTTTCCAAGAGAACATCTCCATGGCTGTATAATCCCTTCACAACAACAGTGTCTTTCACCATACAGGAGACCAACCTAGAAATTCAGAACTCCTCTTCCTGTGCAAAAACCTTCAGGCAAAATTCTGGACAGGTTAAGTTAAAGTAAACTTTGCCATCAACTTCCATGGCACAACTACTTTTCTTTACATACCTTTAAAATAAACAAGAGCGGAAAAAGCCACCCTACAACTCTACAAACAAAACCAACAACTTCATTTCCCTAAGGAAGATGCAAAATAGCATCTCATCAAGAGTAGTCTTAATCCCTGTCAACAATTGCAGGAAGGCAGAAAAGCCAAGCAGTGAGGAGTGATGCAACTCTGGATTAGTGTTCAAGTTTTCCTATTTTATATGACTTCAGTGATGGATTTGTCACCTTACCATTGGTGCAGTGTGGACCACTTTTAAATACAAGAACATTTTACATGGGATAAATCACTGAGCTGGAAGAAAGTGAATGATTGGCACAGGACAGAAGTACTTTTTGCTTCAAGGCTCCGGCCTGTCATTTGTTGGAAAATCTGTTTTATTAAATGCCATTCACACTTCCCAGATAAGTCACCGAGGGATATGCCAGATTCTTTCCCAAGTACTACTTGATCACTGATGCAAACACAACATCTCTTTTGATGTTCCTAAGCACTGAAGTGTATACATTTCCCAAAACACCAAATATTTATAAGGGTAAAAGAGGGAAAGATATCAACTCTTTGGACAGAGAAAGGGCAGAGGAAACTGTGATTTCATTTAAATAAACATTATATAGTTAAAAGGGTTCAGGAAAATGCAAAGGAGGTGCCATTTGCCCGTGAGTTGTTTTTTTTTACTTGTTACAGAAAAATTTACTGAAGTGTAATTTCAGTCAATCAAGTAAGCATTACCAAGACAGAGGACACAAGAGGGTAATAAGGTCTACTGTGTACCAGTAATATACCAGAAGTCCTCACTGTGGCTTCTGATCTGCTTCTGTAAAATCTCTCTCTAAAATCTACCCATGCAGAGCAGGGTGCATGATCATGGCCTAAGTTTGCAGGTGACTGTGAAGGCCAAAGGAGTAAATAGAAGCTGACTTACACACATTTGACTTAGATGGGCACAGATGCATTTTGTTGAACTAAGGCCCCTCATTTGACTCAGCTGGTCTTTGTCAGGTGTGACAGCTAAACACACCGATACCATCCACATCAATGGTGGCTTGTCACTTCTGTTGTGTATCTCAAAAGAAAATAAATGCATTTCAAAGACACACAGCAATCAGGCAGATTATTAGCAAGAAAATAATACTGGTATTGAGGGACCATACAGAATGCTCGTCTGCTTAGTCCCCTTCAATCATGTGAAACATCTCAAAAATCTTTTTTCAAAAACTTACGGGCTCAGATCACCTTTAAAGAAATGCAAAGTGCTCATACACCGTAAGCTGCCCAACACTGATCATTTAACATACATAGTATTTACAGCAATAAATGAAGTAGATTTAGCATTAAAGCTGTGAAAACTAAGGATGTTACTACAGCATTTCTATCCATCATCAGCACTTATTTCAAATGGCCTTTTCTGTATCTTACACTCGTATAAAAATTTTTCAAATCAGGCACTGCACAGATTTCAGAGAGATATATAATAGCACAGCTGTAACACCTAGCATGTATTACAGTAGCATTAGAAAATAAAAGAGTCAACTAACTGAATCTTGTGGAGTATTTTTTGCCTGTATCATCTGCTTTACTGTTTTGACCTTCCTTTTTCCTTTGTATCAAAACCAATGACAAACTGCACACCCACATACACATTATTAAGAAGACTCACAACTAACCCTAATAGATTATTCTAATTATCTTCTACAAAACAGCACATTACACTTGATAATAACCAGCATCAGATCATTATAAATTAAATTTACCAACAGTAGAGGCAGGAAATAAACATTTATGATGCAAGCTAACATCTCTTTACCTCAAATGTAGCTCAGATTATGAAGTGAAAGACCACCAGTGTTTCTAAGGACTATCAGTAAACAGAGTACATCCCATGTTGCAGACATGGTCACCCTGAATACTAATTATCACTTAATATCGAGGTGAAAATAACACCTTTATTCAGCTGAAGGCTCTGGTTCCTGGCAACTACTATGTATGACTTGCCCGGTCTGCAAATGCAACCCACAGAGCACCATTTCCAGGCAAGCTCCGGAATCCCATTTTAAAAGGCCCCTCACAACCCAGATACTGGGGTGGCTTTGTCAGATACACCTCTCAACCTGCACAATTTCCCATCCTGCACAATCAAATTACCCACCCCAGGTACCAACATACGCCAAAAAACATCCCAAACATAGGATGTTTTTCCTACTGCTTCAGGCACGCACCGCCATTGCAGCTAGGCTCAGCACAAGAAACCTGGCACTGTCCAGAACCACAGAGGCTGTAATCCACCCTCCAGCCACAGCTTGCCACATCCCTGGGATGGCTGTAAGATCACTTTACAAAGCATTTTTTATGACTGTTTAGGTCAGCTTTTGTTGCTCCTGCTCTTGGTTCAGCTTGCTGATCAGAGCTCTTTGCGGGAGACAGTGCTGCTTGATCTGAGGAAGCACCAGCATAGGCCAGTGGTGGAGCTTTTGTATTAACAGCCAGCAGCAAAACTGACAAAAAAATTATTGATCTCATGCTTCAGGCCCCTTCCGACATATTCAGTGTTGGGATTGAAAATTTCCATTCATAGTCCTGTTCTCACTGTTAATCCCTCTCACACCCAGGGCTGACACCTCCCCACAGCCGCCTCCTTCCCGCCACCGCCCCTGCCTGTGGCCGGGGAAGCCCAGGCCGAGCCCGCAGGCAGCGCTGCAGCCAGACTGCCAGGGACAACGTGCCCAGCAAAGCTAAAAACAGAGATTGTACAGCCGCGCCAGAGAAAGCTTTGTATCCACTGTCAATTAGGTGATTAAAGGTCTTGGGGTAAGATTTATTACAAGAACTAACAAGTTCCAACAGCTCCAGAATTTTAACTGAAGCCTCACATGCTTATATTCCTCTTTCCTTCATAAACCCAGCCCTTATCAAACACGTTAGCAGCACACTACCTCAGTACATCGTAAGATATGTAAGATTATACAGGTTAGCAAGGTGAATGGCTCCAGAAGAAGCAAGGCCCTTGGTATTCCCGACTTTGGTGTACTTTTCATTCTTAGTGTTAGTGTTATCTTCAAGTGTTTGATGCAGTATTAACTAGTGTCATGCTTTGAGGAACAGAGTGGTATGAAGCTGCCTGAAGGAAAGAGAAAATACCTTGAAATGAAATGTGTGATCGTTTACAATGCTGAAAGCTTTTTAGCTACAGGCATTATTTCACAGCCATGGTAAGCACTCTCTCCTATGGGTACAACTACACCACTGCTGTTGAAAAACAAAATACGGTTTCTGTTTCTAGCCTAGCTTTTCTTCTTAAATTCACATCAATGAGAAGCAATCTCCCGGCCTGGGAGGTGACAAGGCTTCCCTGAAACCAGGCCATGAGCAGCTGCAATGGAGCTTTCCTTTGGGCAGCCCCTGCAGCACATCTCTTGTATGGAAACCCACAAAGTCAATGGACATACCTGACCCAGGAGGCAGAGGATACAAAGTCCAGAGCTGGCACAGCATTGCTTGAAGGCAGTAAGGCACCAGAGGCAAGTTACTTGTGTAGAGCAAACATAACCAGTGGGTAGCACCTGCTCCACAGGGTAGATAAGTCAGGGGCTGGTCCAGAGCCCTCACCCTCACACAGCCTCACAGTGTCCAAATACAGCAGCAAGATCAGATGCTCCTTCTAGGGTCCATCAACTATACTGGATAAGTGATAGACTAGAATCTATGCAGGGCTTGAGACAGGCACACCCACAACACAGCTCAATGCTGAGCTTAAATGCAGCCATCAGAGGAACAAGCTGTGTGGGTGTGGGTGGAGGTCCCAGGTGAGGCTGGTCAGGGCAATTAAGCACCCTGGAGATGGCTGCACATGGATGTAAGAGCCTTGGCAGAGGTGTCCGTGTCTTTGAGAAAGAAGCAGGAGGTAGCAATATTCGGTAACAATATATTCTGAATTGCAGAGGTAAAACAAAAGGCTTCTGTAAGTCCTTCCTTTGCCTTCAGGCTCTCCAAACCCTCTCTAGTTTGTAGAAAGCACAGCATGAGTGAGCACACACAACCCCTCCATCAGCAGGAGCACGGAGTGAAAAAAATGAGTTAACATTTGAATTAGATGAGACATTTTATTTAATTTCTAAGGTTCCTTATCCCTGAAAAAGAAATTAAGTTTCATCTCATGAAGACCTGAAAGCTGGACAATCTCTGGAAAAAATCTGCCTTTCAAGAATGCTAGAAATTGGAAAAATATATTCTATGCAGCACAAATAAACCTTAGCCTACAAAGAGGCTGCCTTCAGCTATACATATATGAATGTGCAAACATATAATTGATGCATAAATTTATTAATGCAAGCTCAGAAGCTTTACACCTTGCAGTCAAACTGACATATGATCTTTTTATTTTATTTTCCAATAGGAGAAAAAAGTAGTGTAGAACTGATAAAACTGTTTGAGATTAAATTGGATTTTCCACTACAGAAAGCTGTCTGGAGACAGGTATTCCAACAGCGAGACACGGCACAAAAAAGGCTCTCAGAGCCTTAATGAGAGTGACAAGGGGGAAAGAAGTGACAGTGTTCTTCTAGAATGTTACTCCAAATGCTGCTTTTGTCATAAAATACTTCTGCTTCTTTGCAGAAACTATTTCCTTGTTGTCACTATTTTGCAGTACTTAGCTGAAAGGTTGGAACAAGAAAGCTGCTTTATGTAAAAATGTCTTAAGTGCTATTGAAGCAAAATACACCACCAGTTTTGGGTGTAGTGAGTAACACACTCATTATGTACTCAAAGATCTAAATTCAATGTAATGAATATGGAATATTAGGGTTCAACTTATAGTACCAAGGGGCTGGCATTATTAGTAAAGTTAACATAAGAAATATGGGATTGCAGTGGGTCTTGGCTCCAGGGAATGAGCTCACTGCAGACGTCCAGAGTTTCCTCCATGCTTCCATCCCTTGCTCCATACTGATCTCCTAGCTAGTCACCTCCTCCTTCCCCGCCACTATCAGGGCTGCCTGAAGTCCAAAACCCCTTCTCCATGCCTGGGAAACAGCTTGTCTCTGCTTCTCTCCTCCTTCCTTCCCAGGACAGAGGCAGCTCACCATGTCCTTAAAACCCACACATCCCTTCTGCCTTTTTTCAATTGTCTTCCTATTCTTCTTCCAAGGACTCTGTTTCACCTTCACTTTTCTCTCTGACACCAGGAAGGGTTTTTTATTCTCTCCCCTGTGCCGTTACTCAACACACACTACCTTCCAGGCCATCCCAGGATCTCTTAGTCCTTGACTCCATCTCATCTCTTGGTACACATGTACTTTGTCCATCTTCAGGATCCCTGTTATCTCCTGTTCCTGTGGGCTGTCAGATGTCTTTCATTCCCTTCATCCTTTATACTCACAATTCTTGGATAAAGGCAAAAGCAAAACCACTAATCCCCAATTCATGTCATGAACAGCAGGACAAATGACAAACATCCTTTCTTTCAACTCCTGTATCTCTGCAGTCTAGCAAGAGATGAGCTCTCATTGAAGCTTAGACAAATTGAAGATCCCATTGAAGATGTGAAGTCCCTTACAACCTGAATTATTCTGTGATTCTCTGCTCTTGGGCAGCTGTGGTTGGGAAAGTGATGTTAACATTTTTTTTAGCCATATCAGACAGTTCCAGTGGCATCACATATGCAGAAAAGTTCATTGAACCAGGACGGTTTCACCTGAAACACACTTGGCTAAATGAACCAGTATTTTTTGTTTCAACTTCTTCATTTTGCAAAATAACTCCAAATTCAAATCAAAGGAAAACTTCAGCTTGAAAAACTGTTATGCAATTTTCTTTACTTTCCTAAAATACAGAAGGATAGAACATTGTTGCCAGTATTGCTAACTGAGCAATGAGAGCAAATGTGTCTGTTCAGTGAAGAGCATTTGCGAGCTGAGCTACCAGTTAAAATCTATCAAAATACTTTGAATCAAATACTGAGGATTCAGAGAGTAAAAACAGACTGGCTATGCAGCATGCTAGAGAAGCTATTTGTTGTGTCATTCACCGAAGACCCACATTAGCAAGTTCTGATATAGCCAAGGTTGTAAACAGAGAATTGAAAACATTGAGATTAATTGAGTCTAGAGTGCAGGTAATGATGATAAGGCACGTCCAAGGAGCAGCACTCTGCTTGGAGTGTCTGGGAGGTTCCAGCTGTAATGTAATAAAGTTTGTCTTAGGTGACAAGTAGAATCTCATCTTAGCACTAATTACATTTTTTGCCCTACCATCCTCAACACAGGCCTTCTTCTTCCTCTGCACTCCTCAATGGAGCACTAAGTTTGGCTGTTGCCGAGACAAGCAGAACATCAAACTAATGTCAGAACAAATGCACAACAGCATCCAGTGTAGTTCATGTTATCACAATCCAGAATTCACTTTGCACTGCTCATAACAGTTTCTATCTCACCTTTACCAAGTGAAAATATTTGTCACCTCTAATAGAGTCCTTTGCAACAGAAACTCTTTGAAAAGAATGGATTGAACAACTTCCTAAAAGCAGTAACTGATGTGGCAATGGAAGCTTGAAAAAATCTGGAGCTTGGAATACCACATATTTGTATGCTTTGCAACTAGCCCTGGCGTGCTTGCACACGGGTCCTGGGGAAACCGGGCTTCTGAAGTCTGCCAGAGAAGTGAGCCCCAAAAACATTTCAAGCCCACAAGCCTGGGGTCAGAACAGCCCAGTACACAACAGATACCATTGCAACACTGCACCCTAGAATTTTCCCTGCAAGGGAAATGGCACAAAGAAAGACCAAATTAGCATGTCTAATTCTTTGCACCACCCAGTCTACACAAGGAACATGCAGCTCACCATTTTATTTCCTTCCTTCCTATGCTCTGTATGAAACACCACCTGTGCCCACATAGGCACTATGGACTTTCCTAAATTTCCTGACTGTTTTCTCCACACAGCCTGCACCCACAGTTTCATGGCATGAAGACTGCAACGCTGGCTGGCAATTCTTGTCCATCCTCATACCATCTCTTTGCACCATGTCTCCCCTCCAGTTGTGCAAATCTGCACTTTTGATGGCTGCAGTATGAAACAGGCCTCCGAATCTTTGTTGTGAAAACCTGTATACCCCTACTTCCAACAAACATCTCTTGTCATGGACTGGGTACTTGCTGTCAGCTCAGAAAGTAGACTGGAATTTTAAGGGACCTCCAGTTGGGAACATCCTTCTTATTCATGTCACCTTCCGTGTTGTTTATAGTTACTTAGTAACATCAATAAATGTTATTAATTTGAACTGATATTTTCTAGGTTGCACGTTTCAAGATTTTTGTTTGTTAGTTGTTTTTTAAAGTTTTTTGGTCATAATGGTGAAGGTCTCTCTGAGGAACAAGCTAAGGAAAATTACATATTTTTTTGGCACAACCCTAAAGTTTCCAACAAATCTTTCTTAATGGGCTCCATTTTCCCTGTAAGTAAGGATATTGCCAAGGACATTTCCTTTGCCATCCATGCAAATGGGTTCTCAAATTCAGCTAACTTAAACTTCTTAAAAGTCTTAGCTGTGGTCCTTTACCATTTTAGTATCATGGAGTTTTAATATATGGAGTTTGGTGTCTTTATCCATTACAAACTCTGCAACAGCAACCTGTTAGTGTGGGACACCCCTTTCAGCAGCAACATCCCACCACGAGGGGCTGTGCAAGGTTTGCATCCAAATGGAAAGAAAATGGGACTGCCCACACTCTCCATTGCTTCTACTCTGCATTTGAATCCAAGCAGCAAAGAAAAGAAAGCCTTTTCCAGGCAATTGTGCAGGCAATCTTAACTTGAGAATTTCCTAATTCCACGTTGCTACTTTGGTGTGTTATTTTAAAATAATTTTGTGCAGTATGTAAATTACATAAAAAAAAAAAAGTTCATGCTTTAGATGTTTGACATGTTTTAATTGTTCAGCAATTAAAAATACATTCAGGCACAGGTAATGGCTCAGAAGGACAATGCTTACTGACAACTACCAACACTCAACATGTACATTATCATTTACAGAAATGTATTCTTTTTTTTTCTAGATACTTAATAGTTATTTGCCCAAATTGTCCTCAAGTAATTACTTTCTAAAAAGGAATTCTCATCTAAATTTAGTGAAACAACTTCAATTAATTTCCACTTGCAAGAGCAAAGTACACTTTCTGAAAAAGAAACAAACAAACCCCAAACAGTTGGCAATCATTTATGGCAAATTTCACCTTGACTTCTTGTCAGCTTACATTCAATACAATCCTGAATAGAACTAACATTATTCAAGGTTGTCTTGGGCCTACTAATCTTTGTTATTTCATGACTTCTGAGTTAGTATTGTTACAGATAATGCTAATAACTGACTCTTTCGGAGGATGTATTTTAGGGATTTCATTTCCCACTTTCAAAGACCATTTGCTTGTAGGTTTTAAGAGAAATATTGCTATTGAAATTAAAATCCATCAGTAACCTCAATCGGATTATTCTATAGCACATAGATAAAGAACAGGAATTGATCTGACACAAGCTGAAGTCAATGGAAGGATGGTTATTAACCTTTAAGTCATGTTCTCTAGAGAGTGAAAGGGATTCTTCAACAAAAAGATAGTAAAACATCCACATCTAGTGCTCTCTGTATAGGTCTACAGTACATAGTTTGCATATTTTAAGTGTGTGGAGCCTTAAATTGCTGGAGGAAACATTAACAGGCACCTTGAAGCAATCCTCTACCCAAACAGACGGACTATCCTTTATCTAAGCAAAAAGGAAGGAGAGATTAAGCTGGAACAAAATCTGAACCTGATTCTCAGTTTCAGGTACAAAATTTTCAAATGAAATAAAGTGGATTGCTGCAGGTCTGTCTATGGCTAGAACTGGAGTTTCAGAAAAAACCTGAAAAAATGTGTCATTTACAGCAACTTCCTAAAACTAAACCGTTTGACCTTGTAGATTGTGGTATTCTACTACCCTAAATAGCTAAACAGGTACTAAACTTCCAATCCTGGGTGAATACAAACTCACTTTATCTGAAGTTGGAATTTTGCTGTAATATTTTCTACTTCATGAAAATCCACAAGAAAATAATACATAAAGAAAGAATATGGCCAAACACATTTTACCTTTAAATTGTCGGAGTGGGTGAAACATTAAACCAATTGGAATGCTGGTAAATCAGTTGGAATTTTGCCTGTGATGTTATTAAATCAACCATCTATCTCTGAACTTTAGAGTTCTAGCTGGTCAGTAAGATATCTTTGAACGGTAGAACAGGTATAATTTTTCAGAGAATTAGAGTGTAAGAGAGTAGATGGTTTGGATGCAATTCCTAGTAAGTGTTTAGAACCTGAAATTTACGCTCAGTTTGCTGTCAATGGTCACTCGACTTGAGGCCACCTGAAAATCTTCTTTCTTCAACTGAAATGTGCACATACTGTAATCCAGCACAAAGCCTGAACGGTCAGCATTAGGAATACAGATTTCCCTCTCCATAAGTATTGTGCCTTAGGTAGTAAATATTTGTTTTTCTACAGCTAGCCTGCCTAGTGCATGCATTTGTTAAAATAATCACAGAGAAAATAACATACAAACAGGTATGTAACTTGCTACCAATAGAAGAAAATAGCTGCAGGAGTTTTGGAGCACAATACAACCAGCTCTAGTACAAGGGCAGTACTGTTGGATAGGTAAGATTATAACAAGAAAGATACATTAGAAAAAGGGTTTTCAGCATTCAAGTGAAACTCTGATGATTTTACTATTCTATGTCAATAACAATTTATAACAAAGTTTAACAAATTTGTATTATCAGAGATTGGTACAGATGATTTTTTAGAAGGTACATTGCAGAATATGAACATGTTTCTTGGTCATGAGGTATGTCTCTTTTGCTACCACCACACTTACAAGAAGAGCCCAATAATATATATTTTTTTATAGTATGAATGTGTAAGCTTACATATTATATGTAATAAACTGATTGAAAAGCTGTAGAGAGAGCATTTTTAATTGTTGCCTAGTAACAGTTACAGTATTGGAACTGACCTTCAGCTAAAAATCAAGAAAATATTTTTATTATAAAAAGAGAGGAAGACAGTATTGATGTACTAAAAATATCAAATTGTTTTAAAGTTACTGTGGTACCATTTCTAAAGGTTCATTGTAACTTCTTCCTATTAAAATGTGTCAAGGAGTTATGCAATCCCCCCATTAAACCATTTCCCATTTCACCATCCAAGCTAAGATTTTATGAAGTGTTGCTAAAACACGACACGGACAATGAGTCTGTCACCTTGACAGCAAAAGCCAAATTGAAATCTAATGTAAGTGAACTTCAGATGTCTGAGAAACTTCAAAGAATAACAGAAAAAATAGAGTACATGCTCTGTATTTGCTAAATGCATATTACCTTTTGTTTTCACCATAAACAAATTATCTACAAGATTTGCACTCACCAAAAGAAATGAGCAGATTCTGGGGAAGTTCTTACTTGTTAGCATGCACTTAAATGCAACATTTTTTGGAAATCCTCTTTTATGTGGCCAGGCAAAATGCAGATACATTTTTATAAGCACAAATAGTTTTACATATGTTACCATCTGAGGCATGTAACATCCTACATTACAGTTCCTCTTAGCTGTTGAACTAATCACTTGTAAATATTATTTATATTAATAACAGGATGCAAAATGCTAAAACATACAGTTCTGTATACACAGCAATGGTAGATTTTCTCCATGGCTGCTGAGTATTGCAGCATTGAAACAGATCCTTTAAAATTCAGAGGTAACAAATCTGGGGTCCCTTTGCAGCAGCCATATGTATTGGAGAACATATGTCTTCAAAAAAGAAAATTCATAGGTGTAAAGGTGGTCTCTGTGTTAACCAGATATATACCTAAAGGGCATTCCTAAAACTGTCATCTGTTTTCAGGTCAGTTCCCTTGTTCAGGAGGCTCAGCTTTAATTGAAGCAGTAAGTTAGCTGATTTTACACATTTGGATGGAAGAGGAAAATGGCTTTTGTGATGAGCATCTGCTGTTTTGTTAAAAATGTGGTTAAAGACATTAACAAAAGTGACATTACCAGCTGTTCTAATGTCAAACAGCTTAGTAAAACTGTTTTTTGTCAAATGACAACATATGACACCAAAATCAATTCCAAACCAATAACACTCTCTTAGCTGCAAAACAGGCTGCAATCTAGAAAAAAATGTTAATTAAAGTACAAATTATACTTTTTTCTCCCGTGAAAGAATAGAATGCCAGATTTACTGACAAAACTCAACCTCTTTTCTACATTCATAAAAGGCAAAATATAATCTACAATAAGCTCTCCTGTGTATAAATAACACCTTATTCCCATAATATACTCCTAATAGCAATAGAACATCACAGGCTGTGCCTTTCAGGGTAATTAAAGCATGCCTCAGGTGGTTACAATATGGTGGCCTTTGGACTTGCAGCTTACAACCCCCCCCTGCCTTTTTGTGCTCTAATCATCAGGGAGGCAATGCCTGTTGTGTGCTGCTGTTCAGCTATCCCACGCTCGTGTTTGCATCACTTATAATTATCAGATTATTAGAAGGTGACACATTAGCAGCCTTGTCAGCCAGCGTTCTTTCCAAGGGGAAGATTATAGTCACAGCTGAGCTGTGTAGTTGGGCTAATGCCCTTAAAATTCGCTAAAAAATTACTTGGAAAGAAAGAAGCGGGAAAACAAATTACCAAAATACGAACTGTATCATTTATACCTTCAAGTCAGGCTCCAAGTCAAGAGTGGACACATTTCCCTTCAACATCTTAATCAACCTGGTAAGATCAGATAAAATGAAATCCTAAATGCCTGTCGGTGCAGACCTTATTTAAGTGGTATACCCTGTTTTGGTGGTTTTTTTCTAATTAGGAGAAAGATGCATATCAGAAATGTTTGGGAAAATGCCTTCCCAAAACATACGGTGAATTACATGAGTAGAGAGACTCAAGGTAACTTTAGTCCTCTGAGACAGCTATGCTGCAAAAGAGATTGGTGGGAGAAGCAAGCAAACAGCTGTGCCTTCTTGTTAACTAAATAAAGGACCAATGCTTTAAATCATGATCGATGTATGCAAACTCACAAACATTGAAAAACATGGAAACTGGAATAACGGCTTCCAGATGGAATTGCCAGCAGTGCTTAAGTGACCACAGTACAGAAGTCTGATGGCATCCAGTGGATTCAATACTTTTGAACATAAACCCAGCTCATTCAGTACACATCATGGCCATTTTCGTTGCTATATTAAACTCAGCCCACTAAAATGCTGATTTTTATCAAAATATATTTATGGCATGTTATTTTCCATTTAAAAAACCCAAACACATTTCAATACGCATTTTTAGCCAGCTCCAGCAGAGAAACACAATATGAAACATAAGTGTTTGTTGCTGTCCCCTCACACCACAGCATATGGTAGGTGAGTTACAGACACTTGTGTTGCTGCTGCAGCTCTTCAAAACTGAATTGTTACATTAAAACCTTAGGCATATGCTATTTTCAAGCTGTAAAATACCTGCTTGCTTAAACACACAGATGCCAAAATCCCCATATGCCTTGAGAAGATTTTGAGCCACTTTTAATAATTGATTAGCTCTGCTCAATGCAAATTTGAAAATGGAATGACAAGAAGAGAAAAAAATTCTCATATTTGTCACAAATAACTGAAGTGGAGAATCCAGCCCTGGGTTGTTTCAGTGCCACATACTCCAGAGTTGTACTTTCCCTGCCACGGGTACCACTGCTCTTCCCCAAGGCTGATTAAATCCTAACTTGGAAACGATGCAGGATGGGAAGGACCTGGTCCTCTCTCCTTGGTGCTCAGGAGAGGAGACACCATCAGGAGAGGTGATCCCTCCTGGGGACACAAAGGAAGAGGAAATCTCCAAGTGGCAACAGTGGGAGGAAAAAACATGCCAGGGAAAAACACAGATTATGCTTGTAGAAAGAAGAGGGACTCAAACAAGAAAGAAAGAAAGAAAGACTGAGTGGCAGTGATTCCTGAGGAGGGAAGGAAAATAGCAAAAGAAGGATGTAGGATGTAGACAGATGTCCTGAGCAGCAGTACGTCGACTGAAATGGCTTTCTGGTCTGCTCAGCTGCTAGCCTGGACTCAGCACTCCCTTGTCACTGTCTTTACATTACTGTTGATTATACATTAGACAGCACAGCAAATATTTTCTTTTCCTATTTCAGTTGGGAAGACAGCATGTGATGGTTGTTTGCTTTTTCATTTAGGAGAATCATTCTTTCCAGTCGTTCAATTTGATAATACATGTGGATGTATCATTACATTTACTGTAGAAAAAGCAAGTCAATGCAAATACCACTTGTTTGAAGAAGATGGCTGGGACCTGGTAGCTTCAGGGTCAATCTGTTGCATGGTACCTGTCCAGAACAGGTGACTTTATCCTTACCAGCACTTTCTGTTATCAAGCATCCCAGCATCCTGCTGACAGCCCAAGACTGCAGTGTGCTACCTGCTGTCTAAAACTGAAAGATGGCTTCTGCTGCTATGAAGCAGTTTTGAGGGGTGTCTAAGGGGACTCAGTCTATCCAACAAGGGCTCTCAGCAAAGTTTTGCTACCACAGGCCCAGGCCATAGGAAACCTTGAAGACAGAACCCACAAGCACCCAGAAGGGGCAGGTCTCCTCAGTACACAGCAGCCCATTACTGAGGAGGAAGGCTGCTGTGGTTTGACCATGTCGTATTCTCACCAAGAAGGGCCAACCAATCCTGAGGATGGCTTTTCCTCTTTAAAGATGCTTCTAAAACATAAACTCGAGGAATGCAGAAATTGCAGCAGTACAGAAAGCCTGAAAAACAGTTGCCTAGGATTCCCCATTAAACAATCCCTGCTGATCTCCTGGAAATTTCACTAAAAGGGAGAGTTGCCTGGTAGAAACCACAATTATCCAAACGCATTGTCTCCACAGACGTCTTTGCAAGGCCTCACTTACATATAAGCAAATAATTTTGTACAGTAAATACAAGGGACTGAACTCACACAGTGCAGCCATTAATCTAATGCTCCCACTGCATCTACCTAACTAATGAGATGCTTTTCTTTCTAGCCATCTGCAGAGCTATGGAATCTCCTCCCACACTTCTTGCTTTTGCTTGCTCTCAAACATCAGACACACACAGACAAATGAAGACAACAAACTAGATACACTTATTCCATAGTAATTAATTAGGATTTCCTAGCTGCTATTATTATTGATTACTAATATTATTATTGATTACTATTATTATTATTGATTATTGATAATTGTTTGCACTCTTCTGCACATGAAATTCATATTCCCCATGTTAAAATGAGGCACCGTCAAGGAAACAAAGAAAAAAGATGCAAAAGGTTGACAACACAGATCAAAACTAAATGCACAGTAAGTCAGCAGTAGACAGATGTTTAAAGTGTAGAATTAATCTGCAAATTTCAAGCTTAACTAATTTGATCAGGACACAATCTTATATGAATATATCCACAAAAGCAGGCTGTGTGCTCTCGAGTCTGCTGTTTCTCCCTGGCTGTGCAGCAGCATGTTACACTGGTGAAAATTAGAAAGCAACATAACATCAGCTGACAGGTTTATTAAGACACAGAAGGCATTACACAAGCCCCTTTGACATTATAATCACTAACTCAGTCAGGAGTAGAAACCTACTTGCTACCATTATTGGAAGTAATTGGTAAAAAAAAAAAAAAAAAGAAAAAGAAGAGGAAAAGAGTAAGCAAACAGTCTTGCAAATGTCACGTTAATTATTTAGGACACAGGTGCTTTCAGCCACATAGATTGTATCCCATTTGTACTTGGGTAGTTTTTAGTGATCAGAAGTAAAGACCCAGTAAAAGGAGTCTACTTTGACCTTGCTCCATTAGTTCAACTGCTCTTATTTAAGTTAATGAAACTGTTCATGCTCCTGTTCCACAGCTCAGGCTCTGCAATTGCTACTAGCATAAGTCCCAGTTTGCAAGGATTTATAATTAAACTATACAAAATTGCTTGAGGCTGAAATTTGTTACAGACAGTCACAATGCAAATCCTTTTCATGTTTTTTTCCCTTTTTCTTAACAAACCTTGATTTTAACAAAATTGTCTGATGTTCTTATACGTGTTAGGGAAGAAGAAAGATTTAATAGTTTGTATGACTTCTTGTACATTGACTTCAACCCTTAAATATGTCAGAAAACGTGAATGTAAGAGTCAATGTTTCTGGGAAACATGTAAGTAGCTGTCATCTCTTCACCTGGTGGGATGCAATTTGGTGCAGGTCATAAGCAAACAAAACCTGTTGCCATCCCATGTTTAAAGCCCTGCTCATTGCAGTTCCATCCCTGCCATCCCACCAAACAACAGAAAAACACAATTCCTACGTTTAGAGTTTGCAATATACACACAAAGACAAGAATTAAAACAGGTTAATGGTACAAACTAAACGGGAGATTATATCATTCCTCTGTGAGGAGACAGCTGAACGTCATTTTTGTTGACAAAGGAGAGAAGTGGCGCAGCCCTCTCAGAGCTTGGGTTGGCTCTCTATGCCATTCACTGTCTGAAGAGTGGGGTGGAAGATTGTCTAGCTAATACCTTTTCTTTGTCTGCTCTGTGACTTAAGAGACTCAAACACTCTTCATCCAACTATTTCCACAACTCAGGAAAACACTTGAAAACAAGACTAAGAGCCAGATTTTGAAGGGAGCTCAAACACTCTGCTGCTCTCGTTGTATTATGTGTGCCTGTGAGTGCATGTGGAAATGCCACCCATGGCACAAAACTCCATCTACTCCAAATAAAAGTTCTGTAACATTTTTGTATTCTATTTTTTACAAGAACTGAGTAACATTTCAAACCTGACTCCTTTTTGGAGGGAGCCAAACAACGATTTTGATCAATTGTAGTCTCAACACATGTTTTAAACTTGTGTTTTTGCTAATTTTTGTTCCACTTCTCTGGGCAGGACCTCTTTTGTTCCCTGTGCCCTGAGAGAGCCTAAAAGCCACAAGCATATCATGTGTAGACCAACTGAAACTACCTGTGACTCAACAGATTGTTTCTCTCTGCCTTCAGGCACAGCACAGATATCTGGCACAACAACAAAGGACAATGGTCACCCTATAAAGGGGCAGAAAGTGAAGGTGCTCATACTTGCAGTCTCCTCCATAAATTTTTACTGGATCCAAAACCAGTTAGTTCACTTCCAACCCTGATCCAGTCCCATAAGCTAGATAAATCAGACATTGGCAAGTGTAGATAACAGCTTGGGAGTTCATGAACAGAATTGTTGACTTCTTTGTTGACTTCAAAATGGGGACTCACCTTCAGAGCAATACCAGGTGAGTGCTATTGCAGGCATGTGTGTGGATGAAAGGGGATATAAAAGCTTAGAGCCATGCTCTCTATTTATTTTATCTTCAAACTTTTTTGATATAATAAATGCAAAGCTAACAAACATTTACAAAACTGGCTTTCCTGATTTCTACTAGGCTGTGCCACAAGGGTCCATTTAATACAAAGAAATTGCAAAAAGATTTGAATATGCAGCCTTTTGATGCTAAGCAGCCACTGCAAGCTTTAAATTTTCAATATACCTGCAAATATGCTTAAAAGATGTTTATAAACACAGGTGGTGACACGACTTGGCTAGCTTTACATTAAGAAGAAACCATAGAAAGGTCTTAGATACTCCTGTTTGATAGACATGATAATGTACACTGACATTTGTGCCCTGGAGGGACTTAGTGGATATAGAAATGCTTAAGTTAGGGGATTTCTTTAATTTATTTATTCTGCCTTTAGAGGCTTATAGTGAAGAGTACTCTGTGAAGATGTCTCAGGGAAGGTCATATTGCTGGATTTTTACACCTGGTACAGAAAGTCCTCCAGAGAGCTATCTGCAAGCCAGTGGTGAACAGACATTCTTCAGTGATGTTTGCTCCCAATTTACCTCAGCAGCCTCTGAGGCAACAGCAGATCTCTGACTTCCCTTGCAGGATGCATGCTTTTCATTTTAATGTCTGTGAGCTGAGACAAGATCTGCTTTGTGTATCCTCTCATTTCCAGCTGCCTTTTTCCTTTGTCAGAACTGACAACTTAGAGGAAAACAAAAACACCCAGTAAGAAACCCTGCTTGACCTTACTGCCGAGAGTCTTAAAAAATTACTGTTTACAGCTATTTATATGCTTTGGGAAATCACTCTTTTGCCTTTGAGTTTAGATGTTTCAAAATGTCTTTTTCAAGTTCTATGGACAACACCAAACTCTAAGAACTTTTCCTAAGTTCTGATCTTCTCTTTAAAAAAACATAGGAGGATGGATGAGCAACTGATGTTTCTTAAACAGCCAGAGACAGACCATCCAGCCACTGTCCAATGGGTAGCTTCTCTCTAACACAATTCCAAGCATAAAATGTTTTCCAAGCATAAAATGTTTTCCAAGCACACAGCTTTCAAACCCACCTGTATTACATGAAGTATTTTCCACTCCAGATCTATCCCAATGCCTGGCATTAATCCAGCAATACTTTCTCTATATCCAAAACAAAGGGGCATCCTCTCGTATGACTTTTTAGGTGTCACTTCTGATCACTGTGCTAATCATATCACTTGGAGTGTTTTGTAGCTCCAGCTTATTTTCCCAATAAAAGGCAATAGTAATAGTTGTAACAACTGACTGTTCAGTTAAAAAAGCAAGAATAACAAGGGAAAATAAAACAAAATGATTGCACACATTATTCTCTTCTCCCTGAAGGAAGTATTTGTGTTCAACTTCAGTATATCTGTACTCGTTAGCTTGTCAGTAGAATTGGACACGAAGTCATTTGAAGCTTAAAGGTCAGAGGGAGATTCTTTAACAATTGATACTGTTCTCTAAGAAACACTTGAGTTTGAGCAGTTATGTTCTCTTATTCGTTTTTTTAAAAAAAAAGAAAAAGCAAAAGCAAATGCTTTTTTTAAGCTCCTAAGGAAGAGCACCAAAAGCTGTGCAGAAAGCAAACTAGAAAGACCATCTTGACATGCTGGGATTCATCAGGCAAACTTTATCAGATGCCAAGCCCTCAGGTAGAGCTTGGAACTATGGGCCAGGATGTTCTGTAGCACCAGGTGAAAGCGTGTGTGTGACCTAAACAGTGAAATGGTCCTTGTGGCTCTATATGGAAAACAGCTTAATCCATTGTCCATGCTGATGTGAGACATTAACTTTACAAAGAAAGGGGAAAGAGATAAGAAAGGGAATGCAAAGACTTAATAAGGAGCAGACATCATTTTCTCTCTACTAGGAGGTTAGCATCAGAGAAATGTTTGAAAAATTGTTAAATCACCTGTTGTGGCAGCTGAACATCCTTGAGGTTAGCCAATGTGATCTAAGCCTTCACAATGTGATTTGAAGATCCCACAAAGCAACCTGAATTGGAAATTGCAGTCAGGGTGAAAACATAGCTTCTAGGTCTTTAAGTGCCAGGTAGAGATTGTTCTTTACAATTGCTTCCTGCAGAGGAGGAGTTGGAAAGATGGGGATTGTGAAAAGAAGCTCTGTCAATCAAATTTTACAATTTATTTTTTCAATGGTTTATTTTCACCCCAAAGCGATGCAATTCACCTGAGTGGGAAAAGTGGCTGAAAAACCATCAGAAATGTCAAAGACCAGTTCTGGACAAGAAAGGTAGGAAACATGCCTAGTGTGTGCCATTAGGCTGGTAGTCAAGACAGCATCAGTATAAGGTGGATGATGATGTGGATGTTGCTTTTTTTATCCTGTTTTTTTTTGTGGGTTGTTTTTTGACTGTTTTTTTTCCAACAGTAGAGTCCCAATTGGTGAGAAATTAGTGAGAAATTCTCATTAGTGAGGAATACAAGGTGTAGAGTAAGGCTAGCCAGAATGATACACTATCAATGAATTGAAAAATAAAACTGTATTGATTTTACAGACATGCTTAGATTTCTGAGTAGCATATTACATCTCCATAAGGCCTTTAATTTCAAGTGCTCTGCAGTCTGTGCACAGACAAATCACAACACCCTCAGCTGAAGTGGAGCCAGTTCTAGGGTCAGTGAGAGTAACTACTACAGAGCTCACAGAACCCCATCCAGAGTGGCTACAAATGCTCAGTACAAGGACCAAAAAAACCACTGAGTATATTTTCAGGTTGGGAGCAAAGAAAAAGTTGGTAATTATGGTGCAGGCAGAAGCATATAGATAAAATAGAACGTAATCTTGAAACTTGTAATTTAGAAAGGATATCAGATTTAATATGTAATGTTCAGCAGGCTTAGCAAGAAGAGCACTGCAATTTTCAGGAATTAGTGGAATGCAGGTCGTCTTTGTTTACTCTACTAGACTGAAAGTCCCAGACAAGCTTTGACTCCCCAGCATTCTGCAACAGTTGTCACATGTGAAAGACCAAAAAGGCACTTTCTAAGAAAACAAATGGTGAATAAACCTAGTGATGTATAGAGCTGAAAGTGAAACCCCAGGCACATTTATTCCTTTTACATCCCGCTGTCTCTAATGATACCCATGCATCCCTCCCATAGACGAGACTCTGGGCTGCTGCTGAAAAGCAGGAAGATTTACAACATTGCTGTGAACAGCAATATGACAGGATAATTGTTGTTCCATTAGATATGGGTTAAATATTTACCAGTACTTTGAAACCACAGCCTGAACAGGAGTCTTCACAGATGTATGCACTCTTAGCAAATTCTTTTAACTAGCAAAAAGAACGCCAGCCTGTGACACGAGGATTAAGATTTCTCTTGCCAACCTCTCCTAATGGTCAGGAGAAATCCTCCTGCCTGTCCCCTCAGCTTTTCTGCTGCACCCTCTCCAAGCAGCAGTTACAGTTGTCAGAAAGCTGCGCTATTACCAGGCTCTCAAATTTTATCTTGCATAGCCAAAATGCTACGTGATGCCTGTATACAAATTTCAGCACAGTGCACTGCAGCATGTTCATAAAACAAAAGTTCATACACACAAAGCCGGCGTTAATATGCAGCCTTTGGAAATGGATAATCTCAGTACACTGAATGCCAATGTTGTAAAACTGTGAGATACACTAAACTTAGATATACTGTCATATTAAATACAAAACTAATGTTGCTTTAGTGGTGAAAGGGAGCACTGGAATTACCAAAAGTGTGTTCCTACTGTTACAGTGGGAATAATTACAGGGTATTGGATACGTTATAGAGGGAATTTGAAGATGTGAAGCAATGATGTAACAAGGGAAGTATTTCCATACAGTTTCTGCTCTTAATTCCTTTGGGTAACAGTGATAGGAAAAAAAAAAAGAGGGTAAGAGACACAGAAAGAACACTAAACTATTTCTAATCACCTTAAGTGTACATTAGAGAATCTGACTGCAACATTAGTGAAATTACACAGCATAGCTCAGTTCAGGGGGACTGGATTTAATATACAGAAACCCTTTCATAGGCTGTACTGAGGATAATATGGTAAGGAACATTGGGCTGGAAATTTGCAGGGTGAAAAAACCCACACTGTACAGTCTCATTAAAAGTTTGAGAGCAGTTGATAGTCTCAGTAAGAAATCCTTCAAGGGGCTTTAGCAGTAAGACACAAACTAGCAAAGCTTAAGCTGCTAGCAATTGCCCAGCAGTTTAAATGCAACACGTGCCTGGCCAGGGCAGTGATTACCATATTCACAGGCAGTCTGGACAGCCTATCTTGAAAACATGAGGACTAGTTTGTAACATAAATTATTAGAGAACCCAAAGATGATCTTTAGCGAAAGTGATTTAGAATGAACAAAAGCACTAGGAATTGCCCAAAGCACAATAGCTGAACAGAAAATAATGCTGATTTACACTGAAGTTCCGAGGTTCAGACAGCCGCTCGGCCAGCAGCGTGTACACACCTTCAGTGCATCTCAGAAAAGAAGAAACATCTGGGAAGGCAGAGGGAGCCCCCTAAGCCACACAGGAAAATGTGGGTTTGTGGGCTAGAGATGGAGAATGTGCTGTGGGAAGAACGTGTGTATGTATAATACAGACATAATTTAGATTCAGATGAAGGTCTTCACTAGTCAGAAATGTAGCTTTCCAGACGAGATGCACCATGACATAGATCATGACATAGGGAAACAGAACATTTACTAAGGGAAATGGATTCAACTCCATCAGTTCGGTCAGTGCCAAGGCTATCAACCCAGGAGATGTCCATGTGACCAGCAGAAGATGAGCAGATCAAGTCTGGCAAGGAGGATCCTCAAACTTGTCATCCCACCTCTCCATAGCTTTCACTCCCTTTCACAATTATCAATAGGCAGAGAAGCACTGGATTTTTCACTGCAGCACATAAAAGGGTAAAGCACAAAAATAAATATGTGGAGAGAGGTACAGAATGATGGGCAACAGATAGGAGCAGAACATCAGTGGAAGGAGAGTTTTGTAGGGAAAAGGAGGATTTACAAAGACAGGTGTTCAAAGGAGTTGGAAGGTGTCACACAAGTAGAAAGAGGAGAAACACAAAAAGAGCTGAGGAGGCGGAATTCATCTGGAATAAAAGAGCAGGCAATGAGACATAGCAGAGACACAGAGAGAAAAAAGGAGCTAGAAGAGAAAGAAGTGTTTGCATACTTTTCCTGGAGGGTGAGGAAAGTTCATGAGCATACATGGAGGTCTGCAGTAAAGGTCTGAATGCTGAAACCCACTCCTCCCTCCAATCCCTTCGTCCACATCAATTGACCTTTAAGACACGTTATATGGCTGATCTGTTGCTGTAGTGTTAGGTGAACGTTGTGAAATGAGGAGGAGAGCTGTTGGTTAAGATGGAGCAGTATTTTATACTGTGTAGGAGGGTGTTGATCTGATATGATGCACTGTATAGTGTTTACATTTACAGGAGTGCCAATAGCAGAGACAGATGCTTTAAAAAAAACCCTACAAACATCTTAAAAGTCAAAGGAACACAGATATGCTAAGACAAGGCAAATACTACCCTTGTCTTTTCTAAGAGTAATAAACAGCCCATTCACACAGATAAGATGTGGTTAAGGCAAATAAAGCTAAACTAGGCCAAGATTAAGATTGACACACTATTTAAGCACTTGCAGAAGAAATGCTGAACTTCATTCTCAAAGGGCAGTGCTCACAATGTAGTCTTTCCACAGAACTGGAAACCTGCAGTTTATGTCTTATTGAGAGAAGCCATTTTTACAATCCATCCCTGTAACTCTCATCTCTCTGCCTATACCTTACCCTTGGCTGGGATCACAGCTCATCCAGCATATAAGCAGTGAAGCTAATTTATCTTTTTTTCTGGCAAGAAAACCAGTGGTTACCTTCACTCTTCTAGGAATCTCACAGAGTTAATATGGACATCCTCGTCCTCCACAGCAGTTTATGGGTGATCAAGCTGGCTAAAGGGCAGCTGCTGAACAGTATGGAACATACAGGCTTAGTATTCAAATATTTGAAAAAGGCCCAGCAAAGCAACCCTTATCAGAAAGGGTTAAAGATCCAGGAAGAATCTGGAGGGAAGTGGCATCCATCCTCCTGGCTATGCAGTGGAGGGACAAGGAAGGCAGCCAGAGCTATTCTGCTCTTCTCAGCCCTCTTATCTTAAGCTCTTTGGAACAGTTCACACGAAACAAAAGAGGTTTTTAAATAGGTGGCCCTGCTACTTGAGAAAGGAAAGTATTTCTTTGATCAACCAAAATCCCTTTCTACATTGGCCTGAACAGTCATCCACTATCTCCTGCAGAAAAAAATGCCCTGAGCAATGGAGGTTGAGAAGAGCACAAGCAGGTAGGGAAGACCACAGAGCATCATCTCAAAAAGTAACAGCTAGGATAGATAATGCAGCAATTTAACCAGGTGTTGTCAGATCGAATCAGAAACGCTGCTGCTACCCAGCTTTGAGTTAATGTAGGTCAAGGCTCTCCATTCCTCTCTTCTATATAATCTCCCACACTTGTTATGTAGATAAATGCAAAACAAACAGCACACTAAAAATAGGCTGAAAACCCAAAAAGATTATTCGGATTATGCCGTGAGCATGTAAAACAGCAGGAGAGCAACTGCTCTCAGATTTAGGAGATGAAGTATATTCATGTTTATTTGGCCTGTTTTCAGGGTACAATTTAATTGCTCTTAGCTGATGGGTTAGAGAGATGGTTACAGTGTGTACTGTATTAACAATAAATATAGGTATATGACCAATGCAAAGCCTTTCAGAGGAATTTACAGAGGTGATAAAATGGGTCATACCAGAAATGCAGTGACCGAATCAAATTACCAGGCCTTTCTTGATAGAGCATGCACTCAGATACATATAAATTAAGTCACTCTGTAACAAAGCCTTTTAAAAACAAGCACGAACTAAAAGCAGCAGGAGAAGCTTAACTGTGGTTGTTACACTGTTATCAGTTAAAAGGCTTAATTCAAAAAGATTAATTCTAATTTTTAATTAAAGATAGAGAATATTGTTACACCAGTTAAGGCACAGTGAGGGAAATTATGCATACAAGAAAGCTGGATTGGGGGCTGTTTCTAATAAAGTAAATAATTTTAAAAATTGCAACCTTCTGCCTCACACCTGCAGTGGAATGACATCATGTAATGACATAGTGAAATGACACTGGAGCTTTTGGTTTGCCCCAGTTAAGGACACATTTGCTCCATTCCTCAATTCCTCTCTATCGTGTGACTCGAGACAACGTCAGAGAAAGAATTGCAAGTGCTGCAAATTAGAGCATAGACTGATCTGACATAGAAGAATTTTTATTAGTTTGTAAACTGTCACTGCAAGCACCAGTTTACACTGCTTTTAAGTATATTGACACGGGAACTTCTAAAATACTGGTATTTGGTAAGTCACATTCTGCTGAACCTTTTTGCTCTACAAGCTCCTCTTTTCCCTGTGTCACTGAAGCAGCCACTTCCTTGGGGTAGTAACCCTGTTCAGGCAGTTAGGGAAGTTACCATCCAGCTGTGAGAAACATCCCTTCAGCTGCAACACCCTGACTGGACATGGGAAGCAAATAGTTTCATCTCAGTGCAAAGGAAAATGCTTCTACCTACATCATCTTCCATTATTTAGGCCACCATGCTGAGATTTGCACTGGAAGAACCCAGACATGCTTATGATTTCCCTTAATGAGAAGAGCAGTAATTCCCAACTGAGGCTGCTATCTGCCCTGATATACATTTTCATATGCTCTTACTTTTGGGGAAAAGGATACTAATCCTTCCTCAGCTGTTGTGCAGGAAGATTAGGACAACTGGCTTGTCTTCAGGCAAGCTCATGGGCAGTTTTCTCAGCTAAAATTACTCCACCTGGACCCTGTCTTGATACCATTTGTTGTATGATATTAAGACCAGCGTGACTAATGATGGAAGGTGGGGATGTTCAAGTGTCATTAAATGTACTAAAATCTCAGTTTTTATTTCTGGTCACTACTTCCACCAATATCTCATAAAATGCAGTGGAAAACTAACATGTTTTCTTGGAAAATGAATTGGTGAAAGGGAAAACAGCCCAGGTGAGCTTAAAATGGTTGGCTTGTTGGCAGAAGGATTTCAGTGGTGGAGGAGGGAAGTATTCTAAGACTATACAGGTAAAGAAACTGTAAAAGACTTTAAAGAGAAAAAAAAAGGTAGCCTTACAGTTGTCTTCTGCAAAACAAAATATTAGTGTTAGCTTACAAAGCACTAAATGGAATTTAAATGCCTTTGATGCATGTAGCATAAAAAGAAAAAAATAAGTTCAGAAACCAGTCAGGTAGGTGGTTTTGATGTACTCAGTAAATAGCAGGAATAACCCAAAGCGATAACACTGGAAAGCCACCACTTACATCTCCATCTTAGCATCTTATTTTTCAGTTAAACCAATTACACAGAAATCCACTTTTGATGATTATCGGGAACTGGCAAAAATACTCCACAAAGGGATATAAAAGCTATATTCGAAAATAAAAAAAAAAACACAACTCCTACACTACATAATTTTGTCATTTATTTTCAAGCAAACAACCCATGAATTTGAAATGCATAGCCTGGGCTGAAAGTTGACAGGTACCATCAAATTATGAGGTACTAAAATTTTTAATTCCCGATTTTTAATCAAATTTTCTAATCTAAACATCAAACAGATTTTATGTCTAAAATACCATGTAAAAATGACAGTCTTCCCTAGGAGATTTATTACTTCAGAGCACAAACACAGAATCTCATCCTGCAAATAGTCCTAACACAAGTAACCTCTCTGACACAGGTTTGGTCTCAGATGATTCACTGGCATGAATCTGGTGACCGATGAGTCAAAGGTGGCAAACACTGGCCCTACCACAGTTCAGACCACCTGAGCATTAATCTCCACTCCTGCAGAATTAGACTCATCAACATGGATCCATAACATTGCTGTTACTCACTGTTGATAGTACAGCAGCAGACAGCTCTCAGTCAGCACCAGAGCCCTACTGAAAAGCCTTGTAACACATGTAGAGTCTTTGGTCCCTTATATGAGTATACCAATTTTTTAGCATAAAATGTGGAAAAGACAAGTAACTCACCCAGTGTGGTAAGACAGATTTGACTAAGGGGAATATATGAAACTGCTCTGCAGCAGGAAACAAGAAGGAAGATCAAATCTTGCTCAGGTTAAATGCACAACAGATTAATATTCTTTAAGTAATCATGATTTCAGAATGGCCCAATTGTATCTCATAAAAACAACCCATCAGAGAACAGATCTAAACTGGAAAAGAGAAATCAGAATGAGCAAAAATGGAATAATGCCTCTGAAATCTAAAATCATATATTCTAAATTGTTTCAAACAGCACCATGAGAAGAGGTTGTTGTTTGGGGGTATGGAGTGGAGGGCAGAGGACAAAACCAATCTTGACTTCACCACTATCAACACAGTGATCTATCCCAAAATGAACAGTTCTGCAACAGTCTCCTCGCATCGCATGGCACACTGTGCTGGTCACCAAGAACCATGACCAATGGCCACCCTGCAAGACACTGGTTCACTTGGTCTCCAGTCTCATGTGTACAAAATCTTCAGGGTATCTCAGCAATACAGGTACCATAATTAAATGAAATTAAGGCTGATTTAGTGGAAGAAAGTCTTTGAAGTGTAATGCAAGGCGTCACAAAGTCCTGTTTCCCCGCTATGCATTACCCTGCCAGGACAGCAGGCTCTGCTCATCTAACCTTCCTTCTCTTCATCTAACCTTCCTGAGACCACTGCACTTTCCCTGTTCTTCTCATGGAATCATAGATTATTTAGGTTGGAGAAGACTCTTAACATCATCAAGTCCAACTGTAAACCCAACACTACCAATTCCACCACTAAACCATATCCCTTTGCACCTTTTAAATACCTCCAGGGATTGGTGACAGCACCACTTCCCTGGGCAGCTTGTTCCAGCACTTGATAATCCTTTTGGTGAAGACATTTTTCCTAATATCCAATCTAAACATCCTCTGGCACAGATATAGAAAACAAATTTACAATGACCATGTTCACCAAAACTAAAAACTGGTGATTCAGCTGTTAAAGAGACGGTTGTAAAGATTTGTTTCTTGGTGTTTATGAACGCATCAGAGTGAGAATCAACAGGTCCACATGATGAGCACCTTCCTAAAGAATCTCAACAGAAAGAGACATTGAAGCTACCATTGCCCTTGCCTCACTCACAATTGTATTGTAAAGGAGCAGACTTTAATGCAATGTATCTTTTTCAACACATTTCTCAGTAACAGCATTCATAAGCCCAGTGACGAGAAGACAGTAACATTTCAGATGACAAACCAATTCCAATTTCAAGCCTCACAGGGTGCTATTACAAACAGCAGGGAAAACTTACAGAAGGTACTTTGGCACCTTTAACTTTTAATAGCCATTTTAATGCAGATAATCTTGACATAATTTTACTGCCTATTTGGTAATCTTATTTGGAAAACAGAATGAACACAAGAGCATTTTACAAAATACAGTAACATTTTTTTAGTATCTGTTTTCCTGAGCATCCTTCTAAGGGATCTTATCATAAATCAATATATTCTGAATTGCTGGAATTTATTTGACTGTGTTGGCAGCTGCTGCTGATAGCTACAAATGTGAGCCACAGAACTGTAAATTAGAATATAGCGCATCAACAGATTTCTTTAGGCAGAGACTTTTTAATAGCATCACAGGAGTGACTGCATCTATGGCTCAGCTCTTTGCCAGCTTAACTTGTGAAGTCAGTTGAGTGGCAATGGGACTTCAGAAAGTTTCGCCTTAAAATTTATGTCTGTAAAAACCCACAAAAGAAATTAAAACAAACAAACAAACAAATTTCAGAATACTCACTGGAACCCGTTTAGGATATAATCACCTAGGAAACAAAGCTGTCATTTCTTACTAATGCCTCTTTTGGGGAAGGGAAAACAGAATAATCAAATCAAACCCCTCTACCAAGCACTGATCAGTTGTATGTCCACACAGGCAAAGATCTTTATGAAGATTGACATAAATTCTTTTTGTCTGTGTCCCTTAGCACTTCAGCATAAAGATGATGAAACTATAAATAAAACTTCTGTGTACAGCTTTACCAATAAAAATGCTTTAGAACAAGTAATAGAGCTTTAGCTAAAGTTGCAGTGCAAAATCTCAAGGACGATTTGCCATCCCACACATTTGTCTCTCTGCCTTCTGGAGACATTGATGGGCCAAATGGTATGTTTTATATTTACCAATGTTTTTGCCATGACAGCAGGACCTCAAAACCACAAGGTCTGTGTTTACATACACCCTAGAAGGAAAATTTTATTTCATAAAACTATTGAGGAAAATGTAATTAAAATTATTATTCCTCCTATGTATACTAAAATAAACTCTCACACATTAGGAATCAGAAGGAAACACAAGCCGGATATTTAGATCAAACAAAATTGGGGAGAAAAAAAAAAAAAGAAGAAATATGAAAATTAATGATTAAATTTTATTTATTGACAGATCATAAATAGGAAAAAAATGGTTCTCTGACAAAAATAAAATGTTACATTTCAGCCTGGAACTTTGTCACAGTTTGACTCAGGATCACCAATTAAACCAGCGACAAGAAAATTAAGTAACTTTTAAGGAACCATTTTGAAAGAAATCTTATTTTCAAAAAGGAATATATTTTACTTAAAAGAACAAAACTATATGTTTCAAAATTTGTTTTGTTTTCTTTTTAAATAACAAAATTGAAATATTTACTAATTGGCATTTGTGCCAAATGAAGCTCTGCTCCACTTCATCTGCAATGTATTTCAGGTAGCCCAATAGTTTCTACATTGACATCAATCAAAATGTGTGCTCACAGCCTGTTTTACCAGTAGAACTCCCTTCTGAGAATGCACAGAGAATTAGCTGGGATGTGTCATTATACAGCACAGTAATTCTGCCTAATCCTTTCCAAAAACCTTGAGAAAGAAAAAAAAAAAAGCAGTATGAAAAAAAAAAGTAAATCAATTTTTCTTTCTCAGTGAAAAGAAAAAGCACATCATTACATTCACTGTCATTAATAATTTTTTTTTAATTGTATATTTTGAAGCCTGAAACATAGTCTGAATATATCAGCAGTGAAGTAACAATTCATATACAGATAAACCTGCTAGAGGTATGAGTCAAAGTCTGTTATGTTCCACCCTCTACATACATCTTAATGTATTCACAATGCCAATGTGTAGAAAGCTGATTCAGGTACTTCCCTGGGGGCTCAGTCCTCCTCAGCTCTCCTAGTCCTGTGTGATGGATTACTGGAATTGCCCTGTGGAAAAGCACTTATGCAACTGAGTCCCATCTAAAACCAGGGCAGATGGAGCTGAAGTCAGACTGTGTAAATATTTGTTAGATGCCTCTGTTGCAGTGACTGGGCTAGTTTGTATTAGAGCTGAGCTCTGAATTCTAGAAAGAAATATGTAAATTCTGAATGCAGGAACCAGTATAATTTTTTTCACAAGAACACAGTTGTCTAATAAAAGCAGGAATAAGTGTATCCTTGTTCTTTTTCAAGCCATCACTCCATTTGGAGGAAGGATGGCATATCTAGTGGTACTGAAGATGGGGAAGACATTTGGTATAAATTAATATCTGGCAATTTGGGGATAACGAAGATTTTAAACGGCATATTGTATGTAGAACATTAGGATTTAAGGAAAATAACTAGCACAAATCAATAAGATATCTTTAAACTAGCAAAATGCTAACATACATAAAGCCTGCGTGAAACTTAGTACTCCAAAGGTAGTAGCTATTTAAACTGTCATTTCAGATAATTTATTGAATTCTAAGAGTAAAACTCCACTTACTCAAACTATGTGATCATTTTGATCTATATCTGCCCAAGAGGTCTGGGTGGTTTGCTTTTTTAAAAAAAATATTATTCAATTTAAAAAAAATGAAAGTTATCACAATTAGAGTCTGCTGGAAGCAAGTAAATCCAAGACAAGGTCAAAGAAATGTTTTCCTGTCCCGAGGGCACCACTGGGAACGAAGTGGTAAGAATTCTCAACCAATTCCCTGTCCTTTCTGTGCCTGTTTACAAATGATAAAAAAAGATTTCTCAGTAGCTCACACACTCACAGAAATCCCACCAGCCAATCCATCAATGATGAAGTCCTTAATACCATCACACGGGACTCAAGTTATTATGCATTTAGCCTCTGTTTCTCATGCTTTGTAAAAGAAAGGAAGATAGATAAAATTACAGATATAATGCAAAAAAAAGAACCCAAAGATGCTGAAGTTCTGCTAAAAGGCTGTCCTTTGAGAACCAAAGTGTATAACTTTGTAATTAGACTTTGGATGAGAGGACTGCCATGTCTGAGTCTATTGTTGTTCTTATCACTGCTCTCTAGAGACTGTGGACAACATCCAGTAATGATTGCGGAATTTGATCATGTTTCTAAATTAATTGCGCTTTGGCCTGTTGGGAGTATGCAGTCATATCCAGGGGAGAGGAAGGGAATAATAGTGTATCGTACCAAATAACCCCAAATAGTCATTGTACTCAGCCTAGGCTGTGATCTAAATCAACTCAATTTACATAATCAAGTTGAACGTATTCATTTACATAATCAAGTCTAAGTACAGTAGAGGCATGCAACTGCAGCACAAACACAGTCCTTAGTTAGAATTTGCAGTCTACTGCTTGTATTCAAATGACCTGAAGTTTTAAAACTTCCTCCAGACTGTTAACATGGCAAAAAAAAGGATTTATTTTGCTGAATAACGGGGGGTTGGGAGGAAGGTCAAAGAGAAGCAAGCATTCTGATTTTTACTTTGTTTCTTTAACATTTGACCAGACAGTGCCTAATGAATACGCACCTCTGACCACTCTGAACAGGATCCTCACAAGGAAGGAAGCTGCTGTGGAAACCCCAAATAAAAAAACAATTAATATGACAGTACTTTCAGTAAAAAATAGGAAACTACTTTAGAGATGTTGCTGTAATGAGCAACATGAATATTCATACCCATCAAAGTTTGGTAGATTGCTAACTAAAGAACCAACAGTTTTTTCAGGACGCGAGAAAGCCACAGAATGGTGTTCAGCAGAATGTGTTCTTATAAAACATACTGTAACCTCATCATCTAAAAAGCCACCCAAAATCACATCAATATTCAAACACTATAATTGAGTATTTTCAGTTGAAGACGATAGCTGTGGGACACCAAGGACTCACTCAGATATAGGATGTGGCTGGCCAAGGGTTGCTGTGGCCAAGGGCTGCGCTGCCCAAGGAGATGGAGCACAGTGCAGAGAAGCCTGAGGGAGCAGAAACCTGGGCTTCTTACCAACCACTACAAAGCTCTGGCACAGCTGCCATCCACCTCCTGTGTTTGGACATTGCACTCAACACGGATCTGTGCACTTCACTTACAATTCTCATGTCAGGGCTCATCTACCTGTGCCCACTGAATCACCCTTGGACAAAGGTCAGTGCTGAAACATCATCTTCCATGAAGTCTCACAGTTCCATTCATCCAGTAAACAAAACTGTCCCTGCTGCACTGCTTATGTCATTTTTATGCTCTAGAAGCACCAGGATTAGTTTTACCTGAGCTCCCTATTACAATTTCTCACTAAAGACTCCCAGTGCTGAACTGATAAACTCACTTATTCCAAGTACTACTTTAGAGAAGCCTTAAAATTCCGCCTTTGGCAGCCATGCCCCCTCTTGCCGAGCATGAGCCCATGGTAGAGCAGCTGCTTGGGCATTTGTGCATCAGCTGTTGGTGCCACATGTCCAGCCCAGGGCATCTGAGCCCTCACAATCAGTACTTCCTCACTCAGAGCAAATACTGGATTTCTGGGCTCCTTCTCATGTTAGCTGCAGGGCACCCCAGGAGATGCTAAAAATTGATTACACTTCAAGTCATTTCTGGAAGAAACACTGCTGTTCAAAATGTGAGTGCTTCCGTTCTGCAGTTCTTTCATTAGGGATGAAAAAAACCCCAGAAACAAAACCAAAAAGAAATCTTCAGCCTCGCAAATAAAAACTGACTCACAGAGTTTCTAACGTTTCCATTCTGTCACTGCCTTTGAAAGCCAGTTTGAAACAACCCCTGCGTACCAAATTGCAGAGGAATTATTCTCAATTACAGCCCTCCGTCTGTTAAAAAGTGTAGTCACTGACTTCTCCTGCTTCAGGTCAAACAGATGAAAAATTCTGACAGCTGCTCAGTTTTGAAGCTCCAGAGAGTGGGAGACAGAGAAAGAAGGAAAGAAACAAGGTTCCTTTGCTCAATTTGATTTCAGTCTCTTTTTTTATGTTATTAGTAAAAGTGCATTTGCTTTCTCTCTGCTGAATAAATTGCACATGGCAATGCAATTTTTTGCAAGTCATTACCTTAATGTTTTAATTTTGGTATCATTTGTGGAAACCTTCACACAATCAATCACTTCAGCTTTTGTTTCCTAGTTCTGGACAGTTTTGCTGAGCTGCACAACTTTGCTCCTCTCTCTGTTCCAGTACCTCTATAACTAGGTTGCATATAAATCTGACAGGATTCAGCAATGTCACACTACTGGGAGAGACCTATTGCTGGGGACACCTTGCCAAGCTATGGAGTAATCACTGAAAACACTCTTTTGAAGCAGATTTAGGTTAATTACATTTAACTGCATTAAGAGAGTTTTTCTTAAAAAACTATCTGACATTTACCAGTGACTGTTCCCTCCAAGAAAAGAGTTTGTGTGAAAGGAAGAGACACTGACCTAATGAAAGGTAAACACAAAACAGTCTCATTTAAGACTTACTTAGTAAAGTCTATATACTCCTGTATCCACGAGGTAGAGCTGTTAATTAGGTGTGGGAACTATTTATATAGCTGGGCTGCCACTTCTAAGGATTTTTAAAAGATCAAAAGGACCAGAGAAAGAAGTGTCCCCTCAGGAGTACTTCCAACCCACATTTAGGTCAGCTCATGACTGATCCTTCAGCTATACCAAATGTGTTTTACTAGAGAATCCTGTGTTCTGCCCCCAAAAGAAATGTAGTTACTTAATCTCACTGGAAAAAGTACAATCCAGCTAGTGCAGCCTCGCTGGCCAAAGGAAAGCAACATTTTGACATTTTGCTTATGAATGACAGCAAAAGTCTTAGAGAAAACGCTGATATTAATATTCCTCTGCTACTCTGCTATTTTTTTATTACACCTAAAATAAACAGGAAGGGGAGATCTAGAGCTGTTAAACAGTTGCTTCTTGAGATTACTGCCTAAGCAGGAAAAAAATATTAAAACAAGCAGAGAACCTATACATTCATAACAAGCCAGAATATAAAAAAAGTTTTGTTTTCTTAAATTTAAACAAAACAAAAAAAACAGGCAGACCATCTGACATGACACCACACTTTTATTCCAGGTTAGCCAGAATGGCCCCTTCAGTCAATACTAAATTATTTCCAAGGTAGGATGCTGCATGTGTGATGATAGAATTTGCTTAATTATATCAGACTGCAGAGGAAAATGTTGTTCTGGAAAAAAAAACGTATTATTTAGTTTTAACATGTCAAATCTAAGTTCCCTGCAGCTGTGCATGGCAACCACAGAAACACTTTGTTCGTTGACTATTTTGAGCAGCAGATAAGTTATTTGTGTGAAAAACAGAAAACAAATTCAGCTGCCTGGGTATCTTTGTTCAAGGTGGCAATAAACTGTTTTGTTGTTGTTTTTGTCTCTTAACTAACTATGAGACAAACTTTTGGGTTTGGTTACCCTCAAGCTTCAAAAATTATCAACTCCACCAGCCTGGTGGGACAATTCCAATGACTGAACCTGGTCCCCTAGGTTCCATCCCTGGAAGTTTTTTGCCTTATTCTGTAAGCCTCAGAAGTCCATTAGCCTGCTATATTTTCCCCTCATGACAAAAACTTACAGCCAGTAGCCACAGCATCTCTCAGCCTTCTTTTTGATTAAATGACCAGACTGAACAATGGTTCTCCACTTTTAGGCATTTTTTCCATTTCAAGACTCATTGTTATTGTTCTTCTCTGCAGTCTCACTATTTTTCATCATCCTGTGGGCACCAGAGCTGAGCACGGTACAGTAGCACTGGTCTCACAGCTCTGATGCATGAGAAAGTGAAAGGCTTTGGAGAAGACACTTACATCAGCTCCACTGTTAGCAGAAGACTGCTTCAAATTCATCAAAACAAAAAGTGCTACGGTCATGCCAACTGCCGTTAAGCCCCCCACAATTATCAAGTGGTTAATATTTTCAAGTTCTTAAATTCTAGATACCTGTTTGCCACATTCACTGTGAGTGAAATGAATATGCAGGAATAGGAGAAATCCCGAGGCAGGATTCCAGCACAGCAGCACCAGGGCTGATGAAGCCCTGGTAATGTGATTCAGCAGGTCATTATTCCCCCATGCCCCCTGAGATGTTGCAGATGTTGGGTCTCGCTGCAAAGAGAGGTGGGTGCTGCAGAGCCATTCTGAAAACCATAATATATCACAAAAAACTAGGATCTGAAGACTTCTTGTTCATAATTCCTATGGTAATTTGTATAATTTCAGTGATGGGGAGCTTGGCACTGCAAGTGATTTCCAATTACATTTTGACCACACCTCCTCACAGACTTCATTTTTTTTAATAAAAGGTGGGTTTTTTCCAGCTCTTACATATTACTGGCACTGCCAAAAGATTCCCATCTCTTTCCCTAGAAAGGATGAGCAAAGCAAGTATTATAAAACTTGGGGCTTGCCCCACACCCCACCTTCATCTGTCTGAAAGGATGTCCTGGCTAAGACTAGCAGAAAATGACCTGCGTTTCACCCAGTCCTTGAGAACAAAAGGCCCCAAAATAATTATCTTTATTATAATTGCAATTTTAACAATCTGACAAGAGACATAGTTCAGAAGATACTCTGGAGAGCTTTATCAATTAAACTCACCTCCTCAGTCACTATTGCTACTCATACAAGGTTTACAGCATTTTTTAGCTTTGCTGTCTTGGGTGGCAATAAATATACTTTTATGACTTTCCAGATGTTAGTGTACAAAGTCTCTTTCATTATTCATGCTCCATAAAGCCATGCAAAGAGCTGGGCACAGACCAAGCACATAGGAAACCTAATTCCAACTATCTCACCATATTTTAGAAGTAATTTAGCAACAGTACACCCAGTGCCCTTATTTATGAAGGTTATCTACTTTAGAAATTATATAAAACCTCCACTTCTCCTTTTACAGAAGTTTCTCAGTACTGGAGCTTACAACAAGTCACGATAACATAAGTCATGCAAACAACCAGCAAGGGGTAACGCCTGCATGTAACAAAGGGTCTCATTTAACTGATTATCTCTGTTTTGAAAGTAAAACTTCCTGAGGAGTTTAGGCCTAAAAGTTGGCCTGGAGGCTTCTCTATCTTGACCTTGTGTTGTTAAACGAGAAGGAGTAGAAGACTTAGAGTTCAAGAAGAGCCATGCAACCATTGCTGCAGTTCTCTTTTTCACACAGGATTTTTAAACCTTAGTTTTGCATTTTAGAAAACTGGTGATCTTAGTTTAAACCTGTTCTTAGCTACCTGGTTGACCACATTCCATCATGGGCCTTCAAAAAGGAAAATTAGGTTTTTGTCACTCAACTAAAATACTAGCAAAAGATCTATTTTATATTGATGTTGGTAAAGTCTAGAAAACTTCACAAGACAAAAATCTGTGTTTACATTTTACAAGTTAGCAGCACGGTCTCCTTTCCACAGATGTGTCCCAGCCTCTGGGAAAACAATTCCCCAAACCACTAATAAGCAGCAAGCAGAACAATCTTCAGATTCAAACTAGACTCCCTCCCATTAAAAAGTCTAAGTGAAAAGCAATATCCCTAATTACCCTGAGACCTCCCTTATGAGTGATACATGTGAAGGCAGAGGGATATAAATCATAGTCATAAGTGGGTACAGGGTGTGCAAACTGCCCAGTGAAGCAAGGGATGCTCTGAGAGAGCCAGCAACTTCTGAAGACAAGGACTAGGACCACACCAAACAAGGATCCACAGAATGAGGTTTATGTGATACTTTTCTCACTCTAGAAGATGCTGCTAGGCAAACCAAAGGGCATGAGACTCAGAAATCTGTGAGCTCTAGAGGCAAAATATCCTTTCTTGCTTCACAAAGGGTGGAGGCAACAGTACCACGTGTTTCAGAAATTCCTCCAGCTTAATTCAAAACCTGCCTTTCCCTCTGTGCAGAAATAAGGAGTGCAGGGAGTATTCTGCCATAAGTAGTTGAAAATGAACCAAAACATACCATGTGTATTTTTATGTAGGTGGATGCTACCTTTTTTAATGCAGTGTTTCATTG
Organism: Hemiprocne comata; assembly: GCA_020745705.1. NCBI lineage: Eukaryota > Metazoa > Chordata > Aves > Apodiformes > Apodidae > Hemiprocne > Hemiprocne comata. Next base: position 16,175,558 of record CM036595.1, read on the forward strand.
CCAAGAGATCATTTAGAACATATGTATCAAATCAGCACTTTCAAGGAGCCGAGTGTGCAGAAAATAAATAAATTTAGTTCTCACTCGTTTGGGGGACACCACCAGAGGAAAATAATTGCAACCCTTTTCCTGTACTAAGCACCCTTCCAGCCTGCTCCTCACTCACAGCTTGGGTAGTCCAACTCAAAGGAGTTTTCCCCTCTTAACTTTCTGGACCTGAAAACTCAAAGGAGTAAATCCCAGCCAGTGCCACGGTGAGCTCTGGCTCTGGGTCCTCAGCTTGGGGAGCTTATGGAGGTGAATTCAGTTTCTGTCTTCTCTCTACTGCTGACACAGGCCCTACCCCATGCAAAAGAAATTAGAAGATGAGGACTCTCTGGGACACACCATGATGTTCTGCACACTCTGCAAAAGCGTAACAAGATCACTCATCCTCTGCAGGCAGGGCTGCCTGGAGCAGAGGACTAGATTTGCACCAACAAAACAAAAATCCAGTGTTACATGAAAGAACTCACTTTGCCTTTTAAACTAAATCAAGCTAAATTGGCTTTAATTTACCCCAGACGTACTTCTAGCTTGCAATATTCAGATGCAGTAACACTGAACTATCTTCTGACCACTTCATGATAAGCATAGAGTTAAGAATGAATAAAATTTTAGATCATATCAAGGGGTTTTGCTATTCAGAAAAGCTCCCAACTCCATTTATGGCTTACAGGAATTCCATAATTGATTCACTGAAATTAGGATCAAAACAAAAGTTTGAGGAATTCCTGAGGAACCACAAAGTGATTGTACATCTACGTTTCCCATCTTTAAACTCAGTTCTGTTATTAGGAAATCTTGCCTGCCTTTCCTAATGGTGGATGTAACAAATGTCTAACTTGCCTCAGAGACAAAGCAGAAATTAAAAATGCATTAATTCATGCAAACTGAGATCTGGGATACAGTAGCTTTGTTTTTGTCTATTATTAAAAAAAGGAAGTTTAAACAAGATGAAAATTTAGTATCAAACATAATCCTGAAATTCCAAGGGTCCACTACAATGCCTGGACAAAAATCAAATACATTTTATCCAAATTTTGGCACCAACTTCTATCAAAAAATTGTATGTTCAGTCACAAATGGTTATTGTAAAATCTTTATTAACCTAAGTGCATATAAAAATTGTGAATTCTTAATACAAAGCAGTATTTGACTTTTAAATTTCATTTCAAGCTTGCCCTGTTCACTTGGAATGTGATTACAGAGTAAATTAAAAAGTAATCACATGTGAATTACATTTCCTCATGAATGTAATGACTTCAGGAGACTGATTAATGTTAAGCAGTGCCTGTCCTACCTCATGCATACCTTCCCAGGTGAGATGTGCAAGATAGCTGTCGTGAGTTGATTTAATTTCCTTTCTCTGGTAGTCCAGTGAGAAATGCTGAACAGAAACCAATTCAGAGCGTTCATTAGATCTGTATATGTTGGCTTCTTTTGTCCATCCAAGCACCATCTGCAAAATGCTATCAGTGTCAGCTTATGATTGTGAGCAAGACCCAGGAGACTTAGCTCATCCTGTACACTGTATTCTAGCCAGGAAAACTCTTTACATTTAGATCGAACAACTCAGCTGGTGCATAAAGCAAGAGACACATACATGTCAGCATATTAAAGGCTGATGAAAAAGAATACCCTGTCAATAAACCAGGAAATAGGCCTGTCTAGGAAAATACACACAAATATATATATATATAAACAGCTATTAAAAAAGCTGTACATAACTCAAAAGATGCCTAAAATATGTTTTGGAATTTTTTTTTTATTTGGATGTATGTACTAAATTAAAACTCTCAATATTACAGGAATAACTTATTACCTATGTGTAAAATAGATGCCACACAATTCTGTCTCTAACACAATAGTCACACAATGGCCCAGTTCAAACTTTATTTCCCAAGTATTATTTTTAATTTAAATAAGAACCGTAAGGAGTATCAGCCTTATCCTCAGTTTGTTCAGATCAGTTCTTCTTACACTTCTTCCTTTCCATTCCCAAGGAAAGACTCATGTTCCTCTTGTATTCTTGACTTGAATAATAAAGAGGAATCCACTTAATATCATGGCTCAAGTGAGTCCCAAAAAATAAATCTGCCTTTCTGCACAGCTTTGTATGCTTCTGTATGTGGTTTCTATTCAGATAATCATATTCATGGACAAAACATTCCACAAGATACAGAGAATCAGAAGGGTGTTCAATGCTTACGAGAAGAAGAGGTAAATGCAGAAAGTCCTCTGAAGGCAGAAAAGGAGGATGTCTCCAAAAGAACCAACACTACATGACCCATCACTGGCCTCAGATGGTGATACTGATGTTTTTCCATTCTTAGACATCTTGATGGGCAAGAGTATGAACGTGACATGAATATATGGAGAGCAGCATTTAAAAAGCAAACCTCTCATTTTGTTTTCACCCAGTCAGAAAAAAAAATTAAAAAATCAAAAACTATAGACCCAGTAATGATTTTAGACCAGCCTATCAGAAGGCAAAAGGCTAAAGCATTGATTTTGCAGCTTAAATCAAGCTTATAAACTAAACACAAGTGTGCTCCAATTGTTCCAGAGCACAGTTCATTTCTGCTGGCAAGAGGACTGTTTTGAATTTAGGTGTGCTTTTTAGTGGAAGCACAGCAATAAATTTCAGCATCTTAACGAGGCTTTTACAATTATTTATACATACGTATATATATTCCTTTTCATTACCTTTTGTTGTCACTTTCCATTATTTGTGCATCCTCAGCAGTGAGGTTTTGGTTTTTATTGATTTCTCTCCCCATCCCAAGTACTCTCCATCTCCTCCTAGCAATGCTCCTTACACAACACAGCCCAACACACCTCCTGCTTTTGCTGTCCTGGTTGGGTCTCAGGTGGAGCCATCCTCTCACAGCCCCTTTTGTTGGCTGGCTCTGCAGCAGCACATTCTCTTCCAGCATCCAGGTGTGTCTAAACAGGTCACCTTTTGGACTTATTGGATGGCAACTGCCTCAGTTAAAACTCTATTTTGAAGCAGCAACAAACAAAAGCTCTGCAAACTGGACTACCTCCTGATAGGAATAAAAATCCCTTGCAGTAATCAATTTATTATGTTTTAATATTTGAAAAAATATCTAAAACATCTAATCAAAAAGAAAAGGTTACCTGCAACAAGAGACAACATCATTATGTGACTATGAAGACAACTATTTTCTCAAAGGGGAACCTTTACATGTTGTGTAAAGTCATGCTCATTTTCCAGCCCATCAGATTATTGCTTTAAACTTTCCTTTTGATACCCAGTATTGCAGTTTCCCTTCCTGAGAAAGATGCACTATCACAAGACACCATTTTTCAGATCACGTATGACAGTGCTCTCCTCCTACCTGCTTCTGCTTCTTTTTAATTTCCTTGGACACTAAGGTTCTCAAGAGACTATGCCTAAAGACAGCAAGAGGTACTACTGCCCCAACTATCATGCTGTCTCTTAAATAATACAACTGGAAATTAATTGGCATTAATTCACTTGTTCAGAGTTGTACAGGAGATGTTGTTTACAAACAGCAGCCATGGTTGACTGATTACAGATAGATAATTAATTTGGAAAAAAGATAGTGTAAAATAAGAATCTCAGCAGGTGTCACTGTAGTCAGAAGAACATATGAGAGCAAGAATGCTGAATATTTAGACTGCACTGGCACCACCTGTCCTGCACAAGGGAAATATTTTTTCATTTTACCTGGCCTCTTCCAATTGTAAACATATTTGTAATCACAAATATTCAATTCAGAGCTTGACTTAAGTTAGTTGTTTACTGAAATAAAGATCCAAAGTGCAAGCACAGTATTTCTCTGCACCGAATGAGAATCCTACAGCACACACTGTTTGTAATGAGTATTACCATTGAGACATTTTTCTGCAAAACGTGTTTCCTGAATTATAAATGAAAATAAAATGAAATATCTAGCTTGGCACAGGCTACCTCAGTATGCACCTACTGCCATTTTTCAGGGAAGGGTATTTTCAGAAGCAATGCAGCAAAAAGGACAAGATGTTAACGTGGATGTCAGGATGCCTGAGCCTATTTGAGCTCTGCCATTCCTGTGCCATATCTCTTTTCCAAATGACACCTTGCCTCCATGCCCCGTTCTCCTCCCCTATTTCCTTCTCTATACTTCATTTCCAGTCTCTTCGAAATCACTTACTTTGTGTTTGTGCAGGATATTTGTCCAGCTTTGATTTGGTTCAGTTGTGGCTCTGATGGAGGGGTGATGCCCAATGCTGCCATTGCACTTTTGTGCAACACCCTGTCTTTTCCTTTGCAGCCAGCAAGCCTGACACTGCCCAGTTCAGGCAACTGGCACTGACCTATTGTTTCTCTTTCCCCACACATTAAATGATGCTCACAAAGCAAAACACAAACCTTGATAAGCTTAGGATTTCTCTGCTATCACCACTTTATACACAAAATATAAAACTACTAGAAGCTTAATATTAACTGATGTGGCATAGCTGTGAGACAGATGGGGCAGCTAAGGGCAGTGCCCATATGATTTTTTTCAGCCATATAATAGATTTTCTCAGAAGTTATGTGCTGCAAAGCTGGTGGGATAATCAGCCACCAAACTATGCCACTTAAGACATAAGTAGACAGCCTGGAGGATGCTTTAAGAACAGAAAGCCTAGAATTGGACCGAGTGTTCTACTAATTATTTTCCATTAATTTTTGAAAGGGACCAAATGAGACAGGATTTTAAAATATGTATTTACAAGGGACATATTTCTGGAGCCATCTCCTCTCATGTAAGGCAGTATCACAAAGAAAGGGGAAAAAGTAAAAGGGCTCATAGAAGGATGTCAACACTTTTCTGAGTTACAACATATCATAGAATCACAGAATCACAGATCAGAACTACCAAGGCTGGAAAAGACCTTTAAGATCATCAAGTCCAGTCTATGACCAACACCACCACACCATCTAGACTATATCATGAGCATGTCTAATCTATAACCATTCTCCAGGTTAACTGGTATCACTGGCTTCACACTGAAGGTCTGTCCAGCTCCCAGCATTATCCAACACAGAAGGCTACTGGTCCTAACAGCAACACAGTTCAGGTACAGAGTGAGCATGATGCCAGAGGGGCATTTTTTCCTTCCTGACAGCTTCCAGAATAGCCCCTCCCTGGCCCTCTTTTTCTTAACAGATTGGAAACTCAGGGTCAAGGCCAAAAAGTTGGAGAGATAGTGCTCCAGCCACTTCAGTGGACTTGCAGCTTGGTGTACCAGAAGAAAGTTTAGCCCAGAGAGACTTTCTGAGGAAGCTGAAGGAGCTAGAAGGAATCAGTATCTCTTCAACAAAGCCACTGTATTGTTCTGGAGCTCCATAATACTGCACACATGGCTACAACATGGCAGTGTGGTGATTGCAGACTTCTAAACAAAGCAAGCTTGAAAAGCCCTCAAGGGATGGGCAAAACTGTTCATCTAAATACACTTCACTACAAAAAACTTGACTGTTACCAAAGGATAACAAAAAACCACTACATCTTTAACTGCCTATGATCAGTATGTAGAACAGCAAATTTATCAAGCAGACAACATACAGTAAGGGGGGGAAAAAAAAAAAAAAAAAAGAGGAAGAAAAAAAGACCAGACCTTTTAAAACTAGGAACACTCATTTGGGATGCAGAAAACCCAACTTCAAATCCCTACACTGTTTCTTTCAGTGCCTTGAATCTGGTTCATGTCAAATGAACGCCCCAAGCGCTCAGTAACTTTGAAGTGCAGTAGATTACTTGCTCTTGTGTTTTGTAAAACCTTTCAAAAGATCTTTTCATTCCAGTGAAAATGAAGCTGATTTCACAGTACCGTGTCTTTGTGCACCTTGGAATTGGTGTCTTCCAGCCAGCCATATTAGCATTCTGCACGATTTAATTCAAAAAGAAGTGAAATTCCCTTCAACCTCCTCAAAAACCTTGAAGGCAATTAAGGATCAATCTTCTCAAAAGCCTTGATCTAAAGTATTCAAGTATGGATTGATTCATTAAGGTGTTAAGTAAATATTTCTTTAACAGCTGATATTTCTTTAACCAGCTGATTTATCTCAGCATTCTGCCTTAACCATCTATTGTTAGAGGTGGAGCTAACATAGAAAACCAAGGATTTTCAACAAGGAAATGAAAGCCTGTTGTTATTCTGACTGGCCTTGGAGTCCCATTGTCTTGTAAAGACAGCAGTTAAATCCCCAGTAGTTACAACTGAAGAAATAGGCTATTTAATGCATGGATATTTTTTCCTGACTTGCAGTTAAGCCTTGTGCTACAGCAATGCTAAAGGGCAGCTGTGAAACACAACAGTAATTGCTTCAAGTGGCACCACAACCTTTAGGCATCATTAAGAAGTCTAGTTATCTTTTTGAAGGTAACAATTACAACCTTCCACTATGTAATTTTAAGACAATTGGCTGAAATGCCAATTCACATCTTGTGTTGTCTTACTAATAAAATAAATAAAATACACTCCACTACTAAGGGTATTAAGAGGTACATTTTCTTTTGACAGAGATATAAAACTGTCATTAATATGTTATAAGAGAAGATTGTAGCCCTAAATGTAGCTATCCTTACCACTTCTGACATGAAGAATTAATCTCTGCTTACACCACTCCATGAACTAGACACAGGATGAAAATTCAAGCCTATGTAAAAAGACATTGCAAGACCTCTGCAATACTTAATTTCCATTGTAAGTGCTAAGTGAGAACATGGACCTCACTGCTGCTATGAATCTTATGTGAAAGACCCAGCTATTTCTATGACAATTCACAATATTGCCAGCAAAACTGCTAGCAAGATGAACAAACCAAGGACGGATTATATATATAGTATATATTATATATATTTATGTTCAGAGTTGTTCATCCATGATCCAGATGAAAAATCCACATGGTTAATAACCATCTAGAACTTGGCCCACCTTACAAGCCATGCAGCAGATTATAAACCAGTTTGACTGCTCAGTAGATAGACATAATCTTCACTTCTACATGAGAAACCACTCAAAGTTGGACTAATTTTCAGATTAAAAAAGAAACAAAGACCAAGATTAATAACATTCATACTGTTTAAAGAAAGATTACCAGGTGATATCTTTCAGGGAAAAGTTTTGTCAGCTTCCTTTTATCCAATTTTGTGTTATAGTGATGAGGGGTGACAGTTCTGGGCTTCCCAGTTCAAGCAGGACAGGGATTTACTTAAGAGTCTCCAACGGAAGCTACAAGGATGATGAAGGGACTGGAACACCTGCCTTATGAGGAAAGGCTGAGAGACCTGGGGCTGTTTAGTCTGGAGAAGGGAAGACTGAGAGGGGATCTTATTAGTGTATATAAATATCTGAAGGGCAGGTGTCAAGAAGGAGGGGCCAATCTCTTTTCTTTGATAGGATGAGGGGCAATGGATGCAAACTAGAGCACATGAAGTTCTGCCTCAACATGAGGAAAAACTTCTTTACTGTAAGGGCTACAGAGCACTAGAACAGGCTGCCCAGAGAGCCTGTGGAGTCTCCTTCTCTGGACTTTCAAGACCCACCTGGATACATTTCTGTGTGACCTGCCCTAGATTTTGTCGTGGCTCTGCTCTGGCAGGGGGGTTGGACTCTATGATTTCCAGAGGTCCCTTCCAACCCCTACCATTCTGTGATTCTGTGACAGTCATGCTTTAAAAGTCAACTGCAGAAGTGTCCAGAGGACGTGAGCAGAACAGTATATTAGAGGAAAACAAATACAGAGTCTGCTCATCACATTGAATTCCCAGAGCTTCCAGCCATGGGCATGTAACCTCAATTCTTCTGTAAAAACATTGTAAATTATAGGGGTTCAGGAAGCAAGTGAAGGAGGATGAAGTGAGAATGTTTTATCACCAAAAGTTTGAAACAACTGCACTGCTCCATTAGGCCTTATTTAGCACAAGAAATTCAGGGTATTCTGACTGTGCAATGATTGGCAGGCAGAGGGGAGTGAGTGAGAATGCATTCTCTCTCTATAGTACATGTTTTTAAACGATCACATTTCTCCATATAAGGAGAAGAATAATGTTACCAAACAAAAACCTTGGAGTTTTAAGTTGGTGTGACTGCATCCAAAGGAGGACTGCACCTCTCATTAAAAAATCCCCAATGATGTGGTAAGCATACATGAAAGCATTACATCACTGAAATTTTCTAGCATTTTTCTAGCACTGACTTTCCTGCTCCATCACATGTCCTTTGACAGTGCACAATAGCATATTTTTAAGATCCTGGGGAACTCCATGCAGTGCCCAGCTGCATTCAGAGTGGCAACACCAGATGAAAACACCATGGGGGCAAAAGGGTCTGCACAATCTCCCTGCACCCAGCAGTTTGGCAGAAGCTCCTGAAATAAGTAGCTCACAAAAGCTACTAATAAATTTGCTTTATTTTGTTCTGCACTCTTGATCTTACAAAATAGTGCAGCTGAGAAATCTTCTTATGCTGTTTTTGGTACGGTTGATCTGCTGTTCATCCTGAGCCATTCAGGGGCTATTCATGTTGAATCATGAGCCCCTGGGAAAATGGTTCTTTGCACCTCTTCTCATGTCAACATGCCTGGTTGGGAAGGAAGGACTCAAAGTAATCTCTTTACATGGAAACGTCACAATTTAAAGCATCTTTTCTCCGCACCTGCCAGGTTCAGAAAGGCTGTCGGAAATCTCTGCTACCAGTGCTGAACAGCTCAAGCTAAGACTTGGCATGTTGGAAAACACTGTACCTTAAACTGGTGCCTGGCTTGGGATTCAGCATTATCTTTGAGAAGTGAAATTCCTCACATGGATGGGAAACAATGAAATCTCTGTGGTATGCAGATGTTTTAAAGAGCAACCCAGTCTGTTGCCAGACAGAAAGTTGGAGAGTAGCAAGTGAGACACGATATAGAAACAATCTACCAGATGTGCCTCAGGAGAATGCACAGAAAAACATAGGTGTGTGCTACCTATAAATACCTACATGTGTATCAACACACACACACGTGCACATGCTGCTGAACTACAGCTGTTAAAATTATACATTCAAGGAGTATAGATTCCATCTGATCATTCAAGATGTATTTACCTTTAATCTGCATAAAGGATATGATAAGAAAGCCAAATATGTCACTGTGAAGATGTGCTAAGCCAAAGAAATTCAGAGTGCTTTGGGTGAAACCCCAACATTATTAAGCATTTTGATCACATTTTTATAGGGGCAGTTGTATAAATGTATGTCATTACTGGAAACCTGACCAATTTTCTTTGATGGCTTGCCAAGCAAAAAGCAAGCCAAGCATGTCCTGGAATCACCCAAATTTATTTGTAAACTCACTTTGAAAAATTAGGTATTAGCCTGGGGTGAGAGTAAAATCTGAAAGGATAGCACAAAAGCTTATTAAAACCTACTAAGTCTATATAAATAAGCTGTTATCTAGAGTAGGAGTACAGCAACTACCATCTTCACTTAGAAAACATCTTTCAACTTGAACCCCTATGGACTTTGCTCAGTTGGTTCTCTCCAGGCCTTGAAAACTGAGACAGGGCCTTAAAATTCTCTAGTAAAAAACAAACAAAACCAAACAAACAAAACCAGCAAAAAAACCCCCAGCGCAGCAAAAGCCAGCCTTAAAGCTGGACACCCATCCTCCATGCTACATTAGAACTGGGGAAAGACCAACACAACAAGCAAACTCCCACCCATCATCTGTTTCAGTTATTCTGAGTCTCTTCTGTCACTAAATTTCCCAGGTCAGGATGTTAAAAACAAGCCAACATGCCTTCCTTCTGCCTGGGCTGACAAAGAGAGTCTCTCCATGTAATCACACTAATTTCCATTCATAGCAATCTCTTGCAATGGACAGCTCAGTAAGATATTGGAGAACCAAACTCAGAGGTAATTAGACCATCAAAAAATCCATTTGCATCTTGCTTCCTGCAGGAGTCAGAGGCCTAGGAATGGGGAGCAAGATAATAGTAGAACACACACGTGTGCTTGTGTGCAAAAGAGAGCACAAATGTGTATATAGACACCAGGTAATGGAAATTGTCAATGTCAATCTGTACCACGGACTCCAAATACTAAAATAAGAAAGGAACACAGTGCAATTGACTGTCACTCAGCAGAACGCAGGATGCAAAAGAACTGCTCGAGTGATTTTAGTTCTGCCCTTTTAAAAAATATGGACCATTTTGTGTTTAATGACCTACAAGTCAATACCTAAAAACGTTAATGCAACATGTCCTATGTTCCATCCCCAAAGAAAAGAGATAATTCCGTGATTAAAATATTCGACAAGAAATAAAGCAATCTTACTTCAACTTCTTTCTTCTGTCATAAACTTAGCTGTGTGACATTAGCAAATAACTTCATTTTTCTATGCCTTCATTAACCTTTCCTGTTACAAGCATTTCATGCTGTTTGGCACTATACATAGCCTCATAACCATTGTTAAACATGAACACCCATTTATTCATGAGGTTATACATACTATTCCTGAAATCAGTGCTGGAACTCAGGAAGGATCAAAAGTAAAAAATATAATTTAAAAACTCTGCAGGTAAATAGATGCAGAATGCACTGTATGGAGGATAAAGTTTTCCATATTCTAATAGCACTCCTTTGAGTAAAAAGAGAAGCACTTTCCCTCACACTTTGTAATTGCTATGTGAATATTTTTTCAGGTGAATACTGGCACCAACTTGTTTGTGTTGACTGAGATACAAGTAGAAGTAACTGTTCTGTTAAAATATAAAACTAAAGTTGGCTAATTTTACTAAAAAATATAGTGGTTTTCTTTTTCCCCCCTTTTTGAAAGATCTCTTAATTCTCACAGGATGAAGTCATCTCTGATACTTGACAACTAAACACAACTCATTACTATACATTAACTTGACATGAAAATACATTAAAAACAAATACTAAGTTTATGGCACATTAAAGCATCTTCATAGAAGGTTTCAGCAACCCTGTGCAACATGGCAGAAAAGCAGCCTACGGAGGAATAGCAATCTATCTAGGAAAAACACAATTTCATCCACATGACTGCATAGATTACCAAAAGACTGTCGGTAATTTCATAGCATTACCTCCAAGAAAATAAGAGTAATCTTAGCATATTGCTACAGGGAGGAGTCCTGATATTAAGAGGATGATGACGACCTTGAAATATAAATGGGGAACAAGAGATGAAAGGAAAATTATCTGTAATTTTTGTTCTCAAGCACTGGTAATTCTAAAGAATCCCTAGGTGAGCTCCATGCCTCATGATTCTGACAGAAGGAGAGCATTCTGAGCTGCTTAAATACCATCCTAGTGATGGATACCTGCTTATCCCATTGCCATGTCTTTCAGAGGAAATTTCAACCAGTAAGTTTTTCTGTTCTGCTCAGCAATACAGAGAAAGCTTGTTAGAGCATCAGGTATATTTCAGTTGGTTCACTGAGAGATTTCTCCTTTTTCTTTTCCTCGAGCAATACCAGCTACTGTTTCAAGAAAACAGCTTTTGCCAAGAGCTATCAAACACTGGGTTACTGCAACTATTTCTTCCTTGAAATAAAAAAGGAATAGTTATAGTGCTGTTCATTTATAAATAGAAACAACAGTACATTTTCTCTTTCTACCTGCTTCAGTTCAGATATTAAGACAGATCACGTGGAAATATCAAGTTGGAGTTTTCTTTGACCAGTGTTGAGCTCACTTTCCTTGTGGTACTGTTATTATGCAATTTTCTGCCTTTTTTTCTCAAAATGGTGCCATCTTCAAGGACATTAAGTGAAAGATGCACCCTAGCCAACAGAAGACGTGGCATTCCTAGCACAACAGAAAGGGTATTTTACATTCCCTTTCATAGCCCCCAAGAGATTTGGTCCTCTTGTTCAGAGACTAGTGTCAAAATTAAGTTCCAGCAGTAACTCACCACACTCACTAACAGAGAAGAAATCAAGAAGTAGAGACAAATATAGAACCTGTTGAGGAGGTAAACAACACAGGCAACTGCTGAGTGCCTGTTACTCTATTACTTGAGCTAAAATAAAAAGTTCAACAAGGAGAAAAAGCCACACTAAGGGATGGAGTCAAACAGCCCATGGTTTTACATTTTGGCATCGACTTTGACAGCGTGGAATTACGGACAGAATGAGATTATCATTTTCCTACAGATTTGGTAACACATCCTTCAGGTTGCAATCACTTTAGTGTGAGGTCTGAACCAATAAAATGAGCAAGAGTGAGTAAGAAACAGCAGGTAAGCAGACATGCACACGCAGCAGAGTCTTCCTGAAATACACAACGAGACAGAGAAAGGGGAGGGTTGAATAAAGTTCAGGCAATGTATACAGAGTAGGCCAGAATGTACAGTCAACCATGTTGCATCTAAATAGCCAAATTACATATATCATATTTTAGTAAAATTAAAATGGAACTCAGAGGCACCTAATCTAAATTTGAAATGGAAATATGCATCTGCCATGTTTATTTCATTATTATTTCATGAGGAATCTAGGCTTTTTTATGAATTCTTAAAGTATATTTAAGCAATCAAGCATAATAGTGGTGTAATTATCTCAAACCTATTGCAGTTCTGGGACTTTGTGAGAAATCTAAGTGCCTTTCATGTAGCTAGATCCAAAGGTGTCTCACTCATGAGGTTATTCTCTGCTGGGTCTCACTGAAAAACCAGAGGCACTGACACCCACTGGACAAGAAAAAAACAAACCCATGTTACCTGAATGGGGAAGGTGACCCAGCAGTCACTTAAGCTGACACCAGTCCCAAAAACTGTGTCCACATCCCTCACTGCACCAGCCTAAAGCCTGGAGCAGAGATCTTACAAGATCGTGTTTTTATTGGGTTCAAAGGTAACTCTGTAATGCATTTCTGAACGTGGCACCTGGGCCTTGCAGCCAGCTTGCAATACAGTTGCCACCTTCAGGGGAAAAGAATACTGTAGGGGAGTTGATATGTAATGAAAGTGATGGAAAAGAGCCTTTGCACTTAATAACAGTGCTGTCATGATGAGCCCTTTCCCATTCTGCTGCTTGCTGGGTAGAAAGCACTTGCCTGTTCCCCTTTGCACGTGGTATCAGCTCTCTTTTACAGACAGGGCTGGTAATGCTTGGCAGCTTGCATATCAGCAGGCAGCATAAAGCAGGAAAACTCTGTTGGACCACAAGAGAAGGGACAAAGGAAACAGACAGAACTTGCAAAGAGTTTTGGTTTTGTTATTTTCTTTTAAAAATGTGAGCAAGGAGCCCCCTTTTGTGGATTGTCCCCAGTGCAGAAAGAAAAAGGCAACACAAAGGATTGGTGCATGTTCAACATTTGTGGAAGACACATTTTCTGTCAATATCCTCAATATGCTCCTACCAAAAGTTAAGAAGAATTTGTGGAAGGAAGATAAGACACTCAAGGGAAAGTGACAGCAGAGAACAGGCATCATTAGGGACCAGCAAAGACCTTTCCCTTTTTTCCAAACAGAAGTGAGTATCGTAGCTCAGAAATCAGCTTGTTTAAGCAAGGCAAAATTCTTGTCCAGGCTTGCTACTACCAGGGCACGTTTCCAGCAGAGGTGGGCACTTTTCCTGTGAAATGAAATATGGAGATAGGTTTTGTAGTTTCTGAATAGGAGTCTGAAAATGTCACCTTGGATTGGACTCAGGCTCCAGCACAAATTGTCTTTTGTCTTCTTAAAACTGATCCAGCTAACTGCACTCCTTCCACTCAGTAAAAGCAAAATGGGGTCAAATGCAGGAAAGATCAACTGCTGCACAATTTATTCTTAAGCTAAACTTTTCACAGATAACATATCTAATTATTAATGATTTGAAGAGCAAAAAGGGAGCTCCAGGAAAACACGTTTGTAAATCTTGCCTGGAGGTCTGCCTTCAGCTCAGCTCGAAGAATTGCTGCTGCTCTAAATTCGAGACACACCTTTGAACCTCCAGTTTTTCCTGTGGTACAACCAAGATGCATGGGAGGTGACAGCTAAGAAATAATGGTTCTTTAGTATAAAACAAAATTTACTGGAGGAACTTCCACCGGGTCTACACAGTGCTCCATACTGAAAGAGAAGCTTTTCTATGGCCTGTTTCCAGATATGCAAGACTATCCTGTTCCTAGACAAGTCTGGCTGCAGAGGAGCTTGTCAAAATATTCTGAACTGATACAAGAACTGGAAGTCACAGTTTTGACAAGGATTAGGAGGTTACCTTTATGGTGCTACTGTAAAAGGATTAGTTCTTTGGTTTTACAGCATAAATCCCTAAAGGGAGATTTTTTTTATTTTTTTATTTTTTTTAAATCTATGGACTACACAAAGATCACAGTATTTATTTGGGAGATAGGAACCTACTGGAATTTTTAAAACACTCTTCATCCTTATCTTTATTGCTGTATTCCAATCAACAAACAATATTTTCCATGCAATCTTTCCCTTTATCTCACCCTTTGCTTTATTTGCTCTGTCCTTTTTAGCCTAGTTCTACTTTTCAGGTGTTATTTCATTAATTTGTGATCATTGCTTCTAGGCATCACATTCTTTAAGATATTCTTTTGTGCACAGGATTATACTAGGGAAATAACATCCTTTCTATTTACCTTTGTTTATTAACCTTTCTCATTGTTCAGTGCCCATTTTTCCTTTTGTGCCACAGATACTGTATCTGACTTTACACAAACCACCAAGTTTTGGTCTCAGGTAATTGAAAAATTCTTTATCCAGTGTTGTTGCATTTAGTGAGGTCAAAATCTCTGGACTTCTCACATTCCTGAAATGCATTGAATTATACAGGCAAGAAGGTATTCAGTTGTTTAAAAGAAACATATAAAACAGCTTTTTAATCAGCAAAGACTCTTCAAAGTAGTTAAGCACACTGTACTATCAGAAACTGTTGTTTAGATGCTCCTATTAAAAGCACAAAGATTATTCAACCTGCTTTAACCTAACATAAACTCATATGACCTGACACCAAAGCAATGGGTATATGCATAGGCCCTACACCAGCAGTACTTGGGGTCATCATTTCTTTTCTACTAATATCACAGAAATAAAAACATACAACCTGTTCCTCTGAGAGAGGAAAATCATAGAGACACTCCTGGACCCAATGCTGCTGTACATTAAAGAACTCATTAGAATTTAAATGACTATTGTGTATTGTTTTAATATGCCTTCACAGCATGCACCATAACAGTTCTTTTGCAGCTATTATACCACTCATTGGCTACATCAATTAACAGAAATGCACATTATATATTATGGACCTATATAATACCTAATACATTTTTCCACAGTCTATTTATTCTTCCTAATGTGCATTCAGAAAACACACTGAGTTTTTCTAAGAAAGGCATGTATCTGTGTACTTATTACAAGAATGGGGTGCATACATACATATATCTGAATCTAGTGGCACCTTTTTAACATTGAACTTTACTGTTTCCTTCTGCAAATAGAGTCAGAATCCCATTGTTTCTCCTTTAAAAATATATTTTTAAAACTATGGCATTAAATTTGATGCTTTGTCCCTAATACACTAACTGCCAGCAAGCAGTATGGAGAAATAACTTTATAAATATGTCAAATCTAAGTCAACATGACCAGATCATTGTGTTTGCTACATGATACCACACAATAAACAAACTGCAGAATGTCTAATGTAATTCACTAAATCAAGACAAAATGTTGAAATTAGCTTTCTTACAGATCACTGTTTCTTGAATCAATATTTAACATTAAACTTGATCTTTGTGACTCTGCCTCAGAAAGAAGAAAATAAAATCCTTAAAGGAGGGCCAGGAATTTAAATATTTAACTTTGATATTCTGAAAAAAAAAATATCAAGCATTTCTTAGAATTTCAATTATGTAAATGAGAAGACAGTTCATCCAGTGCTGAAAAAACTGTTTCTTTGTTGGCCTGTTAGTATTGTATTGCTAAACCAAAGTCCCTGCTAAGTTGAACATAGTGACTTACAAATATATAATGAATTAATGGTATAAAAAAAAATAATACAAATATAATGCCACTGATTGCAAAAGCCTTTACACATTTCCAGGTTTGAATCAATGCATACATATGCAAAGAAAAATAGGGGATTAAAAAAAAAAAAAGCTTTTCTAAACTTTTTGCAGAGGGCTAAGCAGCTTGGCTGTTCACAATAAAATAAAATACTTCCTATTTCAAGACTGCTGATTTAAATTCGGCCTGTGTTGGAAATGACCAAAAGCTGCTTAAAAGTGACGTGGACTGTGTGGCAAAAACCAGTGGCTTTGCAGCAGTGGATAAGGATTCCCACCTCAGAAAGCTTCCTTGCCAGGGCTGGGAGTCAGGGCCAGCTCCCAGGGAGGGCTCAGCTCCTTCCTCCAGGCTACAACACATCCCTGGCACAGTCCGAGGTGCTTGACACAAACTTTTTAGTGAAAGCTTGGGATGCAAACCCACAGCTCATGGTGACTCTAAACCCTAGTGGCAAGCTTGTAAACCCCTTCATGTGATGGTGAAAGACCATTCAAAGGTTCAATACCAAGGCAAATTTTTCAGAGGTCTGCAACAGTGATTTCAGTGCAGATGAGCTACACACAATCCTCTTTTGCCCTGTTCAGAGGACATCCTAGAGGCCTGGTATATGGATTTAATGTGGGTCAAGGAGAGTACAAAGAAAAAAGGAGCGGGCTCATAATGCTTTCACAAATCCTTCTTTTTTTTCCTCTCTCATTCCCCTCCTTTAATCTCTCCTTTCATGTTTCTTTTCTTCTTTCTCTCTTCGTGCCTGAGCAGTGGTGCTGAATGCTAACATGACCTGACCCAGTCAGATAGTCACTATGGATAATTTCTTAGGGTACAAGCTATGTGATTCATTCTTTGTGTACTCCACCTTGATACCACGAGGTGAGACTCTTCATTGAAAGTAATGTTTCTGGTACCCAATTTTCAAGACCTGCCTACCTGATAGCAATCTCCTGATTCCATGTCTATTGCAGCTTTGGTTCTCTTTCACAGAGCCTTTTTCGTTTTCTCTTCACGAAAGTGCTTCAATCTATCTTACATTTTAATTGAATCAAATTTAATTTAAACCAAATCAAAGGTCCTTTCAATACATCTACATAAGAAAGCACTTAATCTTAATAAACTACCATTTAAGAAGGAGAGGGGATCTACAGTAGCAGTGAAATATATAGCAAATCAAAATTGTCTCCGTTCATATAAAGGAATGAAGCCAAAATAAGCTCACCCTACTGTTTAAACTGTGCTGCATGTAATGGGTAAGGAAGAGAAATATGCTGCTAAAGTAATGCGCTGTGACTGCGAACTATTGGCTGAAATCTGAAAAGAATCCCATTTCCCAAAGCAGCTTAGAAAATGACATTTGCTGGGACCCTGTATTAATGAGATGAAGATCCTTACCCCCTTCAGATTTTATTACATTTCAGAAGACATTTCAAAAAGTCAAATAATTTACTTTGCTTAGGTGAGGAGGAGTTAACCCTCTGGGATTCTCTGTCTCTTCAGCTCTACAGTTGTCTAGCATATGAATTTTACTAGAGCTGTAACTTTTATTTCCTGCAGTGAATGGATATGAAATACTAACTGCTCCTCCTTCTGCCTTTCTGCCTTTGCACTGGAAAGTGTGTACAATTCCTCAAAACCAAACACTGTACAGTCCTGCGTTAGCTGGCCTACACATTCGTGTATTATTTACTACAATTTACATAAGAACTAGCTCACACCAAACAAAGATCTGTGATCCTTCAATAGGAATGAATAGGAGACATCAGTTCATGGTAGACAACTCAATTATCTTTCCAAGTCCTGCAGTAAGATCACTAGATTTCTCCTTCACAAAGCCATTCCTACAGATGCTTAGCGAAAAAGAAAGCAGTGTTACATACAATTCCTTACATCAGTGCATTTTCAAAACCTTAAAATGGAGCATTCTGGCAAAATCTGTTTAAACTTGTGGAGGCCAGAGAGGCAGCCCTGATGTTCACCTCAGCTGGCCTTTGTAGCAGGGAGCAGAGAGCAAGCAGGCTCTTCCATAGCCTGTGCATTGGATTCAGGGTCCCTTCGTGATGCAACCAGAAAGATGTGCTCTGGGTGAAACCTTGGGCACAGCAAGAACAGCATTTTTGCTATCAAAGGTAAAAACATGAGACTGAGAAACCATGCAAAAGTCTTGACAGGTAAAAGCATAAATGCAACATCTACACCAGTCTCTCTTACTCTGCTCTAGTAAACTCTTCTGCTTCCATGGTCACAGGGAAAGTGGTAATGAGATATTTTGGGATTGTAGTGCACAGCTACAAAAATGGTGCAAACCAGACTGATAGGAATCAGAGCTTCCCCCACCCTCCATTTGCAGGGCACTGTTGTTAGCACAGAATGGGGCAAGACAGAGCACTGATGGTTGGTATGTTCTTGGCTGCTAGAAAAATGTCAGGGTGCCAATACTACTTGGTTTGGTCAGCAACACCTGGAAGACTATGGTATTTCTCTCTGCAGGAGTAAAGGCCAAAAAATGACAGCTACGCAAGAAAGACACCCCAGAGGTAGAGAAAAATAAAACAGGCACGTGTTGTCTTTTGGTTGGTTGGTTGTTTTTGGTTTTTTTAAAAAAATATGCTACATATTAACATGGTGCTCTCTTTCTGGCAGCCCTGAAACCCAAAGAACTGACTAACCTGGAAAAAAATGAAGGGAACAAGAAGCACAAAAAGACTCACAAAACATACATCGGTTACTCTTCCCAAATTCTTCTGCCAGGTGGTTTCCATCTGCTGTGCCTGGAAGTAATACATCTAGCCCTTGTACACGTCTACAAAAGATGCAGTAACCTCTACTGGTTCTAAAATAGTTTTAGTCCCTGTGCAAGTAGTTAAAATATTAAAGAATATTACACCTTCACTTTTCAAAAAACGAGTAGGCTGACTGGGTATTTTCAAAGGGCTTCATTGAAAGTACCCAGTTACACTAGGCTGCATTATGCTGACATGGTTGGAGGCATATGTCTGTAGCCCAGAAAATTACATAACTAAATAGATGAAGTAAATCTAAGGAGTAAATACTCATCCTACATATGTATTTTTAAATGCATGCCTTCATACCATCCCACTGTGATACATTTTGGTAGTATGAGGTCACCCTCTTCAGGGAAATATCTTGGCACAGCCCCTTGTTTACTGTGAAGAATCTTAATATAGGAGGCATCAAGCTGGCTGAACACGGGACAAAAAAGCAGAGCTCAGAAATCTCTCATTAATGAAGAGGATGAGGAGATAGAAAATAGGATGGTACTCTGACCCATGCAGAAGGACTGGCAACAGACTGCATCAGAGGGAAGGGAAAGCAGACTGTCAGGGGGACAAAGAAACATAGATGAGCACTGGAGTTTTCAATACACTAACGGAAGTGGGAAGTCAGTACCCACTCTTGAACTTCCCCCATCTTGGAAATAATCTTATTTCCCATCTTGGGAAATAAGCAGGAGCAGCTGCAAATGTGTTCAAGCCTGCAGGGCTATGATGTTATTGGCATCACCAAGATGTGGTGGGACGACACCGATGACTGGAGCAAGGGAATGAATGGGTATAAGCTCTTCAGGAGGGACAGGCAGGGGAGAAGAGGAGTGGGTGATCAATGATCAGCTAGAGTCCATGGAGCTCCATCTGGGGATGGATGAGGAGCTGACAGAGAGCTTATGGGTCAGGGTTAAAGGGAAGACAGGGGCTGGTGATATTACAGTGGGAGTCTGCTATAGGCCACCTGACCAGGATGACCAAGTGGACGAGGCGCTCTACAAGCAGATAGGTGCACCTTCCCATTCACAGGCCATGATCCTCATGGGGGATTTCAATCTGTTGGAGGGACAACACAGCATGGCACCAGCAATCCACAAAGTTCCTGAAATGTATTGATGACAACTTCCTTTTTCTAGTAAAGAAGCCAACCAGAAAAGGTGCTATACTGGACCTTGTTTTCACCAACAAGGATGGCCTGGTGGACAACGTGAAGCTTAAGGGCAGCCTTGGCTGCAGTGATCATGAAATGGTGGAATTCAAAATCCGTAGGGCAACAAGGAGGGTCCGCAGCAAACTCACTACCCTGGAGTTCAGGAGAGCAGATTCCAACCTCTTCAGGGATCTGCTTGGTAGGGTATCATGAGATAAAATCCTGGACAGGAGAGGAGCCCAAGAAAGTTGGTCAATATTCAAAGATTACCTCCTCCAAGCTCAGGAACAATACATCCCAAGAAAGAGGAAAGCAGGCAAGAATGCCAGGAGACCTGCATGGATGAACAAAGATCTCCTGGACACCCTTAGACAAAAAAAGAAATTCTTCAAGAGTGGAAGCAGGGACAGATTAGGAGAAAAGAAAGAAATGCAAATAAGTTGTCCAAGAAGCCAGGGATCAGGTTAGGAAAGCTAAAGCCCAGATAGAGTTAAAGCTAGTCAAGGACATCAAGGGTCATAAGAAGGGTTTCTATAGGTACATCAGTGATAAGAGGCAGAACAGGGAAAATGTGGGCCCTCTCCAGAAGGAAACAGAAGACCTCATTACACAGGATATGGAGAAGGTTGAGGTACCAAACAGCTTTTTTGCCTCAGTCTTCAGTGGTAACGGCTCTGGCCACACCGTCCAGGTCACAGAATGCAGAGACTGGGAAAAGGAAAATCTGCCCACTGTAGAAGAGCAGGTTCAAAGCACCTAAAGAACCTGAAAGTGCATAAGTCCATGGGACCTGACAAGATCCATCCACAGCTCCTAAGGCAGCTGGCAATGCCACTTTCCATCATATCTGAAAAGTCATGGCAGTCTGGTGAAGTTCCTCTGACTGGAAAAGGGGAAACATACCCCAGTTTTCAAAAAGGGAAGGAAAGAAGACCCAGGAAAGTACAGGCCAGTCAGTCTCACTTCTGTGCCTGACCAGATCATGGAGAAGATCCTCCTGCTCCTGAGGCTCTGCTAAGGCACATGGAAAACATGGAGGTGGTTGGTGGCAACCAACATGGCTTCACCAAGGGCAAATCATGCCTGACAAATCTCGTGGCCTTTTATGATGGGGTCACAGTGTTGGTGGACAAGAGAAGAGCAACTGATGTCACCTACCTCGACCTGTGCAAAGCCTTCGACACCATCCCACACGACATCCTGGTTTCAAAATTGTAAGGATATGGATTTGATGGATGGACCACTCATTGGGTAAGGAACTGACTGGATGGTTGCACTCAAAGAGTGGTGATCAGTGGCTTAATGTCCAGATGGAGACCTATGATGAGTGGTGTTCCCCAAGGGCTGGTACGTGGACCGGTGCTGTTTAACATCTTTGTCAGCAACATGGACAGTGGCATTGAGTGCACCCTCAGCAAGTCTGCTGATGACACCAAAGTGTGTGAAGTGTTTAACACACTGGAAGGAAGAGATGCCATCCAGAGGGACCCTGACAAGCTTGAGAGGTGGGCCCAGGCCAACCTCATGAAGAACAACAAGGCTAAGTGCAAGTGTGGCCACCAGGTCATGGGAGGTGATTCTGCCCCTCTGCTCCACACTCATGAGACCCCACCTGGCACGCTGTGTCCAGTTCTGGAGCTCTCAACACAGGAAGGACACAGATCTCTTTGAGTGAGTCCAGAGAAGGGCCATAAAGATGATCAGAGGGCTGGAGCACCTCTCCTGTGAAGACAGACTGAGTTGGGGATGTTCAGTCTGGAGAAGAGAAGGCTCCAAGGAGACCTCCTAGCAGCCTTCCAGTACGTGAAGGGGGCCTACAGGAAAGTTGAGAAGGGACTTTCGACAAGGGTGTGTAGTGACAGGACAAGAGGTAACAGTTTTTAGTTGGAAGAGGGGAGATATAAGTTAGAAATTAGGAAGAAACTCTTTAGTCTGCGGGTGGTGAGACACTGGAACAGGTTGCCCAGGGAGGTTGTAGCTGCCCCCTCCCTGGAGTGTTCAAGGCCAGGTTGGATGGGGGTTTGAGCAACGTAGTCTCGTGGGAGGTGTCCCTTCCCATGCAGGGGGATTGAAACAAGATGATCTTCAAGTTCCCTTCCGACCCAAACCATTCTATGATTCTATTATCTTAAACACTCAAACCACTGTGATACCTCAAAACAAACAGGATTGTACTCCAAGCACTCAAACTGTTTTCCAGCTAAGTTGTTCACTTATATTTCTGAAAGCATATACATGTGCCCAGGGTCTTTCCTGGACACAAGTTCAGTCTTGCATGGAGTTACCCTGACATTATGCCTGACTTTTTTCTTCTTTGTTTCATTATCATTCACTCTCTGAGAGGGACACGTTTATAGCCATTTCAGCAGGCACTTCCATCCCTTGTATAAGTCAAAGTGTCTAATACCACAACGAGCCTCTGGCAGTGCTCAATTCAAATGAGTCCTGATTCTTGCTAACTCCTCTGTGTCAACAAGACAAATAGAGTTTTGATATGTGCAGAGTTATGAAAACCATGATGCTTAAAAATACAAGAAAAACTAAAATGTATGTTCTTAAATACACAGTCAGGTACCTGCCTGATTTTTAGAAGCAATGAGCAATCACTAGCACCCACTGAGGTCCAAGCAGGATTTAGGCTCCTCTTGAAAGTCTTGGTCTTGGTATATATGCCTTTTGTGATCTAACTGGTTTTGAAATCCAGCATGTAAAATATATTGCACATTACTCACACATCAACCACTCTTTCTCTCTTCCTTGCCCTTTTTACTGTTGTCTTAAAGATTAGTCTTTTTCTGGGAAGCTAACACTGTATTTGTGGAAGATATTTTTATGTGGCAGCTAGAGATGAATTATTGTCTGGCATTCTCTGATAGGGTTACAGGTGAATATAAAGGCATCACTTCTCCCCCTTTGTTATGTGTGCTAGTGGACCAGTGTTTTATTTTGCTTTCTTTTAATTCTTCCCATATGTCACTTACTTGAGGATTTGTATAGTATGAGGAAAGTCAAAAACTGATTCAATCATTTTAATATTAACTGTTTCCTGACGTATCTGGTGTTTTTGAGCATATGAATTTTTGGCAATCTCCATTGCTCCCATGCATTCAACCCCACCAGACAGAGTCTTTAATGCATTGGCAGGTAAAAATCAGAGTCTCCTCATTTCCCCATAGCTATCATTAATTTGAAGCATATTTTAGCTGAAGAGAGAAGGAGAACATGCACCAGTAGAGTCATTATTGTTTCTGAACATCCCATTCCAACAGGTGCTGCTGACACTGCATTTCATTAACCACTCAACAGCTTTGACACTTGGGCAAACAAGAAGTAACACGTTCTCCCAGGAGCTAACTTCCCATTCATGCATGGCTCAAAACAGCAACCTCACATAGCAAAAAAGAAGCTTCCTACCTAGACATAACTCTGCCCCAACACCTAAAGGAAAAGGAAACAACATTCATGGCACGACATCAACTCACATGTTTCTCCAGGGACCTGTCTCCCCCGTCACCAGGCAGGAGACTTAACAGAGCTTCACAGCTCTCCCACTGGTGCAGTGACACTGCACTGACTCTGCTGCCCCACTGGGAAAAGCCAGGCTATGCTTCCAGCAGGAATATTTAACCACAGTCAGAGAGGGTGTGAACTAACTGTATGGTTAACAGGGACAGCAAAAATAGTTAACAGTAACAAAAAAAACCCACAACACAACAGAATCTTTTAAAATCTTATGGATTATGAATGGAGCCTATTTGGATTAATGTCAAGGCAACTACTTACTGCACCATGCTCTGCAAGAACTGGGGGTGTCCAAAAGCAGCTGTGAGATACTGTAACAAACTGGACCTGAAGCTCTTTGTTCTGATAGTTATGGAAAAAGGGGGGGGTTATCTGAAGTGTTGAGAGAGTTGGCTCAAATAAAGCAAAGGAGAACAAGTTCTGAAAAGTAAGTTGGAAAATCATGAGGACGATGTCCGATTCCATCTGTTCCTCTTTGTATTTCCAGGTGGAACTCAAGTGTAAGGATAAGGTAACTTACAAATCTCTCTTATTTTTGTTTTTTAAATTGTTTACATTTGCAGCCAAACCAGTGATTTTATATGTGGTAGCTTCTACTGCCCTAGGAAAAGCACATAAAATATTTCAAAGTAGAGAAAGCAAAATATTGCTCATGCTTAATACTTTTTTAATGGCTGGCCCTCTCCTAACTGGAAATTACCTATATTCAAGCAGTTTGAATTGATGAACTGAGGCTTAAAAATGCCTAGAGATGCCAAGAGAAAGATGATTCTTCCTTTCAGTGGTTCTCTACGGTCTGGGTTAAAGTTTCTTGCTATACCCAGTATTTTTTTTATTGTGCTGTTAACTACCTACATTATTCACAAGAACAAAAGTTCCAATATCTCCCCAGAAGATAATTTTTATGTTTCTTTTGTGACTTCTGATCAAAGTATAGCATCGTTGACAAAAATTCATCATCATATGGCAGATACCAAAAAAGGAGAAATCCCTTAGAGATAAATAGCATTCTATAAACTAGGTCAGTTCTTCCTCTTTAAGCTGAAAGGTTCCCCAGTACCTGTGAGCCATCACAGAAAAAAAAGAAATATCCTTATTCTGCCTGACCAAGATATGGATAAAGATTAAAATAAGCCAGAGAAGATTTGAGCCAGAGAAAGAGCAGGTGTATTTTAAAGCATTCATTTGCAGACAGTTATAATGACTATGTCTGGTTTCACTCTAATCAGAAAGATGAAGAATTCTTAGGTTTCCTTCAGCAGAACTGGGGACATTATGTGGCAGCTGTTTGTTCATATGGTAAATGTATAACATCATGTCTTGATTATTAAATATGTATTTGCAGGTTCACAGGAATATTCCTCTGTCAGACTTCAGCATACTTTATATTCAGGTGCAACAGCCTTATCCAGTGTTAAGCAACTTCAGCATATTAAGTATACTTCGATTTTTTTTCAGTTATTCCGTGATGCTCAAAAAATTGTTTTTTAAGATTTTTATCACTGACCTTTAAGGTTCTTTTGGGGATGATTCTCTGCTATCATAAGGATTCATGACAGGCTTACACACCAGGTTGTTGTCCACCACTCCACTGCAGTGCTCACTTCTTTACATACAGTATCTTTTGAGAAATACTTAATCCTTTGTGCTAGATTAGTTGCAGGTACTTTTAAACTCTCTTTGAGATTGCTCTTTCTGTGCAACTTCCTCAACTATAATTTCTCCTTAAATGTTAAAACTAATGACCAGGAGCTTGCAGTACCTGATTACGTTGCATGATAATGAATTTCCTCCTTTAATGTAATTTTATGTTACTGTTCCAATTACATAAGCATAGTGTTTAGAGTTCTACTTGCATGCATAATTTTTTTCACAAAAATTTAAATATAAATCGACCAAAGCCTTATTTAGAGAGATGCTCTCTACCACACTCCAGCCTAGAAAACAAACCCAGATTAAGCAATTTCTGTTTGAAGGGGCTGCCACTGGTAACACATGGATCCACCCACTCCCTGTGTTATGCAAGAGCAGACTGCCTTATCTTAAAGGCCCTTTCTAGTCTGAAAATCTGAGAACCAACCATGATCTCAGAATAGCCATTTACTCTCAACATTATAAATGGATGCTCAGCTCAGAGACAACGGTCCAGCGGTTCTTGCCTCAGCGGGTCAAAACATTCCAGAAAATTAACCTGACCCATGGATTCAACAGAAAACTCACTGGAGGAGAATAATTTTCACAGTCCGATATATATTCTGAGAAAAGAGAGAGTACTAACTCTCATTTCCTTAAAGCTAACATATATCTACTCCTCTAAAAATTAGATGTGAGTGCATTCAAATTAAATATGTAGGCAGAACTAGACTTTACTTTTCCCACATCATAACACCCAATGTAACAGCATTCTTAGTCTATTTGTCATCTCAGCCAAAAGTGAGCTGCGTCTGGCATCTGAACTCCTTTTTCACTCAAGCAAACACCTATATAGGTCAAAGGAAAATTGCTTTTGTAAAGACTGTGAAAATTGAGCAAGGAACACAGGACCTGGTATACAAGTAGCAGGATGCAGTACACTACAGGGAGATGATGCCATTTAGCTATCCATCTCCCCAGGGCCTGGATTTCTCTCAGCAAAAGGCACTGCAGCAGAAGCATAAAAAACAGCCTACACACATTGTACATTTGAAATATAGGAGGAAATGGCAAAAGCAACTAAGAAAAAACAACTGTGTAATATAGAGACAAGTGACTCCCATCAAGACAATGGAGTTAAAGTACAATCAGTGACTTTGTTTCTGCACCTCCTTGTACTGTGAGCATGTGTTAATTTTCCCATTCCAGGGGTATGGTGTATGGACCTTATTGTTCCCTCCTTCAACAACATAAACAACTCAGCTACTGTACTAAAGAAAGATCCATGTTGGGAGCTGGACAGTATTGTGGGAAAACCTGACTATTTACTTGCCCTGTTCTGCTGGTCCCTTTCAGGAACAAAGCCAGATGGATCCATGATTGCTGTACTAGGTCCTTTATGCTCGTTTAGGCAGAAGAGTGCCTCAGATGAGCTTCTCTAGGTCCTGCTGCCAAAATAAGTGAGTACAACCCAAACTTAATAATATGATAATGCCTTTGAAAAGTCTGTACAGATTGTACTTTATACAGTTTCTCAAAAAAAAAATAAAAAAATTTACAGGGCCTTAATGATACCTTGAAAGTAATTGTAAAAAGGCTTTCACTTTTAAGATCTGGTAATAAAAGAATGAGGAAAAAACATAAAGACCTTCTTAGATTTACTTTTTCCGGACATTAAAAGCATCAAAAGGGAAGCATTTTAGAACTGCTCATTTGGAACCTCACAATTGAAAAAATTATTTAAAAATCCCCCAAACTTGACAGCCTACAATCAAATGAATCAACCAGGAACAGAACGCAGCCAGAAGCTCCTACCACATATTGATGTCTGGAAAATGTGACTCTGGGAAGCCATCATTCTCCAACTACAATGGCCTGAAATTATTTGGTAAACAACATGACTGCAATGTAAAGGTACAATAAACAGAGCAATATTAAAAATTCAAGAATGACTGGAGGGACTGAGGAAATTATTACTCTATGATTTTTGTTTTATTCAAGTGCCAACAATATTTATTCCTCTTTCTTTCTTGTTTTTCTTTCTTGCATTCCTTTCAAAATAAGCTTGCTGTGGTAATGCTCTAGGTTAACCCCATCAGCACTGCTGAACAGCTACAGCTTGAGCATCAGTTGCTGCAGCCATTACAGCTCTGAGGAAAGCCCCAGCACTTACTGTGTGAAAGAAAAATAAGACAATGTTTTAAAAAAATAATTTCCAGGCAGTGTCCACTGATTGTACTCTAAGGGGATTTTTATCTAAAAGGGCAGACAAAAACACCCATGCTAAGTTTTTGGGCATTGAGGAGAAACAAAAAAAAAAAAAATTACAGAGAAACTGTACCTTCCTAAAGGCTAAATAGCCTGCTCAGCCAAAATACACACCATGATCATACAGAGACCCCGAAGTCTGAAGGTCACCACTACCCCAAACTCCCTTTTCATTGCATGGCAGCAGATTCCCAAGTTGGCTTCCAACAATGTAACTGAGGCACGTATTCTCAGGCAAACACTGAATAAACAAACTTCAAATGTTCCTTCCAGACAGTGCTCTCTGGTGGAGCTACCAAGCTACCAAGGACAAGAGATGCGGCTGGTTCACCTCTGAGTGGCCATTCACACACCCACAGCTCTGACACCAGGGGAACCACACTGCAGGGAACATCAGCCAAAACCTGCAGCCAAGGAATGTAAAAATGACATCTTCATACCCAGTTAGAAAAGTCTGAGACAAAAACACTGCCACACGGTCCAAGCTACAAGTAACACACGCTCAGGATTACTCCGCCTTCCACAACAACCATGGCAACATTTGTATTTTTGCCATGGGAAAGCTGAGAGTTTGGGCAATTAAAATCAATGAGGATCAGATCAGAGGACAGGACAAACCTACATCAAGGACACCAGCACCTCAGTGCAGTGTGTCCCCCAGTAAAGTGGGGTGAAATAGCAGCCTGTGACATCCCGAGGACTTAAACTTCTAGGTGTCCATGCTGCAAAGAGCTTTTCATACAAGTGCACATACCTGGTATTAGATTCAATGAAAAGAAATGCAGAAAATCTTGCAAGGAGAATATCACAGAAATTAGTTTAATTTTGTTTAGCTACAGATTACACACCTCTTCCATGTAACCTTGATTTCAGAGGGTCAGAGGACAATACACTTCCAACAAGACACAGGAGAGGCTGGTCAAATCCATTTTTGTTGTCTTTTTTTATCCATGTATTGTTATCCTTCAATAATTACTCTTTTGAGTTACAGAGGAAGATCAGTGTTTCAAGCAAAAAGCCAATGCCTTCCTTTTAGTTCCATAGAAAGTGGAAACCCTTTTGGTAGATAAAAAGAGAGTGAGATTGACTGTCCTATTCTGCATTCCCAGTTGTGCTCACTCTTCAACATGAGAAAAAAATAAAATCCAAGCACTGAACTTCACCTTTCTGTAATAGGCCATCTACATGTAGAGGTTCTTGAGCTTGGAAGTTAGAAACTTCCCAGTGTGCAGACTCACCCCATGCTGGGGCAATGTGAATTGATACTTCTGAATTCAGACTTAGGATCCTGGGTTTCATTTGCCCTCAGTTATGAGTTAACAAGGAGCTGCCAGGAAATTCTATAAATTACAGAACTCTCAAACTCTTAACTCCAACTCCAGGCTCCCTTATCCCAACCACAAAGCAATCTCAAGTGAAAATTGTGAGAATTTTAATATTCTAAATATTTATTTTTATTGTTCTTGACAGAAAATAATTTATACTTATTTTAATAAAATTATTTTCTATGTTGATTTAAGAAAGCTCTGCATTTACTTTCTGATCTATCAGCAAACTAACATGGAAAATCATCTGGATCATTTAAGAATATCAAAGAAGAGGTTTTCTCTTAAGGAAATTACTTTGTAGTCAAAAACCTGCACGTGCTTTCCAAATCTGGCCATGTTAAGTTCCTAACTTATTTTTAGACACATCATACATTAAACAGTCAAGAACCAATATAACTGAGCCTGGAGCAATCACTTTTCCTCTCCTGATGCATAAAGTCATTGCCCTCTGGCAGAAGCCCAAGAGTTTCCCTTTTTCTTTCTGTCCTGAAGCATCCTCTAATTTGCCTCCTTACAGCTTCTACTATATGAGCAAGGAAAACTAAAGATAACAGAATACCTGATTGATGAAATGATTAAACTTTTACTAGGACCTGAGAGAGCATTCAAGTTTAGCACACAAAAGAAAGTAAAAGGGGGTCAAGCATAGGGGGAGAAGCAAAGGTGTGTCACTAATATTTTGAATTGGTGGGAAAAACACCCATTTTAATTCTTTGAATTTAAGGAAACAGGACACACTCAACTTGTTAGAGACAAACTCCATGGTGTCACAGACTGCAGACTGAATCCTCCAAGACCTTCATGATGAGCCCACTTCCAAAGCTTCTCAATTCAGATTACAGAAGGCAAGGGCTGCTAAAGATTAAAACCATTAGGCTTCACAATAATTTTATTATAAAATCCATCTTGTGGAAACTTGAGAATTTGACTGAAATCTGTCTTTGTGGCTGTCCTGGCTTGGTGGGTTTTTGGTAGTGACAGAGAGGCCCCACGGGTGGCTCCTGTAAGAAGCTGAGAAGCTCCCCCAGCTCCAGAACCAGCCAAGGAGTCATTAGAGACACAATAGATGCGCCTCTGCCATTAACATACGAAAGACCTGAGGTAAGAGCTGAGCAGAGAGAGCAGTTGGAAAGAAAGCGCTGAGCTGGAGAGGCAGAGCTGAGCCCGTGGTTGGTGAAGAAGGGGAAGAAGGTGCCCAAGCAGAAGTTTCCCTGCAACCCATGGCGGCTGTCCCCCTGCATTCATGGAGGAACGTGGTGGAACATTCCTTGAAGGCACCAGGAGGAGTGGACTTGAATTTGCTGCTAATGGACTCAGATGATGCAGCTGTGGAAAATCCCGGGCCAGGGGAGGTGCCTGTTCCCGAAGCAGCCCGGGACTCTGTGGGCAGCCCGCGCTGGACTCATGGAGGAGAGGTTCGTGAAGGACTCTTTCCCTTGTGAGGGACCCCGTGGGGAAGCAGAGGAGGACTGCAAGGAATCCTTCTCCCTGAAGAGGAAGGAGCAGCAGGAAACAACAAACTGCGGACTTACCCTAAACCCCACCCCCTGCCCCCTGTGCCACTGGGCAGAAGGAAGGAGAGAAACGGGGAACAGAAACGGGGAACAAAGTGATTTGGGCCCGGGAAGAAGGGAGGGGTGGGGGTAACGTATGTAAGCCCTGCTCTGTGTGTTTGTGTCCTGTGTGCATTGGATTAGTGTGAAATTAAAGCATTATTTTTCCCCAAGCTGGGTCTGTTCTGCCCGGGACCTTAATCAGTGAAGAACCCGCCTTGCCCTTTGGCTCGACCCACTAGTTGGTCTTTGTCCTCCCCGTCCCAGTGTGTGCGGGGGTGAGGGTTAGTGACCGGCCACGTGGCTGGGTCTTTGTTGTCGGGTTAGGCCCAAACCATGAAAATGGGACAAAACTTAATATGCAGCATCTGAGCCTGACAGAAATAAAACCCCCAGTCTATTGACTTGTTTTGTACAAGATGGAAACCTTTCAGAAAAAAAAACAAGCCAGTAAAAGAACAGAAGTGAGGATTTTTGGTTGCTATTTTGAGCTCTTCTGAGAGCTTTACGTATTTGAAATAAACTGGTAAAGAATGTAGTTCCTAATATCAATCATGTCTGCTATTTCGTTTTCTTTTTAATGCTAGAGAAAAAAAATGAAAGCTGTCTGCCAGGTTAGTGAAAAATTAAATTGAAAAATTGTAAATTAAATTATACTAAAGTAACAATGGCAAACATTTCAGCAATTACTTCATATCTTACGAGAACATAGATGTGTTTGCATTAACTTGGTACCCAGAACAAGAAAAAGGGCAAAAATTGCTCATTAAACAATAAAAAGTATACTAAAAAACATAACAGAGGCAAATGTTGCCTATTTTCATTGTCTTCTCTATTGGCATTGACACGAAAGTCTTTTTCAGCAACAACAGCTGATAGAGACTCTACCTGTTAGAGGTGTAGACTTTGGATAATATTTGCCCATCCAGTGACATTAATAAGGCTTTTGGTTACAATAGGGTGTCCAGTACAAGCAAGCTCAGACTCCCCATCACAAAGGTCAGGGATTATTCTTGTTATGCACAGTTCTTCCCCTTCTCTCTCAAATGTACACAACTGTTTTTGATGAGAATCCACTTTGTCTTTGAACACTCTCATAGACAACAACCTGTAGCTTGCTGCTACTTATCTGTTAATCCTTCTTTGTTTCCAAGACACCTTCATAGACTATTTCTGGGCACTTCTGATTAAAACTTAAGCATTGAGTTTTCACATTTTTCCCTTTAACTCTGACATGCCCCCCAGTCACCTGCACTTCCCTTATGTCCCCTCTGATAGTTTTTGCTATCCACATTCAGCACTGTTAACTTCACATCGCAGAAATCAGAAGCTCATCTTACAACTCCTCTTTTTAGATACAGCAAACGCAAGGTTCTCTTTGATTTCTAGGTTTTAATCTTTACAGACCACACAAATGTTTTCCAGGTACTGTAAACCGAAGAGTTCGGTGTTTTGTGCGATCTCCAATACAAACAAGATTTACACACCTTCATCTCTTTGTTTTGATTTTTTCAGTCATGTACTAGCCATTAAGAAAAGCTTTAACTGATCCCGGCCCTTGCTTTAAGTCTAATGCTTCATACACATTGAGGATTTCTTCCTTGAATGCAGGTTACATTCTCTTCAACCCCAGTGACTCTTTGCAGTCTCATTGTTGATTCTGCTCATGCCTTGTAGAAGTGAGGAACTATAAGCAGAGAATACTGGAGTTTATCTGTTATTTTCCTTGGACACAACAAAAGCATTCTTAAAAGCTTGCTGAGCTTAATAACATGTGCCATAGTTTATTAATTCCTTACGGGCACTTCCATTCAGTCTTGACTGATGGACACACCACAAATGTTGATTGCAATGCATAAGAAAGACATTTTCCTTTTGATTTTAAGGGTGTTAATCACTATTTGTTAACAGTATTTTCATGTGGTTCGCTATATTTATCTCTACATTGATCAAAGAGATCCATTTACACTCTTAGTATCACTGCTACCTAGGAGTTAGACATTTTCATCTTTCATGGAAGAGTCTTCTTCTAGACATGTCCAGTGAACCTTCTGTCAGCACACGTCCCTTTCCATTCATCGTGCTGGTCACAATGAATGAATGAATTGTGCACAAACACAGGAGTTTCTTCACCAACCTTTTTACTGGTGATCTACTGTTCATACCATATATTAACCCAAGAAATTCAGCTATGAAACTCTTTTAGATCGATTAGTGTCTTAACAAATTAAAGACAGGTGCACAATCTGTAGCATAAGCTTACACAATGGAAAGCAAAAAAGTGAGTTTTTCTAGAACTGCTTTAACAATATTTTTAGGATGTATAGTGTTCATGTATATTCTGAGTCATTTAGCTCTCTTATTCCAAGAAAGGAAAAAGTAAGCAATGGCTTGGATATAAACCATAACCATGTGTAAGGAATTATTTCAGTTGTACAGATTAATTCTTGTTGATTACAGATACTTGACTGATCGATTTGCTTTAATTATGTCATAAAGAAAGGTTCAGTGCATTCACTCCAGGTATTCATACAAAGCAAAACTCCTAAATATGTATTCATCTTGACACTTAAATTCCCAGTATCATGATGTTTTGATCTAAGCATGATGCTCATTAATTAGCACAATTACCACCTTTTGAACATTACTGCGGTGTTTAACTTGGATATAATGAGACAGACATTGTAAATTGGACAACACACTAGGGCAATAGAATATTTCTAAAAACAGAACAACAAAAACACCTCAAACATTTTATCAAAAGCCACAAAGGAAATTTAGGTGACATAGGCAATATTCTTAGATAGTCTTGGGTTTTAAGTTACTTTAAATGTTTTCATGCTCTGGGAAAACACTTTAGCCTTCTAGAAAGGATAGGTTATTAGAGGCTGACGATTGATCTGACTAAAGCCTTCATCATAAAAAATGTATAGTTTCATATAATTAAAAAATCCAGGCACCGTGAGTTGACTAAAATACTGTGGACTCTTAAATAATTTGTGTTTAGTTACAGCAGCTGTTTAATTAAAAGGTAGAAACTGCAACTAATCCACTATGGTTGAATGAAATATAATCTATAACAGAGTTTAATCCCCCTAAGACAGAAAACAGTGATACAGATTCTAGAAGTCAGGAGCTCCATTTAATGAATCTCACAAAAGGGATCATAATACATCCAAGCCAGCACATCTTTGTTTCACTGATTATCCAAATAATGAATAATTTCCCAGCTTGGTGCTGAAACTATAATTTTATATTTTAATATTAAAAAGAAAGGTCTTTCACATGCATTATGTAAACTCTTCTGCTGGAATTTGTACTCAAAGCTTCACCAGTGTGAGAAATCAGATGCACAGGAATAGAAAGAATACATTTTTTGACTCTCAGCTAACTACTTAATTGTTCATAATTAAAACATTTTGCAAGCAAATTTTGCAAGAATGGCCTGGAAGTATCTTTAGTAACTTAAAAATCAGCTTGGGAAACTGCTGCGCATGAGAGTTCTGCAGTTGCTTGCCCTAGCTCAGCTGCAATGTTTCAGTCATGATTTCAACTTTTTATCAATTCCCAGAAGTATAATTCAAGGCAGGAGGAGAACAACACTTTTTTTTCTTCACTTCTGTATTTTTAATTACAAAACAGAATGAACAAAGCTAAAAATCACCACACATTTGCCTTCTCAGATCCAGAAAGCATTCATTAGTTTGGGATGTTTGTAATCATACTGAATTTTGTTTCTATCAAGGCAGAGGGGCTATCAAAGCAGAAAATGGTACTCCTTAATTAGAGAGGCCAGGTGGCACACAGAGTCACAGCACAAGTGCCTCTCCACATCCCTGCCAATGATGGAAGACTTGACCTCAGCAACCATTCTTCAGGGGTGAAAAATAATACAGTCACCAGGTGGCCATCTCTTCAACATAGGCAGCCATCTGCACCAAAATGTGCTAAATTATGTTTAGTTCTTTTTAATGTGAACCATTATCCATTAGAGTCACAGCAGGAAACCATGAGGTCCTGTTAATTGAAACTTCAGCTGTGACTTAAGCCTCTGTCCCAGACAGGAGACAGACACTTTACCTGCTGAGTCCTTCAGTCTAACACAGCTAACATTTTTTTCCTAAGCATCTGATCAGATTTAGAACAGTAAATGCCTGATCTGCAAAACAGTCGAGGAAGGAGTCATTCTGTGGAGCAGTGTTTATAGGTTTCTCAGTGCTCTGTGTCAGCCCAAAAATCAGTTGGATTTTGCACATCGCTGTTTATTTTCCTAATGAGCTGAAACACAGTTGTATTTGTGACTTGTTAACAAGCAGCTATTAACGACTTCTGAGGAATGCCCTGAGAAGATATGCAATGCAATGTCCTAGTCTGTCACCTCTCCTGGTATACAGAAGGGAGTCACACAATTTGCACTCCCATCCATTCCTCAAGTATGGGAAGACTGAAAATGTATACTGAAATGCAAACAGAGAGTGAAGATACTGGAAAAAAGCTGAGACAGGAGAAACAAGAGAGAAGTTTGCACCCATCACAAAGATGCACCCTCCAATGCTCCAGTTTCCCTAAGCACCTTGACTTGCTGTAACCAGGAGAAGCTAAATGGGAACCTCTGTCTTTATCGAGACCAGGGCCCTCTACGGACATGCCCTGACACTCAGCAACATTTCCCCTTTGTTATTTCAGCTGTACTTGAAAGAGATCCAGCACTGAACAGGAATTGCCAAGAGGAACAACCACCTGAGAAAGATCACTTCAAGGACCCTGGCAGAAGGCACATCAGCAACATAAGGAAACATCTGATGGAGCTGGGAATTTGGGACATACTCACCCACTGCATTCTGCATCCAGAGGAGTGGGGACTGTGCAAAGTAAACGTCCTTTCTGAAAAAAAATCCACCTCACTGGTTTGTAAAGCACTGGTGGCATCATCAAGAGCTATGTGGTTCATGCATTAGAGTACACACTGAGAGTTACCTTTCTGTGCTGCCATCTACACCTGCAAGTGCCCAGGTGATCCTAGTACCATGGGCAGGCAGAGGGGTTCATAGGCAGTCATGGGCCTTCACTCAAAGATGTTTTTATTCAAATGGATAAAATAGTAAAGACACAGAGTGTTACAGCTCCACACCCGCACATTAACAGGATCACGGTTCATCAATTTTTAAATCCACATTTCGAGCTTCCTCCTAAAAGCCAAAAGGTAGCTACAATAGATAGTCTTGCAAAACACAGCATCTGTTCTCTTTCATTCCATGGTTATAGATAACCTTCATAAGCTGATTTGCTCATGACAATAAATTTATTTTCAGAAATTATACTCCTGATCTAATATGAAACAATAAATAATTCAGAAGTTTCACATTATTACAGGGAATTATATTTAGGAGATCAACTAGGGATCTCTGTAATGAGAAACATTCACCTTGCTAGAGGAATGCTACTCTGCATTTAATCTTGTAATATTCCCTTCAGGGTGTACAAGGCAGCTTGCTGGAAAATGTAATGACTCCTTGACTGTTTTCTGAAGAAAAAAAAAAGAGTAAAGAAAACAATGATATGGAAATGAGATCTACATTTCATTTGAAATTCCATATGCGCTATTTTAAAGCCACCTTGTTTCAATATGGAGAATATAAAAATATTTTTGATGGGCCTGATGATGTTATTTAGAAAAAGAGAGATTAAAACCACAAAGAAATAAAAAGATGTGGCACGTGGTGCTATTATTAGAAAGTCATTTGTATTTCACACACAGAAAAAGATCTGCTTCAGCTGTTTTTACTAGAAAGAGAAAAGCTGATGCAGAAAGTTCCCATTGGCCAAGAAGTAAAAGCATCAGTCACAAGTGACTTGTTAGCCAAGTGCAGCAGCAATGATGCTTACAGCAGGACAGCCCTGTCCTCACCATAGGCTTTTAGGCCATCAGCACCAGTTACAGCTGAGAACTGTGGAAACAGAGGGATTCATTTCAGACTACTGCCATGTCTGGGCACTCATCTCAAAGAAACTACATCATCACTACTTTTCCCCCTTAACTGCCCCATCCAACTGTTGTGTTGTAATTTATGTTGGTCAAAACAAGGAAGCCATCTACCTTTCCCAGCCAAAGTAATGTTGGGTGTCTGCTGCAGGCCAGGTAATGAATATTGATGTAAAAAGCCATCTCCAAATGAGGTAACTAAACAATACATGCATAGTTTCCACCAGTCTGGAGTCTCCAAGAAAAATCATTAAATTGTCAGTATGTATGATGAACTCTGAAGGAAAAATATTATTGATGATGACAGCATGCTATTGTATCTCTGCATCATTATGCCAGAGGTGTACATTTCCAAACCATCCCATAAGAAGTAGGAAGACAACACCATTAATGGCCTGTGGGATTTGGGCATGCCATTTAGATGCAATAGCCTGAAAAAAACATGTCTAACTCTTCTCAATGTTTTGTAATTTTTTAAAGTCTAGTCCTTTCTGCCTCAAAGTATTTCAAACTACATTATTCAGTGGAACTAAAAATCTAACAATTAACTTTGTGGAAAAAAAAAAAAAAAAAAGAAAATTTATCTTAGCAACTAAAAATGAACAATCTAAGTATCAGCTTTAATACTTTAGAAAGGACAGTGAGACACAGACTACAATGCAAAAGAGTTCCAGGAACAGGGATCTCAAAATTTTCCATTTTGGTTTCCAACCATGTTATTATTACACATCAAATGCCCACAGACAACTGCCATCACAAAAGTTGGGAGGCTAAAAGTTTCTGCTGAGGCACTAATTTCAGCCTTTCACTTTGAAACAAGGATTCTGACATAAATAAAGTCTTACTGAGAATTTTTTCTCTAATAAGTCTCAAAACCCAATGCCCTGTTATATTTACAAAATATACTACAGTGAGTTCACACTCTTTCAAACAAGTTTCCAGTCCCTGAATCCTACAATTCCACAACAGTAATCTGGAGACAGTGACCCCTGCCAAGTATCTTTATTTACTTTTTTCTTCATTTTGACACTTTTCCTTCAGAATTGACTTTTTCAAATATGTCCACAAATTATTATCCTGCCACTAGTTAATTGGAGAGCAGGTTTACTACATACAAATACTATTTTGTAAACAGCCTAGCAAGATATGCTGTGCAATACATGTAAACACAGACACTGTGAATACAAACAATCCAGGTGTAATTCCATCCATAGGTGGTCACAAGAATATAACTCATATTGATTGCAAATCCTGAGCTAAATAAGAGTGTTCTTTACCACTATCAAAACAACCTCCTTTCTATTACCCTGGGAAAGGCAGCTAAACTGTTTGTTACATGTATTGGTTAACAGCATTCAATGCAAATATGTTAAAATGTTATATATTTCAATTAATTAGATTTCCAGAGGAGTAATGTGGTATTTGGACTTTGACATTAAATCAATTCAAGCTTTACAGATATTCTTGACAACCCTACCCGTAAAATCAATAGTAAAACCATGTATTCCTTGGAAAGGACAATTATATCCATGTGAAAATAGGAATTTAAATAAAATTGGAACTGTCTGTAGAAGGTAGCTTTGGGATTATTCTAGTGCTTGTACAGTATTTAACTTGACTTCTTAGTTATTCTTCATCTTATATTCCAAATCACATTACAGGGGTTCTTTACAAATGTAACTGACTATTGTGAATATTTTCTGCAGGATATAATGTACCTTGCACTTTTTTACTTTCCAGTATCAAAGGACAGTTAAACAGTTTGGGGATTAGTTTAAGGTAAAATGTGTATCTTCTGTTAGCACTCTACCAACGTGGCTTCACAAATTGAGATTTGTGATGGCACTGATGGCAAGATTCTGAATTATCCTTATGGTAGAGAGCAGCTGTGAAAATTATTAAGGAAATGGTGGTAGGAGGAGGCTATATCCTTTGCATGGAACTAAA
This sequence comes from Hemiprocne comata, assembly GCA_020745705.1. Lineage (NCBI taxonomy): Eukaryota > Metazoa > Chordata > Aves > Apodiformes > Apodidae > Hemiprocne > Hemiprocne comata. The sequence goes on from CM036595.1 coordinate 16,213,799, forward strand.
CTTTTTAATTTTGGGCTATATAATAGAAATTACTACTTTTTAAGATGGCTTTTGTTCTTGTTACTGCTCATCCTTCGGTTTCTCATTATGTTAAAAAACAATATATCAAAGAAAAAGTTAATTTCTTCCAGAAAGGTACCATAAGCATCAGTCTAGAAACCAAGACCTGACAGCAATAGAAGGAACTGGCACGACACACTTTCACAATCACTGAAAATATTAAGGCTTGAAATGGGAAACAAAATGAAGGAGTCCTGAAGGATGCAGCTACCACAAAGCAATTCTGAATCTTCCAGAGAAGAGTGGAAGAATATAAATATTCATTGTGTTCAACAGAGAATAGCACATTGCATGCTCACTGCAAAATAGGGACACTTTAGTATATGTTGAGCCCTCATAACAATGGGGTTTGCCAATTAAATCTGAGGGATGTGATCATTTCTGTTGTGATATGGTGAATAACACGCTGAGAGACACTCAGATGAAAGGGTTTGGAATCACTGCAATATTCTGTTTCAGGCTTCTTTTTTTTTTCATCCTGTGTAAATATGAGAATGAAATGCAGGAGACAAGCCTGGGGAGACTGAAAGGAAGGTTATTTTGAGGTTGTTTTTCTTTACTTAAGACAGCTAAATGTGAAACTAATAGCAGCTATATTTACTTTTCTTTTAAAGCCTGTAAATTGCATCTAATTAATAGACCCTGATGAAGTAAGATATCTGCATTCCCTCAGATTTTGATCTAATCGAATTTTTCCCTGTTACATCTCATGATTAAATCTTGGGACTGTGCTGTGCATATCTAGAGAAACAAATTCCTTTCACCAAGTAAGTACAAAGGACAGAGGATGGCCACCCTGCCACTACTGTAATTTTTAATCTTTTCATTGCAAGTAGCAAAAAAAACCCTCACTGTAACTATCTAAGGCTGAGGGGGAAGATGTGCTGAGGTGCTAATGCAACACAACAGCTTTCCCAGAGAGCAGCACAGAAGAGCTCACCACATTCCTGCAGGACTCACTGCTAACAAACCTCACAAGGTTAGAGGGGTCCCTACCCCACCCTTTTCAAAGGCTGTCAGGTAGGGACAGACCCAAGATTATCACCACCATCATTGCTTACATTAACAAAGTACTTGGGAGCCAAGTCAAGGGCCACAACCTCCAGACTAAGCACAGTTCAAGGAGAATATAACTTTGCTTGAAAATCTTATAGTCCAGCAGAAGTCAAGAAACCCTAATAAATGGAAACACAGAGTAAAAACTGGCTGCCCAGCATCTCTACAGTAGTCTCCAGTTACAACAACCTCTCTCAAGAACTGTAAACTGTGACATTTGTGGTGCATATACCATGGAACAGGAGATAGTTAAGGAGATTTTTGAAGGAGAAGCAACATCACTTTATGGGTGTATATTGGGAGCTCTTCTGCCTGAGGGCATGGAACGAGGTGCTGGAAGCACTGCTGACAGTGTGATCTATTGCACTCTGCATTCACTTGTTTTCTGAACTGATCTGAGGGACATGTGTTTCCAGTATGGTCATTATTACTGTTTAACTGGCAGGCACAGATATTTAAAGAAATCTAAAGGGAAAAGTCCTTCATGTCTATCTATATTTAAATGTTTCAGACGACTTGTATAAATCCCAACCCTAATAGACACTACTGGAGTTTGAACCCTCAGCAGACATTGTCTGTCATTTTAATATGACATACACTTACTTATTTAAATAAATGAAGCCACTAAAACACTACCAAAAGGCTACCAAAAGGTATCGATGATAATAGGTTGCTAGGTCTGGGAAATCATTTAGCAGAACTGAACCAAATATGCCCAGCTAATATATTTAATTAAAACCTTTTTGTCCAGTAGCCATCAGCTTCCAGTGTGTCTACATACCTGTATGGTAAACCCCTTTTTGGTCCCTACAAATCATTGTCACAATTTTGACTTCAGCATGCCTTGGATTTGGCCTAGGGAATTTATTCCATTTATTTGCAAAGCTGCTGATAAATTTGTAAATCCCTGAAGAAATGTTCATATTGCAGGGAATTTCTTAAAATGTGACAGAGTTGATAAATTTCTCAGGCACAGAAAGGTTTGGAGGAGGCTTTTGCTATCGCCTGAGCAGTCGCCTGGCACACTGGGTTACAGCAAACTGGTTCATCCAAAAGGCTCCAAAAGAAATTTTTTTTACACAATTTATCCTCCACAATTTGGAATGGCTGCAAAATTACTGTCAGATTCTGTATTGATATGCACTATGGGGACTAAGATGTGAATAAGTTAAGCAGTAATCTGTTTCCAGGCACTTGCTGACCCGTAAACTTTATGATATGTAATATGATCATTTTGGAAGTCAGACAATCCAGAAGTTTTATTTTGCTTAGTTATCATAAGAACTTTTTTTCTGGGAAAAAAAAAAAATAAATCACATTCAGTTAGAAAAATAAGTTTTCCAATTGGTTAAGACTTAACTCTGGACTCTTCTTGTCAAGAGTAATCCAGAAAGAAGCAGAAGAATAAAAACAAGTAAAGGGTAATGATGATTTTCATAAGCAAACTAGAACAGCTGCTCCAAGGTCAGTAACTGGAAAAATGATGTTAATGATCCTGCATACACTGGGTAAAGTGTCACTGCTAAAACAAATCAGCCCAGATTTGAACCATTGTGTGGCTCTACATCAGCAGCAATTAAGGCAGCAGATGATGTTTAAAGAGCCTGGACAAAGGATATTATTATGTTACGAGCTGTATTGATTTTACAAGGCTTGTTTGATTGACTGACTGATACTATCGAGTAATTAGCTTTAATCTTGGGCTACAATGACCAGAAGAAATCCTGAATCAGGTTATATTTCATCTTTGATAGTATTTTACTGATAGGAAAGTGCTTAACTAAGGCAGAACCCTTGTTGCCTTTGAAAAGCCAGGGTTACACAAATGATCTGTGCAGAACTTGGCACACCCAGGTGCCCAGGCTGTGTCCAAATTCTGGTCACACAGACAGTGGTCAGGAAAGAACAACCTGATAAGTGATTCCAGCACAGCAATTTTTCATAATTGCTTTAATGTTTTGCCATATCCAATTTTTTTAAAGGTGTATATGTAAAATAGTATGCAAATCCAGAGCTTTTTTATAAAAAAAAAAAAAGCACTTTTCCTTAAAGACAGCCACAGGGGACAGAGAGGGGGAAGATGCTCAGCCCACTTGTACATTTCTCCCACTGACAAAGCCAGGGCATTTACAAGAGCATTTATATTTTGTAACTTCATTACCCATATGAAAACCAGACTAACTGTGGTGTCAGAATCCTGTCCTTACAAGTGAGCCCCTCCAGAACATTTCTGATCCCAAATTGCAAGCTGACACTTTGTTACATTTCCAATACCTCTCCTAGGACACCTAACAGCAAGATGTTTTCATTTGGTCTTTATCGGCCCCAGCTCCTCCATCTCCATTTCACATATTTGCCTAATTTTAGAGCAAGTCTGTAAGAAACACTCCATGTTTTGATCTTTGAGCTCCCCAATACACTGGTTGATTTCCACATACATACTTCAATTTTCTCCATGTGCTGGGCCACTTGGCTTCCTCAAATAAAACCTCCCTCCCTACACACATTTCCTCTCACACCCCTGTCCTCTTGGTCCCGTATAATTCAGGTCTATACTCATGAAAGTCTCTCCTTTCCCCCACTCATGCTTAATTTTTTTTTCCATATACAGATACTCTCCCCTTTTCCATGGGCTTTTCATCTCTTCCTGAGCAAAGCTTTGCTACTAAGAGGCATCTAGTTAGACCCCTTTCCATTTCAATGAACAAACCCAACAATCTGGGACTAAGAAACCACAGGCCTAAACCACCACTGAATTAGCTCGCTCCAGCTTCTCCATCTCCCTTCAGCATGTCAGCTTTCTGTGTGATATGCTACACGTGGCTGCAACCATCTCAACACACTTGTAAAGCATCTGTCAAATCTTCAACTGCATGCAGATGATAAATAATACCATTGGAGATCATGACAGCAGATGTGCTGTCATTTTTACAACAGGAAGCCCCACTGAATTAAAACCTAGCATAGTGCTGAAGATACCTATCTGTATGAGAAACAGAACATTATTTGTACTGACTTGCAGTATATCCAGGCTGAAACATCATTTTCTTTTATTAGGATAATTTTATATTCAGGCCATTTGAATAGTTTGAAAAATAGAGGTAGTGTGAGCAAGTTACAGCTCAACTTAATCTCTGTAGTGCTTTTAATGTAAAACCCACTTCTTGGTCATTGGGGAGGAGGGTGGTGGTGTTGAAATACAGGAAGTTTTCTTGTTAAATCTCCCTTTTCCCCCTTTTTTATTGATTTGCAGATCTTTGCTCCCAGAATTAATTCTCAGTTCTTTTTCTGGTGACACATTCTGTGCATTGATATTTATTGTGGCTTTGGCTACATATATATGTATGCCCCAGGGCTTCAGCTCTTATTAAGAGAGAGATTCAGTTTCTAAAAACTGCAGGTCCTGTATTTTTCTGGTTCAACACATCCTTGCTTTGGAAGTTTCTGGGTTTGCTTGCCTCCTGAGAATTTACAAACTAAGACAAAGTTCCAGACCAAAGATAAATGTCTGTATATGCACCAGAAAAAAAAATTCAAAAAGAGCTATTTTGATCACTTAATGCTGGCAGCTCATTTGAAAACTGTACTCATTTTTTTTTGAAGCAGCATAAACCAATGTGTGCAGGCAGACATTCACAAGCACCCTGGACCTCAGAACAAAGCTTCCACCCCAAGGACCTGCCAAGAGCCAGGTGGTCTTCAGAGCCAGGGACAAAACTTTGTTGAGCCATACCCAGCCCAGCTCATGCTCTCATAAGAGTTGATAGGACATTTTCCATTCCTTTCAAAATTACCATTACAGACAAAAGCTCCAGCAGTTTCCTGGTTTGGAAAACTGGACTCCATTTAAACAGAACATTTTATTTCTTCTTTTTAAAAGGCATTTCTATAACCTGCCACTGTTTTTACTGTCATGCTTGGGATGATGGGGCATATTAGAAGAAAGTTTCAGAAAACAATAAAGTTGGCTCTTCCTTACTGTAACTTGTAAATGTCAACATAGTGCTGCCTAGGAAAACACCACTGGTGTTGGATATGAGAGAACAAGACAGAAGGCATCACTTGGAAAATTGTCAAGCTGGTGACACAATTACGAATTTTTATTATTTTTTTTTAAAAGAGGTAAATATGACCTTCAGGAGAAGAGTTAAAAAGTACTACAATTGGATAAAGGCTTCCACCCAGGGGGACAGCATATATTCAGAAATAGCTGCTCTGTATTCTCAGGGATTTCCTTCCCATTCTCACTGAAAACTGTTTTCTTTGCTAAAGCAAGATAAAGCATCCACAGAGCTTCTTACAATAACCCTCCTCCTTCTCCTTCTGATGGGATAACAGTTAAGCTAATGTGATAACCTTAGGAAGCAGGAATTTGACACAAACCAGACAGCAGGTACTTACCAAGCAGATTGCTCTGAAACAGAAATAATGCCACATATTTCCCAGGACATCATAAGCCTCCATCCAAAGTACAAAAAAACTACCCAAGACCCTAAGACAGTTTTGAGCCTGAAAGCATAGGCTGCAGAAACTCCATGAAATCTAAGGATGTGCTGCTTTGTTTTTTCTATGGAAAATGTTCAGACATATTAGCAACATAAAACCTTGAGATAACTTGATGTAAAATAAAGCCAGGAAAGACAAGGTTAAATGTGTACAAAATTAATATCTTACATATTCAGCAGCAGGAGACTATCACATGTTCATCCCATTTTGAGAACGATAGCCCAATTATTCCTTCTTGGAGTGAAATCTTAGCCCCACTGAAATCAATAGTTGTTTTATCAGAGCTTCACTATCATCTCAGTCTTTATGACTGCCAAATCTTTGGCCAATGAAACAAAATTTCAAAGAAAGAAGACGATCTTCAAAGGATCTTTATTCACTCTAATGTACAAGCATATATACCAAGTAAATTTTTTTACTATTATGATAGACCTGATGTTCATTTTCTGGTCATATAAAAACAGCAGATGCCTTACTAGTAAAAATGGGAAAAACAGAAAGGATAATAATAGCATAACAATGTTGTTTAGGAGGGGAAAATGTATTCTGGTGGGTTTGGAGAGTCTTCTTTTATCTGCTTTGCTGGAAAGAACACGTATCTTTGTGAAACAGCCAATATTTGATAACTGGTTGTTATTTTTCACTGTAAAATAACTAAGATGCACTATAGACAAAATTGAAGATTTTTAGATTTGCTCTTAAATTCCAGCTGTTGGACTGGCTCTGAATTTAGAAGCAGCTGTAACTCAACACCACTGCAAGAGTTCCCCCTGCATTTGTCTGCTCCCCTAAATGATTTAGATGCAGGAGCAGAGACTGGAATGAGAAACAGCAGATGCCAGATAAGACCATAGCAGCCACTTGCTAAGGAGCTGTGAAAGGACACTTGTAAAGACAGATGCTGTGAATTGCCAGCAGGAATTGCAGCTCATTTAGCCCTGCCTGGGCTGATGCTCTTATGGGAGAGCTGCAGTGCCCTGATGTCCAGCACGGGTTTCCCACCCCTGCCCCTGCCCCTGGGCTTATCACCTTCCTGTCTGAGCCATGCCAGTGATAAGTCTCTAACTAGTTTGAAGCTAATCTAGGTCTTATGCAAGCTACAGAAGTGACAACAATATAGACGTATCCAGAGAAACTGTTCCTCTTAGGCCAGAAAACCATGAACTACTTTTGTGTTTTTCCTGTTTCAGCTGCTATTGTCTCATTCCTTCAGTCAAGAGTCAGCTACAAAGCTGTTCTTTGTAGCTCATGTTGCTCAATGACACCTGTTTTAACAGTAGCTACCACAAAAGTCAGCAACATTTCATATTATCTTACAGTGTCTTGAAAAAGCACAAAACCCTCTGAACGAAAGGGCAAACCAAAAGCAATTCATATTCTTACAGCCTGAGAAACTTCCAAAAGGGCTTCCCCACATACCAAGTGGGGTACTTTCCACCTCTACTCTGCTCTCATGAGACCTTATCTGGAGTACTGTGTCCAGTTCTGGAGCTCCCATCATAAGAAAGACTTAGAGCTCCTGGAGCAAGTCCAGAGGAGGGCCACAAAAATGATCAAAGGGCTGGAGCATCTCTCCTCTGAAGAGCAGCTGGCTAAGCTGGGATTGTTCAGCCTAGAGAAGAGAAGGCTTTTGGGAGACCTCATAGCAGCCTTTTAGTATCTGAAGGGGGCCTACAAGAAAGCTGGGGAGGGACTTTTTACAAGGGCATGTAGCAACAGTACAAGGAGTTTAAAGTACAAGGGTTTAAACTGGAAGAGGGGAGATTTAGATTAGACATTAGGAAGAAATTCTTTAGTGTTAGGGTGGTGAGACACTGGAACAGGTTGTCCAGGGAAGTGGTGGAAGCTCCATCCCTGGCAGTGTTCAAGGCCAGGTTAGATGGGGCTTGGAGCAACCTGATCTAGTGGAGGGTGTCCCTGCTCCAAGCAGGGGGATTGGATTTAAATGATCTGTGAGGTCCCTTCCAACCCTAGCCATACTATGATTCCATGATTCTAAGTGTGCTGAGCAACATACCTGTCTTTGTTCCCAACTTTAGCTGGATCTGGTATGGACAATTTTATCATAGAAAAATCTACCAATAATTTTCTTCTCATCATGATTTTCTTTATGAAGAAACCTTAGCATTAAAAAAGCATTTTAACTATTTAGAGCTGAAATGCCTTTACTTAGGCAAAAATGCCTTTACTTACTCTCTGATGATTCAAACAGCACTACAAATGCAGTCAATATTAATAACACTGACAGTCAGCATCCATTCAAGCCAGCAATTAAAATAATGTTATCTCCTGAGTTTTAAGAGCCACTTACTTAATAGGAAGGGAGTATATGTATACACCAACACACAGATGGTACTGTAGTTCTTATGAAAGAAACAGACTCAAATACCTTTCAGGAACATTCTGAATGCAACTGGCAATTTTAATTTCTCTGTTCCCAAGAGAATTGTGTGTAGCTGAAAATAATCATCAAAACACATGATAATCAGAACATAATTACATCTAGAATTTACATTAATAAAATCAAACTATTTCTTTAAGAAGCTCACTACGGGCCAGAGGGTGATTTCAAATCCCAGCACAGTGTCCTGTGGCCCTGCACCTCCACTGTGGGCAAAGGGAGCACAAAAAGGGACACACTTAAGTGCTGCCACCAGCGTGAAGAGGCAGGTGGTGACCCTCCTGGGCATGCCTCAAGAGCAGTCTCTCTTCCTTTTGCTCACCAGAAGCACAAGGTGCCTCAGTGACATGCAAGGAAGAGGTGATACAGAGCTCTGCAGTCCGTGGCAGCATGGAGGGCAAGAGGAGATGGTCTCTGGACCAGCCATGGAAGAAAGACTGAGAAATGATGTTGTCTGTGAGACTTAGAAGCATAAGAACAGTCTTAGAGCTGATGCAGCAGGGTGGTTCACATGTAATTATATACACTAAAGGCTTAGATTTGCAGTAATTCACTCTCCTTACCAAAATCAGAGTGGTGAGAGAAGACATAAGACTGACTTCAGGGACTTGAACAGTAGTCCATTACAATTGAATGCTAACGTTCCAGTTTCAATTATAAAAGGCAACTATTCTCAACATGAAACCTGGAGTATTTACATTTACTGTATGCACCTGTGCACTGGTAGAAATCAAATGTTTGTAATGTAAATGCTTCCATTCCTGTCTTTGGATCAAATCCAGGAGTGACTGAAGGTTGGGACTATCTGGGGACATATGAGCAGTCCCTGCTAAATTAACTCTCAGCTTCACCCCATGTTCTTACAGACAACTGTCACAGCACAGTTGCAATCACTAGCCATTTTGGCAGTCTCAGGGCTAAGTAAGATTCATGGGAACTGGCTCTGGAATGAAAATGAAGTGTGTTTGTAGACAGTCAGCACTTGTGCTGGCTGGTTCTGCGACGGCATCACGAGTTCCTCCTCAGAAACTGCTCATTCTCACCATTTCAAAGTGCTTGATCTACACCTGCACGGATAGGTACAGAGGGAGGGGAGAGTAGCATTCTTTATGATACAAAGCAGAGGTTCTGTACTTGAAGAACATAAAATACCACCTTTCTAAGATAAAAAAATTACCTCATTCATTGCTGGCAGATGTAGTGAGCTTCCAGACAGAATAAAAAATTTTGTGAAAAAATGCTGTGAACGGAGAGGTTTCTCTGCCAGCACATCTGCAGAACTGGGATGGACTTGGCAAAACATGACTTTCCTCCTCCACTGTCCAGCCTCAACACAGTGTCAGATTTCACAGTTACCTGGCAGACCTCAGAATTTCAGTAGGAAAGTGAAGCAATTGGAAACACCAAGACTTTAAAGAATCAGCACAGATAAACTGAAAATTAAACCAAATCAGTGCAGGTTAGTCATTCTCAGTTCTGGAACAAAGCAGATAATAAAATAATAGGGAATAGCCACTGTACACCAGAGCTTCTAAAATTTCTTTACACCCCTCTGCCAATTCTCTGCTCATCCTGAGCTGCAAGGTGTTGAGAGTGAAACATGCAGATTTTCGACTAAACGATGGAAAAGTGATTGAGCAATGGTATAGTAAGGGAGAGTAGAAGAGAAGCTGGGAACATGCATATGCAATAAGGAATATTAAAAAGTTTCTTGGGCACTGCAGTATGACAATGCACTCTGATGATTATCTTTATTAGATAGCACTGGATAAAGAGCCAATTCATTAAAAATTAATGGGACAGTACTTCCATCCATACATTACACATATCCATAAAATGGATGTGGGCAGCTAAATGTTAAATCTGTTGGAAACACCTGCAAAGTGAAGTAGGAGAGTGTATCATAAAATAATAGGAATCATGTAATAAGAGGGCCATACAATAAAATGAGGGGGGAAAAAAAAAAGACGACCTCACTGTACAAGTCTGTATAATCGAAAGAGGAGATTAGAAAAACTACAATAAACCAAAACTCTCCCCTGAAATGGAAAAATTATTCCCAGAGAGTGTACGACAGCAAATAAAAGAACCTTATTAAAGAGCAACACCGGAGAGTGGTGAATACAATGACTAATGGCAGAGAAATGTTTGATTGCAAAACAGCAGAGCTATTCATGCAAATAAAACAATTTTAGTGTCTGTTGATGAAAGCTCAACAATACGGGGCATTAATATCACTGAGGCAGAATCAGGTAGGAAAAGAGGCAGATAAACCTTTTTTATTCAATTATGAAATGAAAATTCTGTTGACACCATGTTTTCTAATTAAATAAGTTTCATTTTAGAGCCATTTAAGATATAGTTTTCATTATTTTAAAAATTCTTAAAGCTTTTGATAACGAAATGAATGCGCCTGTGGCAGATTCCATGATTTTGGATTAAGAGCACTATTCAGAGTACTCCTATCTGCTAGAATGATTATTTCTAAGGTTTGTAGAAAGTTTTAGCGTGGACTTCAACTATCAGAAATAAACAACATCCATACCATTTGATATGTACAGCCCTAAAAAGATATGCCATTAAGAACATTTACAATTCCACACATTTCTATAGCACAATACTGCCTGAAATTATTTTGCTACCAAATGATTCCTTCACAGTGCACCGAGAATTAATGTTGCTTCATGGTGGCGATGAAGAGGACGAAATGGAACGTCAAAGAAAAACTGTTCAGCTCAAATGCAGATGTATTTTCATAAACACTCTCTTAAATCCTAATATTCCCAAGAGTAATTAACGAGGCACAAAGTTAAGCGTATTCAAAAACTCTACCTTTGCAAATCATTTTTCAATAGGAAAATTATATAGAGAACCTCTCCCCTTACCTATTAAAATCTAAGAACCTGGTTTAGGAGCACAACAAATACACACCCGTGGAATTTAAGAACATGTACAGGAACTGAAGGAACTACAATAGTTACCACAAGGCCAGTTTTAAAATTTGACCAGGCTGGGGCACAGGAACACTGTTACTCATTTACGAATGCCATTGCAAAATACACCCAAACCAGGCAAAACTCCACTCATTTCTACTAAACTGAAATGAAATTCTGAACCTGCAGCTCTATCAGCCTGACAGTGACAGCAGGAACAACATCACATGTCATCAATGGATGACAAGCACTGGTATTTCTGAGCCTCTGTGAAGGTCTGTGCTTTGTGTTTTCAGGACATACTTGGCTTTTAAGGATCATGTTGCACCACAGTACAGGTCTCCCTAAAATTCTCTTGGTGCACCTTGGTGGAGCTCGACCCCCTGGACTGAGTCTGAGATATGGATCCCACCATTTTGCTGTTTGTAGTCTTCTCCCTAACAAAGTTGTGTGTTGCACATCTGGTTTTACAATGCATTTCTCATCATGGTTAGTCTGATACTTTGATATTTCAATTATAGTTCCCTCAGCCAACTGACAACCTTTTCATTTTAGCATCTTCTAATGAGAGTCCTTTAGAAGAAGCTAGACATAGACAAAGACAACTTGAAAAGCAAGTATTGAGTTTGGGGTAGGAAGACCCCTAACACTTACAGCTCTGGAAAATATCCATTCCATGCCTCAAAGATCCTTGTGGATTAAAAATGTGGAAACTACGAACAGAAAAGGAATTATTCACCACATTATTAAACATGACAAAAAGCCTCTGAATTGAAGCTTAAAACAGGCCATTTAAGATTCCAGCAATCCCTGGGACTTTGGCAACAAAAATGTTCAAAAGCCTTTTATAGTTGCTGTCAGATTTATGTAAAGCATTGAGATTCCTGTGAACTTATTTATATAACAACCTAAAACTTGAAGCCAACTTGAAAGTCTTTTTATTCTAATTATTCTGAATTGGAAGTGCTGTACAGTAGATACACAATGGTCTTTCTTGAGCATCTTCTAAAATGGTACCTAGCAAAACATAGACTTTAGGTGAATGTTTTATGGAATGACTGTTATTGTTGATGAGCTGCAACATTCCATATAAAAACAATTGGGTGAGATGTTTTTCTGTTTTCTGTTCAGAAACAACGAGGAGGTACCACTGTGTGCTACATTCAACTCCAATGTACTGTTCACATTCTGGCCCACTCATCTCCTGTAATTATTTTGGGGAAAATGCTGCAGTATGTAAAAATAAAATCAATGTTTCTATACCTTTTCAGAAATGCAGCACTAGAATCCTCCCTGGAGTCAGGCTTAGGATGGACTGCAAGATAGGGTTGGGACCTGGGCCCCAGGTGACCTGGATGCAAGGTGCTGTCATTCAAAGCCATGTGCTTTGTAGCCCTCATGAGCACTCTGCCATCACCCTGGGTCACTCCTTCAGCTCCAAAATGGAAAGGAACATCAGCTGTAAATGCATCTAGCACCTCTTCAATAGAATCCACACTGCAGTTCAGGGTCACCATGGGAGTGACAGCAGGACAGAACCTAACTGGGTCTACATGATGCAGTAAGAGCTACTACATGGTAAAACAGTCCCCACCCCAAGAAACCTTGCAAGCTTTATCTTTCAAGATGATTTGAACGTGTTTTCCCTTTCATCTTCCTCAGCCCTAAAGCACTCAGTGCGATTTCCTTTATTACTAACTTCCAGTTTTCCTGTCCCCACCATTTTGCTGTCTCAATGAGGTCACTAAATTCTCTCCTGTTTCAGCTCCCTGCTTTATTCTTCCTCCATGTCAGCACTCCTCAACTACCCAGGCTGTGCACACGTTCAAACACAGACTTGTCAAACAGACTTCTACTTAGCTCAGATGTCTTTATCTAGATACAGCATCATGGTGTTTGCAGCTTCAGCAAACCGGGGGTCTAAGAAGAAATGAATAGAAATCCTGGAGTACTGACATTCCATATAGACATTGTTGTGAATTACAGACACAACAAAAGGGCATTTGTCTGCATTAGCTGGGACGTGAATTACCTTTTATACCTACTGTGAAACTGGCCAAATCCCTACATCTCTATAACCACTCAATGCCCAAATGATGCAACTATCCTAGAACTGCAGAATCTCTTCACAAAAACATGTAGTTCCTCATCATTCTTATTTATTTCATTACTACGCTACTCATTTATTGCTAACTTGTATTAATTATTCAAAGCAGGATTAAATTTATAACTCAAATGTGACCAGAAGCAATAGTACCAAAGACCACAATTCATCAAAATATTGCCATGCCAATCAAGAATCAGAAATGCAGTTGCAATACACCTAAAAAGAAATCCACATACACAGTACTGCAATAAGTATGCTAACCTGTTATGGTTGACCTTTTGTTTGGTTTTGTGTTGTTTTGTTTTATTGTGCTGATAGTTTAACACCCTTGGATTGTTATAAGTCAATGCAGCTTCTCTCTCTTCCTGTGTTTCTTTCATATAGGATTATTCCATATACATTCCGGCTGTGGGATTTTTATGGATTAAGACAGAAGCCAGCAGCATTCTTTATTTGCTGCTTCTGGCATTAAAACACCACTTTGATTGCTTTCCTTTTTTTTTTCTACTTAATCATGTTTTAGACAGACAGAATCCAGATTTAACTCATCCAGGCTCTTCTTTGCCATTTTCCCTTCAGCTATGAGAGCTAGAGACAGAGGTTACGAAGAGCAAGGAAAAGGTAATTTAATATTTAGTTCAATGATGCCTGTGAACCTGTGCTGAGATTTCAATGAATCACCAGTGACTGATGATGCAAAAATGGTGACATAAAGGGGTAAAATCTTCATAAAGTGTTTAAAAGTCCATTAGCTATCAGAAATAATACACTAACAGCTCTAATGTGAGCATCCTTAAGACATGCACTGTGCATTGCAGGCCCTGAGTCAATCTCATCCAGCATAATGCCAGTACAGATCATGCTGAACAACTGGGGTGGAAAACCTGTCAATATAGGGAGCATAATAAAAACAAGCACCTATGACCTCCATTGTGTTGCTTTGATCTCCTGAGTCCTATGTCCTGTGAAGTGAAGCCTCAACAACTTGTGATGTATTTATTTTACAGGCAGGTGTAAGTACACCTATCTGAAACCTCTTTGGAGGCCAAAGCACAATCCAGTGCCTTTTACCTCCTATAGTAATTCTCATGGCCCAAGGATCAAGGAGCATTCAAAGCAAACTGGAATATCTTCCATCTGCCGTAGGACTTTTTCACGGAAACAAAAGTTGTGAAAAAACACCTGAAGACAAAGCAAAAGGGCGGGGGTAGATGCATCTCATTCTTCCTTGCAAAATACATTTTTTTTCATTCTGCCAGAGAAAATATCCAGCAATACACATGCCCAAGACAGACAGGCATGACCTCCCTAAGCATGCTGATCCACGCAATAAGTTTGCACTTGCTTCTAAGAAGGGCTGTTTTCATGCTTTTTTGATCAGGAATGATTTACTTTGGGGGATTGTTATGATACTAAGATTGCTAATAGGATACAGAGGCTTTCACCTGCAGGTCAGTGTCTTCAATTTCACCCCAGCTTATGAACCCTGATCTTGCAACATGCTGTGTGCTCTGCAGCAAGTGTCCTCAGCTCCCGCAGGCAACCGGAGCTGCTCAGGGCACTCTGCAGGGGACAAGAGCACTCAGCTCCTGGGAGAAGCAAGCTCCTGCTGACTAAAAACCAATATGTGCTGTAGAGAGACCTAGGTGAAACACAGGGCTGTTCACAGGTTTATCTCTATTACATTAATAAAAGAAAACACCAGGGCTGCCCCATTTGTTGAGTGAAACCCTGGTGACAGATGCAACGTCCCAGCTATGCATGGGCCTTAATGGCTTCTGCAGCCCACAAGCAGCTGTTCACAGCACAGCAGCACCAAAGGCCCATGATTAGCCACAGAATAATGTGAATGGTTCTCCAATAACACAAATTCAGGGCTTTTTGCAAACATTCAGTTTCCTTTTTGTGGGGGTTTATAGAAAATTAGCATGCCTGAATTAGAAGAAGACAGCAGTATTGCAGTTGCTGCTGTCTTCTTCTAATTCAGGCATGCTAATTTTCTATAAACCCCCACACCTTTTCTTATTAAAAAAAGGATAATATTGTCCTCTGAATAAACCAATGGCATCCAGCAGTTACTTGCATGTATGCATTATTCAGACTAATATTTTCCCCAGGAAATAATGAGCTGAGTAAGACACTAACAATTCTAGGTTCAGGCACAGTGGTGGAAAAAGTTCCCCCTTATTTGCATTTACCTGTGTTACATATTTCAAAGTGTCTACATTACCAGTTTGAAAATATATTGCAAGTCCCCAGGATCAAAATTAACAGTGTTATGTATCATAGCTGAACTGCTCAGTTACAGATAATGCCTCTTGGACTATATTATCATTAGAATCAGATAGAAAAATTACTTATTTTCCCTAGTAGAAGCTTTAACATTTTTCAAGGAAAACAAATAACAGAGATTTGTCCATGGGAACAGCCTAACTCATCTAAAAAGCTAATGAGTTTACTTTTGACTAACTAAGGCTAAAGTTGCATGGCACTGCAAGTCAAAATTGCAATTCTGACTATGAAATAGGATCTCATTTCTGTCTTTTAATCTCAAAAACTGGAATTAAAGTTCTTGGTAAGTCAAAATCAAATTAGTTTAAAAGTTCTCTTACTTATTTTAGGAACAAGCCTTTTAACAAAAGAAATATTTTCTGTTAAAAAGAAAATTTGTTTAGACAAAATCACATTTTTGCTTTGAAAGTGTCTTCCCCAAATAATTCAACCTGCTCTAAAAAAAATAGGGGCATGCTTTCCACATGTTTGTTTCTGCTTGGAAGAGGCAGCTGCTCCTCAGGTTTTAATTTTATTGCCCTCTCCTCCATCACACATGGCCAATGTTAGAGATGCCAGCACTGAACCATCAAAGGGCAGTCAGCAGTCCCCAGCCCACTGCTCCTGTACAACAAAGAAGTATGCCTGTGCTTGTCTAAGTTTTGGCAGGATTTGACTGAAAAAGAAGAGTCTCAGCATCCAAAAATAAAATATATGAAAAAAACCCTGGTTTCATAATTGCATTTTTAAATAGTGAAATGTAAAATAGATTTATTATGAAACTAAAGCCATCAGAAAACACAAAAATAAATATAAAATCCCTACCAGTTTATCAAATCTAGGCCCATGACTGCGATATTTAAGAGCTTTCTGCTTGCTGATATATGTTCTGCTAGCTGTCACATTGTATTTCTAAATTGTTAAAAAAAAACACCTTACCTATCGGCCCCTAAGGCATTCATTTTCCCCTGGACTTTATAAAAACTAGAACATGTTTCCATGATATTTCTTTTACAATAGGAGGCCTGTTGAAAACAGCATCATGAATATTCTAGTTATGACAGATATGAAAGGACATAATATCCAGGAAACAGTTCTTTCTTAACATATTCATGAAGGGGTCCTTGTCAATCACAGCCAGTGAATTGAATAAAAAATAATACTCTGAGCCTTAGGAGGATACAACTGAGTTTTACATGCTGGAGATATAAAGACTGAAGTGAGAGCAGGTTCCACTAACAAGATTCCTGGCCTGAAGTGCCTTTGTGAAATTATTCAGAAACCTGCCAATAATGATATTTCAGGCAGCAGCTCTCTCCTCTGCGGTTGTGCTCCGTGTGGGCCCATGTGTTATTGCCACACAGTTAATGGGGTCTCTCAGCTGGTGCTTTAAAGGATTGGATGTCTCCAATCGTCCATTTATCTTGGAGTTTCAAAACAAAGTGTTTTACACCCCTGCTTTTGAACATTAAAAAAATTTACATCTTGAAATATTCTGGAAAGAAGAAAGAAACTGCCAAATGCCTTAAAGCAGGAGAGGCACTTACAAGGCTGCATGTACATATTTTAAAGTGTAAAAGCAGCATTATTTACTGTTTATGCTGTGTTGTCAATTTCTTCGGTGGTATCTGCATAGATAATTAAACAAAGTTTTATATTAAAATAGTTTTTTGCACCTTTGTTACTTTTCAAGCAGGTAAAAAGTATAATATTTAAAACTACTCAAAAATATACATGTATAGTCAAGCTTTACTTGAATTTTTTTACACATATTGAAGACTAATTCCAAATGTTTTCATATACACCACACAACTGCAGTCCGAAAAAAAAGCCAGTTTACTAAGATGATCAAACAAGTGCACCACTTAAACCACACGCTCTTTTTCTAAGTAAAGCCTATAGGACAGCACTTCCTGCAGTAATATTAAAAGCCAACTTCAAAGGCTGTGTTCATTTTTACAGGTGTCATATTTACATCTAATATAATTCTATGTCATTGAAAGTTGTTTTGCATCAAAACAGTACAAACCCAAAGCCCAAGTATAAGGGAGACATCTATTATTTAAAATTAGTGAAATAAAACCAAAGCCATAATTAGAAGGAGTTGATAGCATGCCACACCCTGGGTTTGCTTGCTGCCTGCTGTCTCCACAGCCAGCAAACACCACCCCTGCAGCGTTCCTTTATGCCAGCCGAAGTCTCCAGGATGCTGAAAATCTCAACATCATTTGCCTATGAAATGCCCATGGTTTCCTCTCATACGACTTCCTACTGGCACTTCAAGCACTGCCCCAGGACATATTTTATTTACTTGTCTGGCTAAAGATATAGCACTTTGTTTCTCTTGCATTTAAAAGCAACTTGTTTGAGATGCATTCTGAATTTACAAGAAGTGTATCACCCAGTCAGATGACACCACAGTAAAAGGGGAAACAGAGGCAAAATTGCTGACTAATGCAGGTGGCACAGCAAAGATGTATGAAATGGCAGCAGCACTTCTGGCATTTTTGTATGATACTTCTTGTGCAATTTTGTTTTGCATCAAATTAACCTTTAAGCCCACCAGCCTGACTCCAAAAAGGTTTGCTACTGTATTCAAATGCTAAGTGTGTGTGTATATATATATTTTAAAATTATATATATATAAAATTATATTTAAAATCCAATCCAAAACAAAAAGAAAAATCTTCCTTGAAGATACAAATCACCTACATTTGAAACACTGGGGAAATTTACAACAGCTTTCAAACTGAAACGAACCATAAATTTAATGTCTGAGATTAATCCACATATATGGCCTTTCACAGCCTTGCTCCTTCATGGAGATGGGAAGAATTTTGCCCTGCTGGACAGCCCAGCCCACCTCAGGGCAATATACTGTGTTGACAACTTTTAGAGGTTCTGCGTTCACCTCTTTTTCACGTTGCATCTGATGCCAATTCAATGGGACTTCTTTCAAAAAGAGAAGTTTCCATGCCTAGATACCAATGAAGAGCTAAGACTGGCCAACTGTGATTGCAAAGACAACTTTCAGGTTCACAAAAATGCCGCATTTTTTATTTTTCTTTAACAGGAAATAAAAATAACCTGAAACAACATCACCGAGTGCATTGCAAAGCAAACTGAGATGGGGGTTACTGAAACCTTGAGGCAGAGCACTGAGTTGCCAAGAGACTGTTTCTTATATGGAAGCATTTCAGGCTTATCTTTTCACCTACTTGTGACAGAGCACCCTGAATTGCAAACAGGAATATCCAAGCACATTTTGGACTCAGGTTGCAAGTACCAGTGGAATGCCAGGTTTAAAAAAATAAAAATAAAAAGTCTGTCTGACACTGATACACTGGCGATACCTACTACAGGTAAGTTCTGGCACAGCACCACACTCATTATGTGACTCATTCTGTGGAAACCACAACTATTCATCTGAAAAACATTAAAGCATTGGTGATTCAAGCTGAGCCCTGTTTTCAGATTCTTCTCATTTTGCACTAAAATAAATATACAGGTTTTCCAAGCCAGAAAGGTAAGATTTAATCACGCTGTAAAAGTTTAAAAAAGTGCAAGTACAGCGTCAGCATGTGCCAGTGTGAAAACTGCAAGAATAATGAGGAGCCACTGTTTGAAAACAAAATATAACAGATCTGAAATGAAAAAGAATGAATTTGCTGGGCACAGAAGCTAAGTATTTCATACTTTTCCACTGGGAGTCTAAGTCGCTTCACCTTTGGTAACTTGATTCATTTGTGAATTAATTGACAGTTGTTTCCTGTTCTAAGTGACTGTTTTCTAGTCCCATTATGTACTGTCAGACAGCAGCACATGATTAATTCCAAATAAACCAAGAATTAACTTTGCTAACAATGGGATGTTTCAAAGCCTCCTACCTTCAGGAAAGGAAGTCTGCTGCTCACACACTGGAGATGTTTTCTGGAGCTTCCCTTGCAGTGTTTCAAGCACACTCAGCTGCAACTGCTCTCTCAAGAGATTTTGGCTGACATTCGATGTTGATATAAATGGGTTATTTTTTATTTTGTGCCTTACAAACTGACCCCTTAAATGCACAAAGTCAGAGACCAGTGCTGGTTGGTACACAAAACATCTATCAAATGAGAAATCAGAACATCTGTGGAGGACAACAAATGGCTATATATTAGCCACTTTACAGACCTGCAGCATGAAGTCCAGGTCCCCCAGAAAGCTACCTCAGCCCTGAAGTCTTCTAAAGAATCCTTTGATCGATAGTGCAAAATTAAGATACTTCATTTTGCTGTCAATATAATTAGTATGAACTCCAATTAAAGGAACATATTATCTTTGGTCTCACAGCTCACCAGAAAGAATTGGAAACTTAGCATGTTGCAATACCAAAGATACAAAGGAGGGTGGCTGGATAGAGCCCTCTGACAGGCTATTTATCACCTACCTCAGCACTAATGGCAGGAGTTCATAATGATTAAGAAGATAGATCATGTCTGAGGTTGAAGTTGAGGTACTTTAACTTTCCTTTCAAATCTGTTTGCCATGGATTTCCAGGGCTCTCATACAAGCAGTTACTTGTTTTGCAGGCCAAAGAGAAGTCCCTTAAATCTGAACATGAATTCCTTCATTAATGTTAGTAATAGCTGGCTGCCTAGTTTCCTATTACTGGGATGACCTAGAAACTCTTTTTCTTTTAATAAGTCACAGAGTTTCCTTTCCCTCTATATTTTTGGGGAGTTTCTCTGAAAATTAATTTCAGTAACTGACATTCCTGAAATTACAGCAATAACTCCATGAAGTGTACCCTGTTGCTCTCTTTTGGAACCTACCAAAACACTGGAATCTCCTATACTGGAAAAGCTTGCTATTCCTCCTGCACTATTTTAAGTTAATATATTTCCAAAGGAATAGAATTACTGCTACTTAGGAAAAGCACACTTCCATGAGTAAAATATTTTTCATCACTTTCAAGAACATTAACAGAAAATAATTTACACCTTGCAAAAAACATTTATGGCCTTCATATTGTGTAGCCAAGACCAATAAAACACCCTAGACAACTACACACTGCAGAAATTGAGACCACCATTGTTTATTTTAAAACATGGAACACAGAGGATAACAGGTTTCCCTCTGAAAGCTACAGTGAATAGTTCTGGTTCACATTTTTGTACAGGTTTAATATGGCCACTCTTAGGAACAAATGGAATTTTAAGTAGATTTTATTCCCTTCCCAAAAACAAGATCGACTGTACACACAAGAAAAAAATTATTTATCTCTGCCCATCACATAACACAAAAACAGATGTAGTTAACAGGACCCTTCAGCTAAAGCTGTTAAAGTACATACATCAATCATCATTTGGGGGCAGTCAGGAAAACAAGAGTAATGAAATTCAGTACTCTGATCTTTTGCACTAAACTTGCTTTGTAAAAAATCCAGCCACACAAGCAAAAATCTATTGGGAAGTTCAAATATGTAATTTGCCAAGATCCTCAGATTCTCAGACTATAAATGGCCATGGTTTGCATGGCTTCTTTTAGTTGTTGGACAATTCTTTTCTTAAAAAAGCAGTTTTATTTAAAAGAAAGCCCAGTCTACAGCTGCCAAAGACTGCAAAAAACAATGAGCCTAAATCTTTGGTAAGATGCAAAGATGAGGCATTTTTAATTCGTATATATAACATTAAGTATTATTTACTAAAGAAGTAAGAAAAAATTTTGCATAATGAATGGTATATGCATAGTCCTGTATTCTGTAACCTACACTCAAATATTTAATAAAATGACAACATCAGACACCAGCATCAGTGGGACCAGTTTCATAACTATACAAGTAGAAGTTAAAAAGGTGAATGAGTCACTTGCAAAAGCTTTCCTTCCATCACAATATATTTCTTTTTCTGACAGGATTTTCTGAACTCAGTAATGATTTATTCCTACAAAGTGCTAAATACTCATTCATAAAAATCTATTCACTTTTGAGAAGAACATCATCTTTTTTATCAGAAACATTAATCTAAAAAGTTTGTATTATTAATATTCTGAAAAACACTTGACTTACACCCCTTCCTAATCCTCTATATGCTTCTTCTAATTCAGGGATTATCCTGCTTTTGGGATAATTCTGTACGATCTCATCACACTTCCATACAGTATCTCACTGCTGACCTACTTTAAGTCAAATCCTAAACCAAATATAGTTAATCGAATACCTTACTTCTATGTAAAGCATATCTGGATATTAATAAACCTTAAATTTTTCTAGCCCCTCCAACAGTTGTGAACTTTAGTTAAATTTTTCATTTTTGCCTTGCTTCCATGCCTTCAGGCTCAACTTCTCTCAGTAAGATCTTCAAAACTGAGAGAAGATGAGGAGACTAAGTGGGCTCATCTGCTGAGGGGAAGAAAAAGTGAGGCTTGTGGGTTGAAATTAATTTAATTCAGATTAGCTTTGTGACATATTCCAGATGTAGCAGGTAAAGGTAGACTGTCCCACCAATTTTTAGATGGAACTTATTCAGCTAAGAAACCCCAACAGAGGACCCTGCACACCTGACAATGACCCAGAAACATAGGTCTCACTGGCAACAAATAATAAAAAAATACTCTTTTCAAAAATTACTTTGGGACATACAATAATAGTAAGTTTTAAAAAATTCAGCATTTGAAAAAGGAAATGGCCATGTGTATCTTTTGTTTGGCTTAAATCTGTAATGCCTAATGTTAGGCACACAACAGAAGGCTATATAATCCTTTCACTATATTTCACTGCATTTTATAATTATTTTATATTTCCAGTATAAGCGATTTAAAAATAACTTGCAAGTAGAATTTGAAGGCATCTCAGCCTTTTTTAAAAATAACTTGGAAAAATGAAGTAGCAGATGCATTAAAATATCAAATCATATCATATAACTGATGGAACTTTTCATAATTCCATTTCCCAAATCAGCTGCAAAACTTCACTTTGTGCTTTCTCAGGAATCATCAAGGACCAGAGAGTGAAAACACAAAGGACAAAGTATTGAATAAATGGAATGAAACAAAACAGTGCATTGTGCATGATGCAGAATCACTCCTTATCTTTACAGCTGACATTCAGTGCTGGCAGGGAGTGAGTATCTTGAACAGAAACGAGCCAAACCAAACACTGCTGAATTCCTCTGAGCTTTAAATCCAGCTTTGGAAACCAACCCAGTAGGTCAAGCCCCCTCTTGGGGCATTTTGCAGTCTCTGTGAAAGACTTGCATTGGGTTAGGTATGGACTGCAGGGGCTGAGTGGAATGAAAGGGAAGATAAGAGGTTGTTCTAGGTTCATTTTCTTAATGCTAAATACTAGAGTAAACTTTAAGCTAAAGTTGTTGAGTAAAAATGTGCTTTAGCTGCTGGACCACACATGTTCTCAGGATACATGAGGACTAGAAAACATGCACAGTAAATCTGATAGTTAAATTTTCTCTCAACTCTGCTGTGTTTTTTTTTGTTTTTTAAAACTGACCCCCAAAAAATACCCCAAAAAACCCAACATAAAGCAAAACTAAAACCCCACAAAAAACCCACACAAAACCCCAGACAATGCCAAACATAGCTTCTGGAAATCTCACAAGACAGTTGGGTTAGACACCAGAAAAAAAAAAAACAAACCTCCCCAAACATGTCCCCAGATGAATAGCATATACTGAAACTAATTTTCCTGGAGATGTTGTGGAGCCTCCATCACCAAAGATCTGGGGAAATAAAAGGTTAAACAAACCTCTGAGAGGTTGACCATCAGCATAACCCAACACAGGCTGATACTGCTCTGGGAAAGCAGGACACACTAAACTATTTCTTGAGAGACCTTCAAGCCTATTTTTCTATTATTCTAAACTGTGGTTTTATATGTTTTTCTCCACAGAAGACAAACCTATATAGCCCAAGAGAAGACAATGTTTAGTTTCAAGATATAAAAGAAAGTGCATCTCTGGGTGGGTAGAAGTGGGAAAGGTTAAGAACTTCAAACATAGCCAAGAATAGTCATATTTTCAACATTGGTTTGAATACGTTTCACATTGCTGCAAAACTCTCAGTTATAGAAATAATTCATGAAAAAGCAGCTTGCTTATTGTTCGTCCCATACACAAGAATCTGAATGTTACAAGATGATTTTTATGTAAAGTTGCGTCTGTCAAAAGAATTGAGCCAAGCAAATACGCGTGGGCTCTTTCAGACGGTCACATTTCTACTTCTCAGTGCATCAGTCGATCCAGTTATGAGCAAACCATGTGCAGGCCAAGGATTTCACCTCATATCCTTTCATGAGAGTCTCATATCACAGCAGCTGATGCACAAAACACAGCTGCACATCCTGCCTATGGCCTCTCCTCACCATCTATTCATATGGATGGACTAAAGTTTGGCAGAACAGTTATAAAAGTTTCTTCAAGCAGGGAAGCAAGGAAGGAGGTATGACAGGAATTCTCTAAGAGGTTAAGAAGGTATGCATGAGGTCTTTGCATCTGTGCCTTTAAGGTGTCTGTCAAACCTTCCTAGAGACCAGAGGGGACTTTTCTCTCTGCACTGCAGTTAGTGAGGCATGCGGAGTGGCGACCCCAGCCTGGACAGACCAGCACTTGTTCTGGGGGAGCAATTCCAGTGTTGAAGTCTTTGAGACTAGTAACAGCTTAAGTGTAAGATATTATTTCTGTACCATTTCTAAAGCCAGAGACTTGTATAAATTAGACATGTCATGAAAAATCTGAATTATGTGTCGCATGGCGCAGCAGAGGGTAATATACAGACCTTTATTATGTAATAAAACAATTGTGTGCTGGGGAGCTATTTATGGCATAATCCTGTGTGTCCTCACAGTACTCTTTGGAAACACATAATTTAATACACACTGTATATTTTGTCTGTGTGTATTTACATTTAAAGTAATGCAAACTTTATTCTCTAAAATCCCAGCAATATATCTGGATAGGTTATTGCATGGCATACTGGTAAACACTACCAGAAGCCATACGCTCTTGGAAAAAGCCACTCACTCCTAGGGACTCATTTGGCATATTTCTTTAATATTTTTCTTTTTAAGGCAGAGCAGGCTTCCCAAATACTTAATGAGTCGGCTCTAAGGCTTTAATTTTCAGCCAGTTCTAACTTTATTACAAAAGTTTATCAAGCTATAAACACACTACTTCACTATGCTGTCATGTTTTTATAAAGTAGTTTATAAAAGGTGACATCTGGCAAAGAGGCAGATCTATAAAAATCATGCTGGTGGATGTAGTGTCATTTTTTCTGCCATCCTCCCAGAAAGAGTAATATTATTTTGACACACACATTCATCCCCACTGTCAAGCTTCTATTTTTATAGTTAGCTTACTGCACATATCCTTAAGCTATACAAAACCTTTGGGCTAATGTAAAGAATGACATTTCTGCATATTTATTATAACACTTATTTTAGGGGTTGACTTTGCCTGATAGGATTTTTTCAAGTACAATGTCATTTTCGTGACAATACACTTTGTTCAGAAACAATAAATAAAGATGCACAATAAGTCATGAAAGGCCAAATATGCACGGACAAGTTTACAGCAGCTCAGCTTGGCGAGCCCTACATTTGTCCTTCTTTAATATTTTATCAGATGTGTGAACTGTATGTTGGAGTTCAGTACAAACTTGAGTGTACAAAACATAATGAAATCTCTCTAGGACATTATAGACTCTGGCAGAGCATAATTTTAATACTGTGAAGTTTTTAGCTCTGACATGTTGGGAGGTACTTTCTCTCAAAGAGCCCAGCTTTTTCTATCTTTGTGTTGGCTCAAGCAGAGCCAGGACATACACAAGAGAAAAACCACTGATGTCAGGAGGCTGACAAAGCACATTTTGTGATTTAATTACACCTAATAACTGACTAATCTCTGCTATGTCCTATGTTATCTACTAAAGTAGATATTATGAATCCAAACATATAACACAAAGGTTGTTTCATTTAATTGAGCAGAATGACTTGCTCTTTCCAGTCTGCCTTGGATACTTGATTTCTTAAATTTGAAGTACATCATCATTCAACTCTGCTGCAAGTGAAAATATTTAGCTTTAAAGCACATTCACTATTGATGAAAAGACTTTTAACTGCCCTTTCCCAGTATTTAAATAAGGAATGGAAGTGTGTATTCACAAATAGAATTATTTAGCTGCTTTAAACATGACACTGATGTAGATAAAACCAAAATTCTATTAACAGCAACATTATTCTGCCATCAAAAGGGTTCAATATCAGAACGTTCCTGTGCAGAGATCATTATTGGCAGTTCAGTAAATGATAATTTGGGTTAGAAGCAGCATTTTGATCCTTAAACAGAGCGCTATATTTGAAGAGAATGAAAAATGAAAAACATTTTACACTGTAGTATTTAACACTCAATTCAAATAAAAGAATCTTCCAGATCTGCTAAGAAACCAACATTGCCCTCTGGATTGTGCACCATAATTGTGCTACAGATCAAGACTTGTTGAAGACTTGATTGCTCTAGGTCAGAAATAGGGTTTCAATACAGTTTTTATTGTTGTTGCCATTGCCTTTTTGCAGATGCTATTTTCAGATGCAATCAACCGTAACATCCCACTTTCTAGGATCCCACTTCGACAGCTGCACATGAATAGTCAGATCTTTACATCTGTATGATGCCTCTGTAAGCTTCAATTACAGGATCAGGGACTTTGCTGTCTAAATAAAATAACTTCAGTTTGACCCATATAAGAGAAGGTCCTCAAGTGCACTAAGCCTGAAGTTTCATAGGATTTCTGTCCCTAGGACACAAGGAGAGTGACAGAGGAGTTGCTGGGGGTGGGGGGAAGCAAGAGGCTTTTGCACATTCCTGAATATTCTTATATATAATTGTACATATAATTAAAGCTGTCTAATTTAGTTTTCATTCCAGCTAAATCTCTCTCCTAATTCTCTCTCTCCTTCCCTAGCTGGGTGGGAGGGGGAGGGGATTGAGAGCATTGTTTGTGGTTTAATCGGTGATCCTGAGTCAAACCGTGACAGTCAGGAAAGCAACAGGAACGTGCTGCAGGGGTAGAAGTCTCCCATTAATCCATCCTCACAACTACTGCTGCAACATCTTTTCATCTTTACATACAATCAGTGGTTAAAAATGGGTCTTGAGAAATACCAGAATACATGCCTAATGGAACCAATATATATATATAAATATATATTTACATACTGCAGCCTTTTCCAGTTTGCCAGGCTACCTTCACAAGGTGCAGTTATTGATAATTAATGTCTGCAAGCTCCCTTTGACCACTGCATTCCATTTAGTAGAGAAATTGTAACTCTTAAATGCTATTTACTGTCTGCATTGCATATGCTCTTACCAGGCACTTGGAACAACCCATCATTTGTAATTATTCTGGCATGACTGGGGGAACCATCTCCTTTAAGCAAAAATCTTGGGCAGTGTCTCTGTCTTTCAATATCACTGAATGCAAATCAGCACGTTATGTTTGGATGGTGAGGAAGGAAAGGGGCATAGGCACATAAATGTGAAAAACATTACAGGAAGATTACAGAGGGCATTCTGAAAAGACTAGATTGAAAAATACTCTGCTGAAGAGTCATGTAAATATAATGCACTGGGAATGCTCTTTATAGATCTGATCTATTTTTGATTAGTTTTGTGGTATTTTGTGAGGCAGTACATTGTAGTGTCATGGCAATCAAGGACTGGAAGCATTATTACCTAGAGTCAGCAATAATGAGAACAGAACCTTTAATTTCAAACTATAAGATAACACATTGATTAATAACCATGGGATGATTAGTCAATCCAGGACCTTAATGCACAATGGAGAAATTCATCCATTATCTGTTCAATGTAATTCTGCTTTCATCTTGGTGACTTTAAAAACAACCAAGGAAAATTACTGTCCCTCAGTAAAGGCTTTTGAATTTCATATGCATTTAATTAGATAACTGCCAGCCCAAGGACAGGAACCATGACAAATAGTTGTTCTTTTCAAATTAGAAGAATAGACTGTTCAATGAGCAATATTGATGTTCTCTTGTACTGAGTTATACAAGAGTTCTGCTACTACTTCCTTTAATTTATCTAACCTTTTTAAACATTTAATGAGTTTTTTAACACGGTTTTAGTTACATATGCTAGTTGGTAATTTTAAAAAACACTGCTAACAGCAACACTACCTGTGTAGACATAAATGCATAACCCACCACAATTTTCTCAGAGTGAGGTATGAAAGTACAATTTACATAGGAAAAAGAACATTAGAAATTAAGAGACCATCTTTATGTTTGTAGAAAAACAACAGTTAATCCTGTTTAATCTGTTTAATTGCTTCAATAGACATAATAATAAAGATTAGTTGGCTGTGAAAAACTAACTATAAAACAAAGGAGGATTTGTGTTCCATTTCTGGTCCTGAAATGTCATTTTCTGCTTTTGTGGGATGAGGGTAGAAAGGGGGAGATGCTATTTTTAAGGTTTTGTTGTTTGGTTTTCAGTTTAACTTGGTTTTTGGTTTGTTTTTCTTCTTCTCAAAACCTTGCAGTAACAGTCCAACTATCTCCTTCCCTGCAACACATACACATAATCTAAAGACTGCCTAGTAGATGGGGGGTGGTTTATTTATTAATAGAAGGACCCCCCTCCTCTTCAGGGGGTTAAGACTTGACCATGCTGAGTTTGGTATGACAAGAGCACTTCAGATGTAAATGTCCAACGAAAAAAGTTACAATGATGTTGTGATGCCAGTTTTGTCCAACCCGGGCACCGCAGAGATGCAGGCTAAGGAGAAGCAGCAAGAAAGGTAACTCAGCTTTAAAACAAACCCGAACAACTCTTCAATATTCCACTAAATACAAAGAGAAATTTCCTTGAAGTTAAAAAAAAAAAAAGAAAAAGATCTGGAGAAGTCAGAGACTTTGAACAATCATCCAACCTGGTGTTTTTAGTTTCCTGTCTAGCAGCCACTGCTAATGCTAATAATGAGAAAATCATTTTCACCTGTCATTTGCCTGTGCTCTGTACTAAGAATACTGGAGCTCCCAGCTTAAGCACCTAAGGAGCTACACTACAGCACCTACATTCAGGGCACTACAGACCTGGCACGTGCCACATTCACAACAGCTATCTCAGCCTGCAATGCCCCCCTGAACTGCCTCTTCCCAAGAATCCCCACTGCAGAGACAAGACTCCAGCCCCACTCTTGCTGTGGAGTAACAAAACCTTCTTTATGAATAGAAAAACCACAAAGGCCATGGCCATTCTAACTGCTGCCATCCTCATCAACTTGGCTTGAACTTACAGTTGCTCAACAGGCCAAACCCTGCAACCAGCCTGGGCCCATCTCTTGCTGTGGGCTCCCATGGAGGGGTACTGACTACTCCCAGAAGTGAATTTGGCATCAGGCTTCCCTAGAGCTCTGGGCACAGGTTTTCTGGCCATAAGGAGATTAATTGCATTCAGTAATCACCTATCGGACATGTTTGCCTCAGAGGAAACTTCATCCATTAAATGGCAGATGTGAAATAACTTATGCCTGAAAGGGTTAAACTCTCAGTACATTTTACTTGGCAAGTAAAATGGTGTGCTCTCTAAACATGACACACCGAAGCCCAGTGATAAAATATTTCCCAATCTTTATACCATTTTGATAATTCACTGCGTGTATTACACACAATCAAGCTGTACAGGTTTCAGAGGGATTCTGAGCACATCGCTCAGACTGACAGAGCAAGTATTCCAGACAATTGGCTCCCTGAGGGTCAAGACAGTGATGCTCAATCAGGATTCAAACGGGTCATAAACCCTTCATGGATCTCGCTCAAGTGGGTGGTGATGTCTCCCTGGGGCAGCTCATCATTTTCTGCTACAGTCAAGCACTTGTCATTACAGACAAACTCCCCGTCAGTCTTAGGCACTCATTTAATCGAGTCTTAGTGAGAACGGGAAATATTATCAGTGCCACAAAAACCCTAAAGAGACAAATATATTAATCATAACTGCTGTGATGGTAATTTAAGACACTCTCAAAACTCTGCTGGTGGTCCTTATACTATGGCTGCTTTTTAATGTAGACTCAGATTTTCAGACCTGGGTGCTGAAGTCAGGGACTGCCATTTGGGTTTAAGCTCCTCAAGACGTGAACTACTACTAAGAAGAAAGGGGTGCCAGAGTGCCCAGCTGCTGAGCTGGGGAACTGGGAGTGTGGCAGAGCACCCCTGAATGGTTGAAGCCTTTCCTTAAAAACCCAGGCCAGGATTCAAGGCCCTGATTTTAAACACACAAAAAGGAAACTAGTCTTCAAACATCCAGAACTGCTCAGAGTAACTCAAAACATTTGCATTTGCAACAGTTCAGATAACCTGGCATATAACCAAGGCAGCTATAATACACTACAGCTTGAAATAAAAACCTAGCACCATACTGGCAGCTTGGGACACCCTGTTTTTGTTGTACTGTTTTCATATCTAATTATGCTCCTATGCCGAAAAAAAAAAAAGGGGGGGGAGAAAAAAACGTTTTGCACTAGAACAGGATTATGATAATCTAACATTAGGCTTGACTGGCTTTATAGAACCTTCCACACAAAGCTCAGTGGAGGCAAAGGAAGAGAATGTTTCCTTTCCCCACACTGTCCTACAACCCCACAATCCCACACTCATACAGTCTCAAATCTAATCTAGCTCAGAATCTTTGAACTGCTTTAAACAGAAAGGGTTTTAGTAATGTTTTAGAGTCAAACTGAACACATGATAATTTATTTCTGGGGTTGCTGCAGCATGCAGAATGAGCTCCTCACTCATTTAGCTGCACAGGCACAGGTGTAAACTTGAGAGTGGATTTTTAATTTTTTTCCCCAGCAAAGGAGTCAGCCAATAAAAGAGTGATGTCATGGTTCCATGAGGACACAAAAACTCCAGTGATATAAATCAGGTGTTGCACTGCTACAACTTAACTTACTGAAACGGGTGGGAGGGGGGAAGCAATAGGGTTTCCAACCTTGCCTTTTCAGCAGGTTCTGGGCCTTACAGGATCCATACCTTAGTTTTCACTGACAACCATGCTTCTTTTGCTGTCTTCTAGTTTTCTCTTGGCTTCCCAGGGAATTTCAGTGCCAACATATCCAGGGCCGCACTAGTGCAAAGCAATAAACAAGCCAGGCTCTGCCTTGCCACCTCGTCCCAGGAAGCCCAGTTAATCCACACAGTCCCAAACCTTTTGCAATTACCAGAGGTCCAGCAGCTCAACCGATCCATCTGTTATCTCCAGGTGTGTTACCCTCAGAAAAGCTAAAACATCATTTCTGCCTGGCCTCCCTGAGGGACGAGGGGCACTCCCCTGAGCCTCAAACTGCTCACACATGAGAGCACCATGTTTAGCACCCATCAGCTCCTTTCACACACTGACAGTCACACACACACATTTCTTAGAGGCCTCAATCTTTTGTCTCGCTGGAAAGAGGCAAGGTATTCCTATCACTTCACTTCTAAACCTGATTTCCTTCACACTGCCCATTTATCAGAAAATCCAGGAATATGTAAAATAAATTCCTGCACAAGAGATGGTTTTATTAACATAAATCTGTTTAAAGTTGAAAATCTTGTTACTATATTCCAAAACATTAAGGCGTAAATCAAAGTAGTATTGATAAACCAAATCACAAGCTGTATTTCAATAATGGGGTTTTAGAAGCTACTTGTGCTCAGTTTTCAACACTAATATCAGCAGCACAATAAGCAGAAACAAGGTGCACGTGGCCATTGCTGTTATTATATAAGCTTCTTGATCCTAAATGTCTTGACACTTCCATCAAAGTCCTCAGATCTGATCAATACCCATAACTAAACAGGCCTGAAAATCAATCTGTGTTTTCAGTCCTCCACATTTTATGAACAAGAAATAAACTATTGCATGTGAAACAAAAACCAGACAACCCCAAAGCAATCTGAAACCTTTCTACCATACTCAAGACAGATTAGTGTAAACAGACTCAGTGACCTTATTGAATAATAGATAATAATGTTATATACTTAGTGGCCATACCACAAAGCTCTGAAAATAATATACAGCTAATCATACACAACTGAAAAATTAATAAGCATTGAAAAGAACTGCAATGTTGGATATTAAAGCCCCATCCTGCAAAGTACACAAGTTCTGGATGGACTTAACTGTTCACAAGTTCTGGATTGACTTACACAGTATTTGTGTAACCTGGCTTACTGAAAAAGAACTACTTACAAGAATAAATCTGAGTACATAGTTCTCTTCCAGTCTAATCTGAAGTTTCATTTCCTAAACCAGTACAGGTAGGAGGAGAAAGATTATCCTTATCATAAAGATCTCCACCAAACTCAGAAGAAATTAAAGAAAACAACACCAAAATCCCCAGATTTTAAAAGTGTTGTAATTGTCCAGTGATAAGAAGCCTAGAAATGTTGTAGAAGTTTAAGTTGGACAAGTATCAATCAAGTATAATTTAGGCCCAGCTGAGCATCCCCCTGGCAGAGGGATAAAGTGGATAAACTCTCAAGGTCTCTTCCAGCCTATGAATTTTGTGAAGTGATTTGGGATCTATAAAGACAAAATCCACCATATAAACATAAAAGACCAAAATTCTGCTCTTTCTCTAATGTGTGAAGGCCCCAAACACAGAAGGAGAAAGGAGTTTTCATTTCAGAAGCATGAAAAGCTTTAGTGCAAAGCCCAGTGTTACGCTTAAAAGGACACCCAAGGTCTTGGATCAGATGGGAGAGAAGGGAGCCTATCACTGCTGTTGCAAGGCAGGCAGCAAGGAGGGACAAGGGCACATACCTACTCTTGCAAAGTAAACAGGCATCATATCCTGTTTAGTAAACAGGCATCATGCTGTTTAGTCTGGGGAAGAGGAGGCTGAGGGGAGACCTTATCACTCTTTACAAATACCTGAAAGGAGGTTGTAGTGAGAGTGGGGTTGGTCTCTTCCCACAGGTGACTGATGAAAGGACAAGAGGAAATGGGCTCAAGCTGCATCAGGGGAGATTTAGGTTGGATATCAGAACAAACTTCTTTACAGAAAGGGTTGTTGGGCACTGGAACAGGCTCCTCAGGGAGGTGGTTGAGTCACCATCCCTGAATGTGTTTAAAAGTCATCTGGATGTGGTGCCTGGGGACATGGTTTAGTGGTGGGTCATCAGAAATAGGGTGATAGGGTTAGGATAAGGTTGGACTCGTTTCCAACCTGAACAATTCTATGATTCTATGATCCTGGGAAGTGTCTTCTTGTGAATTGTTGCCGATGAAAGCAAAAGTGACTCGCTACCTGGAGCCACAGTAGCTGAACATGTCTGTGAACAACTGGGAAGGTGGAAAGCATGAGGTCATCCTTAAAACTCTGGCAAAATTCTGGAAGAATTTTGCATGTGAAACCACAACAATGTAGACATACAGTATTGGGGATTAAAGTAATTTTAAAGTGAGAAAATATTTTTCTACCCAGGGAGTTTTCCTGATGGCTATTGTTTATGATATGAAACTATAACACTGGGTCTTTACTTTCCATGTATTTGAATTCCCAGTGTCCTGAAAATATAGGAACAAAATGCTTGCCTGAGATTTTACTGAAATACTAAGAATGAACATGCACTTCATTATGTCACCAGGGAGTATTTAGTAAACTTATAAATGAATAGAAGTAGCACGTTAAGTTTACAAGTTTCTTTTTATAAACTAGTTACATTTCTCTTGGCTAATAACAACATTTCAGATTGATCCATGCATAGCAGGATACTGCTGTGTTGCTAAAACACAAGAAAAACAAGAAGATTTAAAAACATGAACCCTAAAATAAATACAGGAACAAAGCAGGTGTTCCAGACCATGCATTTATTTTAACAAGAAGTCTGTTAGCTTAGTGTCTCTGGTGCAACTCAACAATGTTTTAACACACTTGCATTTTGCTTGGCATCAGCTCCCTCAGGCTCCCTTTTGGAGTTCACTGCAATAGTCCTGTGCTAAAGGAGAGCTTACCAGTGCAGACCATTCAAGTGGTGACACCAATTCATCCCCATTTCCAATGAGTGGAGATGAGAATTAGTGGCAAACACAAGAGCAGTGTCTACCTTGCTGGACTTTTTCTGTCAGGGTGGTTGCACAGGTTCATCCTGACTTGGTGTCTAGCAATTAAGACTCTGCTCTTATGAAAATGGCATGAAGGGCACTAAAAAATGTCACAAAAAGGCAAATAAATTAATAAAAACACCACAAGAGAGATGAGCATTGCTGACAAGTGCTGCTTCAACAGCTCAGAATTCACTCTGGTGAACTTTCCTTCTCTTTCAAATAATTTCCATTTGTGTCCATAGCATCTCAGAGCATGAATGGTGAAAAAAACCTAACACAAAATCAGCAATTAGCTCAAGTCAGAGACACTTTGAAAATTGTTTAGTCGTGCAAGGGCAGAGGGAGAGGAGACAGAATTACATCTGCAAACAGTCAGCCTTTTACTACCCAACTTCAAAATTAAAGCCACTATAGCAACTGAATGCCAACCATTTTTTTAGTAGTGCAGAATGCTGTTTATCTTTTCAAAGGAACACTCACTAAAATAAAAGGATAATCTCTGTGAACTGGACTTCTTGAATGCACTGTTTGAAATGAGTGCATTTGTCTTCAGTATTAAGGACATATTCAAGAGTTCTTCCATTTTGTACCACAAAACCCCTTTTTCTCGTCTGGCTGCACCATGGGGAACTGAGGATAGCTGACAATCTCATCACTTGCAAGTTCTATTTTCTGCCATTATCCTTATTTTTGCTGCCTGTGGGAAAACTAACAGTAGGCAGTTATTCAATGAACCCAATCTATGACTGCATGGAAAGTTCTACTAATGTCAGGAAAGGTGAATTTTCAATAGGATTTTTACTAAAGCAGCTAACTAAACCAGAACAATAACATATGCTGGAGCACGTCCATGAAAATCCTGAATTTTTCTATTTGAATTGAACTTACTGTGCTTTTCTTTGGTATGAAATATTCATGGGGAAAATGCAACCTCTTTAGTATGGGGTTAAGCTTTTAAATACTGGGAAGAGCTTTAAAATGTCATGGCAATGCGAAAGCAAGCAATATAAATATTATGAGTTTTCATAAGTCAAATCTTTGGATTTTCTGGTAGTAACAGATTACATTCAATATCATTTACACATTAAGGGTTATGCTTAAGGTAAATTCTATAGGTCTGTCTGAGCACAGAATTAGTGTGCTACTACTTTCTACATTATGGGAACTCTCCACAAAATCTTCAGTTTCCTGTAGGAACTGCACCTGGAAAATGGCCAAGGAGAAGGCATCAGACTTTGCACAAGGAACTTGACTTGCCAGTTTCCTTTGCTGACATAGAATTATCTGTAGAAGTGAAGAGTTTCATTTCAGTATGGAGCCACTCACATTCCAGATTGTGAGATTAAGAGGAGATAGTTCAAATTCAGAAATAGAAACATTTTTTTCTGGATCTCGATCTCTCAAAATACCCTTTGGGAGATTTGGGAGATTAAACCTTTGCCGTTTGACAGAGAAACAAGAGGAGGAGGAATTACCCATAACTTGATCAGTCACTGCTCTGATAATTTTGCATTCACACTCTACCCTCCCCCCTCTCCTTATCCTTCCTCCTGTTGCTGGAAGTCCACGGGGGACAGAATTATGTGTTAGTGGGTTGTCCACTAACGTATAATAAAGAAAGAAGACTGAGAAAATAAACTTCTATTTCCCAGGCTGACCCCTGCCTCTAGCAGCAAGAAGATAAAAAGATCAACTGTCCAGTTACTGTAGACAGAAATAATGGACATCCAACAAGTACCCAGATCCTCAGAAGTGAGACTGTGTTTTCATTTAAAGACTTCATTGATCTGTCTCTCCTCACTTGCTTAAAAGGCCTGAAAAGGTACAGAAGAGCAGAGAGAAACCCAGCTTTTGTAATCAAGCTGTTTTGCACTTCAAATTAATATTTTCACATTCTCTGTAATTTAGAGATGTTCAAATCAGCACGTATTACCAAGCTGACTTTGTTATGCATAATTTTAATTCTTGTAATTTGTCTCTTGCTTTCCAGACAATAATGTCATGTTGTTTCTGACTACGGATCATAGAGACTTTCTCGCTCTACGCGTCCTGCAAATTGCTTTGTTTTACACAACCATACTCTGGTATATTTTCAATTACAGTCACATTTTATAACGTTGACATTCTTAAAAGTATTATATGTTAATATATTAATTTAAGGAATGTCAGATGAAGTGTGTAGACTTATCACAGAACATATTCTGACAGACCTGACAAAAAACATGAAAAATGTCTGCATTCTATCATAATGATTATTTTTCAGATAACACCAGCTGTGCAACTATTAAACCAACTGACTGCTATTCCACATAACACCAAGTACCAGCATTCAATCACGAAAGAAATATAAATCTCCAAGTGGCTTTTTCCACATGCTTTAAATCAGCAACAATCTGTACATTTGTATCCGCACTTAAAACATGGTAAAAACTGGGGATGTCTTCCAGCTGGAAACTCTTTGGCATCTTTATTGATAGAGACTACAAATGGGGTATGTAGTGCAATGTTTAAAGGGATGTAGTTCAGTTTTAATCTAAGTTGAAAGTTAAATATGACACACACAAAGATATTTCACTGACTAAATAACTTGAGTCACTCCAGGAATTACAGAATCTTTCGTTTCATCCTTCCCATTATTTTATTCTGGAAGCCTTGCACTCTTCATCAACCTCAGGTTAAAACTGTTCAAATCCAATGCATGACAAAAGGCATCTTTTCCCTTATGAAACTCCGAGTTTTTAAAGGGGTCTTTAGTAATTCTTAGGTATTAGAAAATTCTGTCTACAAGCTGCATGTTCAAGAATTGCCTTTCCTGGCAGCTAAGTAATTGGGTAACACCATCCTACAGCAGATGTTGCAAGGCAAAAAGAGTCTTCTGCTTTTTTTCCATCCTACTCATTAGATTTCAGATGTGTTTATTAAACACCTTTAACTCTCTTTTATGTTCATTTCAGCCTCAGAATCACACATCATCACTATATCTCAGATCCTGAGGAGATGAAAAGGAAAACACAGTCATTTTTCTGGGTACAGGACTTGCAGATGTGGTGAGATATGAATTCTCCAGGGCAAAGAGCCTTTAGAAATGATGACGTTTTGAACTGGTCTGTGACCTCAAAATATGATTAATGGAACAGCTTAAAAATGAAATAATTACATTAATTAAAATACATACTTTGGACTATGACACCAATTTTGGACTCAAAATGTGCATAAAATACTCTGTTAAGAAAGTTTTGTAGGTTATAATGTGGAAAAAATAGCATACCTGAAGGTTGGCTTGGTACTGCAGGTACATGGAGGGCATGTAACTGGCTTGTGAGTAATACAGTCCATAAAAGGTCTGATCACATTGAGTGATAAACAGTTGCTTAGGGCCAGCATGAATTAACAAAAAAAAGCAAACTCATGTCAAGACAGAGCATGAAAGATGAGCAAAATCCTTCCCTGGAGCTTCTACTGGCTCCCTCCCAGACCTGCCAGATTCTGTTGCATTTCTCTCGTTTATGACTATGGAAGAGAAAAGCAAGATCTTTTGCAAAAGTTTTTTAAACTTAGCTGGGCTGAGCTGGCACCTTGCCACATACATTGCTTCCTCTTTGTATTTCACACAAATACTGTATTAGAACAAAACAGAAGTCAAGAAACAATAAAGGAAAAAAGCCCATGGTTCTCTTAAATTATTTTTTCCCCACTCCCAGCTCAGGGAGCTGCAGGGGAAAAATGTTCCAGAAGAGTAAATAGTCCACATACAAATAAGTCAACTCACTGGAAAAACACAGACTTTAACTCACTATAAATCTGCAAAATTCTTAAAAGAAAAATTATCTACTGGGTCATTGTATTTAGACAGAAAATTGAAGAAAGGTGCATTTAAATCCACTGGGTACCAGTGTCCCTATCCTTTAGTGGGAGAGAACCAAATACTCGTGACCTGCCTATCAGGCACACAGACACAAATTTGCAAGCACTGCTCAGTCTGTGTTCTCTAACTTCTCAGACTCCTTGAGCACACATGTTATTGTTGTCCCTTCTCTCCAGGTGCAGACCACTTGGTTTCTAACAGCTTTGTGATCCTTTCAACATCCAACTTTACTCATGAACCACTGCACACCGAGCTCCCTTAACAGCCCACACCCTACCTGCAATCCTCCTTACAATGTCCTTTTCTGTCTTTATGGATCACAGTAAGAGGAAAAATCCTATCAGAATGAAATAAAAACTGAAAAACAAACAAACAGAAGAAAAAAAACCAACCCAAACCAACAAAAAAAAACCTTTCTAAATCCAACAAAGGAATAGATGATTCTCTGTTTCTTAACAGCTGTAAATCACATGAAGAGCTGAAATTATCTGCTCTGGGCTGCCAAACAGATGTACCCAGAAAGCCCCTAGATCTTCGCTTCCATCTACTGGTAACTTCCCCAAGAAGGTCAGGATGTTCTATCTTCTCATCTCTTTATTATTCATTATTGCTCTTAACTTTAGCAAATTTTTACTCTATTTGGAGCATTTAACAAGAGGGATTTCACTGTGGTTAGTGGACCTTTTCCTCATTATAAAAATAAGGCAGAGCACTGCACTGCCAGTTATAGCAAGCATAATCTAAACAGATGGGTTATGCTCCTTGGGGTGATTTTTCATGCAAATATTTTAATTCCAGTTCAAGCATGATTTCTCTTCTTTCAAAATATTTTTGGTTTTGGATTACTAGACTTAGAAACATTACTCTTAAACAGTTATGGTTCCACAAACACAACATAATGCTGAGTTATTTACTGGTTCATCAGTGAATCTATTAAGGAACATCTTGGTATATAAAGCTACAAAATGGAGTAAGTCCACTTGGAAGTGTCAACAGGAGAAATGCTCAGAATCCTCAGAAGGAATTGGTTTTGCTGAGCAATGTTGTTCAAGTCACTGCCACACACTGTCCTTACAGATAAAACATATCTAACAGTATCACCTGCACAAAGTATTTTCAAGGCTAACACCACAGAACTGCCAAAGGCCTAACTCATGGTTTCTTTCACAAACGAGCCCAGTAGGCAGTTGTTTCCTGACAAAGTGAAGCTCTGAGGACTGCCCATGGAGGCTGTTCACTCTCTAGAAGCAGCTGAAAATTCAATGGAAACAGCAACTAGAACCAAGCACACCTTGAGCCAAATGAGTCAAGTTCAACCAAATGCTCCTTCTAATTCCTTTGATTTGCATGGAATCAAATAAATTCACTATGTTTGGAAGAATAACTTTCCTTTCACTAAGCCATGAAGGTCTTGAAGCTGCTCTTTAAGTTTGATCAAATCTGCCTTTTCTGCTCACAGTCTTCATGGATTTTGCCTTTTTAGATGGCATGATTTGAAGAGCTGGAGATAATCTCCTTCCAGGTACTTAAATGTGATGAAACTCAAATCCTTGGTTTCAACCGTTAAACTTGATCATGGTTTCAACCATTACACTTTATCATGGTAAAAATAATAATACGCATTTCCATGGTTAGCTTCTTCATTTTGTAACTGGGCTAAAGAGGGATGCAGAGAAAATACAGTCCAAGTCAGCAAAAATAAGTGCAGTATATTACACAATTCCTTAGTCTACTGTGTGAAATGACAAACATCTACAGTACATGGTATATGCATGTGGGTGCACACACAGGCCTGTCAGGTTCATATACACACATTTCCATTCCCCTTTAACAGCAATAATAGCCTTTTTGAGGTATAGAATTGCCATGGACATATTACAGAGATAGCTACAGCCTTTAGTGGCAAGTGCTAAAGCAGAGCAAAGTGTGTGTTGTTGCCAAGTAAACACAGCAGCCGTTGTGCACTCAGCAACCTGACCTACAGCCGTGAAAGTCAGTGTTGCTGGTTTATCGAGTATTAAGTGATAGAGAGGCTGTTAGCCAGAACTTCTTTATCTGCTCTTGTTCCAAATCCTGTCACGTTATCTTTCAAATTTATCTAAACTACTATGACAAACAAGCAGACAGGCTCTCAGTTTTCAGCTGCACTTCAAGCAGCTTAATCCAGAGCATTGCACTGTTTATCAGCAGACAGAAGATGAAGAGTATGTCTGGCTGGGTCACCTGCCATCACCCAAGGCAGGCCAGGAACAGTGAAGCACAATCATTCACTCATCACATTTTTTTTAATAACATCTGGTGTTACACACTCCAGAATTGATTACATCGAGAACACCAGTAATCAGGCTGACCAATACTCTTTGATTGGCCGTGGTACTTCTTTGCATGTGTGTGTTGAGTTGTTCCCTCTTGCTCGGTGTATTCCCTGCTCAGCTCTGAGGTGGCAGGAAACACCTGCGATGGTGTCGCACGCGGCGCCATGCACGGTCGAGAACAAAGAATCCCAACTAATACAGGGAGTGCTCTCTGTACCTAGCAGAAGACCAACATCAGAATAGCGTGCCTCAAGTACAGCTTGTCATTTGGTCCTTTTTTCAGATATGGATTTCACACTTCAATTCCTACTCAGCTTAGTGGAGAAGCACTATTTTTTCAAACTCAATATAGGAGTCTTCTGTATCAAACCCAGTAAAAACAGTTCCAAATAATGAACATCAATCAAGCTTTCTCATGACAGGGAAAGGAAGATGGAACAGGACAGATTTATATATGTATATATATATAAAATATTTCTTTATTTTAAAACATATTTCCTCATAAATTCCTTTGTCCAGGCTTGACACACTGAGTGACTCTTCCTGAACAGAACTGGCAGACTGAGAAGCAGGTATCACAGACTTCTCCTGCCAGCATGCCTAGGAGATTGGTCTAACAGACTGGTACTACAATACCTCACTTTTTGTAATGGGTGGAGTTCTCCTGTATGATCTTCTGCTTACAAGCAAGAAAAAGGCCTACTTTTTTCTTCATCCTTTTGAAAGAAATTAAATAATTTCTGTAATTCAGTAAACCAGTAAAACCACTTGCAATATTTCTGGGGTTTCAAACTGTGTTATGCTTAACTTTTCTGCACAGAGGTTATTTTATGAAGTGACTCAGTGCTCTGTCCAGACCTCAACCCTCTTTAGAAAACTGGCCCTGTTGACTGCAATAGATTTTTCAACAGAACAGTCAAACAACACAAGTGATTTGCAACATTGCAGGACCCAGTAATTCCCACTATTCATCTTCTCAGAAAAGCCATAAATCGAATGAAGATTTATAAGCAGAAAGTCACTTTCATTCTCAAATAATGTACAACTGGCAATGTAACACACACACTTTTAGCAGACTCTGTTTGCAACATGACACATCACTTTGTGTTATGACATGCTGTAAAGTCTGACCTAATTTGACACAACAGCTGAAATTTAAAGGAAGACATTTCCCACTTCATTTCCAAATGGGATAACTGCAACGTTCCAACACAAGCTGGCCAGTGGAAGAAGGGCAGACGGGAAAGTGTCTGTGGTCTGCCAACTTCAAATTACTGTTGAGTAGTTCAGCATATTTCTAGAAAAAAACCCCACAAAACAAACAAAAAAACAAACAACCCTTAAAAGAGTAATTAATCTTCATTTAGGGAAAGTTTTCAGTGAGGTGCATTTATTGTCTTTTATTCATGCATTCCAGTTTATTAGTAAACACTGAACTTTTCTGCACACATCCTGTACTGATGGCAGTTCTAACCTAGGAGCTTTGAACTGAATCAGAAAAATATGGGCATTCTGAAAACTAAAGCAAGAAGTGGTCAGAGGTATCTTAATAGTCTCCAGCTTGTTTGTTGTGTGCTTGTTTTGTTTTCTTTGTTTTTTCTAGAGATGTTTGAACCCAGTGACAAATGACTAGGACACTTCTCTGCTATTAAAGCACCTCCTGGGATAGCCTCTTTGAAACTGTCCCATACACTGTATTTAGAAACAAGATAATGCTTCAGAAGTTCAGAAGAGTAAAGATAGAGAGCAACAAGTCTCTTAACAAGTTGAACACTTCTCCACTGTGAGCTTAATCTGTCCCTGTGTACCATTGGTAAGACCCTGAATGATTTCTTCTTCCTACCAGGGTACACACAGGACCTAACATCTCCATACAAAAGAAAATTAT
Organism: Hemiprocne comata; assembly: GCA_020745705.1. Lineage (NCBI taxonomy): Eukaryota > Metazoa > Chordata > Aves > Apodiformes > Apodidae > Hemiprocne > Hemiprocne comata. The sequence goes on from CM036595.1 coordinate 16,255,308, forward strand.
AAAATCTGTTTTAACTTCACCTTCATTTATCTCTTCACCAAAATACAAAAGTTTTAGAGTAACATGTCAATCTAATTTGCATTAACTTGAGAACACAGGTCAAAATTGCAGCTCAAATTTGTATTTAGCTTTATTAAGCCAATATATACAACACCTGCATTGTAGAAGCTAAAGAATGCTTGCAAAAAAATTCTCCCTAAGCCAAAAATTTCAACCCTGCACAGCCTGCACTGTGCTTCAGTCCCTTGTCAAGCAGACATTAGAGTTCAGAACACAGTCAATGCCTAAGAAAAATGCCATTCAAAGCGAATCCTAATCCTTTGTGCATTTTGTGATGGTGGGACATTTAGAAAATGGGATAATTTTCCCAAATCATCTTAATGTGTGGAAGTTATATGAAAATCTCAATTTTCCATCACCTCTGTACTTCTTTCCCTGAATGAATGCCTGAGGCAATCATTTTAAAATGCTACTAAAAAAAAAAGCTGGGGCAGTAGAAGCATGCTTGCTGGCTGGCAGTGCCTGCCTTTATCCACTTCAAAATTAGTAGTGATTGTAAAAGACCTTATAAAATACTAGTAAATTCATCTTTCATCCTTAGTGGCAGGTGCCTTCATAAACGTGGGGGAAGGGAACTCTTGCTTGTGCTATCTGACTTAAGTCTTAATGAACCACTTCGAGCAGTGCAAAGGCACTACTTTCTCAAAGAGAGATAAAATAATAATTTTTATAGTGACTCTCATTTCTTCAGTGAATTAATAACATTTCCAAGAAGACTTCTCACCTATTCTTTCAACCTAAATTATCCAGTTATAATTACCTGGTAAAATATTATGGCATTCCCAAATGCATGGTTAAACCTGGACTTCTTAGGACTGGATGTATTCCAGAGCTGTAAATTACAGATTTCTGATATCCTTAGAGAATTAAAATATATTAAAATAAATAAACAGTTGTGAATCTCATTAGGGAATAATCTCTAGTAGTTCAAGCAAATGTCTCATTCATAACTTATAACCAGCTTGATTTTTCTTATGCTGTAGGCACATCCCTAGGAGTTTTGGACACTGACATGTGCTATTGATCTCTTAAGAATACAAAGAAAATCTCTCTCTTAATTAAGAATATCCCCTGTTTAGGACGCCAGGGACTATGACTCTATTCTAAATATCTCTACTATCCACCTTGAGTCATTCCTATAAGTGCTAATCTTTAAAATATTAAATCAAGGGGAAGCTAGTATAATTTTAATATTTTCGTAACTTCTTTTTTTTTTTTTTTAAACAGACGTACCTAGCTGTAATGCTAACACTTGTGGGTCAACAGAAATATTGATATTTATAGCTGTTCATAAGGTGTGTGATGAAAATGTCCAGGTTGGGTCTCTTCCACAATCTATCTATTCAGTAGGTTATTTGTAATGATGTCCCCACTAGATGTTTCATAGGGATGAGCAAGAATCATTGCAATGTGCTGAAATAAGGCAGTTTGCACGCACGACTGAAGGTCTCAGACTAATTCTCAGCAGTTCAAGATCACATTCAACCATTGAAACAGGAGCCCTTTTCTACCACCAACCCTCCTTGGCTTATAATTAACTCTGCCTATACTTGTTATTCTTTTAAATATACAATTTTCCTAAATAAATTGTCGTAACATTATTTGGTGTAAATTCTATAATGAAATAATCTCCAACACCCTTCTGAGACCAAAAAGCACCCTCACTATTTCCTACTGGAAAACATGGCTGGAGACTTAGAATCATAGAAATGTAGAATCAGTAAGGTTGGAAAAGATCTCTAAGGTCTCGAGTCCATCTGTAATCCAACTACCACAACCATTTCCTGAAGCACCACATCTAAATGCTTCTTGAACACTTCCAGGGATGATGACTCCACCACCTCCCTAGGCAGCCCGTTCCAATGCCTCACTTGCCCAGCTGCAGCCAGCTGCACATATTACATCTCCCAGCCATGGAGCCTTTCTTTTTCTTTCTCTGAGTGAAATGCTGCCTGTATTTCAGAGCCCTTAGATGCAGCAGTTGAAACACCACTCTCAGAGATGGCTTCAATCTGATATAATATAGGGTTCAACTGCAGTATTTCCATCAACTAGGCAAAGGGAGGCCTAAACCAACCACAATGCTTCAAATACACTGGTGAAGTCAACCATATACCTTACATTGCAACCAGATTTAAAATTTTAAATTCTAGTGTATATAAATTATAGATTGTGGTGTTCTTTGAAGCTCTTTGACTGAATCTAAATACAAAGATTCTCAGTCTGCCTACAAACTGAACTATTCTGGTCATGAAACATTACCTTCCCAGCATGTGGTATGCCTATCAGCAGAAAAGTGGTAAAAAAGAACTGACTAACTTTATTTATTACATTTGTATTGCTCACAAAACCATTTACTTAATGGATGAGTATCATTAGCAGTCCAGCCACAAAAAAAATAATACAATGATGTGTTTCATAGGTTCATTAAAATAATATTTCAAAGCAATCATTAGAACAAGAAGCTAAAGATCCAAGAGACAGTAAGTTATCTGCAAATAAATGAGGCAGAACAAGCATGTTTTGAAGAAAGTTAAGAAACATGTTTACAAATATATTATACCATAAAGAAAGCAAGGCATGAAGCTTGGAGACTGCTGTTCAGGCAGCTTCTGAAACAAAACAAAACAAAAAGCAGTAACTAGTTTTGAAGCAAGGGTCCTCAGGCTTGCGGTCAGCATGCTGTGCTAAAGAGTATGTGCCTGAATGCATGGCATATAGAAGTTCATAAAGCACAATAAAGGTAAGGTTATGCATAACAGTCCCTTAGGCTAAAGCCAGGAACCCATAGAAAATGTCCTTCCCTACTGTTTTTAAAAAACTAAAAAAAAAAATTGAAAAAGCACAAGCAAAAAAAAACAATAGCAAAAAAATCCCTTAAAAACTCAAAACAACCAAACAAGACCCCCTCGCTACTGCAGGAGCAAACAGCATCCTTCTGCTCACAGAATTCCACAGTGAAATAAAAGTTTTTCCAGTATGTCAGGCAAAAGTGGTAGGAACATGCTGGTGCAACAAGTGGAGAGTCATAAGTTTGCTCCTGTGGTAAATTCAGTCATAGCAACATGGGGGAAGGTTCTTGGGCATTATATTTATTTACTGCAATAGCTATTAACAGAGGAAAACATAAACAGGGGGGAAAGGGATTTGTCCAAGCATAAATGTAGAAGGATGATACTGATATCATGTTGAACAAATGCAGCCAGGATAGAGTTATACTAGAAAATGTTCAGAGAAGGCAAAAGCACAAAGGTATAAACCCTTTTTCTTATGTATCAGGCCTAGACAAAGTGACAGGAAATGGGTCCCTCTGCCTCTTATCTGGACTTTTTCAAGGTCTTTAACACTCGACTTCAGTGGCACAGGAGAGAACTGGTAGACTGAAACAGTATGCTCTATTGTCCCAGCTGTTTGTTTCACCTTGGATAGCACTAGGTTTTCACCATACTGGTTCTTAGTGGTATCCTGGCTAAACCACTTCACCTGCTTCAGAAAAATTCCAGATCCATCCACAATGCAAGACATCAGTTCCTGTTGTGACTTCCCTTCCCTTTTGCATCCCTTACCATCACCACCTCTTCTCCACGATCTTTTTTTATGGCTCAGGTTCAAGCAGGCAAAACCCCATCTTTTATAGTTCTATTAAAAAAATCAGAATGAGGAAGGTTGCTCAAACCAATGCCTTAATTAGTCCAACAATGCCTCTCCACCAGTAAGACAAGAAGAAATAATCAGCACATGAGCCTGTTCTCCTTGTGCCCACTGGTCCTTTCTGCTCCCTTGTGCCTGCTTGCCTTCACAGAAGCAGGATCAGGTTTGCAAGAGATAGTGATCATAGCTCTGCTCCATTTCAACATATTCTTCTTCCCTCTAAAAAAGGGATGTTTTTTGGTGATTTTTAAATAAAATTTAGCCTAGCTAGAGGGAAAAGAATAAAGAATGGTATTAGCATAAAAGCTTTCCTCATTTCATTACATATTAAATGCTCTAGTTGATTTTCATTGTTTTTCTGAATCTTTAATCTTTTTAAAGATGTAAACAATTGTTGCTGTCATGAAACTACAAGGACTAATAACTCTAGCCTATCATCAGCTGCTTAGAATTGTCAGCACCTTTAATTTTCTGGACCACCTCCTATCTAATGAAATTAAGAAAGCTGTCTTCCAAACATCAAAACGTAGAGCAGCTGACTGTCTGAGAGGAACTCTTGTGCTCCCCAAACCACCTGTGCCACAAATGTTTTGTTATGGGCCAGCAGTTACACAACTGTGCCTGCGTCAAACAAGGAGCATGATAAAATGATTTAATAAAGAGTACACTGAGGAAGGGAGCAAAGAACATTATGAAAGGGAAGTAACAGCTCCTGAGTTAAAGCTGCGATCGATTCCTCTTACAAAGCTCTTTTAGTAGCCTTATAATCAGAACTAGATTGGAAAAGGTACTCAGCTCAAAAATGTCAGACTTACTCTGAAAGCAAAAAAGGAAAGTTTAAACAGCCTTGGTTCTGTCCTGTTAAAATATTGCCATGTTTCAAAAATGTCTGTCACACTCCTTAATCCTATTTGCTCTTTAAAAAAAATTAACCTTTCCTTAACAGCCCTCCATCTTGCAGCCTCACACCATATTAGCACTCCTTACACACTGTGAGAAGCAACAGCAATTAATTGGAAGTCTGTGTATTCTTGCTGTGGATAGTTTGGGTCATATCTGAGATATCTGGGAATCTTGCCATTTACTTTGGTAAGATTCTTCTGCATGTATGAGCATACACTGACTGGCAGAAAGTAAGAAAAAAAGGAAAAAAAAGAAGAAAAAAAAGAGGGAAAATATATGGAAAAAACCCCAAACCACCCAAATCAGAAAAACACTTTTACAAATGACCCTCTTACAGGGCATAAGTGTTCCTGAGACTCGTAGCTGGGTACTGTCATAGGGGGTTTAAGTGACAAGCCTTCTACAAGTAGCAGAACAATTTGGATTCACTAAAAATTACAAAATAATAAATATTACAGGACTTCACAGAATTTACATTTTTAAGTCCAAGTGAGAGATCTCCAATGTGGAAGTCTTCTGCTCGAGTTCAAGCAACTAGAATGTGTTCTGAACATGGATGAAGCCTGGGTTTAAGGGATGGGAATTTACATCTTTCTGAAATTTTCATGACATTGTGTAATAGTTCGTTATGAACATACACCAGCCCAGCAAATCAAACACTGATACTGACACAGTCATGGAACAGATGCAGACACACCATCAGACTGTATGACAAGCACTGAAGTGGACAATGCTGATGCACTGAAAAAAGCTCCATCAGTGAATCACAGAACAGTTCAGGGTCGAATGGACCTCTGGAGGTCATCTTATTCACCTCTGGTGAATCCCCCTCTTCAAGCATGTCACCTTACAGCAGGTTGCCCTGGACCATGTCCTGGATGCTTTTAATATCTCCAAGGATGGAGGCACTGCAGCCTCTATGGCAGTCCATTCCACTGCTCAGTCACCCTGAAAGAAAGTCTTTCTTCTGAGAGATGAATTCTTTAATAAATTCTCTTTCTTCTAAGACATGATTTTTCTTCTAAGAAATGAAAGACTTCTAAGAACTCAACTAAAGCCAGGGAAAAAACAAAGTAGGTTGACCCCAAGTTATCTTCTATCAGCAGCTTCCAAACTAGTGTAATATCTTACTCAAAAAAACTTCCACAGTCTGGAAAGTTGTTTCCATTTTTATTTTACACAAAAAAATCTGCTAAATCAAATAAGAAATGTTACATCTCTTTCTCTTAAGGGGTGGAAGCAGTAAGGGAAGAGGTTACAGTGTTTTATATCATGTTTAAGTGACTTACCAGCATATATGTAAGATAACATTAACTGTGGAGACTAGAGAAAAGCAATGCTGATTTTTAAATTTACTGTCCTATACTTCAGCATTTACTCAATATATCTTGTTATTGGAAAACTCAGATTCATTTACTGTACCAGAATAAAAGCTGACAAAGAGATCTGTGTTGTTATAGTCTCTGTAAAATAAGAGATTGGGATGGGAAAAGAAAAGACGAAAGGAGGCAAGAGCTGTTAAGCTGAAGGACAGTGTATGCAAAAAGATAAATGAGTATAAATCAGCAAGTGATTTTTTTGTTTGTTTAGTATTAAAGAATAAGAAATAAATTCAGCCATGAATTGTACAACTTAGGAAAACAACAATCATACCCAAGAAAAAAATTTTTACCACATGATGCAACTGGTTGGCTAGGAAATGCTCTGGGTGAGGGCAGTGTCTGCCTGGAGTGAGGAAAGCCCTGCTCAGCACATCCAGGTTTGTGTGCAGTTGCCTGAGGCAAATGAAGTCTGGCTTCACACCCGATGTTCCTTATCTCAGGACAATTCATGGGAACAACTGAGACCCCAGCCTGTCCAAGAATGCCCAAGGGTCTTGGAATACACAAAACTAGAAAAATATAAAACAAGTAAGTAAGCAAATGACCCAGTTTGATCATGCCATTTTCCCTGAGCCTGTCCTCAGGCTGATGCAGATTAATCTTTTTCTCTGAATAACAACATAATTAAAAATAAATAAATATGGTTCTCAAGAATGTGTGGAGTGTCAGCACCTGTTTACTTGCACAAATAGCAGCTTCTACAGTAAGCAAATCCAGGCCAGGATGCAACATAGGGCACAGTGACCTTTGTGCAAGGACTGAACACATTTGAAAAGGGAACTCTCAGAATGCAGAGCATCATGAAAATTTGTAGAAAAATAGATGAGGAGAGTCAAATTGATGGATTAGAGCTACAGGCTTATTGCATGAGACCAAATACATGTTTTTACATTAATTTGCCTGTTACAAAAATAATACATTTAAAATTAATAAGCTTCATATTGCAAATATACTACAGACTGTGAATTAGTAAGAGATACTTGCCTATAACTTTTACTTGTGATAAGAAATTAGAGGATTGCCCATCACACAAGAACCAGCCAGTTTTGCTCTTGCAGTTTCTACCATACAATTCTGTTAACTAGTAAGCATTTAGGAGAAGCTGGTGGAAATAATACATGACTCAAAGTATTAGAAACTCCTGAGTATGACCTAAGATTACAGGGTGAGTACTGTCTGCAGGTACCAGCAAGGACTACTTCTATATTTAGTGCCTGAATACCTACCTAGGGCAGGATTTTATTAAGTGTCATTAAAACAGTATGTTGGAGCCGACCAGTATTATGTACATTCATTTATGAATCATGTGAATTTAGAATTCAGATCCGTTTATCAAACAATTTGTAAATCACTTTGATAGGATGCATATTCTCAAGAAATCAAATCCAGTATTATTTACGTGCAGTAGTCATGACAAATTCCCTAAATATACACAAATATACATTAGATTCTAGGTGGACCTAACCTAAAAACATCATAAAACAAATTTAAAAGTAATTCCTATTACAACCACTACTGAACCTTAGGCAAGAAAGAAAAAAAAACCCGCATGTTCCCTGGACATCCAAAGTAAGGACATGTATACAGTAAAGGAACTATGATTATTTACTTCCCAAATTAACAGCAGTTCTAGTAGATTCTATAGTTTCTGAAATTCTTTTACTTTCCTAAGGAACAGCTTTTGACCAACTCCCTAAATAATTCATCTCATCTAAGGAAAAGAGGGAAACAAGAAAGGAAGAGAATCCACCTTAGCTGATCTGAACACTCCTCTAAAACAACCACCTCCAATGAACTCTCCACAAAGTCAGTGCTGAAGAACTTCACTAAACAGCTCTTAATTTATTGCCTCACTCATCCAGTGAGTGCTTAGAAAAATCCAATACTGAATTCATTAATAATATTAAAGCACTAAATTCTATGCTAAAGCTTACAGTTTCAATCATCTACAATTCAACATTAAATTAGTGCAGCCATAGCACATGAGAATTAAAAATTATGGTTACTAACCAAGAAAAAAAAAATATTATTTTTTTTGGTGGCACTTCTCTAATATGGTCCACAGCTGATTTTTGGTATTGACAAGATTTAAAAAATTACTGTTATAATTTTAATATATCTTAGCCTAATACATAAATCTAATGTCTACCTAAGATAATATTTTCAAATGTACTGATCAACGAGTCCTCTCACATTGATGTCAATAAAAAGTGGAAGATATTCAGTGCTATAAAACAAAATTGCTGTGTTGATAAGTGCAGCTATATGGGAGTCAATATAGTTTCTGGTTTTAAAAAATTGTCTCTTCAATATTTATTTTGATCCTTAGTTCTTGGCGGAAAAGACAGGTTAGATATCTTGTGGAACAAAGTTAAGAGTGAATGATTAAAGGGAATGCAGATCAGAGTGTCTGCAATTTTCTGGACCAAAAATGGTTCTTTCCTTTGAAAGTGTGGAAACCTGAAGCATAGAAATATTAAGTCTCAAAAACTTTATTTTGTATTAAGTCTATGCAACAGCTACAGGATATCTCAATCCTCACAGGCAGAAGAATCACCATCTTAAGAAAATTATTATAATTGACACAATAAAACCAGACAGTAACAGCAAACCCTCTACCTTTAGGGTAAAGACTGTTCCAGTGAGCATGATTTGACCAGTTTGGGAAGCTCCTGAAACCCAGAAACTTCTGCTGAAGAGATGCCAGAAGATAGAGGAATAGCCTGATTGCCATGTGAAGTAGAGACTTGCAGGAAAACAAAAATCTTTCTCCACGTGCTGACAGGTTAGTATTCAACTCATTTTCTGTCACCCAGCTGAACGTCTTATGAAGACACCAATATAATGCTGCCAACCCAGAAGAATGGGGATTCCTCTCTCTTGCTGAAAAAAATAAACTTTTCAAAGAATTCCTTATTGAATGACAGTTCAGTGTATGCTTGAAGTGATGCAAAGCCCACAGCTAAAAATCGTACACAAAACTAGTCAAATTATTTTCTCTTCAAAATCAGCAATATCTTCAAAGGACAAAATATCAGAGGAACTTAATAAACTTCTTCAACCCAGAAATAACAACTGAAATGACACTGTCACATATCACAGGCCACACACTTTTAAGTGCTATAAATGGAGTTATCCTGGGCAGAGGCTCTAGACAGCACTGTAACAGGGATAAAGGCAACCAATTTCATCACCCCTACCATGGGAAGGAACTGGAACTCAGCTGTGCTTATCTGTACACAAGAGTTTGTCTTATGTACTATTAAAAGTCTGATATATAAAAGTCAAACCATTAAAAATCACAGCATCACTGGCTCTAAAAGTGTCAGTAAGACAGGAGGACTGTGATACTGCAGCAAACCAATTTGAAGCGAAACATTCGATTTCCAGTTTCAGGCTGTTTTGCTTGGCTGTGCATTGAACAGAAAACATGAAAGCACAAAGAAACAGACTATTGCCCTTGAAGAGTCTGACCCCTAAAATGAATCAAGGTTTGCTTGCTGTATCTTCTAGGGCTAGAACTACTCGATCTGAGATAGTTTTCTTTAATTAAACTTATGTCACATAAACAAAGCTATTGCTTAGCCAATTCAAATGGACTTCTGACCTGCATAAATTAGTGCTCTGGGATTTGGTAGCAATGCAGCCTGAGAAATACCAAGGAACTATTTCAGCAGAGTACACTCAGCAGCAACAACAGACAGGGTGAAGTACTTTTTCATATGCAAACCCATACATATAGAGATATACACTCTATTCAGTATTTGTTGCAAGTTTCATTTCTACTTTACAGTTGAGAATTAAGAAGAAGCAGAACTTTGTGAGTGAAAAGCACTCAACATGAAAAAACTGTGCCTGTCCTTTAATATAAATGTAAAGCCTCCCTCACACAAGAGAAAGACAACCTTCAAAGAGTCTGCTCACACTTTTCTACATGCTTTTTGGTGGCTTTAGGCTATCTTTGCTTGAAAGCAGGGATGTGATCTGGCCCAAGACAAGCAAGTGGGATCTGCTTAGATCTACCACTTAGTTAACTATCACCCAGCTTCCTTCCTTCCTCAGTCAGGCAAGGCTCTTGGCCACATACATGTGTACAAGTGATTAATAAAATGCATCACTGCTTGGCACAGCCCTCCAGTCCCATTGCCTCAAAGCTCTTCAACAAGGAGAAGTGGGGGGAGTGGAAAAGTGAAAAGCTTTCAAGGAGCACTCTTAAGTATTGCTGAGTCCCAGAGTCCTGTCTGAAAGCATACAAAGAATTAATTACTCCATGAGGTACACAACTACAACATCACTTGAAACTATGTGACATTTTTGGATAGTTCCCAGGCATTTGTAGCAAACAGGTGCCTAACAGTTGCACAATTTTCTAATTAGTTCATGTGCTATACTTCAAAACTAATTACTAAAATGGCTGGATTATAATGTTGCAGGGAGTCGTTCATGTGCCACCTACCATTAAAGGGAGGGAAGTTTTGTGAAGGTTAATTAGCATTTTTAAAGTACTTTGGAGATGAAAAGCTTTAACTATATGCCTAATAAAAGAAGCAAAGGTAATACTTTCTATTCAGTGAATCCCTTTTTGCATCGAAAGTGAATTACCAGGGTTGCTTTAAGTCAAAGAACATAAATTTTCATGTACAAGGAATTAAATCCCAACAGAGTTGATCTGTTAGGGAGTGGAGATCTCCAGCAAAGATGCAAATCAACAGAGGTGACCCCAGCATCCTGGTGCAAGAGTGGCTGGTGCTGGTTCCCAGACAGAGGTTCTGTGCAACTACAAGTAGACACTTCCCTATAACATGCCCTTGAAGAGGTCAAATAAACAAACCATTATGAAAGGGTACCCTTTTAATTAACACACAGATGTTCTCCTCTTGGGGCATCTGCTGGCTGTTCTCTGCTCAGACAACACCCACTGGCCTCTCCAAGAGGGGATTCTACGTGCATCTGAATCTTTGAAGTTGCATCTTCAGCATTTTGGACTCTTCTTGCCTTTCGCTTAGTTTTTCAGAATGACAAAGGACCTTAGAATTCTCTGTAAACATAACATTATTTTCCCCAGACTTAGAGCTACATATAATATTTTTAATGAACTTATAATTGCTTTTTGTGAGCTTGGGAGATAACATATGAGTCCTTATTAAGCATACACACATATATTTTGTATAAGTTCTGTTTCCTCACAAGGGTAATTGGGAAGAAAAGTATTCATTAATTACAAAAAAATACATTACAATTATTTGGTTCATATGATTATTATTCATGCTGTAAATCTAAAATTGTCACTGACTTAGAAAGTTATTACTGTCATCAATAGAAAGATTATTTTAGTGCTACAGATGGTTGTCTTTTTATAGGCCATTTTAATGACTGGTTCTTATCTACTCTGTCATGCATTATTTTGTTGTCATTATGAACTTTTTAAGTTTCATATCAATCCATTTTGATGTTTGCTAAACAGATGGTGTTATACAAAAAAAGAAAAGGGAAAAGCATAATAATGACATTTATTTCTCAAAAATACTCCTACAGCTACACATTTATTTTGTCAAATATGAAATATATGTAATTTATTCTAAAAAAACTTACATCAGAAACAAAATTATTCGTAAGTTGTAAACTCAAACAGCTTACAAAGCAGAGCGTGAAATCAACTGAAAGAAAATTTTTCTGAAAGGAGGTTATTGAACTTCAAAAATGTTTGTCAATTAAGATACATTAGGAACCTATTTACTGTAGTTCTCAGCATTCCTTTTCTTTATAGAAAGCACCATTGGCAAATAGCTGCAGTAATTGCTAAGTGATGTAGATAATTATTTAATACACGTGTGACTCAGGTCTGCTGCTTGAAATCTACTTGTGAGTTATGTAAACACCACAATTTACAGAAATACTTGCTTTAACTTTGTAATCGTTGTGATGTTTTTGTTTAATCAGTGCCCTGTCATCAAGTACAAAGACCTGGAGAGCTGAGCAGTACAGCAAACAAAATTACTCACACCTAAATGAACTAAGAGTTCAGAGAACTGTAAATAACATTCTACACTGGAACAATAACAGTTCAATCTCACTGCACTAGTATGAGCTAAAAACCCTTCCCCCCACCCATAACTTCTAAGATTTTGCAGAAATCTACCTCACTCAAAACACTAATATGACAAAGTGAAGCATTCTTATATGAGGAAACTCCAGAGTTCAGGATCTCTTAACATGACACCTTCCAGACCTGCATTACAATACAGGCTCCAGTTACAGGATTACCTTCCTCATACACACAATACCTACATTCATCCTAATTCCAAACAGCAAACCAGAACTGTTCATGGGGTTCATCTGATTAATCTTCTAACAAATACTATAGTGGCTAAAACAAATGTTATAATAATCACTGGATCATAGCTCAGAGCCTTCCCAAGCTTTGAATATTTCCAAGGATGCACATCCCACAGTCTCTCTAAGCCTCAGTTTCAGTTTGTAACCACTTCTATTGAGAAAGATGTTTCCCCTGAGATCAAATCAAAGTTTTCCTTTCTGCTACTTGTGCCTGTTGTCTCTCTGCTTCCAAGCTGCTTCTCTGAGAAGAGTCTGGGTCCACCTTCTCTCCAGCCCAGTCTAGGTAGTGGAGAACAGCAACTGGATCCTGCTCTTACCCTGCTGTCCTCCAAGCTAAACAAAGCCTCTCTCTCTGCCTTTCCTTCATTCAAGACATTCTTTCTAAAGAGTTCAGTTCCAAGTGTTCTCTCTTAGTAACTTGTTACCAAGCTTTCCATAATTTTAGGGAGTTTCATGTTTGTGCTAAAATATCATTAGTAAAATGCAACTAATTAGATTTTCTTAATTGTGTTACCTGTTTACAATATGCTGCAGTAGAACAGTTACCACTGTGTATCTGCTTTCTTATTTAGACAACAGATGTGTCCCCAGCAGGAAGTTCCTTTTACAATAAATACTTTGTATGGTGACGACTCCTGCAAAATGTGGATTTCTCCTGGCATGTTATAGATGTAGTACTTTTGCCAAGCAAAATTAGCAAACCCTGTCAATTTGTACAATTGTTTCTAAGAGGGAAGGACGGAGTTACTGAACTCCCATGGCCCTGAAAAGAATGAAGATCTGTTAGTGCAGTAAGTGGATCACTGGACATGACACAGGTCTCAGCACTTGTATTTCTGGTACCTAAACTGGGCAAAATTTCTCTCTGCTAAAGCTCTGCTAAAGTCATTGGAATTCCACCAAGTCTGCATTTGATTTGATGGTGATCATTAACAGTGAGTTTAAGGAAGAGCTATTAGCAAGGCTGATGTCATTGCCTTTCATCAGTCTTCTACAGGGAAAAATTAGAGTTGACTTGAACTCAGAATGACTTCAGGTTTTTTAAAAATATATTTAGATGAGTACAGTATCAGTTTCTCATTAAACTGAACTCATTCAGGCAGTGATTGCAGAGAATAAAAGTTGAAAATGTTCCACCTTCTTTAAATAATATATCTATTTTTAAAGCTCTGAAGACTATCTCATTCATTACAGAAGCACAACAGCAAGCCAGCTCTAAGCACACTCATCCAGAAGTGAATGAAAGACACAGTACCTGTGGTTACAGGCTTAAATTTAATGAATAGCATTTAGATTCTTAAACAGACAAAATCAAGTTCTTCTAACAGACCAATTACTCCCTGTTTTATCTCCGTAGTCTTGCTCCATGTGCATGTCTGGTGTGCCAACTGCTATTCTTTAAATTAATGAAATCATCTGTTCACAAAAAAAAAAAAGAAAAAAAAAGAAAACACTGAACTATATTTAACAAAAGGAAAGATTTGGATAAAAGGCATCTCAGAGGTGACCTTTATGTCCTGTCAACGATGAGCTTCACCCTAAATAATACTGGCTGTAAACATATTTGTTTCAAAATGCACTCCCTGTTCCTGTGTTTTATCTGGGCTATACGGAATGGCACGGATGCAGTGCACTCTACTTTGGGCCACAGTGGAAGGCTAAAAAGATGATTCATATTCTCCCACCTTACAGGCTGGCAGAGACTGAGTGTGTCACAGTCATAAAGAAATACAAAAGCTGTTTATGGGAATAGACACATCTTTAGGCTGCCACACACAACAGTATCTCCTGAAAGCTAGCCAAGCAGCAGTCAAAAATCACACCCCTAGCATTACACTGGATGTTTACGAGAAGCAAAGGCTTTGAGTGTACTAAAAGCTCATCACTTTCCCAAAAGTCTCAGTTCCCCAGAGGCTTAAGAAATGCATCAATCAGAGACAGGCACAGTTTAATGATCAGAGGGCTGGAACATCTCTGCTATGATGAGAGAACTGGGTTGTTTTAGTGTGAAGAAGGGGAGACCTTACTGTGTCCTTTCAATACTTGAAGGGTGCTTAAAAGAAAGGTAGAGAGAGACTTTTGGCAGGGGCCTGTGGGAACAGTTTTAAACTAGAATGGGTAGATTTAGGTTGAATATAAGGAAGACATTCTTTAAGCTGAGGGTGGTGAGACCCTAGAACAGGTTTCCCAGAGAAGTTTTAGATGCTCTGTCACTGGAAATGTTCAAGATAAGGTTGGATGAGGCTTTGAGCAACCTGATCTAGTGAAAGATCTCCCTGCCCACAGTAGGGGGGTCATCACCTTTAAAGGTCCCTTCCAACCCAAACCATTCTATGATTCCCAAACTTTGATTCTGCTTTTAGTTTTGAGTTTTCACCTTCACTTGCAGTGCAACTCTCCTTGGAGCTCTCCACTTAAGAGTCTGGGCTTCACCACTGATCTAGAGGTCTCAGGACACACAGTTTCCAAGCCCCAGAAGATGATGTTTAGACATAAGCAAGCATTACCAAGAAGAGCAGGACTAATGCAAAAACTCGCAGAGACAGATCCTAAGAATTGATGCTCTTATCAAACAGCTGTGTCAAAGTGGGCCTTCTGACAAAGCACAGAGCACAAGACTGAAAGAATGATACAGACTTGAGAACCCCCAAGACCTCCCCAGAGAGGCTGCAGCATTCCCTGCTTCAGCTTAAAAGCAACAGAAGTCCAAGGATTTCAGCACCAGCCACTTCTTCCAAACAACAGGCTTTGTGCTCAGGGTTGCACCCAATTTAGGGTCTGCATCTCCCCTTCTCTCTCCAGGGAGGTGATAAAGCTGGGCTCCCCCAGCACATGGAAACTGTACTAATGGATAATGATTCCCCCCATGAACTAAGAATGGTCTTATAAAACTTTTGCTGCACTAAAAAGAAATCAGTAACTAACTGGAAGGGCTTTCTTCCTTCCCAATCCTCCACATTATTTCAAATGTACAGATCCCTTTTCTCCCTTTCCTCTACAAAAGGAATTCCTGCTCACTTATACCACTAAGGATATACTTTCTATATCATTAGGGCTTGCAAAAGTAAAATATAGGGAGAAAATTTATAGAAGTTTTTAAAACATGTCGGTCATTTGTGTAAAGTATTCCCAGTATTTGTCTCTCAATCACTCTGTCCCTTAGAAGATGCTGACACAGCTCAGTATCAGAATTCCACAGAGCTTAGAAAAATTTACCAAAGGGAAAACCACTAGAACATTGTGAAAACCAACATTTTGCTTAACATTTTTTGGAAGTAGATTAATAACTTCACCTACATTCTGCAATATAGTCAACAAAAAATAATTAAAAAAAAGGATAAACATGCAACGAAACCATTTAGCCTAAGATCTAAAGTGTGTTTTTATTGTGTATAAAAGAGTTCAGCCTTGAAGATAATATCTGGAAGACATACAAGCAATTGAAAACAAGATGTTTGAATGGGATTTTCTGGTTATCTCTACATCAGTGTCATGTATAAAAATGTCATTTTTATAATTTTAGAAGTTTTTTAATGATATTTGCAGAGCTAGGAGTCCATCATGTGAAGCTGGCCACAAGTTTCTGTTTAATAAATATTAAGCTCATACTCCATGTGGATTTTACTACCTCAAAGCAATTTTAAAACACATCAATCAACTATCTGTGAATCAGCAAAAGAGATGGTGCTGTTACAGGCAATATCACTCCACCATTTCATTTTCTGCAGTGCTCATTTAATATAAAATGCATAGGCAGTCCTTGGAGTGGAGACTGGATTCTGGGATTCCTGCCTATAACTAAGTTGCCCTAAATTCCACAATCTCCAGAATGTGATGTTAGGCTCCCCCTTCCCTCTGCTTGACCAAAGCTTGACACTATTCATAGATGTTTAAATACATCCAACTTCTTTTTTCCTTTGTAAAAGGCACAGACTCACCCAAAAGCATGAAGCATGCCCTGGCAGCAGAACAGAGGCTGTCCTGGGGGACACAGAACTTCACTGAGACAAGAGAGCTGAGGATGGACCAGCTGGACAAAGCCTGACATCCCAAAGGAACCCTTCCTCATCCACTGTGTGGAGGAGGCACCATACCTATCCCCCCTCAAGTTTGCTAAGAAAAGGGCATTCCCAGTTCAGTTTTGATTATATGGGTGCCCAACTTCAAGAGCTTTTGATCTGTGATACTGTCAGAATAAACTGCGTTACCTCATGCCTGAGATACTGTTTAAGTTCCCAGAGCAGGATTTGAACAGCACTTTTCTTCAGTGTTCAGCATGAATAAGCTGAGGTCCCAAAGACAGGGGCTGCTGTATCCCACTCTCCCACATGGTGCACTGCAGGAGCCCACACACTAACTTGGCACCCAGTCCAAAGGGCAATTATGCACCGTGACCACTCAGCATCAGAAGGTCCCAGTCACTCTGTAGCTTGGTCAATAGGGCACTATAACAGCAGCTATTTTTCTTCCCTATATGTTTTGAAGAACTATTATGGGAAAGCATTGGATAACCCCTCTGCACTATGAATATGTAAATTAAATGTTAAGTGGCAGAAGTGTATTGTGCCTTTAAGGCACAGAATAACTACGGGCCATAAACCACTCTTGGCTCGCACACAGATCTCCCACTGCTGTCAGTGGGAATCTCAAACACAGGCTGAGATCTGTGAATGCCCCTGAGAGTCTTTATTCAAATAAGAAATTTAAATGACTGGTAGAGCTACAGGGGGAAAAAAAAAGTCAAAACCAAATCCTACTGCCTTTAAAACTGGTAAATGAAAATCATGTTTTGTGCCAATTATATCCTGAATTTCCTTTCTGATTTAATGAAACACAGGCTTAACACTTCCAGCTTTCCTTTCTTTCTCTCAGAAGCCATGTTCTGGCTGTGGAAATGATGAAGAATCCCTCTGGAAACAGCAAAATTTTATTTTGGGTCAAATGTCTGATTTTGCCTACAGTGGAATTTTGCTTATTTAATTCTAAGAAAAATGTTCAATGACAGATTTGGCTCTTTTTCATATCAAATCAAGCCCACTAAATTTTATAAATTCTTGGAATTGGCATGAACAATTGTTTTACTCCATAATGGGGGGGGGGGGGAACCAATCCCAAAAAACCCAACCCAAACCACAACAAATTAAAACAAGCCAAAAAGAATCACAAAACCCGTAGCAGAAAAATCTCCTATTAAAGTCAGTTCTGCATGTCACACTGTAATTTTACTGTCATCAAGGTCTGTTTTCCCTTTCATGCAATAGGAATGAAGCAATTTGCCAGCTAGTACTGCCATCTAGAAAAGTGAATGATTTCTAATAGGATAAAACCTTCTACAGTGTAGACTCAGGGACTACAAGCCAATCAATTAGACCTTAGTGGGGAATTACTGAGACAGTAATAAGTATTTGCTTTCTGTAAGGATGTCTTTATAAGTAGATGTGATCCAGAAAAATGTAAGCTAACAGTGAACTAATTACTCCATGTGTGTACGTGTGTCTAAGCAAAATGAGGATAAACCCAAAGCTAATGGGTATTTAAGGAACTCCAACTCTCTGTTGCCAAGACAAATCCACCCTATTCTTCAATAGCAGGTCAAGGAGTAGTTCTGGGAATTCGACATCTCTGAGCTAAATTATTTGAATCAATAGGAATGAATGTAGAAACAGGGTAAGTAATGACCACAGTGGGCTCACTCTTGGCTAAGATTTAGCTCTACTAAATATTAGCTTTAAATTATACAAAGTATTAGAAAATTCGCTGTGAGCTTGATCAATGGGATCTATACTAGCAATCAACTGCTCAGAAAAATCTGTTATTACATTAAGATGAAAATATTGTTCCTTTGTCTATATTCGTACAGTGAGTTTTGTCTATAGTCAATAATTTTGGGGTAGAAAGTACACAATTCTATCAAAAAAATAATAATTTAGTGACAAAAGTGTTTTTTCAAAATCACAGCACAAAATGCAAAAAACATAACCTATTCCATTAACTGCTGAAAGTATTTCCAGAACAGGAATTCTATATATTCTATCTTTTGTTCATCCTTAAAATACATATACAGAAAGAAAGGTCTAGTGGTAGAAATATTTAGTAAGCAGTTGCATCCAATAATCTGGCTAAACACCAGATTTCATAATCCCTATTCTGGAAATAAAAATGCAACTTCTGTTTCCAACAGCTTTGGTTTGCCTCTACCCTTACCCTGTATTTTGTGCAGCTCACAGAAGAAATAAAAGCTGACAACATTCTTCCACCCTCATTTCTACAGTTAACCTCAGAGACCTGGAAACCCATGGTGTTATCTTTTATCCCAGGATCAATTTTACCTTTTAATTTGGAAGATAGAAGATGGTTCAGATGGAGCAGAATTTGAAGGAAAAATCTGTTCCTCCCAGCAACAACTGAAAACTAGAGCAGGAAACCACCAAACAAAAGCCTAAAGGAAACAAGTCAGAACTTAACATTTGTATTTATGAAAAGCAAGCTATGGAGGCAATGACACCTGTTTATCAAGTTATAGTTATTCCCATGTTAGAAAAAAGCTTCTAGAAATGTACAACTAAAACGCTATGTCTCTGGAAGATGGATACTGGCATGAAGGAACATAGTTTGAAATCATGATTTGAAAATACATTTTTTTCCTCAAAGTCCCATACAAAAGGCTATCAAAGAAAATAAGTTCTGAGGGAGTAAAGGATGAGAAATAAACTATGATCTTCATGCAAAATTTGTCTACACTAGTAGAGACACTACTCCAATTAAGATGACATTAATTAAGACAAAAGTGAAAGGTCATGAAATGTAGTACAGATATTCCTAATGCATTCTTTTTACTAAAGAAGAAGAATGTCTTTTAAATTGTTAGAAGATAACTTCCCAAGACACCCGTTCCCTCACCCATGACATAAAAAGACCATAGAAGATAAGGCCTTTTTGTTAAAATTTTGTTATGACAGTTTGACAGAAAAAAACCTCAACAACAGATTAGATATTTCTAAAGCACACATGCAAGGACAGTAAGAAGAAGGAGAACTGTATGTGCACACATTTTAAGGGCTATAAGCCAGGCACAATTTTAGGATTTTTCTCCCCAACCTCTACCAAGGACCGTAAACATTCCATAATGCCACAGTAAGTTAATTTCTTCATTTTCCTTTCAGCATTTGATTTTCAGCACTGTTAGGGAAACAGGATAATGGACAATATAGACCACTGGCATGATACTGTAAAACAATTCTTACATTCCCAAGATATATTAAAAGGATTTGTTAGTTCTTCACTCTGGCAGTGAAAGCACAATTTGTTTATCAGATTTCACAGTACCATGATTCATTAACAATTAATACATACAAGAGAAATGAGACAACACTTCACACTGAACAGGAGAGATGTTTGATACCAGCTTGGCATCTTGGTATCTTTCATTTCTAAGAGGAACTGAGAAATGAGATGTGGAATGGAGGACATATTTTAGCACCAGATAATCGTTTTAAAAACTTGCTTAACCAGTCAGTACACTGCAATGTCCCATCAACCACATGAAATCTTTGCAGAATCCCCACAATTTTGAACACAAGGGCCATCCAATTATTGTGCTGCACTGTGCTGTACTTTGTCATGTATATTATCATTATTGTACTGCATTGTATTATACACAGTGTATTTCAAATGTGATAAAGAAATCCTTTAGGGATTCTTAGTAAGTTTCAATACTTGCACATTGCCAACCTTTTATAGTCAAGAAGAGTTGAACTCCACATGAGATGGCAGGAAGAGAAAGGGAAAAGGGGAAATAAAGTGGCCAGCTGTCTTTTTTGTGCTTTTTAAGCAGCTACTAATAAGGGGAAAAGAAAGCAAGATTACATTAAAAAAGTCAATGTAAAAATAGTTCAAAATCTTTAGCTCTTCTCTTCTGAGGTTCTTTGCAAATATAAATCTATATCACCTCCTTAGAAAAGGCTCTGAAAGTGTTAAAGACTGATACCCACCTCAGCAACATCTGATATTTGAACTCTTAAAAAAAATTAATCACACTTGGGACTCAGAGCATTGTGAAATGCTACACGTCCAGTGATTTCATGAGCCCTGGACAAACCTCAAAATACTCCAACTTTTCAAAAAAATCTTCTCTGAGTGCAAGCATAATCTGAACTATCTGTCAAGGGAAGATTAAACATATCCATTGCTTTTCTTGGATGTTTTTTACATCTCAAACCTTTGCTCTCCTGAAATATTACCAAAATAAAATCTGAGAGACAGAAGATGCAAACAGGCTGCAGAACCTATTTCAGCTATGGGAAATCTAATTTATGCAGGAGAACACCATGTTTGAAAGTCCATATACTTTTCAAGACTTGACCATGTCTTAAATTAGAATGTATAATTTCATTTAAAACCAGAAATAAATCTATCATGTTGAACTGTAAAGCACACAAGAGTTCAACGTAGAATACCATCTGCACTACTAGAATCACCAAATGTAAACAAGGTGAGACAGAACAACAAGTGACCTATCACTCACCTACAAAAGCAAATTAATTACCCCTTGACATAAGTATCACTTTTACCTACAGAGTCTGGATCATAATGAGGTCTTTACTATGCAACCATATTTCAAGTAATTGTCATCTTAAGTAAACATGTTTTAATTACTGTCACTTTTTTCATTATTCATTCTCAAGCCTACAATACGTGTCAGGGTTTAATGGATTGTCATCTCCTGCTACTTTCCTGTGGCAACATATGCCTCCATTTATTTCACCAGCAAACTAATTAAAATACCTAGACTATGCAATGAATGTAGGGCAATTTTGATGGTGATGGTGTTGCAGTTGTTCAGCCAAACAGGTCTTCAGAGCTTTTATCTGCTTCTCTGAATACTTCCATGGTGCTTTTTAACTGGAAATAAGTTGCTGTGTGGCTGTTGATAAACTGAAATTTGCCACAAGCACCGTCATTTTGAAGAAATCCAAGAAAAATGAAATCAATGTAATTGCCAATTATCAACATTCAATTTTCATTCAATTACATACTACAGAACAGCATATTGAGAATAATTGCCAATCACCTGATGCAGGGAAAGATGTGTACATTCTAGAAAATTATACTGCCCTCTTTCATATCTAATTCTTAATATGCTTAAAAGTAAATAGGTAACTTTATCTAGTTATATGCAAGCTGCTTGCTTATGTGTTGAGTCATTTTATTCATACTGTTTTTCAACACTGGAGGATCCTCCTAAAGTGCTTCTTCCTTGCATTACAAATGAGGTATCTCATATGTTAAACTAGCTGCCATAGTCACACCAAACACTTGTCCAATCTACTTGGTCCAGCACTCCTTCATCAATTCCTGAGAGATGTTTTCCTGGAGCCCTGAAGGGAGAGCAACAACTGGGGATTGGTGTTCAGTCCTGTGCCAAACCTCTAACCTTTATATGAATAAAGCAATAATCCTGACAAAAGCAGCTTAAGAACACATCTAAAATGCAAGTTAAAAATAAGATTTAAAAGGGAGAAAAGACGGAGCAAGAGAAGGAAAACAGAGGAAAAGACATAGTATCCTGGATTGTGTCTACTTTAGCCCCACTGACCATAAGGTCTTTACATCAGAGATGATACCAGATACATCCTGCTCTTGAAGCTGTTAGTGCTATTTCAAAGGTAGTCATCATGTGCACACTGAATCACATTTGACTTGTTTCCAACATTTCTGTTCTGAAGGGAGACAGTAAAACTGCAGTGCCTGCAGAAAATAAATGTATATGCCTTATTGGTAGAAATTCTGATCAGCACTATGAAGTGAAAGATTAATTTAATACTTTTAATCACATCATAATTCAGTGACTTGTTTCTGTAAGCCACGTATACCTCCCATTTCCTTAACCTGAAATAGAGAAGCACCTACTTAAAACTCGAGTTTTGAAATTAGCATGTCTGTTTTTAGCTATCAAACACAATCACACTGGCTATGGCTGAAACTTTTATTGCTTTCCTGACAGACACCTGGAGCCAGTGCTGTCATCGCTCCTTTTTGGAAGCAGCGAGGAAGTGAATTAGATGGACAGTTCTTCAAAGAAATGTTTAACAAAAAGCAGAAGGAAATTTTTTACAAGGATGTCACCTTTTTACAATTCAAAAAGGTTCTTTTTGTTTGACTTTCTAGCACTGTCATATTTAGCAGTTCACCTTCTCTCTTCTCAGGCAGTTTTTCCCTATGATGAACATACGTTGTGAAGGAGACTAAGATAATCACCAAAAAGCAGACAGAGGAATTCAGGTCGGGTTGTGAAGGTGAGGTAAGGGGAAGACTTTGATTCAAGCAGAGACCTGTATGGGCATTAACAGGTCCTGGAGCAGTACAGGCAGGAGCTGAAACCCTGCTGTACTTCTAAGGAGCATACATGAGATTTTTCTTCAGTTCTAGGGTTACTGGGGCAGTAGTCAAGGCTCTCACTTCACCTTCTGCTCTTTCTGGGACAAGGACTAGCCAAGAATTACTCTGAGCAAGTCCTGTGTTAGTATAGGAAGCTCTTAAAAATATTTTTCTTTGTCCATCTGACACTGCAGAAACTGGATTGAATTTATTCTTGATAAAAGTGTACTGACACCATTTCTAGGCTAGTGGAAAGCTATATGAGCTGGGGAGTTAATAGTAATAGTAATTAATAGGTGCTGTTTGGATGCCCTTACTCTGCATCAAACAGACTACAGTGACCACTGTGATACTGCAAACGTGCCTGCAGCATCCCAGAAGCCTTTAAAGGGGTTCAGTCAAGTCTCCATTAGTTTATGTTCTGAAGACCTACTGGAAGAAACGTCCCAGCACAGTCAAGATCATGATACCTCAGTACAACATCAGCACAACATTGAATAAAATAGAAAAATAGCCAACAGTTTTTTGAAACTGCTCAGAGAAAGATGAATTTATTCCCAACTAATCATTGCTGCCTCTCCAAGTGATAAGAAATAATTTGGTTTTTTTCATCAGAAGGCAACAGTAGCTACTGGAGCCATGGTGAATTATTTCTTTCATATCCTTGGAAACATATTATACAGCCTTAATTAGAAGAGATCTCCAAAAGAATAGCAAAACACTCTTAATGGGAAAAGGGCATTCTGGTTTTCAATAGCAAGGAAAATAAAATGCATTTTTTTTACTTCCCTTGGTATTTTATACACCAGAAAAGGTCTTCTTTACATATTTCACCTCCCAAAGCTTTGATTTGGTCTGTTTGTTAGTGTTTTACTTCCAGCAAAAATCAGGGTCTGTAACAGACCAGTTTGCTCTTCAAAAAAGTATTTCTCCTCTGTACCTACAATTAATACAAGGCATTATTTAGAGAGTAATACAAATATCAGGAAAATGGTTTCTTGAAGGCTTCAAGTTCCAGAAGGGCAGACAGCAAACCTCCTGCTAATTGTACATCATATACTAATTTCACTAAACTGGAAAATTTTAACAAGTCTCTTGAGAAGCCTCTGAGCAGAGGAGGCAGCAATAAGGTATAGAGTGGTACAGGTTACACATCATTGAATAAGTCACAATAGTGTCATATGAACCACGTTCATATCTAGGGGAGAAGGTAAGAAATAAATTACTACTACAGTGCCAATAAACTGAAGAAGCTCTTACAGACAAAAATACCAAAATTAGAAGCAATTACTCTAATAGGACTCATAGACCAGCCTTTTATCAAGAGAAAAAAGACTATTTCTTTTTTACATTAACTACAGAATTCATACAGATTATCTTGGAAACTGGGTTTATTTGGCCATGGGTTGAAACCCAGTGCCAAATATGATTCAAAAACAGTTACCTGTAAACCACCAAATAAAGTCCTTATACAGAAAAAGCCAATTTAAATGGATTTTAACACTATAAGTAAACAAGATAGTAAATAAGACTCAGAATAAACATGTTAGAAAACTAAGACTTATTTGTCTTGTACTACTCCTTTGACACAGCTCAGGAGTAGAGCATAATTACATTTCTATCCATTGTCTAATCAAACTCTAGGCATTCCAGCAGCAAAGATGATGCATCTTTTCACTTAGTACATGGACAAAACACAATTGCTATGCACATTTAGAAACAGGGTAAGACAGGCTGTGTGTTGCTCTGGAGCTTTATTGTCTCAACAACTGTTGGCATTTAGTTATTCCAAACATGCTTGTGCTCATATGTGTTAGCTTGAAGGTTAATACTCAGGAGGTTACATCTAAAAACAATAATGAAGAATAAAACCTCTTTTCTCTGATCTTTGCTGGTTCCTCAGGATCACAAATCAGGTCCTGTGCAGGTTTTCAGTCATTACATGTAAGCATCAATGCTTTCCCTAATCAGAGAGACAGTGATCACCCCTGTATGTATAGCCCTCTCCTCAGTCCTTCCATTTCAGACAATCTAAAAATGTACTTGCCTCAGAAAAATTCGTGCACAATCTCTTCAAGATAACTGCTTCTAGGAAAGCAAGTCTATAAAATCTTGTATCTTATTTTTTTAACATGTTTAGAGACTTAGCACCCAGTAGCTATTCTTCTCCAAAGCAAATCCACACGTACTTTCCAAAATCTTATCAAATATCCATAAAATCTCCTTAGCAACTTTCAGCTTCATTTTTCTGGCTACATTTGACTAAGTTTCTACTGAAAATTGAATAACAGACAAATAAAATGAGCTACCTTGGGAGAAACTCACCATGCAGGAAAAATACAGCTGATCCTCTTAAAGCCAATATCCAACTCAAAGAATTTTTTTTGTTTAACAAACAAGAAAACGTAACCCACTTGATACTGGGAATATGGTTTCCTGAAATCCTTTCCAATTGCTGCAATTATATGTGGCACATAAGCCAAGAACAGAGTTAGATGATACCTGACACACGTGAACAAGCCTAACCTCAGAAAAACATTCACAATAAATTATCCCTTTGTAAAGTCAAGTTTGGTGAGGGTAGACAATTTCTGCTGTGAATGTCCTTTCTTCAAAAACTGATCACAGGTGGAGTCCCTTTTGGTGTTTTTTTTTTCCATTCAAAGTAATTTGAAGGATGTTGCAAAGAAGAAAAGCACTCGCACGTGTCACGAGGCCTGAATTTCTGACCATGGAAATTCTATGCCTTGAATTTTCTCAACAGGGTACATCCTCCCCCTTAATCCACAGTCAGTCAGTAGTAATGCAGTGCTCACATCTCCACCTGGAACCAATATTTTAGCTCATTGGAACTCTCCCTTCACCTGACTGTGAGCTCTTAACAATTTACCTACAACTGTTATGTCTCCCCCATCACTCCTCAGTCATTTCGCTGTCTCATAATGGATATAGAATTGTAAAGTATAGACATGCAGCCTAATTACATCTAAATTAATTTATTTAAAAAGACAATCAGAGAAGGAAAGGTTAATCCTCTAAATTCTCCAAACCTGCACACAAGCAGGAACACTTGCCCAAATACTTGCCTCAGAGCTCTACAGGTACACAAAGCGACAATGTTATAGGAAAAAAGCCATTATGTCACTATAACATAAATTGATTAAAAGAGAAAGTAAATAGATTCATGGAGAGCAAGTAATATGTGATTACTAACAATGATGCAATGATTTACAGACTCATGAAGTCTGTAAAACACTGGTGGTTCAAGGTGGAACATATACTGAGGGGAAAGTGTCCCTCTGTACTGCTCCATGTCTTGTAGTCTGTCACTGGATTGCTGCTACTGGATTCTTACATTCTGTTTCAAGTTTGAACTGCACCACTAAGCACTGTAGTTGGCAAAAAAAAAAATCCAAGCAGGGGATTTAGTGGTTCCAGCAAAGTGTTACACAAACTGAAATGTGTTTTCTGCTAAAATTACATATTTGAGGGTAACTCCAACAAAGATGGGTGCAGTTTCCCAAGTTCACAGGAATGCCTGCATTTGTAGGCATGGCCAAGCTCACCAAGTAAGTATTTCGTGCTCAAAATATTTACTGTGTGTGAACAAAACATCACAACTCTTAAGAAACATGTTCGGGACAGCCAGCTCTCCAAACCAGACTTGGGAATGGCTTATTGCATTCTGCTACATTGCCCCAGCATTTGCAGTAAAAAGATACAACTAAAGGGATTTTAATTAGCATGTACTGCAGAAAATGAACAATGTTGCTTGTGTTTACTACAAATATGCTGAAACAACTGCAAACAGATTTGTTAATTCTAGTTCAGAAATGCCCTCCCTTCCTTGTGAGGTTGTTCTCAGGAGCTAAGCATTATTGTAGCAAAGACAAAGCTTATTCCATTTTTTTTCTCCAGACAAATGCAATCAAACCGGGACTTTCTGAAACACATTATATCTTGTCTCTCAGACATCTGGAGCCAGGGCTGCCACAGACTCGCTGCTATCCAGAAGAAAAGTGAAAAAGACAGACAGCACTTCAAAATAAATCAATTGCATTTATTAGCTCCTTTTGTTGATGTTTTTGGGAAGGAAGGAAGGGAGGGAGGGAACGGAGAAGAGAGGAAGAGGTTTTCAGCATTAAAGGTCTTATTTTCTTTGCTATTAAAAACTCCTATTAGTTCTAGTCAGATCAATGGCATTGTGCATTTTCCAATAATTTGTCTGAGATAAAACTAGAACTATAAAAGCTTCAGGATTTACTAAGGACATCTATTTCCATTCCAAGAGCTAAATAAAACCAGAAAGAGAAAAAGATCAATTTGAGCCCAGCATAGTTGGGGATATAGTTCCATTTCCACACACTGAAACCAAGCAAGACTCTCAAATTTGCCTTGAAGAAGTTGAAAAGTCAAATTATTCGCTTGCACAGGTTCAAGAATATAACTTAGAAGAGTTCATGCATTACTCCATACTCTCACTTTAGAAGCAAAACTGATATTCACACATTTTAGGAAGCATGCCACAGTAACTGCAACATGCTGGAAAGTGGATTTCTTCCACCTAAATCCAAAACCTGAGTGTTTTTATAAAGTCCATAAGGGACTGACCAACAAATACAAAATCTTATAATAATTTTTTTAAAAACTTTGGATTGAAAGAACGTGTCAATATGCTAAAAGCTTCACACAGAAGGCTGGAATACCACATGCTGTTTGTCAACCCCAAATGAATTCTAGTCACTCTTTCAGATGACAAAATAAAACCCAATAAGCTGTCAGGATACTGGAGCTTTCTAAGCTATATGCAATTGCATTGTCACATTTCTCTTAAAATAATGCTTGTCAACACAATTAAGCACAGAAATAGAACAGCCAATTCATTAGATTTGGTTTTGCTTTACACTAACATAAATTGGGAGAGATGAAGTGAAATAAACTGAGTTAATTCCCAATTTGTGCTGATGACAATCAGAATCTGGCTGAAATATGATCATCTGCTAAAATACATGAACTAAGAATTTCAAAACAAAACAAAGGCTCTTCCTACAGAAGGCAACTGTGAAAAACAGATGTCTCTGCTGTAAGAATGTTCAGTTTGATGCTATTATAAGAATTATAAATACCAAGTTCCATGGAAACTTTCTTCCTGTTGGAAAATATAATATGGTTCCCTTCACTAAAACAAACAAAATCTGCTATGTAAAAAGGCCAAACAAGCCTACAGTGCCTTTGCAGTCATTAACAGTAGTTCCTACATTCCAAATTTCACTTGGTCTTCTCATAACCTGAACAGAGTCTCAAAATACTAAAACATTGTTTTAAAATACTTATGCTTCTGCTTGGCTTCAAAGTAAAAGTGACTTGGCAGATGAGTGGGAGTGGAAAGGGAAAGCAAGAAATAAATAAGAATACTTTAAATTAATTTTTGAGTACAAATAAGCTGAAAGTGGTGCGGGGAGAATGTCACTGTGGGCATCCTACTAACCACCAAAAAAGGCTACACTCAGTTCCATGTGACTATGTAGAAAAGAGGTAGACAGCTTCTGAGGCCACAGCCAGTGAGTTCAAGGAAGTCCAGAAAACCAGTCTGAAAAAATTCTGCAGTGTCATCGATAGTTAATAACATAAACACACTAAATAGTATCTTAGTATCATCATTCTGGTTGGAAAAGACCTTCAAGATCATCAAGTCCAACCACTACCCTAGCTCTGCCACATCTACCACTAAACCCTGTCCCCTGACACCACATCTGTCTTTTTAGATGTATCTAGGGATTTGGACAGCCTGGATCACCAAGTCCAACTCCCGCCCCAGAACAGGACAACCCCAAGGTTCATACCATGTCCCTGAGGGCATTGTCCAAATGTTTCTTGAATATTGTCAGGGTTGGTGCCATGACTGCTTCCCTGGGGAGCCTATTCCAGTGCTCCACCACCCTCCTTCCTAATGTCCAACCTAAACCTCCTCCTGCACGTCTTCCTACCATTCCCTCGGGTCCTATCGTTGGTCACCAGAGAGAAGAGGTCAGCACCTACTCCTCCTCCTTCCCTAGTGAGGAAGCAGTGAGCTGCCATGAGGTCTCCCCTCAGTCTCCTCTTCTCCAGGCTGAACAGACCAAGTACCTTCAGCCACTCCTCATACAGCATCCGCTCCAAACCCTTCACCAACCTCATGGCCCTCCTCTGGACACTCTCCAGCAGCTTCATATCCTTTCTGTACTGTGGCACCCAGAACTGCACACATTACTCAAGATGGGGCCGCACCAGCACAGAGTAAAGTGGGACAACCACCTCCCTTGACCTGTGCTGTGCTTGATGTACCCCAGGACTCAGTTGGCCCTCCTTGCTGCCAGGGCACACTGCTGGCTCATGTTCAACTTGCCTGGGGGTTCAACAACCTGGGGGTTCTAGTCTACAGGTCTGCTCTCTACAGGGCTGCTCTCAGGGCTAGCAAAGAGTAAAAGAATGGAGGCATCTTCTTGATACCTACAATACCAGTCAGCACTCCTGTGACTCTCTGCCGACTACAGTTACTTCACAGTTGGCTCAGTAAAGCAACTGGAGCTACCTCCAATTTTCCTCCTTGAAGCTCTATGGATTCTCAAGTCTTGCTGAAGCACTGCAACTATTATTTTCCCCATCCAATATTTATTTCAAGTATTCCTCTCCCAAAAGACTTCCCAAAATAAGCTTTTATGTCTTTATCTTGGCTTTGAAGCTGACGCCTGTCAGATGTGCATCAACTTACAGACAGAAAGAGCCTTTTGCTCAGCCTCATTTTAATGGAAAAGGATTTTTTCCAGTCTCAGAAGCAACATTCCAACCAAGCCACAGCCTCCTCTATACAAGCAGCAGCTGCCAGAACACTTGTTGCTAAATGAGCCTGGGGTTTTCACTGCTTCCAGTTGTCGGCTGTTCAATATAATCAAGACAATGCAGATGTTTTAGATTGAACCACAAAAATCAGCACACACTCCTGCCATAAATGGTGGAGGGAGTGGGACTCAGTTTACACAATGTGTAATGCAGAAACAGTCACCTTTAGAAAAAAAATAAAATTTGTCTTCCACTTATTGACAGGTGACTCAAACAGATCAACTTTAGAAACTAAAATTCATATTTGCAGCAACAGATACTGGTTAAAGAGAAGGAAGTGATTTTTCAGCTGGTTGATCTCTGCATCTGTATCTATATAGAGATAGAGATACCAGCTCAGCAATTCATACAGACAAACTTATATGAGGTTAAACAATGTTGGAATTGGTGACTAAAACAATACAATTAATTGAACATACTTCGTGGCTCCTTTGAGTCATTTAATGGTACTGGGCAGCTCTGCACCTCCAAAAAAGAGCAGGAGGCACCTGGTGTGGGACACCCCTGTCACTACCTGGGGCAGCTGCCCTGGCTAGAGCTCCCAGCTGACCCAGGGCCGCTCATGGGCTGTCCTCTGTGGCTGGCCTGTGGTCCTCTCCTAGTGAAACCAGGACAAACTGGCATAGTCAAAAAGATGTTACAGAAATCCAGGGGAAATGCACATTTCTCTTGTTTGTATTGTGTCCATTACATCCTTGTCAGAAAGATATCCAAATCAAATGAATAAAATCTATAAGAGAAGTTAAAAAGTCCTTCTGCAGAATCTTGCAGAATTTTGCAGAGCACTGTCTTCGCTACTAAAAACTCCAAAACTGAAGGAAATATAACACAGCTATAGCTGCCTCCTGCTTTATGAATAAAAAATACCACATTAAGTATTCTATTCTATCAGCAAGTTAATTAGAAGCAACGACCAGACAACAAAAATTACTTTCTGGAGCCTACGTGGCTTCCAGTGATATAACATTCAGTACCATCTAACTTTAAAGAAAACGTATTTTCTTGTATGAAATAAAATGGAAAATATACACTGAGCTGACTTACAGAAGCACTTTCACTGTGCATTCACAGAAAGACAAAAATCACATAATGCTGTTATTAAAGCACTCAGAACAACAAAAATTTGAAGTGCAAAAAACCTGAGAGGGGAAAGAAAATGGCATTGGTGACTAACCATTTAAGAATTGCTCAAGAATCATGGATCTCTGTATTACTAAACTTTATTTAGTTAACAAAAGCATTTGTACAAAAGACACTGCCCAGATGGGGGGGGAGGATAGGGGGGGGGGTGTGTGGAACATTCAAACAATTTTTAGACACTTCCAGGTAGTGATTTTACCTATTGGAACAAAGGTTAAGGGCTCAGAGGGGTAGACAAGTTAGTTTTGAATGCAGGAAAGGTGTTTACAGAGCCTGGTCTATATGTGTAAGTAAAAATAACATCAAGGAAGAGAGATCCCAAGTTTTGACATCTATTCCCAATTATTATTTTTTTAATGCAGAGTCAAAATGCAAACATTTATTTTTGAGCTTTCTGAAAGTTAAAGGTGTCTTTCTAGCAAAATTAAAGGAATGCATGGTTATCCAGATGGCTTAAGATGACAAACAGTTATGCAGAACCATAATCCTCCCTAAGGTTAAACAGGGCAAGGCAGAAGAGATGAACACTGTCTAAAGATGAATCAGAGAAAGGGAAAAACACATCCAGCAGCCCTACAAATTTTTACTTGCAATAATGTCACAGGTTAATATCATATCTATCATGAGACTGCATGCAATTTTCCAGGGAATTTTTAGAATTAAATTTGGTAAGCGACAAGTCTATGATAAGTTCTAATCACTGTGCATACTTTTGAAGGTAGATAAAAAGAAAATAAAAAGAAATAGCAAAAAACCATGTTTGAGTAATGGCTACTTTGGGTTATGGCTACTTCAAATGTATATTAAGAGCTTTCCCAAGGAATTTAACTGTATCTTTTAATGCACATAATAGACAGGAATAGCTCCCATTGGGAAAAATTATATGTCCTTAATAAAAACATATAGAAAGGTATCTCTCTAATAGAATAGTCAAGCATGACTCAATACTGGCAAGCTGTCAGAAGACAAAATTACACATCAGATATTACACAAGTCTGTCACTGAAAAGAAAGCAGCAATCTGCAGATTTTCTTGCCACTCAGCTCTGATGCTGGTTCTCCACCAGCCACACTGCCATGCTTTCTCCCCACACTCAGTTTCCTAGCCAGTCCATATTCCTCCCTGGATTTTCTCTGGGCTCCTCTCACCTAGAGTTTGCAATCTATGTGAGCCTCTTCCTAACACATTTTTACTGTAGTCAGTCTTCCTCCTGTCCATAGCTGTACGGTATCTTCATTTCCCTCACTCTGAATTCCCATGTACTTACTCTGGGCTTGTTTCTAGCCTTTCTTGTTGCTTTATATTATACCAATTCTACTGAGTGTCTTCTGACTTCCTGGGTGATACCCAAAATCTCCTGAGGTCAGTGGGAATTGGCTGCTGAGTCCATTAGATCAGAATTTTACTTGTCATGTACAGAAACACTGCACAGAGTTTTCTAATCCCTATGATCACCTCAGAGAGTTGTGATCATAACCTCAGATTTTAAGTCCCATGTAAATAAGAGCACCATAATATCTCACACCAACAAAAAGACATGCCAAACTGCCAACAATAGTGAGTGTTGCTGTTTCTTCTTCCAGGAATGTTTGCTACATAATTTGAACCATCCAGTTGCAATAAACATAATTATTCTTTGCATAATGCTAATTATTATTGGACACCAAAGTCCATGTTGTGCTAACAACTAAATAGCTGGAAACAGTACTATGAATTTAATCAGCAAGATACCTAATGACAGCACAAGTAGAGAAGACACCTGGAGTAAAACAGCCACAGGTACAACCACATTTAGTAGCAAAACAGATCTAAAAGCCTCAGACTCTGTTAGAATCACAGCATTGCAATATTCATAACAACATGAGGCAGCATTAACTCCTGCTTGAAGCATCTCTGATTAATCTAGTAAGAGCAATGAAAGTTTAGGTTACTTTTTCATTTTGGGCAAACGTTGGAGAGAGATGTAAAGGCTGCATCAACTACATCCAAAGAAGGTGATGTCAAAAATATGACAACGTGGGAATGAATTCCCTTTGCAGACAGCATACACATCTCAGTCACCCGTACGACAGCCCTTGTCAGTGCTCCTCCAGGAAGGACACTGGGGCTTCTTGTCTGTCTCACATCAACCTTGCAAGGGCAGAGGCAGATATGACAGAGTATCTGTCATATCTATATAGATATATAGATATACACACACACATATATATACAGACAGGCACCTTGGTGAGGCACGGCAGGTTAGGACATATCTGTGCTGTACGTTTCTCCCCGAGCACACTCAGCAGTGCTGGATTCCCCGTGCAAACCATTTGATTGACCCAAAAAAGAGCCCAAAGGGTGCTCTGACAAGCAATCCTGTCAGTCAGTGCCAGACTTGGCAACACACTTAGAGCTGAAAATGTCTTTTAAAACACACACCACCCATTTTGCAGACAGATTATTGGGAAAACCATGCAGCTCAACCGTCAAGGTAGCAGCTGATAATACAATGGGTGAAAGTGTTGAAGTTGCTATGTGTTGACAATTAACCTTAAGTAAAATAATTTAACACAGAACATAATAAGAACTTACAAAGTTCTGGCTGCAAAGAGGTCTTGAAAATTACATGTTAAAACTATCTTTACCTACCTCTTCAACAGCAGTGGTCTAAAAGATCTCAAATTAAGCAGTACTCTAGAATGTATTACATTTTTAAAGGCAAATTAATATAAACATGGATGATACTACACCTGCTTATTCAACTTGGGCAAATAAACACTTTCAAATCTAAAAAGTAAATGAAGAGCATGAATTCACTAATAGCTTCCACTTTGGGAATTTTGGATTGATTCTTTTTGTATCCCTATTGCAAAGGTCACCATTCTGTGATGATCACGAGACTGATGGAAGCACCAGGAAGATGCAATATTGGATCTCACTATAAAGCATTCTGGGCTCCAACTGGCATTAGGTTCCCTAACCAGATTAGAATGAGGGGCTGGTGACAGCAGATGCCCTGTCTTGGTTCATTACTCAACACCTGTTAAACTTGATTAACAGCCCCAGCTAATTACCTGTTAAGAGTAACTCTTGCTGCAACAGATCCCAGAGGTCTGAGAAGCTGACTTCATTTACATGTTTGTCACCTCTCACAAGGTCTCAGTTAAGCATCTCCTAAAAATGCCTTCCAGAAAGGAACAAGAAAAACCCTTTAGCTAGGATACCATTGGCACCCATATGACCTGCTTTACAGTTTCACATGTACACTCTCAGGGAAAGCTTTACAACTGGACTTGACATGCTCAAAATACACACCTGTCCTGCAACTCAAAACTGTTTCCAAACAGTGTGCAATAAACTATAGCCATGTGCACTGCAGCAGCTGAAACAGATGTCATGGCTGCCAAACAAAAAATGTTCTAATTTCAAATTCAAAATTTAGTGCTTGGGCAAGCACTATTTCCACAACATAATCTAAAATACTTGATATTTCCATGTGCTGAATGCAGCAGAGGTACATTTTATAAATTCTGCTGCTTAGTAAGGTAGAGTTGACACTACCGCTCTGTTTAGGCTAACAGTTTTCCCACCTATTTTAGTACTTTTCTAGATCTCAAAATAATCTCATGTTTGGCTCTGTTTCCAGTAACTCCTACAGTCCATGAATGAAGGGACTCCTGTTTCAGTAGTTACAACATTTTGTAGGACACTGATTCCTAACATGCACGATGATTTCCACTCTCTATGTAGGCTGGGTACCTGACCACATGATATGCACCACAGACTGATTTCCAACGTTCAAGAGTGTATTTTGGTGAAACAAATCATGGTGTGGCAGTCATTTTACTCCATCCTACACATGTGTAACAACATGTAATTCAATAGGTACTGTTTCCATAAAAGTACAAAATTGTATAGACATCTACGATACATAAACTGGCTTTCTCTTTTTCTTTTTTTTTTCCCAAGCAAGCCTCACTGACATCACTGAAACTCCTTTCTGTCCAAAGACCAATTCCCTTTTCCCTGGGAACAGTGCCAGCACGTTCCTCTTGCCTGCTGTCACTTCATCCTTGCACATTTACATTGCTACAGCACCCAAGGTAACTGGCCTTTAGATCAGGGAAGCCACGTCTTTTGTCTAGTATTGGTGCCCTCAGAGCACAGATTCATGTGTATCAACAACACCCACTGCTCTTCTTTGCATCTCCATCCCTCAGCCGTGCAGGTGCAGTTGTACACTAACATCCACTGATGTTATCTGCTACAGCTTTACATCCAAACCTTTCTTCTCCTGTGTGATGGTAATGTTGAATGAGAGCACCACAAACACATACGTCTCCTCCCATTCTGCACAAAAGCTTGTATCTGGATTCTTCCAAGCTGCAAGGTAATTTTGCTTAGATCCAAAATTCAAAAGCAGTATCTAATTACCAGCCTTATACATGCAGGTGCCTAATTTCACTTGCTGTGGTTGTATCTTTTAAAAGCAGTGGGTCACTCTGCACTAAAACCACTGCAGACACAGCCTAAATCTAGCAGTGACTAAAAGCAGCGTGCACGTTTTTCCTTTGGGCAACTCAAGAACACTCTCCAGATAAAAATCCCTGCTACAGATGAGATTATCCTGACTAGCTGCATCTGTTGCAACTCTTCCCTTATTAAACCTCACAGGAACTTGGGGAAGTGTCAGCTTTAGTGCAATCTGTTTACTCAGGCAATCAGCAAAGAAAACATTTTGTAAACATGTTACCATTTGTAAAATCCACTAAACGAAAGCAGAGGTGACAATTTTAGATCATGTTCAAAAAAGTGAAAAAGACAGTATTTTTCACGAGTCCCAGGATTCCCCTGCTAACTCCCTTTAGACATTATATTGATGTCACCATGGAATGCTATGCAACTGTACCACAACAGAAAGGAGAGGCTTAAAACGACATTATTAGTATCATTTAGGGTTAATGGGCCATGAAATCTCCAAAGACAAAACATCTGAACTCATCCTAACGATAGAAGAAATTTCTGCATGCACCTTCTCAATCTGTTTGTGTGAATTTTATGACATAGCACACAAAAATCTATGAAAAAAAAAATCTACAAATTAGATATTTATTCCAATTAGCCACCACATTTCCTAAGACTGAACTTGAAGAAGAGTTTCCAACAAAACTAAAAGATGACTGATATTGTGCAAAAATTCAGGGAGACAAGCATACCAAGTAGGTCAGGACACGTATACAGTAAGTGGACAATTACTAAAAAGCTAAAAACTTATTTTTGTCTCAAAAGGTTTTTATTTTGTCTTTCCCCCAGCAATACCTTTTCATCTAATGAAAGACCTTACTTCTCACAACCATTATACTGCTTATTATTATTCTAGCATTTCTTTAGTATCCTGAATGTCATATCCAATCACTTTTATCTGTTCTTCCTCCTTCTATATATTCCATCCGTTTTATACTATTGGAATCAACCCAGCTGCAATCACAACCCTTCTGTTCTTCCTTTCTTTGTGCCTTGTGTGCATTTTTCAGGCATGAAATAACCAGTTAAAATGGGCTGCAAGAAAGGGCAAAAAAGTAAAGTAACTACATTGTTATTTTTTGTTTGTACAAAAGAAAACATTTCTGAAATTATATAGCTTTTTATACCATCTAAACAGATAGAGAAGAGTTAAAGAGGCTGGATTTCTTCTATAAATTCAAAACCATTGCTTCTTTAACATTAGCTTCTTTTTTTTATTTTTCCTGGAAGAACTGCTTATGAAAGGATGTAACAGAAAATAAATCACACCACTATCAGAAAGTTGCCTGGTTTTGTATTCCTCCTAGAATTCCTAACAGCAGCCACTATGAGAGTCATTAAAATATTTTCTAGCTTAACATTTCTATTTTATTTTTTTGCCTCTCTATAGGACCTTATATATAAATATATTTAATGGCAAACTCTTAAATCAATTCTGTCCCTTGGCTAGATCACCACTGTACTTATTATTCTGTTCCATATATGCAACATCTTTACTCCAGTACTTTTCCAATTTCCCCTTTCTTGTATCATATCATGATGTAGAATTATGATTTACCATTTCAGATTCTGATATCCAAGATTAGTTATCTCAATTATGGAACATTTGCTGTCCCTTCAAAAGCTAAGAATTGTTTTCTCATGCTTCCAGCTTGCAGTTAGAAAAGGGAAGAATTATTTTATGGAGTCTGTCAATATAAACATTACACACATTCATTTCACACCTACAGCAAGATTTTCATGACAGTGCATGATACTCCAAGACGTGTGCTTCTTTCAGAAAAAAAAATCCAGATCATAGAGACATAAAAAGATGCAATTTCAAGCTCTAGGGGCAGGAGTCAAATTATCACCTTTTATTTTACCTCCTACCACCAAATGCACATTCAAAATCTATGCATTAGGTAGCCTGACAAAGACATCATCACACTTGTTGTCTTCTTTCCTTCATTTCTATGAAAAAGAGTTGCCAAGCATTCAGCCATTACCCTTGCTTCTGATTCATGATAAACTCCTGTTTTTATCCTCATGTTCATGAAAATATTAATTGCTGCACAGCATATGCATCTCTTTTTATAAATACACAGAGGTGTGAAATAGCCAAGATTGGTAATATTGAAACAAAATTTTTTTCATCATTATTATGTCTCTGTGAAAGAAACAGGAGGCAGCAGTTTTCTGGGCAATATTCAACTTGAATCCATAGCAGAAGCAAGTAAGAATTGGTCATGCCAGAAAAGTTGTCTTGTAATCCTCCGGTTTACCTTTCTGCATTACAAGAAGGGGATATATTTTGAATTTTTTAAACCGAGAGAAATTTATCTTTCCCACTGAGAGGACTGTAAAATGTGCTTTTGATTAGGGAGTGTGACAAGTTCCTGCACTTGCAAATGTGACACAACAAAGGGAAAACAGCAAACAGGAGAATAAAGATATCGCTTTCAAAGAAAGTAAAGACTAATAAGGACCACGCTGATTTAGTCGGAGGACAGAACTAGTAAAAAGAAAAAAAAAACCAACAGTTCATTAGTAACTACATTTATTCATAAAGCAGGAAAAGCTGACAAGGATCGTCTGAAAAATAGTTTAATGCTGCCGTTTTTTGTTATTTTCAGAAAAAGAGCCCTCAGTTGCTTTCACAATTTTTAATCATAATTTATGGAGTATCCGATCTACCAAACTCATTTTGGCAGCAAAAGGAATGCTGATAGCCAGAGTACAGTTCATTTAATGTCTCATCTTTGCAATGCAAGGGGAACTCTCAAGCTCTACTGTAAATTATTGGAAAGGCTGATTTAGCCTTCCAGGAAATAGAATGAAGGAAAAGTGGTAGAAAAATAGAATACAATGGGCTGCAAACAATGCTGAGGAAAAAAAAAAAAAAAGTTTCTTCTCCAAAAATGAACAGTGGGGAAGATGACCTACTGCTCCCTAGCATCAGTCTCAGTCTTTGAAAAGAGACAGACTCCACTGAAACTACGTCCTTCACGTCATTCTTTAAAAGCATGGATTTCTGAGGGGCTAACAGGAAAGGAACTGCAAGCTAAGGAAAATCAAGTATGTTTATTTTACCTGAATGAAAATCACGTAAATTCCAGGCTTAGAAATTAAACTTCCACTACAGGAGGTATAAGCCTGCTTATCAATAGGAAGTGAGAAACAAAGGAGTTACCAAAATCCACCCCCCCAATACCTGTCTCAATACTGAAAACAGTTAATTGAATAAAACTTCCATGAGGCAGGAGCAGCAGTTAGAACGGATCCACTGCAGAAGAGGCACAGCATGCCTTTAACATCACAAGAGCACCTACATGCTACAGGACAACATAAAATAAACATACATTTTAAGATGTTATATGCACACGTGTTATAGAAAATACAGCGTATTTCTCCTTTCTGGAGAAGGTAGGTAAGTTCTAAATGCTTTTAAAATGTGTTGGGAAAAATAGAAACTCCAGTGAAAAGAACCCTAAAGTTAGAAAGGTCACAAACTGTGAGCAAAGGTGACAAAGCTGTCTATGAAAATAAAAGAAAACAGAAAACTAGTAACAAAGGCATGAAAAACCCCACCAGAATATGGTTACCCCATTGCAGTTATCTAGAAAAGAGGACTAAAATAATCATCTAAGTCATATAACCCAGCCAGCTCACTTTAAACTTTTAGCACTTTTTTTGGAAGATGCACCTGCTCATCCTAACAGCAACTTCATTATGCAGTTGCCATTCATTATTACACAAGCAGCAAAAGAGTAATCAAGCTGAAAAATAGCAAATATTCTTCTTTTTCCACAGGCATCCACAGGACATGAAAACAAGAAATTTGTACCAATCCTAACTTCTGTGCCTAGCTTTAATCAATGGTACTTCTGATCATTATGTTCTTGCAGTAGTATCACCATGTATCACTTGCCTTCTGTATGAAGCAGCTGCTTGTGCAGACAGAGGCATTTTTGGTTTATTTTGATAGTTTTTCACTTCTGTTGAAGTTCAGGATGCATCAGTTTGCATGTGGCTTCTTGCTAGGCCCACAAGAGACTGACATGCAAACCACAAAGACCTTCTTCTACTTAACACCAAACTTAACATACATTAAAAAGTGTCCAAATGAACTGAAAACCCTCACCTTGTATTTTGATGGATTTTAGGGTAAAAACTGGTAGGCTAAACAATTCCAGGAAGATTATCTCCAAAATATCCAGCCTTGCTTTGAAAAACTTTCTACTTGAGACCAGATCTTTTCTTCCATAACCAAAGTGTCAGATGACCTAAGTTGTTCCAAGGTTAATGGAAGCACAATTATTTATACCTGCTGGGACTCTGGATACTGATTTTACTAGAAATATCTTCTTAAACTGTGCAAATTATATAAAAGCTATAAGTGCATCATTTTCTACTGCTGAGCTCTAGTGCATAGAACAAACTGTTATTCTGTATTCAATGTACCATGTCCACCATTTGATGTTTCTCCCCTTTGCCCTAGTCCCTTTATACAAAACTTTCATGCATGCTTCAAGTATTATATTCTTAGTTTTAAATACTGCACCCATATTTTGTGACTTAAAATTTTATGAAGAATAATGCACAGGTACAATTCAGAATATCAGAGTAAACAAACATTTTAATTTATGTGGGTAAGGATGCATGAAGGCAAATGCCTTTCCCAACTTGATAAAGGTAAATTCACTCCTTCGGAAAGGCTTTATAATGATGATAAATGAAGACATAGAGAATGTTTTTGAAGTACATTGAGTGACTGTACATCCTCATACATTGAGGTAATTATGTTTTCCTTTCTTTTTCCTGATAGCAACAGACTTGATATGTGGTCAACATACAAGTTCCATCTTTTTTTTTTTTTTTTTTAACTGTCTTTGATACTAGTTGGCATGCAGCATGGAAAAAAGTAGTCAGGCACTGTCCCTGTTACCATCTTGGATTTCTGTGTTGCAACAGCCAGGTTTGAGTAACTGTGCACAGAGTATGGTTACTATTTTGCTCAACTGGGAAAAAAAC
This sequence comes from Hemiprocne comata, assembly GCA_020745705.1. NCBI lineage: Eukaryota > Metazoa > Chordata > Aves > Apodiformes > Apodidae > Hemiprocne > Hemiprocne comata. The sequence continues at coordinate 16,295,555 of CM036595.1, forward strand.
CAAACCAAACCCACCAAAAAAATCCACCAAAATGTAAGATTCCCTGTCTCACACCACAAAGTACACCAACAGTACATTAAATACAACAGCTTTCTCTCCTGTACTGTCACTTAATGGTACAAGCAATCCACAGAAGGTTCTTGTGCAGTGCAGCACCACGAACAGATTGTTTGCAAGTAAGCTAGGTCATCAATCAGTTCCAGATTTATAGAAGGAATAGCATGGCTAACTGATTTTCTGAATGAACACTGAAACTAGGAATTAAAAACAAAACAAAAAACCAAACCAAAACCAAACAAAACAAACAAAAAACTCCTCAAAAATCACACACACTAAAGAGCCCCAAACTGGTTTTGATTCAGCTATTCCATTATTTATCTTGTTTTTCCTCATCAGACTGCAATGAAACAGCACAAGATTTTCTCAGTTCAGCACAAGATGCTAAGTTCACCCTGATGTAAAATATTTATGCTGCATGTCTATAAGAAAAGCAAACGGAAAACAAGAGTGTGATTCAAAAAATTTTAAGATAGACCCAGTTCCCTTTTAATGGTACAGTTCAGAAATTAAAATGCCCTTCCATGAGCCTAGAGTTCTGTGTTCATTTGCCTTCTCTTTACCCCCCTGGAAATGTATTATGGACTACTCTGCTGGTGGACTGTTCTGTCTCACAGTTAATGCTGTTCCACTGCATTCACTGAAGCAATTCTGGTACTCCAGGAATCCTACACAGAGTAAGAAGTTTTCTTTCACTCTCCTTAAATGATTACTTCGGTATTTCAAGTCAAAAAAAAAGACCTCCAGAAGGAACCAAAGGTGCTAACAAATCGTATGGTATTTACCTAAGCAGAATTTCAGCTTAGTCATTATCATATGTAGCAGAAGGAAGGGACTTGGGTTCTTCCTGCAGAGGTCATGTATTATTACTGCAATGCTCTGGAGCACTTGCAGCTACACAACACTCCAAATTTATTCTAGAAAGATTTTCAAAAAGACTGTACACAATCACATTAAAGCAAAAGAAGAAAATAAAACATCACTTTCTATAGATTTATTTAGTAGCAATGTTTTTCATGTCATTACTGATGGACTTGAGAAGCTACGAGAGATTATAAATAAGTATATTCATACACAGAAAAACAAGTAATGAGAAAAATATACATATTTACATACACTGAAAAGCTCTAACTCAGAAAACACATGGAAGGGTAACGTTATAGACTCTGTCTTCTAAAGATACTGACACCATTTAACAACTTATTTTTATGTTAAACCGAATTCTAGAACTAGAAAAGACTTGCATCTATTAATTGTTCAAATGAAAGTAAATTTTAAAATGGACCATTTTTAAAAGTAACATATGTGTGGCAGTTCAGAGTTTTGGGCATTTAAAACATCAGAACTCAAAAAGACTTCTGAAACTTTTTTGCAAATACAGTTAAGTTCGTATTTTTAAATTGCTCATGACAGAATGATTTTATTTAGCTTGTCCTGTTTGAACCTCACAAAGATACATTTCTTTGTACAATACAGCTTGACAAGTAGCATCATATGTTATTGTATTTTTATAGGAAAAAAAAGTTGTTTATATGCAAAAATAGCAGCAGATAAAATTTGTGACTAGCAATTTGGAAGAAATAAATGCAGATGCTCTTCTCAAAGACAATCACATCTGCAGAAACAGTGAAACAATCCTACCTCATTTAAAGATAAAAAAGCACACAGAGTCACTTAGAACAATGGGCTATGGGACACAATATGAGCATTCAACTAATTTATCATCTCAATTTGCTCCCAAACCCTGCTATTTCTTCAATATTACCACCATGGAGAACAGCCAATCGCAAAAAATATTTGATTAGTTCCATTAATTCTACCAAATAAACACAATACAGAAAACAATATTTTAGTTACCATCTAATGAAATGGTCTCTACATGAGCCCTCTGGTCAGTTGCTTTAAAAATAGGTAACAACACTGGAAAAAGGGAGAGGGGGGAAATGCAGAACTTTCTATTTCACTTTCTATTGCTACCAAAGCTCTAAATTTTACATCTTACCTACACAGTATCTTGACCATGTATTTTTATGACATTTGACATCAGTGATTTTACTTTTAACTTATTTTAAATAGCCTCTTATTTTTTAAATGTTTGTTTCCTGTAGTAATTAAATTTGTTTCCTGTAGTAATGATGCAATCAGAAAAAAAAATATCAAAGTTTTAGACTGTCCACACATCACACTGAGTTGAGTAACTAATATGGAATGCAGTGAGGGGCTTGAACTGTTATGAACATACTGGACAAACCTTACATTAGGTGAAACCACTGGTTTCTAAAAGCAAATAAATATGGGGCAAGCGTACTAGAATCATCCCTGTTTTACAAATGGAAAAAACTAAGCTCCAAAAACCTAAGGGAAGTAACCCAAGGTCCTGTTGCTCATAACTGCAGAATTATTTCCTCTGGTCACTGCACATGGAGCGACTCAATCCCCACATCCAGGTCGTCAATAAAGATATTGAATAGGACTGGGCCCAGTACACAAGTGCACACTAGGAACCAGGTACCCTACTAGTATTTTTCCAGAAACCTTTTCCTTATCAAAATAATACTGGGAGTTTGCTGCATGGTGTTTTGAAAATTTACTGAGCACATACACACAGACACTCGTGCTCTTCTCCTCTCCTTTCCACTCATATCCACATGGATGCCTTTTGAACACAGAAGGCTGAAGTGAAGCTCACAAAGGGCCACAGAGAATGTCAGCAGAAGCCCCAGCCAGGTTACTCTGCCTGCCTGCTCCTCCCACATTGGGTGCTACAGTGACTGCAGGGAAAAAATATTAAGCAGATTGATTTACTGCCTGATATGCACAGACAAGAACGTGCTTTCTGCAACAAATAGATGAAATCCAAGTTTCATTGCTGTATATACTCTATTTTGCAAAATGGTCTATTTGTATAAATACACTAACAGAGATATTTTATTCTACTGGAAATATAATTCACATGCCAATTCTAAAGAAGCAGGTACAATTATTGTATTACACAACACATTCAGAAGAGCTGTGCTTAAAAAAAAACACTATCATTTTTAAAATAAATTAGTGCTTCTAACACCAAGTCTACACAAAAATGTTTTAGATTCAGTTGTTTTCCTTAAACTACAAATCTCTAGATTCTATGCTATAATAAAATATTTACCTGTACCGTTCTAATACCTCACTGGAAGTGCAGGCATTCTTTAGACAGTAAATCCCAGAATTAATGAATCCAAATCTTTCCAGACTCAAACTCAAAGGAATTGGCTGTGCAAGGCCAAAGTATTGTAAAAAAAAAGCCTTTAAAAAAAGCATTTGGACATTTGCTTTTCAGTGAAGTTCTGTAAAAACATGCTGTACTTTTGCAGGTGGATCATTATCCATCTGAAATCTCCTTTCATGCCTAACACCACTGTTTCCAAGCAGCTGGCATTTAACCAACCTTTTCAGCTATTTTGGTGAAGAGGCTTTGTGGTGAATATGTTTCTTTTAGCTATTATAAAAGTTTGGTGACCCTTTTCCTTTTGTACCCTCTGGCACCTTAGGTGCAAGGAGTGGGAAGGAGCAGTTCATTGGGCATCTTTGTCAAAAACTCCTCTGCATCTGGATGTACAATAAAGCCAGTCGATGAAGCACTTTCAACATTCTCAGTCAATTAACCAGCATCACAACATGGCCTCCACATGTTGAGATGCTTCCACATCTCTAGTGCTAACATAAAAAAGTCCACTTTGTTCTTACAAGTGACCCATGGGTTTGTCTTCCTCACACATCTCTCAACTGCTTGTACTCTACCCTCACCACACATCCTCATGGGTGGAGGAACTCCTAAGCATTGCTTCTACTGCTACTAAAAACTGGCCCAAACCAGGGGGGAGAATTAAATGAGTCAGTTAAAGTGTACCTTGAGATAAGGACTGCACTACGAAAAAGAAAATATTTGAGTTTCTTTGTTCTGTTAAATGCTCACAGACCGAGAGAATTAGTGGTGGAGAAAAGGAAACAGGGGCTTACAGGAAAGCAGGGGAGGGGCTTTTCACCAGAGAGGGCAGTGATAGGACAAGGGGTAATGGTTTTAAACTGAAAGAGGGGAGATCTAGATTATACATCAGGAAGAAATTATTCACCATGAGGGTAGGAAGGTGCTGGAATAGGTTGCCCAGGGAGGTTGTGGAAGCCCCCTCTCTGGAGGTGTTTAAGGCCAGGTTGGATGAGGCTTTGTGCAGCCTGATCTAGTGGGAGGTGTCCCTGCTTTTATAGCAGGGAGGTTGGAACCTGATTATCTTTAAGGTCCCTTCCAACCTTAACCATTCTATGATTCTATGAAACAGAGAAGTGAAGTGTCAAGACTTTGAAAAGGAATGAGTGAGGAAAAACCCAGTCAGAAAGGAGCCAACTGGCCATGACAGAAAAGGATAGACTATCTAAAGAGAATGGGACAGGAGGAGTGTGCACCATCTCAAAAACAGCAGCAGCTAGACCTACAGGGTGTAATGCAAAATTAAGTTTTGCACATGGAATATTCCTCAGTTTGGAGTCGACCTGATTTGCAAAACTACTATAAAGGAAGAGATTAACTTTATTCTACAAGGCTACATAAAACAGAGCTCTGAAAAATCATGGCTCAGATTGGGCTCCCCAAATTAGCTGATGTTTATGCTAACAGTTCCTCAGCTCCACCTGCATAAATGAGGAAAAACACCACACCATTTCCCAGCAGAGACAGGGTGAGCAGAAGTTCATCCCATTTGTGAAGTTCATACATACACTTGTGGTAAGTGTCCCAGGAAAGTCCATAAAGCGAATAATACTGCAGACAGTCCTAACACAGTGCATAAAAGCTAGGGCCATATACTGAATCTTGCAGGGAAGCAAAACTCTCAGCAGCTGCTCCTGAAGCTAGCACCACTCCTGCATGCTGACATATGCAGAGGTCTTAAAAAAGAAAGTGTGATCACGTAGAGATGGCACGTATACACAGGAACCAAAAAAACGGCATGAATTATCTTAATTCTGGTATTTTCTACTCCTTACTGGCTTTGTAATGTCAGTTATGTTCTAGGTTTTCTGTATTTATAGGATTATAGATGAGTTTGAGTTATCTTGCAAGGATAACACTCCTCTCCGTTGCAGACTTGATTAGTTATGGTTGGACTTCACCCAGTATGACAAGCTGCATGCAGCACATAAGGCCTGTGCTATTTTTCTGGTAATAATAATAGCTTAACTTATTCTAAACAAAAAAGCAACTGTTTTTGAAGTGGACAATAGATAATGCTTGCAATGACTGTATTGGAACAAGATAATTACTGATGAGACTGTAATTAAAGCTTTCCAAGTTGACATGGGAGAAAGAGGGATTCTAAGCAGTTGTCATTTTGGTAAAAGAATTATAGGATTGTCACATTTAAATAGAACGCTCTTAAATACAGGAGTGATTTCTGAGAACAGTGCATTTGTGTGTTAGATTTCAAAGTACTGCCTGTAAGGATATCATGTGAAGTAGAAATAATCATGGCAAGAAAGTAAAACAAGTTAAAAACAAGCTCAGACACGCAAGAGTGGATTGCAGCTGGTCCTGAGGGAAGGCATTTGGTGATGTGGCAGGTGCTTTTCCTGCATGTGCTGTCTATGGCTGCAAAACTAACAAAGCAAGGGAATGTTGGTATCCAATGGCAAGCTTGTTCCTCTTGATATGATTTGCAGAAAGTAACTGCTTTTTAGAGAAGAAAAAGAGAGAGAGAAGTCTGGAACAATTTTACTTTGGACCTTTTGTATAAAATCGCCATTGGTGCTAACTGGAAGAACAAAAACAAAGGGATAAGGGGGAGGATGGAGGTAAGAGGAAAAAAGGTATACTGTGGATTTATTAATGATCTGAAATGCTGTGTGAGGACAAATTCCAGGAGCACCAGGTTCAAGTTTAGAGGAAAGGCTGTGGATATGGATCTTCAACAAGATGTGAACAGAGGAAAAGATGTGCTTTTAACTTTAATTTTTTTTAACCTGCCATGCCTCTTATGAACTTTGTAAATCATCATGTTCTCTTCAACCTCCTCCTCTCCATAATGCAGTGTCCCATCTTTCTTTGACTATCACTACTAGGCCTTCATCATCTTGATCCCTTCAGCCACCCTTCTGTACTTTAAATTAGTGTTTATATTTTAAGAACTGAAATAATAACAAGCTGGAAAAAGACAATGCAACACTAAGAGGACCAGTTCAGTGTGCTAGCCTGTATTATCTGTACCACACAGCTGAAACAACATGCTTATAGCTCTATACATCTTCCTCACAGCCATACAAGAAGGTTCTTGACAATATTAATAGCAATTAACAGCAATGTGAGTCTTGATTTGAGGTCAAAGGCCAAATATATTTGGAAGCATCACACCAGAAGCTGTCGCTGGAAGCAGGAGAGGGGGAACAGAGGTGTTCTCATATTGTTGAACCTGTTCTTCAAATCTGAATAATGAGCTTCTCTTTGGGATTACTAAAAGTACATATTTCATCAAGTACAGTTTGGAAAAGTGTAAAGTTGCCCAAAACCCACCAAATACTCCATGGCAGCTAATTCTGCTGAAAATAACATCTCCTCTTACAGAGCATTCCCACATTTTTACAATGTGCATTCTTGAAGTAGCTGTACAAGATTATGATGTTTGTCTGACCACAAAATTTCCTCTCCCACTCTCTCCCCCAATACACACAGTATCAGCATCGTGAAGAATCTGTCTGTTGAAATACATAATTCCTGACAAGTGGCACGTTCGCATATGAATTTATCTTTGATTCCTCTGCCAGTGAGATATGGTTTCTGTTTGTTCAGAACAGAACACCACACACTGCCTGGATACAAGCTGCTGCTTAAGATAAGCTGACTGTAATTTCAGGATACAGTGGTATATTTCTTGCCCTAGAATAACCTGACTTTATAGCAGCTGGATGTATGCCAGTTTCTAATTGTTTGTCTTTAGGCTGCTGGCTCTCTTATTATTCTCATCCTGGGATACTTGGCACATCTACTCCTCATTTTGGGCTAAATATTCCTTATGAAGTCTTTATAAGCTTTCTTACCTTCTTGTATGACTAGTATTTTCACTATTAAATAAAGTCTGATTATTCTAAGCCCGGCAGTCAAAACCTTTCCAAGTTTTAAAAGCCCATGCTATCTCATTTTCCTTCTTTTTAGCCAATAGGCATTTCAGTGACTTCTTGGCAGTTGAAACCTGCAGTCCTCTCTCATCTAATGAGTTACTACAACATTTTACAATATGTTTACAAGGAATCTGTAAAGCCTTCTTTTTCCTGCAGTAGCTCTTGAACATTTTGATGCTGCATTCTAGTAAATCAACACCTCTCCCTGGCACTTAGATTATAACTTGCCTTTCCATAAGCACTGGTTTGTCTCTGCCTTTCACATCTGGAAGGGTAAAGTTATTTTCTTACTATTCCCTTCTTTATACATGCAAAGCTGCATATATAGAAAGGTCAGGGGACAATGAGTGTTTATTGTTCACATACACCACTATTAAAGGAACTATTTGTGTATAATTTGCACTCTCTTTTTTGGGGGGCAGGAATATCTTTTGCTCTGTGTCTATGTTGTAATTAGTATAACAGCACTCCTGATTTCCAGGCTGGGTCCCTAGGAGCTAATGTGCAATGAACATATACTGTTATTGAGCCTGTGAGAAAGATCAATTTTTTTAAAAAATGCTATTAGTCTTTGGCTTGTTGGGCTAGTTAATAATTTGGCATCATGTTCACTGTGTCCACTATACAAACAACAAAAAAGACATTCAAAGAGGTCAATTATAGACAGTGCTATGGTTTGCTACCAGTATTCTTGAAGGAATCAAACCTACCTGCTATTACAACCTATCAGAGAAGTTTGCTTTTTGATGACAAGTGGTATTTTAGCACTTCGAAATATAAACACATTTTAAACCATCTCTCTGGCTTGCAGAATGAGCACACGTCTGTGAAAGGAATTAACAGGTTTTAGTCATCATTTAAATCCAAGCAATTCATTTATTTATATATTAATTTATACTAAAAATAGCTCATTATGCTTCATGCATAATAAGGGACAGTCTGTCTCAAAAAGGTTACAATTTAATGAGTACATTTTTAACAAAACATGGGAAGGAAGTAAAACAATTATTCCTTCCTTGTATATGGAGAAACTGAGATACAGAGGTTTAGATTGTGCCTAATTAGCAATCCTGCTGCTTTAGGCTCAGTTCATCATCCATGGAGAAATTGATATTTCTTCCATTGCATCATTTCAGAACTTAAGTGAAATCTGAGTTCTTGGAACTTCTACCAACTGTGATTCCAGTTTCACTATTGCTAAAATCAGGAAAATGAGGCAGGAAGAGGCAAAAATCTTTTCAAGGTCAAAGATGATCACCGGAAGACCTGAGACTTGACCTCATGTCTATAAGATTCAGTTCAGCTTTTAATCCTATTTTACATCTTGATTCAAAGCCTACCAAATTCAGCAGTCACACTCTTGTGAGCAACAAAGATGAAATCTTCTACTAAAAAACCAAAACCACACAGCTACTCATTTCATATGATGAATCTGACTGTGAGAAAGAGTGTCTTCAAATATATTAAGATTTTATGACAGTACAGGAGTAATTAATCACAAGCCTTCAGAATTACCATTTTAGGAACACAGTTACTTTCAAATAAAAATTCTGCAAAGTGAAAAAATCTGAACTGAGAGAGAAAACCCTACATGTGTATTTATAGCTCAAGGTACATCTTTTTTAAAATACACCCCTCTTTTTTAAAGTAAACAAATGAGAGCTCAGCATGCACAATAAACACCACATTAGGCTGCTGCACTGACTAAACCAGTCAGATGGCAGTTCCTGTGCTGCATTTCAAAGCAAAAACTCACACCAACACATGAAATTTCTGTATAGTGATTACGAACTAAAACAGTGGAAGTACGTATTCATGTGAAAAATGAAGTCACTGCATCCCATATTTAGGCTTCTGAAAGTACCAAGAAAATCTAAATTAACCAGGTTACTGTAACTCCTGCATGTTGTTAGAATCAGAGAGATGAGAAGGGAGAGGAAATTAACAACTGCATCATCAAATCGATTTAGAGAGTAAGTTGTAACTTACGTAGTTCACACAAACTTCAAGGGGTTTTCTGAGTTTTGTGGTTTGAAAAAAAAACACCTCAAAGCAATTCCTCCAGGAAATGTTAAAATGGAATCAAACATCATTATAGAGATTTTGACATTTTGCCCTCCAATGATCCAAATTACAGAAAGAGGACTGTGTACATAATGATGTAATTACATGCAGTCATGAACAGTTTAATTACTGTATGCCTGAGCAAGCTGTTTTTTAAAAAATTTGAGGGCACTGTTGGAATTTTCTTACTTCTATACATGATTGATTTTAAGTATATCAATACTGGAGTCCTAGATTACAATGTCAGCATATAGAAATTAAATCCTTTCTGAAATGCAAAACACAAACAGAAACCAAGTACCCATTAAATTATATTTAGCACTTCTTTTTCTTCTTAGAAAATATTGCCAGCGGTCAGACAGGATTGTGAAAGGTCTTAATTAGAAATTAATATTCACCAAAGTAATTCTGAAGTTGTTGGATAATCAGCTGCATCTTTAGGGTTTAAACACTTCTTAAAGCCTATCCTTGGCTCTTACATTGTTTTATTGATAAGTGTAACACATTTGAAGTGCAAAGTGTGTTCCCCTGAGGACTGCACCGTATTGCAAAGGAAGCTTCTAAACCCCATTTCGGAACACACTGATGTGATGCTGCTCATGGAATAACTAAACTGTGAAGTCATTTGCATTAAAGAAAATCATATATGATTCAATGGAGGGCTCCACACAGCACTGGGCAGAAGTTCTGCTGCAGCCAGGGGTGCACATTATTAAAAGATTGCAATCTGGATCGCACTGTTACTCAGGCAACAGTTTTCCCTGGAATTTTCCTGCAATCCAGTACTCACAATTGATCTATAAACGAACTTGACAATTTGTACTTTTTTTTTTAAACCTTCTCATTAGAGCTTCCACTGGATTAGTCAAGCCCAGTGAGTAATACATTTCATAAAATTGCCTAAGGTAGATGAGACAGCAAGGAATGAACTGTATGACATTGCAAAGCTGGGAGGGAGCACTAAACTGGTTGTCCTCCATTATGAGGAAAAGCCAGTGGGGTTTGTGGTTGAAAAAGGGAAACCAAAAGCAGGTCTTCAATTTTCCATTAGAAAGAAAGAAGACATACCTTAATACATTTGTACACTCATGCTCTGCACTAAAAAAATCTAATGAAAAACTCTTGTTTTTCCTAAATATTTTGCATCGCTGCAAACTGCAATTAAATTAAATCTCCACTATGCATAACTCATTAATTAATCAGAATTCACAACCACGTTTCATACACTAAAAAGAAATCCTTGCTCATCTAACAATCTCACACAAACATGTCTATCAAACAATCTACAACTGCACTGGGGATCCCACATTTCAACCTACAAATCATTTTAAGATTGATCCCTGTTGGTGGTGCACTCTCCCACCACTCCACGAACATTTGCATCCACATAGAACCCTCCTCTATCACATGAGCTCTCCAGGGTTGATAGTAGCTATCTCGAGTCCTTCCTGTCAGAAGGACAACAAAACAAGGAGACCTGTGTTAGAACACAGATGGAGAACAAGTGGAGGAAAATTTAAGCTCTAACCCAGTAAGAATTGTTTTCACGGGTGGCTCCTAGAAGAAGCTGAGAAGCTCCCCCAGCTCCAGAACCAGCCAAGGAGCCATTAGAGAGACAATAGATGCACCTCTGCCATTAACATACGAAAGAACTGAGATAAGAGCTGAGCAGAGAGAGCAGCTGGAAAGGAAAGGAAGGAGAGAAATCGTGAACAAAATAATTTGGTCCCGGGAAGAAGGGAGAGGTGGGTGTAACGTATGTAAGCCCTGCTCTGTGTGTTGTCTGTGTCCTGTGTGCATTAGATTAGTATGAAATTAAATTATTGTTTTTCCCCAAGTCTGTTTTGCCTGGCACCTTAATTGGTGAAGAACCCTCCTTGCCCTTTGTCTCGACCCATGAGCTTCCAGTTGGTCTTTTTCCTCCCCATCCCAGTGTGTGTGTGGTGGTGGGGGGTGTTAGTGAGCAGCCACCTGGCTGGGTCTTTGTTGTCATGTTAGGCCCATACCACGACAACCATCATTGCTAAAGCCATGCTTCTTTTAATAATAATACAGAAACTAAAATACCTTAGAGACCAAAAAGAATGCAACTCTTGATTGCTTTGAGAAGCACCACAAAAAAAGTCAAAATTAGAAACACTCCTCGAGCTGGAATCACTTCAGCCCTTCAGTACAGAGTACTTCCTGTACAAAAATAAGAACTTTTTCATCCACATCATCAGTTCTTTACATTCCACTAATAATTTAAGCACTACCTCGTCTAGTAATTAGCTTTAAATGTAATTGAAAGTGTAGAAAAACCTTGAAAATACATTGTTGGAGGAAAAGTATCTCAAAATTCAAGCTATAATTTGAAGAGGAGGATGGCAGCAGCAAGGCAGATGATGGAATGAGCATTACCACCCCCACATGCACTAGTGGCACAAGTTATCTCTCAGTGTTCCACTTGGTAGTTTCAGCCCATTCACTGGAGTTACTGCAGGACATGTTGGAATAAACTAGTGGTACATCACATGGAAATGCAGATGATAACTCATGTCAGCTCCACTGAGGCCTCCTTTTAAAACATATTTTAAGACAACACTAATTGCAGAGAAAACCATATTTGCTTTAGATTATTTTATTCCAAGGGTTCAGCTGTTTATCTCCCTGCAGATCCAAACATTTACTGTACTCTGAGAGTTCACTGTACTCTAGCAATTAAATTAATGGCTGCAGCAACAGCAAGAAATCCTTTAAACCCCTGTGGGCTTGTTCCTTTGATTAGACTAGATCAGTGAAGCTACAGCTATTTGCAGGCAGATTAGATAGGCTAGGTTTTTATTGCCATTTGCACTAGAGATTGAAAGGCCATGTTTGTTGACATCTTACCAAAACCCATCTGTGAAAGTTTACTTTTGAAGTTATTCTTCAGGAATATTTTTAATATTTAGAGTACCATATGGATCTAAGAATAAGAAATGACCTAACCATAGCAATACAAAGCAGAGAACTCCACTTCTCCAGCAAGCAGCAGAACACATCTAACACCCCCACAGATACATTTTTCTCTTCTTGAAAGCAACATTTGAACAAATTACAGAACACAGGGCACTAGTAATGTTAGGCTTTGGGGATGAATCATAAGGTAGTTCATGATCTGCATCTCTCTCTGATTTTGTCTGGCTGGAAGAATGGATTCGAGGAATGTTTATATTTCCTGTTTAACTGTGCCATATTATTTTTAACTGTAACATATTTTTTTCCAGTAATTAAGAATGCTCATGCTGACAATGTCATAGGTAGTAATGAGAGTCTCTAAACATCTTACAAGCATTAATGTTTCTATGCTATTTGAGGGGTCAAACAATTCTGGTATCAGAAAATATCTGCACAGCCTTGCATGAACAGCACTGCAATTCCTGATTTCCTTAGACAAAGATAAAAGAAAGTTAGTGGTAGAGCTGAGAATTGAATCCAGCCTTCTGCTTTAACAGTGAGACAATCACTTTCTCAGATGATTTGCTTCTTTCCAAAGTTGCACTTTGAGTGGTAATAATGCTTTAAGAACTTGCCCAACAAACAGTAAGATGACATCAAAAGCTAAAACCCATGAAAAGTGTACTCCTCATACATGTACTGCAGGGAAACTGCAGTAAACTGAGTTTTGATGGAAATGTGTTACATTCCATATAATCAACCAAAACCAACACCTTTGCCCATCCCAGTTCACTCCATATGATCCACAGAATGATCCACAGGCCCACTGAGCATTAAATGCTCTAACTACTGAACTCTATTTACTTTAATTTCAACACTAAGATCAATAATATTTATCCAAAAAGAAACAGGCTTTAAAAGAGAGCACTGTGTATTTTGATACCACACTATTTATAACACCAAAATATTTTATTTTCCTTTTTTCAGCTCTAACTTCACATCTAAAGCAATTAAACAAAATAAGTATTGTAAAATATGAGGATCTCCATTGCCCAAATCAGATACCTGTAACTTGGTTTTAAGGAATATGGTACATCTGGAGATCTTCCAAGTTCTCAGTATTTGCTCATTAGGCTTGTTCTAATCAGACTTGTATGTAAGTCCAATTTGTTTAAACAATTAAAGAGAAACACACATCAAATTATACCTTTTTAAAATGCAAAATATTTTGCACTTCGTAACACGCATTTCACACCAACTTATTCTGTTTCTACTGTACTGCCAGCAGACCATCTCAAGAAAACAAAACCTTTAATTAAACTCTTCAGAGAGGATTAAAAGAAATTACAATTTACATTCTTCTTAGTGATGCTAAAATAGGTCTCTTAGGCCACTGTACTACAACCTTGTAATCCCACTCACTGCTTGTACTACTGGAGTGAAGCTGTTGTCTTCAACTCTGCTCAAAGAGGCATTGCTTTCTGTATTGAATTATGGCTCCTAAGGAGATGAAGGGTATCTAAGTTGAATTTTGAAGCATGTGACTTCACCTGAAATTCTGAGATTTAGGACTACTTGCTGATTCTATTCGTGCCTCCATCCCAGTTGAAGCCCTGCAAATTCTAGTAGTTTTCCCCTCGTTTAATTGATAGCACATGGAATTATGCTAGATCCATAATTAAAAAAAACAAACAAAAACCAAACAAACAAAAAAAAAACCCACCAAAAACCCACAACAAACTCAAAAAATATGTATGTGGCCATTTTCCAGTGGGTTGAAAATTATCTTTCTTAGGGTATATCTTATTTTATTTTTTAAAAAAACAACATCTAAATGTATCCAGAAACAACAGCTCTTCTTTGGACAGTCAATTCTTTCAAAATTCCATTTTTGCTGACATAAATGTATCCTATTGTTTAAAAAATTTGGGGATGCAGGGGTGTGGAGTGTAAGAGAACTCTGTTAAGACTAGAGATCAACGCATCTTCCTAACAGTCTAACAAATAAAAAAACTCTCTTGAAATACTTTTCCAAATCTCCAAAGGCAAGATTTCCAGACTGTTCCTTACATATAACCCTAACAGTCCATTTTGTGAATGTGTGTGACAAATGTAACCTGTGAAAGTTATAAGACTAAGGGAAATTAAAATTAGAAGATACTAATGGCAATTCAATAATTCTTCTTTGTAATTTTCATTTTAAAGAAAACAAAGTAGAGTGCTTGAGGAAATGGCCTGGAAGGAAGCTGGACATGGAATGCATCAGCTTCCTGAGACCAGGTATCAATCTGAGACCACAGGCTGTATCTTATTATCTTGGGTTCCCAAATGAATGCTGTGAATACAGAGTGCTGAGCTGCAGGGACTGACTCTCAGACTGAGTGACTGTCACAACTCATACACCCTTACTTCCACAAGTATAGCAGGGAACAGATTATTTCTGGAGAAGATGATTCAGTTCATAATACAGATCAGCTGTTTTCAACTTCTAGAAAATACAAGTCTCAAAACCAAGGGCTAAGTTCATAATTTCTACTTGATTTGTTTTTCAGATATTTATATGGCACTACAGAGATGTGTCCTGAAGTAAAAAGCAGAACATAATAAAACTAATCTTAAATGTTTTTCAATTTAAAGAACACGAAGTATTTTATGGTTTATATACCTACAGTTTTTCAGTTCAGTATCTCTGCAGGAATCCACTGAGAACAAGCAGAAAACTACAAGGCAGCAAGAAATCTAGGTTGTCAGTTACCTCCCAATATCATCACTCCATTTCTTCACACCCTGCAGCACGGCCTCTACTGGATCACACATTTGTTAAGAGTCTTAGGAAAGGTGTTATTATTTCATATGTACTGCAGTAGCAACAAAATAATATTTCCTAGGTTTAATTTTCATACTTCTCTGCATTCTGAAGGGGGAGAGAAAGCAAGAAACCTACTGGGTAAGGTTTTGGGATTGGTTTCCTGAAGAACAGCTGTCTCCTGCTAAAGAAAAACAATCTTTGCATTCAAGTGGAACTCTCTAACTCTTCCCAAAAATCTCCACTACAGCTGCAATTCTCTACCTAAACAATAGAGTTCATGAAAGAGAAATGATGAAACACACCCACCCTATGGCATCTTTGCTTATTTACATACTATCTTTATGCCATGCACTGGTAATAAACAGGTAAGTTAATCATTCAGTGAACTAGTATAATTCAATAAACCACTGAACTTGAATACTTATCTTGGGTAATAGCCATTTACTAGTTGCATGAACTGCACAGTTCTTTGGGGAGGATTCAGTTATCAAAACCAGATTTTTCTCTGCCTTTCTTTCAGGCTCTATTGGCTCTCGTTGTTTATTTTTCCTATAAAATCAACACCAACTACAGAACAACAAATTGATTCAGTTTTTCTCATGCTTCACTGTCTCTAAAAGTCATCCATATGTAACCTTCTTATCTCAGAGCGACTAAGTAAACAGAAACCAATAACTTGAGTTTATACAACATAAATATGATAGAGGCATGAAATAAATATGACACACAGAAGAGAAACAAAACTACATTCTTGAAATCACTGCATGTGCTCCAGAAAATGATTGTACATGCCAGCCACAACGCCTGGATGCATTCTGTAGGAAATTAACCCATTCCTTCCTCTGAGTTTCTATGTTAAGCAAGTTTGAAACCTTGCCAACTGTCCTTTTCTTTCCTCAGTTTTGGAGTCTGAGGTTTTATCTCAGTCTGGAAAGGAAGTTCTTAGACCTAGGAAAGCCCATTTGCCATTTCTTTGCAGTGACACAGCTTCCTAGAAACTTTATCACAAGTATGATAAGAAGCAACCAGATGTTGCTTCTTTGTATGCAGCCTCTCCAACTGCCTAGCAGATATATTTCTAGACCTTTTCAGGTTTTATTATCACCAATTAAGAACTTTCTTTTCAGAGAAAACATGAATGGCATTTGAGTTCTGTACTCTTCCTGCTTAAGGACACCAGAAAATTACATTAAAGTTTCACAAAATTGATATTTTAATACACTGGCAAATAGGCAGATGGGAACAAGGTAAAACTCTGGAAAATTCGTATTTAACTGCAATCAACGAATGGGTTATAAATTTATGTTGTTAATTTGTCATGTTTGAACTTTGTTTGTCAACTACTGTAGTATCATGTAGAGAATCATCCCTGTGTAAGGATTTGGATGCACACACTTGCTTTCACTTTTGCCTGATGACAGTTTATTGTTTTAATCTGTAATCCGGTTGTGCTGAGTGGGACTCATCTTCTAGATATGTAACTGTTATCAAACATTAACAGGTATAGGATCTAGGATAACAGCCTATGGACCTAGTCCACAGTGAAAGCACTTTTCAGGGGAAATATTACCAACTGTATTCAATAGTCCATTGTTTAACCCCAGTGATTTTTGGTAGATAGTAAAAAAGACTGTACAAAAATCGATACATACAACCACATATATTAAAGCCCTCTCACGCAAGTTTGTTGATGGCAAAATACAGTATATATGGTCCACAACAACCTGGAGCACAGACTCCAGTCCCAACCCCGTCACCTTGGAGAGTCAGTCACTGGCTCTACTGCACCAATTTGCATTTCACCAGCAGCTGTACAAATCTTCTGCAAAGTGCCAGGAAGTCACACAATATCGATCGAGATGTGCACCCTAAAGAGTCAGTTTGCCTTGTGCTAACAGCAAGACTGAGGAGTGAGCAACAGATCTCATGGCAAACTACTACCAAAGAGAAGACTGGATCAATCACAGCGTAAAAACATTTTTTTTCAGGAAGGATGTGAAGTGGAATCCACTGTGCAGCTAGTAGTAAGCTGTCCTGAGCACAAGTCACAGCTTGATCAACTTCAGAACCAGCTAGAGGAGAAAGCATTTTTCACAGCTGTTGTCACCAAACCAGACAGTCTAAATGTGACCAGCATGCCCCCATCCTGTCCCCCAACGTGGCCTCAAAGGGCACAGCAACTTACCCAGGAAAAGGCTACAAACACTTCTTCAGTGCTGCAGATAAACTATCAGGCATTCTCAGCTTTAGGGGATGTCTGTATGAAACCCACAAGAACGAGACATTTTAAAAGCAGATTCTTGAAAACACAAAGATTACAGCACAGCACGACTGCTGACTGTGCTTATTCTAGTCCATGGATACCACTTTGGGAATATTCTTTGCATATCCTCTTTTATTTTCAATTTCATTAAAGCAGCATTACTAGCATGTTAAAGAGTTGATTCATTAGAATTAGAAACTTTCTTGTAATACTGTAACTTTTTTCTCTATAATAGCTTTGTAAAATCTCTAATTGTGTATTTTTATAGATACATATACACACATCCTCTCCAGTTTAGATGCATTCCATTGAAATTCAGCACATAGATATTTTTATCCCAATATTGGCAATTCATGGATCTCCAGTGTGTTTAATTCTCCCCTGACAAAACTCTCCATGATACTCATTTCACACAGAGAACTGTCATATTTCATGCACTCCTTCAAACATGTTATAAAAATGTGGGATTTTTTTTTTTAAGCCTTTGTACATTTTGGATTAACCGAAAGTCCCAAAACCCCAAAAGACATTAGTGTTCAAATTAACAGGAATGACTTTTTGATCTTAAAATTGCAGCAATTATCACATAACTGTAGGAAAATCAAGTGGCTTGAATAAACATTATTTGCTTCCAAAAAAAAAAAAAAGTGGCATCTAGCCTCTGCCTTATTGAATTCTAAAGCATACAGAAGTGTCCTGGGTTGAGCCAGGATTAAGCTAATTTTCCTTTTACTGATTTTTTTCCTTCAGTAAGCTCTCTTTCAACTAGCAACAAGTGTTCCAGCTGGTGGACTGATAACACTGGAATGTTTATGTTTCTGCTGAGGCTCCAAGGTCGCTTCTTAGCTCTGCTGCTACAGAGGCTGCCTGGGCAGGAGAATTGTATCTGTGACCCCCCCCCGTAGGGGAGCTGGACTAGACAGACAGCAGAACTGACCAAAGGGATTCCATTCCATAGATCTACGTAAGCCCCGAGGAAGGTCAGAGATCACAGAAGACAACTTCCTTCCTGCTTCTTCTTCCCTTCTCTCCCATCCATGGCCGACGTCCGGGTAGGACTCCATCCATCCATCACCATCAACCCCAGGCTCAGCCCTGACCCTCATAACTCTCCCCACAGCCCTGTCTGCTCTGCTGTTATCCCAGACAGGGGGCTGAGACATTTTGGGACTGCTCACAGCTCAGGAGATGCCAGGGGAGTTGCTGGGGGTGGGGGGAGGCAAGAGGCCTTTGCACATTCCTGAACACACTTGTATATAATTGTACATGTAATTAAAGCTGTCTAATCTAGTTTTCAATCCAGCTAAGTCTCTCTCCTAATTCTCTCTCTCCTTCCCTACCTGTGTGGGAGGGGGATGGGATCAAGAGCATTGTTGTCTCTCGTTTATTTTTTTATTTGAGTCAAACAGTGACAAAAAGACTTTTCTTTTTTTCTTTGTTATTTCATGTAGATCAAGTGTCATTAATAATAATATGTGTATATTATTAAAAAAAGCCTCACACAAGTCTTGCTTTTTCAAGTAGATAAATAAGGATTATGAAGTCTAATTTGTTACCATCAATAAGCCAAATAAAAAATGTTAAGTAAAAGTAAAATACTTTTTAAAATTTAAAAGCTCAGAGATGAGATTCCTCAGGCCTTAATTTCCCAGATGTTCAAGACTCTCTGGAATTCTAAAAATGCTTATTAAATTTTCTAACAGAACTTCTCCACAAGCACAGAGCTTGTCTATTATGTTGCAATGTTATTTTTAACCCTTGTTTTTTAAGCAAAGCATAACAGACTATAAAGACATGGATAGTACATGGTACTCTCAGAAATTTTTCTGACAGTCAAGATTGCTGCTTACTCTTTTTCTCTTTCCTCATTGTCTTATTATTAAACATCATGCAGCTTTTTAATGACTTGATAAAACTTGCTTTTGTATTGGCCATCCCATAGCAATCCATATCATCATTGTCTTAGGTAGGATGGCTTTAAGGTATACCTGTCCTCAAAGAACCTCCTCATTGCCTTCTCTGCTAGCAGCATACACTTTGATATTCATCATGACAGTATTTATGATAACGCAGTGCCTGAAACGGAACAGCATTCTCCTCTGTCCTGACTGCTGAGGTGGAAGAACTTACACACTGGAGACTAAGGTGAGTCAATACGCCAGGTATTCTCAAATCCTCACCAAATATTGATTGCTGTTGGCATGCTGTCACTGCACTCTGAAGTCCAAAGCCATATTAGTTGATCAAATCAGATGACAAGTTTGTTTATTCACCATCTGTCAGTATCTCTAGGTGGTCACCTTATTCCAGAAGAGTATCTGTGCCTGTATTCTTGCTTTCCCAGATGTTATGGTGATTTTTCCTCCCTGTATCCTATCCATCAAAGCCATGTAACAACCTGCTGGAAGCACTCACAGCAATGTTGGACAAATTTACCACAAAGCCTTTTGCTATCTGCCAGGAGGCAACAACAGATTTAGCGCAACTCAGCTTAATGATTCTGAAACATGCTCCTCCAGCTGGAATGCTCAAAGACACAGTCTGAGCATTATGAGTTGTTTGGGAAGGCTGAAAAACCACGTTGAGATTCTTATTCTTGGGATTCTGCTGTTCAGGAGACACACTGCCCTTCCAATGTCTAAAATATGCATCTCTTTTCCATTAACAGGCTTGAAGAAAAAGGGAAAACATGGCTACTGGGTGGGAAAACAAGTCTTTTCCTCCCACATCAAAAGAAGTGATGTGTAAGTATTCTCTCCTTTCCTGCCCTGGTATTTACAGAAGAACACAGGGCAATGCTCTTACAGCCTCTCCAGAACAGATACAACAGCCAGAAGACAGGTGTTTACAGGCATGAAAGCTGAAAAGGAAGAGTACAACAAGGATATAGGAACAGAAATTCAATGCGGATGATGAGCTGGAAAAGTCTGTCAGCAAAGGAAGGAGGTGAATGCTTTCCCTCAAAGGGAAATTTGTTTTAAGCATTCCTCAAAAAGATACACCAAAATAGTGGTTTTTAACAAAATATTTCTGAATTTTCAGAAATGTTTTACTAACTTCTTAAAATTTGAAATTATATTTGTGTCATACTTCAAATATTCTCTTATGTACAAGAACAGAAACAAACTCTTTTGATTGAATCAAAACAAAAATATTTGGAGAACTTCCATTCTGCTCTCAACAAGGAAAATGTTGTTTCTAGTCACCTGTTTTAAGCAGCACGCATGGTTACCATTGTTGAGACCACCATTCAACATTACTTTCTAAGGTTTGACAAGGATTTTTGCCAGTCTTGTCTTATTTCTTCAATTTTTCAGTTAGCAGATTTCTATAAGTATTTTACTAGGATCCTTTCATGTCCAGCATCTCCTGGTTTTTTAGTCTTAGCTTTGCAAACAGCCATACAGAGCATCAAAGGGCTAAGGGAATTAGCAAACATAAACAAAAAACAAAAACACCCTAGGTGACAGGCTCCCAGACATTCTTATGTTTAAGTTTCCATAATTGCAATGAAATATATTGGACAAAAAAAGGTAATACAAAATTGCATATTTTTGGTTTCTGACAACAATAGAGTTTGTTGACAATTTTTTGAAGGCAATCATCAGTCTGATTGGCAAAAATGTGCCTTCTTTTCAGCTAGTTAGCTGTGTTTTTTTCTTTTAGAGGGTATAAAGAGCTAATCTAAATTAAAATTCAGTGTTTCTACTTGCAAAGTTCAACATAAATGAAAGGATTAAACATAAGACTTTCTAATATCAGTTCAATATATCAAAGATAACTTGTATGGCAGGAAGCATTCTGGCACATCAAAGAGGAATGAAAAGTTACAATTTTCTTTTATAATATTCATCAACTTCTGAAACTAATGTACTTGATACATGTGTAACTCTTGCACTATTTTGAAACCTTCGTAATCCATCCATTCCTTGATTATTATTCAGCAATGTAAAAAGGGGAGAACATGGGATTTAGCATCCCAGTCACACCAGCTTGAGCTAAGTCATCCTGCTGCTACTCACACACCACTCCAAGACACACCCTTCAACTTCACTGCACTTAGTTCTCTTACATTAAATGTAAGGAAGAGAGAAAACCAACACAGCTCTGAGAGCTGCATTTTTGACCAGTTATGGAGCAGCATAATCTAAACCTTTTTACAGCTAAGGGAAAACTACCTGTACCACCAAACCAAGGTTTACTAGGCCAAGGCAGCTATTTCTACATTCAGATATATCCAAAATTTTCTGATGAGTTTCTTATATTTTCCTTTTTTCACTTTTGTCACTGACTACAGTAGATTCTCCAGACCCTTTAGTTCAATACAAACTCACAATTCTTGGTTGCTTAGGCCACTTTTTTTTTTTTTTTTTTTACAACATTACAAGTAGCAAGCGTTCATGAAAAAGCAATAAATATTCCTAGGACAATTTTTTTAAGTCCCTGCCTGTTGTGGAACATTATATCCAACTCCCCCATGCAAGTCTGGCAACACTGCCAGTGTTCCAACACTGCCAGTGTTCCAACATCTGTATTTTCTAAGCTCATTCACTTTCTTACCAGAACTATGGGAGAAACATAAACCAGACCCTCTGGAAAACACTTAATTCTTGTCTGCTCCTCAGACTAGAGTATGAAACAGCTCCAGCCTCATCCTTCTTCCATCAATAAACTACTAACATGTGCTTTACTAACACACATGTAATTAACAATAAAGTTAGCAAGGTGAAGCAATACTTAGAGAGATGAAAGATGGGTGTAAGCATGTGCATGGTGGTGTAGGTTCCCAATAATTTGTAATTTACTTGCTTTTATGAATTAGAATACAAATGTTTGTGGTTTCTGCTTTCACTTCTAACTTTGAGCACTATTAGCTCACAACTAAATTTTTATTTATTGGAATATGAGTTCAAATGTCCTCTGTTAGTTTCTCATTGGTTTCTTTTAGTTTAGTCTCACTAAATAACTGCACATTAATGTATTTATAATTTAAAAACAGAAGCTAGATAAACAATTCAGAGTCCAGCAGATTTAGATAAGGTCACTCTGTGACACACAAACTACCTGCCAAAAACATGCTTTGAGAAAAACTGTATTTTAATTCTCAATTTATTTATTAGTGACATTACAGTGAAAGAGCTGGACAGAAAAGCAGCATAAAGTCAGTTGAGAGAGGACTTTAGGGTTGCCATGGCAATTTGTCTGTGAGCCTTCCTCTGTGTGTATTTGGGTGTCAGGAAATTCTGTATTGAGCAAAGTGAGTAGATAAGAAGGTTTAGTCTATTTTAGGCTAAAGAAGCTTGGAGAAAAAGCTTGCATCCCACAGCCAAATTATGCAAGGAAGTTGGCACTAATAAGGTTTTTTTAATGTCTGTAACCATCTTACAACTATGAATAAATGGTGCATGAAACCAAAAGCACCCTATCACCCTCATTCAGCTACAACACCCAATGCTGAGTTCAGCCTGTAGCTGGGTTGTGTGTGCTAAGTACCCAGATGAGTTCAAAGCAACTTACACAGTGATCAGACCAGGAACCAGAAACACAGCAGCCAGTCTCTAGTGCTGATGTAAGAAGTCTAAGAGGGAAAAATCAGTAAAAATTACTACTTTTCAAACAGCTTACATGTAGAAAGTTTCTTACTGCAGTACTATTTTACTGCAAGTTTTGTTTCTGCACTCTAAAATGCAGTTCAATGTCACTGTTCTTGTTAGAAATACGCATTTAACTATTACAAGTGAGTCTAGAAAAGTAAGCCCCACACTTTGCAATTGTTCCTATAAGAAGTCTCTGCTTCTAACCGACTCAATATTTCTTTTAGAAGAACATCTAAGTAGAAAATTTGCATACAGACACACTGAAAGAATTGCCTTTTGACAAGGACTGGAGCTTCCTCACCACCTTTCTGACAAACTGTTACTTCCAAGCAAACCAGAACAATTATACTTTGTTGACAAACACATTTTCATTTGAAAAAAGGTGCCATATTAAAACTGAAACATTCTGCAACAAGAGGTTGCTTTGAATAACATTTCCTACAGGTGAAATTTTCAAATGAATTCTCAGCTTATTATAAGTTTAAAACATTTAAACTTTATAACTTTGGTTCATTTTATTTTAGTCCTTCTAAAAACTAAATCTATTTCAGTTGATCAACACTTAGACTTTGTATGAAAGATGAACTTAATCAGCAGCAGGTATTTTCATACTAGAGAAATTCTATTTTCATGCCACACAAATTATATATTCCCTATGATCCAAATATTGTATTTTTGTGACTCCAATTGAAATCGACCTAAGTTTGTGTTGTGGAAATTTCAGATTCAGACTTTTCATTCTGATTTATTTCCAACTATTTTTTTTCTTTAATTAAGAGAACATTTTATAGGCATTTTATAGGTTAGCGTTGCTACTTCCTACCAAGATCTCTCCCTAAAATGTGTTAACAACATTCTACACTGATATTGTTATCCTCTACGTATATTCCTTATTTTACAATTCAGGATATTTGCTCTTAATTCATGTGTAAGAAAGAAATGTCACTGAAGTCCTGACTACTCTGCATAGGTATTACAAATTCTCTGAATATTACAGGTGTGTTCATTTGTGTGCACACATGCATTCACAGAGACTTTGTTTCAAATAAAGGATCACTTGAGACATTATGCTTTTTGTTTGTTTGACAACATATGTAACAATTTGAAAAAAATAGATTGAAGAGGAGGTTCAGATACAGTTTCCAAAGAAATCCATGCCAGAGTGAGCATGCTGCTACCAACAGCATTGCTGAAAAACCTTCCCTGTGTACTACATAGCTTTGAAAATACTCAATAAAACCAGGGAGAACAGAAGGTGGATCAAAAATGAATTTTCTGCATGTCTGCCAGAAGGAGGTGAAACATGCCATCATGACAAAGAAATGGATACCATTTTCTTTTGTGTTTTTCATTCCTCTGTTCATGTAGCAAAAGTTCTGGCTCCTTTCTTGGTGCTCCTGCTTGAGACAGCATTTTAACAAGTGCTTTTCTGATCCCACTATGTGGTTTAATATGTCCATTTCAGATCTATGCTTTCTGGAGCACAATGTTTCCAGTCTAATTACAAAATTCATACAAAACCCTGATACTACCTAGGGCAATAGAGTCCTGGCTAATAGAAATGGCTTCTCTATTTATTTTAGGAGAGTGAGAGTCAATAATTAAAGCCTGGAGCTTACCCACTTCTCTGAACAGCTGTAATAACTAAAGGAAAGCCCATTTTGTTGGAAGTAGCCTGGTGAGATAGGTGTTTTAACAATAGGCAGAAAAAAAGAAGTGGGTATAGTAGTCCTATTTTCAGCTTTTATTTCATATTTCTCTTGTGAAAAGGTCAAGCATTGGCAGCAGCATGCAACTCTTTAATGAACAAAGTCCTTGGTGTTTCCTCAGCTTGCTTTTTGCTCCAATGTGTGAAACCTCCTTACTTTTAACTACAAGTCTAAAACACATTGAATGCTGTGTTTCTTTCTTTCTCAATTTCTCCATTAAACTTACAGATCCTATTATCTCAGAATCACTGATACAAATTATATAATGGTTAAAATTTTCATAATTGTGCCGAAAAGCTGCTTTGTACATATTATTAAAGAAAAACGAAATTTCACCTTCAAAATAAACAGATAAATCACTATCCATTACATTACATTCAATAGTGTACTTCTGGTTAATAATCTAGGTAATTAACTTTGAAAAAAATGAAAGAGAGGCATTGTTAGTAATGGATAGTGAATGTTTTGCAATTTTGCATTTATATTATGTGAAAACACAAGATCTACCACCAAAAGCAAAATACATCTGATGACAACGTTAGTAATAAGCTGGCATAGAATATAGCTTTTCAGATGCTTTATTTTCCATGCTTTGTTGCACTCCAGCTTTTTGCAAGAAATATATGAATCATTATCTTGCTGAAAATGCATTTACTATTATCACAGAAGAACCTGTTTCAACACACATGGAGTCACAGTTAATCTCACAGGCCTATCTTTTTATACAAAGAATTCCACTGCAGTTATGAACCAGAGAAGTGCCACAAAGTACCTTTTTGCCAATAAAAACAAGTGCAGATATCCTTATTATAATTCCTATTTTAAGGCATACCTTTAGGACAATTAAGACTTAATTCCTTTGGAAGTAAACCTCTTGCACTTTTATTTGCAAGAGCATCATCTACATTTCTATTATATAAACGGTAGTGTGGAAAGAAAGGTTTGCATGGTAATTACTTCATTTAAATAACACATCTTTTTCTTTTTTTTTTTTGATGTAAGGAATTCTCAGAGACATTGGGAATGGACTCATAAAAGACTCCTGTGTCTACGACTTTCTGTAGAATAAAAATGAATACAGGAGATTAGAAAATTTCTTCATGAGAAATACTGAGTTATGTTTAGACAAGCAGGATTTTGAGAGGTCGCATGGCTCTAAAACTGGCAAGTCTTTTCCAAACATGCAGCAAGCAAAAAATTCAAGTCATTAAGAGAAGGTCATCTCAATGTTTCATCATACACTAGATAACACAAAATTAAGAAGTTCTCAAAATTAGGGACCTGAAAACTGAGTATATACTTAACCGTATCTAAGACTGAGGACTTGCTTTCATACTTCCTTTGTCTTTTGACCAGAGATTCCTAAACTGTGAATTGCCAACTACCAACCCCTCTACCTCTTGCCCCTCAAGCTATCTTGGCTTTCCAGTGTTTACCCTTAAAGATTGTATTATATGGATACCTGGCAACTGTAAGAAGCACAGAGCATTTGTAGAAAAAGTTATGGAACCTCCACTACGTCCATTTGTTTTATTCCCCTTGAGTCCCCACAGTCAAATTACACCAGTAGCAATTGGGAAGACAAGATTTCTCAAGTTTTGTATCCACAGACATATTCCATTATTGTTAGTCTGTTCAAATAATTTTTCTAAGTAATTAATCCCTGTAAAATTTTACTTGTTTTCTCATGCTTTTCCCTAAAACATATCAACTACTGAATAGTAATAAACAGGAGAAAGCTCTAAAATGCTACGGGTTTTTTGATAAAGTTTCCTATTAAAGGGCCTGATGGGTTAACATTGTAATTCATAAATGTTAGGTACAGAATGGAATCCCCCATTTCAATGAGAAGAGGAAAGAGTAGCTGGAAGAAAGAGTAATAGCAGGTTCAAAACATTGTAACTGGAATTGTCAGGTCTGAGCTTGTTTTTATGTCCAAGTTATAAGCCTTGGAAAAAAGGAGTTTGTCACACAAATGCTGACATAACACTATGGGCATTCCAAACACAACACTCTAATTATGTGTTTTGATTGTCAGCGGGTTGAAAGAATAGCCATCCAGAACAAAATTGTAATTTCTAGCTAGAAACAGTCAATCAGAATTCCCAGATTATAGGAAACTCATATGAGACACTATTATCTATACAGCCACAGCCAGAAGATGTCAAGGAATCAATTCATATAACATGCCAGCTTAATAAAATTTGCATACAAAATTTATGAACAGAGTAATATTCCTTTATATGGCAAGTAATTAATGGTCGATTTAATGAATATCTACAGCTAAAGTGCTTTGGTTCTGTATGATATTTTAATCATCTTTAGCCATGTATTTAAATGCATTTCATTTTATAGCCATCAGCTCCTTACAGATAAGACAGCCTTTACATTCACATGGAGACATCTGAGGTAGCTATTCTTTCTGTCTTTTATGCTGTTATTGATTTCCTTAGAATTTACCACATCAGAAACGGAACTACGTGCACCATTACAACAGCACTTGTTTTAAAGCTCAAACTAGACTAAAAAGGTGTTTATGAGAAGCACTACATGCATAAGAATTTTAATATTTCTTCATGTTTACAATACACAGCCCTGCATTGCTGGAAATTCAACATTTCCTTCGGATGAAGGGATTCAATATACCAGTAGCCTTAAGATGAAGCAGTGTACTCCTTATTCCATATTTTCATCAAAACAAAGGACTTCTTAAAACTTTATTTTTATCTTAATGAAGGTATTATTCAACAGTTCATTTTATTGTTTCTGTATAGAAACAGTCTGGAATATAAATAGCCTTGTAATAAGTATCTGAAACTTTTAATAGGATACATGAGGGAGTAGGAAGGCAAACTGAAGAAAACAAGTCCTACGAGACTGGAGATTTTCTTTATTATACAGGAAAACAGCATATTTTAGATCAAAGCTAATTATCATTCAATGAATTCACTATAAAAGACCTGAGTCTTCAAGATGGGATATTTCAGGCATAGTTTTACAAAAGTATTCTACCTACTGAAACCTAACTGCCTAAAGGATATAGGTTTTGTTTGTGGTCACTGCATTCTCAATCTGATACTGACAACAAGACCTATTTGGCTTTGTAATTCCTTTCTGTAAACATACACATCTGTATTGCCTTTCTGGGACAAGAGCTCTTTTGAAACAGGGTACCAATCTGAAACAAGTAATTCTGATAAGGACAGATAAATGACAAGTCTTTGTCTAACCAAGCCGTTAACCAACCTTAAAATAACCATGTGATCCATAAACATTTTTCTAAGAAACATACTTTCTAGTGGAAAATTCATGTCCTACTCCTAAGCATATGTGACCTTAAAACATATTCATTACCATGATTGTTAACAATTGAAGTACAAAGTACTTGCTGAACACATGGTCTCACTCTATTAATAGACACCAAAAAATTGAGATGCAATTTTCATCCTACTTTCTTTTGAGGCAAACAAGTAATTATAAAACCAGGGCTTTTCTTCTTGTTTGCTGTTTCTTTGGCACATATAGTTAATGGAAAAGTAGTTAAGGCATGCTGCAAAAAAATAAAGAACATCACATCAGACACTTGGGCATGATTAGTCTTCTTTCTACAGCAAATCTAAACTCCTATGGAAAATCTGAGTCACTTGCACTTGAAAGCATAAAAGACTAAACTTCAATCTCATGCTTATTTTCATTATGTTTCCATTTTACTCCATTTCACTTTTCCCCATCTCATCAAGCAAGCTAACGTATGTGCAAGCTATTGGACTAAAGCAACAAAATAACCTGAGAACGGAATTAGGTAAATTAACTTATATTGTACTAGTTCTGATAAACAATACCAGGACTATGTGAATATATGACTTGCATTCTCATACAGGTATATTTTAAGATATTGTCTGATTACAATATTATACACATATTATTAAAATATTTCAAAGACTTGAAGAGAAATATTATTCTTAAATAGGAGCACACTTTCTTCATTTCTATATCACTAATGATTCTATAAACAAAGAGTTTTATGGGCAGTGAAAATAATAAAAAAACCCCACGCAAACTGAAACTGTTTTCCTATGGATTTATGCCTCCAGCAATCAGTTTAGTGTGATTTCTCCACTGCCTAATAGAAGGCAAGACCCTGTAAAATCTTCACTTTGGGTCACCATTCGTATCTCTCCTCAGCTGTGCTGCCTGCTTCCATTTGACAAATACTCTGCTTCTCTGGCAAATCTGGTTAAAATTGGGCAGGGAACTCTCCCAGTCTTAAGATTAATGATAATATTTAAATGTCATCATGATACATACATGATAAATGCATGATTAATTTAAGCTCTTCCTACTGATTCAAATGAGGTCACTTAATAAAACTGGCTTTGAGTAAGACTTCATAGGAACAGATGTTGTATTTATATAAAAAGAATACATTTTAAAGTTGCATGAAATAAAAATATAAAAGACCTCATTACACATTATTGATTTTGGTTACACATTTAAAACATTCTAAATAAAAAGAATGCTGTACGTGCAGGCTCAGTATACTACTGTTTCAGAGATCAACTGTCTTTCCCAAGTGGGATTATCAGTTTGGACTAAATTTACAAGTAGAAAGGATTTTGTATGTTGTTATTGCATACATGGCCAGGGTCACAGCCCTGGGCTCTGATCTGCAGTTTGCTAGCATGGGACTTTTTCTTCTGGATCTGCTTTGCAAGCCAGAGTCTGCACTCAAAGGAGCAACACCCTGTGTCTTTGCACAGTATATCTTGCAAGCATCTGGTAAACACCGTTACCATTCTGCTACAAAGCCACACCATTGCTGTGGCTGCAGCTGCCTGGGCATGTAAAGGATTGTCTGCCCCGCTGCTGGAGGAAAGAACAACTGGCAAACTCAACCAAAGTTTTAGAATTGTATTCTAGTGCTTTAAAAAAAAAAAGTTATGACAACAACATCTCTCTTCCTCATTGCCAGACTTTCATAACTGGTAAAGTTATGTCTCGTCATTTTCTGCATACTCAAAGGTAGGCTACATCTCAGTTCCCTGGTACTAACATGGATTTCAAATCACAGACACCATGTTTAAGGTTTCCATTTACTGCTTGAGCAGTCATTTGACAGCTTGTGAAGTGGGAGTTCTGGTGAGATTGAAAACCTGTTGACTGAGGTAGAAGCCCAGAGCAGCAGGGGGCAAAAGAAGATTCAGAAGTTTTTAACACCCTGAAAATAAGTACTTGAAATCACCTAGCCTTCTGTTAGCCCATTCAAGCACATTTATATTGTACAGAGGCTTAAAAGAAACCATGTTTTCACATAAACTCCAAAGTTGCCAAGTTCAGCCTGGTTTTAGAACTTAAACATTGGAAAGAAACCATAAATTATATGACTCAGATTGTGACTTAGGCTTAATATACAAATCAAGAAGCACTTCACATTACTGTAAGTATATCTATAGGGAAGAAAAAAAAAGAGGAGAGGGAAAAACAGAGGGAAAAAAAGAAGAGATGCTTCAGTTAAGGTGTTTAGAGCCCAACAGAAATTGCAAACAGTGAAGACAGAGAAAAGCCAATCTTACAGTTTAACCACAGACAGCATGGAATTTAGTAAGAGTGCTTCACCAAAGCAATAGTCTTAGCCAGCTCCAATGGTCCATCATGGCTTTTTGAAAGCTTCAAAGCACAGAAGTAGTAACTGTGCTAGAAACTGAGTATGGAAACCTATCCCTGACTAAAGCTGTGAACACCTGTTATATAACCCAAAGCCAAGACACAACCCCATCTCAACATAAAAATGACAAAGGTGTGTGATCCTACAGCACGGTTGCAACCGCGGCGGCACGACTTTCCTGTTCACTGTGTGTTGGCTCTGCCCTTGGCCATAGCATGCTGCAGCCACTGTCCTATCTGTAGACCACCTCTTACTAATATTTGTATACTAAATATGCATTATAGACATCCCCCCAGATCTGATGGAAACTCCAGGAATTCTGAGGAAATGGGCTGTTCCATGCAGTCAGTTAAATAATTTGCAGCTTCCTCCCATTTTCACTGTCAACAGAGCAGCTGATCCTTCAGCCACCCCTTAACCATGTCATCTCCCATTGACAAGAACAACGTGGGTGGTATCTGCAGGCTGGGGCCTCAAAATTATCTTTTGGCATGGCTTAGATCTGGCAGAAAGCATGTCATAAAACATTATTACAGTTTTTGTCCTAATAGACAAAATTCATTTTCGCAGCTCATTCATGTCTCAGGTGTAAGATCTTAACTATCCAAATCAACAGAGGTTACTCATCATTTATTTCTATAGGCCATAATTCAATAAACTGCATAAGCATGTGCTCAGCCTCAGGTACCTGAATGGCCTGTTTGAAAGTGTATGGTAGCTCCTGACCCAGGCCATCAACTTCCTGTGGATTTAAGTGAAGGCAAAATACTCAGTTGTGATTTCAGTTTAAATTCTAAACAATGACGTCTTGGAACAAAAGTCTGGACTCTGCATTTAGGCTTCTGAGAACAGAGGGGGAAATTACAGTTCTGCTGCAAACAGTCTCTATGGTTTCTTGTGTGGGTTTTTTTACTGAACAAAAGTAACCCAGAAAACTCTTATTATTGATATATTCTTATGCTGCAAAACTCTGTAATCTAAAATTGATTTCAATATGTAACAGAAGTAAAAGTTGAACAGAAGTTAAAACATTATCACTAGTAGTTATACTTCATACATGACCTGACCCACAGCAAATACTTTTCTGATATTATTAACATTTATTTAACCTATAGGATTCTTTGTATCTCAATACATCTGAGTATCTTCCCCCTGTATCATCAAGAGATTGGCACTGACAAAGAAAGTCAATCTGCGGCCCACACACAAATAATAGCTTTCCATTACATTTGCCATTTCACCTGAATAATTCCTGATAATCATGAATAATGATGTTATTTGACATTCTAATGATATCATGCTGTGCAACTTCAATCCATCAGTCACTGTCGGGAAGGTCAAATATTTGTATTCTGTTACATTATGCAGAGTTCATTAAACAGTTAAATGACATTGTACACCTTAATTATACTTCCAAATGAAACTAGCACGTATCATTTAGATTTTAGTCTGTGTGATGCATCTCCATTTAAAAGAAGGATCAGGATTTTGAATATTCATTCGTGACAATGAAACATATTGAAACTTCAAGCAATAGCTTTTCAGCTCTACCAAATCCTCATGTAAAGATGAGTTTACCTGATATACCTAAACACAGTGTTCTTCACAGTCTAAGAAAGTTTATCATATTTTCTACTCTGTTTCTGTGGGTTACTTCTTAGTGATCCTAACAAGTGTTCAAATACAGAGTCAGAACTGAGATAGGAAACTGGTTATTGACTGAAGCTATCTGTACACAAGATGAGAATGTCACATTTAGATAAGAAAACACTGAGGGAAAGAGAAATTTTGTTGTCAGCAATATTTTCTTCTTTTTGAAAGCAATTATTTAAATTATTTCTTAATACAACTAAAAACCTGCTGTGGTCGATCAAAACCATCATAAGAAAAAAGAAAGAAGCATATTCAACTGTGGCATTAGAAGAGTACTATTTTATTAATACCTAATATTCAAAACCATGAAGCTCACACCAGGTCACAGGGTAAGTATTTATTAACTGCTATGGCAAGTAACCTAAAAGACTTGTTTTGGACGAATATAGTTTGCTTTTTTTGTCCCATCAAAACAATTTTCCTTGACAAGAAAGAAAAACAATAAAGGTTCCTAAGACAGTCATTAAGTAGCCATCAGAAGCTCTGAATCGATTTAAGTAGCCTTTTTAAGCAATCATAGCCTTTGTGATTGTAGTGAGCATCTCCACTCAACAACAATCTTCTAAATTAGACGCAGACAATAGGCAGAGAAATTAAAAGATTAATACAAAAAATGTTTAAAATCCACAAAAAGTACAAGTAGCGACAAGGCCTTTGTTAGATTAATGTAGTTTACCAGCTTACAAAAGGCTTATTCAAATGCAACTTTCCTCTTAGCTACAAATCAGCTGCTTCCTAAACAAGCCTGTGAGTCTAATATTAACGGGCCAAACCAACCTTTTGATCAGATTCTCTTTAATTCATTACAGTATTTTATTCAGTTCTACCTTGAATCGGATGGACAATGTGATTTTAAGCAATCAGGATCAACTCAGTCATTTATGAAAACTGGAGAAAAAGCAACCAAACACTACAGGTAAAAATGACATCCCCTTCTCCCCCCAGAACTTGCCAGAGTGCATTCACAAGTTATGCCTGATGACCTCATAGGTGGAAATCAGATTTGAAAGGTCATTTTTTAAAAAGCAATTGATTGCTTATTCTTAAAACATGATTATGAATCATCAGTTGAGAAAAATCTCAAGAATTCTGTTGAGCACAACCTGAGTAAATAATAGGGTTTCCTTCTCCACATTAGCTAAGCCTTGCTCACAGGGTGATGTATGTCTGTTGGCCCCTCTAATTTACAGAACTATAGTCGAAACAACCAAACCAATACAGTTTTGGAGAACTAATTCAGACATGTTAATTGGGTTACTAACTACCATCATATAGACCTAGATAAGAGTTTAATTATCTTTGCTTTCTGAGGAACTGGGAAAAAATATTTCTTTCCTTCAGATTACCTGTTCTTTCACTGTTCTAAATCTCTCACAGCTGCCAAAAGGTACCAGAAGGAACTGGGAAATAAGCAATAACAGCCTTCCAGTTTTGGATTTATTCCCTATTGTATCTGTGGTTTCAAGTAAAAGAAATTTTCAAGTTATAGGAAACTACTTTCAACTGTCCATCATTTGGGGTATTTTTATATTCTGAAGTGAGCTGAGCTACACTGTCATCTGCAGAGTCAAATCCATTTAATTACTTTTCTCCTTCCTTTGGTCAGTGTCAAATGCACCATCACACTCTTATTATCAAATACTGCACAGAGGTGAAGGCCAGGCCTTGGGCATCAGTTTCTAACTGAGTCAATTCTAGGCATTAGCATCTACAAATATCTCTAAAGAAAATGGCACAACATTAGTTATATCCTCAGTGTTCAATGTGCCTAACACAACTAACTCCAAGGCCATGACAGGCAGATGTTGACTGCCTTTTTCTTTTCTACGGGATGGACATTTTCAACTTAATTTTCCACTGAATCTGCATAGGTTTTAGAGTTAAATTAAGCCTCAACAATATAAAAAGAGAAAACATTTTAAGGCTGACATTTTGACGTGAAGAGGCACAAAACTACTCATTACATAAGATGAGACATGTCTCTGATATCAGTCTTAAGCTTTGCTAGTTGGGCAAATCGAATTGTCTTCAATATATGCAGCTAACTTAGCTTCCCTTTACTTACTGAACACAATACAGACAATCCAGTGGGAACTAAAGGTAATGATCCAGGGAAGCTCCTCAGCCCTACAATGGTAGGACAGTCAAATGCCCACTGTCTCTCATGAGAAAAACACAAAGCACTTTATACCTCCAGATAGTTTCTCTTCAATTTTTTATCCAGTATTTGTACTGGTATTTTTTAGTTTTTAGATTAAGTAGTTTTAAATACATGGTTTTAAAGGTCATATGTTCCCAAATATCTGGATTCCAACTGGAAAACATTCTCAAAATTCCCTAGGTTTAAAAGTATCTTGCTCTTCAGCTATATTTAA
Source organism: Hemiprocne comata (assembly GCA_020745705.1). Lineage (NCBI taxonomy): Eukaryota > Metazoa > Chordata > Aves > Apodiformes > Apodidae > Hemiprocne > Hemiprocne comata. The sequence goes on from CM036595.1 coordinate 16,329,809, forward strand.
CTTTTCTTTGCGGCTAGAAATGGACAACAATCCATGACTACTGACAAACTGGTACAGCCAGAATAACAAGAACATACATCTTGCTTAAGGATGGACAAATACTGATCTTTTTGAACTGAAGGAAACTGCTCTCTCCCCTGCCCACAAGTGGAAATGATTATCACAGGAGTCACTCATCATAATCTCAGCAATGACTTTGAAAATCTAAGCCACCAAACCTATATGGCTTAAAAAAACTTTACCACCATTTTAAATAACCACATAAATAAAGAAAAATAATTAGATAAATCATAATTTCTCTCCTAAAACCTGCAAGGATAAGGAACATAGGGAATCGCTATGACAATTGGGAACAATATAATCTCCTCACAAAATCAGCAATTCAGAGAAGAGATATTAAAGGTAAATATCTTTAAATTGTGCAGTAAATGGGCACAACAAACACTTGACTTCTACAATAGTTGACAATTTTTCTTGCAAAGATTAAAAAGTTTCAAAAGGAAGGGGAAATAATGAGGTAGAAGATCATTATTGTTGCTGAATCCTCTGACAGATCAGATGACAATCCTGATTCAACTCTCTTTATTTAAAAAGACAAATAGAGCATCTCTCTGCTTTTTCAATCATGACAAAAAACAATCATCAAATCAGATTATCTTCTTTACTCTGATATCTTGTAGACTATCTAAAATGGTCCCTTCTGGACAACACTTTAGCTGAGGTACAAAGTTAAATTCATTCAGGTACCACCAATGTCACAGTTAAAGATGAAGGAGGATCTGAGAAAATACTCAAAGCTGGAGGGCATATTGCCTTTCCCCTGACCCTGACACCTCCCCTCCTCCCCCCCACGTTGGAAAAGTGGAGGAACCTCTCTAAAGAAATAGTCTTTCAGAATATGTAAGCACAACAGCAATCCAACCATTGCACAGAAGGGGCGCTTGCATTTCTAGTTGTTTAAAATACTATTTTTTTTCTCTTGCTTTTAGCATCATCAGAATCTTTGTATCAATTTCATATCAAAATACTGAATATTATGCTTCCTGGCTTTAATTTAGGAGCACCAAACCCCATTACATTTCCAAATACATCCCACATATAATTCTCCCAATTCTGAACCGTGGCAGCTACGTATCATCCCTTTGGTTTGCACACAAAGCCCCCCCTATTTCTAGCATTCAATTTTACAGACTATCCTCTTCCCCACAAACACTGTAATATACACAAATGAGCAAATAAATCCATTGGTTTCTATGAGACCAATGAATGTTGAAAAAAAAATACAGTCATCAATTAGAATAAAGAATCCAAGGGTTAAACTAAAACAATGCTGCTGTGAATACCATATGAACCTATTAGGTTTTTCTTGTTTAAAGATGAATAAAGCCTGACCTGGACTCTCACTAGAGGTTTGGATTAAGCATATCAATCCCATACACAGGGTGGGGGAAAAAAAAAATCTCATCTCAACATCTTGTGTTCCTGTAGTTTAAAAATGAGTCAAACAAGTTTAAGATTTGTATAGGAAGATGTAATAAATGTTATAAAAACAATAATCACAAGAGGGAATTTTACATGCAGGTGAAGGAACACAGCACAGTAACACATACCTGCCCACAGAGCTACAGCCCCTCATTGTTTCCATGCAGAGCATCTTCAGGGACCAACCTGAGCCTGATACAGTTTCTTACACAGTCTAATTTTTTTCTCTACAGTGATCCAGTCTAAATAACATTTGCAACGACTCCACTGTTGTTAATGACTGTAACTGGACAAAAACATTTCCTCAAACTTTGAACTGAGTAAAAATCAAGAAAATTAAGCAGCAGATGACGAGTTGAGCTACATGACAAAAAAGTTAGATGTTATAAGCATTAAGGAAAGCAGTTCAGTTTAGTTCAAAATGCTCTCCCATTTTTCTCTTTTAACTGACAGTACTATTGTAAGGTATGCTGTGGCTTTTGCTTTCTGCAAGTATCTGTTTGCATGGGATCCTTTCAGTTAATACCTAACCTTCATGTGAGAAGCATGCTTCTCCACACTTAAAAAAGATGGTTCAATGCCACACAGTATTTTATAAGCAAGTCATAATTGATATTAAATGCATTGCGTTTTATTTTGTTGGGGAACTGGACAGGAAAAAGGGAGACTTTAACTGTTTGCTAAGCTAAAATAACCTCAGCAAAATACTATGCTAAATCAGCAATGTGCCATTAACATCAATGTTTGCAGATTAAGATAAAAATAGAATTATACAACTCCACAATATTTTTGTGATGAACTTTCTCTAGGTCAAATTCAGAATTTTTCTTTTGAAAGACAAGCAAGTATAACATATTATTAATATTGATAGGGTCATAGTAGGGGAACATTAATTGAGAAGAGATGTCATTAGCATCCTTCCACATGACTGGATACTAATTAGGTGGCTTTTTTTTTTTTTTTTTAAGTCTTCTTACCACCTAAGGAGGGTGGCAATTCCATGTTTTAAAAACATTTAAAATTACCACAATTTTTTTTCTGATGCCATTCAAATTAATTCAGTTTTGCTATACACAGAAGTGTTTGGACTTGGAGACACAATCAATAATACATAAGTTAAGCAGAATTCTAACAAATTTTAAATTAGCTACTAATATACAGTTAGCAAGAGAGTAACTTTAAGTTCCCTTTCAAGTTCCTGGCAGGAATATCAAATTGCTGGTCAATAAGGCTGCTTTATTTGTACCTCTCCATTATTATTTTCAAAGTTAAATGATACCCCTTTAAAAGTAAAACCCACCTCTTAATTGAAAGTTTACCCAATTATCTTGACTTCATAATGCACTTCTTTCCCTTCCTCACTATATAAATTTTTCTTCTAAAAAAGATGAGATTTCATTTTGAGGACTTGAGAATGGCAAAAAATGTCACAGCTCATTGTCGTCCCACCAATGGTCCACATCATGCAACCAGCAAGTGAAAAAGACCAACTATTCTGATTTCCTCCATGTCAACTCACAGCTTCCATTATTATCATTCCTCCATGAAGAGGAGGAAAACCTTAAAGTCCAATCTTGGTTTCAAATTATCAAATAATAACAAAGGCCCCTCAAATCCAGCAATTTGTTTCAGCTACTAAGTTAATATCAATCTTAAATATTTTTTTTAAAAAAATTATCACTGCTTATAGTTCATGAAACTCCAGCTTCCAATTTATACCTATAGCTCTTATTATTGCCTTTGTTAATCTAAGACTTTTATTCCTGGAAATTTTGTTCCCATAAAGGCAAGTAGATCAAGCAATTTTTTCAACTTTCTCTGGCAAAACCTTACATTCTGGCAACTTCTTTTATATTCTTGTAATGTCATCACAACTCTCTCCATATATTGAGCTCTTAAAGCTGCTGATATTAAGATGCTGCATGAACTTATTCCCCCCACCCCCTCAAAAAAGGAGAGGAAAATAAGAAGTGTGCTGTAAAAGGAGCTGTATAACTGTATAAGCACCACCCAGATGCACCTGAAATGTCCAAAGTAAGAAGGCAAATACAAACCTGTTTTTCTCTCCCCTTTCTTAACTTCTACCTCTTGCTCCCCAAATCACATATAATTTTGAATTCAATAGTATCAACAGAATTGTAATGTTTTCACCACTGGCCTCTGGGTTTCTTCTCAGTCAGGAGGGCTACTTATTTACTGAACTATATCCTTACATTATTTTTTCTCAACTATACCCTTGGAGTATAACTGCAGTAAAGTGAACTACATACCAAATGAGACAGGTCCTATTCCAACTGAATCATCATTAACAAAACTGAGGCTAAGAAAACATTCCTGAAATGTGTGCCTACAGTGACTCAACTGCAATGCCTGAATTCTAGTAACTTTCATTTCTATGGCATAATATAAAGATATAACCTGTGTCATACATTCTTTCCCTGCAACCAGGCAAATTCTACCTGGGAATCGCAGAAAATACTGAACCACACAACACCACATTTGTAAAATACATTCATAAATAGCTACATTTTTACATACACATCAGAGCAAAACCTTGTATTCAGTTACACAAAGTCCATCAGACCAGACTGCATAAAACCAGACTTCCCAAATTCACCTATTTTGACTCCATGCAGTTTCCAATTTTATGAAACCAACAGCAATCAGGTCATCTCAATGTATTCCCAATTATTAACTGATAAAGATGACAAATCATGACCTAAAACTAACTGTAGAGAGGTCACTCATCTGAATGCAGCATGATGTTAAACTGAAGAGTATCAGTAGGGGAATTTTCAACACGAACATCTGCTCAAGAGAGCTCACTCTGAGAGGTGTTGAGGTTTATATGTTTTGATCAGAAACAGTACAAGTCAGCAGGTTACAAGAAAAAAGTAAAACACATTAGCAAATTAATAAGCAGACTATCTACACTTGTGCAACCTTAGAAACTTAGATACAGTATAAGTGGTAAAGTGAAATACATCTGTATCAATGAACCATGCACTCCATTTCCTACTGTAGCCTCATATTACAACAAAGCCTCCATCATCTGCTGTGTTCATAGCTAACTTTACACAGGACAACTTATTAAAACATAATTTACCCAGTTACTTTGCTCAGAGAAGGTGCTTGACCCTCAGCAGAAGCTCTACAAAGCAATTATACAGCCCCTTGGAATCAGTGTCAAGTTTTCCTCACTTTCACCCTTTGGATTTTGTCCCCCTCATCCCACCACGGGGGAGCGAGCGAGTGGCTGTGTGGGGCTCAGTTGCTGACCAGGGGTTAAACTATGGCAAAGGGCCTTTCAATATAAGGAGAACAAGATGATTACTTGTGAAATTATGAAATATTTCATTTATTTTATAATTGTGGTACCCTAAGGAATATTTATGTATGTTTCAACAGGAAAAATCATACATATACTAGGCTAGTCACAGCAAACATTCTAGATTCAGAAAACAGGAGACGTGACATTTTAACATTCTATTACTAGATCTCCTCTGAGTCACAACAGGAAAGTCATGTCAGGTGCCTCTCAAAAATCCATACTTGAAGAAAACATAGTTGTATTACACTGAATAGTATGAAATATTACAATATGCTAAAAACAATAAGGAATAAATGAAATTTCCAACTGACTTTCCAGCAAATCTATTTTCATTACAAATGGAGATTTTGCATGTAGTGCATTACTTATGGTAATTGTGTGACATCTATTATGAATAACCATGTATTCCAATCATCTCTTTTAATTATATTCTGCCATAAGAGCAAGCCATGCAATACCTTGCTCAGACTCAGTTAACTGTGTGTGTGCTGCAGTCACCTTCTGATGGCCATGGTGAGGACAACAGGTCCTAGACATGCACAGACTGTAACAGGAACAGCTTGTAACTGACATTTTCTTCATAAGTCAGAAACTACTTAAAACAAAAGAATAAAAAAAGCTGAAATTAAACCCCGTTATATTTTTATTCCTTTCTTTACAAAGTCCATAGTAATTGGTACATGAATGCAGAGCACAGGGTTATCTCCTGGTGAGGCAGGTACTTAGATTTCCAGTAGTGGCAGAATTGCAATGGCAGCAAACAGCTCTTTTGTGTTTGTTATCTAATGCCCATTTGTGGCTGTTGAGTTTGTTTGGCTTTACTGGTATGATAAAAAGGATAAAATTACAGGTTTGTCCAATAACTACACCAATTACAAATTTGCTCTCTACTAGACTGGAAAGTAACTGCTGGACTGCATTTTACCTGTTCTGAATCCCACCTCAGTTTCCCTGCCAATTGTCATACAAAAGCTTAGCTCTTAATTTTACTTCCTTCTACATATCTTCAGTCCCCTGTCTTTTAAACTTGGCTTCTTCCAGCTCCTTAGGATGAGGCTTTTCTCACTCAACATTTAGCCAGGTTCTTGCTATGATAAAATATGAATGGGTAGACTCTTTTTTTCCAGATAATATCTGTCATCCCAATGACAGGAACCTCAAAGTAAATTCAGTTAAGCCAGTTACTATAAAACTACAGCTGTAAGTTGATGTGAAAAATATTAATAAGCTTTGCAAATTGTTAATGAGGATAAACGTGACAATATTACAGGCTGTAACTAACTTAACACAAAATGAAATCATTTTAAATATTAATGTAAGTTTAATCAAATATGTTCAAGTTTCAAAAAATAAGCTGCTTTTGCATAAAACAGTCTCAACAAAAATAAAAATCACACCATTGGGAAGACAGGAGGCAGCCTCTGTGAAATTGATCTTCCATAGCAATCATCAGCCAATTGACCTAAAATTGAGGTGTGTTTCATGATGCCAAGAACAGGCTTTCTAACTTGTTCTTTACTTTATGGGCATAGTGTAAGTATGTACAATAGCCACCAGAACAGTGGGACACTCAGACTAGGTTTCAAAAATTCTTCTCCATATCCTTGGAGCTTGTAAGGACAAGCAAAACCACTTTTAGAGAACATAAATTAGTAATACATCTTTGAAATACAGTACAGTGAGTGCCCCCAAAACACACAAAGCAATAGAGAGAGGTTCATGGATAATGTGGTTTTCTTTAAGTCATTTATAAGTTCCAAAAAATGATGATGAGAAATGTGAATAAAAGTTATTAGAACAAAATTGGAATTTTTAAGCTGGATTTCAGCATGTGTTAGCAACTCAGCCAAGAAATCTAACTGCACAGATCCAATCTGTTACAACACACAGCTTACAAGTCTATTTTTCAGAGATCTCATTACTCTCCATACAGCAAAATTTGAAGGTCAGTTGAACACATCACAAATACAAGACTGCTCATCCCTCCGTGGCTTTTGGTAAGATGCACCAGACTCCAACCTAGGAGCTACTGCCTCACCCAGATGTGGTCTTATGACAGCTTTTTTTAACACCTCTCCCAAGCTATGCTACAATCTGAGAAATTCTTGTCACTTATTTGTTGAATGCAGGTAAATGAGTAATTTAGTTGGTAACTTAATCCACTTGCAAATCAGCAAAAAATAATTTTGATTTCATTACTTCCGTTCTTTCTTTCTATTTAAAATGCTGGCACAAAGCATTTAGAATGGGATTCTCATAAACACTTTTATATTAATGCAACTATAACAATGCAAACAGAATAGGTAAATCCTTATGGTGAAGTACATTCTCCTTCAACAGTCAGCACCTTTCAAGCAAGACAGGATTTGAAGGGAGAGAAAGTATTTTTATCAGACCAAATGATACAGTTGAACTTCAGCTCCTCAAATAAGACAGACAGACAAGCTTTTTTGCACAGAACCTTGAATCTATTATCTTCAGAAGCAGCACTTCCTAATGTGAGTCAAACACCATCCATTTGTTTGTAGACTGCAAACAAAATTACTCCAGCCCTGAGATAATTAACTGGCCTCTCCATTACCACTGAATTCAAGTGGTTTGCATACACAAAGCAGAGCATTCATTCTTTGGGTTGTTTGAGGAGAACCCTTTTCCCAGAAGGCAGCTTGAGAATACAGTGAAACTGATCTACTGGCTTCCCACTGCCAAGGGGACAGTCCCACTGCCAAGGGGACAGTCCCACTGCCAAGGGGACTGTCCCACTCCCTGCTCTCTGCATAACATAGTTTAATTTTGCTAAAAATGATTAAGCATAGGAACTGTTTTTCTTACTCCTGTTTCTGCAAGTAAATATTGTAGCATTAATACAAGTCTTACCTGAGGGATAAGGACTGCTCATATGAGGAAGAGTCATGAAATAGCTTTATTTGGGATCTGAGGAAAAAAAGTGAGACTTCCCATTGGTGCTCAACACCTTCAGTATGATATCTCAAAAACAATCTGACAGTTCAGGAAGTAAGTCTGAATCTCTTCTGCATTCAAGCTGAAGAAATATATTCTATACTTCCCCCACATTTTCACACAAGATCTGTCATTTATACCTGCTCTTTTGTACACCAGCAAAGGTACTTCATCCTTTTCCTTGTACTCTGTTCTTGTAGAGTTACTAGATATTTTGAGAAATTTAAGTAGTTCACTTCTTTAACAAGCACTAAAGAGTACTTTCCCACAGGGTTCAATAAGTATAATGTGTAGCTGTAACAGTGCAGTGTACATTATTATAGTATGTAAATGCAAATTTACATATTCTGCAATACAGCTGAATTTTATTTTCTAAAACGTAGTTTTATGGCAAATCTTAACATTAATTTAGGATAAAAACCTTTAAATTCATAATTATGTAGCATAAATACAGATGTGATAAATGTGTAATGTACAAACGAACTAAATCTCAATAAACAGTGGCCCTGTAATTTTAGGAAGAATTAAAATTTCATATACATATTAAAAACCATGGCTTTCCACCAAACTGGTGAGAGAATCCTAGTATTCTTTCCAGAGCCAGTGTACTATCTCCAACGGAAATTCTGTCAGGACTGTAGCTAAATTTAAAATTATTTTTGAAACATGTTAAGAAATGATGTTAGTTAAAAGATTATTTCTTTCTAACTGTAAATCTTTTAGGAAAATCAGCAATAATTGGTGACAATACAGAATATGTCAGTCTCAAGGGCCTTGAGAACAAGTCTTGTGAGGAACAGCCAAGGGAACTGGGGCTGTTTAGTCTGAAGAAAAGGAGGCTGAGGGGAGACCTCATGGCCCTCTACAACTACCTGAAAGGACATTGTAAAGAGGTCGGTGCTGGTCTCCTCTCACAAGTGACTGGTGATAGAACAAGAGGGAACGGCCTTGAGCTGTGCCAGGGGAGGTTTAGACTAGACATTAGGAAGAACTTTTTCACTGAAAGGGTGGTCAGGCATTGGAACAGGCTGCCCAGGGAGGTGGTTGAGTCACCATCCCTGGATGTGTTTAAAAGTCATCTAGATGTGGTGCTTGGGAATATGGCTTAGTGCTGGACTTGGTAGAGTAGGGTTAATGGTTGGACTCGATCTTGAAGGTCTTTTTCAACCTAAGGGATTCTATGATACTATGATAATTCTGACAGCATATGACAGGGAAGCTCACAAAGTGTACAACAAAGCAGACACTATTCTTACATTGTAGGACCCTGGATCCCACCCCATCCATGCAACACACCCAAAACAATCATGTTGCAGCTTAGGGTGTTTTCAAGTCTTTGAAGGAGCATCTGGTTCAACAAATGTTTTCTCTATTCATTAATAATAGGAACAAGCTGCAGTAATTCACAGAACAGCACACTGTCTTGGCAACAAATAAAGACCATTAACTTCATATAGTGATGAAGTTGACAGAAAATATCACATGCTTGGTGTTTTTATATATGGTCTATTCCCCACAACCAGAATGCATTCTCATGGAAAACACTAGATCTCTATGGAAATAGCAATATCAAATAGTCCAGTAAAATTTAGTATGTAACAGTTAAACTGTGTCCTGTGGTTTTGGGTTTTTTTTTCCCCCTTTAAATGGAAAAAGCTCTTCATAATCAAACCGAGATGGAAAGTTAAAGTGTTTATTCTAATTTATTACAGCCACACACACATGTGCACTTACTAAAGGACACACACTGTCCACCCCACAAATTTCTATAAAATTGCTCAGTCCTCATAACCCTCAGCTCATTGTTCACAGCTGGAAAGCCTGTTCTTTTTAATAACCAATTCAATAAACTGTTGAAAAATGCTTTGTATAATATAGTATTGCCATAGATCTGATGTTTGTCTCTGTCATTACATATTGCATTCAATCAATTTACAAATGTTGCTGTTCCTTGTGTGCTAGCAGTTCTTACAGCATCCTGAACACAAATCCAAAGATCAATACCTTGTCTGCTGAAAAAGAATTGGACATAACAAATGAATAATTTTATTTATAATAAAAGTCCTAGTCCCCAGATGGATTCTACTAGCATTCAAATTCATTTTTCTTGTTTAACACATGATGAAAGCAAGTATCCTGCACAATGCAATGAGAAAGGTAGCGATAAAAAAAACAAAAACAGTTCATATTTATTGAAGATGTGAGCAAAACCATGTAAAAGCTATGGCTAGGAAAACATCAATAAAATGCTAAGTCATTCACAAAGTATTTGTTACCCTATTAGAGAGCAAAAAGTCCCTATCAAACAGCAGGTTTTCTTTAAAAAGACACTACAGTTCTGCTCTGAATGACGGGAGCAGCAAGGCTCTGATTGAAGTAACCTGAGTATGAAGGCAAGCAGGATCTTAGCTCATGCTCCTTTCATGAGCCAATACAGTTCATCTTGTGCCTTTTGTGAGACAGAAACAATGCATTTGCTGGCTGTAGACACATCCCTGTACTCTTCCAGCTATTCAACAACTACCTCTAAAGTGATGATGTAGTTGTTCAAGGGAGCCACAAATGACTTCCCAATTACTCTTTGCAGAGCAGCAAACGAACAGAACTTAGAGGAAATAGCCACACTACTTTTCACAGAAAATGGCATTGGTACTTGTATAAGCATCCAAATCCCAGCAACTTGACATGATAACCAGCTCACCTCCTCCCCATGCCCAAGTGAACTGCTAAGCTGTGCATTACATACAGCATTCCCACCTAGACTCTTGGCTCCATAGCAATTCCAGGCGTTAACAAAACAATACAATACCATTTCTGTACAAACCAGAAAACAAAATGAAAAAATAAAACCAGCTCCCAAGCCAATATCTCATTAATCAAGACTGTCCCCAACATTATGTGGCTGGCTGCTCTGAAGTAAGTCAGAGAAGGAGAAGGGGCAGGGAGGCCCCATCCTCCCCTTTGAACTATATGCAAGAACAGAGCAGGTCCACACTCCTCTTTTTATCATGGCAGCTGCATGACTTGTCTGCAGACAGGCTGTGGTCAGACACTTCTGAGACTTAACAATTTTCCTATTAGGAGATAACAAAGGGATTGGCTATGCCGAGGGGAACACACACTAATCCTGCACACTGACCATGTGTATCTCTCCCTCTCCATTTGTTTGTGCCAAAAGAGGTGAATGAGTTTGCCTCTTCAGTCAAACACCTGCATATTTTAGCTTACACAGTAGAGACTCCAGTTGAATGCTAGATATCCCTTACTCCATAGTAAGATCCCAGTTACTTTCTCATCAAGAATCTGAAATAATCACATCTTCACTGAAAGGGATCCTATTACAAACAGGTTCCCAAGTCCACAAACTAGCATGGATCCATTACACAGATGTCTAATGCTGAGGCAATTGAGGCAGCTTTCTCCAGGAAAAGGGGAACTCTTTCCTTACCATGAATACTATGTTTTAGCTATTCTTATTCTTGGTTACAATTAAGCACAGTTTGATGTTCAAGTGTCAAACTGACCACAGGACTGGCAGCTAGAAATACAAAAAAAACCAATCAACTTTTTAAGGTGTTAACTGAAAAATGATGCTTTGGCATTGCTCAGATCATGAGCACTGAACTCCATGAGACCATTTTAACTGATTTTGTTCCAGAGCATAGCTTTATTTTAAAACTATTACAGCCAATTCACAACTCCAATCCTACGTTCTGTTTCAAGATGGAATTTCAACCTTAGCAGTTAATTAAAGCCACCACCTGGAGTGAGCTGGCTTTCAAACTGATTTCCTTTGTCTCTCTAATTCATACACATTAATATTTTATTTTATACTGGAGGAAAAAAGAAAAAGAAAAAAGAAAAGGAATGTCATAGGTGTGCCAAAGACAAGGCAGATAAAACTATTGCAATAAAACAAAAAAATACACTTGTTACTGCCAGGCCTTGAGATGAATGCTGCATTATACAGATATTTTAAAGGCTTAAAACTGCAAATTATTTTACATACTGTGTTCTAGCCTTCGCATCAAGACCTTCTTTAATTTTTTCTCATTGTAATGAGAAAGGGAAAGGGTTAGGTTTTTGTTACCTGAACATTTATTCAATGGAGAAACAAAGAGTACATTATATATTACAACACGAGCTATTAAAACAATGTGACACTATAAAATATGCTGCAATACTCATTACAGGATAACAAAGCTAAACCTAAGCAAATAAATGTGTCTGCCAAACAGCAGTAACTATACAAGTACAGTTTATAATCTTTAATTATTTAAGAAAGAAAGAACCCTGTAATAATTAAGTTTTATAGGCTGCTTAAATTGTCATTACTAGATGCTCACAAAACTTTAAATCAAATATCCTTAATCTGAAATAACTCTGCTTTAAACAACAGATGTAATAGTTCACTTAACTGATTAATTGAAAAAAAAAATATATCCTATTGTTTTCAAAACTTCAAGGAACAGTACAGATAACATTATATTTACTCTCTGATCTAGACAATGCATATACCAATGTAACAAGTGATAGAACATGAGGAAGTGGCCTCAGGTTGTGCTAGGGGAGGCTTAGGTTTGATATTAGGAAAAAATTCTTCACCAAAAGGGTTCTAAGGCACTGGAATAGGTCTATATAATGAAGATCTATATAGAACAATTATGATGTAGAGAAGTGATGGGAAAAGAGGAAGGTTGCCTATTTCAGAAGAAACATAGGTTTAAAAAAATATGTTAAAGGTTACTAAATCTCAAGTTACATATTAAATTATGAAAGAAACAACATAAAACTAAAGAAGAACAAGAAAGCTTTCAATAAACCCTAGAGGACTTTTCCTTTTGCCAAAACACATTCAGCCATTGCCTAGCTGAGCTCCTAATAAACTGTTATCATGGACCTCTATGGAACTAAAGTGATCAGACTGAAGTGTTTTTGAAAAGTTCCACTTCCAGCCACTGAAATCAGCACAAGTTACACAGCAGCAGAGTATTGACTAGAAAATATTATGCCACACTTACACAATCCACTAAATAGGTACATTTCCTACCTTGGAGAATCAAGTTCCTGTACAGTTTCTAAGTTGAGAATTTTACATAGAACTTGGGGCTTCATTTTTCCTCAGGAAATATGTGCACTATACAGATGGTTTATTTAATCCATTCCTACATAAATTAATCAAAGCAATCTGTCCCAAAAAAATAAAGTCTTCATACAGGATTCTGTTGCCATTTGACAAATTGTGTGCATTTAGCTAGGAGAAGTTGAAAATCTTCCATTAAAGAAGTTACCACATCTAAAAATAAGTGACATTATTAAAAGGGAAGCAGGATGTGTTATTTAGCATAATATGAAATTTAAACAGTACCACCTCAGATACACTTTAAAATGCTTTTAGTAGCACCTGGGTGTTTATACATCTTCTGCGGTGAAAAGGTCAATAGAAATTCACCTCTAAGGTCACAGTTGCTAAGCAACTGTTTTCAGCACTTCTGCAACACCGATCAAGCACATTACATTCCACTGCTTGGTTTGAGAATAAACCCATGTGGGATCCTACCTGGCCTTTGAAGCACACTGAGCTCCTCCTGCTTTTCCCATGAGAGCTGATACCCACCATCGAGGTGCTGCTCAAAAGGATACGTCCTGGGACCACTGGCTTCCGGTTCACAAGAGCAAAGGAGAGCTCAGTCTTCAGGAAGACCACAGAGGGTTTGATGAGGTGCTGCCCGAATCTCAGCATGATAAATGTTGATCTTCAGGGTCTGAAAGAGACAATAGCTAAGGTAATAAAGGGACTGACTTTGCCTTTCCAACCAACAGAATTGTCTGGGCAGCTTCTGAAAGAATGTACATCCTGGGCTCACCAAGGCGTTGGATGTTTTGGAAAGGCTGCTGAGGCTTTCCTAAAAGTATCACTTCTTTGAAGCAGTGGTGGAAAGGGCTGCTTTCCAAAGCAAACACATTTACATATCATTTCTTAAACCCTTTCCTCAACATCTTGGCATGGCTACAAAATTCTAGACAGGAAATGATTTCCCTCTCCCAGTTTCATTTGTTCTGTGCTGTGTACATTTCAGTCATACATCCGTGGAGAAGCACAAACAGTATTTCACAAGCCCTTTACCTAACACAAATCAACATACACAGGAATTACAAAATAAAGACAACACATCGTCTAAACCTCTCTACTAAATACCTCAGTTGAAAAAATAGTGAGAAATTAAGGAAAGCATACATTACCATTTTCCATCCATGCTTCCCAGTTTGAGCTACTGAAATGTAAAGATGATCAATAGTCGTGTGCAACATTTTCCCTTATGCAAAGAAAGCCAAAGATTTCCACTTTTAGTTACTAAAATTTTCTCTCCTGGTGAGAATGGAAATCTTTCTTAAATAACTAAGACACAATCCTAACAGGGTCTATTTTAGGTTTTTAAGCCCTAGAGGATTTTAAGGTATTTAATTCAACAGGAAATATCCAAGGTGCTGCAGGGTAAAATGTGAAGTAACGAAGAATTTCATGTGACACAATACTTCAGAAACACCAAAAGCATTACGCTAACATTACATTGCTTGAACCAAGTGACTAATAAGAAAATCCAGTTTTATAAGTTGCTTCAGATGGGGAAAGATACTGTTGAAGTCATGTAGGGTCTTTTGCTGCAGTTCCTTTCTTGCAGGCCTACTGTGTTTGGTAAGACTCAAACTTGGTTCTTAATCTAAAAGATTTATTCCAATTTAAGGTCCCACTCCTGGTATCTGCTCCAACAAAAAGTACATGTAACAACTCTAAATGTACACACTTTGAAAGTGTTTTTGAGAAGTGCTTGTTCTTTGGAAGGAAGTTCTGGCTTTTTCATCTGATTCCACAAAAGAACTTAACTAAATTAAATTAAGGATAGCACTTATTCTGACTTCCAGGCTACTGGTAACTAAAGCTCTGTCCAGAGACATGGAACACACTTAAACCCAGAATCAAGACTTTAAAGTAACAGATGCTGATTTTAAGACCTTATGCTTTGAAATTTGGTATAAGGAGGAAGAGAAACCAAGATTTTGGTAATCACCAGTAGAAGTCTCTGGCTGTTTGCTGCCATATGCAAAAACAGTAAAAAATAGCAGAATTAGGTTAGTGAAAGGTTGATAAGGTTGATTAACCAAGAATCTGTGGCTGCACAGCAAAACACTGCAGCAAGGATGGAATATTCCAGAGTGCAGTGAGGCAGGAAACTGCTACAAGCAGAGCAAGTTTTCAGTAATCTGAATTCTACCTGCTTATTGCTTGACTGGCCTGTAAACAAGCAGAAATCAATACAGCACAGGTGCATGCATGCTGGTCATGAGATGCAAATAGTGTGAGCACAAGGCTTCCCAGCTGATTGGAATCACCTCACTAAGTCTGTTCTCCCAGGGATTTCCATTTTTCACATAATGAGGAGGTCATTGCCAGCTAAAACAAAAATTAAATATAATTGGTGAAAGATGTTTCTTCTTTAATGATAGTAGTCTTTCTAATCCCAGTAATAAGGAGGACAATTACATAGTAATGTTAGAAAATGAAAGAAATCCATTTTTAGTAAAAGAAAATTTCAGGCCAGTTTAACACAATTTCTATTCTGACTATTCAGATGAAAAGTGTATTTACTCTTCTTCATATTGCACATATACATTACATTGCCTATTTCATCTGCCTCATTTTCCTAATTAAATTTCCTTCAAGCTGTGTTCCTGCAGTTTTAGGTGTGAATATAGTGTGAAAGGCTAACGTAGCAAGTAGACTAATTTTACAGCCACAACATATCTCAAATCTGTATAACTCATACTAGGAAAAAAAAGCTACACTGGCATTCTACATTACCCCTTGAGAAATAAGAGTGCTAAAATTAGAGAAAAATGTTGAGATACACTGAAATATTTTGAAGTATTATTACGGTTCTGTAAAATTTCAGGAATAGACACATTGCATTTGCCCAGCCTATATAAATACTGCTCATATATTTAATCTATTTAAGAAGAAGTCTAGTCACAGGTCTCAGTTCTCCAAGTTTATTTAGTTTTGGGGGCTAGGGATGTTGTTTTGTGCTTCATTTTCTAAATAGCAGAATTTCAATGAATCAGAGAATGGTAGGGGTTGGAAGGGACCTCTGAAGAACATTGAGTCCAACCCCCCTGCCAGAGCAGAACCACCACAGAATCTAGGGCAGGTCCCTCAGAAGCACATCCAGGCGGGTCCTGAAAGTCTCCAGAGAAGGAGACTCCACAGCCTCTCTGGGCAGCCTGTTCCAGTGCTCTGTAGCCCTTAAAGTAAAGACGTTTTCCCTCATGTTGAGGCAGAACTTCATGTGCTCTAGTTTGCATCCCCTCATCCTATCACAGGGCACAACTGAAAAGAGACTGGCCCCTCCTTGACACCCACCCTGCAGATATTTATATACACTAATAAGATCCCCTCTCAGTCTTCCCTTCTCTAGACTAAACCACCCCAGGTCTCTCAGCCTTTCCTCATAAGGCAGGTGTTCCAGTCCCTTCATCATCCTTGTAGCTTCCATTGGACTCTCTCAAGTAAATCCCTGTTCCTCTGAAACTGGGGAGCCCAGAACCGGACACAATACTTCAGGTGGAGTCTCACTAGGGCAGAGTAGAGGTGGAGGAGAACCCCCCTCGACCTGCTGGACACACTCTTCTTCTAAATGCACCCCAGGATACCCACTGGCCTTGGTCACTAGGGCACATTGCTGCCCCCTGGATAAATTGTCCACCAGGACTCCAAGGTCCTTCTCCACAAAGCTGCTTTCTAGCAGGTCGGCTCCTAACCTGTACTAGTGCATGTTGTTGTTCTTGTCAAATACACAGGGAGAACTCTGAGCAGAAGATAAGGTTCACCTAAAGACAAGTCCCTTTAAAATCAAGATAGGTGTCTACTTGTTCCATGTCATCTCCAGAGTCAGTGACCAATAGTCTGGAATACCACTAGAAATTCTCTGCACTGACTATAAGGAGTGATGGCACTAATTCTTTAAGGCTGTCTTCTTGCCTCCTCAGGCCTCCCCAGTGGATGCTTAATTGAGGTGGTGCTGGTACTCCAAAATGCCCTTGTATTTCATCATACAATTACTTGACATTAACAACAAAGTGTTGAGATGACCACCCTCTGGGAGCCAAGCTCAAGGCTTTTGGTGAGCAATCATGGGAGCACCGTTCGAGCAAAGCTACAAATCTGCTTCTAATAAGAGAACACAAGAGAATGCAAAATGGGCTGCTAACATAAAATGTGTATATTACAGAAACCCAATTACAATACCATTATCTCTCTGTATTAATGTAAATGAATATTTTAGAAACAATCCAAGGAGATTTCCTGAATAATAAAGTTTGCCATTTTACCATGTTAATATCACCTGTTCATTAACTTTGACACTCCTGATTCTGCTACTCAATTTCCCTGTAAAAACACTGCAAATTAATACAGCAAAAAGAAAACAATTTAGTTGATTTTTTTTTAAGGTCTTAAAATTATTTTTTTTTTAAATTGAGCAAGATCAGACAACTTGTGTCACACACTGTAGTAGTCAAGGGAACAAGGTAACTCTCCAGTAAAAGAATTTTATGGCTCACTTCAGAATTTTCCAGCACGTTTGCTAAGCTGCTGTTTATCCTACAAAACTACATCCTTAAATGCATATTTGGCATTTTTCCCTCTAAATTGATTATATGGAAAGTGATATGCCTACTTAAACATGTGAATTCTGCACCATATTCAAGAAGTGATGTACAATGAAGAACTGCCCTGCATGCTATCTCCTCTCTCTTCTTCCCACTTCATTATTTTACACTCATTCCCTCCCCTCACTGCCACTTTGTGAGGATGAAATCCACATAATTCAGAATATTACTTATTTAACCCAAGCACATAGCAATGAATGTCCTTGTTCCTAGCAGTCAGGATTTGCCATTTTGATCAAAGAAGACTTAAAAACACTAACAAAAATAAATAATTTTATTCTAAAATTGCTCAGTTTTTCTACTAGACCTTTGTCCCTGGAGCAGCTTTATCTCCCAGCATCCTCCCCTCCCACCCTTGTACAAGATTTAACTACGTCTTTTGAGTTCTTCCAGTTTCAGGAAATGGCCTCTAATTAAAAAAAAAAGGTCTCCCTTTCAGTGAGGCAAAATATAGCACACTACAGCTATTTCTGTTCTGAAAAAAGCCAAGAATTACAGAACTAGAAAAGGCGCCCACGTATCTTTGACAGCCATAGCCTAAATTCTCTCCATTGGGGTGGTATTTAATGCTCTAACACAGGGTTGAAGGGAAAAGCTTCTGTGGATTCTTTTCCATTTTTACCAC
This sequence comes from Hemiprocne comata, assembly GCA_020745705.1. Classification (NCBI taxonomy): domain Eukaryota; kingdom Metazoa; phylum Chordata; class Aves; order Apodiformes; family Apodidae; genus Hemiprocne; species Hemiprocne comata. Next base: position 16,347,934 of record CM036595.1, read on the forward strand.
CCACAGAAGCTACTGAACTGAAAGCCATTAAATATGATGCATACAACCAATCCTGGTGGTGTTGACAAGGACCAACTTCTCACATCATACGCAGATTACAATGGACGAATCCACAACATGTGGCTTCCCCTGCTTAATCTAGCAGCCAAGAAAACATCCAAATTACTACTGTTTAAATATATTGACATTTTCTTCACATGGACAATCAAGCCATATTATCTACTGTCCTGATTTAAGCCAGGATGAAGTCAGTTTTCTTTTTACTGATTTTTTTTTTTCTTTCTTCAGTGAGCTCTCTTTTAAGTAGCACCAGCTAGTGAACTGATAATGCTGGAATGTTTATGTTACAGCTGAGGGATCAAGGCTATCACCTGTATCAGTGATTTTAAGGATTTTTATGCAATGGGATACAATCAACAGGTTCACCTCCTCATTGACCTCTACTGGAAGAGCAAAATATGTACAGGCAATATGTTGCAATATATTGCATACAGGCAATATATTGCATACATATGCAATATAATAAATGATGTTCACAAATCTTTCCTTAGTGTTAATCTAGGAAAAAAAACAAACCAAACAAAAAGCAAACAACCAACAAAACACGTTCTATTTTAAACATTGTTTAATAACTTGCATCCACCAAAGCCATTATCCTGATGCACAGGGAAGTCAGGGTTTTGGTTTTGCCTCTGTAAGTCACTCTGATGAATGAGACCTTTAGTGTTGTAATAACTGTTGTGAGTAATGGAACAACCAATGGTTTTTATTAAGAAGGAACACTGAATAATGTATTACCAACACTAAGATCAAGAGAAAATACACTTTTATCAGGGAAAAAATATTAGTATCAATCATACCATTTTTAAAGCAGAACGGCAAAAGGCAGAAGAGGAAAAATTTAAGAAAATGCTACACAGTATGCAGTAAATTGCAGAAATTATACTGTGAAAATCCTTTTTTCTAGGGTGGCTACCTAGGGCTACATTACATGCTACAGGAACAATAAAGGATTATGACATTTCTTGAGATAGATATGTGTAAGGAAAACTCTACTCTGGTGAAGGTAGAGATGGGGGAGGAAGGTCGCTAAGAGACTAGCACACTGCACATTAAAACACTTGAGTTTAAGCTCATTTCTTTTGAGGCTACAAACTCAGAGAGCAGGGATGATGGAACAGCTAGGAATGTTCTTTTGCTGTACCCTTCAGTGGAAAAAGGTGGCTTTAAAAATGCAGAGAGAGGAAAAAGCTGTTGGGTTTTAGCATTCTTATTTATTACTTATATAGCACTACATAAAGTCACTTTATTTGCCTCAGAAATATACACCAAGAGTAAGGGTTACCTTACTGTTTCTTTAGTGAATGTAATTTGGACATCTACAGTATTGGACAGGAAGTTAGGGCAAACAGTTGCAGAATAAAAAGCTGCAGGGAGCTAAGTGAAGGGATTCAAGGAGTAAAATTCCATGAGGAGAAAAGAGAAAGGGCTCTTCCGAAAATTCTATGATGGGATAAGCCAAAGCATGGAGAGCAAGACAGAGCACACAGGGCGTGTTACAGCAAAAGGATGGACCACACAAACCAGAGCCAGCACCAGATTACAAGAAGTCCAGCCAAAAATCAGTCTCTGATGAGGAAGAGATGTTGCATGGTGTGTTTCCACACTCAGTCCAGAATGTTTTGTCACTGAAAAATTACTTATGTCACTTCAAAACTGAAAGATGCAAGAAAGTTTCACCTTCTTCAGATGAAACTACTTTAACTAAAGGACTGCAGAATTCAACTAAATACAGCCTTTCTAAAAAGAAGATTATCAACAGGAAGATTGAGGCAGCTGAGACTTCTGAAAACTCACAGAGAAAAATTCTACACATACACATTGAGTCCTGACCATACTATTTGCACATGTAAAGAAAAATAAGCCACAAACAGTAATAAAAAAACTGGGATTAGTGTTATCATACTTAATTTCATTCTGAAAGCAATGTACTAACATCAGGCTATAGTTTTGCATCTGTAATACTACAAAATTGTCATATTTGGAGCAATTGCTGTGATACCTAAGCATCTCCACAGGCATTTTATCTTGCTGAATTAATAAACACAAACATTTAGAGGAAAATGAAGACACTGTACTTTACCTAACAATTCCTCCAGCATATAGATTAAAAGAGTCATTTAATGAACATGTATTGTTAGATCTACATTTATATATAGATTATAATACTAGATAGTGGGTTCTTCACATTTATGTAGAATGCACTTATGTCTAATACTAGATGTTGGAATCTTTAAGACATCCCATTAGCTTTCATTTTACCCCGTTTTATATGTATATGCTCTCCAAAATAAAGCCATTTAAACTAGGTTGTTGCACAGGCACTGGAATTAGCGAAGCCTCGTTTCAAATGATTTATGTTCCCATCTGTCCCACACCTCTTTTTGTTCCCTCCACAAGGACAGCCCTACCCCACTGCCCTTAGGGTATATCCCAGCCAGGTGAGTTCCAGTTAATTGAGGCTTCTGCATGGGATGAGTAGGCAGCCCAGAGGTGCTGGCTGGCTGCTGCCAAGCAACAGGTGGAACAGTTGGGAAGAAAAAAGACACTCCTACCACAACAAGGGGGGTCAAGGCCCCAAAAATGGACTTTTATAATTGTACAGTATAATTATATAACCACGGTACACATGCACATCTAATTTTATACAACACAATTAAAAGATGAAGTGTTGTCTATTGCTGAAATTAGTTCAATTTTTTAAAAACATGTTTATGTGAAAGTCACTGGTAAAATGCAAGCAAGACTTTCTTACTGCTTTGGTTCATTTAAAGCAGTAGGACTGCAAACTGCAAGCAAACAATGGTGAAAAGAAAATTGAGAGAATAGCTGTAAATGCACTGAATGGAGTTCAAGACCTCTCAATGCCAGATTGATGAACACTGTAATTTATTAAAACAACAGATGCACAAATTCTTTTAGGTTGCTGGTGATAAATTCCCTGTCTGCAAAGCACGTGCAAATTGATCAATACAGCCGAGTTACACACGCGTGGGGTAATAAAGCAACTCTAGAGAGATTCCTGAGATTCCTAGGGATGCATTTGGGATAGTCAAGTGTTCAAATCTTACCCAAAGGTTTCCCTATGGGGGGAGAAGACAGGTTCAGCCAGTCAACGGTTCCTAGAGGTCAGGGGAATGGGGTTGTCCCTGCAAGTGTATCTTCCCTAGCATCCTTCCTCTCTCAAACCATTTTATAGTATTTTACCAGACAGGTGGAGCTTGAGTGTCTCTAGGCATACAGACCTTTCTCAGGATTGCTGCAAAATTCACATTTAACACTTCACATTTAAAGGTATAGAGTGGAGAAAATTCAGAGCATAAGCTCAGTGAGAGGTGGCCACACCTGTGGAGGTGGGTAGCTTTTGGGATGGAGGCGTTTTGGTATGATGAGATTATAACGAGCAAAGTTCACCTAGAGGACAGTATTTTGTCAAAAGGTGACAGGTTGTTGCCCCAGGGTATCAGACATGCAGCTGATTTGTTCCACAGCACCTTTGAATCCCATTGTTGCCACAGTGTGTGGCCACAGTGTCTCCACTCAGCTCCACCCTCCGTGCAATTTCTCTTAGTCAGCACACCAAATTCCCCTGATGTTGCCAACACCCAGGGTTGCCTAGGGAATTGCCATGGTACAAACTGGTTGTACATTTGCTGCATTCCACCCTGAAAGTTTTGTCAATGCTGTCCTTAAAGTGCAAATATAAGTTTAATTTCTAAGTCACCTCCAGTGATTTCTCCACACATGATGACTTAAGTCAATTTAGGCAAAAACAGACCAGTCTTACATGATTATTTCTCAGGAGATGTGGCATATCTGGTAGCAGAAATCGACCCTAATAGTATTATTTCAAAATACAACTATTTACTGAATATGACCCCTTTTCATAGGGTATTTTCTGCTGAGAAAAAGTGGTTTGCAGTTCCTGTTCCCTAACACATACATGCATTAGGTTTAGCTCAGTTAGATGCTAACCCTAGCAGGTTTGGGTTTAGATTTTAGCAACAGGACCTAACTATTTTCCCTCTCCTTCACCACCAAAAGAATCAAACCTCCTTGTCTAAAGCCAGCGTGAGGTTTTGTCAGAGCCTTTACTGGACACAGACCTCAAAACATACATAACAGATGCTTATGAAAAAAAGGGGTCAATGCAGTGTTCATCCATTTCAGCCTAAGTTTTATTTGGAACATGGCCATGGACACAATGATACTGGGGATAATTTTTAATGTTTTCTACAGAACATTGCTACAGCAAGAGGTCTCTCTGAGCAAACCCATCTCCCTGTACTCAACTGTCTGGCCTTTGGAGAACAGGCTGTAGTGTGGGGTCCTGACGTAACAGCAGGGAAGCTTTGGCTCTCAAGTTGGAATAACAGAGGATAACAACTTCTGCAATGTCTTAATGCTACAGTAAGCCTTATCTAGAGAAGGGTAAATACTGCCACACTACCTGCTGAAATAACCATCATTGTTGCCTTCATCTCCCAAGCACATTTTATATTTAAAGATGTTCACCTCATATTGCTTTCTTTACAAGTCTTTTTCCACTATAGACATGAGCTCTTAGCAAATTAACCACTGAAATTTATCACCTAGTTTTTTAGCCTCAGTGGGTTACTTTCAGAATCAGGACAACTCTAGCATTTTCTCCTTTGATTAATTTACAGAAGCAAGAGAAGACAAAGATGATCTTGTCAATATTCTTAAAGTCAAATTTCAAAAATACAGATGTAATGTATTTTAACCGTATTTGCATACCATCGTCCAGCTTGCTTTTTACTTTATAGTTGCCAAATATCCTGAAAAATATGCATTTAAATCTACCTGTAACTACCCTAAGCTTCCTGATTTTTTTCCTGCTTTTAGGCAATAGTCTATATGATTATCTTTGCTTGCTTAGACTTGCCATACAGAATTGCACGAGTCACATATTCAAGCCATAAACCAATAATTTGTTGTGGTTTTTTTGCTGTATTTCTGGCTTCCTTTCCAACTTTGCATCACTTCAGACATCAACAAAAATGTTTTAGTGTTACTCCTTCTAACTTTTCAAGATTTTAAAAAAAACAACACATTTATGGTCTCACATTGAATTGGAATGACTGAGTCAGTATTATGTTCTTGTTTGTCAGTAAACCTGATAACATTTTAAACAAGAATTAGGTGCCAGATGACTGTTCTGCAACTAATTCTGGAACAAATTTCTGTATACTCTACTGAAAGTGTTTTGGAGTTCCTTGCCAGCAAGGCTTTCTAATAAGACATTCATGAGTAATTAGGAATCTATAGACATGATTAAATCTTAATCTACAATCTGCAGGATGAACGTTTAGGCTGAAGCACAGCAACCTGGCAGAGAACTCAATTGATATCCCTCTGTAGGTTCAAGAATTTGGCTGACATTTGTTAAAGCTGAAGCTCTGATTGATCTGTGAATTCCTCAGGCTGCAGTGGTTTCCACTGCACAGATAACTCTCAAGGCAGACTGCTAGCTCTGTTTCACAGCCTTCCACTTCCAGCCCTGTTGGAGAATCAGTATCAAATATTTTACAGAAGGTGGGCATAAATTGGTTATTTCTAATGAAAAATTAGGATTATCGTTGCACCTCTTAAATAATAGATGTAATTTACCTGGTCTTTATTATTTAGAAAGTCATTTACATGAAACATACCTACTACACAAGTTACCCAGTAGGTAATTATACCTAGTAAAGCAAAGTTCTCACCAACTTTCATTTTTTCCTCAATAGCAAGTTGTGCTGTAAGTAATGCCACAGCAATACCATAAAGCTCTGAAAATAGCTGGTTACAAGCAACCTGGAAATTGTTACAACCATAAACAGAAGAGACCTTGATTGAAACTCCTGAAAAATTAATTTTCTTTCATTATAAGAGATTTATTTGCTTTTGAAAATGTACTTCACAGTCAGGACAAAGCCTCCCAGCTGTGTACAAGGAGACTAGCCTTCCAGTTCCATACAAGCTAAGCACTTGGCATAGTATGAGGAATGTAGTCTGACAGCAAGCTATACACAGGCTAACACTAAAAAGGTGTTTAAAGAAACTGCTTCTTTAACTATCTGGGCAATTAAATCATGCATGGCCACTGCTCCAGTAAACAGAGCCACACTGAGCACAGACACAGGATCACAGAATCGTCACACTTGGAAAAGACCTCCAAGATCACCGAGACCAACCGTTAACCCAGAAAAACCACCAAGCCCACTAGACACATTTCACTTCCCTAATCATTGTCAGCTAAAGATTTCAAAGAGCTTTGCAATATCCATCTTATGGATAAGAAAACAAAGTACAGATAGACTTGGGAGAGCACAAATTGCCAGAAAAGGATAGAGTGAAATCATTTTTGTTTGATCAATCTAATAAAATTAAAATTCTCCAAAATTAATAGAAAGGATTACAAATCACTCTACTTACTTAGCCTTGGTTCAAATCCATACAGCTGGTTTTAAAGGAGTATGAAGCAGTATTATCTGCAGTATTATATTTATCTATGCTACTCTTTTAGCAGCCAGCACACCTAAAATAATAACTGCCATAAAGTAAAGTGTCAATGGAGAAAATACAAGTAAAATCAGGTACGTGTAAATGTACAAATCATGGACAGAACACATGCAAGTCACCAATTAAAGTTTTCCTGAACAGAGGAACAGTATTTCACTAGACTTGCTCATGAATCTTTTGGTATTTAGAACACCTTCACAGAGGAAAGAAATCTCCATATACTATGAAAATAAAGTGCATTTTGAAAGATCCTCCTAATATTTGTAACAGAAAACATGAATACCTTTTAGGCAATATGCTTTCTCAATTAATAGTCATTCCCCAAATTAACTGGATTGCAAATTCCAATATTCCAAATTAATCTTTCTCCATCACAAAAATCAAGCAATCCAACTGACAATGATGAGAATTCAGATGGTTTGTGTAATCCCAATTTATATGCAAGCACTAAGAATGAGTCTTTAATAATAAAGTCATACGGAGCTTTCAAAAGCTCCCACTGGCTCTTCTCAGTAGGAGAGTCACTGAGGTTTTGCCTCTTTCAGAGAAAGCTCTGAGTGCCTGTGTGATACTACACAAGGTACCAAATGAAACTTTTCCTCAGTGACCAATAGTGCCATGCAGATTTTTTCAGTTTACACAACTGAGATGCTGAAGATGTTCTAGACACAAGAAAAACACACCTGAAGCTGAAGTAGTAAGTGGTGTTTTCTGAACACATTACACACCCTTCATCTGAAGGGCTCTAAAAAATCCAATCTTAAGTCTTAAAATGTGCATCCAAATTTGGTGAATTTTTCTGACCTTAATCTCTGTCAGCTCCCCATCTGTAAAATAGAGAAAACACTGCATCCCTCACTGGGATTTTGAGGAGAAAAATTTAATTTAAAACCTGTGATGCACTTGAATACAGTGGTGATGAGCAGCACAGAAAAGCCTATAAGGAAATTAATAATTCTGACTTCTGAGCAGGGTCTGAATCATGCACTGTAAATAAGGCTTAGGGCCATATAACAAACACTTAGGATAAAACAACATCTTGAATAGCTGATCATTAATGGAGTACTGCCCATCTTGTGTGCTGAACAAGGGAGAAGTCTTCTGGAAACTTGTTAGGTATTCTTATAGTTAAATACTTCATCATAGTGCATATGCATAAGAGAAGCTGTGTTTAAGTTGCATTGCCAGCCTTAATGTTAACACTCCCTTCTCTCAGTTGCTTGCTTTTGCATTCTTAATGTTCCCTCCATGAAGTTTGTACGTGTAACATTTATATATAAAGAGTGAATTATGATCTCATTGTGAATCTCTGATTTCCATGCACAAGTGGTAATGAACAAAGCTTGGTTAAAAAATTGCATTAGAAAAATAAAATTACCAAGCTTGCCTAGGCTTGGTAAATTCAGCAGGGCTTCTACTGAATTTTCTCTTCAATTGCTTGAAATGGTCTAAGTACTACTTCTGTTAACACTTACTATGCATTACCATAAGAAACTTGGGAAGGGAAAATATATCCAGGGAGGGTTCTTTCAATTTTTATCAAAGGCATTCAATTTTAATTCTCAACGATAACAGCAGCTGACATGTTCCCTTTGCTAGTTCTTGTGAAAATAAATCAGGCAGATATTAAACTAGAAGCACACATGGGAATCAAGAAGAAATAGCATCTCCCCAACATGCTCTCCAGTGCCTTCATCCTCTCAAAAAAAAACAAACCCTCTGCACCTCCTAGGAGCAGGTGATGGCTGATGTTGTGAGGGTTTATACACAAGTCCTTGTCCAGTGACAACCACTTCCTTCTCCAAACTGCATACACTTGCTCTCAAGGCAATGAGTATCACTGAAACAGGCCTCTGAGATCACAGCTCTCCCAGAAAGCACCCAAACCACTCAGTCCTGCCATCTGACCCAAGACAGGAGACTCTAAGAAGCCATATATTTTCGAGTCCTGATTTCATTTAGATGACATGGGAACTGCACATTAAACACACTAAGAGTTACACCTAGTAACAGATCAGAACCAGATCCTGCAAGTTTCAGCTCAAGGAATTCCCTAGAACTGAAGTATTAAAATAGCATAATGTATTCGAGTCAAAATGAAATTTCTTAATATTAAATCATTTGAAAGTGATCACATATTTACTGATCATTTGAAAAAGTAGTTTTCCCAAAAATTATTGTACAAAACCTTAATATAATATTCTCTTTTAACAAATTTCATTTGTGTAAAATTACCAATGGTCTTAAATTTCACCAAGATAAGTGAAATCTATTATAATCCAACTAAAATGTCTTCAGAGAGTACTTAGAAGACATTCTTTGTTCAAATTGAAGTAAAATTCACTATACTTTGTCAACAGGTCTTACATATTTATAACAATTTTCATAGTAATATAAAGCCAGAATACATTGTACCTAGAATATTCCATCTTCTCCAAAGGGTAACAGAAAGCTAACATCTTTTAAATATTTAATTAGGATGAAAACCAAATTTACATAGTGATATGCTGCATTTTCAGCTAGTGATGAAGACAAATATCTCTGCATATTATCAGTATTTGAAAGTGTAGTCATTTCTATTTCAGTTTGCTTACAGAATGTCTCCAGAGGTTTTCACACTATTGAGCAGGATTTCAGATACTTCTTCTGTTTTTTGGGTTAACTAGTTCATTGTTGATATAAGTCAGGACATTACAGTTTCAACAGTAAAATATTTCATACTTGATTAAAGTTTGAGATATGCCCTAAAATCATTGTATTTGTCTCTAGCAAACATTTTATTTGAGTTTTGAACAAAACTGCTGATGGAAGCTGATGAAAATTACTACAGCTTGAAATGCACTGACAGATGTGCTATCTAGCAAGGGATTTCCCTGGAAATTTTCTAGTTTTCTTTCACTAATTTAGAAAAGGTTTATTTAAAACCTGTTAGAATGTGCTGAAGTACAGGGTCATGTAATATCTGGTCATGGGAAAAGGGAAAATATAGCTGAGAAGCCTGAGCTCTGGCATTCTGAAAGAGTATAAATGTATACAGACACTAGAAGACTTTTAAATGACCTAACATTAGAAACATTAAACATGGGAAGTTGTGCTTCTCCCTTCCTCTTCACATCTCTTTCCACAGCTTCCTTGAATGATTAGCACAAGCAAAAGTATTCATGTCCCCTTCACTGAAAGTACTTGTAAGTGCACTGAAGAAAGCTTCTTTCATTATTGTTGTAATCAAGTTCTCCCAACTTGCCTCTCACAATGGTCTTGGAAAAAAAACTTTTTTTTTTCTCTACAGTAGAAATCTGTAAACTCATATTTTCTGATTTGATTAAACAAGGTTATGTATATGTATGTAGCAACACATGCAAATTTCCAGACATGTATCATTCTGTCTCCTGTATCAGTTCAATCTTCAAAAAACTGAAGCTTCACTAATTAATGCAGTTTAATAGGTGATCACTTCCAAGGGAAGATTTTCTTTGACAAGAAGTTATAACAACTAATTCTTGTGCTCTCTGAAGTCATTGCATTAACGAACTAACCTGAGTTAATCCAGGTTATTTGGTACTAATCTTGACAATTGTTTCTTATTTTAATACATGCCCACTAACTTTGCATTGCAAAAATTGAGTGAAGCTTCCACCCTTTAGCAACCCAACAGGTTCTCTAGATGCTCCCCTCTGACCTGTTCAATAGCTCTTTAATGAGTGATGCAACACAGGAGTTCACTTTCCAGGACCACACTGCCGTGGGGTTAAAGCACACAAACCCACATTCACTACAGTGAACGTTTCCTGAATACAATGTTTCAAGTTAATTGAACACTTGGAGATTTTATTTTGTTGTTTGCATGTAACACACTCCTAACACATTGAGTTGGCTGGACAGAGAAACTCAACTGCTACATAGCACCATGCAGCAAAATATTCCAGTTCCATATGCAGCATGTATATTCCAAGCTGTTATTTACCTATGTGTAAACGTTAAAGAATGGATTTTGGGGCCTTACCCTTTAAGATATAGGACTGATATTTTGTAATTCATTGTCTTAACTAAAGTATGTATACAGGTTGCTATAGCAATAGCTAATCTGTATTCCTACTGTTAAATACTGAAAATTATTACTTTTACAAAGTACATTGATATGCTTCTCTTCAGGGACACAACACAGGATACCACCTCTCTAGATTTGCTCAGATACAGCTTCTCAGTTTGCACCTGTGCCTTGGACATTTGCACACTTAAAGCAGGCAAGTATGCTTTTGGAATCTTTGCACTAGTAATAAAGAAGCTCCTCCACAGAATTAGCAATTTGGGATGACTAATCTCTGATGAGAGACTCATAAAATCTCAGAAGAAGTGCCTGAAGCAATAGCATCTCTTGAAATGGGATTGGAAACTCAAAAGCTGTGTGGGGAGCAGCCACATTCCCCCACAGTGACCACCTGTGGTTCTGTGCATGAAGGCAAAGACAGTGCAAGGACCCCAGTTTGCAGGACATTGACCTTCTGAGAGGCACAGTAAGGGAATGGTGCTTGTGCCTATGCTCCCCTATTCAGATGAACAGTGAGGTTATTTACTGGGCAGAGGAAATTTGTTTCTCAAGTTTCTACATGTCCATAGAGAAAAGCTGACTAAATTGCCAAAACAGCATTTTATTTTAAGAAGATATATATATGTACAATTAATTATTTGGAGCATCATACATCACGGGAGAATTCTGAAGACCAATCAGAGCATATTATTAGTTTGTCATTTATTTTACTAACATCTGGTGCACACATGTATATGCCTATACCCACTCATCAACACCAGGACAAAAGGCAGTTCTGCTGCACACATTTTGTCATTATTTCTGTTTTGGAGAAAAACCACAATAAAGCACATTTCTCCAGCTAGTTACAATCCCCTTTATCCTTCCCATACACATGGTATTCCCTAACCCTACTGAACACAAACATAGACAGTCAAACATTTTATTGAGTACATAGGAAACAAGCCAAGGCACCAGGAGCCAGAGCTATTACTTCCCAAGTTCAGAATGTAGAATTTACCCACCGTGGTGCAGGGTGTTCAGGGAAAAGACAGGAGAGAGCAGGATGATAGATGAAACTGGACTGAGCAATCCTTGATTCCACAAATAGATCCTGCTAATACAGTAACATATGGATGATCAGCTCTTCCCCAGAAGAACCCTGCCCCCCAACAAAGGAAGGTATGGAATCTGACAAGACAAATGCTGATTTCCCCAGAGGAATTTGTTTTATAAACACAAGTTTTATCTCGAATCAGCAAACTGCAGCAGCAGTTTGCAGTTATAGACATTTACAACTATTATACCACAGTGCATATAATGTGAAAACAAACAGGTAAGCCTAACTTAAGCCAATATGAGTTACATTAAATTCGTGTATTCATTAGATCCAATCTTAATTATTTCTGAATTAGCACTGTTTCAAAATTAATTTATCAGTTTATTTCGGTTTAATTTATTAAAGGCATAATCCAAAGCCTTTTGAACAGGAAGAAAAAACTCCCATCACACTGGAATCAACTTAAGATACGGTCTCAGAAACCCTACTTACCACATCAATATTGTAAGACCTAGGCTTCTCTGCTATCACTTAGTGCCACTTCACTTCAATAAAGTTAAACTAGGTAAATTGTCCATAATTTAATTTAGTATTTAAAAGAATTTACAGCCTATTTGCCTATTTCTGCAGTTAATGGAATGGATCTCCCAGATGTGAGACTAGTATTTGACTCAGATTTAGCTGATTTTAATAACAAAGTTCCCCAAACTTCAAGAGGAAAAAAGTGGATTATAAAAGGATATACCTATTCCATTCAAGAAGACATACTTAAGATTCATCCTATGCTTTCAACATATGTATTTCAAAACAATAATATGAAATAACATGGAAAGTAGAAAATCTAGTTGTTAAGTGGTATATACAGCTCTCTGACATTCCTCTGATTAATAAAGGACATCTATTACTAATCCTCTCCTGATTTATTCCATTAACTCATTGTCTATTTGCACAATGTATTTGAACTGCCTTTTCAGGGCAAAAAGTAATTTCTGCAATCAAATGTAACCCTGAGATGATACTAGTTAATTTTCTGTGTCATCTGATTCACTTTCAGCAGTATGGACACTCGTTCACTGTTACAGCTAGCACATTTTACACTAGTTTTAAAGCAGAAAATGTGCATTTATGAGAAGAGCAAGACCAAACCCAAAGCTGAATTTTTGCATTTGTAAGTACCAGTTGGAAAAAAAAACAAGTAAAAATGCTCTAAACCACAAACCTGGTATCCTCAAATGACCTTTTGTACCAAGAGGACCCAGGAACAATTTGTTCACAGGCAGCTTATTCAAGTGAGGCTAATTGTGCATACCAAACTTACACTAAAAATCACAATCTATGGATAGTGTTGATTCAGTAGTCTGTCAACATCTACCTCAAAATCTCTGTTCCAAATCAGAGCTCTAGAATATTTTATCTAACAGACTTTCATTTCATTAATTGTTTACCACATGAATCAGGTCTACACTCTTCTGTCTTCTCACAAATTATAAATAAATTTCTATAGGTATTCAGTGTTAAAAGGACAAATTATTAATATTTTCCTTAAACCTTCAAATCAGACTCCATTCCTCTCTCAAAATCACATACTTTATAGCAGGAACAAGCTGGACTATATCAGAGCAGTTTCCTGCTAATTCCTAAATAAAATCTGCTTTTTACTATGGAAAATACACAAATAGTTTATCTAAGCACAGCACCAAGGCTGCCTGAGTTGGAGAAGCATTTGGATGATGCTCTCAGGCACATGGTGTGATTCTTGGGGTGCCCTACACAGGGACAGGAGTTCGACTTGATGAGCCTGATGGGTCCCTTCCAACTCAACATTTTCTATGATTCTAAAAGGAGAAATGTAGAAATCTTATTACTGTTTCTAAGCTATGAACAGGAAACTGGGCCCTTCAGCACCCACACCAGCTCCACCAAACATGCACTCCTTCCACTCAGAGATGTCCTATGGGATTCTATGATCTTCCAGCACCTGGCAATACCAAAAACTTAAATGCAGCCCAAATTTTAATAGTACTTTTCATCTGCGTATATTTCTGCTTATTCCTGTTCCAAAAGTTGCTAAGAAGCAAATGTGACAAGCAGTAGACAGAAATTGATCTACCAATCCTACACAGAAAAAAGAAAGGAATATATTGGCACAGTTCTTGGAAGAGCATTTAGAATACATCATCATCTTCTTCCCTTAACCCTTCCCCAAAAATTGTAAATAAAAATCCATATGTACAAAGCAAAACTATCTGCCATGCAGGAGAACAAAAAAAAAGGGGGGGGGACAGCAAACTAAGTAAGCACTCAGTAAAGTCAGCAGTTATGGACAATTGAAGAGTAAAACAGATTGTTCATTATAAAAATCATTTGAGAACAAGTGATTTGGGATATATAAATTCAGACACTGTTTAAAAACACGTTGCAAGCTGGCAGAAAGTCATAGCTCAAACAGAAATTAGGTCAGATTGATTTAAAAAAAAACAAAAACAAAGAAACAAACTTTGTTGAGATGAGCAGCAAAAGATACATAACAAATAGAAGACTGTAAAGCCATTCCCAGCAATAAATATGGGTCAGGATTAAAAAATTTCATAACTGACCAGTGAAAAAAAGAAAAATATAGAAAAATGAATGGCCAGCAGAGTTGAGGACATTAAGAACACTGAATTTTTAAGTGTGCTGTATATTTGCATGGTATGTGGCAGAAGTATTAATAGAAATAATACAGAAAAAAAACAAAATAATTCACTGTGTCAGTCTCCAGGAAAAAGCTAGATGATGCAGTTGCATGGTGAGGTGCTTTCAACAACAATAGCTGCTGAAATTAAATAGATTTGGATAACTTGCATTCCAGAACTGAGAGACAGCTGGGCAGGCAGTGTCAAGTGTCAGAAAAAGATGACACTGCTAAGTTTTAAAAAAACAAGCAAGCAAAACCAAAGTCCAGAAATTGGACAAGTCAGCTAATTATATTCTTGTTAGCATGAAATCAGCTAATGGAAAATACTGATATGGTTGATACACAACTTCACTAATAAGCTATTAAAATAAAATTAAACTACTGCCATTCAAGATGGATTTATGGGAAATGAACCTAGCTATCTGGAATCTAGCTTTTTTAAAAGATGTGTTTGAAAACATCTTCAACATGATACATGTTTCCACAAAACAAAGCAGCGCATCACATTTTAACTAAGAAACTGGAAAAATGTAAAACATGAAAAACACAAATTTAAAAATAAATCATTAATAGACATCAATGAAGAACTGTACGTAAGAATCACCTGATTTTAGCTGAATACCACGGCACTTGGCATTTAATCCCATACTAACACATTTACTGGTATTTAAAAGGAAATTTAAATCACTACAGACAAGTGCTTAACAGATTGAAGAATGTTCTAAAGCACAGTAGGACACCAATGCTAAGCAAGGAAAATAGTTGACTAGGAAAGCTGAGCAAAGGAGAACAGAGACTGTGCTAAACACCAAGTTTTACAAGAGGTATGTTGTCATATTTGCACGTCAAGAAACCACACTGAGAATCAGCAGTTTAGAAGAGACCTAAAGTCGTCGAAATGAATCTCACAGCCCTTGCAGCAAAGGTTGAGCATCATCACTGATGCACACACGGGGACATCCCAAGCACACAAGGGGATGTTCAACTACTTTGTGTATTTGGCACTGGTGCAGCCACAGCTGGAAGAGGGCTTCCTTCAAGGATCTGTAATTTTTTTAATCAGGTGGATATAATGGAGCATATTCAAGCAAGACAAACACAACAAACCAATTAGAAAACGCTTTGCAAAAGGACACAGAACTCCAACTATTTCACTTCCTGAAGAGAAGCTTGAGGGGTGTCTTGAGTGCAAAAGCAGCTACAAGCCACAGAGATCTTCACAATCTAGAAACACAAAGCTATAAAAGCTTCTATTGATGGAAAATGGTAACTGTTAAAAAGAAGATCAGATTAGAAATTAAGTGCATGGTTTTCTGAGTGTACTTCTCTTACGGATAATGTACTATTTGAATAAATTACCGAGATTGGTGATTTCCTACCAAGAATAATTTTTAACAAATCAAGATAAGCTGTTCTTTTGAAAGATCTAATTCAACAATTAATTCATTTGGGGAAGTGGTATGGCTTTATCCAGTGGCTGCAAGAGCCAGACTAAGGTGACCACATTGGTGCCTGCCTCTCTAAAAAATAATTCCTTTAGGCAGTCTTCCTGCTGTCTATAGCAGGTTTACCAACATTTCAGTGATTTTAGTGTCACGATTATTATCACTGAGTAGACAGGTATGGTAGGGGACTGAATAAATGAGGTAATTTGTAATTAAAATTAAATGCAAGTTTAATTTCTGTTACACCTTTGATTCTGTTATGAATGCAAGTCCAGTACTTACATAATAACCCACATTAATCAACATTATCTTTGCACCTTTTTAAAAACTTGGTATGCAGCCTCTTCTCAGTGCCAAAAAAATCTGCCACCACAATCTGAAAAACAATTTACATTTGCTTTCAAAATATAACTTAGAGTTTAGGATTACTATTGGAAGGCTGGTCATCACTAATCATACATAAGTTTTATTTGCAATCAGGTATAAAACTGAATTTAAAAAGCTGATTATGGTGTAAACAATACTTAAAACTAAGTATAACATTTTGTTTTGTAAATAAGCAAACAAAGATTTGGCTTCTTCTCTCTTCAGTCGCTTCTTCCAAAATTACTTAGTTTGAACTGGGCAAAGCTTATTCAAGTGAAAACAAACAAGGCAGATGGTTAAACATATGTACTCTCTGGAATTCCAGTTACCAAATTACCACTAGGGACAATTACTTGTCACCAGTACCAGAAAAATTAATTAATCCTGAGAGAGTTGTATAAACCAGCACATGGAGCAGTAGCCTTTCAACTCCAGTGGTCGTTTTCAAGATGAGATTCCCAATGAAATTCATACAAGATAGTTGTAAATTTTCACAAAAATTCAGCTGCCACTGCCACCACCATATGTCACAGTAACTCTCTAGACAGAAGAAAGTGCAGTTTCAAGTTTGGAGATTGATTCAAAAATGCACTTAGGCACTTTTTTCTTGAGAGGAAAAAAAAAAAAGCCATTCCTGTTCCAGACAACACTCAAACATTCATTGAGGCCTCTGCTGAACTTCAGATTTTTAATGTCATCTAAAATATAAGCACTACTCTAAATAGAAAACCTTTGAAAACTTTAGGGAAGGACATGCAAACTCAGAACCAACACTAAAGTGCACCGTTTTTTTGATCTTTATTGCAGACCAAAGTATGCTCACTTACATTCCATTGCAATAATGGCTGCACGATTCTGGGGAAAAAAAACAATAGAAGTACACTTCTGTTAACTTCTGAAATGCATACCCACATCCTACAGGGTTGGTGCAAGGCCTATCAAAAGTCTAATAAAGGTATCTGGGAATCTCAAGAGACAGTTTTTACTGCAAGGGTGTGCTAGGACATATTACCTCTGCTTCAGATGAAAGGTGGATGCAATTCTTACAGACCTGTGTAAGCCAATGCGTTCCAAGATTAAAAAACATAAAAGGAAAAACAAGCTTCATAAAAGAAAACCAGCCTATATGCAGAGCTCAATAACACTTCAGTGGAAAGTAAGAGTAAGGCAGGCCTCCCAAGAGCCAGA
This sequence comes from Hemiprocne comata, assembly GCA_020745705.1. Classification (NCBI taxonomy): domain Eukaryota; kingdom Metazoa; phylum Chordata; class Aves; order Apodiformes; family Apodidae; genus Hemiprocne; species Hemiprocne comata. The sequence goes on from CM036595.1 coordinate 16,365,282, forward strand.
AAAATGGGCTGTCCACTTTTATTAGGCAAAATAGCAAAGGTTTGTGACTCCTAACACACACACACACACACAAACCCTACGCTCCTTTAGAATTTAAAATTGAACTTCATTAGCCTCCCACTGCAATGATAGCAGAGTTTGAACAGGATAGGACCTTATTTAAAATGTCTCACTTTGCCTGAAGAGAACCATTATAATGGTTACACTGATGTATAAATACCACAGCTCAGGGCACATCTTCATTTGTTTAAAAACAGAAGTCTAGTTAAAACGCAGCTTACTTTTTATTACAGGATAAAGTATTAAAAAAAAAAATCTTAGCAGGAGGCTCTGTACTCTTTAGGGATTGAAAAGCAAAGAAAAGAACAGCTCAGAAATGTAGCAGCCTTACAGTCAGTATTCTGGCCTCTCGGAAACAGGTACAGAGATCAAGAGCAAACAGACTAAGAGCCTTTAGGCAAAGCTTAAATCTTGATCTTCTCTATCACAAGGCAAGAACAAAAAAAAGCAAGAAAAGCTAAAGACTGAGCTCTGTTCCATTTACATTGCCACATTACTAAAAAATCAGAAAGGTACAACGTGCTCTAAGGGAGAGGATACATTTCTAAATATTCAGAGTTTTAAGTTAAGCGCATCAGACCTGAGCTGTGGATCCAGAACTGCATTGGAGGCTAATTCTGAAATGTATTTATTCCCTGTTCATATCAGTTTCAGATACTTATATTTCATTCACAGTTATGTGTTAGTCTAAGTCATGTCTGAATTAATTTCCTGTAGTAAAGGAAATATTTATAAAAAGATCCATAATTCATATTGTTTTTTCTGTATTTCAAGATTATATTCAGAAAAATAAAGGAAATTATTGTTCCGTATATTCATCCAAAAATGAGGGAAATGCAGACCAACTACAGTAGCACTCAAAATACATGGCTTTTTACTTTTTTTTTTTAAATATAATTCTGTGGGTAGAGAAATTATGTGACCTAGCATGCATTCACTTCTTGGCTTTCTTACATCGGATCTAACCACAACTGATCTCTCCCTGGAGACTGGCAACAGCTGATACCTAAAGATTTAGACCCAGTGGTTTTCACATTACTATCAGTTCAGTGACACTCAGACACAACCTCTGAAACTATCCTTTTTTCTGTAAAGGACTGAGAAGGTTTGCTTTCACTGTATGGAGGAGTCTGACAAAAGACTTCTTCCCTGTCAGTTATGACATAATGATGAAGAATGCAAAAGAAGTCACCAACATACATAAGATTAACATATGAAACTAAAACCCAAAACAAACACACATACAGAAGAGCTTAAGGAAACTCAATAAGGCCAGTGAAGGAGGGGATTCATCCTGACATAAATTAGTTAAGGGCAAAGAGAAGCTTTTCTGGTGGGGCTACTCAGTTCCCACAATTTATTCTTTAATACCTTCTGCAGTAATATTTATGGGGCACAAAGAACAATACAGCTTGATGTTGGTAATACCTCTCACATAGAAAAACTTTCATTACTGAGTGTTAAAGGCATCATTCTGTCTGAAAAACAGGAATTGATAGGGGATGGCTTTTTCTATCCTGCGGAAATCTCTAAGGCTCTTTCTCATGGTGACACTGAGTATTCTTTCCAGAATTTGTTCTGAAGGCTGCAGATGTGCAATATGATGAAAAATCTCTTTGATAAATGGGAAAAGGAGGGAAAAAAAGTTCACCAGACCACTTTTCTGTGTCAGATCTAGAAACTGCTTTCCATTCTAATTAGTTTTAAAATGTTTCCTGCAAACACTTTTCTATTTCTTCCTGCAAAGTTGTCAGCACTAATTTTTACAGAGGTGTCTGTACACAACATCTTCTCTTACAGAATCACAGTGAAACAAGTTTTATTTTTCATCTACAAGAATTGCAGAGTTTCTTTAGCTGTTGTAGTTACAGTAGTCAGATAGCCTGAGTTGGCCAAGGTTCACCCTCATCATTTCCATTTCAATAGAGTCCAATATTCTTATGTGTTTCCCAAGCTAAACTGCTGCACTTTGTGGCTGTCTTAATTATGCTACTGCAGGAAGGTTTGCATCTTGGAAAGCCAGCAGAACTGCTTATGCATTTAGTACACAACATAAACTTCAGAGGTTTGAAATGATGGCACCATATTTCCTCACCTCATGTAAAATCAAGCAATCTTACTGATTTTTAATATGCATATATGGAATTCCAAAGAAAGAATATGCAATAAAACCAAGAGACTAAATTATCCTCTCAGTCCTTAAACAAGCAAATCGAGTTATAGCCATAGCTGATTTACAGAAATAAATTTACATACAATTTGACCCAAAATTCATATCAAAAAGATAGCACCCCAGAGCTAGCCAGGAAAAGCTGCCAAAGGTGAATCAAGAGTTTTAAATAGAGGCCATTACCTACTGCTTTCTTTTTCAATCTAGGAAAAGAAACTGCTTACCAGATGCTGAAATCTTCAACAGAAGAGAATCTATTGTTCTCTTCTCATTACCCTAAGTTACACGACAAGCACCTTCCTTGACTTCTGAGCAGTTAGATGACTACAGACTAGAAAGTGGATAAACACTCCCTATGTTTTATTAAACACTTTAAAAATTGATAGAGTGCTTCAGTAGCAAGAGCTGACAGCTTTGATTAACATAGCCACATTCCCTTCCTATCCCTGTATCGTATCTGTTGTAATTTGAAAATAAATAAAACCTCATTTTACTTCATAAAGTTGATGAAACTTTTTAAAAACACCTATTTGTAAATTCAAAGCAAACAGAAAATAAACCTAAAACTTCACTCCCCACAAGTCATGATGCTGCATAAAACTGAAGGGTCTGTACTTCGGAAGAAGCCCCTGCCTGTAAGGTGTGATTAAACATTTTTACATTTCAGAACTCAAACAAGTGCCTAAAGTCACGACATTACATAGAGACAGAGGAAGCAGCATGATCTCTGCCCCAGACTGTCTCCAATCTGAATAGATACAACAGACAAGGGGAATACACATAGACAAGTGGAAGGCAACACAAAACATTAGTCAACATGATGGTTTATTTACCTTAAAAGGCTACAGACAGGAAGAACATTCCCAATAGTCCCATGTGACATGAAACAAGGTTTCTCATGTGGTAACAGTATCAACTTGCCTTAAGATCATTCAGTCCTATTTTAGTCACATTTTCTGTTGCTATTTTTCTTTTTTATTAAAGTAGGCAAGAGCAAACAGCTTTAAAATCATATTACCTTGTCTCAGCCAACTGCTTGCCAATGTAACAACACAGTATCGTAGTGTATATTAAAGTTCAAAAGTTAGACTTCAAAGCAAAAGTTATGAGCAGAGTGATTTATAACCTATAAATTAAGCTGCAAGGAAAGCAACTGTAAGTGTTTCTGGCTGACTGAGGGGCAGTGGGGCACAAAAGGAGAAGGGATCATTTAAATCCTTTAACTTTATATTTAACTTTTAAAAGGTTTGTGTTTAAGACAAAATTACTACTTTGATGTATGGATAAATAATGGCTGTGACAGCACTGGTTGTTGAGTCCAGCTTACCAGGCTTGTGCATGTAGGCACATGTGTATGTGCTTCCACCATTGGAAATGTTCTGCTTTGCAATACAGAGACTTCCTCTATTACCTAGTGACAGCGATTAGTAGTCAAATTAATTTCAGTAGGATTACTTCCAGACTTACCAACATACCAACTGTATGTCCAAAGTCAGCCCTTAATCTACTGGCTACAGCATCTTGGCATTGCAGAACACAGAGATTTGATTTTCCTGTGCTCATCTCAAAGCAATTTGGAAGAAGGTTATTAACTATTAAAATTACTACACAAAAGACCACAAAACCTTATGTGAAAACTGAGAAGGCCAAGGGAGATCCTACAATCTGCATTTTTTTCATTTTCTGAAAAAAAATCCAGATTAAACTCGTAAACTAAAGACAGACCATTTTCTTGGTTAATGCATGTACTCTGAGTCTACAGCCACAGCAGATAAAAATAAATTGAAGTGTCTGTTTCCAAAGAAGCAGACATGAAGTCTAATAAGCCTAACTATGAGACTGAATTGGATAAACTTTCTGTTGACCAGCCAGTACCCTTTCTCTGATTCCCCTTAATGTCTGACTTTTCAAATCTTAGCAGAAAGATTTGCAGGTTCATGTGGCTCAACAGAAAGTGCACATATTTCAACAGCAACAACCTTCATTCTGCTTATTAGGGTAGAAAAAGCAGAGTGGAAAAACAAAGCAATTTCAGTCAAGCTAACTAAATTTTGAGTAAGTGAAGTACAACTTCAGCACAATTACATGTTAGATTTTCTAAGGCTCAAGAGCAAAGCAGGGGCAAAGTTTTCAGCATTTTATTCACCTCCCTCTCAAATATATACTTTTCATGTGAAGAAATTGAAATCTCCAGGCTACTGAAACTCTTCTCTAAGATGACAAACACGGAAAAAAAATATTAGTAAGTTATCAAGGAGCAAGCATACAGACAAAGTATTAATACAGCTGATGTCATTGCTTGCTGACTCCATTGAGAGGGAGGTAGCATCAGGAACAAATTGATGTCTGAAGTTAAGGGTAAGAAACATTAAGACTATGAGTCCTTGTCTATGCTGCAGCATAATCTTCTTGATAGAAGATGTAACCTATTATGGACATATTATGATGCTAAGCAAAACATGAATGCAGGCATGCAACTAATAGCTTGCAGCAGTTCAAGGCACAGCATTTCAGATCATAAATCTCCAACCAAAAAAAAAGCTTGGTACAAAACTAAGAAGCAGCCTTGGATCAGAAAAGAAGTGTTGGCATTTTAGAATAGCTAAAGCACAGGGAAGAGTAGCCAAGGTAAGCTGTACTTGTCCCTTGTGCTGAAGCTGATGCACACTGACTTGTTATCTACAATTCTCTTATTTCCACTAAGAGGTTATTTGTTGTTTTTTATACTTTTTTTTTTTCTAGCTATCAAAACAGAAATGCAGTGAGCAATATCTCATCGAAACTGCTAAGCATTTATGGTTTGTACTAAAATTCCTGTATCCCCTAGGAGCAGCCATAACACAAGAATCAAATGATACTTATTTAAGGCCAGGAGAGATGGAGACAGGAAAGTTTAACAGGCTGTGACTGTGTTGATATACAATATTTTGTTCTCAGTTGTCAATGAAGAGACAGTTGTGCAAGCAGCAGGAGGTTGTAGCTAGATGGGTGTTGGTTTCTCAAATAACAAGCAATAGGACAAGAGGAAATGGCCTCAAGTTGTGCCAGGGAGGCTTAGATTAGATATTAGCAACAATATCTTCCCCAAGAGGGTTGTCAGGCACTGGAACAGGCTGCCCAGGGAAGTGGTTGAGTCACCATCCCTGGAGGTATTTAGAAAGATGTGTAGATGTGGTGCCGAGGGACATGGTTTAGTGGAGGATTTGGCAGTGCTGCATTAATGGTTGGACTTGATGATATAAAAGGTCTTTTCCAACCAAATTGATTCTGTGATTCTATGATAATTTAGGTGCTCAGCTTCTTCTAAGCAAACTGTTGTTTGGGTTAGCAGCTTATTGTTAACACAATGTAGTTTTAAAATAGTAAGATACTAAACCACTTCAAGGTAAAAGATGAAAAGGAAACTTTCTTGTTGCTCTCTCCTCCTTACTGGAGTTTACTGAAGATGATGATCAGCAGGGAATGCCAGCAGGTGTTATCAAAACAAGACAACAATGAGAACGTTGAGGTTACAGTGAGAGCAATGCCTGCTCAAAGACAAACAAACACACATTCAAAGAGATGATTTATCACTTGTTTTCAAGAGACAGTTAACACATCTGAACTTCAGCCTTAAAACTTTAATTTTTCCTTCCTATAGTAAGCAATAAATGTTTCCTTGTCCACAAAGGAGAACTAATCAGTGGTACTTTTCCCTAACAAGATAACATCTGGCAATAACAATTATATTGATTATCTGATTCCAGCTACCTTTGCAGAACAAAGCCTTAGCCTTGAATGAATAATTCTCACCTCTCTATCATGGTTTATTATGTACTGAGAGAACAATTGAATTGGGGGAGGGAGGTTTCTGCTGCTAGTCCTCCAGGTATATTGAATTACCACCTAGCTTCTTTCCTTAATAAACACACAGTGACTGGATAATTAAGCCTCATGCTATGTTTGCTGACTGGGTTTTCAGGGCCCACTTTCATTTTACTCCTCCCACAAAAGCAGGCACGAAACCAGACTACAGGAGTAAACTGCTGAATTGCTGCACTGTCAGAAACACTGTGCCTTTATGACAGCAAAATTCTTCTTAAGACAGATGCAAGAAAAATGAGCCTTGATAAATAACCATTTTCAGACCTAATCTGCTTTATAGCCAGAAAGTGGATGAAACAATGCTTCTAGTGCATGAGAAAAAGCAAGCCCTGTTGTGTCTCTTCCACCTTCTCTCTACTTATCCATTAAAAAAAGCAAAAACCAAAATCACTCAAAAACTCAGAACACCTTCACCGCACGCTCAGTGCAGGATCCTGAAGAAAGGAGATAACCAAGCCAAAATCCAGATGGTGTGACTCTAGCCTCCTGGTATGTGCCACTATAAGAAATGCTCCACAAAAGAATTATAACCAGTGTTAACAAATAAATACAGCAGCAACATAAGGTAATATGCAAATGATGTTTGTAATTAACCAATTGTTCTGAAAATACTAATATAATTCTATTTTGCAGATTTATTAATAGCAAATTAAGCAGATGATTTTTATCACTGTACCATAGTTTGGGCTGTGTGCATTATGCAGCTAAATAGCATTGATAAAACTACTACACTGTTACACAGAAAGCAGAATGCAATTAGTATTCCACTTTGCATATGCAATTGCTGCTATACTGTAACAAAGAATTAACTGATAAACAAGGTTCAGGATACGGCCATTTGCCCTCTTTCCAATCATTATAATTCATAATGAAATGGCACTGCTCAATTTAGCTTCTAAATATCTTAACAGAGAATAATGAATTTGAGAATTTCCAGTCTTCTGGAAAGCAGACTAGAGAGTGCTGCATTGATAACAGCATTGTGTTCCCACGACAAGAATGAACTGGTAAAGTCTAGGACAAAAACAAAGTGTTGCGTGGTGAGGATAACATTTTGCTTATGCTATATTAAGTTTGCTCTTTCTCCTTTCTGTGCACGTTCCTTTTATTTCCAATATGGCTTAGTTGAGTACGGATTTTACTTACTTATTTCATAAAGTCATAAAGTGGGGAAAAACAAGACCTCACTGTACTGTGAAACAACTCATTCCTGAGTTCCTGCTTTCTGTTATTTTAATTGATTCTAATAGTTTACCTGCCGACATTGAACATAAGTACAAACACCATAAAACACTCAAGCTTGGCAGTTCACCACAATTCCATTTTCACAACAAAAAGGAACAGTATAAATTAGGAGGGACAGCTCTGGAGATGTTCATGGCCCATACACCTGGTATTTGAGACTGCCTTCTTTGAAAAACCAGTTACAACACTGAGATTGGTGCCATGAAGTATAAAACAGAAACGGTTACTCAAAGGATACTCTATACCAAGTAGCACTACATGAATTCTGCTGTCTTAAAAAATAATTTACTTTTTTATATCACTACATCAATACACTTACTGGGATTCCATTTCTACCACTTCAAGAATCCCTGAAATACTATGTCGATCTCCCTGTTGCAACTAAAACTGTAATTTTATAGTGGCTATTGTCTTTTCTTTTTCCCCCCATTTTCTGTTAATGTGTATTTTACAGAAGTACCTTTTGAGGGGTATTCACCTTAACAAGTTAAAAACTTTAAATGTTTTTATATTTTATGATTCTATTTCTCCAACTTCTAGAAGTACATTATCTAAAAAATGTGTATGGGAAATCACAGAACTGTTAGAGTTGGAAGGGACCTCTAGAGATCATCTAGTCCAACTCTCCCACTGAAGTTGGATAACCTAGAGCACATGACTCAGGACTGCATCCAGATGAGTTTTGAATATCTCCAAAGATGAAGACTCCACAACCTCTCTGGGCAGCCTGTTCCAGTGCCTTGTCACTCTCATGGTAAAGAAGTTCTCTTATGTTTAAATGGAACTTGCCATGTTCCAGTTTGTACCCATTGCCCCTCGTTCTGTCACTGGGAACTACTGAGATGAGCCTGTCCCCATCTTCCTTGCACCCACCCTTTAGATACTTGTATACATTGATAAAGTCTCCCCTCAGCCTTCCCATCTCCAGGCTAAAGAGTCCCAGCTCTCCTAGCCTTTCCTCATAAGGGAGATGCTCCAATCCCCCAGTCATCTTCATCACCCTCCTCTGGACTCTTTCCAGTAGCTCCCTGTCTCTCTCGAACTGGGGAGCCCAGAACTGGATGCAGTGTTCCAGCTGTGGACTCACCAGGGCAGAGTAGAGTGGGAGAATGACCTCCCTCGACCTACTGGCCATGCTCTTCTTTATGCAACCCAGGATTCCGTTGGCCTTCTTGGCAACAAGGGCACACTGATGGCTCATGAATCATTTATTGTCTATAAAAGACAAGTAAAAGACAAGTAACTGAAGAAATGGTTCAAAGACCTCACATGCACATAGAATTTTGCTACCTTACCTGAAAACACAGTCCTCAACTGTCAGTCTGATCTACATCAGGATCTAGAAAAGCACTGAACAAGCATTTCAATAACTTCTTCATGGCATCTAACCACATTTATTCAGATGTTGCTGTTAACCTGGAACTAGCAGTTGGTGTGCGTTAATGCCATCCACCCATTTTCTTCATTTCCCAGGTCAAGTGTTTCTCTAAACTGTAAACATATGAATGAAACAACAGGACACTCCTATTTCCAGAATATACCACTTGGCATCACAAGCCTCACTGCTTAAGAAGGAAACAGAATGGCAGAGACAGAAGCAAGCTAGAGAAACCACTCCCTGCTACCTTCAGCTACATTTCAAATTCCTTTATTTTCTCCCTAAACAAACTAAAAGTCTGCATGATTAATGAATGCAAATTTTCCAGCTTGAGTAACCCCACATAAAGAGTAACTTCTCAAAATCTGTAACCTGTCACTACAAATTAAAGAGCATTAAAAAAAGCAACCCAAAACCAACAAAACGAAGCAGTCACTAGTTCACTGTGATGGTGAAAGATCACCCTCTGCTCTTGTTGGAGCAGCACTTTTAAACAGGGGTCTCAGTAAATCTCCCAAAGTACAGACATTCCCCAAGTCTTGCACACAGGATACAGATTTAAGAATGTTTCCTCCCAAAAGAACAAAGTTATTTTCAGAACTAAAGTTTACCAGTAATGCATTTAGAAAAGCCATGCCACCACAGTAAAAGTTTTTTTCTGCTCTTGAAAACACTTTACAATATTAAGCTGATGTCATTATCCCTTTTTTACTGAACAAGACACAAAAGGATATGTAACATGGCAAAAGTCTTAACTGTGGCAAAGCTGGAGACAGAATTTACATATGACACCCTGTTCCTTATCCTACTTCCAAGGCCACACAGCTTCATGTTTATCCTATTATTTACATGAAAATACAAAGTCCACTAGTATTAGGATATCTTTGTGCCAAAGGAAAGTTAAAATGTATTAAAAATACCGTGACAGCAGACTGCAAACCCTTCACTGAACAGGTTTTAGTACATGCCAGTGGGAATGTCTCAAGCTGGCCTGTAAAATTAATTCCTTATTCTTTTTAGATGAACTTATCTGGAACCAGAACTAGTGTTAATACATTTGAAAAGAAGAATTGCAATGTTGCACTTTATACTTCATCTGACATCAAATCAGTGCTGGATATAAACGTTAAATATTGACTAGCTCCCAGCACAGAACTTTGTAACATCTAAATTCTAACTGCTTCTAAAATATTTTGGAAGGAAAACAGCTGCATCTTCCAAGGGAAGTGCAATATCTATTATTTTTCCTAGCACTTTTATTTTACATCAAGCCAGGTTAATCTCTAGAGTAATTTCACTCTTTAAAATGGGTTTGGCTGATTATGTTTCTCCTAAGCTCTACTACTACCACACTAGTGCTTGTTGATTTGTTAATTAAAAATGTAGGTCCATCAAGTTACTCAGAAAATGAAAAACCTCCTCAGATATGGTAGTGTCTGCAGCTGCTAATTTTTTCATGCCTAAAGCCAGTTTTAGTACACAGGAGAGCAAACTACAAAAAGATAATTTTTTTCTTTATGCAAGAACAATGAACAATGAGTAATAAAAGGTATCAATTATTCACATTGCTTCCCAGCAGTTTAGAATTTCAAAAGGGGAAGAAAAAAAAAGATAAGGAGCTCTACTGCTTTTGAGTAAAAAGTGAAAACTATTTAGTGAAACGCAGATATCTCTGAACAGAGAATTTGGATAAATGTACTACTATTAGTTTGGAAGCAAGGAAAACATGCCAAGCTTAGGTCTTTTTCTCAGTTTCTTAATAATATGGATTCTTCGCTGCAGTATAATTTCCAGAATGGGAAACTAAGATCAGAGAAGCCACAGAATAGCTCACACTTGGTGTTACCAAGCCAAAAACTACTGCCTTGTGAAAGCAGATGTTTCTGGGAAAGTTGAAAAACCACAGTTGTCTCTTCATGCCCTTGGCTTTAATTAGATGTACTTCTGCACCAACAGCTGAATGTTTGAAGAAGAGTTGCTTCCACAGAACAGGGCTTGTCTCCAACTTGCTGATGTTGGAAACATGCTGTCTATTGCACAAATTCAGCTCCCCTTGGGTTTTGGGGGGTTTTTTTTTATTGTTTTGGTTTTGGGTTTTGTTTTGTTTTGTTTTTAAAGAAGTAAAGAACAGTAATGAACAGAACATGAAAATGTGAAGTGTCAAAAAGTTTCCAAATGTCAAATAATACCTATAAGCTTGTAAATATCACCTACCACTGGAGTAAACCTTTGCACAGGAATGCAGGTTATGCATTCTATGCTTCACAAGTTTCTACCTTGGTGTACTCAAAGGGAGTAATTAAATTGAACATTTCTTGCTGCCGTTTTTTCATATTTTAGTATTTACTCATTCCTTCTCACTTATCCATATGGTAAAAGCATTCATTTAGATTTAAGTTTGGTGGCTATACTTTAACTCTACTGCATTATTTATTATCTGAAAGAGTAGGAAACAGCCTGGAAGTAAGCAGAGAGCACAGACTGATAAAACCACGTTCACAGAGGACTAATCACCTGAAAAGCTGTATGTTGCCATTGAGAAAACAGCACCAAAAGGCAAGCTGGAAAGAGTGAAGGTGTGTTAGAGTTTGCAATGATAATTTTTGAAATATTAGAAATTGCTTCAATTATTTAAAGGACCAGAACTAGAGCTGCTAGGCAACAATCAAAGATGACTACTGCAGATGGTAGGAGGACAAAAAGGATGGACTGCAGATAAGGACCAGGTATTCTCCCTAAAAAGCATCTCAAATTACTGCTGTCAGACAGAATGATGTCCTAAACTTGCAACTGTTCTCATGAAGGAGGGTATTTCTCATAATCTAAGCCAATCAAAATGAATCAGAAATGTTGAACATAACAAAGTAAGGACTAATGAAAGCAAGGGAACAGAGAGGAAAACCACTGCACTGGAAAGGCAGCAGAATTCTTTGTGAATGCCATGATACAAGAGTTGCCCTGTATTATATTCAAGCAGCTGCCCTACCTATGGTAACAGTATTACATGGTTTGCAAGAGCTGCAAAGGAAAGGCAGATTAGCTTTCTAAGCCTTGAGAAGGTAACCATCCTATCCATCAGGCATTTGATGAATTTGTCCATTTTAGCTCTTCTTCACAGACGAGACCCAACAAAAGACTGACTTCTGTTTTCTTCCTATCCCAAAGTCCTTAAATTATTACATTACAGTGGTTTAAAATATTGATATAACCATCCAATTTTCTAAATAATAAAACATGAAGAAAAGAGAGGGCTAGCTTTCCTTTATGATATTCTCCTAATGAATTCAAGAGGGAAAAAAGGGTATCAAGAGTTTATGAACTGTTTAAACATAAAGCCAAAGAATTATAGATAAAGTTCCAAACTATTAATCCATTATATACTGTGAATTGCACAACCCCAGTGAGATATCATTTCCAGAAATGAATCAAGCAGAGCTATCAGCAAATAGTTAACACTCTGAACCTCTGAACCACTCTTTAATTCAATTGAAGCTGCAAACCTCTATATTTAGAAGCTAATTTACACTGGAATCTGGAATTTAATAATCTCTTCTCATGCATTTGAAAATAGGATGATTTTACTTCACATAGTCTAAATTAGCTTTGAAATTTTGCTACACATAGTAATATAATATCTAGCCAGATATGCTGATCATACCTTGAAAGAAATTAATTGCTTGATTCCTCCTCTTAATATTATCCCGATGCTGATAAAATTTCCCAAGGCAGCCCTGTAAGATGCTCAAGACTTGGCTCAAATAGAGTAGGATGTATCTAAAACCACATAAAGATCATCATTAATGGGGAAACAAACTTTTTTAGGCAGAAGGGAAGAAGAGATGGAAATAATTTTTTGTTTGATCCAAAGTTCTCTGATTTCAGAAGAAATCCATCAAAGACCTCTGAAATAAATAAGAAGAGACCTTGTGTATGCAAAGTTATTTTAATACTGAATTTTCCTTTTTTTTTTTTCTACTTTTAACTCAATAAAACTTTTACCTGTGCCATTAATTACATCATGCCTACTTCAAGAACACTACCAAAGTACTCTGAAGAATTCTCTTGAAGTGGAAACTCTGAGAAGTCTGGATGTTCAGGCAGTAAATAAAGAGGAAAGCTTATTATTTTCTCTTTCTCAAGAAACAAATTCTGCAATCAGTAACAAGGAAGGAAAAAACCATAATCAATATGAAGAGAGTCTTCCTATGCTTCCGACTGCATGATGGCAGATGTGTTTTCTGATAAGAGTCCTCTAGCTCAGGAAGAAAAATGTCAAGTATTAGCATGATCTAGTGGGTTTATTCTTGTTCAGCATTTGAAGAGAACAAGTTGTTTGACCCTTCTAAGCCAAAATCTCAACCTTCACAGAATCACAATGCAGTCAGGCCCTCTGTTAATGAGGTAAAACAGTGGGATAGTTACCCCTATAATTCTATGATATTAGAATAAGCTATTATTAACATACTAAACATTTAAAGTGGTTTATCATCACCATCCTGGGCTCTATCCATCCACAGTTCATACTGATGATCTTTCCACAGAAGAGGATCTGAGAGCAGTCATTCTTAAGGACACTAAGAAATTCCCCAAGAGGAAACTCTGTAGATGGATGGTTATAAAATAAATCACTGTGAGGAGATAGGGATTGTTCATTCAGTTATTTGTTACTCTAAACTGAGAAATTTTCCATGCAGTAGAATTATACTAAAGGGGAAAGCAGCTTTCCTTATCTTTTGACAAACTAAACTAACCCAGTTGTGGTACCTCCATAAGGATTATTGGTCCACAGATTGAAGTAAAGCTTTGCCATTTCTACACAATATTACCTTCTTCCATTACAGAGTAAGCAAATGTAATGAACTCCTTATTTATTTACAGTATATTCATACTAATATCCTTTTCTCACCTATTGGCCCCCAAATTAGTAATTAAAATTTTGAGGTCTGACACTGGATTCTTAAATACACATTCCACAAGTTACAGCTAAGCATTCATATGATCTTCCTATAACTTCAGCCAATTTTAAACTCAATAACATTTTCATTGTTCACCCTTCAGAAAAATTGTATGCTTTTATCATTTTACACTATTTCTTATTCTTCACAATGCCAAGTACATTAGGCATGACATGCCTTTATTTACAATGAATACCAAATGGTAGCTAAGTGCATTGAGTTCTTTGTGATGTATTTACATATGCAAGAAGCAAAACAGTAATGTCACCTGTAGATAAAGAAAAATGCCTAATATTGTAACCTTTACAAAACAAATTAATGATTGTCCACTACACAAAGAAGCTAATCCACTCCACAGTCAAGCACTGGAGAGTATTATATACATTTTTTTTCCTTTTCTTTAAATTGCCAAAATAAAATGTCATTGCTTACCTATAAATTCACTTCTCTTCTGCCTCTTATGTTTAGTAAACTTGTAGTCAGCACTTGATGGTTAATATATAAGTTGAAGAGAGTGTATTGGGATTTTTCACCAGCAATTAAGGTCAATTACATTACCTTCCATTTGATAGCTCACACTAGAAGTAGATATGTAACTCGTAACCACTTACCAAATTTCCTGCTTGCTAAGCTAGGCTGAAGACTTCCAACATTCTTTTTTTTTTTACTGGTAGATTTTTGTTTTTAAATGTATATGAAAAACTTAAGCAAACATTTAATCTCCGAGATACTTTTATCTTGCTTTTATTTAAAAATGAGTTTATCTTTTTTTTTTTTGCCTGGAATCTAGGCAAACTGCAAGGTATCAACTTCTCTGCATGGAGAAGTCAGTGGCTCTACAGCCAGCCTTAATACACATCCACCTCCTGTTCCAACACAGAGACAAATGGCAAGGTTCAGTCCATGACAGGAGCAATGCTCCAAGGTGATGACCAAACATTGTGCTGCATGTTGCATCAGCATTATTCAGCTAACATGGCAATTACAATCTGTTTGCTTAGCAGCCCCAGCAGTTAACCAGGCAGATAAGTAATGGAACAATAAGTCAGGTTAACCTTTAAGAGCAACATGGAGGAGGAATCCACAGCACTTGGCTCCAACCAACAATGAATGCATTTAAGACCAACCTGCACCTTTCTTAAGAAGAGCAAAGTTGTGTTTAATTAGCTTTAACATTACTCAAAGCAACAATCTCTAACTATTCATGCCACTGACAAACTGACCTCCATGGCTATGTTGCTGTTATTAATAAATACAGTAACGATAGTAAATACAAGCTCTCGTGCATGCAGCTCCTTTTAATGATTAACTAAATAATGTCTAATTTCATTTGAAAACAAATACATTTCTGCCTTCAGGAAAAAAAACAGAGCTAATTCAAATAAACAGATATATGTCTGTCTGGTTTACAATTTCAGAAAAAATAAAAGCTTTTCAGGTAATTTTCAAGGAAAAACACGCAACTCGAAAACTAAGACCAAAGGGAAAAGAACTGCAAAAACAGAAGGAATATAAATAGTGGGAAACATTTAAGACAACACCAGTTCTGAAAAACAAATGTCGTGGATAACAGATGCAGAAAATTCAAATATATGTGAACTATTTTGACTTAATATTCTTTATATTTTGTATCTGGCAAGTCACAGAAAGTGAAAGGCTAATCTGCAAAACTGAGTTCCAAAAAGGATTGCTATCCCACAGCCTTTCCTATATGCAGAAATTGAGCTTTATAGATATACAACAAATATTACTAATGACCCTTGACATTAGAATTTAAAATGCTCTTCATGCAAATACACTGGTTCTGTGATTCTTTTGTGATACAACAGCAAGCATTAGAATGGGGGGAAAAAAAGGGAAAAGGAGATGCATGGAAATTACACAATGAAGTAGTTTTATTGTGATAGTGAGAGGAGTATGAAATGAATATGAGATAACACTGATAGAGGAGTCTAGCAAGCCTTTCCCCCTCAAAATATCCATTCACTTAGATTGCCCTCATTGTAAAAAGATTTTGAAAAAATCAAATTGCATTATTTAATCTGGTCAGTTTAACAGCTTAAACAGCAGGAAACAGTAATTAATTTTAATGAGAAAATTAGAGGTTTCTTCTTAAAGGGATAGTGTCAAATTGATACACAACTTATTAATAATCACATCAGCTTTTTGAAAAACTAACAGAATTACCATATTAAAAAATTGGAAATTAGCATTTAATATAAAAAGTCTTTTGCCTTTCAGTACTTTTAGCAGAAACATTGCTGCACTCCATCACTACATGAACATCTAAAGAGTAACAATACAAGGGATCGCTGCACAAGCTCAGAGTTTGCCTCTAGAAAGGGAATTCCTCTCTGCCCTTGCAATTCCTCTTCCATGCCCTTGTCCTTCCAAACACGCTTCCCTCTGCTCAAATCTGGCACCCATGCCCTTTGGAAAGCACACTCAAATCCAGAATAATGCACACGTTGTGTTAGATTACAAATTGAATTAGCTGGGGGTGGATTCAATACACGCCGGAGCGGGGAGAGCAGAGTAACAGGCAGGAAGTTGTTAGAGCAGCTCAGCTCTCCAATGTAACATCCCCTTAAATGCAAGTCAATGCCAACTCTTTCAGTTTCAAAACTTCAAGAAAGAGAACAGGAAAGAAAATTTAGGATCTATTATTTAAAAGTACTTTTAATGACTAGCATTTTATCAGCAATGTGGTTTAAAAAATATAATTAAGATGTACAGACAAGATTATACCTATCGTTGTAATGAATAACAACATGAGACAGACCATCCACAGCAGATTACAAAGTTTGTGATCTCAAAGGAACAGTCATTATTTGAGTTGGTCATGAAAAACTAAAGAATTAGAACTGAACTTAAGATGCGTTCCTCTTAACCAGTCCGCCTTTTACAGATTTTTCAAACATCCCTTAAAAAACTGATTTTGAAAACAAACAATACCAAAAAAATAAAACCGTACTAAAAATGTGTGAGCAAAATTGGCTATCTTACTGTGAGCCCCTTAACTTACCAGGACACAGAAACAGATAAATGTTTGTCATGAGGAGAAAAAAAAAAGACCTCAAACAAAAAAGACACTCAACTCCATCTTTATAGTTTCTATCTATTTAGTTTACTTTCCCACACTCAAAATGATCTTCAATATTTCTGTTCGAAATGTCTTTCTTCTACCAATTTGGTCCTTTACCATTGATCAGATACTGACTTCTTTCACCTCCCTTAGTCCTAACAGAAAACTAGAGCAATGCTGGGTTGTGTGCCCTCCATCATGCCCTCATTTGCGTGCCCTCCATCATCATTAAACAATAGAATTACTCTGCAAACATTTTTATTAAACATGTATTCCCTCTGCCACAGCAAATCCAGATACTACCTGAGAAGATGCAACCCAGGAAACCCAATTTCAAGTTGTGAGAAAGTTGTCTGACATGGGGCAAGAGGGAGAAGAAAGTAACAAGGTAGTGGAGGCATTAGGCATGTATTATTAAAACTGATATTGAAAGATGTGAATATCACTAAAAAAATAAAATCAGCAATAGTAAGACACAAAAATCAGAACAGAAACCCAGAACAGGGCCAGAGTTCTGTTCACCCCAAAATGAAAAGAGGCTGGAACACAGGTGTTTGCCTTAATCCCAAGCAGCTGTATTGCAGTTATTGATAACAACAGCTACCTTGCCTACATACCATAATACAAGACTAAACTGCTGCTCAGCCAGAGCTGATAACCACACCATTAAGATTTGGAACATACTCCAAATCTCTTAACTACATGTAATGCAAAATGGTATTGCCTGGGAACATTAACCATTTTTGTGACAAGACAGAAAGAGTATCAAGCTATCTGTATTAGACCAGTCTGACAGGTTTTCTTCTCTAGCAAAGCCAGCATAGCCTGCAAGAGTGATTAAAAGTTGCTACAGCACAAATTAAGGATGAAAATAACTAACTAGCAATATAAACGAGTAAATATTCTTTTTTTTTTTATTTCCACAAAGAAAAATAAACTTAAATGAAGATTCAGACAAAGATATCTCTCATGGTTAAAGCTCTACAAATACTAAAATTAGCCCCAAACTAGCTACTATATCTAAGGTATGAAATAGGCTGCAGATGGGAAGAACAAGTGACCCTTAGACTTCAGTTTAACTACATATTACACAAGACAAATTGGACGAGCAAAACAATTTGCTTTGCAGAATTGGCAAAAGGAAATGCTATTTGCAGAAGACTAAAAATGTTCTCCCAATATTGCATGGTATTTGAATTATCCGTTACATCAAGAGGCAAAAAAAAAAAATTAAACATCTTGAAAATCAGATCCACTAGTCATGAAAATAAATTTTTGAAGAACAATAAAAGAGGCTCCAAATTGAACTTCTTCAAAAAACAATGCATTTGTCTAGTACCAAAATTGAAATGGGAAAAAAATGCAAGATACAAATGTTCTGAGAATATATTTTGTAAATTAGAAGGATCACCTTTCATGGGTTTTTTTGCTGAATATTTGTCCACAGCAAGGACCACAAATACCAGAACATCTGTCATCATCTAACATAGGGTCTGTAAATGACCTATGATTCCTTTTGAAGAGAAAGATAGAAGTGATAAAGAAATAAAGAACTGGATAAAAAAAGTCAGTAATAAAGCACAGTAAACTTTAATGTTTAACTTTAAACATTAAACTGCACATTAAACTTGGTGAACTGGAACATCTTTTAAGAAGGCAAGACCAGTTATCTGTTTGGTGGGCAGTAAGTCAAGCAACCCTGCATGCAGACAGCAGAGTCACAAAAGAAAGCCTTCTCCATGGCACTCACAAGCAAACACAGCCCTACCCTCAACTTGTGACACTGGGAGTTTCACAGTGGTCTAAGAAAAACTGGAAAGGAGCTAAATACATAATCTCACATGTCACTTCACATACCCTTTTTTTTTTCCCTTTCATGTTTACATCCAGTTGAAGAATACTTCAGCACTAATACTGCCATCAAACTCTCTCTTTGACACATGAATTCACAGGTTTTCCAAGGTGTGTCCACTGAATCATGTCGGTATTTAGTCACTGAATGCCAAATGCATCACTTTTTGTTAATCCCTTTGTTCCTTTAACCCAAGGCTAGTACTTCTTTTGATCAATATAAATCTTTTCTGTCATCTTATTTTTGCTGTCACTCTGTGAAGTATTATGTTGCTAAGCCAAGATCTTCATTTA
This sequence comes from Hemiprocne comata, assembly GCA_020745705.1. NCBI lineage: Eukaryota > Metazoa > Chordata > Aves > Apodiformes > Apodidae > Hemiprocne > Hemiprocne comata. The sequence continues at coordinate 16,384,184 of CM036595.1, forward strand.
TCCCTGGTATTGCAGCCCTGTCCCTCCTGACAGTTACCTTGTGAATATATCATTATCAATCTCCCTGATCCTCCCAGGTTTGTACATAAATTCACCTCTCAGGAATTGAGTTCCATAAAGTCATAAGTCCCACCCCATTAAATGCTACCTGCTGCAACTGAGGCTTTACTTGAAAGGAGCTGAGACACGTTTGTTGTATCCTGTGGTGAAGGGGGGTCATTCAGCAACAGTCAAGGGGGGATACAAGTTATTCAGATCATGGATAATGGAAGCTCCAGCCAATTTTTCATATCTATTCAAAGTGGTATTTAATTTAATAGTTTCATCACCACTTCCCACTTTATACCGGAACACCTCTTTTATTCTTAAATAAAAATAGCAATGTAATAGTAACAGAAAAAAAACAAAGTCCTTAATTTTATACACTTAGCACCCAGCAAATACGAGAAAAAGCCCAGTCCAGAGCTGAGAGAAGGGCAATGGACACAGCTTTCAGAAACTCTATCAGCACTGGGACAGATTCATAGCTGTAGTAAACTGTAGTAATGCTGCAGGGGAATTATCACTCATCATTCCTCATACTAAACCACATTTTTCACTAATACAAAAAAATATTCTAAATCGGTTGTCTTTCTGTGCTTTTCCTTCTCCAATTACATAACCATTTCCTAAGTTTTTATACAGACAACTGTATTACAATAGCAAATAATAAGGCTAATCACATGCATTATCAAAGCAGCCAGGGATACTCATCTATATCCTAGTCTGGTTTGCTTGTGCATGTGCCCTTCACAGCTACAGCCATTCAGCCCAACACAAAGCCAGATCATTAGGATTTCCTCCCATCATTTCTAGGCTTTTTGGGTAGGGTGGTTGCTTGGGGGGAATGGGGTGAGGTGGGTGGGTGTTTTGTTGTTTTTTTAAAAAAATCTTGTCAACATACATGTGTTCAATTCCCCCAAACTTTCCAAGTCTCATAAAAATGCCAATTCCTTTTTTACCAGCTTGTTCCGCCAGTGTTCCTGCATGTTTATATTAAACTGCTTTTGATCCTTATGTGCTAAGATAACACTGTTTACTCATGGTAACTAAATACTTGATCAATATTTCAGGGGAAAAAAAAACCCAACCAAAAATATACCCCCAGTAGTAGTAGTTTATTAATGGTAGGGAATCTTCACAAGCCAAGTTAGGATATAACTAGCAACTTATGGCTGAAGCAGCAGGTAAATGCATAATTATTCAGAATATCCATCAGGAAATGTCCTCGTTTTTAGCAATCATTTCTGTTGTGTGACTTTACCACATCTTTAAAACAAAACAAAACTATATTATCCTGCAAACAATAGTGAGTAGGTGGATTTGGGGGGTTTTGTATGTGTGCCAAATGATAAAACACCACTTCTGAGGACATCTTGTTCTCATTCTTATGAAAAAAATCACCTTAGTCACCAGAGAGTGGACGGGCCTGTCCTCCCACAAAGACCATTAATATTTATTTATCCTGATACAACTGAAAAAATATGTGATAATTATACACACAGGCCAAATTGGAGCTCATTATCTCCACACTTATTTGTTTCTGTTACTGCATTTTTCTATGACTGCATGTAACTTGGGAGAGTATTATTTCTTTATTATGACTTGGTGTAAGTATTTTATGTCTTTTCATATGAAGCATGCAACACAAAAATAGTCTTCAGTTATTGTATAATACTAATGCACTGTCTAGTATACTTCATTGCCTAAATGGATTTTAAAAAGTAGGTGTTTTTCTTTAGTGCAAAAGATTCATCATAACTGAACTAAAATACATTTTCAGAACATCAGATCATCTGTTGTTGCACTGATGACTATGCAAGTAGGCCATAATCTTTCATGTTAGATGTTTGTTAGATTTTTTCTTATTATGAAGCTTTAATTGATAAAAAGGATACATTTTATTTGCAAAGAGAAATCAGAAACAAAAATAACATCTATTTACTTCAACACTATATATTAGGATTAAACAACTGCAGGAATTGAGCAGAATTATTATGGAGTCTCCCAGTAATAGCTGCCACAGTGAGAAAGCAATAAACAGACTGCCCATCAAGCCAGGAGAGCCTTCACTTCAGTGAAATGTATACTGCAGCATATGTATATCATGTCACTTTCCAGAGTATGATTGGATAAAAATATAAATTTATAATCCCTAATAGATAATAATCCCAGTTTTGTATACTCTGTTCTTCAAAGAGAAACATTTCATCTTTACTGGAGGGAACAGCAGAAGTCAGCTTCAGCATACTTGTTCTAGCAGCTCCTGTGGTGACATTAAATTCTGGCAACTAATAAAGACTGAATTTTTTTTAAATTTACTAGCTTTGGAGACTGTCATTTAAGAGCTAGATTATGCTACTATTTCTTATTCAAGGGGCATAATCAGTGAACACTTTGTCTTTAACATCTAAAATATGCAAGAATGCCAATAGAAAATAATCATGGGTTTAAACAGGACCTGTTTTAACCGTAACCAAGACACTTAGTGTTAATAATTCAACGTTGGTTGAAAACCACTCTCTTATGACTGATTTATACAGACTGAAGTAGGCACATGTTATGGTACAGGTAGATGTGAGGTCACAAGAAACCACTTTACAGTCTTCCCCGAAGTACAGTGTCAAAAAGGTCACCTGTGGTAAAAGGATCTTTTGGATTTGTCTTTCAAATCAATGCATGAATTAAAGGCAATTTACATATAAATGGACTAATAGTCTGGCTTTGAAATTAGATGAATTTTAAAGACATTTAAGAAACAGCAGAAAAGGTCAGTTAGGTATGAAGTATACATAATGCAATTTTAAAAAACTACTTGTCTTGGAGCTACATATTTCTGGGTTATTAATATTTTGTATTCGCAGCCTATTCTGCTCAGAAAAGTATGCTAGTTATTTGTGAGCAAACACAGAAAAATTATCCACGTTAGGGATATCAGATTTGAGGTAAGCATGGTCTAAGAGAAAGTGAAATTTTCTTAACATATTTTGAAAGCATTTTTATTTTCATAAGGCAAAACTAAGAAGCTTTAGTTCAAAGTCAGTGAAGATTATTATCTACTCTAAAACAAATAACAGAATCTCAGGGCAACTTTTCATATTACTTTTTAATTTGTCCCTCACACAAATAAAGCTTCCCCTGCAGCTTGAGTCCTCCCTTTTTGACCCCTTTATGACCAGAATGCCACTCACCCCTATACAGCTGAACCTGTGCTGGATTTGCCTGTGCCTGAAGCCCAAACACATGCCACAGGTGAGTGCAAGATCTAAAAATTAAGCTTCAGGTTTGGTGTGTCCTTATGTGGGTACATGTAAATAAATTTTTTGCAGGCAGGATTTTTCTTCCCCAACTTCAGAAAGAATCTTTAACTCTACAGTATTAGCTAACATACACATTTTTTCTTTTTGTTTATATTATTGCCCCTTTCCATAATGAAAGCATTACTAACTCTTACATGCTACTGCTTTTTCACCACTTGACACCTTGGTGATGACTCTTTACTTTGCAGAATTAGGAAATTTGTGATATGGAATCCAGTGTTGTATTAAAAAAAAAGGTAAAACACTATTACCTCCTTTTTTGATATATCTGTGTAATTGAATAGTAAGTTCAACTTCCTGTTCATGGATGGCACATAACTCAAATATAAACATATAGTCTAACAGCAAATACTGAAATAAAGTACCTTCTTCAAGGCCAATGTTAAACAGTCTAACTCAAACCATCTAAGTAAAAATCCAGCCCCATATAAATACAAACTAACCCATATAAACACAAACTAACAATGTGGTTCAATGCTGAAGCTACTTCAACAGTGCTTCTGCTTTCTCAGTATCCATGCCATTGACCTGATGTTTTGTCAACACTGAGGTGGATCATATTCACTGCATTGATGTTTTTCACAATTAGGCTTGGGATAAAAAGAGGGAAGGACTACTACCAGGGTTAAATAAAATAACAATAACAATAATAATAATTAATATAATAATAGTTGTTATATTTTTTAAAAACTCAAAAAGAAGCAGTGACAAAAAGAAAGCAAGCAATGCTGATGCACAGAACTGGCTAGTGATGGGACATGAGAAACAGCCAAAATACTTCCAGAAGTATAACCAAAAAGAAAAAATATTATTTTAAAACAGAAGAATTGGTTGCTGAAAAGCACCAAGGAATTATAACTTACATTGAACGACAAGAATAATCCTTCTGAAAATATCCTACAGTATTTAATAAAGAAAAAAACAGCATGTGTCATAGACATTAACAGTAGTATTATAGGAAAAGCTTCAAAACCATTTATAATAAAGTTAATAGTTCTTCCATACAGTTAATATTACAAATTACAAAATTCTAAAGAAAGCATTATTATCTAATTAACCTCTAGGACAGTTTCCTTGAAAGCCTGTTTTCTGTCATACTGTGGAGTGCAGAACTGAATTTTATGTGGTAATTATTAAATGGATACCTTTGCTGACAAGGAAGGCAAAGGAAATCAACAGATGCTTGCAATGAGCCCTGCAACAAGACACAATCAAAACAAAGAAAATTTTGTAGTTTGACTGGATTTCAGAAGATAAACAATGAAGTTGTATAGCTACAAATAAAATACTGAGGCACACAAAAGGGGTATCAGGTAAGGCATGGAATAGATCCACAGTTTCTTAGCTGTAGTGCAAATGCTAACAGTACTAATAAGATGATTACTTAAGTGTTCAAGCAACCCGTGTCAGAGGAGTTATGTCCTACATGAAGTATACACTTTATCAGAATCAGATCAGTTTTGGTTTATACTACAGAACACAACCTTCTAAAGGCTCCAGGCAACTCAGCTGTGGAAACAATAAAGAAAAATAAATATTTTTATTAAAAAATATCCAGGAGACTCAAAAGAGAAAAGCACTTCCAGTAATTTGATAAAGAATACTGATATTACAGAAAGTATTAACCATAAAGGAACAAGGAACACCAGAAGTCTAGTTCCTATGAATGTATCATTATAGGAGAGACAACTTCTCACAAGAGCTGACTGGGCTCTCAAATATAAAAGACATTCTAAGATAGTTAAAAACATGTTTAGCAACAGTTCTAACAAAAAATTTGAAGATTCTTTTTGTTCTCTTCCTACAGTAAATTAATTCCTGCAGAACCAAAAATAGCTTAAGCCAACTACTGCAAAGTTGAGAAAAAAATTCAAAGATTCAACCTGACAAATTACCATTCTGTGCAGATACTTTTAAAGCAGATAGATTAACTTGAACAGCAATTCAGTTGATAAAAAAAGCTAGACTGCTTTTGGTATGTAACTGACTCTTCCTAGGGCAGATTATGCCCATAAATGGGGTCATTTTTTCAGTTGCCAATTATATAGCAACATCTTTGAGTAAAAGATACCATTAAAAAAAAAGTTGAAAATTTAATCTTACAGTACCAGGGTTCAACTGTAAAAAAAATACTACTTACTTATGCAATTTTGAATTGTTTCATGTATGAACATGCTGTAAGTCCAAAGAACATTATCTATTGCATATATATGAGGCTCAGAGCACATGTGGCACTGCTAACAGTTCCACTCACTGCTTTAGGAGAGGTATGCAAAAGCAAAGATAAAAAGATATCACTCAATCAGGCAGGTAATGGAAGATCTGGGTTAATTGGAATTAAAAAAAAGAACTAAACTCAGAACTTAGAGGAATGAGGTTTAGCGTTTGGAAAAATAAATTAACAGCAAATCTTGCCAGAATTTTTGTAAAGAACAAAAGGTAGGGTTTATAGGGCTATAGGAGCTTGTGTCAAATACAACAAAGGGCATGAACTTAAGCTAAAGAAAGGTCATCATCAAAGAGAATGTTAGAAGAAACACTTCGGACAGAAAATAGTTACGATGGAAAATAAACCACTGTGACAACCTTTGCAAAAAAAAGTGATATCAACTGTAAAAGGTGACAAGCATTTGAAAGACAGTTATTGTGCAAATAGAGAAAGGGGGAGAGAGAGATGTCTGGCCTTTTCAAAAATGGGCTTTGCATCCATCCATCTTTAAATCACCAGCATTACATCCCTATCTACTGCCTCATAACTGTCCAACAAAGAGAAAATTGACACCAAACTAAACTGAAGGATCTAACAAGAGCATCTTGACAGCTGAAATGGGCCTTAGAGATTCCATCTCCAAATGTTATTGCTTGAACTTGCTCATTTCAGTGGAGGAATAAATCTTGTCCCATCTATTTCAGAGCCTTCACTTCTCTTTTAATGATTCTCCCACTTTAACAAGTTCTGCTTCAATAAGTTCAGTGTTTTAAACTAGATGTATAATCTTAAGTGGCTCTCCATCACAATTATACTGAAGTTGTCCATTGAAAAACCTAAGTTTTTTAATGTTGTGTCACCTGGACATTACCCTGAATCCCACATCTTTAAACGTCAGAAAAAATATTTTTATGAATTCCATGAAATGTCAAAAACAGCTGAACACCACTTCGTACATTCTGACCAGTTGCAGACTAAGCAAGGGAAATTGTAATGCGGGCAAGTCTGAGGAAGTCCAAGCCACATTTGGAATTGTATCCTCAAGAAGGTTCAAAAGGAGCTTCACATCATCTTTGTTACACATTCAAGGACCCACACATACAGCTTCAAAAGTAAAAAATAACTCTCACCACAATAAAACTCACTGAAACAAATACAATCAAGTCAAGATGGCTCCAGATGTTCAGTCCTCCAGTGAAAGAATCTATAAAATAGTCTAAATTACAGGATTCCATTATCCTATCATAGACAATACTGAAAAAAAAACATTAACCACAGCCACCTGCTTAAGAAGGAAACTAATTCAGGAATTAATATTTGTTATTTTCTGTGCTAACAGATTCTACTATGAGATTGGTCTTGACTAACCATCATTCAAGACTGTTGCTAATAAGAACAATTTTTACCATAATTAGTGCATTTTAGAAAGCATAAAGGAGTGGAAAGGTTCTTAAAATCTTTAATGAGTTGTGGTGATTTTCCCCAATAAAGATTACAATATATTATTTTACCAGATGTCAGATCAGGCAACAGATCATGAACAAGAGGGTGTTTCCTGAATATTTTTCCAAACAAATACCAGCTGTTTTTTTCTCAGAAACAGACACAGTCACAAGCATTTCTTATCAGATTCACTCTTCTGATGTCAAATAAATCATGTATTAACATCTCTAATGTCAATGTATAACTTCTTTGTCTCAAAAAGTGTACATAATGTACACTTTTTGTACACTAGTGTACATAGTGTACTATGTACTCTCCTGCAAAGATCCAAAACAATAAAATCTTGATTTTCAGCCTTAAAAAAATAAACTCTTACAAATGTATTTAAATGGGGAAAAAATTATTATAGAAGACAACTGATCTTGATGTACCCCAGAGATGATCCGATTATAAGGTAAGAAATAGCACATTTCTTATCTGTCAAGACTACTTTCAAGATAATAATTTCAATGGATTAATAACTTTAGGCCACTGCATGTGAACATTTATATCCACACATTCAAAATAGAGACTAAACCAAATATACCTGACCCTTGCACATCTCCAATGTAAGCATAGAACTAATGGATATCAGCACTGCCTTGCTCCAGCTAGTGAAAACATGTGCTACTAGCACTTGTATTGCCTCCCAGCCCCTTTCCAGGGTCAGAGGAAAGGGGAAGGAGGGGGGAGGGTTGTGTGCAAAAAACCCCAAAACGACCATTCTCAGCATTCAGCTATCTCTTTTTACCTCCTTCGGGGAGCAAGCTAGGTCTAACAGACTCAGTCTCTAGTGTCTACCTCTTTCTCACTGTAATTGTAAAGCTAGGATCAAGGAAGACACATCTATTTGTTCCTCTCTGTCACTAAAATGAAAATGTCTCCTTCTATTTCGTCAGCTTATCCCTCTGCTGGACAAGACCTCATTTCTCTAGAGTAAAGCATAGCTTGTGAGGGAAACAACAGAAGAAAAGATGTATGGAAAAGAAAAATTTTAATTGTGTTTCCATTTAGCAAGTGACCTGTATAAAAAAGAAAAAAAATCATGTTCACAATTAAGAAAGTAAAAGTATCTCAAAGTACAAAATGAAAAAGCAGCTTCTCCCCATCACCAAAAAGAAAGTTATTTCCAAAAAGAGTTGATAATGACAGACCATCCACAGCTTTATACAAGGGAAAAGGGATAAACATCAACATATATGATAGCTGTTGGTTACCAGAGTGAATAATTTAGAACTCATTTACTAGGCATGTGCCTGCCAATAAATCAATTGCTTGGGTTGCTCATTCCACAGCTAAACTGCTGCACAAGAAGCAATTCCAAAACAATTTTTTATATCATGCTTAACAATTAATCAAAATGTATCCATTACTTTTCAAATGAACCACTTTTCCTTTCACATTACAGATTTAATAATGGGTTTATTCTTAAACTGACTGATGATAATTCTTTGCCTTCATAAAAATATAAATGGAAGAGAGAGAAGTTCAATATCCCACTCTCCTGCAGCATGTTCATTTTATGCCACTCAGTGAATTGAAGGGTAAGCAAGTATCTCTGGATATTACCTAGTTCATATTTCCACCCTGCGGCAGGATAAGCCCAGATGATTTCTGTATTAGCAGTTTTACTCACCCAAGATGATCAAAGAACCTCAGTGTTGCAAGGTAGCCTGGCAGAAGTTTGGTCCTAGCCTATTCATATTCATAATGGGAAGATTAGTGAGTTTCTGGTTCATTTCTATGCTTAACTACCCTTGCTGCATTGCTTATCTAACCTTAAACTCCATTTAATTCTCCGTCTGTTCTGTTTTAGCTGTTCTGTTTAGGCCTAAGGGAAAAAAAAAAAAGGAAAAAAAAAGAGAAGTCTTTCCCCTCTTTGCAATGGTCATTTGGGTTTTTGAGGCTTTTGTTGGTTTTGTCTTTTTGCTAAACTACCTCAATTCTTCGGAATCTGGAGCCTGAGAAGTAGTCAAGAAATAACAAATGAGGTGAGATTCTTCTTTAACTGGATCAGTTCTAGATGAGCCAAGGAATTAATTTACAGAGTAGGAATGTAGAATACTTCCCCTCACTCCCAATAGCTGAGACCACAGATGATGGTATTTTGGTACTGCCAGCCACATACTCTCTCTCATGCTTTCTCGGATCACTTCCATTTCATTCCACTGCAATTTACCAAAACGAATCCAAAATCCTAAGAGAGGCACCATAGTAAGACAAATTAAACCCAAATGTAAAAACCTTCTTTGCTTCCTAAATCAGAAGTATCACAGCAGTTCCTTATAAGAAGTGAAAATAGGTGGGTTTTTTGTGTTTTTTTTTTTTTGCTTTAAAACCAGTGAGGTTTTTCCTCCCTGCAAAACTACGAGTTCAGTATTGAAAAGTCTTGATTTCACTGCGTAGTTTCTTTAGGAATTACTCTTAAGTTACCAGCTCACTAGCATGACCACTTGGGGTCCCATTATTGACACATGCATTTGAATGGAAAAGAGTGAAGGGTTCAATGCCTGGAGATACTCTGGCTTGACTAAACTTTAATTTTAGAATCCATATAGGCACATCAGCTGCTCAATTCAGCTCCCCATTAAATAAAATTATCTTAGTGAAGAATTAGAAGATGCAGAAGGCTACAGACAGTCAAGTAAAACAGAGCAGGACAAGGTCTGTATTTGAGTGTACCTCACAACAGATTTCAGTAGAAAGTCAATCTCTCTTCAAAGGTTAGGGGTAGAGCTGGGTATTCTGTTTACCAGTGCCAAGCCTCTTTGCTTCATATAATCTGCTGTTATGATCGGATTAAAACATTTTTGCCAGAGATACAGAGGAATAAGCTCTATCACAAACCATGAAATAACCCTCACCCCAGCTATGCCTACTGGGGGTTGGACTCTCCAACCTAATCTCTTATTCAAATAAAGAGCCTTATACAGCTTGTGTCCTGAGTACCTAAAGCTGTTTTGCATTACTAGATCTATTGTAATCCTTCTGTTCCTTTCTAACATGTTCTGATGCTCAAGATCATGCTCTCAGTTCAAAGATGAGGCATGTAGATTTAGAGACTCAGTCATTCTTGTGACATGATTTACCTCTTCTCAGGTGGCTTTTTTCCCCCCCCCAAGGTGTTTCCAAAAAGTTTTTAAATGGGTATTAAATTAGATACACGTTGCATATTCCTCCTGTGACAATACATTAGCAATTTGGATTTTGTTATTCATTACTTTGTTCACTGCTGTCAGGACGATGTGAGGAAATCACTGATGGGTCTCATGTCTCAGTGAGCAGAGCAGTATGTTCATATGAGAAATACACACTTACCTTTGGAAGCTGCAGTAGGCCTCTTCTATGTATTACTCAATCTTTACCTGAAAGAAGAAAACACAACTTACAGGTCTTAAATAGAGAGGGTCACAAAATTATTCAATGGAAAAATTCATCCACAAGTGCTTGTTGTGCAGGAAGAGGTGCATTCTCCATGGGAATCTTACTGAACTCCTCAGAACAGAACTGTTCTGTTTGGGGGGACTCAATTTCTTTTTTTTTTTTTTTCCCCGAGATCATTAAAAAGAGTACATTGCTTTACAGTACATACTTCTGCAAGAAAACCAAAACAAAAAATACCAATAATCAACATTTAGAGCATGGATTGTCAGCTACCTGCAAAAGTACCAGTTTCCAAAATGTCTGTTTAGTAAATAGTATGGTAACTGGAAAGCATTACGAGTACTGTGCATTTTAGGATAACCACTACATATATATTTTGCCATAAAGTAAAACCTTAACAAACCTAATGTTTCTTTGGTGAGAAGCTTCAACATTATGTCTTTTCATTCAGATTTTCTCTTAAACCTTAGCCCAAAGATTATGAATTTTGAGGTTTAATTAGAAGTGCTCCTCAGAACAAGTCACAACTCTGTCCTTACAGGTAGCACAGCTACAGCTAATCAGTCTTCTGAAAGGGGTACATGAAATGATATTAACTTCTCACTACTATACAGTAAACCAATGCATTGCCTACAGGGAACAGAAAAGCAAAAGTATTTCTCATTTTTGCACACTGCTAGGAGCTTCTTTTTAGAACCTATTTTAACTACACAACTATTTTAACTCCAAGGATAAGAAAAAAAATCCATACCATATAGCTCAGTGCAAATGATTAGAGTGATTTTGTAGTGTGTAAGGAAGTGACATTATGACCCTATGCATTTCACTCTCAATTACACTAGTGTATTATAGGAGACTGGAGATTAAACATTCCTGTCATGCACAAGATGTATGCAGCTGCCTCTTATTATTTGCTGAAGGTCATGAGTAAGGCCAAACCTATGACTGCATTCTAGCCAAGTAGTTCAGCAGTCCCTGTTCCAAATGTGTTTTGATAATGAATTATTAGGAAACATGAGCTTGAAGTAAGAAATATGCCAATGTTTAGTAGACAAGTATGTGCAAAAATCCACACTGTTACTGTAAATTAGTGACAGGAAGATTTATCTAAGCATAAGTAAAAAGCCACCATGAACAGAATTAACCTAATGTGGCATTTTGTCAGTCTAGAGTGTTCAGCAACACTGGAAAGTGCTCTAATTAGTAGATCGCTGATTCTATTAAATCCCTCTGTCCAGGTGCTCATTTTGTAGGACAGTCATTTCCTCATCAGTAACTTGTCCACTGTTTTATTGCCATCAATATGATTTACTCTCATCCAATAAAACCCTTTCGGTTTCATAAAGGCAACATAAGCATCTATAAAGAGGAAATATTTGTTCCAGAAATGTAATTCCAATGTTTGGGATCAACTGTGGTTGAGTTAGAAGGATGGAGAATTCATACTTCATTTTGCATCCTTCCAAAACACCTTTCTTAAATGTAAACAAGGAGTTAAGAGCAACGTGCAGAGCATTAGGTGTTATGACAGGTTAGCAATATGGGAAAGAAAGGCTTGAAGAAAGTACAAATTCTGCTTGGTAGGGACACAGTATTTTAAAACATAAGGACTTAAAAATACAGTTGACTGCCAGCAATCGCCCTAGCACTGGTACCTGATTTAGAAGTGTCAGATGGCAGTTGATACCCAGAGTTCAGTTTTGGAGACCTAACAAAAAATGCCCTGAAAAGATGGCTCGAGACAGCCCTAACCACTGGGAACACTGAGAGCAACATCCCCAGTTGACAAGTTTCAACAGTTTCTGAGCACCACATCTAAATCAGGCTCTGCACTAAAAGGAAAAAAATAATGTTCCTTAGATTGAGAAGGCAATAAGGAAAAAATAATAATGAACTAATAAATAACTTCCAAGGAAAAAATAATAATTAACTAATTAATAGATAATTGAATTTTAGTAACTAACAGTTCTGGGCAGCCAAGTCTGGAGAGAAACAGGAACAACTGATCATTTCAGTAGCAAACCCCAAAGAATGGTCAAAACACTAGGGCAAACACCTTGAGACAGAGGTTTCTTCAGAAACACATCTTTAACATGACGTTTGACAGCATTAACCATTAGAGCAATCGTTTGGTTGGTTTTGACTCCTACTTTCACTTTTTGATTATTTAAGCAGTTTACTGTATTACTGGCTAAGGACCAAGCAAGAATGAATCCTCCTGTCCTTAATATTCTATGAATATGGAATAGTCTGTATGCCTTGTTCTGAAGAGTCTCCATGGCCCAACACTGGGGAGTCACATGTGGCTTTTAGTATTCACCATTGCCAAGAGCTAGGAACAAAAGACAGCTGCTGACTCTCTCTCTCTCAAGCAGAAGAGGACATCTAATAGAGCCATTTAAACAGAAGGGGATTATTTTACAGGGTGCCAGGTCTCTAGAAAGATGACTGTGCACATTCTTTACTGTTTAGAGTGATAGCAAAGCCTACCTTTGTTACAAAACTTACAGCCTTCAGCTGAAGGATAAAACACGCTGCCACAAGCATTCAGATCAACTTCACTTAAGCTATGAAATATCCATGGCTGCTTTCACTGCTGGTCCAGAAATGAATAGTTTGACCTTTTTTTCCATTCATGACCAGCTGATTTAACACTGCTCTTTCAAAAGTCATCTTAATTATAGAATCCAAACTCTTAAGACATTGTAATAAAAAACAAAATTCCTCATCACATAAAAGGAAACAAAAATATTTTTTCTTCCTTATTAATCCCACTAAAAACCTTCTCCTTTTTATCCTGCAAAAAAGCATCCCCATATTTTTCCAGTGAATCCATTTGACAGCATAAAGGCAACTTTAAAGGCCAACTTAGATATGATATATATAGATATATATCTATATAGTGCATATAAACACTAGTTTTCGAGCCAAGACTTTGAAGAGACTGACAGAGACAAACATTAACAAACAGCCCAGCCATCTACTAATTAAGAAGCTTTATATTTGAACATATTTCAAGTATATTTTGGAACTATACTTATATTTCGGTTATTTGACCTCCCTTGACAACACATACATTTGTTCCTCAGAGTATGTCTCAGATTCATTATATAAGACTAAAGCAGATATTGTCTCTTTGAGGATGAAGAGGGCTCAAAGAAAAATGACAGAAAAATCAAAGCAGAAAGTACAAATTTTATATACTTATCAGGAAGTTTTTAGATGGAATCGGTATTTGAAACATCGAGAAGGAGACATTCATTTATGAGGGTGTATGGATTTTTTCCTAAATTTGTCATCTCAGCAAGTTACTAGGACCACTGGAATGAAGATGGTATCTTCTCTAGGAAGGGCTTAAAATATATTTTTAAGCTGTTACATAAGCATGTTCACATAATGGGACTAATTATATTCCATCATTTTTCAAAAGCAGCAACAAGAGGGATTTGTTTTTTTGAAGTTCTGAAGATTATAAAATTGACATCTATATTTTCATTCATGGACACATCCATAACATTAAGATTTATACTCTTGCCAGTGATTTATAATAAGATCTATTCTGTATCTGAGATAACTGCATTTCCATGTGGACAGATTTTCATTAATTCTGACACTGGTGCATCCCACTTTACTAAGTTCCAGCAAGAATGAATCCAGCCTCACACAGCACTGAGAAACATGTACAGTACAAGACAGAAGCCTAAAGGCTAAGAGCTATCCTGAAGCCTTGTCACGCTACCAGCCATAGATTTTTTTTTTTTACTGCTTTATGAAGTATTTAATAATGAATTCCAGTCTTTTTGAACTTGTCACTAAGTTAATACTACATCTTGCATCAAAAATTTCAACCAAAATAACACCAGTATCTGTGCCATAACCTGCTCCCCACCCCTGTTAGATATTCCTAACTCTGAGGAGGGAGGTAACATAACTTATCAAACATATCTAGGACATTTTTTCAGTCCATCACCTATATGCACAGAATCCACTAAAAGGTTTAAATACAGCAACAGAGATCTGCCAGTGTTTCATTCCTGAGAACAGGCTGACAACTGTAGTTTGCTCTGAGAAAATGAAAACCCAAAGCCTACTTCCAGCACTAGTTCTCCGGTATGCTTTACTCATTCTGTTAGTCACAGAGTTTGCTTTTTTATGAAGATATGCAAAACTAGATTCTTCTAATGAAGCTCTAGCAAGCAGACACCACTTAAAATTGCTTTTACTCTGTAACATCAAATGGGAGTATTTAACGTTTTTCTGTAATTGCTAAACCCAAGGCTAATCGAAGACACCAGTGACAGCTAACGGGTCTCTATTAGTTAAGCTAGTCAGACAGCATTTAACCTTCATTTCTGTTCAGGTGATGTCCACAAGTAATTAAAGGAGAGAAACAGCAGCAGAGTATCCAAGCAAACAGTGAAATGCAGGGATGAGAGCTGCTTAATAGCGCAAAAAAAAATCTCCTCTTCAGCATCTTGCAAATTCACCTTACCTGCATGTTCCATCTTCAAAAAGCTTAGCAGCAGAGTAGAGTTCGGGCCTTTCAGACGACTGCCAACGCTCACTGCTCTGCTTCCATACTCCTACCTAAACATCCCTACTAATTGTTTTCAGCCTTCCTCACAGGTGCCTGAAACTCTCTGGACCAGAGAACCTTTTCTCCATAAGTCTGTAAGGCAGGTCTCAAAGTGGGTCCTGGTTTGCAGCTTCATTACTCAGTGCGACAGCAATGCAATTTACGGGAATGTGGCTTGTCAGAACTATGATATCTAGCGTGAAAAAATTAAAATACACTGAGAAATTCCAATATTGGTAAATTTCTACCATTGTGTGGGAGTGAGATGAGCTTGGACAAAAATTGCAAACACGGAATAGTTGTATGAAAACAGAAAATCTTATTTTATTTTAAATCCTTATGCACAACCCTTAAAGTGGCAGCTGATAATACAAGTCATTTAAGCACAGCTTCTGCTGAAACAGCCTTTAGGATGGACCCTTTTTTTAACAGTTACTGCCACAGTTTGGTGACATTAAAAAAACAACTACAATACACAATCAAGTGAGAAAATCAAAGAAATAATGTAGCAAGTGATTTCTGTAATATCAAAAGATTCTAGCGAGGTCCTTAAAATTTTTTAAGCAAGGTCTCATGCAGTTGAATTCCAGCCTACTCGTAGTAAATGGGACTCACTGGGGTAACAAAGTGTGCTGAGTCTGCAGAAGGAGAAAAATGCCAAGAGGATATATAAACACATTGAATGTAATTTACATTCTGCTGAATGTAGTGTCTGCCAAGTCTAGTATACTACTTGAAATGTTGTGTTTATCAGACATCTGGGTAAAATTTAGGAAAGCTGGGAGATACTGAAATTTCAAAACCATTTGGAAGAACCTCATAATAGTTTATTGTCATGCTTCAAGACAGGTCTTTTTATATCATGATGACTATATAGTCACTATGAAACCATCCTAAAATTCTGATTCTTGATGAAAATACAAAACTTTTTCAAACTGAGTGTTTAGGGGATGTGAAAAGGATGAGGATCCTTTGGAATCTTTGGGAGACAGTATGTCCAGAACTTTTACACCTAAGACTTGGAGAGGTCTGCAGGACAAAATAAAAAAAATGTTTTCTGCCTTAACAGCTTTTCCAGTGTTACCTGTTTCTCAGCATTTGAAAAAAATCTTTAAAAAGAAGATTAAAGTCTCTTGAAAACTGTTGAAGACAAATTGGGGAGTTGTTGCAACGTTCAACACTGCACTGTTTAAGGTACTCAGCTTGTCTTGAACAGTGCCCAAATACTGAAACAGAACTCAGCAAACTTGCAAAAACTCTCACCACAAAGCAGAAGGACCATGACATGGTCTGATCCTTGCCTTGATCATGGCACAGCTATTTTACATTTCCATTTATAATTCTTGCATTTCAGAAGTTCATGTAAAGAAAAGCCAACAACACAAAAAAGCCCACTGACTTTATAGTATCCATTTGTGAGAATGATGTAAAGCTTGGCCTGTGAAAACAATCAGCTTACCCCTTGTTCATAGCAAGGCACTTTCCAGATCTCTATTTTTCTAATAGGGTATCCAACCACAGCATTTACAAGGAGACTGTACTTGGAGATGAACATTTTCTCCAAAATGTAGACAGATAACCAAAGGAGACGTATATACTTGTATCCCCAGATTTGCTGCAAGCCCAACAGCCAGGGAACATAGGAAAACAAGAAAATAAAAACCATGAAAGATTCATCATCTTGAGACACATCCATGCCCCATTTTCTCATCTTCCTCCAGCTCTGGGGACATGCCTTGCTTCTAAGCTGAAATGCTTGGAATTCCATTCATCCTGTTTAACATAGTTCCTCTACCTATTTTCTTGCCACCTTTAGCCATCAAAAAAGCATCACAAAAAGCATCACCCCCAAAATAAAAACAAACCCAAAACAAACTAACCCCACAAAGTATCCCTGAGCATACACATCAATGCAGCGTCCCACCCGTGCATTTGTAGGCTAAACTTTGAACGTACAGCTCCCAGGAGTCACACTGAGTCTAGCTCATTAAGATAAATAAGTACCCACTATACCTCTGCTAGCAGAAAAAATGTGAATTTTATAACAAGATTAATGCCCAGAATCCTGGCCAAATAAAGCAAAAACTTCAGAGGCACTTCCTCCTGCACCTAGAATAGTTTTCTGTAACTACTGGGACACATATTAAGATCACCTGAAAATGCCTGCATTGATGCTTGCTTGATGGCTTGCATTGAGTGCACAAGCTCAGACTAGAATCAGCCAAAAGGAACCAGGCTAAGCCAAACAAAAGCTTTGTTTCAACAAACATTTGCGCAATTGTGTTCAGCTAATAACTTGAGTTGATAACCCCACAGACACACAGCTTATGTCAGCATGTGGTCCCACATCCACTACTCTAACCTCGCTCCTGGAACTACCTAATAGATTTTCAGTTTCATTGTGGGTTGTTGTTTTTTTCTCATAGAATTGCAGAATGGTTTGGGTTGGAAAGGGCCTTGAAGATCATCTAGATCCAACACCCTGCATGGGCAGGGACACCTCCCACTAGACCAGGTTGCTCAAAGCCCCATCCAACCTGCCCTTCAACACTTCCAGGGAGGGGGCAGCCACAACCTCCCTGGGCAACCTGTTCCAGCATCTCACCACCCTCACACTAAAGAGTTTCTTCCTAATTTCTAACTTAAATCTACCCTCTTCCAGCTACAAACTATTACCCCTTGTCCTATCACTATAAATGCTTGTAAAAAGTCCCTCCCCAGCTTTCCTGTAGGCCCCCTTCGGGTAGTGGAAGGCTAATAGAAGGTCTCCTCAGAGCCTTCTGTTCTCCAGGCTGAACAGCCCCAGCTCTCTCAGACGTCTCCAGAGCAGAACTGCTCCAGCCCTCTGACCATCTTCATGGCCCTCCTCTGGACTCACTCAAGAGCTCTATGTTCTTCCTGCATTGAGAGCTCCAGAACTCGACAGTGCTCCAGGCGGGGTCTCACGAGTGTCAAGTAGAGGGGCAGAATCACCTCCCTCTCCCTGCTGGCCACACTTTTAATGCACCCAGGATACGGTTGGCTTTCTGGGCTGCAAGTGCACATTGCTGGCTCATGCTGAGCTTTTCATCAACCAACACCCCCAGGTCGTTCTTCTCAAGGCTGTTCTCAATCCATTCTCCACCCAACCTGTATTTGTGCTTGGGATTGCCCCAACCCAGGTGCAGGACCTTGCACTTACTCTTGTTGAACTTCATGAGGTTGGCCTGGGCCCACCTCAAACCTGTCAAGGTCCCCCTGGATGACATCCCTTCCTGAATCAACTTTTCTTTAGCTGAGAGCATGTCTTGGCAACACCAGAGATTTCAGATTGTATTTTGTTACACATTATAAAGTAGCAAACACAATTTGGCTGCATGTAAAATCTAAGGCTGTACAGAAACTCCAAGGTCTCAAATACACTGATCAGCTAGTTCCCTCCCAGAGCAGGATGCTGCTGCCCTGACTGTTTTCAATTTGACCTGGGAATAAGCCATAAAACATTCAGAAAGTAACTATCTACTAGAAATGTCCATTATATTTTTCATGCACATCTGGGGAGATTTCCTCACTGGTTAAGAGAATAATTTCAAGCAAAGGTTAATTATGCACTAACTTTCTAAGAGCCTATAAAAGGATTTACAACAGGTTGTTGGCAGATGTGATTGCACTGATCACCTCCCTGCATGCCTGCAAAAACCTTCAGATTGATAGCTGTCTTATGCAGAGTTAAACTATTTTTTCCTTATTCCCCTTATAATTGAAAAGAAAACAAACAACAACACAAAAATAAAAGCAGAAAACAGTGTTCTGCAATCTAAATTCATGAACTAAACCGTACATGGCAATGAACTGCAGATGTCCAGGAATCAGTGGCAAAGCTTCTGTTAACTTCAAAGCAGCCCAGATTTGTCCAAAAGGAATACAATAAAAGAATGACATCTGAGGTTCTCAAGGTTAGGCAGAAAATATGAACAAAGTTCTTTTACCAGCAGCTCTCTACAGCCTTCCTGTAAAACTATTGTTAACATCCTACGTTCACCCACCCAGAAGCCTGAGGCAGTGACTTGCTGGAAACCATCCACAGAATTTGCTTCAATCCTAGATGCAAGTTCACTCATCTTGACTAGTCAATGCTAGTTATATACATTATATATAATATATATAGTGTTATATATATATGCTAGAATATACAGCCTAAATACCACTTTTCTTCTTACGGTCGTGAATTTTCAGTATTTCAGAACAAATATTAGAAAAAGTTTTCAAAGGCCTGCTTCATTACTGGAAATAGACTCAAACTTTTCAAGGAATAAATAATTCTTTTTTATAAATATTCACAGGTATATTCCAGGTATCATACCTATCAAGTATATATTTCTAAATGCCATACGTGCATAATTATGTTACAAACCACAATGGCACTGAGGAGGCAGTTAGGTACAAATCACAAAATCATGGTTCAAAACTGCATCAATACAGGAATTGCTCCAGCAGAGTTCACAGTAACCTGTATGCAAAGAAATTCAGAACAGAGTAGACAGATTAGTAACATTAGTTAAGCATTTAGGAGCTAAATAACAGGACCATGCTTTGAGTTTGGATTAAGAATAAAGCAAACCCCATGTAACATGAATGTTACCCAAAAAGCAGCCAGTCTTTTTTGCCAGATGATAACAATGAATCCCCACACGGAAATTATATTCTCCTAAGATACCATACTGAATCATTTAATTTGTCTAAGTACTTCTAACACAGTTGCACACTGCAATAAGCATGTGAATTTTAGATTAAGCAAATGAAGGACGAGGTATTTCTTCATACAGTTGGAAAGACTGCTTAATAGCAGGATGCCACACAGCTTATAGAGACAGACTGTAACCCAGTGCAATTTCATCTAGCCATCAGAAGGATGGCAGTACCTTTTCCTAATCTTGCTTTTACTTGTTTTTTACTGTATTTGTTTCCCTTTTACATCCCTCCTACACATAGCAGTGTCTGTTAGCTAATGCATAGAACTGAGCTGGTGCAGGATAACTACAACTGTAACATTCTACTTTGATTTATTGGCATTTAAACTTTCACCACCTTATCATCATTCTAACTTAGAAAAACTTGTTTGAACAGACTTGTTTTGCTGATTAGTCAGGACAGGCCTTACAACTGTAAAGTCCAAGGTTTGAACACGATATTTAGAGAGAAATTAGGCTGTCTTGAAGTCTCCTTGTATTCTCTGTTTAGTGCTCACTCTTACCAATCCCTTCTCTGTCTCCCTCAATTTTGCACAAACCCAGTAAAGACAATCCAGCCCTTCTTAGATGGGCAGCACCAAACTCTAAACTATTGCATATTTACTAAAAATAAGCAGCTCAGACATGGCTAAAATAATTCTACCTGTATCTTGTATTTTATTTTAAAAAAATAATAATGGAAGAACAGAAGTCTAGGGAAAGGTTTCTAAATTGTAGCACAAGGCACTTAATAATCTGAGTTCTTGTTACCCTTTGTTACCCTGAATTAACAGTAAAATAGCCCATTATTGCTACCAATCATAGATCATGCAGGCACTGATCTCTGACCTGGAGACATAATAATACAAAAAAGTAATGCCACCTTCAGTACTTCATCTAATTAAGAGTGAATGCAGAGATCAGTTTAGTGAGACCTGAATATTCCATCTCTTTCTGGAGAAAGAGATATCACCTATTAAAGTGGCCAGAAATATTTTGTCAGCAAAAGGAAATAAATTGAAAACATCATTAGATGAAAGGGTGTTACGCAGAGGAGAGGAATTTGTAATATGAGGTGTTGAGTAGAATATCCTTAAAATCCATTTGACATCATCTTTCCTCAACCCCACCCCCACTATGAACTGCTCTGTTTCATGTGGGTTTAATGTATGTTGGTCATTCTCATATGTTGCCAGAAGCTTGATCTTAATAATATTAAGCATATAAGTCAGTCCTGTGTTCATAACATACAGCCTGGCAGGTCTGTAGGTGCTTTGGGATCTGTGCATGGTAATGTACACTCGTGTGTTTGGTAGTGCCACTCCAGTTACCAGGCAGATGGGGGGGTCACTGACAGTTTTTCATAGGGATCAGAAGCAGGCATGAGGTTATTAGAGATTCAACCCCACAGTCCTGGAGAGCAAACTAGAATGGCTCTAATCCATGAAAAGGATGAGAAACAACTGAACAGAGATTAAACATGTGCACACTACCCAAGGGCATTTTGCCCCAGGTATAGTTACATATCTTGGAAAAGACTCAGTGGATAGGCTAGGCTAGCATGAAATATTTTAGTAGTAAATCTTTTAGAAGTGGTCTGATGTTTGAATGACTGTTTAAGAACTGCATAGGTTAAGTTAGCAAATCACCTGATTTCTCTGACAGCAAAACACAGAAGATTTTACTGGCACTACCAATAGTTGATGGAAAAGCACTTTTAAGAATCTGTAATGCACCTGAAGAGTCCAGACCATCTAATAGAGGGTTTCAAGTTTTCAACCTTAGTAAGGTTCATCCAGAGAAAACTGAAGTTGTCTAGCACTGTAAGACAAGCTGTCACTTTGTCAAATGATTTCTTACTAAACCTGACTGCAAGCATAAAGCATTAACGTAATTTATTAGAACAATTAGGATGCATCTTTGTTGTCTTCTAATTAGATTATTCCTTGTACTGGTAATTCCATTAGACAGTAAAAGAATAATAGCTTCAGATTTCTAAAATCATCTGTAGAGTACGTGAGGAGAGAATGATCAATAATGCTAATCTACTGGAACACAAATTCCCAGAAAGAGATATGTTATTTTATCATGAGTGATTCTTTCAATAATCAGTGTTATTTCTCATAGTCTATGTTACTCTCATTCATATTTAGAAACTCACAAACATGAGAGAATAGACATTGAAATAACCATGAAAAACACTGAATGATATCTGAAGTTTGAGGACTTCTAAGTGAAGGGCACATTACTATCTTCTTCCACTGATTACAAACCCAGAAGTGGGAGTTGTCATTACATTATCTTTATACAAACAAAGAGAAGAAGAAAGCAGTGCAGAACACCCCTCCTCCCCCATTCCTCCAGAGATTTTCCAAAACACCTGATTATGTCTAATATCTAAAAAGTTAATAGTATATCTTTTAAATTATTTTCTCAGTGAAAATGCCATCAACCTTAACAAAAAATTGTTCACCCAGTTTTTTTTGTTACCATTCCCAAACCCCTCAAACTTCATTAGCACTCTGCATTGACTATGTCAATCAACGTTGCCCTGAACTTTAAGAAACATTAAATATTTTACAGCTAGGAAACAAAGAGCAGGAAGGAAAGTGGAGGAGGAAACAAAAACAAAGAATGAAAACCAGCAAAAAAAATATGAGGACACATATGACTAAATGGCCCAACAGCAGAGCATAAAACATCTCATCATTACTCCAGTTCACAATAATGGAAGTAACTCCATAGTTGAAGGACATCACATAGACCAGAGAGGCATAGTGTCAACTTTTACTGGATCTACTGGTTCTTCCTTTTCCCACCAACATGAATCATGTCTGGAAACTGTAATGTCAGTGTTGGTTAAATTAACATTATCATCTGCAAAGCAGATTAAGCACACCATCGTCGGGACTGTTATTGAGAAAAAGGTGTCATGTGAACTATTACATCTGCTACATTCCATCCTTCAAGCCATCTCATTTGCTAAAAGAGATTCATATTAGGGTTATACTGCAAATTTTTAATAGTTGTCCATGATAAAGAGCCTACTTTTTTTCTAGAATTCTGTGAAATCCTTGTGGTCCAAAAGCAAGAGCTCTCTGAGTAATCTGAAACATATTTAGCCCTTGTCTAACCAAAGACAAAAACTTGATAGAAATGCATAATTCATACCATACACTCCCTGCTTGACACTCCTTTTGGAGAGATCATATCTCAAGCTGAACTCAAATGGATTTTTTTTTTTCAGATAAACCCACAAAATAAAAAACCAAGTAATTTCCACATTGCAAGCTCTACACAAATCACACTCATCTTTTACCCAGAAAAGTATCTGGAGAATTGCTTGAAATAATAAAACCACCCCCCGATGAAACAGCCTTCATGATGCCTCACTAAAACTGAAGTTTGGGCCAGAGCTTTAGTCTTCTATAGATTCCCAACAGAACACAAGGATTAATCCATACAGCTCAAAAAATGGACATACAATCTACCTGGGATAAGTCTGAATTAATTTGAAAGCTTCACCTGGCACTCAACTGTTCATTTATTCCTTTCACACTTAGAAATGAGAAATTATGTATTCAAGTGATCAATGCAGCACAAAACTCCAAGCTTCCCTTTTTCACAACACAAAGGCTCTGAGGGCAGAACAACGGACCCTCTAGTTGGAAGGGGTGCACAACTTAAGATACAGGCCAAAATGAACACATACATACATTTTCTTCTGCCCGTGGGGTTAACCACTGGATCTGCACAATTTGTAGGCCCAGAGTTTAAGATGCTCCCTTCCCTCCAGGGCCACAAGGAATATAGGAACTGATTAGTAATCATAGAAGAAGAACAGCAAGATCTGATCTATCCCTAAATCTCAAAAGTTGAAAATACTGTTATTTTTTGTGGCAGATTAAGGAAAGCTCAGATGAGAAAGTGATACCTAAACACAGCATGTTACCTTGAAAGTAAAATTATCATTTTATATTGTAAAAAATAAATGCCCTCAGCAGCCCTCATCTTTATTTCAGCAAAGAAGATCTGGAGAATAATATGCAGTAGTTTTTTCAGTGCTCACTCTGGAAAAACTTGCAGCTGCTAAATTCAAGTAGAAAATTCAGCCTCTTGCATTCTTTACTTTCAGGGATACCTCAGACAAGCAAAGACCTCACTTATCTATTGATAGCTCAGCCAGTTTCTCTAAATGAACTGCAAACAATTTTCTGAAAGCCTTGTAAAAATCTAGGTATTTTTCAATGCAGTAAAAAGACAACAATCTTGAATTTCTTTTCCATCAGACATTTCCACATCAGTGAACCTGTGCAGCAGTAGGCAAATAGGAGATGATACAGTACAGGTGATTGCACATATCTTCAGTAAAGAAGATACTGAGAATAAGTTTTTCTAAGATTCATCCCAAATCTAAAGCCCTTTTTATCTTCCTGAGAGTTTAGACTTTTTGTTTGGGGTGTTTTTATGTTTTTTGAAGAGGCTAGGCAGACAGGGTTGGAAGGAGAGATGGGAGTTACATGCATTTCAGAATGCAACAGCAACAAAAAAACCAAACCCACAGCTAATTGCATCCTATGCATTTAACAGAGACATGGAATTAAAGATACAAATAATCTGGCAAAGAGTTACTTACCATTTAGAAGATAAACCTAAATCTAATCCTAATAGACTCTCCCTGGCCTACTAAAAGGAAGGCACCCCACGGTGAGCCAACATGGTTTGCTGCTGATGGAGAAATCCCATTTTATGAATCCAAGGGATTTGTAACCGAAGCAAAAAACATTATTGTATCCAGGAATTTACATCTGCATAAAAAGATATGCAATGTTTCACTCAACTGTAGGAAAGATCTAAGTCTTATACCAGTCAACTGGCAGTTCAAGAACAAAACCATGAACAATATGAATGAACTGAAGGCACAGAATTAAACAGATGAGCGAGATCACAAAGACACAAACACATACAAAGGAAAGTAATGTGTGAATCCAAACAAAACACTAATTTAACAATCCACATACAAGGACAGCATTGCAGCCACAGCTAAGTAGCACCACGATTATTTTGAGGGTGTGTGTTGTTCTTGTCTCCACCACCTAACCAAAAAGTACAGGAATTTCCAGTTCAAGTACAAGGTGCAGTAAAATGAAATTAACTTGATAAAGAAACTTATTTTTAAAAAATATCCAAGAAATTTGGAGATTCTTGGCACATCACCTATTTCCTGCTATTTTTGTGCAAAGCTTTCCATTAAAAACTCACCCATAGGAGTATAGAGGTGCCATTTAAAAACAGAAGGATGAAAGAAATGTGTTGCCCACATTTTCATTAAGGATTTGCTTTAAGTACCATAAGTTTAGAAAGTCAGTCTACTCCTAGTCTGTCTGTTAATGAAGCACAGATACAGATATGCTACCATTTGGTTTGTTCATACATAATTTATAAATAGCTTTAAACCTCTTACAATAAAAGCTACAACCAATGATCTCAATGAAGCAGCTGTCATCAGCAGTCAGCAGGAAGTCTGAGAAAATGGGCAGAAGCTTTCTATCTTTTAAAACTCTTCTACTACCTCCCACAATTATCCTAAATGTAACTGATGGTCTCCCCAGTGAGTGCTCCGAGGAGTGTTTTTAAATTTTTTTTTTCCTTTAATTCCTTTATTTAATGACAAAAAATAAAGATACCATTTTTAAAATACATAGGGGAGGTGGGGGGGGGGGGGGAAAACAACACCAAAAACTTCATGCTTTTCCATCAGAGCATCCCTGGAGAGGTTTGCTTCCTGAATTGCCCCTTTCACAGAATAAAGTTCAAATTATCCTACAGATAACTCTGAATTTTGAAATTGTTTAGACAAACAAATTTTTAAAGAAGTAGAAACTTCATTTAGTTTAGTTTACACTTCACAGAAAATCCTGTCCAGACCTTATTCCACAAGAATAGTCACTAGTTTGAGATCCACGTTACCTGAATTCAGTACTTTGGTGTATCACAGACTTCAAGACTAGTTTTTCACACATCACTCGAACGTTCTGTGGCCCTAACGAAGACCAGTTCATTGATGTCTGCAGAGCTTTCAGATGTCAAGGGCAGGAAAAAAGCAAAAAAAGGTAATCCCAGGGATGTCCCCAGATCACCAGTACCTGGGGACATTCTAGCAGCCTACAAACTGAGAACATTATTTGAGTTCAAAAAAGCCATTGCTATTTTTCCAGAACACGGTAACATGTAACATACAAATTTGCATTGCTGCCTGTAACCCTAGAGGTTTTTAAAAACAAGGCTTGAATGCACACCTGAGAACTTACAGAGCTTTGGACATAAAAAGAGCCTTGTACAAGGCACTCTAGTCCACTATGCTGCAGCAGTGGCAGTCATCCTTCCAAGCAACACTATCTTGATTTGCTTATTTCCACACCACGTACCCCCCAGCAATCCCATTCCAGTAGCAGGGGCTGGACACATCTCACTGGCTCTGCACACCAGCAGCACAGAACCAGCCACACTTGGTCATTATTAGATTCTTACTCTGGGTCTCCCCTGTTACACACCTGCTCTTTTGTAGTGTAGTCTTCTTGTAGTGCTCTCCCTAGCTGAGAAACAAGAATTTTCATGTTTACAAACCAAAGATCAACACACAACGAACTACCAAAATATTTCAGAGCTCTACGTTGCCTGTGAGAAAGAGAATGAAAATGAGAACACTGCAAGCTTGTTCCCAAGGCAGACATCCTGTAAGGGACTGAGATCCTTCACCAACAGCACAATGAATACAAGGGATCATTTATAAACACAAAAAAATGGGGTTGCTGGCAAAGCCATGGTGAGACACATTAAACATGGTCCATATTAGTTAAAATACAGGAGAAAAAAATCGTAATTTACTCAAGACTCCTAGCTAGTTTTAGATGAAAATGACATCCTGTGGGTAGCAAATCAGCATGATCTGATATTACACATTTTGAAACTATTTAATGAACCTTTTTATTGCTGTTATTTCTAGTTTGAAAAGTAATTTACAAAGAAGTAGTGTTGTAAAGCATAATATTTAGCAAAAAAAAATACAAACTCTTAAAGTCTGGCAATAACTCTGAACTTCTTGTGCATCCATCAAATCTGTCATCCCAAAGACAAGTAAAAGCAGAGATCATAAGATGAACAAAGATGAGATGGGAGAAGATGCCCATCCTGGGGGAGGAGACAGGGGGAACTGGATGAAACTGGCTCTTTTTTTCATAGAAATTGCTAATAAAGGGCTGCAGGTGAAAGTAACAGCTGTTCTTGAGTAACTGGATTCTACACGAGAGACTGTAAACAGTTCAAATATCCAGAATTTTTAAATATAGAAGCTTCACTATCATAAATAACAGCAACACTGCTAAAGCACCACCTTACTTTTACACTGAAAATACTTTGCTCTAACCTTAAACAGAGAGGAAATGTAGATGCTACAGTTTACATAAGCAAACTAATGAATGAGGAGTGCAGGTAAATAGGAAGTAATAGCTATTTTAAGTCTTGTATCTAATCTGGCTCTCAGAAGCCAACTCAGAATCTCTGCTGAAGAAGATCTGAAGGACTTGACCTACTGAGGAGCTCCAATCCACCTCAAAACTGAAGGAAACCAAAAACACTCAGAACAGTTGAAGCTCTTCAGACAAAAGTGCAGAAGTTGGAAGTCTAAAACTTTAACTTCATGATTTTGCTCTCTGTAAAAGTTAGAGTAATTTGGTTTTACATGTTTATGAATTTTTTAACTGTTCCGCTTGTTCAACATGCCTGCTGTATCTTCTGTGGGAAGAACAAAGCAGGTAAAAGGACTTGAAACATAACACTAGACACTTCTAATTCTTGTCAGTCCAGTTCTCTGTTAATCTTCACCTACATCCTATGCATCAGCAGCTGTAAACACACAAAGATTTCACAGAAATCTCATAATAAGATTTTTGAAGTGTTTTCATGTCATGCAAGCTTATTTGCTCTTCTGAGAACGAAAAATAATCTATGAACCTGTGCAAGACTTAGAGTGGTGTGGTTGAAAAGAAGAACATTGATTTTGCCTTGATTATTTTATTGACCTCTACTAAGTAATTGGCATTTTGCACCAAGATCTGCAAAACTAAGGATCAGACACTTAAAAGAAACAATATATGACATCTTTAGGTGAGATTAACAGATATCTTAGAGCATTTCATGCATTAATTCACGGCAAGATCTTTGGAAGCCTGTATGTGCCAGTTCCCCTAAATCACTATGAAACCTAAAACAGAATATGGAAACATCATTAAATACACAAATGTCTAAGCCATATATCTGAATTTCTACACTGTAAAGAGCAGTGTGCTCTCATCACTTGAAAAAAAAAAGTATATACCTGTTAACTCCCTAAAGCTAACCTGTTAGCCTTGCATTCCTAAAACAAGCACAAAGTCTTCAATAAAGGAAAGCCAGCTTCCAGAATTCCTCATTGAACTTGATAAGAAGGAAATACACTATCATTAATTAATATGAGACAAAAAGGTTTAACCCATTTGGCATGAAAGTACCCATCCCTTTAAAACCCTGACAGATGTTCAGTGGCATGTTACACCACCTATGCCATTCACTGTAGTCTGCTGTCACCATCTCCAGCAAACCTCATTACCTCTCCTGGCAGTTCTGCTACTGTACTGAAAGCTTACTTGAAAGGCACATAACATCTTGTTCTGCAGTATGGCCAGGCCATGTGTGGCCAATACTGCAGCCTTTATTTTCTGTTTCCCTACTGTTATCAGCATCTTTTTCAGTCCAAATATTTCAAAGATACATCATGGTTTTCAAGCAGCTATTTAAGCATCTATACAAATAGGATTTGCACAAATAATTTTACGGGTCTGTGGCTGGTATCCTGAAGCCAACCAGATAGTCACAGTTAAAATGTCCTTGGAGATTACATAGATGCTCTTCCTTTTTCTTGGAACACAACAGCAGAAGGTCTTAGTACTCCTCCAGCTCTTGAAGATCTTGTCAAAGATAGGATCTTTACCTCCAGGTACCTTGGAGCAAATGCAAATTTATCCTGAGATATTTTCACAACTTCCCATAAATTCCAGTAACTTTTCACATAATGTGAAAATGAGGCATAAATGTACTAGTACAGGAATAAGACAGAGACTTGGCAGAGTCAAGCTGGGTAAGAATGAAACAGCAGGTATTTCACACAAGCTAGAGTAATTTAAAAAAATCTTTCAAAAAGTCTTTTTCCTCCTATTTAGAAGCCTCCTATTTAGAAGGATAAGGCTTTTAGATACCCTCTCAAAATTAATCAAATTAGACTGAGTATTTCTAAATATTTATTAACTTTTATGGCTAAAGTCTTTTCTCTCAGCTATCCTCTTTTACTTAAATGTTTTTGTCATTCATTAAAGCCATGATACAAGCATTGACCACAACTCTTTGAGTGTGACCATCCAGGCAATTCCTTATCCACTGAGTGGTCCATCCACCAAATCCATATCTTTCCAATTTAGAGACCAGGATATCTTGTGGGACAGTGTCAAACACTTTGCACAAATCCATTTAGATCAATGTCAGTTGCTCATCCCTTCTCCTAATAAAAGGTCTGCACTGGCCCAACTACAACTGCTGTGAGAAATAAGGTGCAAACACTGATCAGACTTCTGAGCACAGCGAGAACTTTTAGAAGGAAAATTGTCTTTTCACAAACAGTATGCTCTACAGGTAACACATAGAACAAACTGTAGCCACAACACTACAGTTCTCAGTTGCATTTATCCTGTGGGTGCTACTACAGCAAGCTTTTCCTCATCCAGACCCACAAACAGAATGTTAAACAACCTAAGAGTTTTCTAAGTTGAAACATGTTAACTAGTGATGTGGTATTAACTTGATTCTATCCATAGAACCTATGGAATAAAGAGTTTTTACTGATATAAATCAGTATTACATGACAGTAATACCAAAGAAGGAACAATTATGCTAACGTGAGAACTGTCAGTGGTGTAGCTGCATTCAGAAGTAAAGAAAGCATTTTCCTAATATAAATATGCTGTCATAAGGAAACCAGAAGTAGTAAAAATATGCATTTCAACACAGTGCAAGTAATGCCCCCATTTAACCAGGTGCTTCCGGATCCTCAAGGGACTTGTTTATTTGTAACACAAAACACTACTTCGTGTTTCCATTATGCCCTGTGTCATTAGTCTTTCTGAAAGAAGTCTGTGTTGCCAATATCCGTTTTATTGCTCAGTAAATTTTCATTACACATGCCATTATGTCTACATTCTGTTATTTGTCTGGTATGCTTGCTGCTTTTTATATTTTTCTAATGGTGATATGTATTTAAACTCACAAACAAAAGCATCTCCTAAGTAGCCATCTCGCCCAGGCAGCCTTTTCACCAACAATTAGCATTTCTCATACTCAAGGATAAATTATTCCCAAAGCAAATTATGTCTACATTAGACTTACTATTTAGTTTCCTTGGAATAGGACTGATAGCTTTTTTTTGTTTTATTTTAAAGGATGATAAAAGTCCTTAGCCCAGGGCCTGGCAATGGTAATCAGCCAAACACTCTTAACCTGGAATCACTTACACGCCTTCACCCAAAGCACTGAAATCGATTTACCAAATAGGATTTTAACATATCTGCAGCTATAGGCAGAGTCTGGAAGTTATTTCCATCCACTATAAAAAAAAAACAAACAAACCAACAACAAACCACTGCATTAAAATTCAAAGGTTCATCTCTCTTCGGCCTTTAGAATATCACTGATCTCTAAGCTTCAGATAACTTCTCTGCTGTTTCCAATGGCAGAAACAGTTTGAATTTATTTAAATATTACTCTGCTTTTCAAAACCCTGTGGTGACCTTGTTCAAGCTAATGCTGCAAATTTAGAATTGAAAACCAGTTCTGAAACCATCGCACCAGTGCCTCATGTCCCTTCGTTGGTCCAGAGGAATCTTGATTTGCAAGGAAAAGCAGCAGTGGCCTAGATCCATCTCTGGTACACAGGAATGATATCTTTACCTGTTTGAAACACTGAAAATGAGATTTTCACAGAAGCATTAGTCTAAAAGCATTCTACATGTTCCTTCAGGAAGACAAAGAGAATGTATAAAAAAAGCTTCTAATTGCTTCTGCTAATTATACTGTAGGACAAAACAAAAGAGCATAAAAATGTTGTATAAATATTTTTCAACAGTATTCCAAAGTTACCTGTCTCACAGAAGCCTGAAGAGTACCATGCTAGAATGGTTTCTTGGTACAAAATCTAAAGTTTATTACTAATATTTTTAATGTCTTTAGCTCTTTTGAAGCATCATTTTGCCATTCTGTTTTTGAACAACACGATCCTCCATCCCCCAATTAATAAAATTTATCAAGTCCTTACTGATGGCCTCTTGAGGGGAGCCTATTCTTAAAATAAAGGTACATTGAAGTCAGTCTTTACATAATATAAATAGAACTAGTCTAAGTAACACTGTCTATCACACCTGCCAGTGACATTCCTGTTTCCAACGTTAATACTATGTCAAAGTGAAGAGAATTTCAGAGAGGTTCTGATAAAGGTGTTCTAAGGGAGCACTACACAAAAGTCAAGAATAAGTCATTTCTTTAGTTTTGAAAAATGTTTCAGATCAGTACATGTTTGTGAGCTCTCAGATCACAGTAGATTATTTGTATTTATATGTTGAAGTTTGTCACAGCTTTTGTCTTGCTTGATAAATACTTACTGTCTATAAACCAGAAGCCTGTAAGAGCTGTATTTACTCACATTCTCTGTTCTTGCCTTCAAGCCAGCTTAAGTACACGAGTCTTGAAAAAACATCTATTTTATTCCTGTTGAAAAAAGTAGTAGTATTGACACACACACCCCATCTTCCATCTTTGCAATTCTACACAAAACAAGCCAAGAAGAAAGAGTCACAAAGAGAAAAGGAATTACTCCTCCAAGGAAGTGCTATAATGAAGTAGAAAAAAACATAAACATCTCTGGATGCCTTGTGTGGAACTTGGAAAGTCACATGAAGAGAAAATACAAACAACTTGAAAGCTTAGTAAGCTATTCTGTGTCCTATCAGAAAATGGCTGCTACATAAAAGCAAAAGTTATTGCCCTAAGGGAAACCTGCCTTTTCTTTGCTGTTTTTTTTTTTGCTTTCAATCATGCTTTCCTGCTAGAGTGACACCTTCTAGTAAAGCAGAGCATCAAAGGCTTCAGCATAGGCAGAATGATCATATGACAACAACAAATGTACCCAGGCTATCAGGTGAAGTGTGTACATTGGTTAGAATTAATTGGCGGAACCTACTGTCCACACACTCTAAAATTCTACTTAAAAGGCTAATAAACTCTTATCACTAATTAAAAACATATTCCATTTAAACTACCACCGTCTCTTCAGGTGTTCACTACAGAACACCAAAGATACTAGGAATCACAGAAATCACACTCCTACAGTAAACGAAGACTGCTCAAAATATTCCAAACTGAACTTAATATCACAGCAGAAACGCAGGAGTGGGGACGGACACATGAACACCAGATATACTCCTGGTGTGTGTATATATATTTATATACAAACACAGCAGATATACTCCCTATACCAAAGAACGTGGGAACAGGTACAACCACAGCAAAAGTTGACACCAACAGTGGTTTGAGTAACAGTCCACTGAAATCAATGGAATTTCAAACCCAGCGTGCATGTCAGATATCGAGAAATTGCTCAAAAGTTAAATGGTTTCATTTCAGGTACAATTTTAAGTTCAAAAAGAAATGAAAACAAAAACATGCCTTGTACTTCTTCCTTAGCCAGATTAGCTCAAGAAGCTTACTGAAACAGCATGTTGACCACAATGCTCATTCTGAGTGCTCAGGCAAGCAACCCTAACCAGCAAGCCTGAAAAGATGGCAACCAGCAGCAGTGAGGTAAGCAGCCTCCCTCACCTGTGCAGACAGCTCTAGCAAAAGTCATTAGTTCATAGCCCTAAATCAGTTGAACTTTCCCATAACACTTCAGTGCAAACTACTGCAGCAATGTAAGATGTTCTCTTCCTAGCTAAGCAACTTGATCTCCCTCTCCTCTCTGCTGAAGCCTACCACACTCTTTCTGAAAAGCACAGAGATAGTTTACGTGCTGTATTTGAGGATGACATATGATGTTTTGTTTTTTCTGAACATTCTTTTTTTCTCCAATCTTTTTCAAGAAAAAAACTCAGCCAAGTTTTTTAGCCCCTAGATCAACAGTTAACACAGACATGAGATTTTTAGTTGAGACAAGAAGTTACAGGAAAGAAAGTTTGAGAGGGGTTTTAATTGGAAGTAATTTTCATTATATCACATCGCCAGCACATTAATGAAACTGTTAATTGTATAGAAAAAAGTTATAAAAAACCAAACCACCAAACCAAAAAAAACCCACAAACAAACTACAAAACAGCAGGTAAATTCTGTATTCAGTGTATTTGATACCAAATGGATACAGCTAGAACAGACCACAGAATTATAGAATTGGAACAATCAGCTTTTCAAATGATGTTGACTTAGGAGAACCAAAGGTTACATTTACCTGGGCAGGTACCTGCTGCACCTCTCAGCTGTTCATAGCCCAATCATGTTTACTTTAGTAGAAAAGAAACAAGATGTGTATTAGCTTGAAATTATTTGCAAGCACCTGCTGTCCAACAGTGCTACCTCTCCTGCTAGATATCACTGGAAATAAATTTTAGAAGATTTTTCTAGTTAGCCAATGAATTAAGAATTAATTCATTGCAATGGTTTCTGGTTTTGCACATTTCTTGTTTCTCTGGTTGTTAGCCAACTCTGCAACTGCCATAAGAAAACTCTGCATCCTCTTAGTATTTGCAACCTATTACTATTAGATTTGCTAATATTCTCATTTCAATGAAAGTAGGCAAATTTAATAATTCCATTAGCAAACTAGGTTGTACTAAATCCTTTTGTTGCTATTTGGCTCAGACTATGAAACTTATGCAAACAGATTTGTCTGTGCAAATCAACAGGTATCCTTTGGTACACACTCCTTTATGTAGTTATGGTCTTGACAATAAGCAACTATCTAAATACCATCTGAAGAAGCAAGGACAAAAAGATAGGCACAAGTCACAGCATGAAAGATTCTGATCATATAGTAAAACATTTTTCACAGAGAAAACAATTTAGTAGGTAGTTCAGAACACGTAGCCTGGAAGGGCTGTAGAATTTCCCATCCTTAGCAATTTTCAGAGTTAAGCTGGAAAAGGTCCTGAGAAACTTGCTTTAGCTTTGAGCAGGCAGTTGGGTTTAGAGACTTCCACAGAATAGCAACAGGTTCTGCTTGACAATGACAGACTCTGGAAAGCCACTGCATCATAGCTATAGCAGTCATAATTAGACTAAAATGGTTGCTGCAGTAAGAGTTCAATAGACAAATCTGGACAGTGAAGAAAACAGTCACAGAAGTAAAGAAGCAACATAAAGGATCTAGTTAGAAAAGACTATCTAGAGAGAATCATTCAAAAATGTGAGGACAGAACTTGAGCAACAAAAGAAAGCCCAAAACGCTTACAACACAGACAGCAAGAACAAAGGAAGCTGTAAATAAAATGAACAGGAAAATAATGTAAAGAATTGAGAAGTTTGAGTTTAACACAAAGAGAAACAGAAAAATTAAAAGAAAAAAGTTATGATATAATGATAGCACTGGGTGAGGTAGCTGGTCTGGCATCATGGCAATGGCAAAACAAGTTTTAACACACAGTGCTAGGTTAGGAAGGTCTTAGGTGCTTTGGCATGGTCACAAGAGAGACATGAAAGAGTTACTATCAGTCCATCCTTTCCTGAATAGCATTGGTGCAACTGAACTAACTATATCTGAAAGAAAAATAAGTCAGTCAGTTAAAAGAATATGCTTAAAACTATTTGACTATAATGAACAAAGTATGACAGAAACAACTGAATGGCAGGTTTGAAAAGAATAATCTATATTTGATCTAGTTCAGGCTTCCTTTGTGTCAGCACTTTAAATAACACAGCAAAGGTGCTGACAATAGTTCTGTTAACATTACTGTGAAAGCTACTAAAACTAAATGAGGTTTTAAAGACTGCTTATATTAAACTCATGGCCTGAACTGCAAACCTAAAATCATTACTCTACCCACGATATCCCAATTTTCAGTGTATTTGGCCTATGTAGAAACAAAGCAAACTAAAATGTAAAAGCCGTATCATTCCTCATGTGAGAAAAGGAAAAACCCACCAGCAACACCCAATCTTGCAAAGTTTCTAATTCAAAATCCTTTTCAGAATATTCCCCATTTCCTACCACTGCAGCTATTAAGACCTCAAGCACTTCATCTTTTTCTTAAGTACTGAAGTCCCTTTAGTATGTTATGGTATGATCTGTGTTACTGCAATTGTTATAAAAGCAGGTGGCTGCTGAAAATGTCATGCAGGACAAGATTATTGTTGAAGTGTTAATTAAGTGTTAATTATTGTTAAAGAACTATTTTTTCTCATAATCAGAGACAAAACAGTAATAGTAAATAGAATATGCAGCAGACTAAAAATACCAATTTGTGTTAATAAAGGTTATGTGCAATTAACTCTTTCTTTTCCACTTAGCTTTACTTGTATTCACTGTAATGGAAATTATGGCTCCCACTACTGCTGAGTTACGGACATAGTCCAGAGAGCCTGAGAATAGTCTCACAAGGCTAGACCTCAGCTCAAAGCATGAGAAACAAGTGGCACAAGTGAAATACACAGCTTCCTCAGCATAACATTTCTGTACATGCATCAGCAGCAAGTGTACCTGCCCCTCTGAATCAACTCCAGCAATGCCACCCACTTCCACAGCTTCTGCCATGACTTCTTCCCACAGGGCACAATCCTAACACATTCTCCACATCACAGTAAGCAATGTTGGACTATACTTGCAATAGAGGTAGTTTCCTAACAGTACACAATTTACTACCTCTTAAGGGAAGAACAGTGCCACAGCCGTTGTTAAAAAGCCACTTGCAAATTTCACAATTTGCTATGAAAAAACTGGCACTTTATCTAGCATTAAGCAGCAACTTATAAATTTTGATTTTCCTTCAGAAACAAAAAGCACAGAGAAGCACTATTTAGCAGTAACATGTAAATTTAATCCTTTGGTGTAAGAAAATAATCTCTGATTGCACTACATAGTTCATACAAGTCAAGTGCCTGTTTTATTATACCTGAAGGCATACTGGAGTTGCTTTTCATATGCAGTGAAAAATGTACAAGTTGTTGCTTAATGTTACCTTTTGGTATTTCCTTGTAAAGGGTGGAGAAATTTACAGTGTTTCTGAACACTAACACTTGCATTCTGTAATGGAAGGAGAAACAAAGTTTACCCATAGGCCTCAAGTTATAGTGCATGATTTTGTCCAGTTCTGCAAGGATTTTTCCTTCTCGAAGACTCCAGTATGTTTGTTTCTTCTGAATGTTTAATCTGACATTGTATGCTTCTGCTGATATTACAAAGAGCTTAAGTACTAGGAACAGCAGTATTTCCATTCAGTGTAATTAATCAAAATTCAGATGAGGGGCATATAAAAATTAATAGTAAAAGAAAACCAGTGTTACGAAACACAGTGAAGTTACTGCTCCTAAAAACCCTGTAGAACAATAATTGGGTAAAACTGGAACAAAAACCAAATGGAGATACTTTCTCTAAACCAAAAGACAGACATGTTATTTTTTAAGATGCTAAATAAGACATTGGTGTGTCTTAATAAAACACAGGCAGCTAAAATGTCATAAAATAAAAAGTGCAAAACTTCACTGTCTTTCAATACCAAAGAAAGGAAGTCAGAGTAACAGCCCAACCCCAGTGACAGATGAACTTTTAACCAAGAAATAAGACACACTTTTAGATGCTTTTCTCCTCTTTGAAGAAATCCCTCAGCAATACATGCTTATTATCTCAGACTGAAGACTCTACATTAAGGAAACCCCACCTAGCAGTCACATGAGTGGTATACTAAAGCCACCAAAATATTTTATTTGAATCCCAAACAGATATTGACAGCACAAGAGATTAAAGGCCATTTTATTACTTTCTAGTGTCAGTCTGTCCTTACAATATTGTAATTATGACTGGCCAAGGAGATATTTAATTTGCACGTCTTCCAAATACTGATTATCTGTGTTGTGCAGATATCTGCAAATACATACATCAAAGCTGCCAACTCTCACAGAATGTTAACCAGGGTCCATTGTTCTTATATTCTTTTTAGAATTGAAACCAAATGCTTTAGGTCTATAAACAAGTCCACTTAGTCATTTTCTTACAAGTTATTCATGTAGAAACTATAATGTTCTGTTCTCCCCAGAAGCTTATAATACATCACATGGATAACAGCATTTGAAAATACTAAACATGAAATACAGGAAACACTGAAAAAAAATTGCAAGTTTACCTGGGTCATCACTGAATAAATTCCATTATTTCTTAAATAGTAGGTAGGAATGCATGAAGGGAATGCATGTGGGGGAGGGAACACCAAAAATCAAAACAAAAAAGCAATTCAGGTTTCAAGGAATAGATGCACGTAAGCACTGTGCAAGGACACAGCCCTCCTCACTGGCATTTACTAGGTACTTGAAAAAAAAATAATTCCATAAAACTACTTTCATAGGTAGAAAAATTTTACATTCAGAAATAAAGTAATTTTATTACTTGTCAATAGTAATACTTAGAATAAATACGGACAAGAGATAAATGGAATAACATCTCTATTACCTGACAGAAGAACTGCATATGAAGCAACACTAAGGAACATCAAACCAGTTGTTTAAGCCTTTGAATTATACAAACTGACCTGAGACACAAACAGTATGTCACAAAGCATTAAACACAAACTACAGTAGAATTAGCCTCATATACACTCATTAGAGCATAAATCTCCACTTAAGTTTCCTAAGACATGCAAAACATATATGGAAATGAAGCCCTGAGCAAAGACTTTACCCAGCTGGTGAGACAGAGTACAATATTCTGAGCTGCTGCACTAGCTTGTCCTCTGCTGAAGCTACAAAGTCTAACAATTAGGATATTTGAGAACTAGAACAGATTTTTTTTAGAGGTTGAAAGAATACCCACACAGCTTGGGAATTTCATCACTGAAGGTTTTTGAGAGTAAGTGCAGTAATAGAGGCAATAGCCACAAATTCTACCTTGGGAGATTCAGCTAGGTATTAAGCATGACAGTAGGTCACATCCTTAGAAATTTTAATAAACAACCCCATAGCTGACTTGAGCTGTTGTTGGCAGTAATCATGATTTAAGCAGATGTTTGGACCAGGTGACACACAGAAGTCCCTTCCAAGCAACAGGGTGCCCAGCCAGTGTGTGAAATCTCCCAGTTCTGGAGATTTTTAACATCCAATGGCAAACGCTCTAAGGAATCTGATTTAAACCAAAGTCAGCTCTGCTCTGAGTATAACATGAATCTCATTATAAATAATATTCAATATGAGACTGAACCTGATTTGTCCCTGACTATCTTTACAGATACGCCAATTCAATACCTGTTAGCTACACATGAAAGTTGAGATTTAGCATACAGAGTGCAAACTTTCTGACTGAACTTACACATCTTCTCAGTGTCAGAGCTCAGAAAGAAAAGATCTTCCAATGCCCTGAAGCCTCCTTATCATACAGTATAATATTAAAGTAGTAAA
Organism: Hemiprocne comata; assembly: GCA_020745705.1. Lineage (NCBI taxonomy): Eukaryota > Metazoa > Chordata > Aves > Apodiformes > Apodidae > Hemiprocne > Hemiprocne comata. The sequence goes on from CM036595.1 coordinate 16,422,629, forward strand.
TGTAGTATTTAACTGTTAATTTGATATTTCATTAGTTAATAAACAACAGAAAAAGAACACAACAAACAAAAAATTGTAATGATCACTCTCAGAAATTGGAAATAAAAAAGAAGTCGTTATTTATGTCACAGTAGACCCCAATTCTGAGTTCTGAACTTCTTTAAAACAGAAGTAATTCTTTAAGCAAGCAGGAATTAGTAGCAATATAACACTGAAAATAAACTCCACCGATCCCCTAATTATCTTGACAGTAGCATTGGTGCCATCGTCTGAAGAGGAAATGATCTCAGTGATCAGCACCTCTGACACAGCATGTCAACATGCCAGGGTACAGAGCAATAATTGTAATTTAATAATGCTCTCTGCAGTGCCCAGCCAGCAGCTGCAAGCATAGAGAATAAGCAAGAGTTTCAATTCAAGCAAAATGGCAATCCTGCAATCACTAATAAAATGTCCTTTCTTCTCTGTTTCTGGTACAGTAGACAGGGTTAATACTAAGGCCCAGAGATTATAAAGATAATTAAAAACAGTTAATTAATTCAACAACCTGGTTGTAGAACTTTGAAAGGAAGCATGAAAATTAAATATGTTAAGCACAAAAGAGTTATCCTTTCTAGCTACCTGGCTTCTTTAGATGAATTAGTTTAACACTCATGACTAAAAACATACATGTCACTTCACACAACAAATAAAGAAATTGAATTAAGGTCTTTTAGCATAAAAACAAAATTAAAAGTCCCCAGAGATCTTCAATACCCAAATAAACATTACTCAAGCAACTGAGAACTCACTTCACTCAAACCCTGAAAGATGGGGAAAAAAATCGTTTTCAAGAAAATTTGTGCCTTACTCTTAACTTTTCCCCTTGTTTGTGCTGCAATTGCAGTGTACAATCTTTTTAATCAACTTCGTGTTCTTTTACAATGTGAAAAAAAGGGTTAAAGGTCCTATGAAAATCAATCTCATGTTCACTGCAGAACATCGACATCACACTAAATCACCAAGCTCTACAGTTTCTGAACTTTCTGTATCTCTAAATAGTGACAGACATTAAACCTGTTCAATTAAATGCAGCATAACAGGAGATGGTTTTCTCAAATTGTTACTGACTTCTTTGTATATGTAATTGTTTTATATGACCCACTGTATTTTGAAGAAATTGCCTCTTTTCCAATCATGTTGACCATTATCTGTTCTGACATCTATTTAACAGGCAAGGATTCAGCCACTCATTCTAAATAATTCCATTTGCTATAATAATTTTAAAAGTTTTTGCTGTCTCCTACCTGAGCCTCTTCAGGATAACTCCAGTTGTTTTCCCCATTTTTACCTCATTTAGAACATGACAGAACACAATGCCACTTTTGAAAACTAGCAACAAAATCTCATTGGAAATGGTTCATTAAAATAGCAAAAAATGCACTGCATCCTCCCTGTTGAGTCAGTATCTACATCTTTAAGACACACCAAAAGACATTAAATCCAATTTAAATCACAACTTCTAATAAAATTCAAGTGTTGAAGTTCTTAATATAGTACCTGACAAGATTCAAAAAATACAGAGGGCAAGTGTACTTTATTTGATTGTCAAACTAATTCAACTAACTCATTAGATTTAAAATTAATTTTGGTATAGCAACATGCCACTTTTCCAAATATAATGCTCACTGCTTTAGTGGAAAATATTGTAGTCAAATATTTAGGGAACCCAGTTCAGTAGTTTTCATTGACAGAGAGACTCAAGTAATCTGCTGGGTACACCAGGACATAATACATGAACTGAGACTTAATATTTTGAGTTCGTCATCAAAACTTTCTCAAAACATTCCATGATGATAAAATACCAAGATAGAGGGTGTAAGACAAAAAGACAGAGGAATATCCCTTGATCTATTTTTTAAATTACTGTAGAAAAGAGACCTTCTATCCCAGCTTGTTATAATCACATATATATGTATTTTTATGCATGAGATTAAGGCCTAACAGCTTTACACAGAAGGGGCAGGGGAAACTCCAGTAGAGGAAAGTAGCTGGCTCAAGAAAAGCAAACAAGTCCAGTTGAAAAGAGATTTATCAGGTTGAAGGTAATAAAATTTTTGAAACAGACATTATTGAATATATTTATTAATATTGGTTGTGTGCTGCTGATGATTCCTAACATTAGAGCTGGTCAACACTGTCAATAGAGAAGATGATTAGTATACTTACAGAGAGAAAATTAAATAATGACTCTGAGGTCTGGAAAAAGCAAACAGGCTAAAAATATAGAGCAAAATATCTGAAGTTGTACGCTTGGAAGCCTGTAACAAAATAACCTAAAAACTTATCAACTGCCAACAGCAGAAGAGATGCAAGACCAGGATGTCAGGACAATGCTGAGCTATCGTGGTACACTCATGAGAAGGTGTTTTCAAACCCTAGAATGCATGAAAATCCCTGACTCAACAACAAAATGGGCCCACTGGTGACATGATATCAGGACTTCTCCGTCCAATCCTGGACACTTATATTGAAGCAAATTTACTGAGTTCAGAGAAAGGTTGTTAAGACAATTAGATGAACAGAGGATTTCACAGCTTCCAGCTTTAAAATGCAATGCAGAAGCAAGTAGTTCATACACAAATTATTTGTCAAAACTATATTCATATTTGCAGAGATAATCTCCAAGTTCTGCAACACTTATTACAGGTTATCCTTCTCATTTTAAGGTGATCTATATGTAAAAACTAACAAACGTTGCAGCAGTACATTTTCTGCCTGGTTTTGTCTTTCCTCCTACTACCAAATTATTTATTTTTTTTTCTCCCTAGAGAGGACTATAGGGAATGACAAACAGAGCTCTTAGCAAGAAAACTGACAGAAGTGGGATAACCTAACTCATAACTCAGAATTAACATGTTATCATGAAAGTTTCCAGACATGTTATTTCCTCTATTAAAATCAATCTGCATTATGTTTCATTATCTTGGTTTCACTAATGCAAAATACTTAGGTAGTTAAGAGCACTGCTGATGGTGGTGATAATCATTTTGCACAAAATTAATCTCAAGGGGCCTCAGAGTACTGCAGATTAAACAGAGTGAACACCTACCCCATTACATCTACCAGTCTTAATTTAAGCATTTAGACATACAGACAAATTTTACTCGTGACAGGTACTTAAATTTGCCATCTTTTCAGAAATTAGAAGAAATCACAGTCAAGCACTGTTTTCAAGCAAAAGTAAGAGCACAAAGTTCAGATCTGTATTTGACAGTTTTGTAATTATTGAGAAAATCATATGGGTACAAGTTGAACAGTGCAAAAGCAAAAGAGCATTTCTGTTTCTTTTTTTATAGAATGACTCAAAACTACTTTTTGTTCCTTCTACCTTTTTTTCAGCACTCAAGACTCAATCTTTGCTTCTTAGGAGGGATCTATCAGTCTAATGTGCCTGTGTTATAGCTCCTGGGTTCCAACCATTAGAGTAGACACACAACCTTATTGATACATGACAGACTACAGATACACCTGTTTGAGAGGAGATAAAAAGCCATTGGTTTAAAGTAAGGTATACTCAACTTGCAAAAAACAGGTGCTTCCATACTTATGGCTAGTGATTTCCCCAAACTCCTGAGTAGACACAACTTTTTCTTAATCCCTTGTGTTCTACAGGTACCAAATTGCAAGTATCTTGCTTCAGAATACATATACTACTGAAGGTAGTTTGTGGTAACTGGCTACATCCCGTAACTTCCCTCTTTTTCAGAGCTCCAATCAGCTCCAATTTCTCAGTTTTGGCAAAGCTATCAGGTCAGTGCTTGAGGATGAGGAGAAGACATTGCAAATGCAGGTAACAATGCTTTTCAAGGCTCACTGCGCCGCTTCCTATTTAAGCCTTCCTTGTAGAGTTGATCTCCCAGGAAACCCAAATGCATGAACATTCTTCATTAAAATAGTACAAGTGCAACGATTCTCAGTTTATTGCATTCATTTCTCCATTATGCACTGCATAAAGACATTGCTTAATACGAGTGCACAGAGCAAACTAAGCAATAAGATCATGTTAAGGACTTCAAACTCTTTCCAAAAGCTAAAAACTCTATGCATTTCTGGGTTTTTTTGAAATACCTCCATTCCTGTTCCAGAAGCAACAGTATGCTCCTTCCTCAGCATGCAGCACGGTTCAATTATTTTTTAGTCTGTCAGAGTTATTGCTGCTTTCCTTCGTTAGTCTCAGAATTATTAGAAAAATATCACTTTAGGATCTAGCTATTGGTGCTATGGTATTCACATTTCCACCCTTGCTGTTGTAGCTAAGTGTTCCATATTCAAATCAACAGTAGTAGTCAAGCAACTCGTGTGAAAATGCAACCTTCCACTTTTCCTGTTCAAAACACGAACCCTTACTTCCAGCACACAGAACCTGCACTAGTCATTCTTAGCACTTTTAGAAAGCTTTCAAACATTGACTGCATTAACTAATTCATTGCATATTAACTAAACTACTGATCAAAGAGAGAGAAACTGGCACTGGGAAATTACCAGTTCGGTGGTAAAATTATTTAAAAATAGTATTGCAGTGACAGATTTTTAATCCCATACTTCTCATGAGATCACGGAATCACTCTCAGCTGCAGCTTTTTGTGACAAATCCCCATGGAGAGATTTTATTATGGGAGTGGAATTAATTTGTGTCACCCTAAGAGTGTGTACACTCATTCAACAGTACCTAAAATAAAGAAGATTAAAAATATACAAATTGAACAAGCCAAAAGAATCTATCTTTTGAGCTTGCATGTGATACACACATCAATAAAATTCAGGGGATCACAACAGCAGTTGAGAGGACTAGAACATTTTTTACAGTCTTTATCTGTGTGAATACATAGTGTGAGGATTGAATACGCTTCCTTGACGAGCTTAAGTTCATTCTTTATATTTTACTTTTCTTATGATAGTTTATAATCCAACAACCTGAATACTAGGGAATGGCTTTAGAACATTGCCAAGGCAAAAACCTACATGTGCTTGAAGGAGAAAGGAACAGAGAGAAAGATAAAAAGAGCTGGGGACAGACAAGAGGAGGCTGTTGCAATAATCCATCTCACAAATACTAAGCAACAGCACTGTAGGAAGTTACCCAACTCAACAATAAAGATGGACACCTGGAAGTCCTCCTTAGTGTGTAAATACACTGCACAACATACAAACTACACACACTTGTACTCATTCAGTACTTTTAATGGTGATGAATAAAAAGTCATTCATTATTTTCTGATTAATAGATGAGCTCTTAATTTAAAAAAGAAACTGTCCTTCAACAGGAGCTCAGCTACATCAAGAAACTTATCTATTGCCTAAATAAGGGTCATGGCTCAAACTATAACCTCCTGCTGAAGGTGTATAAGAAAGCCTTCTACTAAAGTTAGACACTAACTATCCAAGTACCTGGGCTGTTTTGAACTGAGGATGAAAAAAAGAAACTTGAAAGATTCTTTTATCCCTACTTCCTGATAACACGAGGCTGATGACAGAACCTGTTACACCTTTGAGGGGCACTGCAGTAGACTATGCCTACAACTGAAAGCATGAAATGTTTTTCCAGCTTACACATATATAATCCAAATGGCTTCAAGTTTACTATTTCAAGTATTAGTGACAACGTAGTTGTGGCAGCATAGTTTCCAGCATGAAATGTACAATTCTGCCCAGAAGCTAAGGTAAGTACTCACATTAAGCATGCCATCTGTAAAGGGGAGACAGTATTTTGTCCTGCTTTTGGTATTATTGGCAAGGTATCTTACACATGCAAGCAGAAACTTACACTACAGCTTCTTACAACAGCCACATTCGCTAGGTGGTACTGTCAAACAAATAATAGTAACACTAATAACTAGAAGGAATTAAGATGAATCAACACAAAAAAGAAATGACAAGGCAGATGTAAAATATCGTCTATTCATTGAAAAATTACAAACCACAGAATACAACTGATCTGGCAACACCGCTAAATTGTTATTGATTTGCATTGAGACTTTTTCCCTCTTCTTGACATTTCTCGAATTTTTATATAACTATATATTATGGCTCATAGTGAAGATGAAATCTGTTATCAATTCTACACATCTGCTGAGATCTGCAATTTTGAAATTAACTGCTTTGAAACCTATGTTTGGAGCACATGAAAGACATTTAATTTCCCAATATTAAATTCTCCTACGTGAATACCTGAAATTAAGACAGTTTGCATTCTTACTCACGTTGTAGAACAAAAACCAGTGTGTCTTTCCTGTGGGGTCACAAGAAACAAGCAAAACTGGTCTTTTTTTGTACAGTTGCTCAGAGGAGTGCATTCAGCTGAGAAGGCTAACATCTAAGTGGCTGAATAAGTCAGTGATTATATTCTAAAAATTGTATGATGTAATCAAAGCTTTTGAAGTTCAAGTCATGAAAATCTGATTATTACATCTAAGTTTTTATTACCACTAACATCATTCCCTTTTATTATATAAGCAATTTAAGGATTTTGGCATACAATACAGACTTCTAACATCTAGTACAGACTACGGGGCTTATGCATAGGTTCTCAGGGCCCACACACAGAGCAATAAGCAATTAGAGATACATGTCAGCACCTCTGAAAATTATACCTCTAACATGGATTGTGAGCACATAAAAACGTAAACATGCACGGATAGAATGTTACAGTAAGGAAGGGACTCTGGTGGGTGTTATGTATACACAGTTATGATGCAGGTATCGACCACTAAGAGGTTTGTTTGAAACAACAATCATTGTGGCTTACAAACCTCTTACAGTTATTCTTCTCCTATGCTGCTGTAATTCCCTGTTGACATAAAAATTAGTGTGATACCAAGTGATAGCTGAAGATTTGAGACATACATTATACATGCTACTTGTCTCACAGACACTGTTTTCAGCTTTACTTTAGCTGTTCTCAAAACTCAGTAGGGATCTAGTGATAATGGATCTAAACACAGCTCTTCTTTGTGAGGGAGGTAACATTTAAGCTTCACAAACCAGCAAACTACTCCCTGATTTTTGTCCCTCAATCCTTATCATTCAACTAATTCATCATGTTTTTTGTCCTCCATTGTTAATCTTATACTCCCACACAAGGAATTAATCAGAGAGCAACAAACCACTATCTATGTTATCTGATATCATTAATAACACATTCCTTTGTTAACAAGAAAAATCTATTTATCAAAGTTCCAGCTTCAGGTCTTACATGCAGCTGATAGACAAGACAGCTGTGGGTTCACTGTTAAAAACAGAACCACACTGAAAAGGCTCAAAAAACCTTTATTTTGATCATTATCTGATAATCTTCCTCCTCATCTGGAGAATTTTAGACTTGGACTACCACCTAGCCTTGCCATCAATTTGCTCTGTAATACTCTACCTGCTGTAATCCACTTGTTCATTAGTTGAACCAGGAGATACCTGACTAGGAAACCACCCAAAGCAATGAGAAGGTTAACAAATCTGCACTACACAGGCACAGAGACCAGGTTCTAGTGCAGAGAGACCAGAACTTTCCAAGACAGAAGAAGGAAATTAACATGACAGAGCAGAGCACAAACTGGGTCAAAGCAAATAATGAGTTATTCAGAGGATAGTAAAGCACAGAATTTTTTAAGGAGAAAACAGCCAGTGGGCTGTTGGGCTTTTGTTGTTGTTTCTTTTAAAATAATCAGTATTTTTCAATAAAATTAGGTAAACTTTTTCTGCAAATTGTTTTTGATATAAAAGTAGTAAATGACTATTTCTAAGACCCACCTCTGCAAACTACCTAAAGTTAAAACACAGAAATAATTGAATATAATATGCTGCAAAGGTCATACACTTGATTTGCTACTTCACTTGATACTCAAGAAGAAAATTGTGTGTTACTTTGAAGATGCTCCTAAATTAAGTTTCCTTGTAAAGTTAGAAACTTTGACATTTAAATGAATTTTAATAGGTTAATAAACTCAGGAAATTTCATAACTCCATCCAATATATAAGGCATCTCTAATCTACTGACAGCTTATGCAGAATAATAGCAATCACTCCACTCCTTTTATTGCAGGAACAATCAGTTACATCAACAGGCACAATTTAGGTTTGTATTTTAGAAGGTTTTGTGATTTTTTTTTTCCCCTGGTCATAAGTATAAGTAGTTATTCTATACAGCTACAAGATTTCTAAATTCATGTTTGTCAGCGACTTTCCCTACTTTTTCTTAATATTCCAGCAGAAAAACACTCTGGCATATATATTTTTCCTAGTATGAATAGCTACTACCAGAAGGAACTAAGAACATTTCCTATGCCTCTGCGTAGGAACATCCCCTCACTACTAAATTGTGATTTCTAAACTCAGTGCAGCTATATGAGACTTGTTAAAAAATGGCCCAAAGCAACAAACAATTCTGATTTCTGTGTGCCAACTGACTATAAGGAACACTGACAATCTCTTGCTAGAAATCAGACAAATGTATACAAGAACCAGACTTGTTACAACAGGTAAGTACAGAAAAAGTCATGAGAAAATGCTAAAAAATCCTAGTACAAGAAGTTCCTCTTCTAAAAATTACTGAAGTGCTTTAAGTCAAGTAGAAGAGAGGTCTCTATGCATACTACACACCACTGCAGCTTGGTTTTACTAGTATTATAATGAAAAACAGGTCTTCCAATCACTTATTCCATAGCCAGCCCCATCCCTGTGGCCTAGCAAAGGAAGGACTCCACCTGCATCCCCATTCCAGCAAAAACATGACATTGCTTCAACTCCACGGAACTTTACCAGTAATGGAAGAAGATTCCTGGAACTAATAAATTTCTCAAGTGCTCACTGATAAAATGAGACAGGTTGGTAGAGATTTAGTTTATTTAGAAAGTGAATTAATTTTCTGCTTTCCCAAAACTGGATTTGAATAGCTAGTTTTAATGGAACACGATACCTTTATAACAAAATTGCAGTTTATTGCACAGTAAGATGGAAAATATGAATTATGAAACAGAAGGTTGTTGTTTAAAGCTATTATAACTGAAATAGCAACAGTAGCTGTGGAGGGGATAGGAAGACCAGCAGCTGCATGGCATTCACACCCTGCTGGCAAATTCATGGCATTTGCAAATGGCTTCATAAAGGACACTTCGGCACCTTTCCAACAACTATAGCTTCCAAAAAAAAAAAAAAAAAAGGGGGTTAAGGGAGTGAAAATTATTTGAAGACTAAACCGTTCTGTGCACGATGAGAACAGACCTTCATTACTAACACGAGCTTCCTTTGCAAAAGAGCTCAAAGCAACTGTACACTAATTATATAAATCTGACTCTGTACCTTGTCCAGAGTAGCTATGAGTTTATCATTACTAAGGCCCTACCATGAGGGGAGACAAGTACTCAAGGCACAATACATATTGTATTTATTTTTTTTAAAGGACAGCATTTTATTTAGGAAAATTATTCAGTGTCGATTACTGAGTTACTGCTCAAGTGCAAAACTGATTCACTCCTGTTTGCCATATCTATATTATGAAAGCAGATGCAGAAGCTATTTGCACCTGACTGGTACTGTGGATGATTTATAACATACAGTGCATTTAATTATAGTCAAAAGAAGTCTGGGATAGGACACGAAATTGAACAAGTATTTCTGCAGATACCAAGATAGCCGTTATCACAACAATTGTGTTACAACATTAGCTCTTAAAAACTAAGATTGAAAACATGACGTAAAAAAGGATTAAGCAAATTAATTGTCTCCAAAACATGTCTAGATGTTGACTCTGTGGGTGACCATGAAAGGGGATGAGTTCTATATATGGAAGCTTTTAGCTGCAGTTCAAGCTGTGCATGCTTTCCAACAAAACTCATCTCGGTGATTTGAGCTAAAAGTCAGACCCTTAAATAACTGAATTCCAGCCTAAGAATAAGACTCTATCAGGGGAACTGAAAGCCCTCACTGAACCTTGAGAACCAGTGGGCCACAACACTATGCTTTGACTGTCTGTTAACAGGAACATTCCTCCCTTCCCCCTAAAACAGAGGATAGGATAGCCTGAAATGGATTTCAACAATCAAATCTACAGACAAGCAGGACATCGGTAAGTTACATAAGCTTAAAAAAAACAGCATTAGAAAATGAGTGGCTGCAATCCCCCGGCCAGCTGCAGATAACCAATGACTACAGATTGACAGTTCCTACCCTCAACATACAACCAAACAATGCATCCACTAGGCTTGTCAAGACAGGAATCATTTGGGAAAAGCTGCACTGGTCACACTTGCATTAACATCAATCACGCATCGGAATGCTTCTTTCTCTCAATTAATAGTCCTTCCAACTCTCCTAATGAAACCTATTAATTTCTCTACAGACCAACTAATTCTGACAAAGCAGCAGTAGTCTGGACTCCTGAATTAATAAAAAATGTCAACACCATATAGATAACTGCGTGTTCCTAAATTACCTTCAAAAAAGATGTGAAAGATTCAGACAGATGGAAATATTCACAACTACAAAAATACAAATACGTGCGTGCACGTGCTCCTGTGTGAACAGCAGATAAGCCATATCAGTAGCAGTGAGGAATTCAGGTTGCATTACACAAATAATTGAAAAGGTGATAGTGAAAGGTAAACAAAGTATCTCAACATTTTAGAATTACTAGAATAGCTATCTATGTTCAGAGATTTTATGCGGCTGATAGAGGACAAATCATTCACTGGCAACCATGGTTCTACTTCCTGCAGAACCAGCACCACTTATCAGAATTCAATAAGGAATACTTTTTTAAAAATTATTTTTATTCTGCATCATCATTATCAAAGTTCTATGGAATCAACTAGACAGAAATAGCAGCAGCACACAGTGATCAACATTTAAGTCATCAGTCTTTGGTTCTTAGGTAGCCTGATTTTCTCATAAGAAAGGAGAAAAAAGCATTAGTTATCCTGGAAAAGTACCAGCACAGTTTTACAGCACTTTGGGGATTCTAAAGCTTTTACAGATGCTGTAATTATTTTGAAATTTTCCAGTAAGCACTAAAGATCAAAAATAGCACCTGTACTCAGCTAAGTTGAATTACCTGTTTACCACTTCTGAAAGTAAAATAATTTTACCAAGTATTATGCAAAGTTCACTGGAAAAGGCAACACCAGAAACTAAAGATCCAGAGACCTTTCATACTTACACGAATTATTAATTTGACAAGCACAAGGCTGAGAAAATTGCTTAGAAAAAGACCTAGATAGTTTTATAAATTAGAAAAAGTAGCTTATGTTAAATTTTTATTGAAGGAATTAGATTTTAATGGCCAACCTATGTAATATTCTGTAGATCAGCAGCAGAGCCTGCCAGCAAGAGCAAAATAACATGAGACTTAACACCATCATGTTGCTAATTGAAAGGACTCAACCTCATCACAGTCGTGCACTGCAAGTCAGAACGATAACACGGCAAATTATCACTGTTTTGCAGATGCCAGTGTCTCTTACCTGTGAAAAGAACATAACTAAGTACATTCAACATTCTGTTTATTAAAAATGTCTTTTTTCCCCAGTCTACACAGTTTGTAGCAGCTTTCGAAATAGAAAAACTTAAGGTAGGCAGAATATTGGGATGCAAAGGTTTTCTTCCCCACAAATCAAAGGTCTCAGTCATTTAGAAAATTAAGATGCTGTTCCAAGTATCATGCATCTTGATATTGCAGTTAGCCCTGGAGCTTCCTGGGAGATGACAAATCAGAAGTTTGTAAGCAGTGGTGTATATACACAGTATTGACCTAATGTTACAAACTTCACTCATGCAGCTTGCCTTTACTTACACAAACAGTACTGCTGAAGCCAGTAAGCCAACTTAAGCTAAAAACCTAACTTGCACAAGGAAGGGTAAGAAAATCCTCATACCACATATGTACTTCAACATGTAGCTTTTAGGACACTCGACCCCCAAGATCTCTTTCCTCATTTTTGAAAAACACCATTCCAAATATATAAGCAAGAGGATGTGACTGCTGGGAATAAAGTGCCCATTCCCTGCCAGTACTTTTCCTCTGATAAAGGTATATTCAGCATATGTATATACTGAATATTGTACAGTGCTGTTCTTGGCATTTAATGAGGGGTAAAGGAAAATGTGCAGGACTAGAATTCTAAGTGGTAGTTTAATAACCTTTATCCAGCTCATTTATAAATTATTTTCTTCCTCTCTGGAGAGGCTTCTAATGTCAAACACTGGTATTAAGGTGAGTCATGGTTACTGAAGAGGCACAAAGAAGGCACATGACAAAATTATTAATTATGGGGAGGGAAGGAGTCAGAGTACTCTTTCCACTCCATAACTGTCCTTTTAAATCAGAACATTTAATATCAAATTCAAATACGCAATCAGTAGTCAATAGCTGTTAAAGTCTCAATGTGTCAATAAAAGCTGGAGAATTAAGAATGACATTTAAAAACTGTTGTAAATGAGATTTTTAGAAGGCATTGGAGATTTTGAGAAGGCACAAAGGTGTTTTTTTTTAGTTTTTTTAGTACATTAAAAGAAATTAGGAAACTATTCTACATTTAAGACACATGGTAAATTAAACAACTTCAATACAGTAATTTGAAATATTCCCATTCGCACTGCTGTTCGTTCATTTTTCAGATTCCTTTCATTCACATCAAATGTTAAGAATTGTTCCTGTGGGTAGACCAGCTGTTGTTCAGTGCTATTTGTGCTAAACTGAAATCCCACGTTCCTTATCATAAGACCAAGAGGTACTTATTTGGATATATAAAATACCTTAAAGCAACAGTACAGGTGAAGTTTGGGATTGGGTGGTTTGGTTTTTTTTGGAGGGAGGGGGGAGAATTGTGATTTTTCCATAACTCATTTCGACTAAATTACTAGACTTATGGAACTGTGTTTATGGTTTTTTTATTGTGCACCTTACTTGAAATCAGCTTCTCATGTGATAGAATAAGAACAAAACAATTCCTCTGTAAATGTAGTAACGTATTCTTGAAGTGACATTATTATGCAGTACCTTATATAATGATGACAATATACAAAGTAATCAAAAGCTAAAATAAATAGTGACAGCTAAAGAACACAAAATTCATGAGCATCACGCAGGATCAAACTATTGTGGCCATTTTCCTTCTCTGAAAGCTTTAAATAACACTGAGCAGCCTATGTTTGTGTTTATAATGCCAATAGAATATGAGTAGAAGAAAGTATTTAAAACAAAGACCTTTGCAAAAATTCAAATAGCTTTTACATTCCAGAACAATTGCTACAAGCATGCTCACCCACTTTAAGCCAATTAAAACAAAACAATTTCTAAGTTTAATAATCTTTCAAGTGTTGAAAACTCTTCCTCCATTTCCTAATTCCCCACCTCTTCCAAAGATTAGGAAACAATGACACAGATTTCAATGTTATCTCACCTATGTACCACTATATATAAGAGTAAACTATAAAAAGCAACTTTACTTTTGCAGGAGAAGCAGGACTTCAAAAGTAAATAAAATAGCTTAGATTCCAGTTCTCCAGAATTCTCTGCAATCCTTAGATTTTTGCATATTTGGAGCTATAAAACTTCTAGGTAACGAAGTAAACCTAACTAGCAAGTACTATAAACATCAAGTGCAATAATATTTGGTTTATAAATAAAAGTGCAAGCTACATACAACAGCTGAGAGGAAAAGCCTTTTACAGAATACAAGTATATCCACAACTCTTCATTACATTTGTGTTTCATTACAGCAAAATTTATTTCCCAAAGTTTGGAGATTTTCTTCTCACATTGTAACACCTCTCCAGAAGAAAATATAATATTACATTAAAAAAATGATTAACAAATGCACTAGACAAAGCAATAAATAACATTATTGCTAGAATAAAGAACGGTTTTATGATTTGCTGTGCTTCAATTACTAAGGGTAGAGGAGCATGACACTTAAGTCTCCCCATGAATTTGAGAGGATGGATAACAGGCATAATTGAAATCAAGCTAGTTTGTAGCAGCTGAGAATCTAACTTTTACATTTTATTGCAATATTTTCCACAAAAATATGTATTTGGAAAACAGCATGCCTTCTTATAAAACAGCTCTCTGCTGCTGAAACTCCACTGCAGAGTTTGCATCCCATTTTTTCCTCTTAAGCAGTTATGCATCATTTTATAAAGACTGGCACCAAGTGGCTACAGACACATTAATTGCCTCCAGGCAACAAGTATCTCTTGGTGTGCTTTACTTCAGCACACCCTCAAGTAGCCTGATACTCATAACCTGTTCTCTTCTTGGCAAATGTGGTAACACAACCCAACCTTTTTCAACTCTCCAATTGTTGCAGGATCCTCCACAGAGGAAGTCACACAGTGAGAGAGACCCATCTATTCCAAGTACAAGAAGGTTAGAGAGATGTGTCCTGCTTCACCTACCTTGTTTATTCAAGAGACAAAAGGAGCAATGCCAACATTAACAACCTAAGTCCTGATGCATGTCATGCCAACACTTCTGTTTCTCACGGTATCTCAAGTTGAGGAAACAATTTCTGCATAGCAAAAGACATTTTTTTAAAGTAAATGAAAATATAGCAGCTGATTTTGGTTTGGTTTTGTTTTTTCCAAAGCTACAATGCCCATATCTGTACAGATAGGAGAAAACTAAACCCCTTATTCCTATAAAGCTTTCAAAAAATGAAAGTGTTGTGTAAAGCTTTCCTCAGAAAGCTGTATCTCATCTTCATCGCAAACCATAACAATTTCATTTTTTAGGCAAATTTAGACACAGAATTAAATCCTGTTAACCAAATGTAAAGCCAAACAAATTCAGAAACAACTGAGATGTTACCCATACTCCCCAAAATCACAGCTTTTAACAGAAGTCCCAGATTCAATTTAGCAGTGCTATCATCAGGAAGATAGTTTAATTTGATACAAGTTTATGAAAACTATGACACCATTATAAATAACAAAATGAAAACTGGATCAAAAAGACAGCAAGATCTTTAAAACATAAACCAACAAATGAGCACAAACTTTAGCCAATGACTTGCAGGTCAACATTGACCATCACCAAAACTTTAATTCCCATTAAATAAAAAGGATAAATAGCAATCCTGCAGAGAGACCTAAAGAAGTATTCCAACACAAAATTTAGTTAATTAATATTACAGATAAACATCCAAATAAATCTAGTTACATGCTCTCTCAACATTTAAACATAATGTATGCTTTGGGTACTTCATAACAAGGCCATGAATACTAGAATCAAAACATGTATTTTATTTCATAACCGTTCTCTGATTTCATGTTGCAGAAAGTGAAACATTAGTTCCTGTTAGATGTGATTCTCTTGGTATGAAAGTTGTTTGATGAAAAAATAGATGCCATTTGACTACAGAATTGTATCATTGCAATACTGCTGCTTCAAAATTGCATCTGCCTTTAATTTATCAAAGGTAAGAGTAAGCTTTGCTACCAGTCACACAGCTGCTAACCATCATGATCAAAGTGACCAAAATGTCCTGTCCTACAGTGGTCCTGTTCACCACTACCAGTGCACACCTCGAATTTCTTCTTACTTGACCCTCTTGCTTTGTATTTCCTCCAGCCTTTCCTCTTCCCTGTTCTGTGTGTCTTCCCTACTCTCCAACTGATTTTGATCACTCACATGCTTTTTTTATTTTTTTGCAATTCTTTTCCTTAGACTAGACCTGGCTGTGCCTTCTCTTTGATAATTCTCAGGGGTATCAAAACCAAATTGTTTAGCATCATCACTCCTGTTGCAGCTAAACACATGAAGTATTTGATTCTTCTCACCTGGTAAAACATATGCACTGAACATTGATAGTTATAATAGTTATTATTCATCCTGAGACAACAACGTTCTCTGCCTTATTGGTGTTCCACCCCAAAAAGAATTATTAGTACCCTATTTCATGCAGCCAGCTCCTCAAGAACAACTTTCTGCTCCTCAACCACAGAATGATTATTTGCCAGGTAATGTTTTATATCTCATGCACAATATCTAACATGATTCAAAAAACTACACTGGATCAAGTAAGAAGCATATCCATTTTTAATTAAAAACAAACTCTCTAAGATATCCCCATGGATATCTCCTGCTTCCCTCACCCACACTCACAGAAAAGAAAAAAACCTCTACAAATACAACACACAGAAAGGAGCTCTTTATTTCCCACTGCCCTTTCTGCATTAATCCTAAAATGTAAAATGCTATTTTCAAGATGCATATCTCACGTTCACAATGACAGATACCTAACATTTCACAGGAAAGCTTATTTTGCCAATATTCACCTTAAAGACAGATTCCTAAGTATAACAAATGTACAACCTTTGAAGTCATACAGACCCAAAACTTAACCTGCCAGTAGCAGTGAATAATAGCTACAACAGTAGTTGCTACTGCTTGGATATTATTACAGAACAAAGCACAGGCTTATAATATATTCCCCTGGAATTATCTATGACAGTATCATATATTAATTTAATAATGCCATATTAATCTATTTATAATTAATTTCCTATAGTCTGTAAGTACCTACACCTGTGTAATAATTTGTTACAAATACCAGTTACTGCAGCTTAAAACCAAACCAACTCTGTTTTGCTGACTTGGAGCCAAGGAGCTGCATTTTAGCCTCCCATCTATTATGCTGAGCAGGCTTCATTGTGAAGTTCTTCAAACTAACACTTGAATCACAATTTAAGCTCATGTAGAAAATGCCCACAAAACAATGTTAACATATCAAATACAACTTCGGCTTCCAAAAGGAAACATTTCCATTGAAATTCAAACAATCTGATGATGTTTTTGATTAGGAAACACTTCATTTGTGTTACAGAAATTCTGTAATATCTTGCACTCAAGTAATCCTTCAAGTTAATTTCCCTGATACAACCCTACTTCTTACAAACATCAATCCATTTAACTCTGACCAGGAGACAGTTTGTTCTGGTTGGTTTTGGGATTTTTTTTTTTGTAATACAAATATAAGAGAATAAGAAAGGTGTTTTTTTTTTTTAATTACGGAACAAAAAAATGGCTTGCTCTTTATGATGAACCTTCTGCTACAGGTTGACGGCCAGCAGAAAAATATGCCAATAAAGACCATGATTTTGAATCTAAACAGTTTTTTGGATGTTAAGGGCCATATGCATGAAGCTTAAAGAGGACACAGGCATTACAATATTCACAGAGGAAGCAGAGGAGCGCTGATGGAGGTTTTATGTTCCTAATAATCTCTGCTTTTGAGACAGCTGGTTGGGCTGTGTTCAGCACTGTGCATGACTCTGCTTTGCACCTAAATACAGAACTTGATACAAGAGCCAGATGTTATGAGGGTTAGGAATCATCATAATCAGATCTGAGTGCACAATATCTGCATATAATCTTGTGGCCACACAAAACTGAAAGCAAATATTTCCCTAAAATTTTAATTTCCACAGAAGCATAGACTTTAAGAGTACTACATGCTTGAGGACCATTCTAGCAAGCTAATAATAGATTTAAGATGTATGGTGCTGTTCTCTGGAATCAGTAAAAAAATGGAATACAGAAGAGTATGTTGTAGTATTCTGTATTTTAGCTGAATTTTTCTATGTAATAGGTTTAGAGACAAATACTTTCTTTTTATTGAAACATAACTTTAATACTGAAAGAACACATCACAAGTCAAGTACCAGCATATAACCTTTACTTAGTATTCAAGATGTCAGAAAATAGGCAGGCCAATACAGCCATCAGATAAAGTATACCATCTCCAGAGTCCCCATTTCAGCATGAATCTTCACATATTTATTATGTAGCCCCTGGTCAATATAAATTGGAAGTGAAGTGGGTGCCTTCCTGCAAAGGACAGAATGGTTAGTGTTCACCCAAGCCAGGAAGAATGAAAGGTCACTGTTACTTATAAATGGGAGAGCATAGGTGATCTGGTGGCCTCAGCCTTCCTCTTCCCCTATTATCCTTTTTTCTGCAGAGCCTGCTCGTCTGGAATAAGGAAAGAAAAAGGACAAACCCTATTCCTGTGAGCAGATTATTTTTGCCACACTCAGAACTTGTATTTTTTAAAGCATTTATTTCAGACTGCTTTTCTCACATTTGTATTTGACTTAACTTCAGAACTCTTTCCCAGTCTCTGGAGAAAAAGTAGGCTTTAGAGAACAAGAAAAGCTTGGGATCATAAACGTAGACAGAGACTATCTATGAACATATACAGTTCACTCTTAAAAGCAAGAATAAGTTGTTTGACCTTGTTGCAATGCAAAACTGATTGGAACAAAAATGAGCTATCCAAAGAAAGCAAGGTGGAGAAGGAAAGGAGAGAGCATATAGGGAAAAAAAAAAGAGGACTTCACCATCAGCATTCAGATGGCCTAAAGTGTTTCATTAATTATGTTTAGCATAAAAGAAATACAAAACAACAGTTCTGTATGTAAGAGAGATGCTTCCTATCAATAAGTGAAACTTCAAAATAAAGCCAACCACCCCAAATTTCCCAATACTGTGTCACATCTGGTAACACTAGAAAGGGCTCACTGAACTGAAGATACAGACAGAAATTAAAAATGACAGAATAAAGTACTGTGCATGACTCAGTTACAGAAGTTTAACATTTTAAAAAAGTAATCCTAGTTTGTTGGTAGCACACAACATAACCAATGTGAAAACTAAGACCTGAATTTTTAAGACTTTGGTGTTATTTAGCTGTCATTACTTTCTTTCTGGTTTTGCTGGAGCAGGGAAGGCTACAGGGAGTTTTTCTATATTTCACTAGATGAAATCTCATATACAAATTCTTTTTCTGGCACTCTCTATTCTTGCTTTCTGTGTCTGTGTTCAGGCAGCCAAGGGACCTAACTAGAACTTTCACTGAAAAGATAAAGAACTGATAAAATAGTAGATTTTTTAAAATTCTCTTCAGCCATCTCTGTCTCTCCACAGATGCAACACAGTGAAAAGCTGAAATTGATTCCACTCTGATCAACACCATCACAAAGAGACAATCCACAGTTACACTACTTTAACCTCTTAAGAGAAAATTTGATTGACTCAAAATTCTTTTTAGTTTCCCTCCCATGTCACCATAAACCTATCACTGAAAGTGTTAAAAGCAGTTTTTTAAAAATAACAATATTTAATGTAAACATTGCTATCCTAGAGCATTTTCACTTAATTATTAAGTATTTAGTTTTCTACAGCAGAACAGACAAGTTAATAACGTAGTGTTTTTATCTACTTTAATGATAACCTCATTGAATAGACAGAGTGCATGCAAATGAGACTGTCTCAATGTCTCATTAATTAATGTCTCAAATTAAATAGTGCAGCTTGTATGACTCCACCCTACTAACCTCTAATCCAGATCTGCTAGTAAAGTCATAATTTAGATGAAGGTATTCAAAGATTTGCAATTTATTTTCAACTTCAAGGGAATTCAAAGGGTTTTACTAACTCATGTCCATAGTGACCTATTATTTTAAAAGGATAAACCCTTTTCCTTTTCTACAACATACTGCAATTTTTTAGCTAAACAATAGTTCCACATATCTTAAATGGAACACAGAAGAAATGCTGAACAATCAGTGTTCCTAAGTATAAACTTTTTATCGGTGACCAACAGGAAGTAGCCTCCTTTGCTTTGCTGCATTTGCAGAAGCATAAAGGAAACAACCAGACACTCCCTTTAAAAAAATTGTGTCCACTAAGTGTGATTGCTGTTCAAATCAATTCTGTTCAGAAGTGGACCTTTTAATTACTAATGCAAGTTAATTGGAGCCTCAAACTCCACCCACAAAAAAAAAGTACTTAACTCATTTGAAGTTTCTTCCACTTCAAATTGCCATAATATTGGGTTTTAGACACAAAATATATGCTAGCATCCATATTAAGTCTTTAAGATATTAAAGCAAAGGCAAACCTTTTAACCATGACTTCCTTTTAAAGAATCACCTGTCATACTGAATGTGATTCTCTGTATGAAATGACACTACACAAGTGATAACATATTTGAATTATAACACTACCAATGGAAGATTGTTGTTCTATATTTTATTGCTTTTGATATTTCTCTAGCAATCATCATTGCAGTCTGTATAAACAATTCCACACTGACATTATGATGAAAACTCATTGCTGTGAAAGTTAGACACTGTCATCAGGTTTGGCAAAAGGTGATACTTTACAGTTCCAAGCCATTTCTTTACACCTCACTGCATCATTGAGATGTGAATGCAATAGTTTTTACATCTGTCAGCTTCCGTTATACTTACTTGAATGCAAGCATTAATAACAGATTACTGGAAATCTGTACAGAGATGATGAATTAGTCATGTTCTTATTATCCACTGCTGGAATGGGAGTAGGAGAGCAGGGTTTATCACATTCTCTGCTAAGAGAGAACCTATCAGCCATAAAAATCTTCCACAAACCTTGAGACATGTAGCTTGTGAAATGCATAGCTATTCAGATTTCATTATTTCAGAACTAATATTTTACAAACCAGCTTTTAAACCACCTTTTGATTTCCTAGAACTGTTTAGTAAAAGAAACTTATTTGATTGTTAGTACCTCCAATAACTTGAAACAAGTATAAAGCACTTAACCTACTCTGAAGCCTACTACTCTTCATACTCATCTCCTAGTGCATTGAGGCTCCAAATAAAATGTTTTTCCCCCCAGTTTACACACTTAGAAGCAGTTGTCTATTATGGAGCCTTATCAACAGAGAAAAGAATTGGGCAGTATCTATTGTAAACCTCGAGGTGCATTAAACACACATTTGTGCACCCAGACCACACAAATTGTCCCTTCCCAAATGAGGGTCTTTGCCTCATAAGGCTGCATAGATAGGAAATGGAACCACCTGAGGATACCTGCAAACAAAAAAAATCTCAGTCTCCAGCGAGGGGTGGAAATAAAGGCATGCTCTAGCACAATATCACCATCTGAGGTATGAAAAAATAGAGTTCAGTTAGACTCAAGTCCCAGCTGCTCACTTCCAAAAGCTAAAACGATACAGATATTGTTTTTGAAAACAAACCTAGCTTTCTCTACTTTTTATACATATATACACCTACATATCTAAAATATATATATAAGGCTCTTCATTGACAGGAATGATTTTCTGTTATATCTACTTATATTTCAAAACATCAGTGCATTAATGCTAGAAAGCTCTCAGTTAAGAAATACAAAAAACAGGGGGGAGCTATGAATAAATGTTATCTTAAGGTTCTTTAAATCTCAACCAATTTAGCATCAATTGTCAGAAAGCACAAGCTGCTTTGTAAGCTTCTCACAGATATCAAAAGCCTTCTCATGTATTCATGTCATTGGTGATTCCTACTCCAGGGATGGCTGCAGTTGGGTACCCCCACATTCAGGACCAAGTGTCATTTCTATGTAGCCTAATTTCTGAAACGTTCAAAAGAACAAAGGACTATCTTGACCCAATGAGAAAAAAAGGCATGACAAGTTGAACATCAAAAAAGAAACATTTCTTTCATGTCTACCCAATAGCTGTGACTTTTTCCTCTGCAATTGCACTGCTGATTTTAATAGCAGAAGTAATGGTCATCATTAAGTCTACACAGTCAGTAATAAGGCAAATCAAAACCAAGCATGAACATACCTGACTGACAAAAGGTTTTAAAAGCAGAAAACTAAATTATCTGAAAGATCAAAATAGTGATAATTGCATTCTACACAAAGGCTGAAAGATGTCATGAAAAAAGACAGCTTCCTTCTTTAAACTCTATCTTTCAGTTCAGCCCTACAACAAGACCACCACCCACACTGCTGCTGAGCTGTGCAGGACCACATTCCTTCCCACAACACCCCTGCTGGGACTGCAGCACAGGTTTCTCTCTGCCAGGCTCACTGCCTAGCCAGTGGCAGAGCACAGCAATCTATAAAACAGAAGGGCAAAGTCAGCTTGAAGACCTGCCACCAGACCACTCTCCTTACATCAGAAATGAGTTTGGCACACATCAGCCAGCCATCAGAAACCCACCTTTTACAGCGTGCTGCCCAAGGAGCAATACAAGCCAGAAAAGCATCTCTCCAAAGAAAGGTATCTGAGGCAATCTGCTTACCATGCACATACTACCTGCCCATTTGTGACCTGAGCAGTTCTGAAGGGGAAGAAGATCTTGCTCAAATCCAGTTAAGATCACTCTGAAGGAGTCAAGCAAACACATCCAGCAATTAGCTCAGGTTCTCTGTACCTGAGATCCTATCCAAATATTGCAAATTTATTCAAAGCCTTTAATCTGAAAGTTTCTTTTCACACAAAGATGAGATTGCTTTGAAAACAGACTCAAGAAAATAGACCTTATATCTGCTTTGGTCCTGCTAACATCTGATGCTCTCTGCAAGTCTGTACACTGCAATAGCCCTTACAAGGAAGGTCTAAATTCCAGGTCTAGGCTCAAAGTCTGTTCCAAATCCTCTAACTACTGAAGACACCTTTAAGATTAATTCTGCATAAGAAGTATGTTAGAACAATTTATCTTCTAGGGACAAAGAATTTGAGAGGAAACTGATGACATACATAAGATACATAAATAGCATTTTATACTTACAAAGGAAGACACATGACAAATTTCTTGGCTAATTAAATTGAGTGGCCTGTACAACTAAATTGTTAGTCATGTTTACTGAACATACCACTATCAGCACAACAGAAACCACATCAGCTCATTTCAGTATAGCAGTGATATTTGGTATCTAACAAGCTGAATTAGTCCTGCAACAATAGCTAAGAATTATTTTTATTAGCAATTTACTAGAGGGGCTTAAGAAATACTTCCCCAAGTGCTTGCATTTCCTCATCAGCGTTACACACAAATCACCTAACATTGAACTTTTCATACCTACAGATCACAGAGTAACTATTATTGCATATTTTTCAACAAGCAGATCAAACAGTACATTTTGCTTGCAAATACTTCTGTATATATTCAATTAACACTAGGCATTCCTACAGTCATGCTCATAAAGTGAAAACTAGAATTTGAAGCATCTTTCACAAACTAAAGACAGTTAATAAAAAGACCATGTACAGTTATTTTACTCGATGTTAATTTTATTTTGAATGCAAAAAGAAGCAGATACTAGGTTTTGTTTCCTAACTTAAAGCAAAACAGCATGGGTTTGAATTGGTGGAGTTTGGTTCATCTTTTGAAGCTATTCTAAATGCAAAGGTCTAGAGACAACTGTTTGGAATCAAGAGTGCATAGAAAGAGAACTGTTGCTACACTAAACCAAGTTTCTGTTACTACATCACATTGTCGCCAGAGATCTGGCATGACTGGGTCTATATTAGTTAATTTACTGATCGTGAGGTATTCTATTTCCTCAACTTTTTAGCATCAGTACATCTCAGATTTCTTCATGCTTCAACAAACTTCTATGACAATGCTCTACACAGACAAGAGGTGTCAGACTTCCCCGATATATGTATTTTAAACAATTCATTTTTTCTATTAACAAGGAAAGAGTCCACTAAAAAGTGAGTGAAGGGAAATGTGGAGGAGAGGGAAGTTGGACAGAAGTAACTGTCTTTGTAAATCTAGGTATAAGACTAGTTTTTTCCCTTGCTATTTTCAAGCATCTCTTTTCCATGGGAAGTATATAACTGTTTATTGCTCTGTACCTTGGAGGAGTGGGGAAAGAAATAAAAGAAAAAAGAAAATCTTTAGGGACAGGCTGCCAAGAAGCTGAGAATCTCAAAGGCTACATTAATCAAGGAAAATCTATGCTTTCAACACTTCACAACTTTCACGCTAAAAAAAAATGTCAAGAGAATGAAAAAAGCACTCTTCCAAGAATCTTGAAGCCTGTTAAAGCATATTTGTAAGAACATAAAAAAATCTACAAGCAATAATATTCACAGATAAATCACTTCCCTTATGTCACATTCACCCAAAGAACAAAATAGTCCCTAGAAGAGTAACTTGGTGGTCAGCTGTCAAAATTAAATTTAATTTAGCAGTAACAATAGGCAAGTTATGTCAGTCTAAGTACTCAATAAAAACCAAGAAGACCACCTTGAATGAAATACTTTTAACATAAGTTGTATCTGTAATAAAATTCTTCATCTCTGCAAAGAAAAAAGTACTATGGAATACTTTATTATAAATTTTGAAAAGTAGAAATTATTAAAACTAGTATTTTTCTTCTGTTTCTCCATATATTTTTGTAAAAGGTACTAATGCTATTTCCAAAAAAAGACTAATTGCTTAGACAGTCCTGAGCACGTTAACATCTCTGGTGACAGTGGCTGCTTTGCTTCTACTCTGCAGATGCATAGCACAAGAAGTTTCTAGCTAAGCTCTGAAAGCAGCTTGTGTACTTTGCTGACGTTTACTTGATTATTTTCATGTTACTTTAATAAACCACTTTTTTTGGGGCTAAATGGTATAAGCAATTATGCTCCTTAATACACTCATGCAGCTGAAACAGCAGAAGCTGCTTACCAAGTCACTGGATCATTGGTAAACACCTATGCTAGAAACTACTCTTGGAAAATATTCAAGCTGTAGAAGGTAGAAGCATTTCTGCAAAGCCTGGGGCATTCCACCTAACATCCCACTGCCCCATCCTGGCTTTGTGGAGGTGCCAGAAAGGAAAAAAACTTTAATAGTTCAAAAAGCAATTGTAAATTTAATCCCCGAGAGAGCAGAAAAAAAGACTGTGACCTAGAAAGCCAGGTCTGGAAACAGCAAGCAAGGATTTCCTTATTGAAGCTCTTAGAGCTGGGAAGGAAGAAGGTAGAACCAAAGAAGTAGCTAACTTGCATCACCCTTTTCTCCTGCAAGCAGAAGGCTTGCAGACCAGCTCGTTAGAGAACCACTGGGCCAGCAGCCAGTGCACCAGCTTCACACCACCACAGCTCCTGACCTAGCTGAGTACATCTGGAAGCTGAACAGCATCACTGCTAAAAAAAAAAGTATGAGATCTCTCTTACACTGGTCCTTGGTGCTCAAACAGTCCAAAAATCAGTTTTTAACATAATACAAACATCCACCAGGAAGCAGCACTAATCAGATCTGAGAAAAGCAACCCTGCAGGGGGTTAGCGAGAGGTGTTAGTTGCCATGTTGTTTTATCATAGTCCCTTCTCAGATTTAAGGAAACAGCGAGACAGAGATAACAGCTCGTCCAACATGCTTCTTGTTCAATTAAACTGGAGAGTAAGACTAAACTCTTCTGAAAAAGATTCACCTCTTAGGCCTGCTTCTTGCCTTGTTTCCACAGGCTTGTCTTCAGATAAATGCAGTTCAACCTTACTGAAGCATTTAAACTCTAAAATAATTTATTTCAAAATATATGACACCAACTAAGGTGACTACATTTCACAACATAACATGGGAACACAAGGACTGAATAATTGTATCAGCTTCCTTGAAACTTTGGGAGTAGAAAGAAGGAATTTAGAGAAGGGAAAAGAAATAGGGAGGAGTTAACTGATGACGACTTAGATTACTCTCCTGCTCTTACTGACACCATCCCACTGTGCACATGAACCTTCATAACACCACTACCTTTAATATGAAAATGTGAAGGTAACAGTTATAGGATATTATCACAGAATGTTAGGGGTTGGAAGGGACCTCTGGAAATCAAGTCCAACCCCCCTGCCAGAGCAAGACCAGCACAGATCTAGGGCAGGTCTCTCAGAAAGGTACCCAGACAGGTCTTGAAAGTCTCCAGAGGAGACTCCACAGCCTTTCTGGAGAATCTGTTCCAGTACTTTCACCTAAGACAGAACATTTCTCAGGACATTTCATGTTACAGATTGATGTTTACTCTTCAACTATGATAAAGCAAAGACTTTCTAAAGTTAAAATATGATTTCTGCAGTATAGTAGTATTAACTCCACAAAACAAAAAACCCAACCCAGCCACATATTATAACCAAGCAGTTTCAACATATTATTCTAAATCACTATATAAAAAAAAAGAAATACTCAAACTTTTCTATTACCCTACTCAAAAAAATAACAGATCTTTAATTTAAATTTGATCTTAAGTGCATCTGTACTCTACTCACTGATGTACAAAAAGTGGCTACATGAATAGGCATGCAGTTATTGGCTAGAAAAAGATAATAAGAATTTCTCAGTCCTTGAAAATAACTTAGTGACATGTATTTAAAATAAATATTCTGAGAACTCTCATCTGAAGTACTTCACAAGTAATCCTGACACACCTGGTATTGTATGGAAAGTACAGATATTCTTAAAGCAAGCCTCAGACTTTCAATTCTACAATAGCAATTGTTCAGGAAAAGGAGGGGAACTGAACACAAATGCAAAACAGGGAATAAAACCAAGATAATTACACAGAAGCCAACATTTTTGTACTAACAATGCAAGCTTATAGGGGACTACATCTTCCTGCTCATAAAACTACAGAAATGAGTGACAGGTAAAAAAAAAACAACCACAAAATGAAATTGCATTTGTATGCATCTATGTACCTAGAAAGAAATCTCTCCTTCAGGTGCTTCCCAGCTGCCTTTTTAATCTTATTTTGGAACACAAAATACAATTAGTTCAAAACTTCTAACAAAGATAAAAACTGTCCCTCTCCCCATTTCAACAAAACATTGGAATTCCTAAAGTTGAAGTTCAGCATATATTTAAGAAAAAATACACACATATTTGAAAATAATTGTTTCTTATACTTTTTGGGGAGAAGAATGGTGAGATGGGTTCTAATTAAATAGTTCCCACTGGAAAACACTTTTCATGCTGATTTTTATATATATCTACACTGGAGAAGAAGGTGGCAAGAAGCGTTTCAATAATACCAAAGTTTGGTTTTAACATTAAGAGTTCTGTCCATCTAATTAACTTATTCTTAAAGAGTTAATTCGATATCACTATTCTTAAAATTAATAAAATTAATAAAATTAAAGTTTCTATAGTGCAATGTTTCAATTCTTCCTCAAACCATTTCTCCTCATTTTTTTTATTTTATTCTAATTAAAAGTCACATTTAGCATAAAAGATGCTAAACCACAATGACAACACTAAGCTCCAGACACAACACCTCGATTTTGCATAGACAGCCTCATATAAAATATCAACACAATTAGTTTTCACTTTAAAGAAATGAAAATAGAAAACATCAGTTTGTTTTCTTGTCATTTCACCTTGTGTTGATAATTCGATGGACCTAGATCATTTAGGGGTTTTTTAAACTTTTGAAAAATCCTTACATGTCACAGCAGTAAATGCAATAAGAACTTAAGAGAAAATTTTTCAAAAATTACACACAAAATACTATTGTTCAGTATTTTCCTCAGATTAGTGATTACATCAGCACTTTCCTCAAAAAAAGCCCAGTGAAATCCTGTAGTAACACAAGTTGTACCAAAACCATTTTTCACCCATTAGTTTGCCATGCTCTCTGCTGTCATTTTCAGCACCATTGTGAAAAGCATCGAAACACTGGACTACAAGCCTCCTTTCACTGACTTCCATCAAAGGGAGACATCTTACTTTAAGTTAGAAGAACACTGCCTTCCACCCAAGTCACCATACATAACTTTGTGGTATAGTAGATGCTTCTGTGAAAATTCCCAAAATCCAATTTATTCCCATGTTCATAGATTTGAGCCTAATGCTGTTTTATGGCAGATATTTGAAGAACCATACAAACTATTGATTTATGGTAACTAACTATTGACTACTGCCATTACATCTTCTACAGAAAAGAACCTACCAAGTGATTTAACTGACGAAATCAACAAATGCAAGAGACAGGATGCTTCATTGACTACAGTCAAGCATAACTTTATGTAGTATTTAAAGATCTCATATATAATCCATCTGAATAATCAAAAACTCTGTATGATTTGTTGTTTCATATACAGAAATAAATCATTTCAGTGTCACATTTTAAAAAAAACCAAACAAACCCTATATTTGAATAT
The DNA here is from genome assembly GCA_020745705.1 of Hemiprocne comata. Classification (NCBI taxonomy): domain Eukaryota; kingdom Metazoa; phylum Chordata; class Aves; order Apodiformes; family Apodidae; genus Hemiprocne; species Hemiprocne comata. The sequence goes on from CM036595.1 coordinate 16,450,590, forward strand.
CATAGAACAGTTTGGATTGGAAGGGACTTTTAAAGGTCATCTAGTCCAAACCCCTTGCAATGACCAGGGACATCTTCAACTAGACCAGGCTGCTCAGAGCCCTGTCCAACCTCACCTTGAATGTTCCCAGGGATGGGGCATCTACCACCAATCTGAGCAATCTGTGCCACTTTTGCCACCCTCGTAAAATCTGAATCTACCCTCTTTTAGTTTAAAACCATCACCCCTTGTCCCATCGCAACAGGCCCCACTAAAAAGTCCTTCCCTGCCTTTCATACAGGCAGCCTGTAAGTACTGAAGGGCTGCTCTAAGGTCTCCCTGGAGCCTTCTCCAGACTGAAGAACCCCAACTCTCTCAGCCTTTCCTCATAGGAGAAGTGTTCCAGATCTCTGACCTTTTTTGTGGCCCTCCTCTGGAACCGCAGTTGTCTTTATAACGCACTTACAAAAACACAGATAGATGAGATCTGGCCAAGATACAACAGAAGACAGCTACTAAAAGAAAAACAACCCACAAAACCAAAAATAAAACCCCAAACTACTCATCTTTCAATAGTCAACTTGCTTGCTGTCCTAAACAACCCTTTGGGATTATTTTGTGTTGCAGAGAAGAAAACCCAGTGACTGGGGAATAGTTTTGCTTGAGGAATTTCCACAATATTGAAGTGAAGAAGCAGCTGCTGTGAAAAGCTGTAACCATTGTTGGAAAGAACTGCTGTGAGGAGTGCCATTATGCAGAGGTGTATAGCTCCAGACTATCTTTTACTTCTGTCCCCTAGGGTCATCTCCTTACAGTCATTTCTAGTTCAGGTGGATTTGAAGGGGAAGATTAAACCCTATTTACAACCATCCTGATTTCATCTAAATTTGCATTATAATTCTCAATCTTCAGAAGGAAAAAAAAAGAATCAGCTATACTTTATAGACTGAGGATCAGGCTCACTTCATGAAGAGCCTTCTGAATTAGATAATGTTTCCTATTCACTGCTATTGTAAATATTAGTACATATTTAAAAGATTAGAGGTACGAATCAGATTAACACAGGTGACAGAGCTCACCTAGAGATGGTCTGTATTAATGAAGAGCTAATACCCTAAATCTGCAGCATATACAAGTGTGAGCAAAAATTTAAGTTCAAGAGAGAAATTGTTCTTTTTTCTACAGATGAGTTGCACAGGTACAAACATGCACAGTGACTTTCCAAAATTTATCTATGGCATTTTAAAAAAATAATTATGTAATAAACTATTATGCTTCTTGGGTTTGTTTTTTTTTTTTTACAAAACATACTTTATTATAGCAGCTATAAAAACACAAGTTTGAAGAAAGCAGCTTTCACACTGCACTTTTTCACTTGAACATTCTATTTGCAACAAACCAAAAAAACCTACACTACCAAGCCATTGTGTAAGGAAAAACAACCCCTCCAATTTTAGGTAATACCAAAATCTAGTAATGCAAGGGTCTTAATATTATCACATACACACACATTTGTTTTTATTTAAGGGTAAAATAAAGAGCTGAGGTCATTATGAGCAGGAAAGGACAGTCTTCTCTCCAGCAAGTTCATTTTGTCTATGAGTTTTGATAACACCAGATGTTTTCTAATGCTGTACAAACAGAAGTCATTAAAATTTATTGCTGTGAAAATCAGATACCTTTCTAGAATACTTATTAATATGCAAAGACAAAAGATTCAGCCTGTGTCTAAACAACAAATTACAGTCAAACTTCTATTGGAAAATTGAAATATGTCAATTAGATTGTATTCTAACACTAAATTAGAGGAGAACGCAGAACAGAATTACTGCTATTCTATGACATCTTATTTAGAAACAAAAAAGAGGCAGAGTAAGAATCATTATTTCAGAGTAATTACCTAGATTTACTTTTGGAAAGGAAATTTACTTTTACTGAGGAAAAGTAACTCAGGACTACTGAAGACTTGCCAATAAGACTGACTTAAGACCTGTGACCTGTTCCAGGAAGAACAAAGAAAACCTAGAGCTAGACAGGAAATTATCTGCCAAGGTGAAAGGCTTGTCAGGCAGTCATTTTATTTTTTTTCCTTATATCTTCAAGTATGAGATGGGCAAAAGACTGAAAAAGGGAATCCTTGTCCTCCTTAAGTAATTATTTAATTTCAGTATATTAGGAAAGCATCTGGAGGCATCAGTTCCCAGGTCTTCCAAAAGACACCTGGGTGGCAAAAAAACTACTAACACCACCACCTCCCCACTCCAAAAAAAGCAAAAGGCACAGATACATCCTTACTCTCCACATTCCCCTGTTCAAAGGACTAAAAGCAGCACCATGGGAACTATACAGAGGGCCAGTTTGTTCTTAAACTTACCCACAGAATACACTCACAGAAATTGCCTCTTGCAAGTCATCACTTCTCTATTTCTCCCAAGAGAATAGGTTTCACATTATATATTCAAAGCTATGAATATATATATAAAACTAAGTAATTCTTCTCTAGATCAGAGACCCAAAGAAACAGCAGTAGCACAAAGCTGACTCACCACCCTGTGTTCTAAGTCCAAAGTGTTTTTGCACTGGGCTGAGGCAGCTGCTACGTGAGGTAGGTTGTGCCTAGTGGCTCAGGGCATGGTTGAGAAAAGTTTCTAGCCAAGCCCCTCAGAGTGAGCAACTCTGAGGAGAAAATTAAAATAGGGCCAAGTTAGATAAACAAATGCTCAAAAGCCAGATCATATAATGGCACATGAGTACCACTGTCATGTTCTTTTTACCATGGGAAGTTCCAACATAAGCCGAAGTAATAAGAGCCAACAAAGTTTGTGTTGCTGTAGGGAAATACAAGAAGGTCACCTTTAGTGAATTGAATTAAATGCACAATAAATCAGGCAGCAAAGTTGCACAGCACTGGAAATTGTTTAACTGTCTGTTGTATGTAGCAGTTAAGGGTTTGGGGAGGGAGAGAATCTATACACTCAGTATTTCAACACAATTCTGTGCTATTCGCCCCCACAAAAGCAAACCTTACTCTGAATTTCCAACTAAATTAACTGTTTTCTAGTAATCATACCAATATGAAATTCCTGAAGTTGCTAAAATAATTTTATTGCCTGGCCCTGTGAGATAGTTTTCCACATTTTTAAGTCTTCTATAGGTTTCCAGACTTTTTACCAAAATGCTTTAGCATTATCCAGCTTTTTTAATTTGCACATAGTCTAGACAGCAGCCATATCCTCAACTATAGCTTTCCTAAGAAACAGCCAATCTAACATGAATATAAAGCTGTTGTGCATCACCATAAATAACTATTTGTACTGCTGCTAAAAGCCTTGATGTTTTAAATCTCTTTACACATTATTAAAAAACTTACATCTCTTAACCTAATCTTAAGAGCTTTTACATTGAAAAATAAATTAGTGATTCCATAGTTGTCAACAAACAAAGCAGATATCTATTTTGCCTTTAAATCAAGCACAGGCTGATGGCCAGGCCTGTGCTGACAGTTGTACTGTTCCAGTTGGCACAACCAACTGGCTGTTTCAGTGTCCAGTTTTTTTATGCATCATATAAGATTTAATTTGAACCTATTAGTCTTCTGAAGACACCAAATACATTTCCACATGATTGTAGGAGTCACTATGTGCCATAGAAACAGTACTTCCCAGATTTTTTGACATGCCAAGGAATCAGGGTTATTACTATTGCTCCTTGCTGAGAGCTCTTATTATCAGTCCTGCCATTAACTAACACTGAAATCCAATTCTGGCTAGCCCCTTGACAAGACATTTAGGACAACTAAATTCTTACAGAAACTCTTATCATACTTCCTGCTTCCAGGCAAGTTGAGTTCTTGTTGCTAGTTAGTTTGTATTTTGTTGTTATTTTCTAAAACAAAATCTCTCCTTAACATTTTCATGCAGAGACTACAGTTGCCAGTACATTTTGCATAAATAGTTCATATCCATCAAACTTGTATTACATTGTTTGGGTTTTCTTCAGCTAAGCTGTTGTTCAGCATACCTCTAAGAAATCTGCTGACACAATAACTTTTACTAAGCATCTGTGAAAATTCACTTTAAAAAAATAATCAAATGCCTTTCATTTGCAGTTTTCAAGATCTCACAATTTTTAACAGAGCATAGTGCATTTCCATTCATGGATGCCCTATAGCCCTCTATGAGTTCTGAAGCTCTCAAACTGTCCCAGTCCTACTGGGATGGTCATTGATCATGTGCACAAGCACAGTTCCCTTGTTCAGTGAAGAAAATGTAAATTAAAAAAAAAAAGAGGTAAAGGAAGGAAATTACCATCGTCTGTCTCTCAGACGGCAGCAAATGAAAGGTATGAGTTTTCAGAAAAACCTACTTCCACACCTAAATTCCTTTGACTTTGAAAGTCAGTGGGATTTATTAACATAAAATCCTCAACATACTGGGCAGAACTAAATTGTTTTTAACAGTGCGAACCACAAAATCGGTAAAGACCCAGAGCTAGGAACTGAGCTCTTAACTGCTGAACTTAAATCTACTATTTTCACCCCAACCTTTCTTTTATTCTCCAGCAGCACTGTGATATTTGCAGCTCCAAGGTTACTTTAAAGACTAGAAATAATCTTCATTCTCAAACAGCTGTCTGTCACATTTGATTAGACAAATGTATTCTAGACTTAACCAAGCAGGACATTTTTCTTCAGCTGAGTTCAAAACACTTTCACAGAATCACAGAATGTTAGGGGTTGGAAGGGACCTGTAAAGATCATCTAGTCCAACCCCCCTGCCAGAGCAGGATCCCCTAGAGTAGCTCACACAGGAACACATCCAAGCGGGTTCTGAATATTTCCAGAGAAGGAGACTCCACAACCTCTCTGGGCAGCCTGGTCCAGTGCTCTCTCACCCTGACAGTGAAAAAGGTTTTCCTCATGTTTATGTAGAACCTCCTATGCTCCAGCTGTACCTGTTGCCCCTTGTCCTAACATTGGACATCACTGAGAAGAGCCTGGCTCTGACCTCCTGACACTCCCCTTTACATATTTCTAAACATTAATGAGGTTGCCCCCAAGTCTCCTTTTCTCCAAGCTAAAGAGACCCAGCTCCCTCAGCCTTTCCTCAAAAGGGAGATGTTCCACCCCCTTAATCATCTTTGTGGCTCTGCACTGGACGCTTTCAAGCAGTTCCCGGTTCTTCCTGAATTGAGGAGCCCAGAACTGGACACAATATTCCATATGCAGCCTCACCAGGGCAGAGTAGAGGGGGAGAAGAACCTCTCTCGACCACACCCCTTCTAACAAATCCCAGGCTGCCATTGCCCTTCTTGGCCACAAGGTCACATTGCTGGCTCATGGTCATCCTTCTGTAGTCTACTAGTCCCTCACTCTTTCAGACAGTTATACAGCTCTTTTCCCTGGAGGAGCCTTCAGTTATATTTTATTCTGGTTACCTATTTTCTCATCACCCTGCCCCCAGCCCCCAAAACTTTGGAAAGGTTTTATCAGAATTACAATGAGGGTAAAAAAAAAACAACAAAAAACCACAATTTAACTATGGAATTTAAGTTGGTTCCAAGTCTTGTCTGTGGCAGGAAACAAAGAGGAAAGAATAATTTAGGCAGCATTTAGCATCAGTATGTCCAATTGTTCTACTTTAGATTTATGTGTTGATTCTCAAGACAATGGTTCAAACATCTGGCTGAACAATGAGGTTCGTGACCCACTAAACAAGACAATCTCAAAATCAAAAACTATTTGACCAAGACACCTTTTACAATGTCAGCACTGAATAAGGGAGGAAGGAGATGGGGGAACCCACAGTCCAAACTGTGTGCATAACATGAACCAGAACTGTGTAAGTTATTGAAAAGTGTTCTTTTAACAAACTATACACATGTGTATATATACACATACATAGCACATATAGAAATGAAAGAAGATTTTCTTCTCTCTAACAAATACACATCTAGATTAGCTACTTGGAAATAATGGAATAAAACAATATTTAAAAGTTTGAGCTTTAATAAAAGGAAAGTTTGGGGGGCTTGGGGCAGGGTGATGAGAAAATAGGTAAGCAGCATAAAATATAACTGAATGCTTCTCCAGGGAAAAGAATAGCATAAATCTGTCTGAAAGAGTGAGGAACTAGTAGACTGCAGAAAGGAAATTTACACAAGAGGATTCAGATGTAAACCGACATAGAATGCATCCACCTGGTATAGGTATTGAAGAGTTTTGAGACATTAAGTCACATCCACAATATAGCTACACAGACCAAGATGTAAAATATGAAACACCTGCTACCACCAGACAAGTAGTTTCAAAATGCTTGAAGTACAAAAGACAGAATTTGGTAGGACAAAGGTGAGGACTGATCAGGTACACAGCCCCTCAAGCTGCTCAGGAAGATTGGCAGAACATGGCAAAGGATATTACAGCCTAAGAGAAAGAGTTGCTAGGATGGAGTCAGCACTCTGAACAAGCACTGTTTGAAAGGAATAATTAGAGATCGGCTTATGTCCCAAATCAGTAGATGGAGGTAACTCTAGGACAGAGTATAATGGTGACATAAGAGAATCAAATTCAGATAATTTAGCACTGAACAACATAGCTGTTTTAGATGTCATACAGCTTTAGAAATTCTACCCACCAAATAACCTGGCATAAATTTTAATCTACTATCACTCCTTCAATTAACTTCATATCTAAAGGTGTCCCACCACTTTTAAGAATAAGCTAACACTTCCTGTTAGATAAGCAGGTTCTACAGGAAACTCATCTAAAGCCAGTAGAAGTCTATGGAAAGACATTGATGACTTTGAGATGACTTGGGTTGGGGCCTATAGAAATAGTTTTCTGTATACTAAATTAAATAAAAGCCTGAATGCTTGACTTCTGGAAATACTGGTTGGTCCCCTTTCTTTGGGGCTGCCGATATTAAGCTGAAAGACTAGAAATACAAAAAACTTAGTAAGTCAGAACATTCAATTCTCAGTAACATTTAAGGGGTGTTATGACTGTTTTCAACACACCATCAGAAAGCTGAACAACAACTTACACAAAAACTAAAAGCACAGCGGATCTGATTAACCCTATACATATTACAAACAATTGTCTATAATCCCAGCATCTTCTACAACACTTCTTTCTAGGTATCTTTCCAGGTATCTTTTCTCTTCTAGATTCTCTTTCAACTGCTGTGAAATTGCTGAGCTTGCTCAACTGGCTTTACTGAGGTTACTTGCAAATCTTAAATTTAGCTGCATAAGGATTTCAGTGGGATTGAAGCTTCCTCCCACAAGACAGATTTGGAGGCTTTGGTATTAAGAAACAAAAACCTTATTTTCAACCCTCATTTTAAACAGCTTAATCTAAATCATACTATTAAAAAAGTCAGCATTTAAGCACAAGTTTATTGAAGGCTAAGAACTTTCCCGGGGGAAAAAAAAAAGGTTTATTATAAACTGATTCCCATTGCATTAAAAGTATAGTGTTCCTCAATGCAAAGTACAGCATCTATCTCCTGTTAAGTGCTAAGTAAAATATCTGTTCATCAGGAAAGCATTTTTAACATCCACAGAAAAATTCTAAACCAAGAAATATTGTGAAGTTTAACTCCATCTAGTTTTTCCTCCTCCCTCCAGCCCACTAATAAACATATTCTTGTAAGCCCCAGGAGATAATACCCTACTTCTTTTAGACCTAATCATGTGAAGACATATTGTTAAGGCAGCGAGAATGACCACAAAGGAGGAAACAACATGTCACCTTGCTCCAAGGTGACCAGAGTCCTACAGTGAGGTGTCACACTGGGTGAGCACTTCACAGAGAAAAGTTTTCAGGTAACTTTGAACAACTCGTTAATTCATTCAACTTACTTTTCTTCCACCAATGCTTTTAAGTTGTTCAAGGGCTGCTTGGAGATTTAATGATCTCTGAATATAAAACACTTGAGCAACAATGGTTGTTAAGGCAGCATTGATTTATCAATATGCTACCTCACTATATTAACACTCAACTCTTTTTGCCTAATTTTGTGTGATTACAGGCAAGTCCCCTTGAAGAGAGCCAGTAACAATCAAACACCTAGAAGCAATAAAGATGTAGAGTGATAAGCACAAAACAGAAGTAAAAAGGTTGTTCTCTCAAACTGGTTACCCTGCCCAAACGGGAAAGGCTACAAGGCTTACAGCTGTGAAGCTGCCAACAAAGAGGGGAGATAAGGATGGTTCTTAGTCATCACTGCCAATGGCTGTGGACATCAGCTGGTTGCACAATTATGCACCATTGTCAGGATAAAAACCTGGTTATGATCTTAGGTAGATGTTGTTTGGTCAGTGTGTGCCCTCAGAAATTCACAGGACCTCAGTTATCTGAGGTCCTCTTCCAAATTGGTTTGCCATTGATCTGTGCACTGGAAGAGAGGACTGAGACAGAAACACATATATGTGATTTAGCAAAGAATGCCAAAGATTCAATATCCCACTAAAGAGCAGGGGCAACAACTAACACTACTCAGGAACATAAGGGACCTCCAGTCTCACTACCATCCATTTATAAGGTTGGACTCGATGATCTTAAAGGTCTTTTCCAACCTGAACAATTCTACGATTCTAGGATTCATTCATGTAAAAAGTCCCATCTAAATCAAGACTTTTTATTTTGCAGATTCTAGTGAAAGATTCCCCTTGAATTTCACAAAGTATAATTTCACAAATATTTCAAAATAACTGAGTTAAGAAAGTCACAATAATGTATGCTGGAGGTATAGTTACACAATTTGACAGACTCCTCTAGGTCTTTTCCACAACAAATTTTCAGGCATGCCATTTAGGTCACATCTCCTGGTATAGTAAAACAGTAATTAAAAGAAGCTTCATTGAGTCTTATGTACGACTGCAGAGTCACACCCTGGAAAGAATGCTGAGCAGAAAAGGGGAACTAACAGTCAGGTTTCACAGCTGTATTTTGCTTACTCCTGAACTAAACCAAGTCAAAGAAGAAGATGAGTTTTCATCACTCTGGAAAATCCAGGCAAGATAGAATATTGAATCTTGTACCACTAAACAACAAATGCTGGATTTTTACAAATGAGAGGTCTCAGTTCAGAAAAGCAGCAAGTGGCTTCTTGAAGATAAAAGGTTGAGAATTGGTATGACAGCTATGGGGCCTCCACACACTCATTAGGGCAGTAAAATGCCATAACCCAGGTTGGAAACCATCTCACAACTCTGTCTCCATATAGCCCAACTGAACAGAAAACCTACTAGAATTCAGAATTTATCTACCTTTTTATTAAAGTTTAAGCTCTATGCAGTAATTCTAACAAGAACACACTTAAAAAAATATATTAAAGGGTGCTGTCTCCTTATGGGTATCTTGAAAATTGTTTTCAATCATTTCTAATTTTAGTTATAAGGCTGCTGCCACTTTATTATATTTTGCAGAGAACACTCCTAGGTAAACTATAGAGTATAACTGAGTTTGTCAGCATGCAATATTATCATATTTATTTCTACAGCAAATAAGAAAATAAAAAGGTTTAAGCCAAAGGGAAAGATTCAAACACATATGTGAGTATTTAATCTTACAAAGCACTTAGTTTCCAGCAATTTATGCTAGCTATACTTTTTTTTAAATTGTATTGGATTATTAATTTAATTTATTCTTTAGTAAATTAATAATCTAAACCCACATATTAAAAGTCACTGAAACAGCTGAATTTGGCCTCCATGTCAAGATTACAAGTAACATGACCCACAACCAGGAGCTGAATTTAGTGTTAATTTTCCCAGTTTTGATTCCAATGGCTTTTTAATTAAGTTGCCTTTAGAGTCAGCTGTATTTCACAGAATCAAGCAGAAATGGTAGTAAGCTCAGGACAACACAACTAGTTCCATGAACTAGTTCTTTCTATTCACCCTGTTCTTAAGCTTAACTGCCAATTCTGCACATGCTTATGCAATTGCTTATCATTAGATACTCAAGTAGTTCCCTTGGGATCAGTCCATAAATTCTATACTACCAGCATCTGGGGAGCACACTTGCCACCCTTAGCTCTTTGCCTGTCACCATAGATTCCTAGATTCCTCTCTTCCCTCCCCTGACCTATCTGTAAGATTAACTTTGAAGTCTGTTTGAACATCTATTTAAAATACAAAGAGGGAAAAACATCTTCCTTATGTTGGGTGCTATGTATATAAGATAGAAAGAAGAAACAGAAATAATATGTTTTTTAAAAATATTTTTAAGAATCAGTAATGGCACATGGTGCTTTGAAAAGTCAAATTATCCCAGGGCCAAAATAGGACTTCAGTATTACTGTGCACTAATGAGTTGATTTACATATGCCTTAGAAAATGTTATGTGTCACAACTTCAACTAAAAGTCCCAACAGAATTTGACAAAAACAATTCATTTTCTTTTATAAAAATAAATACTTAATATATTCTATCATCAGTAATTCATTCCTTACACAAAGAAATTACAAAATTTAGTATTGCATTTTGAGTCTTATGTTTTTTAATCAAGTTATGACAGATGAAAGTTATTTCCTGCCAATTAAAAGGCTTTTAACATCACTTGATTTAAAATTTGGAGAAGTTTCATCTTTGTTTGAGACCCTCAACTTCAGCAATCAATGAAAAGACATGTTTGCTATTTGCTGCTCCTCTTCAGAGAGAAAAAAATTCAAACAAACCACCCCCACACACAAGAAGAAACCCACTAGCAGTGACATCTTGCTGTCTGTAAGTATCCACAAAGCTTGTTGCTCATTTGAAGTCAGTCTCTCAGACTACCACCACCCTTCAACACAGCCAGGTAAGAAGTTGAACTATGTGCCTCTGCATATCTATCTTATAGCTATGTAGCTATTCAGACACACCACTGAAATTACTGCAGTTCACATGCCTCCAATTTGTTCCTGCTATGCCTTCCAAAAATAAATTCATGCTAAAGAAGAAAGCTGGGCTTTTTCCAGATTCACAAAAACTAACAAACAAAAAACAAAAACCCAAACAACCACCCACTAAACCAAACAAAAAGAACAACACAACCAAAACCAACCCACCACATTCAGAACAAGCCCAAGCATCAAAGGGGAGGGCTTTTTTGTTTGGTTGGTTTTTTTAACTTTTTAAAATATTCTACAACACTGAATATCTCTATGAACTTTACCTCCTTATTCACATAATAACTTAATACCAGAATAGCAAATCCTCTCTGAACTGCCAGAACTCAAGTCCAAGTCATGAGTTTTCTGACCTTCTCAGGTATGCAAAGTATGATACCATGCCTACTATGTGAATACATACATTAAGTTGAGACATGCTTCAAATCCAGGCACAAGTGAAGTCAAACACCAAAGTTTATAAACAGTTTCTCTAACTAGAAAAAAAAATTTTTGGAAAGGAAATGCTAACTTGTTATAAAAACCTCTAAGAATTTAAGCCTGGTCTTAAAAGTCTCACATTCCTTGCTTTATAAGAAAAATAAAATTGGAGACATTGAAGTATGTCAGTATCATATGTAGTTTTAGTCACACATAGCTACATTTTGTAGCCTCTTATGTACCATCTGAAGGCAGCAGAGATGGGCTACCTGCTCCAGAGATGCTCTAAGTCACACACTGCAACAGCTTTTGCCTCTTCAGAACATGAAGGGTGACAAGGACAATTTGGCAACTCACTGGGCTAAGTTATGTCCTAGAAAGAGCAGAAAATGTTAGTCGAGATCAAAAGACATGATATGATAGATGAGAGTACCACAACAGACATATGGCAAAGTAAGAACAATGACAGGATAAAGAGTTCACTATCTTTTACCAAGACCTGTAAATAAACAAGCTTTCTTTCCCTATGCTGACGACTTTCTCCTTTGAGCCAGAACTAGAGGGAGAGAAAAGGAGCAACACGAGACCCTAATTAAACAAACATTGTCAAATTACAGGCTGTGCAGGGATACACCCAGCTCTGTTAAAAAAAACAAGCAAAACAGATTGACTTCAGCACTAGCAAAAGCCCAATTTATTTTATCTCCTCTCTTCAAAAAGACTTGGAAAATGTCATTGTTTAGACAGCTTATCATAAAACTCAATTTCCCCTGCTATAATGAAATTATAGATTGGTTTACAAAAACATTAAGCGTAGAACTATAGAAATTTACCATTTTGCATTTAATGAAATGCTACAGCTCCAGTATTGCAAAGATTTATGCATTTACTTCACTTTGATACAGGAGAGGCATTCCACCACTGGGAAGGCTGGCCTGCAGAGACAGTAACAGCTGGTATAAACCAACATTAATTTTAAGCACATAGTTGTTACAATAGTTAGAAGGGGGTTTCTTTTGTGTTTAACATCACTTTTAGACATGAAAAACATTCTTATTGATACAAAATAACTCCTATGTTAAGGTAGATATGCTGCCAAACCACAGGAATAACACCTTTTTGTGTTTATTTGTACTTCCAAGTTTTCTATCACTGATATGCTTGATTAGTATATTCCAACTATAAACATAAATAGGAGTAAAATGTTCCTTAGCCGCAATTTTCAATATTTCGTTCTAAATCCACACTTTTTTACCTTCAGATCTCGAGCATTTCACTAAAGTACTTGATGGAATGTACAACAGAAAAGTAAAAAGCATGGACCATTAGGAAAAAAACAAAAGGGACAAAAAACCCAAACATTTTGCTACAACTTATTTTTTTTCCATATTTAAGAGCATGGTAAGCTCAGGTAAGAGCATGGTCTGCCTCCTACATTATAGATTTCTATAGCACATTATGCTCAAAACAAGCAAGTGAAACATCTTCTAAACATATTTGCTGTCCATAAATTACTGTTTTCAACAGCCATTTGAGCAGTAATACCTTCAGAAGCTTCACATTCTGCCCTTAAGTTATAGTGTGAATTAAGCTATTTTCCCTACTTTTGTCTTTAAAAGTCAGTTTTCCTCCAAAGTTTTCAGTTGTCAAGACCTTTTTAGTACATTTTTATGCTTTATAATTCCTGTCACTGAAGTACAACAAATCTGAGTGTTAATAAAACAAATCTCTTATTATATGCAAGAATTTTGGAGGGAAGAATTATGCTATTGACAATCCACTGGCACGTGTTAAGAACAAGATTAAATGGAGAAAAAAAAAAACAAGTTTCAGAGACAGCATTAATCCATACTTTATTTTGATGCTCACTCCCTTGGTACTTGGTATTGGCTTTCCCAAGCCCAAGTGCTCAGATGAACTGTATCACTACTTTTAGTAAGTCTTTTTTATCAATGGAAAGGTGTTAACATAAAGAAAAAAATATGGAAAGGCTCAAGTACCTTTGAAAACCCCAAGGGCTATAGCAAACATGAGGGAAGAAAGAAGCTCCCTCTCACTAGTCCCCAAACTGTCAGTGCATAAATTCCAGGAAACAGGGACTGCTGGTATTTAACCAGTAAATATAAACAAACAGTGAAATAACTTTTACCAAAATCTACCTACAAAAAAAAAAAAACAAACAGTGGAAGCCTCAGTTATTTTTTGCACGATGGTATCAAGGTAGGTAACAGTTATTTAATGACAGATTCTACAAAAGCTACTTAGATACTACACCAAAAAAAATTATATAGTGCTTCAGCATTAATTGGCTAGCACATGTATGCCAGAAACTGCAGCCAACACACTACAAAGAAGTTACGTTGCTGTAATTCCTCCTTGGCCATCATGTTTTCCAGCTTGATAAATAGGTACCCACTCACACCTAAGCCACCTGAGGCCTGGGATGCATACTTGAGTCTGCTCTGAAACCAAGATAATTCCATATATCAAACAAAAACAGGATCACAAAAAAACCAAGGAAAACCATTTAAAAAACCACAAAAAAAACCCCTTTAAAATCTCCACTTCAAACCTTGAAGAGACATACAAACATATCTCCACAAACATCAAGTAAATTTTCAACAGCCTCTAGATGACCTAGTATCTGAAATAATCTGTTTCTGGCATAGGCAGTAACCTCAAAGTTAAAAGGTTTGAAGACAACATTATGAAAACAAATTGACCATAACAACCCTGCCCCTACTATTAGATAGTACCCAACTAATAAACATTGCCCTAACCATAGAAGCATAGTGTTAGCTTGATGTATATTCCCTGGACAGTTGCATCTAATTTTTCTGAGAATCCCACATAAAATTTACTGCTATTTAGAAATAAATCAAGTGAAGATACTGAACTTCCATGCTAGAGAAAACCTGGGTGCTACTCGCAGCTAGTATTGTGCTCAGCATGCCAGTGAGATAAAGAAATACTGAGAACCATTTTCTATCTGACAGAACAGTTTCTTCAACAGTGAGGAGCATTAGCTGTATGCAACTTTGCAAGTCCAGTTGAAATCATTAATTCCCTTTGCCAAAGGAGACATACACACCAAAATTGGCCTACATTTGTGTTTTCAAGAATGCAGTATATGACCAAGACTACCAACACTAAAAGGTTAAATACTGTGGTGAAATGTAGAACTTTTTTCTATTTAGTAGAGTACAAAATCATTAGACAACCCTTGGAGTGAGTATACCTTTGGCTGGGACTCTTCTTTTTGCAACATGTTCCTGAAATTTCTGAATTGTTTGACTAAGAAGTCAGTTTGCATACATGTACAGCCACTTCTCATTGTGGTTCTATGCCTCAAGCAGCCAACACATTGCATTCAAAAATAAGTAGTTTGACAAATACAGGAAAGCTTTTACCTGCAATTAATTTTATCTCTATGTAACTGAACAATCCAGTCTACTCTCTCAGAAGCCTGAGTGGCAGCAAGACCAAACATTTCCTGGTCAATCCAATTCCAATTGAAGTAATTTTCTGCACAATGGAAAGAGAAGGGAACTTGAAGGAAACCTGAAAAAGTAACTTATCAAATACATTTACAAATCTCAGCTTTTAATTCCAGCCATATTACAGCTGTGCCTACTCTAAGTCTCCAAGTAATTATATGGAATGAATAACTAATGTGTTGTAGGAACATTTATTAAATCAAACTGTTTTTCCTGGTTAGCATCTTGTATTATTCATATGACACAGCACACAAAGGCCACAGTGCCATCATGGAAATTAGATACAAGTGAAGAGACAGATTTTAAGCTGCTGCAGTCAGCACTAAGTACACCACTGCTTTCAAAATAGTTTTAGGTGTTTTCTCCTTGCTTGGACAAAAATAAAGAAAAATCTAGAAAAACTGGTACAGAGTTGGTGAACTACAAATATATGCTTGCCTTCAACCAAAAACAAGGTATGGGAAAGTTGACACAGGGAGGAGGAAGTATTGAAGGATTCATTGGTCATTTTATTTCTCAAAAAAAGCAAATATTCTGAAATCCTTAACCTGGATTTTAAAAAAATACTGCATTTGAAGCTGTAAACATCAGTTTAAATCAGCTGATAATGCAGCATCACAGGATTTTCCTATTTAAAACTTTAGCACTTAGTGCATTACGACAGAAGCAGCAATGCTCCAAGAAAAGATCATGTTGTGCCACAATTACATGCTCTACACAGGTGCACTACTGGTAACCAGCAATCACAATGAGAAATTTATCTGGCATTTCAAAACATCTTTATGCCCAAAAACATGTATTTTTTTAAAAAACAGCAAAGAAATTACAGTTTTCAAATCAGGCATTTTGCTGCATAAAGTCAAGTGCTGCCAATTAAGAGAATTCCAGCCTTGTTCATTAAACAAAATTGCATTTAACTGGGATTCACAGAATCACAGAATCACCCAGGCTGGAAAAGACCTTTAAGATCATCCAGTCCAGCCTATGACCAACACCAACACACCATCTAGACCATGGCACTAAGTGCCACATCCAGCCTTGCCTTGAACACATCCAGGGATGGTGCCTCCACCACTTCCCTGGGAAGTCCATTCCAATGTCTAATCACCCTCTCCATGAGGAAGTGCTTCCTAATATCCAACCTAAACCTCCCCTGGTGCAGCTTCAGGCTGTGCCCTCCTGTCCTGTCACTGGTTGCCTGGGAGAAGAGCCCAGCCCCCACCTGACTACAGCTCCCTTCAGTTAGTTCATTAGATTGAAACTAAAGTTTGAAATAAAGACTATTCCATTTTGAATAGCTTCTAATCCTTTTATAATAAAATAACAGATTTCAAGCTTTCAAAGCATTTTACAAGTATTATGCCAATTTTGCAAAACCAGAGACTATATTTAAGCCAGTTTAAATGACCTGTCAAAGGATACATAGGGAACCAACAGCAAGAATCTGAAGAAGCTGCAGGTTTCTTAAGACCCAAGCATCATCATTTTTACTAACAGATCTGCATACCCAGGTATAAGAGCAGGGGAAACAGGGTTATAATTCAAACAAAATAAAGCCCTCTCTCCTAAATTACATTTTTTCCTATCAAGCCAGCAAAACTACAGAGATGGATTCTCCCAGATCTTCAGCTGAAGTTGTATTTAATGAGAATGAAAATATGTGGAAACAATTTAATTTTTTAAAATTAGAAGCGATGGTTATACCACTTAAATAATTGGAATCAAGAGGACATATGACCCCATGATTTTTAAAAGTATTTGACAAACATTTTTTCCCCCCAGCTTTTCAAATTATGTGTTATCTGTGTTAAACTAGATGAAGTCAAGTGAAATTCAAATGTTTCTATTAAGAACTCAGACCAAACAGGAACACTAGTTTTAATTTATTCTTTGACATTAACTAGCACAAACTTGCACATAGACACACACTTGGCATTAAGACTATTTTCTATTCTCTAGTTTAAATTTCTTTTAGATTAAACCCAGCTCAAAAGCAACTCTGTTCAGTCGTCTATACTCAAAACTTGCAAAGTACCTAGACAAAGTTAAAACTGATGTGGTCATTTCAACTATATTTTGTGCATAGATGAAGCTTATTAAAACTTGATAATAAGCCAAACATCATTTTCAATGACAAAATAAAATTTTTTTTAGTGCATTGTAATGGTTAAATCATGAGACTGTGAATCCATTTTTAAATAGAAACCAATTTCACCAGAGATCACTAAGTGACTCTGGGCAAGTTAATTAACCTCTCTGTAATCTGTGAAATTGGGATAATACCTACCTTGCAGTGAGGTTTAATTCATTAATGCTTATGATAAGCTGTGAGATCCTTAGATGGATATACTGTAGAAAGACAAACAAGCTTAGTATTTCAAACAGTACCTTTGGAACATAATTCATCTTTGAAAACACACCTCACTATCATAAAATGTCAATTCACAAGTAGTATGTGAGTGACTTTAGGTGCACTGAAAATATAGCCAAAGCCATATAAAAAACACAAGCAAAGTAACAAAAAGGCTACATATTACATCTTTTCCTTCACCTACACACAAAACTATTACTCTGTATTTATAGAGCCCATCAGATACTCGAGAGCTGCAACTACATACACTGCAATTAACTTTGAAGAGTTCCTCAGTCTGTCAGTGTGCAATGAGTCTTCACAATTCAGAATCTAGTTCTGACTGCAAAGCCATAAAACTAATTTCCAGTGGTGCTCCAGTGCAAATATTAAAACATTTCACTGTACCTAATGTTTATACACTACATAACACCCCCCTTCCCCCCACAAATCTTATCTGCCTTCAAGAAAAGAGTGCAATAGGGATTAGCTCATTCAAAGACCTATGAGGTTAGAGATGAAACCTGAATGATTGACTTAACTGGCACTCATTGCAAGATGTAACCAAAGCTATTTAGGAAAAATGGTGATTTTGAGAAGATGCAGCAAGCATTATGAGGACCAAACTTCTTTCTTCCAGATATCATGGTTGACAAAGGTTTGACAGCAGGTTTGGACTTCAAGCACTCAGCTGTCTCAAAGATAAATGGGTTTTATGTCACACAAAGTTCTGAAAAAATAAATATTGCAATATCTGCAATATAAAACTGAAAAGCAGTTCCAACTTCCCCCCAACAATCACCTGTGCATCATGCCTTTTAGACTGCTTGCTCTCTTTAATTAAAACATGCTCTTCTGCTTCTGAAGTCATTAATGCCTGCACTCTTTTTTTTTCAGTTTGTTTTCTTTCTTTTTATATTCCCAGTAAGAGCAACGATTATCATATCCTTTATTGCTAACTACAAGCTGCTGCTGTGTAACAGGTTATATTTCAACACCTGCAGATGCTGAGGGAGCTGGTGGAAATCTTTGCTAGGTCACTCTCCATCATCTTTGGTGAGTCATGGGGAACAGGAGAAGTGCCTGAGGACTGCAGGAAAGCAAATGTCACTCCAGTCTTCAAAAAGGGTAAGGAGGAGGACCTAAGTAACTATTAACCACACTGATGGCAAACCTTTTCCCCAAGCTTGGAAGCAACAAAAAGTTCCTGTAACTTTCAATAGAAAACATCTTTGCTGTTTCCATTCCTGATGGAATGAAACTAACTTTTTTTAATAGTAATTACAATAGGCTCTCCTACTCTCAAGAAAAGGCAGCAAGACTATCTCTCGTTCTACACTAGTATTAAGGCAATTTTTCTTAGTAAAATGCATCATTTTCAGAAAATTTTCGATATAAATATCTGCTTTCTAATAATAAGATAAAGTCAATAGATTTGCCCTTTCATTTGAAGGTCAGTATACTGGCTTCCAACACCTCATACACTGATCTAAAAGAGTTATGAGTGGCAACAGAGGACAATAGAGTGTATAATTTCTGAAGCAAAGAAAAAAAAGAAGGCCTGATATTTGCTTGTCAGTACTTTGAATGCTGTTGCTTGTTAGCTTCAGTCCTAGCACTTCTGTTTCCAAACAAAGGTTTCAGCATGCTTTAATTTTTCACTTTCTTCTCTAAATGCTCTTAATTTGTGATTTCTAGATACCACTTCCAATGTTCAGTCACTGCATTTCCACTGAGTAATGGTTGGTTCTGGACATCAACATCTGGAAACTTGTGTGTTTACACATTTGCACAAGTTTTATTTGAAATGCCAGCAGGGGATTAAAGTAGGAGTAGAAGGCCCATTCCATAAGGAAAATGCAGTTTATATTTTTAGAACTTATGATTACAATAGAATCCTAATAGCTGAGCATACAACTTCATTTTTTCAGAGTAGAAGCTATCACTGTTATCCAGTAAAGCCTTCCAAAATGGTTTTATTACAACTTCTTGCAATACAGTCCAACTGACTCCTACTTGCAAGTCTCAGTCTTGCTGTTACACAAAATAGTCACTCAAATCTGCCTGTGTTCTTCTTTACTCCACTGGACTACTCAGTCCTATTCCAGTTATAAAGCAACTCAAAACCAGACAAAGTAATTCCAGCAGTTGCATAAAACTAATGTCAGTGAATAACTGCCATTTCTAAGAGCTCAGAAGCCTACTGAACTGGAGAAAATAGCTGGGTTTTGTTTGTTTGTTTCAATTGCTTTTGAAGAAAAAGAAAAAGGAAACTTCTTTGTAAAATTAAGGAACCAACTGAACTGCAAAGCTATGAATAACGCTTTGACCACTAGGTCGGATTTCTATTAACTAGTTATTAGTTTATTAACAGGTAACAGTTCATAGTCACACTATTTGTGAAAAAGCCTGATTTCCAAGGGTTTATCAAATGTTTCCAATTAACCACTGACTGTTGTAAATCCACCCCGTACCTTAAAATGATACAAAAGAAAGTTCAGGTCACCGGGACTGTGCTAAATGCAGACAACTCATTTGGAAAATTATTCAAGTAACAAGTTAAAGCTTTCAAGAAATACTATGCAATTAATTACTTCTGTTGGTGTTAACTGATCTAGGCAATACAGTAATGTTCTTTTTATCTCTACGTCGTCTTCTGTGCTGCTCAGTATGCTTGCAATACCCTTCCACATTCTGTTTATCAAATTTCTACCTCCTTCAAACAATTGCTGACCAAAATGTTTCTGAAACACAGCTTTCATGTGTCGAGGCAGCGTATGGACTTCACACAACTCTGTAAGAGTTATAACTGAAGACCTTTATTGTTAAAAATGATGGCAATTGATACCCCTCTGACTCCAGATGTTCCACCCCAGTACAAACCCCATTGGTTACACACATACACAATTCATATATGATTGGCTACGTGTCTTGTCACTTACTGCCCGTGTCATGATGACCCAAGGTTTTTTGCTTCCCAGCCAGTGCCTCTCAGTTCTTGCTACAACATTCTTTTCTCACTACTTCATGAGCTAACAACCGTGGGATACCTACTTGTAGGACACCTGCTGTTTACTGGTCCTGTGGGGTACCAGCCTGTGAGGCACCAGCTCGTTTACTGATCCCATGGTTTGCTTCAGGGTGCCTGACAATTTGGTCAGCAGCACCTGCAACACTGCTGGTTTAATTCAGGCATATTAATTTTCCATAAATCCCATATTAATTTTCCACACATCCCATGCTAATTTTCCATAAATCCCCACATTCATGCAGATGGACAAACATCAGGCTGGGAGCCACTTCCATGACATTCATGTAGTTCACACAGGAGACACTTTTCACTCTTCCCCTCCAGCTATACATTAGAACTCCACATGTCTGTCATACCCATGAAAAGGCAAAAAGCTTTGGGCTCCAATTGATTGTTTTCAGTGACATCTTAGTAGTGAGTTAAGATGATGATTAAAGAAGATATTAGGAGCAACTAACTACTCATGTTGAATTGGTAACAATTCATCAGAACTCTGGTATAAGGTTAGGATGTTTGTGTTACCATAAAACCAATTGAGCAGTATCATACTAATTCTTAAGTGATCCTAAAACTAATCTCATTTTCCTTAAAATTGAGTAATATGCATATACAAGTGTAAAAACTTTTTCATTTTCACTGTACTCTACAATTTTCTTGTACTCTAGACCAACATGTAAACATATCAATATAAAAAGATTTAAAACTGCAAAATCTGTTAGCACTAGTAAATGAAGCATATGTTTAGCTACGAAAAAAAATTACTCTGCTAAAATTACCTTGCTGAAATAATTCAAGTAAAAACACAACAAAAAAGTGTTTTTTGACATTTCAGATTTTGTTGAATACCATCACTGCACAGGCAATCACTGTCTCTTACATATAAATTAACAGCCTACCATCTGTCAAGTGTTCAGATAATCACAGGGTTTAATGCACAATATGGTTATTAGAATGTGACCTGACAAAAAGAAAAGGAACACAACCTAATTTGGACTACGAAATCTATGATCTCACTTGCAAATAACAGGTTGACAAGCTATTATTCTGCATTTTGGCTTCTACAGTAAAAGCAGTTTTATGCATACATAATTCTATTAGTCATCCCGCCAACTGCCTGTGGAAGATTATTCAAACTATAAAATTTGCTTGGTCATTCAGGATTTTGAACTTACACATATTTGCACCATGAATAGGAATTTAATGATCTGTGTATACACACCTAGGAATAAAGCACATGTCATTATGCAAAATAATCCTCTGTGATGGTACCATTACGTCTAACTACAGACTTCCCATGTAGATTTTCAAGAAAACATGCAAGACATCATTAAATCCATTAATTACCTATATATTAGCTGACATCAGCTGTGTCAGAAGTATAGTGTACAGGACAGTTGTATATACAATCTGTTTCAACTGTGACATCTGCTTATAAGAAACATTAATTATTACTTTTATTCAGAGTATTTCTTACATGTTACCTTTATGGCTTATTCCACTTGCAACAGGTTGTTCCTGCCAAACTAAACATTATCGACAGTTGTCTCTTCTCAAGACCACTAAAAAAAAATCTAACTTTCTACTAACAGAAAACTACACCTGGCAAACCTTGTGTGCCCATGGCTTCCACATTTTTCAATGACTCAACTGCATTGTTAATGCTCCAATAAAATATATTTCTGAAGTACATACTCTAATGATCATTTCCAAGTGTAAAATACATGCTTGGGAAAGGTGAAATTAAGTCTTCAGGAAAAAAACCTTTTAAGAAGGTGGCAACAAAACCAAAGCACAACAACAACAACAGAAGTTAGTTCAACAGTTTTATTACCTGCATATCTTCAGTAAGATAACTATGCAGTAAGTAAAAACAGCAAGGGAGGTAAATAATATTTCTTTAATTTTGCCTCCATTCAGCCTCTATAGTTTTATCTTTCAAGTTTTATTTAATCATGAAAAATTACATTTTTTCCAGTCCTGTTGGCTCAACACACTTGTGAGTTAGTGCACCGATGCCTCTGCTGCAAACATGGGATCAGCTTGGCACTGTCAAGACCATAGAAATGAAATTTAAGAACAATGTGATCGATTTTTCAAGCTTAATTTACACCACACAAGAACCTGCCTCATTAATAAAGAATTGTGATCTTGCCTTCTTGCCAGAAGGGAAGAAAAATCAGATCATGGTTTATGCAAGACCTGTCAGTGTTTCCAAGTGTAGTACCACTTACAGCTATACAAAGCAGCTCTCACAAGGCAGAGGTCGGCTCTTCTGATTACCACTTTCCACCAAAAGGGAAATGAGAGAAAAAAAACAACAAACCAGGAGGAAAAAGCATTCAGACTACCTTGTTCAGGTTCAGTTTTACATGTAGTAAAAGATTTTCCCTATTAAAAGCCAGAAAATTTCTGTTGTACAAGATAAACATCACAAAGTACCGTTTCCCAAGGCACCTGAGTAACCTCCAAGCTTTCCTCTTGCTTTGAAAGATCACACAATCTAATTACCACAGGTCACCAAACTCTAAAATGCCTAATAACGCAGACAGTGGGATTTACAAGATGTGCTTAGCTGCACCATCTGAACCTGTAATTGCTTTGTGAAACTGGTTCCTATGTACTGATGAGCCTTCATCGTCTTCATGGGGAAGTTACTATGGTAAACAAAGTTAAGAATAACCACGATACAAGCTGCTAATTCTCTGGATGTCCTTAGTGTGCACTAAGGACTAAGGACATTTGTTAGTGCAAATAAAAGCATCTTACTCTAGTGTGCTCTACAAATGTTTACCTGGGGACGATCACAAAGCAACCGCCAAGCAGTAAATTCAGTCTCTCTTATTATTCATTGAATTCATGAGGCAAAAAAAGTGTTAATTTTTTTTGAAAATCAAGCCTCTCCCAAAACTGGAATTTAGGCACATTCAGGCACATTCATTCAGTACATCTGAAAAATATATGTTTCAGTCTAACCATTTGGAACATTATTCCTCCCTAACAATAACTTACAACTCTAACCAACTTCAGTCTAACTAGAAAACACTGCCCATCAAACCCCGCAGGATGAATGTTACCTACATGGCAGCTTACTCTGAAAACTTGTTTCATGGTATTCCTCAGTATGAATGCTCCAGTGGATTGAGTTCCCATGGATCATTATCCTTTTCAGTTTTCACTCACACTGACCCCTCCCAAGCAAAGACAGCTACCCAGACATGTATTTGTTCCAAAAAGTTCTCTTTGAAATCACTAATACTTCTTCCCCGGATGTTTTCCTTTAGAGAGCAGGTTTCTTCTCCCAACACTTTTTCTCCTAGATCAATAGTAACAAAAACATATTTGTCCTTCCCTCCCTTATTTTTAAAAATTACTTTAAGGTACAACATGTATTTGTGGGAAGGGGGAAATAGTTAATTAGACACCTGATAATGAGAAAAAATGGACAGAGCTACTTCTTCCATAAGGGTCAGCAGTGTAATGTAAGATAACACCTCTAACAAAAGATTTGTCCTTGTATCATTTACAATACAGCTTATTTAAAACATACTGGAAAAGTACAATAAACAGATTCAGTAGACAGCACTGTTGTCAAGTTTCATGAACACTAGCAATACTTATGTTAAATAGGACTGAACTTCTGCACACTTCCAAAGGGTAATCTGGTTTGCTTAATTAAATAAGGTTTTGTGAAGCAGAGGAAAGTGAAAAAAATTCAAGTTTCTAAGTTAAGAGGCAAAAAATAATGCATTATAACACTTTACAATAGTGTATTCACCACTAAACTTCTATTCTGGCAATTAGTCTTTAAATACTTGAGAAAAGGTCAAGTTTTTTTAGGACTTAAGTGTTGTCCAGGCTTGGAAGTCCGCAAAGATTTTCCTGGAAGAAATCTAGTTTGTAAAAATATTTAAACATCAGCAGAGATTTGCACTACTGCAGCATTACCTAGAGGAAAATACTAAAATAAATGTTTCTGAAATACTGACTTAAATAGCATAAAATCATTAGGTTCAGATTACCACTATTCTAGTCAACATGACATTTTTTTGATAATAAAAACAAGCAGGCTTACCTACCTGCAGGTTAACAGATTCACCTATTTATTAAATTATACATGTGAATTACAGTAAAAATGTATGTCCCCCCATGCAGACTACAGAACACTGACACTGGGAATAAGAAGAACCAGTTAGCTACCACAGCTGCTTAGTTTTAACCATTAGTAACACTTGAGAGGCAAAAAGGACTACATCATTTCAAAGCAAGGACATGGCAAAAAGCCATCCTCACTTTGTAGCACTGAACCCAGGTTTGAGTTTCTCTGTAACAAAGTCACTCCTGAACGCTCAACATCACTAAAACCACTCAGCTTACCTAAGAAAGCTTATGGGAGAGGGGAGGGACAGCTACCAGACACCATCTTCCAGAAGAGTTGGAACAAACCATTTCATTTCTAACTTCTTTGCCCTACTTATTCCATTGAGATTAGCAGAGATTCCAAGAAACATGAATTTTATTTGAAAATGGAGAGCAATAGTTTGAGACATAAAAGATGTGGTATAGATCTAAAAATGATAATCAGAATCTTTCTGAAAATTGTTTAATGAAGAGTAATTTAGAGAGTTGGACTACTGTCAAATTATTGAGTAGTTCACTGAACTATTTCATGATAACAAAATCCTGAAACTTTGATTGAAATTGTTACAAATTTCTGTTCTTAAGTCTGAAATACTGTAACACAATACTGCATTACATGATATAAGAAAACCTTCACAAAAACTAATAATGGGAAAAGTTACTCCATGCAGCTATTCAACTTAGCACACAAGAAGATGCAGTATCAACACATGAACTGAACTTTACCCACTACTACTTCACTTCTACTTTCTCAACAGTTCATCTTACTGAGGTCCAAAACTCCACCCACTGCAAATAGGTAAGAGTTCTTAAAATAATGTAATGATTTAACTTACTGTACTGTGGAGCTGACAAAGTGGCAAATACAGTTTGTTTTGAGCCACAAATATGACAAAAACTTGATGATGGATACATGACATTAATTCCTTCTGCTCCCTGCCCCCCCCTCATTTTTTTTTCTTTCACCAGCCTTTCAAAGGAACTTGTTTAAAGTGTGGAAACCTACTTTTCCCTCAAGAACTCTATTTTAGGAGCGTTTTCTTCCTGTCCAAGTTATTTAAAATTATGTACTTGTTACAAATTATGTACTTGTTATAAATTCCTAACAAAGCTCCTATTGATGCCACTTGTAATACAGCTGTAGACTAGTTACCATATACGCAGCACTTAGATACCCTTATGCAGCACTTTGTTCCATGCACTAAATGGTGTGCTACCATTTCAACATTTTATCCTCAAACCAAGAGCTTCAGAAAAACACCTGCTTAATAGCCATTATGTAAAATAGTACAAACAAAGAAAAATAATTTAAACACAATATGCTATTCTAATTCAGTACAGGAAAAAGTTTCTTTACTGACTCATTTCAGAGACAATATACGAGAAAGTTAACAGAAAACATTGGGTTTCTACCCTCAGAAAACATTGAAGACAATTCTTGAATCTAAGCATAACATCCAGTCCTCATTTTGTTCCCCACATATCAGTAAAGAATAAAAAGATTTTTCTCCCCTTCCCAGGAAAAAGATTAGGTAGGCATAGCATTTTTCCACTTCACTGTTGTATGCATTTAAAAGCTTTCCTTTTGTAGCACTTATGAATTCAAACGTGCTAGGGTTAAGCTGGAGCAAAGCAATTTGGCATGCTTGCATCTGCTTTTATCAGGCAAAAGCAAAAGCAATCCATGAGGTCTGGACTGACCTTAAAGCAGAAGTACTTATTTGGAGATTCTAAAGGCTTAGCAATTGTGCTTGGTAGGAGGGAACCTAAATTCAATCACACTTGCACACAATGTCACCTTAATTCAAGCAATCGCCTTTCAGTTCTTCTCCTGCATCAATAATATAATTGGTATGCTATTACTATAAATATTCTCTATTCTCTCTTTAAAAAGGACATGTTAACCATACGTTCCAAATGTACCACGCTGCTTTCTACAGGACAGAGTCAGGTTCCAAAAGTCAGTTACTTACGAATTCAGATAATGCATTAAAAAAAATTAAATCTATGCTGTTCAATGAAATTTTATTTCCAAAGTGTGTATATATAACCCAGCAATGGCTTCCATAAACAACTGTCCCAGGAAAATATTAAAATCGATCACCTCACAAGCAAACAAGTACTACAGAAAATTGTCTTAGAAATCTCATATGTGAAGGAAGCAGCCTGGGAAACAGGGCTCTGCTGCTTTTCACTAAGTAAGCTATTTCTAAATGGATCTGCTGAAATAGAAATGCATTCAGAGAACACACTTCATCCTCTAGGAACTGGATACTACTGTTTGGTTTCAAGGTAAGATTGCTCTCATTCATTTGTGGGATTTAAGCAACAATTAGTATTTCCAGATCTCAAATCCACAGTAAATTAAAAGAAATGCATTAGAACCAAGTAGTGGGGAAACTTTCACTGCCTCTCAATAACAAAGATACTTGATCATATTTAGATGCACAGCAGTGCAAGAAGTAAAACAAGTGAATACACAGTCTTCTGCTTTGCAAACGGACTGCTTTTCCCAAACACTTCCATCTTTCTACCTAATAAGCATTACCATTATTGCCATGTAGTGATGTGCCAGTGATTAATATTCTATTATTTTTTTTCCAGTTTAATCATTCTTCTGCCATCCTTTATTGACCTTTCCTGCTTATTTCCTTTAACTACTGGGAAATCTGAGACTCTTAAAGCTGGCAGTACATAGAATTCATTCTCAGTGACATGATAGCAAGTCCATCCTGGTTTGAGCCAGGATGGAGCCTAATCCAGCCCAGCAGCCTCAGTGGTGACATAAGCTTTATATACAGATTTATATATATTTCATTATTTTCTTTTTCATCATCACTGTACATTAAAGCTATGTGGTTTAGCTTCCAACCCATAAGTCTCTCTCCCTTATTCTCTTTCCTTTCCCTTATGGGAAAGGGACAGGGGTTAGGGAGCATGTGTTGTTCATTAAATTGCCAGCCTGGTGTTAAACCATGACAGTGTCCCACCTTTCATACGTTCTAAGTATGTCAACATCCTATATACAAATAAAATCTGGTGTCCTGTAGCCCTGACTGTTGTCTCTTGCATTTTTCCTTGATAAGTCAGTATTTAGGATTACTGGTTTTCAGATAGCCAGTATCTTAAACAGCCAACACCATTTTTATAGTATTGTTCTCCCTCCCCTTTGACTCCCTCAGTTCTTTCTAGCAAGGCTCCAACTATTTATTTTAGTATTCCAAGCCAAAAGGCAGACTTCCTCCCCCACACTGGAGGGTCAATATTCCACTAAACAAACTCACTCACATGACTCAGTTTCACTAAATCTAGTCACAGATTTTCCTTTGAAGAATTTCTCCTTGTTTGAATGGTCTGAGAAGAGTAGCTGGTCATTAATCCTTCTACATCTCTATGACATTAGGTGTTATCTGCAATTTTCATAGCAATACAATGGTACCCATTATATACCATTACATTCTTCCTTTGCTGGTATTTCAGTAGTCCAATCAAACTTAAATGTGTGTTATTTTTAGGTTTAAAAGGTTGGGCTAAGCATCTATCTGTTCTTACACCTTCAGCAACTTCCATGGAATAGACATTTACACAACAGAATATGTTATTGAAATTTCTATGCCTGGCTATCTCAGGATGCCAGCTTTCCATCAGAATTCAGAATGATGACTGGTTGAAGTCTTTGTGCTGTCAAGTCTACTCTTTTCATTCTACACACATGATCATTTTTTTCTTGGGCAGATATACATGTTTTTCATAATTCTGGTTGTCCAAAAATACTACTGATTTTGCAGTGTCTCTAATTTGTTATTTGAGACTACTGATTCATACACACACAAACATACACCTCATATAAAGAAAATTACCACTGGCCTCCAACAGTAAATAGAACAGTTGAGCTCTTAACAACTCCTCCACTACTGAACTGAACACATAATTGCAGAAGAAAAGACACTTGTATTCATTTCTTCTCAAAGTTGCCTTCAGAGGTCCTGCTTTCTATATCTGAAGCCAGACCAATGACAGTTCAATCAGAAGCATGCTCAGGTAATTGGGAATTAAGCCACATGTTCTCACAAAAAGACAAACTGATCCAGTTTACCAGGCCTGCTCAGGGCTCCAAAGCAAAGTAATTGGGCTCTCACTGAGACACAGACACCAACTCATACAGTTCCATTCCTGCAAAGCAAAAAATTCTACAACTGGGATTCCTCATTCTTGTTTTCTGCTCATTCAAGCTGTTTGCTTAACATCCTACTAACATACTAAAGGCATATCTACACTGCCTTTGCAAACCAAAGAAAAGCTGCTTGACTCTCAGTTTGACATCAAACCCAGATCAGTCCCTTATGCTGAAGGGCAAATACAATAGCTTGAGCTCAACTCAGTGCTAAAGGGGTGAGACAGCAGCTTCAGGATGGAGTTAGCGCATATTCACAGAATCACCAAGGCTGGAAAAGACCTTTAAGATCATCAAGTCCAGCCTATGACCAACACCACCACACCATCTAGACTATGGCACTAAGTGCCACGTCCAGCCTTGCCTTGAACACATCCAGTTCACAATGAAGTTCTGAAGTTTCTACTCACACAGACTATAACATCTAAGAAATCTGCTCATACTAGGGCAGAATAAATCACCTCCTCAGACGAGGACATTTTTTTTTCTCTTGCATGTATCCCTCCAAGGAAAAGCAAGTATGCCAGTTAATGTAGGTGATAGCATCTGACAGCAGCTATGCAGATGTGTCACCTAAAGGATGCAGACACTGAAGGCAATCTAACATACGTTTTCACTCTGTGCCCAAAAAAAAGCAAGAAAACGGGAGAGAAAACTGTATGAGCGCACGTGTGTAAGAAATGGAAGCCAAAAGTACCCCAATTAAAGATAAGTACAAATATAATAGGGCTATAATTGGTTCACAGCTCACCTATAGCATGCAAAACTGCAGGTACCATGATCACCATAGTTAAACAGATTAAGCACATACAAACATCTGTAAACCCACAAATTGCTGCAGGCACATATATACATCCACTTTTTTGCTTCTCTTCATTTTTCCTTTGAAAATACTTTTATTCTCTCCAAATATTCATTCCAATCTCTTTTTTATTCATCTACCTATAACCAGCTTAACTGTGCATATAAATATTAAAAATGAATTTACCATGTCGTAAAATACATAGTCAGAAAAAAATTGATTCATACCACAGCACAGCATATATCCTTTTCTTCCATATTATACAAATCTGTTGTTTAACAAATATTTGCACAGTTGATCACAGTGACTTATGATTTATGACACCACAAAATCATATCAATTTACATTTCACTGCATAATGTGACTATCTTGAATTTCTAAATCTTCCTTTTATATTGCAGGCTGCTTTAATTATTAGTGTTACACTTTTCTGAAACTAACAAAAGAAAAGCTCAAAAATTGTTGAAAATAAATATGAGATTATGGGATATTTGAATCTGATCACAAAAGCTTTTTGATGCAAAAGAGTGTCAGGGTGCCCAATGTATTTTCCAATCTCTTTTTAACAAAACTATTTCTACTTTTACTATTAATCAAAGAACAATTGAGTTACACATTTTGAGTAATTACAGAATGCTCAATTATCTTCAAATGCAAGACCAAAGTTACTGTGATACTTTATACACAGGCAACTATTAAGTTCTGCTACCTAATTTTTAGATATATATCCACTTAATACACAGCAAAAACTCCACAGCTATGCAGCATTATCTATCTTATTTTCCGCTTTCTGTAGAAATTCTTGATGCATAGTACTACATAAGTAATCTTCATGCAAATTCAGAGGAAGCATAAAAAAGCCACTTTTAATTTATTTTTTTTCCCACCTGGCACTATTTGGCTAGGGACCAGAAGCAGTACCAGTGCATTTATTTTTAAATACACTAGCATTAATCTTTGCAAACATTATTACACCAGAATAACTTACCCACTGTGAATGAAGCAGAAGTCAGCAGTCGTTCTCTAAGATTTGGCCACTCTCAGCACATCAACTTTCTTTACATTTCCCTGCTATCACTCAGCATTTTTGTATGACAGGGGAGCCAGGTGGCTAAAGAAGTTGTCCTGTCAGCTTCAGCTTTAACCTATGCACTTAGATCTGTGAATGTGACAAAGGCCGTAAGGCAATGTTTGGCAATGTAATGTAACAAATACACTTATCTTTACAATATCTTTTCCTTTCTGCACTCCAAGGTTACAAAGGGATAATAAATACTTTTATGTAAGTAATGACCTGCAGATCTGTAAAAAGAGGATGTTTGGACTATATATTAATAATCATGTTTACTTTGATCAGCTACTACTGTATGAAAAAAGTCTGTACTAATGGCACGTTGCTCCTTTCTACTGCTTAAATGACACTAGTTTAGTCATTCAAACTCAAGTCACCCAGCAGTCATCTAGAGAGCAGAGACCTTAAAGCAATTTTGGCCAGTACTGATTTCCTCTGAAGTTACAAGGGAACTGCCTGCATATTTGTCAGCAAGACAACTCAACACAGCCAAAAGATCAATTTGTACAAACCAAAGTTTAATTTGGAAGGTGATTAACAACGAAGAACTAATCACCAAAGGAAGTGGACACTCCTCCCATTCTCAGTTTCTTCAAATGAAGACAAGCTTCTCAGCAGTTAAACTTTAGCCTATCACAAGTAATTTGCCTCCATCAAGGCAAATGAGTGAAATTTACATTCCTGACACAGGAGATCAAACTAAATGCTTCAATGATCTCTTCTGATCTTTACTACTATAAATCTATACATCACCTAGTAACACTATGTACAATTTTAATCTTATTTAAGCACAGTGAGAAATACAAGTTTGTCCAAAGCCAAATTTTTATTATTTTTTTCGCCTTCAGTTTTCACAGTAGAAGGAAAAAAACCAAGTGAGTAAGAGTTACCTCTTGTCTTCACCTCATTACTGCTCCACTGAAAAAAAAAACTGAAAAACATAACAAAACCACAAACCACTGCTACCCTTTTACCTCTTAACTTCACAATTGCACCTAAATCATAATGATTCTTCAAATTATTTAGACTAGCAAGATCTGGCTACATAAGGAGCAAGATGATATCCACTCCAACAAAAACGAGTCCAGTCCAGCAGAACACGTATGAGCTAGGAACGCAGGGTTTAGGAAATAGGACCATAGACTTCAGGTGTTTACATCTTCACTATTCCTGAAAATTTTAAGACTGTAAGTGTGCATGTGTAAATTGTATATCCATGTTTTGGGTTATCATCTCATAAATCCCCCTCTCTTACCCACAGAAAAACTGATTTAGGTTTCAGTCTTTTACTGAAAAACCATACAAAATACACTTCAGCCTTCACATGTTGCAGAGTGCATTACAGAAGAAGCAGCCTTCTGCTGACTTTTTACTATGTTCCTGTTCACTTACATTTTCCTTCTGAGCTAGTTTTGGATATTCTTTTTTACATCCGTGACATTGCCATTGATTCATTCTGGTCACAAGTCAGTTTTACTTCTGAGCAAACCAGTGGGCTTTCAGAATGAATCATCATTTTTTTAGGTTGTTTTTGGTTTTTTTTTTTCATAGTTAAGTCATCCACAGAACATATCAGCTGAGTTGTCACCAGCTGTTGTTGAGCTTTACAACAGTCATATTGATTGGTATCTCCCGAAGGAATATTGTAATCATTTTACCACTGATAGGGGTATAGGCAGACACACACTTTGACATTCCTCTTAGATATAAAAGCAACCTTCGTTTTCTCAGATCTTGTGCAATTCACCACATACTCATCCATCACCACAGAATGACCCTATTTTACTGAAGCTTTAAAGCCCAAATATACAAGTATCTTCCTAATTCATGCATAAGCCATACATTCCATAGTCCTATTTTTTACTAGCTCATGGTGGTTCAGTTCATCATTTCCTCAAAAATATCAGCTGGTGTATTCTTTTGAATAATTTGGTACCACGGCACTTTGAATAAAAGATTATTAACAGGCTTTCCCTCCAGTGTAATCTATCATATTCTTAAATACCAGAGGGTATTTCTGACATGTGCCACATATGGATAATTTTGCTTGTGTACTGCCACAATCATTATTATTATTATTATTATTATTATTATAAAAAAAGCCAGTTTGTGGTTGTTACTAAAGCAAAGATTTGAACTGTCTGCCTTAGAACAGCACGTTCTCCACTGATGCCTCACTATCATCCTCAAATGATCATCACTTCTAATGCTAGTGTAGTTTCTAGATACTCCTGTAAATCCAAAGTAGCCTGCTACTGCCACAATAAAGAAAGATTAAGTTTTATCCACATACAGATATTTTAAGACATGCACAATGGTGATATGGTTATGGTGCTATTTGTTTATGGAAGCAACAGACAAAATGTGTAATCAGCGTAAATCTTTTAAATAAAAGGTCATAAGACAACTCCACAAGTATTGTAACTAAACAAAAATGACATCCTGTGTCTGTAAACATTACATCCAGTAGCCACAGTAACTAGGTAATTCACAGCAGCATTTAAAATATTATGCTAACCATAAGGATATACACCTTTTCATTAAGTCACAACCCTGCTAGTTTACTAGCTAATGTGCACATTCTTTCTGCAGTTACCAATATTAGGGGTACTGAGGAGCTACATATTTTTGTATGCATTAGGGAGAGTGATGCCTTCATTCAGGAGAAGACTAGACCAAAATAGAAAGTTTTAGTATTAAAATAAATATTGTGACTATGCGTGAATAACCTTATTACTGTAAGACCTGTAATGATTTTTTTAAATCTAACTATTGCAAGCCTTAGCTATTACACCTCAGGTCAATGCATTTTAAAACTCAACTCATAATAATTTTCTCCAAAGATGTAACTTTATCAATTGTTACAATTACTATTTTTATATTTGAGAGTTGTAAAACAGTTCTAAAGTATACAAATGTATTAATAATACTCTACCTTCAGTGTTCATATAGGAAAACAGGACACTAAAAAAATATCAGTTGGTACTTAAAAAACTAAATCTTCTCATTTGGGACCAACAAACACTTTTAAGAAATTTATTAAGTAGCTACAACTTATAAAAGCAAGGATCAAAGAAACCATTACTTCTCAAATTTTACTCAAAGGTAAATCAAAGTATTTGGTTAAATGGAATTTCCATCAAAGCTTAATAATCAAATTCAAGTCAACAGAAATTGAAGTGTTATCCATTTTCTGTGGTTCCTAAAATGGATAATTCAATAACCCTAAATGGAGTGTTACTGCTGATTATTCTAAGTTGGATAAGACAATTTGACAGCTACTGTGCTTTGAAATCTTACTCTAGTAAGAGCATTTTAATCATAAAGGGCTAGAAAATCTTCCTATGTTTGACATGGGAAAAACCCATAATCAACACTTACTGTTATGTTTTGTGCTTCTTTTGCTAATACTCTCAAAACAATAAAATTCAGTCATTGCAAGAGTAAAGCAGTCAAGCCAGTCGACTTCAAAGAGCAACCTGCACCAACTCAATGCCCTGACATTGCTCTCCTCACAGAACTTCAAATAGCTTTGTGTTGAAATTATGGCATGATTATAGCCTACAAAGTTCTACGTGTATTATTTTGGGAAAATATAACAAAATCTCCATGAAAGTTTGAACATCTTAAATACTAAGAAATTACTCACAAGGAAAATGGAAATTGCTGTCACTGCCCTATTGAACTACAAAACTGTTCTCAGCATTGGATCTTAAATACACAACCAAAAGCTTTTCATCCTTCTTAGATACATTAATAGCAAGCTTGCTTTGTAAATCAACTTTCCATGCAAATCAAACATCTCCACCTGGACATGATTTTCTTTTTAACCACAAAACTTTTAAATATTAAATGTTGCTTACATATGCACTTCTGGATTTTTAGCTCTCTATTTTTCTAGAATTTCGTATCACTGTTACCAGGGGTGTGAGCAAGTTGCTGACTATGCTGATAGGCAGAGAGTGGGGAGAAGTACTCTCCACATGTCATTCAGATAATAGAAATCTGCAGGCTGCTCAGTGTGACAGATGAGCTATGAGAGCTAAAGCAACTTGTTCCGCTTGTCAGCCCCCAAGAGTCTACAGCAGCAAGAGACAATTGTGATGACACCACTATCGCCCAACTGGGTCAAACATACGGTCACTAAAACAGAATGTCAACCATTCTTTCTACTTGAGGAATTTGATTCAGTGACACTAAAAGCTGTTAGATACCATTAGCTTTATATCTAGGTTCAAAATGAAACTGTTACTTCGACAGTATTTGAAAAATCCTCTTGTGAGCCCTACATTGCCATTAAAGTTTGCAGGAATCACAGACTGTCAAATAATGTCACTATTGCCCACAGGGAGTGGGTGCTTTACAACCAGAACACCTTCCTGTGCTGCACCCAGGATCTGTGCCTTTGGAGTAATATTTCCATTACAACCTTTGTGGATTAAATGGATTAAAATCCTCACAGAATTTTAAAGAGGAAAGATTATATAGATACAGTTTTAATTGCAGAAAGAAAAATAAAAGATACCGTAACTCATGCCTAGATACATTAACTTGTTTAAATCTTCATCTTACACAAAAATTACTTTTTTTTATTTTAGTGTAATAGAATAATTATTAATTGAATCATAGACATTTAAAGATAACTGAAAAGTAGTATTTAGTCACCTATTCTATTTCCCTAAATCTTGGAAGATTCATGTGCATTGTATTGTGATGATTAAATACCTCAATGCTATACTACTAGCATCAACAGCTCAAAGTTGAAATATCTGCAGTACCCAGATCATGCTACACGGTGGATCTAAACATTTGGAAAAACAGATATTGAGATGAAGATAGTTCTGAACTTCCTCTGACTTTCATCATCGAATCAATATGAAATGACATACAGAACTATTTTCTTTAACAGAATTACACTATGTATGTTTCAGCACAAGTAACTTTTGCCCAAAAGCACTAGACATGTAGAATGAAAGAGCAGAAGTCTGAGACACTCAAAAGTAATTTCTTTCTCAATGTTTCACCAATTTGTGTTGGCAGTCTGAGTCAAGCTCAAATCATGGACTCTGGCAAAGCTCAAATTCCCAGTCTATTAGATTTCACAGTTGAATTTATAGGTATTTCAATCAAGCATACTAAAAATATTTTATACATTTCAGGTTTTTATGTATATATTTTTCTGCTCTGTTTACATTACATAATTGCCCTTCTAGTTCAACATTAAAATTTTCAGGGAAAATATTTTCACGGAAAAATTCTCACAGAGCTGCTCAGTTACGATTTGTATTTTAGTGCAGTTAAAAACTTACATAATTCTTAAAAAAATTATTGTTTACTTGCTTTGATTTCTAAATGCCTTTGATCTCATTCATTAATATTCATTAGTCTTCTGATGTTGGACTAATAAGAATCTTATATGTTTATGAGAGGCTATTTAAACAATGTTATGAGGTTTTTTCCGATTTATGTTTTTCATCATCACTATTTTATTCTTTGTATTCTCCAGCTTTTTCTTCACACTTCCTGAAGACATGGTCTACATACTCCAAATAGAATTCTAACTCAACAATTGCATAGTAACTCAGTCAATGGTGAGCACAGAAGACTAAACGGGTAACAGTATAAACACATAATTTAAATTACAGCTTCAATTTGAGGACATAACCAGGTGGATAGATGATGGTAGAGCAGTGGATGTGGTTTATCTTGATTTCAGTAAAGCATTTGACACCGTCTCCCACAGCATCCCCACAGCTAAACTGAGGAAGTGGGGTCTGCATGATCAGGTAGTCAGGTGGATTGTGAACTGGTTGAAGGAAAGAAGTCAGAGAGTTGTGGTCAACGGGACACAGTCTAGTTGGAGGCCTGTATCTAGTGGAGTCCCTCAGGGGTCAGTACTGGGACCAGTACTATTCAATCTATTCATCAGTGACCTGGATGAGGGAACAGAGTGCACTGTCAGCAAGTTTGCTGATGACACCAAACTGGCAGGAGTGGCTGACACACCAGAAGGCTGTGCTGCCATTCAGTGAGATCTGGACAGGCTGGAGAGTTGGGCAGGGAGAAGTTTAATGACATACAACAAGGGCAAGTGTAGAGTCTTGCATCGGGGAAAGAACAACCCCATGTACCAGTGTATATTGGGGACCCACCTGTTGGAGAGCAGTGTAAGGGAAAGGAACCTGGGGGTCCTGGTAGACAGAAGGATGACCATGAGCCAGCAAAGTGCCCTTGTGGCCAAGAAGGCCAGTGGCATCCTGGGGTGTATTAGAAAGGGTGTGTGGTTAGTAGGTCGAGAGAGGTTCTCCTGCCCCTACACTTTGTCCTGGTGAGGCCATATCTGGAATATTGTGTCCAGTTCTGGGTCCCTCAGTTCAAGAAGGACAGGGAACTGCTTGAAAAAGTTCAGTGCAGAGGCAGAAAGATGGTTAAGGGAGCAGACCATCTCCCTTTTGAGGAGAGGCTGAGGGAGCTGGGTCTCTTCAGCTTGGAGAAAAGGAGACTTGGGGGCAACCTCATTAATGTTTAGAAATATGTAGAGGGTGAGTGTCAGGAGGTCAGAGCCAGGCTCTTCTCAGTGATGTCCAATGATAGGATAAAGGGCAACAGGTACAGCTGGAGTATAGGAGGTTCTATATAAACATGAGGAAAACCTTTTTCACTGTCAGGGTGACAGAGCACTGGACCAGGCTGCCCAGAGAGGCTGTGGAGTCTCTTCTGGAGACATTCAAAACCTGTTTGGATGCGTTCCTGTGTGAGCTACTCTAGGGGATCCTGCTCTGGCAGGGGGGTTGGACTAGATGATCTTTACAGGTCCAACCCCTAACATTCTGTGATTCTGCGAATAACGGTCATACTCAGCATTATTTATTTTCAGGTTTTACATACATTATTTATGCTTATGATGGAACATCACTGAAACAAAAAAAAAGTATAGAGCCATACCATTTCAGCTTCAAGAATTTACAGGCACAAAAGCAGCAGCGTTGTTGCCAAAGCCACTGGTATTTCACATCATAAATGTACACAGAACAACATGCAGAAACAGCTAGTCACTTGTATTCTTTGCATTTAAGAAAACATCAATTGTTTTCATATTTAGTTTCCACTGTTTGCAGTTCATATCCACAACATACCTACAGCACATTCACTGCATACCTTAGAAGTGCCCAGGGGGAACCATTGTAAACTTAGAAACAGAGAATCTGTCAGAACACACCAACAGTTTCAGGTTAAAGATCCACTGCTCAGTAAACCTTCTTCAACGCTGTTAAGAGTTTAGCTATTTCCTCCTACAAAATGTTAATTCACACTATATGTAATTTAGGCAAAGCAGTCCTATTCTACTACATCTAATGTATATGCAGAGATAATTAAAAGAGGCATTAACTTCCTAAGAAACACTGACTTTTCAGAAGTAAGTACCTATGAAGTCAGCTCCAGTAACTTACTTCTCCAAGCAACTGCAAAGGTAGTCTTCTTAAATATCATTTTGGTTAAAGAAATGACTTGGTATAAACCTCAATGCTAATCAAGTCAATGTCACACATTCAGATTTCCTTCACTAGCATTTGGATTTATCATCAGCTGGTCTAGAAACTGTGTCTGTTACAGTTCTTACGTTCCAGGCCTTCACTGGTATTTCCAAATTAAAGATAAAATACTATTTTTTTTTAATTCTTTTGTTTTTTTTAATAAATTATTTTGCAGTAAAGTGAAACCAATTTGAAATCATTCATTAGAGTATTCTTTCTATTACTTAACTCTTACACCACAAGAGAAATATTCATTATAAGCTTCCTAATGACAATACAATAAATGTGCACGAGCAGGGATGTACATAATTATGCAGTGCCCACTACAGCACACAGAGGTCAGGATATTTGAATGTCCACCCATATACCAAATTTCCACACACAAAGCCTTTGCACTAGTCTCAGTATCAAATAACAACAAAAAAAAAAATCATACAACTAAGTGCCCCAAATTCTAAGACTGCCAGTGTATCTCACCAGACATTCAGTACCTAATAGCACATGAATCCCAACCCAGGCATTTCAAGAGAGTTGCTTTAAGGTATATTAAAGTTTAAAAAATCTTCACTGGTACCAACATTTGATTATCTATAAAGCTATACATATTAATATGCATTTGGTTCTACAAGACAATACCATTCTGGAAAAAAAAAGGAAGTAATTCTAGAAGCTTTAAGTAGTATGTAAGCCAAATGCTGTGGATAAGCATCCATTTCTAATTCTGATTATGTGCAACAGGCCTTATATATCAGTTTCATCAGAAATATGTATTAATCTTCCTCCAAAGAGGAATATTTTCTCACTCTACTTTTTCTCCCTTTATATTCCTCTCTGTTCACCTGAACTAACATAAGTCTACATTCAGATACTGATACTTGATCTTTCATTCTGATGCTCGAACTCACTGCTTCAAGATGCCATTATACCATACATCATATTGAGATTTCATCACAGCTAATCAAGACACACATTGTGTTAATGTCACAATACTAGAAAGCAGGTTTTTTCCTGATACCTGTGAAACTGAAAAACAGGATAAAACTTTATTTAATAGAAACTGTTCCAAATAAATATGTACAATAGTTCTGTATGTATTATGTTCTAAAACACATTTGAAGTTGTACTTCAAAAATCCTAAAGTTAACAAATTTTTAACACATTTTCAGTTTTTTAAAATCATACTGTCAAGGCCTAACAGCTACTGCTTGAGTTGCAGCACTAAGAAGGCTACATCTTACAACAGGTTTAACACACTAGAGTTACGTAATGGACTAGGACTCAAACAACAAAACTGAGGGAAAGCTGACACAGAAATCCCTCTCACTAAGGACACTTGGGTAAAGAGAAAAGACAGTTCCTGCTACTAACAATAATGTATCAGTTGAGTGAAGCTTACAAATTATCCTAATTAGTAAGAAGCAGGCAAGAAAAATAAGAGCCTCGAAGCAGTAGCAGCATCTTGGCAAAACTCCCACAAGCAAACCAGCTCCCAGTCAAGCTTCGCCATCCCCCCGTGTCTTTCAAAGCCCATGTACCCAGCAGCCAACTGTCTGCCATACCCAAGTAGAGTCAACCAGCTTGGCCAAATACCCAATTTACTAAGGCAATTTTTTAAACTAAAAACAAATCTGTGTGACCAATCTGTTGCTACTAATATCAAAGCTTGGTTATATCCATATGAACTGAAGCAACTGCAGATTAAATATATACTAAATTAATCTTTGGTAAGGAAGATTAGTGCTCTACCTAGAAAGACATCTATTACTTACTACTGAAAGCAATGCAACTTCCTAGAGGAGATTTATATCCTTTTACCCATAAAATGACACTGAGAACAATTTTCTAACCTTTCATATAACTGCAAAATATAACCAACCTTTCAAGACTTTCCAAATGAATGCAAACTTTGAAAAAGGTACTCATATTTAAGTGAAAAATTATAAATTGTATTGTTTTGAAAATCTCTTTATTGCTATGAGTTATAATTTTTAAAGTCAACAAAAATATTTTTACCAGTCTCCAGACTAACTACAGCACAGGGGGACTTTAAAAGCAGACTTTTTAGGATGAAAATTAGTCATCTTCCAGGTGCAGTTTCTTTTCTATTTAATAGAAGCCCACTTCCTTACTAATTATCATTGGGCCTGTGACTGAAAACTGAAATTAGTTATGCTTCACTGACACACATGAATCCTATTCTTGTTATATTATTCAACCTCAAAATTAATAAGACTTAAATTCTAAGGGATTGCACCACCATTTCTATTTCATTAAACCATTTGTGGCAAGAGAGAGTTAAATACTGTGTACCCTTTATATACATCATTCTACCTAGAAAAATGTTCGTGTGCCAAATGAACACAAGCAAGCCAAGAAACCAAAAATCACATAAGACTACTGTTCAATTTGTGCAAACAATACTTAATTTTTAAGATCACAAAATATGAAAAAATAAAACGCATTACTAATACTGTTTTCTTTTCAAGTGGACCTCAGTTACAAATGATTTCAACTGGAGAAATGAAACTGACAGCAAAAAAAACAAAGAAAAACAATTTTCATTAGTTCAAATGAAACTAACAAGGGCTACCAGCAGTGAAAACCCAACTTCTTTAAATTCCAAAATGAATCTCCTCTCCTGACCTTTATAAAGCTCATGATGCAGACGTACACAGAATAAACAAAATAATTTGAAAGCAAATTCACTGAGTGTGCCTGACCTTTGAAACAGCACAGACAATTTTAATAAGATTTGCTCAATGTTAGTCTAAGTTTCCATGTAGCAAAACAAAGATGACAAAACTACTTAAAGGAAAAAAAAGACAATATTCTACCAAAATAAAAGCATCTTTAAATAATTTTTGAAGTAGCCAGCAGCCATAAGAGTCTCAGGTTCAGGAAAGATTCCTCTAAAATTCTACTCCCTCAGCTCCCAGCTAAAGCTGCACAATTCAACCCTAGAGAGAAAAATCCTTTTCTGCCAGTTACGCAAGTTTCTGTCAGTGAAGGTGAAGAGCTGACACCTAAAAGAAAAAAAATGTTACTCAAACATTTTAAAAATTAGTTTTTATATAAGTGGCCAGTAGTTGCCTCCTTGACCACCTAGCATACAGGAGGCTAACTGAAGCTCAGTTATGTTGATTATCTTAGATTTTCTGAGATAATGAGTTAAAAAAATCAAAATTTGAGGCAAAAATGATCTGACAAGCCGTGCTGACTAGTAAAAACCTCTCATTAGAAAGAACAGCTCTCAGAACTACACATGAATTAGCCTTAGTTGACACTAGCTGATGATACCTTCTTTCATGGAGGGACAGATGTTACAGCAACAGTCATACATTACATTTATGCAAGCTCCAAAACAGCTATACTGGAAGTATAGTTGTATTACTTATGCCTGATAAAATGAGGAGAATGAACATGGAGAGCTGAAAGCCCTGTTTAGATTCAGAATGCACAACCTCCATCAGATTAGACCTTCCACACTGACAGTGACAACAGGGTCCTGCCCAAACTGGAAATCATAGCATGAGAGTTAAAACACAACTAACTAAGCAGAGACACTTTTAAAATACTGAAGTTTGGCTTTGGTACTTTTGAGAAAAGAATGACAGTGAGCAGAACAGAGACCCTCATTAGTGTTTACCCTAGACTAAACTGTTTGAGTGATGCAGCAAGACAATTTAGCTTTGTCACGTAACACGCTTTAATCTAACAGCACTAGTTGGAATGGCTTCTAGCCTAGTTGGTTTTAAAGCTTAAATTATTACCATTTACAGGGAAATGTTCAGTTTAACAAACCCCTTAGATATTAGAACAGCTGGAAAGAAAGTAGGAAGTAAATACTGTTAATTACATTATTTTGTAACTATGTGTGGCTCACAAATTCATTTTATACATTGGCTGTTTCCTTGTAGAACCCCCACTGGCCTTGTAATATCTATGAGCAGCAAGGTGATCCAGATGTGTTGCTAAAGACAGAATTTGGTCACCTTATCCACACTCAGATCATTAAGCACAAATATCAAAACATTTGACATGGCCTCAGAGACAACAAGCAACAGAGCAGAGTTTATAAATCATTTGACAACAAGCATCGCTGAGAGCTAACACATGTTAAGGTAGGATCACAAACAAGACCAT
Source organism: Hemiprocne comata (assembly GCA_020745705.1). NCBI lineage: Eukaryota > Metazoa > Chordata > Aves > Apodiformes > Apodidae > Hemiprocne > Hemiprocne comata. The sequence continues at coordinate 16,492,628 of CM036595.1, forward strand.
TTTCTGTAACAGCAATCCTCCACTTCTGTGTCACTGATTCATCATCTGAGCTGCTTGTAGGTCAGCCAACCCGTTTTCATTATGGCAACAATCACATTGCTCTTCTGCCAGAATGTTTTGGTCTTTTTCTCTCTCCTTTGCTCACAGTGGATTTTATCCTAGAGCTTTTCTTTTGCAACAGCTATCTGATATCATCATCTATTCCTAATAAGGAGTTTAACTTATTCAGCTTATCAGGAAGGATGAGAAGTGGAGCTGATCACTGTGTACAGACATTTAAAACAGTCTGACAACGTAAAAGCATTCTGACTTTGCAAACAGTCATACAGGATCTAGCACTTAGAAATGAACGTTGGAGAAACTGAAGCTTGAGTAAAACCCAATTCCCAGACACTGCAAGTAATTTAAAATTAGATGGAAAAAAAAATATAAACAAGCTTTGAAGTAACTTATAACTATGTTATTGCATTACAATTTATTAACATACAATGGAAGTTATCACTGTACTGTATGGTAAATTCCAGTCTTGTTTTGTTTAAGGTAGGTGAAGGAGGTTTACATGTACCACTAATTACTACAGTTTCCACTTAAGAAATCTCCAATCTATGGAATGCTCAGAGACTAGCAGAAGAAAATATTAGTTCAATCATTCACATTATTAAAGGAAAAAGAATGCTTCTGTAAGAAGATGTGAAGAGATGCAATGCTCTGTTGAACCTCACTTTCAGGGAAAGTTCAGTCAAAAACTGCTCTGCTTTCCTTCAATATTTTTTTAAACTCAGAAACGTTTAGACTGAAGAAACCCTAGCTTTGCTCTATTATTTAAAATTGCTTTTATTGTTTGTCAGCTGCAGCTTTCAAGACTTTTTCTAATATCCTTAAAAATCAAAACGGACAATTACATGTTTCAACAGGATACAACACTAACAGCAACATCTGTTAAGCAGCCAGGTCTATCTTAACCAGGGCCGGGGAGGGGAGGGAGAGACTTCACACCACATATTCACTCAAATTTAACTTCACAGGAAGTTCTCCTAAACTGTCAGGCAAAGTCTAAAAGTTGTTTCTCCTAGGAATATAAAATATCTATTGTCACGTGTTTCGAGCACTAAGTTTTAAGGAAATGTTTATTTTAACATTTTTAAAAACTTTAATTCAACATATACACTATGCTGGTTGCTAAAGTTAATATAGGGAAAAATTATTCAGAAAGCCTGTCCAAGAAAAACACTGTTGATCCATTAACAGTGCAGGCAAATGATCTATCCATCTTCTATTTCACTAGTTACATTTACAATGCAGAACTCATGTCTTGTGTGTAATATATACTAAGAAAAAATATTTTTATGACAATATATATTTTTAATGTATATTTTTATGCTGATACTTCTGTACACAGTAATGCAACTCAGCTGCTGATCCATTACAACATGGCCACATCTCAATTTGATGCTAATGTTGAATAGATTTAGTTTTGATGCAATGCTTGTATAGCTATATGTCTGTAAACAGTATCCACAAAGAAATTAGAGCATTCAGCTTGTCTCTAAAATTGACTGTAAGCATCCCACTGCTGTTAAGAGCTAAGAAGCAGCAGCCACCTTTCAACAGAGAAATCCAATAATAGATAAATGATTACCTAGTCCACTTTGAATCACAATCTAACTGGTTCAAATGAACCTGTTGAACTTCTGGAAGCATTTGCACAGATATGGCTAGCATGAAAAGGCTGTTTAGAAATTATTCCTTTTCACCTCTATTGGGGCAATGCACAAATAAAGCAGCACTTTGTCTCTACTACTGCAGTGTAAATCTCATTCCAAGGATGAGGCACCCTCAGTTACCCCATGTTTGCTGGACAGTAAGGCTAGCAACTCTTCCACCTAAAGCAACTCCCACTTCTCTCTCCAGATCTTGAATAAGCTCGTGTGAGTAACTCTCTGTAGACTGTACAATGAATTGGAACAATTGGCTTTTCAAGTTTGTCAAGGTTGAAAATAATTTTTTTCTATAACAAACTTGCTCAGGTGTCATAGAATCACAATCATTTTGGTTGTAAAAGATGTTTAAGGTCATCAAGTCCATCTGTTAACCCAGCACTAAATCTAATCTCCATTGGTCTGACTCACCACACAATCCAAGAAACAGCTGTACCAGGATAACAAATGCATCACACATGGGAAAGGAAACCAGCTGAGGTGGAGTTGCCTGATCTGGAATTCCTTGAGTTAGTTACACTATTAAGAACCAAATTCATCTTAAAAAAAAAGGAATTAAGTTTCTGTAAATTAGTCCTATTTTTCATAGTGGTTGAATATCTTAAGACTAACTGTCCTAAGAAAAGCAGTAGTGTTTATGTTGTTAGGTAGCAGGCAGTTCAGAAACTGTTTTTTTTAATCACCTCTCAATTAAATGATTACACAAGTATCTCTGGACAGACCCCTGTATCTCTAGACTCAAGCACTAGCTTAGGATTCCTTCCATCTACGCAGCAAGAAGTTAGTTTTACAAGTACAGGTGTGGTTCACCAATACTGTCAAGCTATCTTCCTCACCCTAGGCTCTGAACTTTTTTACAGGGTGTCTGCATGGCCCCAATCCATGCTAGCACAGCTTTGAAAGTGACTGTCACTTTGATGGCCTAAATGGCTATATCCTTCTAGATACCAGTACCATAGCAGCAATACTTTTCATCTGGCAATAGCAGTCTCAAAAACATATTCTTATAATTTGAATTATTAAAATGTGATGTCAATCTCTGATGCTTAGAGGAAAAGGAGACAGTGTCATCTGACCAGCACCAGCCCCTAAGAGTCTAAGTTTACGTAATTTCTTTTCATAAGGTAGTATAGTACTAAAAGTATTTGTGAATTAACAGCTCTACAATAGGTGGTTTCTTACAACACTGGAAAATATTTTTGGTAGTTGCATCATACAATCACAACACACAAAACTGAAAACTAGTTAAGATAGTAAAGAGAAATCATTCAAGGAAATGTAGGACAATTTTACCTTTTCTAATGCTCTCTTCATATTCATATTTTCAATGTACAAAGATGCTCACACACTCGAAGTTTACCTCAAAATAACATAACACTAGAAAAATATTGGAAAAAAACCAGCTGCCATATAATTTTGAAGCACGTGTCTGAATCTTTAGGCACACAAATCCTTTAAAAACACTTGTTTTGCTAAAAAAGCTACTGCCACTACCACTACTGAACTGTACTACTCCCATAAAAACATCTATACTAAAAGGCACTGCTTTGTGTAACATCAGAGTGCCTCAAATTGTATCTAGTTTAAAAAGAAAACCACACAAGAGTCTTTGCACTGTGTTGCATAACATCCAACCACCACTAAAATCTTTCCTAGTTTACATCTTGCACCTAGAATCCTCTGAGAGAACAATGTCAAAGAACAATCCTGATTTTTGTCACAAAGTTACAGACCAGTAACTACTTACCATCCCACTCTGAACAGTTTAATTATTGCAGTCCAACTGCCAAGAACACCCTTCCTTTTAATTCAGTACTTACTAAGACAATTTATTATAAACAAACATAAAATAATTTATTACACAAATAACAAATACTTAATAACATCTATAAATAAGAGTTTTTAATAAGCAAAAGGCTGCTCTTACACAAGTCTCTAATGATAACTGAACCTAAAATATAAGTTGATAATCTGCATGCAGCAACACAAACTGACAAGTTTGACAACCAGTTTCATAAAACTGTAGCATCACTATAGTCTCATGATAATTTAAATACAACTTCTGTGAAAGCTTGCATGGCAATGGATGCTGAAGTCCAGGGTCATAACATTTTCTATTGAAATATTGTGTAGACTATTAGCTCTTCATTTGAGATGTGCTTGTCTGTATTTTGTTTTTTCCATAAACACATTAAATCTAATAATATTTTAAATAAGACTACACATTTTCCTCAGCAAAGCTTCTGCCTAAACAAAAATATTACCGAAGAGATTTATAAACCTTAGATTTAGGCAAGCTCTCTTCTGTCCTTTCCTCATCTCCTTCTAAAATTGAATGTTTTAGAGCCAAATTTGACCCAAAAACTTCTCTGTAATGAATAAAATTATTCTATTCATCACAACCATATAATTCGTAAATATTTAATAACACAACATGCACTAAAAAGACACTGAAAGCCTGAAATCATTAGATGTCCCAGCTCAAGAAATAAAAAGGAGACATATGTTTCTCTGCAAGTGTAATTTCAAAGTCCTTTCACATAGGGATCTAAAGACTGTCAGTTTGATTGCTCTGCTACTGTATATTAAATAAGCATGTAATGAAGCTACTGGTTTTGATTCATTGAGATGCTAAAGATCATGGGCCAAGTATATACATGTTGTGTTTTTTTTAAGCTGGAATATCAAGAAGGTGGTAAGAATCAGGTACAGCATCAAAAAGAACAAAAACCAGACCACGGAAAACAATGTAAAATCCAGCACCACTTCATTTCAGTGACCATTTTGGAAAATAACACATGAATGCCATTTAAAAGCTATTTCACAAGCCAAAAAGACTATGAAATACTTTACTTCCTATCAGTTCACGGAATCATCATATTGTTTTTATTAACAGAACATTGACTCCCTGTCTTAATACAACCAAAATGCAAATGTGAGCCCTATACATTACCTAGTGCTCTCTAACATGCTGTCATCATCTTCTCAGTTAAGATTTGTACACAAATGCAGCAAAACAGTTTAGAAAGTACTTAATTTTCAACATTTGCATAATGCCATAGAAAGGGACAAATAATTTGCATACTTGGTGCCAAATACCAACACTATGCCAATTCAAAGCCTTGTTCTTTATCGTTTCAGAAACAATTTTGAAAACAAATTAAATTACATATGTAAACTATTCCAAAAACTCAGTGTGCAAGGATTTTTAAACAACAGAATACCTTCTAAAGCCAATACATAGCAGCAACAACAGATTTTTGGCAACTTAAGACCTTGCTAAACCTGTGCAAATGCTAATGCTAAAAGACACTTATGTTTAGAAGAATTAATATGTTTTTTACTATTCGTGCTCTACGCCACAGCATTATTTCACTCGTTTCCCCTGTCTTCAGGTGAACTACAGGAGATAAACATTGCAAGCTTCATGAATATTTTCATGCATATTCAGTTTTAGTTATATTGTTCTTTTGCTGTTATTGTGATATTCCACCAGAAGTGGATATCGTTGTGCTGCATTTTAAGGATTGGGACAGTAATCAGATGAATTGTTAGCTACATTTTAATAGAATTATTATCTATACTCAGCCAGAGAATTTGCTTTGATTGGCAAATGGAACATTAAGGAATCAGTAAAACAGAAAACAGACCTTCAAAACATTGTGCTGTCTAGCCGTAGGATTTCTTATGTTGATAATTTCAACTTTCAGGGGTGGGGTAGTATTTTTCAAAATCAAGTCCAGTGTACTCAAAACCATCTTTCCTTCCAACCCTGTTATCAGAAACATCTCCAAGAAGTTTTCTATGTATCTGCTCCTCTCTGAAGTTAACCTCATCCCTCCTGCACTGATATGCCACCCTGAGGGATTATGTTCTGTTGAAACTCCTTTTAGGGTCCTTTTATAGTACTGAATTCCTTTCCACAACCTAAGCACTTGTGGAGGAGTGCTTTTTTTAACAACTGCCCAGGGAAGTTGTGGAAGCCCCATGCCTGGAAGTGTTCAAGGCCAGGTTGGATAGGGTCCTGAGCACCCTGATCTACTGGGAGGTGTCCCTGCCCGTGCAGGGAGGTTGAAGCTAGATTATCTTAAAGGTCCCTTCCAACTCCAACCATTCTATGATCCTTCAGTCTGTTCCTTGTCAGAGAACAAAGAACATATCTATTGTCTTGAATATTCAAGTGGAGGGGGAGGAATTAGCCTTAATTAAGGACTTCTGCAGAAGCCCTTCATGCAGCTGAGTCACTTAGTGGCTTTTGAGAGAAAAAGCAAATTTTAATTGCATACTCACCAACAAGACTGCGTCAATGTAGAAAGTGATGGGTTAGTCACAAACAGCTTACAGATACAACCAAAAAAAAGCATGGAAATAAAATTCAGCTAACACAAGTTTCATTTTTAATAGAAAAGCTATCTCAATGCTGAACATTATGAAGCTGCTTCTCATACAACCTAATTTTATTCTTACTTTGTGTGTATGCTACTATGGAAAGAGGTTAAGTACTTCACTAGAAAAACCTACAAACACTCAGAAGCAAAAGGCTTCAAATTCTGACACTGAGCATTTACAATAGATATTCAGAATTACCCTGTAGCTTTAGGGACAATCATTCTTCCCTCATGTAGACTCAACCACCCAAAGGAACCCTGTAGGCATTTTATCACCAAATAAAACCAAACCAGATTTGGTTAGGCCTTTTTAAAAAAAAAAAACAAAAAACAACTCTTAAATGTTTTAGCGTTGCACTCAGAAAACCTGAGTTATAAACTACAAGTATGCACAAAAAAAACATTGTGCCAAACATCTCTGACATTTTTATTTGATAAGTTACCAGTGCAGTAGAGAAAGACAAGAAGAATTAACATAATTTATTAAGACTTTCCTTCAAGTGCCCATCTTCCCCTAGCCCTGGAAAGATAATTTGAATGTAAGTGAAAAGAACCTATGGTAAAGCAAACAAGACATTTAAGTAATAATTTAAAAAAGGACAAAATATGGATGATACTGGTCAACCTAAGTCCCACTAAAAAAAAATTAATCTTAATATACAAAATAAAACATTACCTACATAGCACCAAATTTTTTGGAAATAACCAACTTTCATTTCAGAATCATTCTAGGATCAGAATTTGAGCTACTGAACTCAACAACAGCTTTCTTGCAGACTTAACAGATCAGCATTTGGGCCTCTGTGTAGTAAACATCACCAATTTGTCTGAAGTTGTTTATATACACACAGTAATGGCATTCTATGCACAAATCAGCTGACAGGGTTGGGACATGGCAATATTTAACTTCAGCAGAAAGACAGAATTATAAACACACAGAATTACATAAACACAATTGACATAGATGAAGCTGCAGATACTGAAGAAGAAATAATGAGAGATACATAGAACTGAACAATTCTATTTACTGCAAATTCACAAAAGGATTCATGTGACAGATGACATAAAGAATATGAGAGGATTACACTTTGTAACTATGAAAAGGCAAATCCTAAAAAGTATGTACACAGTTGTAATATGCAAGACAAGTGGATAATCCTGTAATCAACTTTAAGTTATATGAGTTGATCCAAGCCATTGTTTCCTGTGTAATCTCTGTATCCTCCAATTTTCCCAACATGTCAAAATATTAATTTGGTCACTAGTAAAGTCAATGGAAACTGCAAACATACCACTCAAGGCTTTCAAACTAAAATATTTGTCTTACTACAGCCTTAGATTAGCACACTTCTCATTGCACACCCAAACAGAGAAACAAACCATAATAAAGGTAACAAATATATAAGAAGCTGAACACAAACATCTGAAAAACAGACTAAACTGAAAAACGTTGTTTAATAACAAAGTAAATGAAAACAGGCAGCCTTCAAAGTTTTCAGATATTGCTGCCTTAAATCTTGTAAGTTTTCTCCATACTATAACACAATGTTTTGGAGAGATTTAATTAGACCTTTGATCAGAAGTGCTATACTTTAAAATGTAACAGCTCACATTGGATGAAACTAGCAACATTTCTTCCCAAATATCCTACAAGGAAAAAAAGAAATAAACAAGCTGAAAAAAAATACAGCTAAAGGTTTCATAGTAAGTGGCAGAATTGACAAGTGAACTAAATTCAGCTTTTACCACCACTCTATACCTCTCACAGGAAAAAAAAAAAAAAGCACTGTGTGTGCAGAATTTCTGTTCAGCACACAAAATGTAACTTTTAAAGGTAGGAATGGTACTCTGCTGCCATTCAAAGAGTTAAAACTACTTGGAGTATCTAAAAATACGATTGGCCTCTGTGGTCCTGAAACAGGTAGTTTGTTGCAATTAGTGCTTTGGCTTTGCTGGTGCATGAAGATTAATTTGCCTTAAGCCACTGTATTTCTGTCCAGAAAGCGGGTTCCCCCACCTCTGCCGCTGATCACCGAGAGGTCAAAGGCGAGCGTGTACGGACGAGATGAGAAAATGCCACCGCAGACACCGAGCGTGCACTGCCCGCGCACCGCCAAATGCAAGCCCCAAGCGAGGGGAGACGGCCAAGCGGCCCCAGTAAATGAAACACATAAACTAGTGCGAAATGCTTCCATCACAGTTTTTCAATATCCACCCAGAGGAAGAGAGGGAAGAAAGGGACAGTGGGCTGTCCGCAGCCCCGGCGCAGGGCAGCAACGAGAGCTTACGGAAGAGAAAGCGGCGGCACCAGCCGCCTCAGGGAGCACGCGGCAGCCCCGGGCGCAGCGGCCGGCGCTGAGGGGAGGCGGGCGGGTCAGCACAGCGCTTCCCACCCTGCTCTCCTGAGCGGCCGCCACTGCCTCGTCGCTGGAAAGCTCAGCGGCACAAGGAAGGAGAGGGAGGGGGGAAAGGCACACAAAATGGAAACTTACACTCCCTCTCCCAACACGCATGCGTTGCGCCGGCGAAAAGGGGCGTGCCGTAGTGCGCCGACACCGGCCCGTAGCAGCCGAGGGGCGGGCGGGAAGGAGGGATCTCCCGTTCAGTGATGGCCGCCGGGGCGGCCCGTGCGCGTGTGCGCTGTGCGCGCGGGGAGGGAGAGCGTGGGTGTTGGGCGCGCAGGCAGGTGGTGCTGCCGCACCTGAGCCCTGTCCCCGAGCGCGGGGGGAGAGCGGCGGCTGCGCTGCGGTGGCCGCCCCTCTGCTGGCCTCAGGTGACAGCCCTCAACGAGGCAAGTTAGAGCTGGTGGGTCGAGGAGCACACCTGGGGCTCTGTTGTGGCTGGTAAAAGCAGTATCTGGCTTCAGCTGTGCCCCAAGAAAGTCGGTAGGGGAAGTCTCACAGGTTGTGTGGATTCCCCCAATTGACTTAGCCTTACAAGTATGCCAAACTGTTACACGTCGGGAAGGTAGTGTCTCAGTGTGTGTCCCATGCTTATACTGCTGCCCAGTGTCAGCTTTTGGCCCACACTGGAGTCAGAGTTGCAACAGCACCGTCAATTTGCTTTTCCTCTTGTGTGCCTTGTTAGTTTCTGCCTACTGACAGCTTTGCCTCAATGCAGGCCATGTTAATGTCGAATTCCCCAGCACAGACATGGCCAGTGGTGCTCCTTAGTCCAGTATCAGTCACACAAGGCCCTCTGGAGGTGCGGGCACCTTCCAGAGCACTGCATCCAGCACTGTGATTAACTTCCCCCGTTAAGTGTGTTTCCAAAAGGGAAAAAGCATGGTTAGTAGCTTGCTTTGGTCAGTCGGACTAAGCTTTTTTTAGTGAAGACAAGGTCTGATGGTAGAAAGCCAGCGTTCTACTGGGACAATTGTAGGAGAGTTAATTTTCAGTCTGGTATCTAAGAAAACTCTCTTGAATAGCTACATTTATGTACGTCCACTGTAGAGGGATGAAGTTGCTGAACATTACTGTTATTCCAGTGCAATCAGGTATGCTGGGCTCAAGCCCAAACTGTGAACTTTATGTTCTAAAGGAAATGAGTATAGCAATTGGAAGACAGGTCCGATGTATTTGCTGGAGCCGGTACCACTGAGAATTAATGCCAGGCACTCGTCTTATTGCTGTGTTAATGAACACTGCTGCAAATGATGGCCAACACTGCAAGTATCCTGTACACTCATATTGAAGACGTTGTCACCAACCCATAAATGTGGTATCAAGTGTCATTATTACTTAATGTCAACAGAGAGTCAAAATAGCTTTTTGATGCCACTGCAGTGGATACTGCCTTGGTTTCTGCAAAGCTGCTCCAGGTATGTCTCTTTCATGGTACATACACCTGTCTTGTAGGATTATACAATTGATAATCCAGTACTGGCTGCTCTTCTTATATCCCCTTGATCCTGAGAAACTTACAGAGCAATCATTTTGTTTACAAAAACAAACACAGTGTGTACAATTCTTTTATCTAGTACAGGTGAAGTGTTTTGCCATCACAGGGTCACTTTGTGTGTTTCTTAAGGACTATCTTCTTTAGTTACACCCTGGATGGCAGACAGACCTTTCCCTTAAATTACCAGGTCATTGCAAATGCTAATTTCTGTGTAGTAAATTTTGACTCTGTAGAGATTGCTTTGTACTTTCCTGAAGTCCAGGCATGAAGTCCAAGTGTTTTTAATGACATTACAGTTGTACATTGATTTTATTACCTTGCACTGATTTGGTTGTTTTCGTCATGTCTTATTGATCTCACTGAACTGAGCTAACATATAATAGTACAGCAACTATTAAGTTTGCAAAAGCAAATAGCAGAAACTCTCCTTTCCCAAATTGACTCAATTTGTCATTAAGGAACATGAAGACATTGAAATCTGCCTCTTCACTTCAACAGCCTAATCTCAATCACCTTGCTGCTTTTAAGTTGTTTGACTTTTCTGGCCATCCCACCCTATAAGGATCTTACTTTTCCCTTCATGACATGCTTTACTGCCATTAATTGTTAAGGTGAACATATCACTCCTAAATGCAAAGACCCTCAGATTTCTATATGGACAATTTCACTGCCTTTTGCAGGTGGATCTCCATTCAAATCAAGGGGTACTGTCTGACGTTATGTGCTCATCACACCCTGATGAAAATATGCTCATTTATCCCTGTATATGCATTGTCCCTTGTTTACTCAGTATTTTTAAATAGTATTCAAAACCATTCCCTTTTTTGAGGTCTGCAAACAAAGATAAAAATTTAAGACTGTTTTGTTGTCCTTGGCACACACTTGTGATACTGTTGAAAACAAACACTATACAGAAGTATATGTGGAAAAGAATTGAGACTTCAGTAAAGCAGCACATCAGAAAATCTGCTTAAATATGTCAGAAAGTTTTAAAACCAGTAAAAGAAAAAAAAACCCTTTGAGTGTTACTCAACAGTGTTGAAAACAAACTGTAAATCCTAATCTCTTTCAATAGCTCTAGTAATAATTCTCCATTTCTAGCATTGCAACCTCTGTCTGTAACTAAAGATTATGTGTTACATAAATACTTGCAACAGCTGAAGTATTTTAAAAGCACATGAAGAGGTGGGTTATTGCTACAGCAGAAGCCTTTGCTTACAAGAAAATTAGATATAATATTCTGCTATTAACAGAGAAGAACAAACACAATATATAAGCAAAAGTGAAGTGGGTTTGTAGATAAACTTCTTACATTCAACGGAGCATGAAATCTCCTCTTGAAGAAAAGCTGGGCAGAGATCTCAGGGAAACATTTTTTTAGCTCACTACTGCATATTTGTTTGATGGGACAGTTCACTTTGTTCCTTTACACTGAGCTGCTTTTTTTTTCCCTATAATCCATATCAGAAGCATGTGCCCTTAATATCTTTTCTTTGCCAATCTCAGGGTTTCAATAAGTTCTTATAAAAGCTGTTTTAGCTGGAAAGTGATATGTGTGAGTCTCTCTGGCTCTGTGATGCATGGGAATTGTAGTTTATTTTTCAGTGAATTCTGTGGTGCCCACATTGAAGCTACTTTTTGCTTAAATTACAAGTCCTAGAGCTGTGATGTTACATACCATGTATTTTCAAACAAACTTTGGCTCAATGTTTGTTGTCTATCCAAGAAGTAGTAACAATGGTATTAGTAAACCAAAATCTTGCAGTTTTGTCATCCTTCATATAAAAGGTGGTTATTCTTATGGTCTGTTTCTGCTGGGTTCTGAGATGTAAAGTGTGTGTCTATTTCTTCTTTCCTGTGTGAAATGACGGTGTTCACAATCCTCACCCATCTGTGAGAAGAGACCTTAGTGTATAGCCATCAGAAAAGCAACAAAGCATCATAGGACTTCTGTGAGAAGTTTTCAGTTTTCATTTCTGTTTTCTTTTTTTAGTGTAGAATCCTAGAGCTATCTTTCCTTGGTTTTATTTAGATGGACTCTCGAGCATATACTGTGCTGGATTACCACTATTATAAGGAGGCCAGGTCTTAGTCATTAATACAGTTTCACTTTCATGGGTATGTTTTTGTTATTGTGATGCAGGTTTGCTCTCACTAAGTATTTTCTTCAAGCTACAGTGTATTATCCACTGGTCTACTCAACAACTACTCCTTTAAGACCAATTCGCTGTTTCTTCTAACTCACTATTAGTCCTTTCTCTATTCCTCAAAACCAGGAACAGTATTTGTGTTTTTGGCAGAGTAACAATGATACTGCATCTAACCAGAACAGCCCCTTCTGTGAAGCCAGTCATTAATTCCTCCTGGGATCTTGTCATCACCAGATGTCTGCTGAGTTTACACCCTGTGCATTTCCCGTGACTGCACCCACAAGGCATCCACAGATGATTCTGTACTTTCAATAAGAGCATCACATCCTTTTATGAACTTTCCTCTCAACTACCTCAGCAGCTGCAGCTGCTGACCACGGAACTGCCACCTCTCTTGACGTTACATGTTGCACCTCTCTCTTGACTGTGTCTACAAACAGCCTAACTCAGGATACAGTTTCATCACTTAAGATTTCAGGAAGTGGGTTTGCACAGAAAGCAATGGGAAGTATTCTATATCCAACACAGAAAATCATTTCCAGATTTATATCAACACGGGGAGTACAAAATGGTTTTGTTTGGCATAAGAAGTGTTGGCAATGCAGTCTAACCCTGCCAATAAGAAAGCACATCTGCAGGAGGACTCACAGCTATGTCTACGTATGAGGAGAAGCGTGGGTGCATTTCCCTCCAGAAATCTGCAGTCGCTGAACATGATCACCAGCAGTAGATGCAATTAGCTATGTCCAATTTATATTTTGAGCACAAGGGGCAAGCTTTCACAGCATGCTTAATGCAGTGAAAACAACAAACTGTTTTTTTTGTGAACACGGTGCACAGTTTCTCAGTTCAATAAGAAACTTTACAAAACACATGGGCAAGGTATAATTACAGCACGGCACAAATAAAATTTCAAAAGGATAATTGGAACAACACTCATATCTTGAAAAAGAAGCTGGTTTATTGATGTAGGGTCATAGATACATGTCATAGCATACAATACAATAAATAACATATAAACACCAATTTTCAAATCAACACAGCTTGATAACTTGAATTCAAATTTTAGGAACAGCAAAACAAAACAAAACAAACCCCACAAAGTACGCTCTAAATACAAACCCTCAGCTAACTGGTAAAGAAGAAGAAAAAATGTGGGGAACTGTTACTATTTTTCCAACTCATTGGGGATCTTTCTTTCATCTATTCTTTTTCTGCTCTCTGTGGCGATTGAGACTAGTAGGAAACCTGCCAATTTAGTCAGAAAACTTAGCAGCATAGCAGGGAATCTTGTGTGTTATCACATGCAATAGCAACTGTCCCCATCAAGAATGAAGTTAACAGTACAGACTAAATCAGACAGTTCTTCAGATGGTTAACAATGTACTTCGACTGCACAAAGACCCTCTTTGTCTCCTGATACTGGGAAAGAGCTCTTTCAAATATGCTAAGGAGCTATGAAGATCCTTAATGTATTTTTCTAAACAAGTATTTCTGAATACTGAAGACACACAGTTTATACAAGAGGTACAAAGTGATATAATTGTTGTAAAGGGCTATATCCAGACTAAGGTTTTCTTCAACTTCTTCCATGCTATGCTTAGTCATTTGAAATTCCAGCCTAAATTTATCAGCCAGATCAAATTTGAGAATTGCAAGAGACAAGAAGTATAAAAACTTGGGTTCATATTTCTTCACATAAAAACTGAAATATACTATGTTGAGTTAATATGCTGAACATGTAGCCAATAAATCTATAAAGATACTGAACTTCAAACAAATTTGCACCCTCCCCAACTTCTGTACTAAGAAAAGCAGCTTGAATGCCATTCAGAAAGACAGAACTTTCTTCTAAAAAATTCATTTTGTGTGTCCTTGTGAACATTTAGGATCTTTTTATCCTCTGAATTCTACCTCTGTATAAGCTGAATTCTACAAGAGGAAGCTTTACACCTGGTGTCAGAATTATGACAGACATTAAGAAACTTGCGTTTGGTGGCATTTCTTAGCCAGCATGAATTAAAGATCTGACTCAATTAATAATTTCCTCATCTGGCATCTGTAACCAAATAGTCAGTTTTCTCAACTCCTATTCAGAATATGTAAAAATTATTACTTTAAGCATTAATTAACCAGATAATTGAACTTCAGCCTGAGAGTCATTTGTTGACTGGAAGCTTTGACATCAATCTGCTTTTGATTTGTTTGTCGAGATTTCAATAAGTTTTAATTATATTCATAATAGTTTAGTATTAATAATAGTTTTGGTAATAGGTCTTCTTGTTTATACTTGGGAGTTTTAAGAAAGAACATAAGACCCTGTCTTGCATTTCTTTCAATATGAAACTGATGGACTTTTTGAACAGGTGTTCCCTGATTAACAGAAGACCATGACCAGTTTTTGCTGTTGATGGTTCTTACATCTGGCATTAATCTGGGAGTGTAGTCTGCAGACATGGAAGGCAGTAGTAGAAGCAGCAATGGCCCTGTGCGAGGACTGACAAAAAATTGCAGCACTCAGTGTCACAGTCTTAGCAGAGTCTTATCACAGAATCACAGAATGTTAGGGGTTGGAAGGGACCTGTAAAGATCATCTAGTCCAACCCCCCTGCCAGAGCAGGATCCCCTAGAGTAGCTCACACAGGAACACATCCAAATGGGTCTTGAATGTCTCCAGAAGAGACTCCACAGCCTCTCTGGGCAGCCTGGTCCAGTGCTCTGTCACCCTGACAGTGAAAAAGGTTTTCCTCATGTTTATGTAGAACCTCCTATGCTCCAGCTGTACCTGTTGCCCCTTGTCCTATCATTGGACATCACTGAGAAGAGCCTGGCTCTGACCTCCTGACACTCACCCTTTACATATTTCTAAACATTAATGAGGTTGCCCCCAAGTCTCCTTTTCTCCAAGCTGAAGAGACCCAGCTCCCTCAGCCTCTCCTCAAAAGGGAGATGTTCCACTCCCTTAATCATCTTTGTGGCTCTGCACTGGACTCTTTCAAGCAGTTCCCTGTCCTTCCAAGCAGTTCCAGATGTGGCCTCACCAGGGCAGAATAGAGAGGGAGGAGAACCTCTCTCGACCTACTAACCACACCCTTTCTAATACACCCCAGGATGCCACTGGCCCAGACTGCCATTCTGCTTTCACCTTCACCAGTACTCAGTGGCTGTGTCTTCTGTGTGCTCCCTAGCAATTGTCCAAAAGTGAACTGAACCAACTGAGACTAACCTTATAAAAATACCAAGTGGATAAATTAATGAACAACTATATTGCTAAATTCAAGAGGAAGACCAAGATATTTGAGGTTTTGATTCAGTCCTTTACAAGCCTCCCAACTGTATCAATTATGAAGTTACTCATCTTGTAGAATATGATGATTCTGTAGAGAGATTCGCAGGTCTTTAAATTGTCATTTTGCTTTCCTACTTTTTGTGCAACAATATTAGAGTACAAAGCAAAACTGCAGAGCTATCACAAGATGCTTCTAAGCAAAGCAAAATTAACATGAGTAGCAAGCAGAGAATTACAGAGAAAAATAGTGCTACTGAAGAAACAGATAGTACTATTAAGATCACTTGGCAAAACAGCAAACTTAGACCCATTGCCAACAGAACAGCAACAAAAACATTCAGATAAAATTCTAGTCTCACAAACATCAGGCTGCATGGGAACATTTAAATGCAATGTAATATGCTTGCCTAAAGAAGTGGTGGAAAATACGTTTGTTTTATTTGGTAAAGGAGAATATTATATTTGGTTGAGAATGGCTAAAAGCTATATGCAGGATTTTAAACTAGATTGGCATTCCTCTCAGGCAGTCAGCAAAAAGGCTTGTCCTAACTGATATATATAATGATTCCTGTAAGATGGGGAAGGATTTTCTAGTAATTCCTCACTCAGTCTCTAAAATGCATTGGTACCTATTCTACTTGAAAGAGAAGCAGAATGCAGTGTGATCTGGTAGCACCATAACATAATACACTGGGTAGCATGAGAATAGCATCTAGATAATAGGATGTGTAGAAAGTCAGTAAAAGACTATTCCATCTTGAAGCTACAGTGTTCAAATGAGTGCAGCCCTATCCTTGGGCACTGGGGAGAAACCATAACCAACTCATTGTGCTGAAAAAGAAAGTCTCTGTGTTTTTTCCTAATATCTACTTTCTCACTTCTACCCTTCACTATGATCTATCTCCACGGGAGCAGAATCTAGCCCTGGCTGCTCTAAAATTTTAATGTGATACTTAATAAATGGCTCTTGGTTTAATTCTCTTTTCCATAAGATGTCATTTGAATTTTAATACATTTAGCTTAAAATATAAGGCCTATGCCTGTTTTTTCCCTATTACAAAACCTGGAGACCTTCCACTTGAATACTATGAAGGATTATACCTGTAGAATACTAAGATACCTAAATATCTATTTTAAAACTAGGCTGTTTTAAAATAAGTTGGAATGATCACTGCTGATTTTTGTTATAGGATTCTTTACTTAAACTTCTCATATGACTGCTATCTGTGTACCACCTCCCCATGTGTAAACTCACAAAAGCAAGATTAGAATGACAGGTAGGAAAATATTGGCTCTTCTGGATTTTTGCTTTTACAGTGTGAATCTCTAGGCAGTAGCTGAGGTGGTTGTTTTGTATATAATATTAAATGGTTGGAACCAATCAAAATTGGTTTTATTTGGTTTTAGTCTGGCCTTCGACTGAATGTCACACCCACAGAAAAATGGAATTCATTAGGGCTCAGATTTAAATAAATTGAAAAAATTGCTCTACAGAAAAGAAAAAAAATAGTTATTGGCAAGTTACCCACCTCAAGACATTTTAAAAATAAATACTAGTTATGTTTAACCACTGTCTCCAAATAATATGCTTATTACAGATATTTTTATCAGAATAGCAGCATAAGCCTGTAAAGTGCTGTTTATTGTGTGTTACTAAACTGAGAGCACCTATCATTGGCACAACAATTTGGGTTTAATATTCAAAAGTTATTAAATATATAGAAAAATACATAGAAAATCATAACTGAGCCCTGCAAACTGACATCAGCTTAAGCAGTGCAGGACAAAATACCAAGTAATTTCCAATGTTTGTACCTCATCTTCAGAAAAACAAGCCAATGAAAAATATCACTGGAGTCTTAGCAAAAAATTGAACCTGAATTTTCCATTTAAAATCAGGTTTAGGTTTTTTAGATTTGTTTTGTACTTAGAATATCTAGAAGCCTTTTAAAGTGTATATCACAACTCACTTCAGAAAATCACCTTTCTCTGAAGTACCCAATATGGTCACCCATGATTTAGAAAAGGCTAAAGAATTTAATGCAGAAAGGAGATACTCATAATCTTCCACAACAGTAAGCATGTTGTATGCAGCATCTCTTGCAATGAGCTGGACATAACAACTCAAATGCAATGGGGTTTTAACTTTGAAGTCAATACTCTGTAATAGCACATGAATACTATTAAATAACAGTGAAATTATCATGGTGAAATATTCCACTTCTAAACAAACACACAACCAATATGGTGCAGGGTGCATTTTTGCTCCACAACATAAATTGTATCTGATTTGTATTTTAATATTCAGGTAGGTACAATATGGGTCTGCAATAAGTGATTTGTAAGAATTCACCTGCCATCTTTGCATAACAATGAGCCATCCCACTTTCTAGAGATGTGGAGGGAAATGCAGTGAAGAAATTACAGTCCAGAAGCAGAGCACAGTGCTTGCTCAGAAGTTTTGAAAATTATGCTCTAGCAAAGAACCTGAGACAGGGGCAAAGTAGCATCATTCTGTTTCCACTCCCTCCTCTTCTAGGTTCAGAGAACCTCTGGCAGCTGGCAGGCTTGAAGTTCAACTTACTCTACCTGGCAGATGTTACTGGTCACCCAGGGGAGTTGCACTAGCATCAAACCAGTGAAAGAAATCTGCAAAACAAGCCTTTTATGACACAGTAGCAGGTGAATGAAATATATTACCTTTATGTGGCACATATAACAAGCTTGATGTTTGGTGACTGCCGTATCAATGTCTGGTAGGAAGCAGCAGAATCTGAGCCCTCCTTGTATTTACAGGCACCAGGTGACAGTGATGCATTGCCACACGAGAGACACTGGGGCAGTGAGAGCTGCACAACAGTGGAGAGGTGCTGGTGATCCAGTTCATTTGTCATACGTGTTTATTTGGTAATGGTGGTGGCCATATTGTTGGTTTACTTAAATATAGCTGGCATTTTGCAAAAAACCGTTAGTAAATATTTAGGAATCTTCATTTTATATTCAGTTGTGCCCCAACGATCTGTCTATTGCTTTAACTATTCTTGGTAGAAAAGAGCTTTTATGTACTTATGAAGGAAGGCAAGCAAATTGGAAAGTTTCCTGCTGGCACACCAACATTTGGGAAAGGATGCAGACAGTATATCCTTAGACATTTATATTTATTTCCGTGCTACAAACTGGCTAAGATATTTTATTCTATGCAAACACTGGCAAGAGATCAATATAAACAAAATGATCCCGGATGAGCAGCTCCAGCTCATTGTTACAGCCATTTCTCATGCAACTGCCTGTTTTAGCTATTGAACAATTGCTGGTATTCCTGACTTGAAAGTATCAGTTCCTTTTCTGTGAGGAATCTCACAAGCGATGAGTTAGTGACAGTGGAAAATTGTATACTCTGATGATATAAACTATAAAAAAATCATGGTTTTGAGGATAAATCTTTTATTCATAACCATAATTTTCATGCTACTGCATCTCTATTTATCAGCCTTCATAGCATGTTAGTTTTCACATTCATTCTTTTGGTACTGTAGATTCTAGCAGCTTAGCCAGTAAGACAGATACTCAAGATCTCAACCCAAACATGCATTTTCTAGAACGTAAGGTAAAACCAGATGGAAACTGAATTACAAAAGTACAGTAACTACAATCCATATTAATAACCTGCACAAGTGGACTGAGTCTTTGAAATGTAGTCTACATATAGTCCTTTTATGTAGTGTCTGAAGGTCTTGTTCTATTTATCATTATTGATTCTGAATGAAATAGTTAAGATAGCATTTACAATAAAAAAGCTACAGCTGGACCCATGATATTTACAACAAACTTTGGCTTCAGTGCAATTAATATGGTGTCTGTTTTTCCATGTTAACCTTAATTTAAAAAAAAATATATTGTTATGTGTTGAATTGGCAATAGGGAACAAAACAAAGAATTTGAAAGAGTATATCCTTTTTTTTTTTCATATCTGTAAAGACTTATAATTACACAACATAAGAAAACAACTTCCATAAAAACTCAGGATTCAGTTCAAAGAGCTACTCCCAACCAATAAATTAAAGTCAGAAAAGATGACAAGTTTGAAGACAGTTAATGGGACATAGTCCCAACTCAGCTTTCAGCCACACTTGCAAATACGTATCAGCATCAATTGTATTACTTCTGCAGAATGCCTTGAAATTAGCAGACCTTTCTGGACCCTCCATTTAGATGACACTGCCAACTCTCTACACAATGCAAGGTTTGTTTCTCTGGAGTAATAATTGTTTAAAAAACCTTATATACATACATACCTATACTATAATAGTAGCCATAGCTGGTAGACATTACCCCAGAATTCCAAATATAGCAACATGTATTAAAGAAGATCAACAATAAAAACTTAAGTCCCTCTACTTTGGAATTAGAATTCCTTAATATTACAATTTAAGGATTTTTTTTTTAAATTACATAATCATAACCAATAAAATACTGTTTCAATAGTTCTGCTTTATTCTTTGAAGAGCCTTTTGGATGGCACGTTGCAAAAGAGCATTTATAAAAATGAAAATGTGGATATATCAGATATTTTAAAATAATACATTGTCCAAAACTATTTTTATATTGCTTTTTGATCAGGTGCACATGAAGGATTCAGTCAGGTTGTTCATTAACTCTAAAATAGGAACGTCTTAATCTTATATATAATTACTTACCTGTGTGAAAATATTTCTTAGCTGGAATATATTGCTCCAGTTCAGCAAACTCAGGCAGAGGAATAACTTTACTGTGTTGCAACTTCTGCAAAGTCCATGGGTCTGGTTCTAGGCTTTAATGGCAATATGTATGTGTAAATGCAGAAGCAGAATCAAGTCCTAATGCAGCTGAAGCTGATGGCAAAATTCCCATAGGCTGCAATGATACCAGCATTTCATCACAGTGTTCATATTCAAACAGACACCTGCATCTAACAACCTTCCTCAAATTACTATTTCAAATTCTGTTACTTTAAATTAGCAAAACTGCCATTATTCTTACATAGCTGTACACATGACAAATATATAAAGTACATAATATTTTTATGAAGTGGTCATATTTTCATATACAAGTTCTACATATAGTCATAAATATGGCAACCCCATCCATTTACAAAATGAAAGGAGGAAGAGGACACATACTAGAGGAGAGCTAAAGATACAAGCAACTACATCTGTATAAGCAACTACAGAACAACAGAAATAATAAGGGAGAGGGCAAAATAGAGTTTCAGTTAAGGGTGTAACCTGGAAGAAGAGATGAAAGAAATAAATGCACTGCAGATAAAAGAAAACAAATATCATCCTAAATAAAAGGAAAGGTCAACCAATACTGGCCACAGAGAAAAAAATTATTCAACATCTCTATTTTTTATTTCCAACATAAAGTAAGAGGGAAGCATAGAGCTCAGTGAGATAAATATTAATGAGGCTTCGGGAATATCTAGCAGCAGAATTAATAAAGAGCAGGTAAAAGAATATTTAGGTAATTTAAATATTTATGATCCAGAAGGTCCAAATCATATTCAACCAAAAGATCTTAAGGAATTGGCTGAGAAGGATCTGACAGACATCTTTGAGACCTTGTGGAAAAAAGGTTAGGTATCAAAGGATTGAAGAAGGATGAATCTTAAGAAGCAGAAAAAGGTAAAAAAGGAGAATTTCAAGCAAGTTCCCACTATTCCCTACCATGTAGAATACCACAGTAAATATATAACTAATAGTGTATCAGTTAATGCACAGCAACATCAGAACACACTTTTCAGCCTGAAAATTCTGTGTCTCTGCCCATTGCTCTCTTTTTGGTTCATGTCATGCAGTTCTTAACCCTTGCTGGATAAAATTAAAAGCTAATGAGTTTCAAAAACTCAACCCGGGGTATTTGGAAATCAAAAGACTATTTAGACAATGAAACAGAATATCTAGCTACAAATCAGTAGAAAATGAAAAGTTACAGAACAAGTTAATAAACAAAAACAATCAAGAAGGCAATAAATAAAATTACTTAAAATTTCACAGTTTAAGTTACAGAAGTTCTTGAATGCACATGTTCAGTCTCAGCATAAATGGAATTCATAAAATGCAATGCCACTTCTCATGGAAAGCAATGCAAGATATGATGCAAGTCTGAGTTAGTAACTGTGTCAATTGCATAATCATGTGCCAAGATCACACTTTTCACTCTGAGGTTAGCTAGCAAGGTTACTGTTTGAGATATATTATTGCAAAGGATAACATTCTGGCATGCACAATCTTGTGTTCATCCCACTCACAAACCGTTTGCATCCTATATTAGAAACCATTAGGTGTTTGACACTTACTCCTATTGGAAGTTGTTCCAGTATGTCACTCCTTCAATGATCAGAATCATCCTTCTCATTTCCAACTAAAAAGGATGCATTGCCAATGTGAAACTGTCCATTACCAGCAATGCTTTTAATTTGAGTTGCTACCCTCTATGTCTGGTGTTAACCTCTCTGCAGTATTTGCAGATGTTAATCAGAATCTTCCTCAGCCTTTGCTTTGCTGGCTAAAAAAAGTAAAATTCTGTATGTTTTCTCTAATCACTTTAGTAATCCTGCTCTTTCAGGCCCAAGATCAACCCCTACATCACTGTCTAAACATAATACTGTTCCCCATACATTCCTGATACAGCCTAAGATAATGTTTTCCTTTCTCACTACTATTTTGCTTTGTTTCTTACAGTTATCTTGCAGCTGGTTAAGACTTACAGATCTCCTGTTGTGGAATTCCACTGGCTAAAAGCAAAAATTCTCCTTTTTCTCTTTGAACCTATGACTTTGCAGTGCGCAACATTAAATGCCATTCTATTTGTATTTCTGAGATCATCAAATCATCTAAGTTGTCCCACATTATATTCTCGTCCTCTTCTGTATTGATGATATCTCCTAATTTTCTGTTTTCAGGGAATTTCATTACTACATTTTTCATTCTGTGTCATGCTCATTAATGAAAATATTAAATCTTTGAAGAACTCCATTAGCATGCGCCTTTCGTTGTAATGCTTTCCCTTTAAATTATCTCTTCTTTAGATATTTTCTTGACTACTTTAAATTTCTTGTACTATTCTTCAACTTCTCTTGCTTAACTAGTAATTTCCCAAATGGTGTTTTATCAAAAACCTTTATAGCTCCCAATAAATGAGACCTACTTCATTTCCTTTGTCAAAAATCAGTTACTTTATCTGAGAAAAAATATCAGATCTTACGAAAGTTACATTTTGCTGGTGGATATATTTTATTTTTTCTTCTGCATTTTGATGGAACTTACAGTGCTGTGTTCTCAATTTTAAAAACAACTATTTGCTGCACTTATCCACTATCTGCATGTTAAAATTTTCATGAGGATTTTTAGTATGCAGAGGCAGTACTCGTGCTCATCGGCTACATTAACACAATGGCTCTTTTGGAGCCATTACAGTTGATTGTGCCAATGATCCATGCATTATATACTTTTATAAGGTCTGATGCACTTGCAAACAAAAGGTTTTTTTCCTTGGCATTTCTGTTCCTCAAGAGATATTTTTTTCTCCCCCCTCCCCTCCAAATCATCCTTTAATATTAATGCAAAGCAACCAAACAAAGGAAACCAAGACACAAAAATTCTAGCTATGATTATGTGATGAATACACTTGATCCTGGAACAGAAAAGTAATTTCAGTCTCTTATGCAGGATCTTTGTGGCTGCTTTTCTGTTCTCTGCTTCCATAGTACAGAAAGGCCCTGACCCACTCTTAGGATCATGTAGGCCTCTTTAGTCCCACTTTTAACCATGTCTTCAAGACAAAGACTCTTCCCTGAGAAGAGCACGGTTGTAAATATTTTTGTGTATTTCATATCTCATGTTGCCACTCATCCCTGAATCTCACCATTCCCAAATAAAACTATATTTTGAATTAGGTCCATGTTACTATTCACCTGTGCTTGTGATCCATCCTGGTGGCAATGGGCTCTGGAACAGAGAAAACACTGGAGACTTAGATAATGTCTAACAATGCAAATTATATAAACTGTTTGGGAATTTGTTTGTCCTGCCTAATGGTCATTTTCAAGACATGGTCTAAAGTTAGGACAAATCAAGAAGGGAATACAAGAGAAATGGTGTCATGAGACAGATTGCTGTGATTGTCCTTTACTAATCTTTTCTGCTGACAAGTCATGTCTGAGAATCTCAGGGAAAAGGCCATGTTAGAATCAACCAAAAGTAATCCCTGTGCTGAGTGGAAAGATTCACTTAACATTAGTTACACTGCTGTGAGGATTCACGTGTTTGTCTCTAAGACAAAGCCTCACAGTTGTCCCCACTATACACATACTAGTTTCTTGCCCAACCCCATCCTGGACAAAACCAATTCATTTCCTGGACAAAGAGAACCTAATCTGGATTAAAGGGCAATGTTACACTGTGTAGCCACAATGCAGTCTAGGACAAGTTTTATTCCTTCCACATGATTCAGAGCTCCAGTGGTAACTCAGGCAGCTTTGCACTCTCACTTTATCCCAGGTTCACTCAGGTACAGCCAGTCTGCATCAGAAGCCATAACCTCTGCTCACTGTGCATGGGCCAGTTGCTTGGCTCAGGTACATGGTGCACACATAGTAAAGACAGTACCAAGTGACCAAGGACATTGGCCAACAAAAGAGGGACGGTGTAGAAACAAAGCAAAGCACCTGCAGGAATGTAGGTAGGGTTTCATCATGCACAAGACCAAAAAAACAAGTTCTGAATCTGCAATTATATATCTGAAGATGATTAGTTAGAATGTCTTAGAAGATTCCCATAAAAAGCCCTACTGTAAGTTGCTTAAAAGAGAAAACGTGGTTTAACAAAAGAGCTTTAACATCCTTGCAACTCACAGTTCATAGACTGTTCACCAAAGAGTGAAAGCTTTGTTTGGAACATTCCTGTGCCAAAGACCTCCTGTGTGACCACAGAACTGTATCTTACTTTCCCTGTACCTTTGTTACTTATCTATAAAATGGGTAATATATCCTTCCTTTCTCCATCCTTTATCTCATCTGTTTAGATGTTAGTTTCTTTACAGAAAAAATTGCTTCTCTCAGCAAGGGAGAAAGAGTGCAGGCTCAGTAATAATAACACTGAGACCCAGACATTGTCTGACAAAGGAAGATGATTTCCTCTTCGTCTCCTTGCTCATAAACCAGGAGTATAAGGATGTGCAGTTCTTATGAGTTAGTGGGCATATAATGGAAGGCTACATAGCCAGGTAACCACAGGGGCATTCAGTGGCTTTTACCAAGGGATATAAACTGTATTTGAATTAGGAGCAACTGACATTCAGGGTCTCCAACAATACAGGTAATTTGGGCTTGTGTAAGGAAGTAGGAAGTACTTATTAAATGGAAAAGTTGTGCAGAGTACTGACCAGGAAAAAGAATATATAAGGGCTATTGTCATTAAGTACTTGAAGTCATCATCCCAGTGAATTGAAAACCCCCCCACACTTGCTGAAATGCATCAATAGAATGAGGAAAATGCAGAGACAGAGAATACTAATGAAAAGACATAGTGTATAAATTCTAAATCCATCTGTGGTATTGCAGTCAGCTTTGATTACCTTATCAAATATGGGATGCTATCAGTCCTAGAAGGGTGCAGTGCAGGAAGTCAGGGTGGTTCCAGCTTATGAGAGTTTTTGATACAAAGCAATTATGAGAAGTCAAGCTTCTTTTCTCTGGGAGATTTCAAGGACACTCTAAAATAATAGAATTCAAGGTGACACAATAGTATTAAAGTTACCTTTGTAAACAGCGAGAGAGAACCAGACACCTCTGAGTGGCACATAGCTAAAGATCATGGTCTAAAAGCACATCTAAAGGGGCAAAAACTCAGGAGAGCAACTTACTAATTTCCACTGATCTCCATCTCTTTTGGGGATCCAGATTATTGTTTGGTCATGTAACCACTCTACTGATAAAGGGAGTTCTTGAGGAACATTAAAGTCACTCAAAGTAATTCTCATTGTAGGAACAGCACACTGTTAGTAGATAAATTCTATAGTTCTATATAACAACTATCATTGTGATTCTATATAGGAGCAAGGCTGGTGGGTAAGTGTCACAGAGGCATATAAAATCAGGTTATCTGAAGAACAAACAAGAGTTCCTTTCCTCTGCTAAACAAATAGACTTTCTGTGCCTAAGTCAACAGGTTCTAAGGCAGTCTTCTTGTTTGAATGTTCAGAGGCCACTGTTGGCCTCTTTTTGTCTCTTTACAACATCCTTCAGCCCAAGAGATTATTTTGTACAATCATTTCCCATGCTAACAAATTTCATATGTTCACCGATTGTCACGAAGTTAGTAAGAGTAAGAAAATATGTATTGCATCCTTATAGAATTTTAGAGACCATGGAAATGAACATATGCTGTTGAGACTGATTTGTCTGACAGTCCAAAAAAACTCTGATCATTGTGTCAGGCTCAAATTAGCATTTACTGAGTTACTTCACCATTACTGTACTGGCAAACCAACAGAATTAGTAATTCAAACCTCTTGGAAGAAGGAATACACTTCAATGCTCCTTTTTAAAATGACTGTGAAGGACTATGGATACTTATGTTTTATGGAAAGAAAAAAGGTAAAACACTGGAGGACGAGATTTGCTGATCAATACCTCAGAATCCCAGCTGCATGAATTATTTCATGTGCATAGCTCTAAAAGAAAGTGGTTTTTTGTATAGTTAGTTGTAACCAACTCCAGACCTTCATTGTTCATTAAAATGATGGTATTTTTTTTCAGTCATTGGTCTAATCATAATATAAAATATTTAAATGTAAATCATTTATAATTCCCATTCTACAGTACTGAAATGAATGTGCCCCTCTTTTGCCAGCTAGTGCAATGGAAATTGAAGTTACTCATATATGGGAGTATGAAAAGCACAGAATTACACCTTTTTGCAGCCCTGGTTATTCACCTGCTAGCAATTCAGTGAGTGAGATCTTCTAAACTGCTTCTACTGGACTTAGATACCTAACTGTGACTTTAGACACTCACACCATGTTTAATCCTCAGATTCACTCTTCAGTAGCTACATGAAGTCTATAAATATAAAACTTGTCCACCAGTAATTGATCGTGATCATAAACAGCCAAGTAGTAATTGATCAAGATCGATTTTCCCAGTGCTGAACAGTTCAGAGTCTGTCTCAAATGTGTTGAAATGTTTGAATGCACAGATTGAGGACATGACAGAGCCATATTGAGTTTTCTTTTTTCCTGAGTAGGACTTGACCCTGCAAATTCTGTCATGCCATGCTCAAAACCCAGTTATTGATTATTTTAAGAGCAAATACTCATCTCTTGAACTTGTGGCACTTCGCATGGAAAAATTTAATATTAATTGAAAATTCAATATATTTGTAGAGAGAGAGAGAGAGGTAAAAATAATGAGTGCAACTAAAATCCATCTCTCAGTTTGGGAAGTGAGGAGTCCTAGGTTCTTTCTCCAATGACTGTTTAGGTTTTTAAATTAAGTATGTTATTTCAGATAGATCATGTCAAATGTAAAAGACTACAATCAAAACCAAAAGCAACCCTCAAATCAACCAAGCTGCTGAAAACCAGATTTTTCTGGAAAGATGAAGATCTCTTGTAAAATCTGGTGAACTTCAAAATAGATTTGAGCCTGTATTTTTCATATCCTTGATGCTCTAACCCCTGATCACGTAGATAAAAGGCAGTGGAAGCACCACCCCTTCTTCTTACTGTATTTTGTTAAAAGAGGTCTGGAGTAGAATGCCAGCCTGTAAAGTTCTGAGAGCAGGAAATGCCAGAAAAGAGTGCAAATTAGGAAATAACTTTTTCTCTCCTTGACACTTACTATCAGTTACATTAGGCAGCATCTTATTCAACAACAGAGCTTAGTTCTTACCTGGCACTGGCATGGGGAGACCAGTTATTTACTCTAGTAGGGAACAAGAAACTCCAGTGGTAAGCCAAAAAATAGGTATTTCATGCTGAGCCTGGGTCACCTTTGTGGAAGAGCTATTAATTATTTAGGGATTCTGAGGAATTCTGCCAGTTTCAGGTGTTCTGATGAATTTTTAATAAATCACTATTAACATAAATGGGAAGTATAAATTGCTTGCATTATTCTATATGCAGTAGTAGCAATGAGAGACTTCTGCACTAAGGTCCAAGATGTGCTGCTTACCTAACAGAAACTGACAGCTGAATGATCCAGTTCTCCTGGGAATGTCCTGAGAAAAACCCAAAATCTTTTCACCATAAAGGAGTTCTATTTTACAGTTGCCAAAAAGTACCTGAAGCAGTTATCTGAAGAACTGACAAGAATAAACACTGTTTTAGTGATCTGCTCCAAAGACCTACCTGGAGATGGAACTATGTGCTAAGAGAAAATTCAACTGAGCCAAAGGGACTTTCTTTCCTAAAAACATCTGACAAAAATAAACTTCTATTAGGAGAGTGTGAGTCTTCCTGAAGCACAGTACTTACTGGAGATATTTTTCTAAATATAATCTGTTGTTCTTGAAAAAAGGTTTCAAGACCAAAATAATAATTTAAGGATTCATTCTCACTAGAGGATTTCCAGCGCTGTTTTTCCAAGAAGTTAGAAAATGTTTAATAGGTTTTGAATTAATTAGGTTTTTTTAGCACTTCTAATATATTTTTATTGTTGACAGGGCAGGGAGTCAATCACAGGACTGTGTGTGATGTGCCTAGACCTTCACGCCAGAGTGGACAGAATAGTTTTAAATTCAGAAAAGCCAACATTTCCAAAAATGACATTTACATTTCAGCTGATGTTTAGTACACAGTTATCCCATGTTCCCTCTGTGCTTGCAGGCAGGTGATTATTTCCAGCCAACTCAGTGACTTCCTAAGTCACTGAGTAAATTCTGTTCTCTTGTCCCTGGGAAGGTCTCTTCATTTTTTGTGAGATTTGCCTGACTGCACCTATTGCATCCCTACAGGGTCTTTGCATGAGCCATCATCTTCATTCTGTGCATCTTCTTCCTGTTCTGTGAAGCCTGGAATTGATTCTGTCTCATCATACTCAACAGCTTCCTGGAGGAAGGAGCCTGCACACCCTCTTTGTGAGGATCCACCCAGAGAGGCTTCTTAAAAGAACATAAACACAGATGTGAAGACATTGCTAACATTGCCCTGTATGTGTAACTACTTTTTCTTAGTCCTTTCAACTGATTTTCCACCATACCTAAACACCCATTTGGCTAATTAGAGAGTTTTAGCTCCTTATGGATTCCATCCCCAAACATTTTAAGTGCAATCCATGCAAGTACCCAAATAATTCTGGATTTTTCTTGTCCAACTACAGCTATTTCTCCTTCTTAATAAGCTATAGATCAGCTGTACAGTTAAGCTCCTTTTATCTGAATTATCTGTGGTTGTTTTAGTCCTTTCTGACTATCTTTTTCTGAGCATTCATTTTCCTTTGAGAAAAGCAAATGGGTCAAATTTCTTTGGATCAATTTTCCTGAAATCAGCAGTGTTACAGCATACCTGACTTTACTGAAATATTTTTGCTTTCCTGCTGCCAAATACATTTTAAAAACTACTTTTAGTTCTTAAATTTATCTCTCTTTTTTAATCGTTGTAACGGTCCCATTAAAAATGAGTTAAATTTCCTTACTACAAATGTGGAAATTCCCCTGCTCCTTGTTTAAAGTTTGAACCTTGCTGAGACTAAAGAAATTCTGAGAACTAGTCTCATATTAGAGAACATTTAAAATTATTTATCTTCATAGGGCAGGAATCAAAGAGGAACTTGTCCTGTGAAGAATTAGGCCAAAAGGATTACAGTGCCTGTGTATACTATTTTAAATTGCATTTGCTATTATATTAATGGACTTATGTTATGGTATGAAAGAGGTCAAAAGGCAAATTGAAAACCTGTTGACTTTGTAGCACAGAGGTTTGCAAAAGTCTGTGTGAAATACAGAAAATTGGCACTGCCATAGACTGTTTGTGTGGTCTTGGGCACATCATTTAATCTCATGGAGACCCAGAGGGTCTGTCTATCTAGAAAGATGACTCTGCATTTTTCTGTCCTGCCTATTTATACTTGAAGCCTTTCTATGGAGGAGAGAAGCTGTACTGTCTAATAGCATTGGTCCCATGACATTAAATTTGTCATGCCTTGATAACCTTCTTATTATAATCTTATTAACATGATAAACTCCTGATTCTCATGATAGAAGACTGCAAGCGAAAATGATAACATGGAATTTCTCTGCACTTTGGCCCTATGGGACCATAACTGAGAATGTAGCTCCTGAAGCTGGGTTACAGCTGTAACTGCAAGATGAACAGCAATATCATATTAAGCCCTAGAAGGACAAAGAGCCCCCTATTTAACTGGCCACAGGCAGATAAAAACTAGAGACCAGGAGGAAAAAAGATCAGTTGGGTGATGTGTACTCAGAGGAAGCTTCATTTCCCCCTCTCTTCTACCAATGTCATTTGGCTGTAATTCCAGAGTGTTGCAGTATCAGTGTTTGAACATGAGCCAGCAGTGTGCCCAGGTGGCCCGGAAGGCCAATGGCATCCTGGCTTGTATCAGGAATAGTGTGGCCAGCAGGAGTAGGGATGTAATTCTCCCCCTGTACTCAGCACTGGTGAGGCCTCCCCTTCAGTACTGTGTGCAGTTCTGGGCCCCTCACTTCAAGAAGAACGTTGAGGTGCTGGAGTGGGTCCAGAGGAGAGCAACAAGGCTGGTGAAAGGACTAGAGGGAAAGTCTTACAGGGAGAGGTTGAGGATGTTGGGGTTGTTTAGCCTGGAGAAGAGAAGACTCAGGGGGGACCTCATCACTCTCTTCAACTACCTGAAGGGAGGATGTAGTCAGGTGGGGGCTGGGCTCTTCTCCCAGGCAACCAGTGACAGGACAAGAGGGCACAGCCTGAAGTTGCTCCAAGGGAGGTTTAGGTTGGATATTAGGAACCACTTCCTCATGGAGAGGGTGATTAGACATTGGAATAGACTTCCCAGGGAAGTGGTGGAGGCACCGTCCCTGGATGTGTTCAAGGCAAGGCTGGATGTGGCACTTAGTGCCATGGTCTAGATGGTGTGGTGGTGTTGGTCATAGGCTGAACTTGATGATCTTAAAGGTCTTTTCCAGCCTTGGTGATTCTGTGTGATTCTGTGTTAAGCTATCCAGTGGTGGAAAAATGAAGTTCAGACTCAGTTGCCACAGGCAGGCAGATGATCAGCAAATGTGCTCACCTCAGCCTCGATTACCACTTAGTAGATGTGAGACACTTCCCTTTCTGCCATGGCTCGTGTGTTTCTTCCTACCATACACTGATACATTGTATTACAGGCACTTAATTTCCTCCCTTATTATTGCCATATCAGAACACATTACAGTGTCAGATCATAACATGAGAGAATGTTTATGTCTGTCTGCAAGCACGGCTGTATTGGTTGCTTGGTGCTCTGTAGGCGGGAGGAGGAATGACAGTAAATAATAAGTAAGGAAAATAAAAACAGATTTTAAAGCATGTAATATTTTGGTAAGGAAATTTTTTTTATAGCCATGGCTTTGGGGACACTTACTTTTATGGCCAGCTTTTCAACGGGCCTGCACAAATGTGCCAATAGTGTTTGCAGGTGCAGCCATTTGTATGCAAGACATCACTGTCTAAAGAAAAAGGTTTCAGAAGGCTGAGAGAGTTTCATTTTTCTTCCTACTTGCTTTTAGAACACAGGTCTTCTAGGTAAGAAATAGCAACCTCCATTTGAGCTCCTTAAGCTATATGGTTGAAAGAGTGAGAAAGGCTCAGCATCTCAGGTGTTAAACTTTTCTGAGAAATCCAGTACTGAATTCTTCTGAAAGTCACAGTGGATGCAAATGGATGCAGAAGCTTGAAAAATCTGGCCTTGACATCTAGGTGACTCCATCTAACTTACCTTTGGTTTTTCTTGCCCTTGCTCTTTTCCTGCTCCTCACTCCCTCCATTTGAATGCAGACATGAATGCACACACCTGCATCTGTGTCTGTACATGTGTGTGAGTGTATAGGGGTGCATGTATACACATAGACACACCAACAAAGAAACACAGACTGGGCCTTTCAAAAAATGCAAATCTTTCCTATTCAGTCATAATCTGCCTGCAAGCAATGTGTTCAATCATGCTAGAAAAGATACAAGTTGATAATTTTATTCAAATGAAGGAATTGAACAGAATTTAGAGGTTAGAAATCCTGAAGGCTGATAGCTAGGGTTGAGAGCATATATTTATAAGCAATTAATGGCATGCTTGAGTTTTTTTTCCTCCTACACATTTTTTTCCAATGATAAAGTACTCCCTGTATGGTATCTACCAGCTATATTATCAAATAGAAAGAAATAGATGAAAGAAAAAGCCAGAAAATCCTGGAATATACATATGCTCTGCCCACACACATCTATTCTCTCCTCCTTTTCTCAGTGGGCTGTAATTTCTCCTTCCCTTTGAAAGAAAGCAGAAAATTGTAAACATGTTTAAGAACTGGTCACAAAATGCTAATGTATTACAGTCCTGTTGTGTCACAACCTGTATGTGGTGAATACATACACATGTGCAGTAGCACTAATTATTAGGGACATTGGCTGAAAGTAGAGGTAAGGAGGAGAAAATACTATTTTCTTTGAGTGTTAGACAGGTAAGCCTTTAAGAAAGGACATATGAGGAGGACAAATATATTTTTACTGAAGTTTTAAACTACATTCAAATTAAATCCATAGTTGCTAGTTTTTTCCCCACACTGGAAACTATGGAAGTTCTCTCCAGCAGTTGATTGGAAAAGATTTAGAAATGAAACAGTGTTTTCTTGGATTTATTAAAAGGAGAAGTTTTCACAGGAATGAACCATATTTTTTGACCAGTGAAAAAATGACTCAGGTTCAGAAATTTCTGGGAAAATATATTTTCTGGGGAGGAAGGAGACTGGGAGTGACTGCAGAATATTTTGAGGGTAGGGTGTATGCAGAAGTGGTGGAGACCAATCCAAGACTTCATTTGAAGGAACAGTTAATTCTAGATTATTCCACCATGAGAGACCCTTCTCATTACAGTCTGGTGTAGAGCCCTATCTTGTGACATCGGAATATTAACTTACACCTCCATCTTCCTCCTTTAGAAGTGAGGGATTAACACAGCTACATATTGTATTAATTGAAACTCCAGGACTACAATGACTTCAGAAAAAAAATGGAATCGGAAAGGACCTCAGTAGATACCATAGTCCACTTCACTGCACTGAGCATACAGCAACTGGACTGCAGTTTGGAGAAGGGACCTGTTTGTGTGGTAGCTCTCTCCTTTCTCTTGTCGGAACCTACAGCAGCTTACTTTGGAAGAGTAACTTGTGGTAGGGAAAAAGGGAAGACAGACAGAGCTTTTTTTCAGATATATTATCCAGAATTAATATTCATTAATTGAACCCATGGATTTTTTGCCTTAATCATCTTTATTTCTCTTCAGAACAACTGACAGAGGTCAAGTATTTTATCAGTGGTGCTGAGTGTGTCAAGAAGTGTGCATGAAATAATGGCAGAATTATTGGTGTTTTCCAGTCAAAAGCATCCATAGGTACCAGAGTTCTCTAGTCTTTCAGTAGGTAGACTGTAAGTCAACTGTATCACTGGAGTCACCAGATCAGCATTGAGAAAGGACTTATTAAACTAAAACTTCATAAGATGTTTCATCTCAAAGTATGCACATAAATTCTTCTCATACCAATCAGGAATTAGGCATTAGGTTTTAGTAGTGATGTTTGTGTTTGCCTGGAGAATTGCCAACCACAACACTCATTCTTTCTGCTTTATCTGTGCGAACACGAGGAAATCATCCAGACGCAGAGCATCCAGTTGCATGGGAGGCTTTTTGTCCTGCTCAGCAGAACAGGAGTCATGGAAGTTCCTTCTCAACATAGGTGTTGGATGATGAAATCCAAAGACTTCAGAAAGGCCAAAGAAATAAAAATTTCATGTCACCTCTTCTTGCCATGGAGCAAGTCCTAAAATTCCTGAAACCTGTTTCTCCAGGAATTCTTAACCAGTAGCAAAATGCTGGTTACTTTATAGATGTGTGTTACTGTGCTGTCATCTAGTGGCAAGGATGAATTAGACGTCATTCAGTGTCATTCAGTGACAGTGGCTGACAAGGTGTCCTCGTGCTGGAAATAAATGTATGATGCTCGAAAGCTCTCATCTTGGCTATGAGCAGCACCTCTGCAATGGTCACTTCCTCAGCTTGTGTCTTGCAGAAAATCACTCTTGGGTAGAGCCTGAGGAATGGGCTGTGCAGTGGAAGCTCTTGTTGCAAACAACAGGCTCTACAGAACCCTGGCACTTCCTGCCACATGGTCTTCTCCATCTTCTGTCATCCATCTTGCCTGTTAACTATTTGCAGACAAATACTTGAAGCTGGATTTTAAACAATGATCGATATTTTCTTAACTTCTGCCATTCAGAGCAGTGCCAACAAATGAATTGAGTAATTAAATCTATAGTCATCCAAGATCAAGAAGATACTTCTCCCTCAGCAAAAATCCTACCTCTTCCTCTCGTTTTTACTCGACTTTTGGGGCAGAAATTAAAAGTACCACAATGCATTCTTCCAGGAGGAAACAGGCAAAACCTCCTAGAATGACCCACATTTGTTTTGTTATTTAACAAGCTGACTGATGTCAGTGGACAGACTTACTGCCATTGATTCCTAAGGGCTTCCACTCAGATCTGTAACACCATGTGCCAAATAACATTAGGCTTGCTTGTCCTTAGTTGGCAATGGTGATGGTATTATTAACAAACACAAACATATACTGTGCTGGGTTTATTTTCAACCTGCAAGTGCAATGCTTGAATTAATGTCTTGCATGACTTTTTGTAAACGGCTTATGAAATTATGTAAAAAGTAATAAAACCCTAACAATTAAACTGGTAACAACATCTGTAGCACCTTTTTGGCATCACCTACTGAGCACTGATGGGCTTGGCTGGATTAGATAAACTAGTTGTAGCATATCCATTTGTCCTTGAAATGCTGATCTCCTTACCATTTTGATAGAAAGCCTGGCAGCTGCTCTTCAAAACCTAGTCTTTATATAGATGGAGTTACTCATATGAGTGGAGTGACTGGAGGACAACCCATTAAAGATGGACTAGTTGCAGTTATCAGACCTGGAAAGGAAAAACCAATGAGCAGTTCTCACTGCAAAGCACCACTGGCAAAGAAACATTTTGCAAATATATATAAATGGTCTATTTTTCATTCCTGCAAAATGGAGTCAACAATAATGCTCAGATTCCTTTTTATTAAGAAGTTGGAACTCGCAGTACAAATTATGCTCCATCTCTGAATTGAGAAAGATTCCTCACTTCAACCAACCACAGTAAAAAGGTATCTAAATCTCCAAGCAAACAGAAGAATGTGCTGATGAGCTTTACTGACGGGACATTTAAGCACGTTCTTATCTACCTTGCCTCTCTGAGGTCTTTGTTAGATCCTCAAAAGAGACAAAGAATGGTGCTCTACATTTATGACCTTTCTTGTTTTGTTCAAGTCACAGACTCTCTCCCTATAGTGATGGAAAATATTGAGGGTAAGAAACATTCTGTTTTCCAAATCAATTATGAGTAGTCAGAGGCAGTAAATCAATGACCTTTCACATTGGAATATTATAAGAGATTTCTTTTTAAATATAGATACAGAAGAGGTTTAGTTTCTTTTTGGCTCAGAATTTCATCTTCCTTAGGTGCTTTATACAAACCAAATTGCATCTTTTTAATTAAGAAATTGAAAGACAAGTTGTAACAAGGTCTATCAGGTTGAAATAGCAGCATCCTCATTATAATGTAAATGCTTCTTCTATTAACTTACAATATCTTGATATAGCAAATGGTTATATATAAATAAAATGTTAAATAAAATAGAAAGGTTTAGGTCTAATATAATGAGTAAAACTGTATGTGCTTGTGTAAAAAAAAAAGAGCTAGGCTT
Source organism: Hemiprocne comata (assembly GCA_020745705.1). Lineage (NCBI taxonomy): Eukaryota > Metazoa > Chordata > Aves > Apodiformes > Apodidae > Hemiprocne > Hemiprocne comata. Next base: position 16,528,102 of record CM036595.1, read on the forward strand.
TCATACAGGACTAGAAAAAATACAAGCTCTTTGTTAGCAAGAGTTAAGAACGGTTTAACACACGTACATCAAAAAAAGAGTTGGAAAAGATATCCAAAGCATTCCAGTGTCACCTTGTAACATTTGGTCAGGGCTTTATGGTCAATGACACTTGGAACTGAGGTTGGGTTAAAAGCAGTATGTGAAGAACAATGAGAGCTGCAATGTCCACTGCCACAGTAGCAACAATACTTCTGTCATCACTGAATGTTGCTTTTCATGAATGACCATTTGTACATATATTTTATCCTTTTTGCAGTCATTCTTTATATGTTCTCATATCTTTAAATGGAGGTCCTCTGTGTCTGTTCACAAATCCAGACCCTGCTCACAATCCCTGCCACAGATGATCAAAATACCAACATAAATAAACACAGTTTAGCAGTTCTGACACTGAATGGAGGAATAACTTGTGAATTATAGTTTTTTGTCACTTGTAAATCTGTCATTTCCTCATCAGAGAGACAGACAAAGGGAAAAAGAAGCAAGGATGTCTTCAGTTAACTTTTTTCTCCATTTGATTACTTGTGGAAATAAAAGAATAAATATTCTTTTTAATGTCATAATCTTCTCTCAGCCTCCTACTTCCAAGTTTATTTCTCTTTGTCTAAGCATGGAAGGAGGCTCATAAAATTATATTCTTGCTGATGATTCTTTGATAATCTTTGTTTTGACAAAAAGTCTGGGTTCTTTCTGAAGATGCTGTTAAAATTTAGATCACAACATTACTTACTGTATGAGGTAGCTTTCAAATTTGCTTTCTGTTTCACTTCTTTCTCAGCATACAGGAGATTTTTTTCAATTCTGTTCAGTTCCAGAGCAGACATTAAAACTTTTCCCTGTTTCCTAAAACTATTCAGCTTTGGCTTTACATACATTCAGTCTTTGTCATACAAGGACATCACCACAGTTTTTCATGTAATTTATGCATTTTGCTACTATTTAATGCAAATAATGGATCTCTTAAGATCAGCTTGTGACAAGGATTGATTATTTTTTGTACTTGGAAGAAAAAATTATTTTTATATAGATATGAAAATACTGTCTACTTCACAGAGATGAAGTTGGTTAAATTCCAAGAAAACTGAATTTTAATGTGTATAGTTTCCTTTATTAGATGAGTGTGCAATTCCTACACCCACAGAGAATCTGTATAATTCATCTTACCTTCCTTTGGTGTGCAAACAATACCAAAAAAGAGCCCCAGTTAACATATTCTATATAAACCACGTTTGCATATGATGCGCACAGCTTCCTACACGCTTCGTCTTCAATTTAGCAATGACTGGATGATGAAGTCATTGAGTCTTAGGAATGTGCTCAGGTCAGAGTCTAGAGCTTTATACTTCATCCAAATACCATTTTGGTTTGGCCCTTTTTACTGAGATGCAATCCATCCTGGTAGAGAAGATTTAAGTGAGCACCGTCAATAAATCAAGCAGAAAGAAATGTTCCACTACAAGTTAAGTTGCAGCGAGCTGCAAATGCTACCTGACCAAATTTGAGTTTTTTTCTAAGTTTGAGGCCAACTCGGGAGATTAAGGACTGAGCTAAGGTTTGTGGTTGTAGAAAGGAATCAAAAAATAACTTGGATGCATTAATTTGTATGATGAGAACTGAATCTACACAAACACTTTGTTTCATTGCCTTTGACAGTTGCTAGAGGAAAGGCTCTTCTGACTCAGCCTATGATTTGTGCACACTTAATGCAAGTCTGTCTTTGTAAGTAACAAGGCTTTCTACTTCAGTGATCGATCTGTGCTGTTTTCATGGCCATAGTTAATTCTGTTGTATGCCACCAGGAAGGCTGTTGTAGGTGACAAAGGTTCTGTTGCTTGGAAGGCTGATGAAAATATGAACCAAAATTCTTTTACTCGGAGTAATTAAGTGTAGCAGTATTGAGTCCATAAAAGTTATTCTGAGCTGCCACAGCCAAGGAAATGGCCCCAGCTTTCCATCACGTTGTTTTTATTTTGCAGTGGCCTCCATGACTTTCAGCAGTCTCTTTTCAGTCACGGGAAAAGGTGAAAACATCCAATGTGTCTCATGAAAGCACTTAAGGTTAGACAGTGAGAATGTCTCCCAGTGTATCAAAGGGCCCAGTCAGACATAATGAGTTTAAACAAACAACCAATTTGTCCTGGAGAATTCTGGGAAAAGGACACTGGAAATCTTTAGAATGCAATTCCTCCTGGAGTTCTCATCAGGGTACAGGATTTTCTTCATGTCTCCTCACGAGTCAGGAAGCTGAAAGTAGGGATTTCCCTTGCTGCAGCAGGAGAAAAGTAAGAAGGGGTTTCAGTCCTTTGCATCAAGTAACCCAGTGTAGCTGGTGTGTTTGCTGCCAAATGCCCATAGCTCTACATTGTCAACTCGAAGTAGCAAATCATGAATGTAGGGAGCCTTGTAGCATGCCAAAAGATAGACTCAAGACTGTAAACAGGACAATAGGCTGTTCCACTTTTAAATTTTCAACATAAAATCCTAACTCAGGAAACCACTTAAGTTTTGAGCTTAGAGGTGTGTGCTGAAGATAAGGAAGGCATAGTATTAGAAACATAAATCTTTTGAACTTTTCCCCTTTGGACATGAAAACATATACATTCTCCCAGTGGTTAGGTTTGGTTGGTTGGGTTTTTACAATCACATACTGAAACAGGTCAATGTATGAGGTAGCCAGGCTGTAAACCCAGAAATTAGATAAGGAAAAGATAAACCCACAAACCACTGAGAATTAAATCAGGTAGAATATTATTGTTGATCTATTTCGACATCAGTCGAAATTTGCATTTTTCTGCAGTGTAACAGACAACCATTTAGGAGGCATTTGCTACCAAGTGTGACTTGCTCATGCAAGATTCCTGTATTAATTTAATGGGAATGTAATTGTGTTGTAAAATACATAATATCAGGTAACCTACTATGACATTTACATTTGATTACCATATCAATGGCTGTTCCTTTGCATTACAGATACCTTTGGTGGTGTTCTTAGAAAAGTGCAGAGACATTATGCAGTTCACAGTATTTCAAGCAAAAAAAAAAATCACCATCAGGAAGGAATTATGGTGGGAAATGTCTCTCCAGTATTCCAGCACCTTAATTGGGATGTTTGACTTTTTTTTGTTCACTTCTTTTTTTTTTTTTGTTCCTTTCTTAAATGAAGAACACAGATAATGTGTCACAAATAATAGTCCTTGGTTTCTGCTGCTAATGTCACAGACATGAGAGAGGAGTGCTGGAGCAGGTAGCCAGAATGTCCTATGCTAACACTGCTCCACCAGCCTGTAACTGCATTATGACCAGGTAGCATGTATTTTTTTAAGATTCTTATGGCTTATGTCATGAGATACATAGTAAAAAAAAACCAGCAGGCAATGTGCAGCTGCATGGGGATTGCTTTTCATTAACCTAAAACACTAGTAATAAAGCTAAATTAGACTTAAATATTTCCTGAAGCACCTTGCAATTATTATTTTGAGGAAAAAAATTCATTAAGAGACAGATGTTTCATATCAAATGCTTCTAGCCAATCAGCAGAGAAGATACCATTTGCCATGTTTCCTATAAACTACACATTTTACCCTTCACCTTAATATTGTCCAGAAATAGCTTCCAGACATCTTCAAATTAGTCAATTCACTTTCATTAACTAGGTTACTTTTCTCAGTAGAACATTGCAATGAATATAGTGATATTTTCTGTCCTTTTCCAAATGAATTTTTTTTTTCAAGCAGAAATGCAATGTGCAACACTGACATGGTGCTTGTGCAAATTCTCTATAAATATATTTGCATTACATAGGCATTTCAAGAATGTTTTAACTCTGTAGCTTTTATTTCATTGTCAGGGTTCAGAGTACTTGGAGTCTCTGAACAACTACATGTACAAAACAGATGTTCTTTAACATTCTATCTCTGCCAATGCCCCTACCCCTCTGAATGCAAAAGTGTCAATTCCCCTCGATTCAGGCCCAGTCTTTCCCTGGCTGAGGGTTTCCATTTGCTTTTGGATTACTTGCTGAAATAAAGGCAATTGCCCTTTTTCATTACAGACTTCTAGAGGGTTAAAATACAACAGAGAGGTTGGGACTGGCCTAGTTTGTTGTTGAAAGAATTCTAAGTGATGCAGGAGACCTAGTAACTGCTGCAAAACTTTTTCTTTTTTTTGTGGAGGGTTTCTGCCTATCCAGCCAGACTCACGTGAATCAAAACAAAATAAATGAAAACATAAAACTTCGAATGACATGAACCCCTAAGATTGGCTCAGATTCTGACTTTTCTAACGTCACCTTCTACAGAGCAGTCTCCTTCTTCAGTTAACCACAGATGACACTGTTGAGTGGACAGATTCCACTGTCAGAAAAGCTCCCAACTTGATCTTTCTGTGCTTTCCAAACACTTCCTGTGGGCATGTAGCCAACACATGCTTGTTGCTTGCCTCACAATTGCTTTGATGGTCCCAGGTATTTAATCGAATTGAACTGAACTATGGGTCCACAGCATAACCACAAAGCATCTTACAAATATCCCGTGTCCCAAACAGCCAGGCAGCTTCTGCCTTCTTCTGTTTCTCTTTCTTTTTGTTCTTGCAAAGCACATGTTACTCAGAATCATAGCTTGACATCTACCCACTCTTACTGCTACATCTTTCAGTCCTCAAGGAACTGGACTCCTGATTTACACTAGGAATTTCTTCACAGGGACTTGTAATTACAGAGTGGTCTCAAGGAGAATTTTTGAAATCTGAAATGTAAATAAATTCTATCACATAATTAGTGTCTGTATGATATGGCTTTCACCTGAAGTTTTTATAAAGTGAGTAGGTTAGGAACTCGGAAATGCAAGATCTTTTAAATGAGTTTTCTAAATGGATGATCTTGGCATTTAAACATCATCTCATGTGATGAAGATTTTTCTTTTTTGAAGTTAACTGAAATTATTTCCCAGACTGAATGGTATTTTTTTGCTGTGCAGTTAGATACATTTAACCTCTGGAGTTCTGACTTGTGTCTTCTCCTGTACCCAAATGGTCATTAAGAGAAGGTGGAAATCAACTGTGCAAAGACCAGCTGTAAGGCTGTCAGTAGAACCATGGTTAATTATTACTTCAGTACTGAAACACTTTGACCAGCTATAATTGCCCAATTCTAAAACTGGAGCAATGGAATCTCTTTAGCCTTCTTGCTGCAGAAGCGTGGTGGCTGCAGGATCGCAGCTCTGCGGCTTGGCAGGACTGATCTGTGTGGTACTTCTAGCTCTGGGTGGCAAGCATGTTCCCCATCATGGTCAGCCTTACTCACCAGCACATTCCTGTCTTGTTCAACCTCAGGAATACAGGCTTTGCCCAGCATAAGATCCCTGGATGCCCCTTTGGCTCATGCTGCCTCTGGAGAGGCTGTGTCTTGTGTGCAAGGCCCTCTTCCATAGTGCTGTATTGGTGTGAAGCCTTGCTATTAATGCAGAACAGTACTGTGCACCTATAGTTATTGTCATCCAACTAGGTAAAACTCTTTATAAATATTAATGTATTAAACCTAATAACACACCTAGGGGGTAGATGAGGGTTTCAGCATACACTTTACTGGTGCAGAAACATATAAAGAACCAACTTCAGACAGTGGTAAAAGGCTAAGGTGGTGAACAGAGTGCCTTTAGCAGTGAGTCTGGATCAGAGAGGCCATGTGGTTTGCCTGTTTCCTACACTGACCCACTGACTAGAGCTAGAAGCAAAATCCAGGAGAACTACTTTCTACCAGTCATCATTACTATTTCAGGGTTTTTTTTGCAATTATAATAGTACCCAGATATTCCAATTAAAATCCAGGGACCCATAGTTTTAGGTACTGCACTGGTGCAGGGTTGATAGAGCCCCGACCCTAAAGAACTTAAAGCCTAAGTAGATGAGATGTAGAAAGCTTAAAAGTGAGAACAGAGTAGAAAGAAATTCAGGCAGTGGAGACAGGAAGACAATCCCTGAGTCCCAGTTCAGGGACCTTGCCTCTAGACATAATTCCTTTCCTTTTTAAGTCAGCTGATAACTTTCCCCCGCCCTTCAAATTAAACACTTCCATTACCCTGGCAGACAACTCTCCTGGTATCTTGTAACATTAGGAAAAGGTTACTTTTAATGTTTTCTGAACTTGAACATGACAAGGAGCAATTCAAAAGAATAAAAGGCAAAGTTGAAAGCAATAGTTGAAAGGTGAGAATTACATGAAATCACTTTAACTTAATTCAAAAAATTCTTGAGTGTCTCTTGCTTATGAAACGCTTTCTGAAAACTATCATCTCTGAGATTAAAAGCTAAGATTTTGCTAAACCCAGAGTACAGCTGTGAAGGAACTGTACAACAGCTGTACTGATCAACAGCTGGTGGATCAACATGGTGGGGACCCCTACAAATAAATGTGTGCACGATCTGTAGCAGGACAGCAGCTGATCATAACCTTCATGCTCAGTGGCAGAAAACTGCCTGGATGAGGTGACAAGGCCAGAACTTTAACATCACTTCAGCACTTACTACCTATTGCACAGAGAAATGGGAGCAAATCCACTGCACCCCCATGCCACAGCATGGCTGAAATCTGCTTGTATGTACCTGTGCTGGGAATAGTTAGGCACACTGCAGGGCAGTCAGAAACCTGAACACTTCACAAGCATTAGGATGCCTGAGCAATAGTATTTCCCTGTCTACACCCAACAACTCATATGCCCACAAGGAAGGGCAAACACCCTCTCCCTTTTGCACCAGGGCACTCCCCAGCAGCAGGAAGAGGGGCTGCAGCCCAGCTGTCCCCCAGCACAACTCATCAATGAAAAATGTTCACACATGAATCAAGATCTCTAAAACAGCTGCCTGGGAACTGGAGGAGGAAGACCCCACCATTCATGTGGTTTGGCATTCGGATGCAACCCTGGAGGAAACCTTCTGTTACCCTTTTTACCTTTTGATTGTGGGCTTTTTTGTCCTACTATGCCCACGGAGGAGGAGCAGAGGCTGTTGGCACCTGGCACCTGCCATCGGAGCACTGCTGAGCCATTGCCCAGCTTCAGTCTATGTGCAGATGTACAGTGGTAATGAGACAGCACTCTGGAGCCTAATAGGCTTGTTTCTTTGAGAATAAGGACAATTAATAATAATTGAGAAGTCCTGTACTAAGGGAATTTACAACCAATTAATAAACATGTGGCTGTTGCAGTTAAACACAATAAGAATTACCCTTTATGCACTAAAGGAAAGACACTTGCACTTATATAATCATGTTCATGCCAGCATTGTTTAATGTATAAACTTTGTGTATATGTAGCTTCACTGACTGATAAAGAAGTAATTATTAATCAAGAGTTTAGTAACTAAGTATATGATGCACTAATCTGTTATCAAATGATGGGCTTTGACAATTCTCAAAATCAAACAATAGGAAAGCTGTTGAGCTGTACCTGTGACATGGATCTCTGCCAGGGGGGGCTGCCAGCCCTCACCTGTCCAGCTCACTCTGGTTGCAAGTCTAAATGAATCCATTAGCTCCATGATGAGAAGTGAGCCTAAACTAACTTACAGATAATGAGATGTAGTACCTTGGTCAAAATTAAAGACTTCAGACAGCTGATACGAAGGCAAAAGCATATGCTGTGAAATCAGTTTGTATTATTTCATTATTTTTGTGCTGAAACAACTAAAGTCCAAGATTCTAAAATACACGGATTAACAAATCACTTGAGAGACCCTCTAGCAGCATTTTATTGGAAACAAGAGAAAGATTTTTACTTATCATTTTATCCACATGATTTTATTAATCTTCTTCACCTCCATCTTCTTTTCTTAGGAAATAGAGGACTGTTTTTCATCTTATTTAAGGTCTGACCAACTTCTTAGCACATTAGCATCTTTGCTTATTTAGTATAATTTACACTTGGTGTTATCTAAATTTTTCCACTAGTCAGAAAAGCAGGATTTGCTTGCTTGCTCACAGTACCATTCCAGGAAAAAGTACATGGCACTGCAAACTGCAGTTATTAACTATTTGGCGTAACTCTGGAAACCAAAAGTTCCTTTCTGATTTGTGTGCTGTTAGGTTACAAATACAATGCTTAAAGAAGATGATTTCCTGGCAGAGAAACAATACATTGAACTGTGCTTAAGCTTTTAGCTTAAATTAAGATAGAAAAGAAATTAGAAGATCAGTACAGCATAAGAAGAGGTTTTGGCATTGTCTTTTAAGGGTTGTGGTAAAATAATCTGTGGAAGTGATGCTTGGAATACAGACAATGTGAATTGCAACTTAGTTTGTGTAAATAGAGAACTTTACGACAGCAATTTTTGAGGAACCATCTCATCTTGCAGTTCTTTTCTGTGATCCTCAGGAAAGGAAGTCTCAAAAGTAGAAACCTGTCATTTAATCTTATTACTGTCAGATGATTTAAATATTGACAAACCCTATGCAGTGGGAATAGAAGGGTTTGGGGAAATATTTGGAAAAGTGTAGAGCAGACCATGCTTCAGTCTGATGGCATCAGAAAAAAAGCTCCTGTTTTCTCAGAAATGCAGGTAAATTTGATTTTTGCTCTTCTGAAGAAAATAGCTGGGACTGGTGCTCAAGGTGTAAGAACATAGACAAGTACAGGATAATGTACTCAGTAGAGGCATTTGGGGGAGAATTATAGAACTTATCAAAGGTTGCTCAGGCTAGTGTAAAGAAAAAGATTAAAATCATGATGCAAGCTGCATTCATACATCTGCAGTTCCAGCACTGACTCCCAGTAGGCAGAGTTTACTCAATCATGTAAAAATCATGTAAGAATTAAAAATTATAATTAAAAATAAGAAGGTTCAGGGTTGCAGTATGTCAAAGTAACAGAGGAGAGATGGGAGTAAAATGTAAGATGCCTGCATCTCTTATAAGAGAGTTCTCACTGATATCAAGGGGAGTAGCTTGCACATATCTGAAGGCAGAATATGCCCAGGAATCACCCTCTGAGACTGTCAGCTAAGGACCTTTCAAAAGCATTAAATACACATGCTAAGATGTATACCTAGCTGCACGAAGCCACTTAGCAGCAGCCAAGTGACAGACCCAGAGAATGCTTTGCAAGATCAAAATCCAGGCTAGTAAGGCTACATTTTCCCATTTGAGATGAATCCAACAGTAAAAATAATTTCCAAAATACTTAAATAGGGAGAGTTGAATTCTCAGGTTCATATTCGTAACAAGTAGTCCCTTGAGCAGCCCAAACCAAAATTGCCTGTTATTCTGTGAATTACTCTCAGATTGCCTCTGTTTAGTTCCCCATATCTCCTAAGGCACGAGGTATGAGTGAAGGCTTTTCCCCTCAGCAGAAGCACTAGGTTCACCTCTTTCCTCTCACTGCCTACTGCTGTGTAGGAAAGCTGTAGGAATGAGACACCTCTATCCCTGTTCTTGTCCCCAGTAAACCCATTTGAAACATTGCTTGGCCATGTTATCAAGTATCCCAGTCCTGTCTGCTGGCCGATGGCTTTCAAGTGGGTTTTTTGCAATGGTCGTATGTAAAGCCACCACATGTCCAGAGATACTATTTTAAGAGCTAAAGCACTAAATGTTTGGAAAATAATTTTTCAGTGTGATGACCTAAGAATCATTCCACGATACCAAGAAAAAGATACTAATTCAGAGAAATCTGCAATCTCACTACAGAATCTACAGGGCTGTTTCTTCTTTTTGCTTTTTGATACATCTGTCTCTTCCTCTCCATTTTAGTTTTTTAAGTGTTTTCATTGATTTTTTTTTTCATTTTTTGCACCAACTGAATACTGTTAATCAGTAGATACAAAATGTGTCCTGCAACATTGCCAGTAGCCTAACATAAGGGGATTCAATTGCTGAATTGTTGTAAGATTAGGCCTAAGCCACAGTATAAGCTTCATTGATCCAAGCACAGCAAGTTATCCATTCAATAGTATGTGTTTTAGCAAGGTTTTCCACTTGTAAAGACTTCCTGCAAATTAGAGTTCATCCAATATGTGCTATAAACACAGTGGATCAAATCTTGCATCAGCTTGAAAAATCATCTTGCTCCTTAGGAAAGAAGCAGTGTAACTGGGTGTATTGTGTAAGCAAGGAGACACACCTGTAATGAAGTTAGCTATCAAGAGAGCCATGTCTGCTGAGCTGCATGTTGAATAGACACTGAGCTTCCTGGTGAGATGTCTCTAAAAAGCCAAAGGATGAAAGAACAGATGACGTGATGGTGTTCATAAAACCACAGGTTCATTAAAGCTGCTGTTCATACTAGCTGAGCAGTTCTTAGATATAAGCACTTGCAGTGGAGGGGTTACAAAAGGGTGCCTGCCTCTGGTCATCATGTGCTCCCATCCCTGTAGTACCTGAAAGTCTCCCAGTGCAGTCTACCTCCTCACACTGCCCTGCAGAGAGGAGCTCTGGTGGGCAGGAACCTGAGGACAGCTCCTCTCCTCTCAGCCTTGGTCCCCAGCTGTTGAGAAAAGTATGAGATTTCAGTGGGAAATGGGGTGTAATACCACAAGAGATAAAGAATGTGGGATTCCAAATCATGTTGGGGGGAAAACCAGGGCTCTGGGGCACTAGGCAGTGGTGCTAGCCAATATCACTGACATCTATCTGTGAATAACAAAGCCACATGTAGCCCTCAGCATGGAGACTGACTGATTAGCTTTGGTCCAGAGCAGATGGGTGCCAATATATGATTAATTTGGAACAGAGCTCTGGTGGTGTTTTAAGTTAGCAATTGCTGAGTTTCTCCACACAGGAATCTCTCTGTCAGCAGGGCAGGCAAAAACCCAAATGGCAGAGGTGATGTAAATGCATCCCAGGGTTTGTGTGGCTGCTTCCAGTGCTGCTCACCCAGCCCAAGGCATGCAATGGTATGGTTGTGATTAGACCTCAGATTCAAGCCATAACAAATGAAGTGAAGGAAAGGGGCGTGCTGACACCAGAGGAGGAAGCACAAAAGTGTAGAGTTTTCAAATTATATACCACTACCAGGAAGATAATAGTTTTATAGCACCTGAGGCTGCTTGTTCTTTAGAATGTTGTCTTTATTTGAATTTTGTCCAAATCACCACTTTTGTTCAGTTCTGAATATCTAAGTGTAGATATTTTTTTCAGTCCTTCATCCTAAAATGTTAAATGCACAGCATACAGACTTGGGCATCAGAAAGGACTGACAGCATAATGATTTACAAATATGTGAGGCTTAATTACCACCAGTATGGTCTTACTCTCTTGATGCTGCCCTTGAGAATAAACTTGGGAAGTGGTAAACATATTCCTGAATACAGTCTCGGCTGGTGCAAATACCTTATCATCTTTCCATGAAGATTAAGAAAGCCCTTTATTATATAAATGTCCCCATTTTTTCCAATTGGGAACCGATAGCTTATGTATACTTAATTGTTGGTATTGCTTGAGGAATGAGTCATCCTTATTTCCACTGAGAATTTCTCTGAACTGCTTTAGTTCCATGTAGGGAGCTGTATTATTTTGCTCAATTATATAAAGATTTCAGATCACTAAGATTTTATGTTATTAACACAAACGTCAGATGATTTAAGCAAGTTCCTAGAATACCTAAGTGGAAAAACCAAAACAAGTACCTTAGAGGAACTGCTTCTTAAGTTTTGAAAGGGTGGGTAAATGAAAAAAAAAAAAGTTACTCAAGTACTTTGCTCACAGGAAAACTAATAAACAGAAAGGCACAGATACCTTCCTTTGAAGGTGAAACCTCCCATGGCTAATGTTTCACCCTCTTTTATTTAACCTAAAACCCCACCCTGCAAAAACATAAACAGATCTTTAAATTCATGAGCTTGAAAAGTCTACCCATGTGAGCTTTTGCAGGATCAAGACCTGAGAGAATTATTTCTGTTCATAAAGCACTTTTAAAGTTTTATGTGCCAAATTTTGAGAACAATCTATTTTCACCCACCCACTCTGACCTTATTTGCTCAACAGGCACTATTTCTAGAAGTGCCAGAAACTTCAACATGGCCATACATTTTGCTGTCAACTCTTGAGGAGATAAGGCTAGTGTTTTCAAATGCTTTATGCACTTAGTCAGCTGGTTGAATGATTCCTCACAGACATGCTGGGTATGGGATTTTTCAGTGAATGCAGGTTCAGGGAAGCCCTGCATAGGTCTATTTATGCCATGATTACAGGCCTGGAACAAATTTCCTTTGAATGTAAAGCATGACTTCCACAGAGTCAAAATGGGAAAAAATGGCCCTAGATAATCTTTAGGAGAGCAGAAACAGATGAATAGCTCAGCTAAGAGGGAATCTACTTCTTCCTCCCTGTCTTTTCTTCAGGAGAACCAGGTGGCTTTTGTCACAGCAAAAATCAATCACACTGTTCCCTGCTCCCATCTAGTCACTGTGTGTGAAATAAGCCCTATTTCTAGGGTTTAAGTGGGACAGTAGGAAAACTGTAGTTTCCTTCAGCCTATGGATAATGCACAAGTTAATAAGCTAGTGCAAGATACAGATTTAAGGAAAAGATCCTAAATATTTTTGCCCAAATTTTCCTCTTTTTCTAGGAGTTCTGAGTGTGTGACAAAAGACACTGGCCTCATATCTGCTTAACTTCTACTGAAAGAATTGAAAGGTGTAAGTTGTGCTTTATTATTCAGTATCTTTGAGTTTCATATAATAAGCTTTTCTTAAATATTGCCTTGCACTTCATGATTAAAAATAATAAGAAGTGAATAACTCCATAAATGGTAATGGAGCTTGCAGAAATGCACCTTCCTCTACAATTGTTTTCTTCTTGTCTTCCTCTCCTGAAGGATCCACTCACTGCACAAGCTGGTGGATGAGTAGACAATTTTGTTGAATAAGACTGACAATCTCTGGTTTGTAATTCAGACTAGTAGCTAGTCATTAAAGATAATAACTTTTTTGAGCTTCCTAAGGGAAGAAAAACTTCCTAAAAAACAACTTTGATAAGCATTATAGTTTCCCTCACCTTTTATACTCAGGGCCTCTAAGATGTCTTCTATGGTAATAACACTTTCAACAGGTTAATTTAGTCTTTCTAAAATTCTCAGAGATTTCAGCTGTTGCCTTGGTTATTTCCTGATGAACAGCCTGCAGAATCATTTCAATCCATCCAAAATCTTCCACAGACTCTACCCAGGCCTGTGGTAAAATGAACCATCACACTAACAAGAAATAACATCCTGCTCTTGAAGTTCCCTTTATATGTATCTCACATGCCAAATAAAAACTTAAGTTTGAGCATGCTGTCGGTGGGATTATTCCTGCAAGTAGTTACTGGAGGACTCAGCATATTTCTGGGACACATTGGCAGTTGCCACAACATATCTATGAGACATAATATTTTGGAAACGTCCTTGGTAGGCCCTGATGTGGCCGTGATACACAGTATGAGAAGGGACATCTGAGAATTCACTGGATTGTTTTTTGCTGAAGCATAGTTTAGAGAATACAGAGAGTGCTGCATGGGGCACAGCACAGAGCAGGATTACAGGATATTTCACACCAGGTTCCCATTTTACAGATAAATCCCAGTTTTAACTGTGAAATTTTACAAGGCTCAGACAGACCTTCCATGGTGCCCACCCATCCAAATACATACTTTGGCAGCCTGGATATTTAGAGGGGACCTGGTCAACCCAGTTTCAGTTAGCTGAAATAATTTCAAGAAACAAAACATTTCTAACTGAATCAAACCACTCATATGGTAAAAGTAAAATTATTTTCATTTGGTTTATCCTACAGAATGTGGGAGAGTTTGGGCTACAGTTAAAAGCTGAAAAAAGCAGCACAGAGGATTAGACAAGCTCAATTTCAAATTCCTGTCTATCTAATTCACCAGCCCAAATTAATTTAAATATTTTAAAACCTGAGTTTAAACTAATATAAAATATTTATGGACTGTAATTACAAATGACAGTGAAAAGCCGAGTTGGTTAGTTCAGACGAAAGTATCAACAGACTGAACTATGGAGCAAACACTTCCTCTGGGGTTGTGTAGCTTGCTAAAATATTTCTACTGAAAACCCAAGAGCTCTTTTAGCTTTTAGCTCCAGGGAACAGACTTTTTCCCAGGTGTAACCTACTATAGGGATTGGGCATTACTTTAATGTGTAAGTAGCTCACCAGAAGGTGCTGTGCTAGAAAACTAAATATGGTTACACTCTCTCTGCAGGGCATGACGAAATAAGAGGTTCTAGGAGGACTTGGAGCTATCACCTCCTGCCAGTCTAATCACTGAGACAGCTTGTGGCTCTCCTGTGCAGGCTCAGCCACCAGCACTAAGCAATTGTCACAGGGCTGACAACAGAGGGGACATGGGCAGTGACTGCTGGCCTCGTGTCACGGTGCACTTCTCTGAGCCTCAGCATGGATAGGATTGGGAAGGATCTTTCTTAGTTAAGGACAAGACACATCAGGGAAGAAAAGGGGGGCAATATTGTTCTTCTCATCCCTCAGCTGTGGAATACAGATATTTTTAATAGGCTGTTAATATGTAGGAATCACTGCGTACACCTTGTCTAAAGAGAATCTACATCTCTCATGGTGTAATAGAGCAAGCAAAATACAGTATAGGCTCTATCTTTGGTGTCTTGCTGGATGGGACTTACAAAACTATGATGGAATAGAAGTGAACATCAACACCATGAGTTTTCAAAATGAAAAAGCATAATTCAGAAAAGCTGAGATTAAACTCCAGACATCAGCAGATACCTCTGATAACTCACCTGTGAAATGGAGATCCGGTGCTGTCACATGCTGGAGGAACAACAATTCAAAACTGTGTCCCGAAAGCTAGTACCATAAAGGTGGGAGCAGTGGACAAACTGTCATCAGCAACAACAAGTAGCTGTCCAAATATTGCATGTCAGGCACCATTATAAGAACAGGGAATAGAGGAATGTCTTTAGTGGAGATACAGCTAATGCAGGCAGGCACAAACACACAGGCTGTGTGAGCTGAGACAGACTGCCTTTCAGGGCAAAATAGAAGTTATTTGCACAAAGGCAGAGGACTATGGATTATAAACTAAGTGTTGAAAAGCTGGTACTCCATAGATCCAGTAAGAGTTACATATTTGCAAGAAGATCCAAAGACCAAAATGAATGTCACATGCTTAGGTGACTGTATTCCTGACATTCTGCAACTCAACTGTGGCTTCCCTCAGTGTGCAAATGGAAAACAAGGGCTTGATTTATTTATCAATAAATCCACAGCATAATTGAGCATACAGGAGAAAATAGTGCCTGAGGATAGTTGAAGCAATATTAAAGTACCCCCCAATGTTTGCTGAATCTGCCACTTTTGTCCCTGCAAATTTCAGTGTGATAGGACACCACTGCATGGGGAATGGGTTCTCTCAGTGCTGGGGAGGAATCTGCATATGATGCTCTCTTGCTTTCCTCTGTTGCTACTTGTACATACCTTCTGAGCTTCTTTCTGGGGATCCTCTCTCTTGAACCTTAGACTGTGTGTTGCTGTAGAACATGGAAATTCTGGCCACAATCTTCAGAGAGATCCCTCTGTGTGCTCATTTCAGCCTCCACCAAGTTCTTGATCATGCACTTCATAGGGTCCCTTCCTGAACTCTCTGCAAAAGCAGAGATAAGAAAAAAAAAGAACAAGAGCTTCCCAGCCTTGCCAGGAGATAAAGATACAGGGAAGACTCTTAGACAGTGGGTAGCAGAATAGATATTGCTTATTCCCCAATTCTGCCTCCTCCACCTTTAGCATCTCTACTCCTTCTTTGTCTAACTTCTATCCCTCTTGTTAAAACACAGCTGAATCTGGTATCATCAGAGTCAGCAAAATGATGCTGACTTGTTTTACTTACTTCTGATCTTTGAAATGCTAAGATCCACATTTTCAAATTTCTTTGTTGTTGTTTGTTTGTACATTTGTTCTTAATTAACATTAAGGTGTATATCCAACTACGAAACTTTGCAACTACAGCATTTCAGGAGATGAGGAAGGTAGGGCTGGCAAGGAGCTTAAAGGATGTTTGGTGTAAGTCCACCTCTGCTGAGGTATATGGTTCAAGTGTACCCAACACAGCTGACAGCTGTTTTATCTAACCTGTTCTTTAAAACCCCAAGTAATGGAGATTCTACAATCTGTTCCAGTGCTTGCCTAGGTTTATAGTTGGAAAGATAGCCTAAATCTCCTTTGTTGGAAATTAAAGCAATTTTTCCTGCCTTAACCTCAGTGGGTAATGGATTACCATCTTCTTTTAGTAGCTTCTTACACACTGGAAGTCTGTTATCATACTCCCCTTAATTGTATAAATGAAACAAACTTGGTTTCTCCAAACTTTTCTCATAGCTTATGTGTTTATAGGTTTCTATTTATGCCTGTTCCTGTCCAGTGGGATTTTTATTTAGAAATGTTGTACTTAAGTCATATTCAGTGTAGGCTGGTAAACCTCCAATAGCTCTGAGAACAGCAGAGTTAGGATGTTTGGTGTGTTAGCAACAGTGTTACTGTTAGTACATTTTACAAGATTTTTTCTTACAAGAACATCTCACTTCTCCTTTACTGTGGATGTTATCACCTTCAGATCTTCCCAACTTCTGCTGTCTTTTTGGTATGTGGAGATTTGGCTTCTCCTGCCTATATATAGTTCTTTTTCTTTCACTTGAGTGAATGTGACCTTGTTAAATTGAGATTTTTTTCCCTCTTTTACCAAGAGCACTAGTTCTAATTGTGGTGCTATAGTATTTCCAGTGCCTTCCAAAATGGTGTCATTCACAAATGTTATAATCTTTAATTTATTCTTTCCAGTTATAGCTTGTTTAAAGTTAGGCTGAGAAACCTGTGCTTCCCTGAGAGTTCCTTTCTCCATTTTCTTGAAAGCAGGTACTATATTTGCCCTCTTCCAGTTTTCTGGGACTTGACCTGTTCTCCACAGAAGAGAGATGAAAACTAATAATTATGAAATTGCACTGGTTAATTCCTTAACTGCTGTAGGGGAACAGGTCTTGCTGTCTAAAGTATATGCAACGTAGCTAAATCTTCACTAATTCCTTCTCCATCATCCTGTTAGAACAAATTGTGGTAAGGATCAAGTTACAATTAACCTTTTTTGAGGCAAGACCCATAGATAGCATTTCAAGAGTGAGCAAAATTGCTACTGCATCATTTTGGCTCCCTTCCCCCACCAAAGAAAATCCCACAAAGCCTGTGAGAAGAAGAAATAGCAAAAAGGAGAGTGAGAGAATAGCAAAAGCCTTATGGCAACTTGAACTCTTCCTTATTTATCTCTTTGTGTTGTCTATTAGACTTTCCTCTTTGTTCTGATTAATTGGCAAACTACTGCTAAAGTCATTCATTTCTCAAAACTTCTTTACTTTGCCTCACAACATTTATTTGCACAGCACTACTGTTCTGTACAAAGATGACTCTTTAATGGAGTTCAGAACACCCTTTCACAGCACGCATTTCTGTTCAGTCCAAAGAATAAAATACACCATGTATGTGAGTCTACAACTTCAACTAATCTTAATTTGTTTTGCCCTCTTTGATTATTCTTTATGTCCTTTCTTAAAGTTATGCAATTTTTACTCATTTTTTTTTTACTACTTTAATCACTTGTTTTCACCATATGTTTGCAAGGATATTCCGCAGCCCTTTTCAAGACAGTTTGTATTACCTAACTGGAATATATTTGTTTTTACAAGAACAAATTTAAGATAACTCAGTCCTTTTAGATCTCAGGTGTGCATTTAAGTAAAAGTGAGTCAAACCCAGTAACTGCACACTGAACTCTCTAAAATCTGAGACATGGGAGAAAGTGTTGGCAATGTTTCAGCATGTCTGGATATAAAAATACCCCATGTGAAGGTCTGGTTTATAGGCTACTTTGGCTGCATCCATGCAAAGCACGGCAGGAAGACTCATCTGCAAGAGGGTGTATATTTCTGGAGATTAAATAAAGCTGTCTATTGGCACCCAGGTTTGATCTTTGGTGCTAGTTTACAGACACAACTGGGAAAAAAAACCTGTGTGTGAAAGGGCTTTAAGACAAATACACACCACCTGCAGTAAGGTTGAAATCTCTAACCTTGGCAGAAGAAAATGACATCAATACTGAGCCACTCAGACCTGGCGCTGTCAGACTTGGGAACTCCTGGAGAAAACACCCAGACCAACCTGTCTTGGTCAGGGTGCAAAAGCATTGAAGATGGCCCCATGCTGGCTTAAGCAGACTGTAGAGCCTCCAGCAGACCCTGGTGTTTGTTCCAGCAAAGCCAGCCTCTATGCTATCAATACTCAGACTAGCTGGAATAAGCTATGATAACATGTCTGCTCCCAGGGAGGCCCGTTTCAAGCTAGGTCTGTGCTACAGCCCACACAGCCACACACTGTAAGCACTGACTTGCCAAACTGCAATGATGCAACACCCAGCACAGGCTGTAGGCTCTGCTTGGGAAGCTGTCCCAGCCCCTCAGGAGTTGCTTTGACCTCCAACTGTGCTGATAGCAGCACCAATACCAAGGAGGCTGAAGGGAGTGCGGGTGCTGGGAATGCTCTAGGGACTCTTGCTAGCCAAGGGGAATGCACCTTCTATACTCTGGCTGTGCTGGTTGCTTCACTGAGGACAGTGAAGCAGCCCAGGAGGGAGGGATGCCTGCAAAGAGCAGTCACAAAGGGGGAAGAAAGATGAAGCTGTGTTTTGTATCTTATCATTGTTATTTAATAACCAGTTAAGCCAAAGTCTGTAAGTGATAGATAGGACTAACACATACCTGATCTGAAAATGGGAACCTCAGTGACTTTCACATATACTGCAGATAAGCAGTATCTTGTTTGGTCATAGATGCACATATTAACACTGCTATTACTGCCAGTGTCTAAGAGGGCAGCTGCCCCTGTCTGCACATCCAACAGATGTACAGATGCTACTGGTACCTCTGCTTGCTAGATAAAGCCAAGCAGCAGTATCTGCAGACTCCAAGCTAGCTTTATCTAACTCACATAAATACTAGTGACATGTGAGGGGCATGCAGGTCTCAGGAGCTGCCCTCACAGATACTGGCAGGAACACTGGCAAATGCTCGGTTAAGGGTGGAGATGGCTGCTGCCAAACATTTTTAATGCAGAAAGAAAGCCCAGTTATTTATCTCATTTTATTTACAGTAATAGGAGACTGTTGAACAGCATGTAAGTGCACTACAATAAAATTAATAGGGAATATTAAAAGCACAAATAAAGATCAGCCAACCTGAGGAAACTACTAACTTGCATTAAAGGATCTAACAGGAGGACAGACTGAACAGCTCAGGAAAACCAACTCACCAAAACAAAAGGGGACAGCTCCCAGGTTTGATTAGATATATCCTGAGCCGTGCAGTGAAACAAACTGCCCTTGACATGATGGCTTCTTTCAAGTCTTTAAAGGGAATTTTGCTCAGTGATTACTGAGAAGGGACTTCAGCATTTAGCTCCCCAAAATGCAGGAAAGGCATAAAGTATTGAAGTATGCCAAAGAAGGAGTTCCAAAAGGACAAAGAGAAATTCTACTGAAATTAACTGTAAGCCATACCCTGAAAGAGTGAGCTTTGCATTTGCCAGTTTCATAATCGAGGACCTGAAAATGCGTAATATCCACTTTGTCTGATCTCAGGTGAATATAATTTCAGAAACTGACTCACCTATGCTGTTCTTGAAGGACTGGAAGCCAAAGAAAGCATCTAACAAGTCAGCAAGTCACTCTATCCCTTCTGAAGTCAACATAAGTTTTGCCTTTGACCTTAAAATAGTAGTAGAAATTCTGCCTCCATGTAGAGGGATGTTGCATTTCTGAGTATAGCCCAATGCTCTCCTTTCAGATGTAAGCATTGGTGGCTGGTACTATAAGTCAGCATGACTGGAAGATATCTGTGTGGAAAAATACTTAGATTCTGAGGCAAAGTTTAATGGACAAAGCCCAAGTCTGACTAGAAAAGCTGTTATCTGGATCACTGACTTAGGTTAGTCCAGTTTGTGACCAATTTATGATAGTTACCAAGAAATCTCTTTTTAAAAAAGCCAGACGTGTTTACTGTTAGTCTTATTTCTGTCTTGTCTAACGGGACTGTAAGTGAGCTACCAAAGATAGCTACCCAGTAGTGGAGGTTATGGCAAAAGCCACTGCTATCCTTTGCTGAATATTGGCTGAGCAATTGCCTGATCTCCTCAGGTTGTTTGTAAGGGCTGCATTCAACCAGCTACCTCAGCTCTTACTGCAGTATTTCAGGCAGCTGCCACTGTGACAAGGGGTGATCACCTGGCTTGTTTCTAACCAAAGGCTGTATAAAATTGGGAGGACAATGTAAAGATGGAAACTTGTAAGCAGGTTGAAATCTTCAACCTGAAACTTTTAAAAATTATATTCAATCCAAAACAATTCTTTTGTGTGAAAATCTGACCCCTTAAAAGTTTCTGAGCTTTTATCAAAGTTAGAAATTTTGAATTATCAGTGTTCAATGGTGGCTGTTTTTTATCTGTCCTTTCCTTCATCTTTCCTTCATTCATTTCTACCACTGCATGTCTTAAAATAAATGATCTGAGGGTTCTATTCTTTACTTTTCAAATTTTCTGTTTCTCTATTCATATTTTTTCTTGTTCTGCCACTTTCCCCAAAACTTTCATGTCTCTGGTAAAAGTAAAGAACAGAAAGAAAATTTTTTTAAAACTCTGTCAGCCTCTTGGCTGGTAACCAGAGGGTCCCAAAAACTTTTCAGCTGCACTTTCCAGTTCCACAGATCTCAGGTCCAGGTCCAGGTACCTGAATTGGAAGTGGTTAATATTCCTATTCATAACTGCTAAAGCCAAAGAAAACAACAACTAATAAAAAAGAACCACTTTCATTGCTCATACTGAGAGTGGCCTGTAGAGTAGAGAAAGAGGGGTAGGAGGCGGGAAGGTCCAGTGGGGAAAAATTAAAAGTCAGCTTCAAAGAGTTCTACGAAAAGTGCAAATCATTATTTGCATAAAACAGAGAAAGTTTTAAAATATGAACACACACGCGCACTGGTGCATTTAAAGGAGATGCTTACTCTATATCATAGTTCAGCTAAAAATGTTATGCCACAGAAAGCAGTAATTATTCTGGCTTTACATATTGTAAACCTGGTCACTGTCATTCTTCCTTTGCCTCCACATGCCTCAATGCCACATTTTCTACAATCGTGGGGAGATTGCCTTGGCTCTCATTCAGCTGGCTCAGCTAATGCAATTCACAGGCCTTCAAATGTGAGCTTGTAAACTATTTAGTTATTTTTCTCTATAACAGCTTGTCTATTAACAGCTCATTCAATGGAGGAGGGAGAAGAAGCTAGTGAGACCTCTTTTGGTATTGTTCAGCAGTGACCCTGGCTGTCTCAGATTGGTAGCCAATCCTCACTAAACAGTGTTTGTCAGTACAAGTTGTTTTGCAGGATAATAGTGTATTGTGCTAGCAGCAGTCTGAATTAGTAGCAGGTAACAATAAGCTGGCAAAGTAAGTCTCCTGTGTGGCATGGTGAGATTATAAGAATGATGTATAAAAATCCAAGAGAAATCTTGGTAGGATGGTGTGATGCAGTGCTACAAATCCTGTGCCACCTTGAGAGATCTTTGTCAGGACTGCCCTTTGTGCATTGCTCAGGAGCCTCATCACAGCTGTATCCTCTGAGTGGAGATGAGATGGATTTGGGGAATGAGGACAGTTCACCTCTCAAGATGTGTTATATGATTTTTGGGCTGTATGTCCACTGCTCATGCCTGTACTTCATGAAAGGTGTGTTTTGTCAAGATACCCAGGCTCATTAAATCCCAGGACAGGTGTGCTCAGAGAATGCCCACACCGTGGACCAGGCCCATTATTCCTGTAACTCTATGGGAGAAGGCTATGCTACACATGGCAGTGGAAAATGTGGTGTTGAAATGGCTGAATCCTGCTCCTGCTTTGGTGTTCCATTTACCCAGTGCTGAGCTAACGTTTTGCCGTGCCATGCAATGAACCTGCCACACTCTCTGCTTTCCTAAATTATTAAATAGAATCTGTAGTATTCCGTTACCTGATAGCTGAGATTTCTCAAACCTTTCTTAGTGTTCTATATAGAAACACCAGGCAAGCTGGTGGCTAAAACAGTCCATAATAAAGAGAATCGTGCTTGACATAGATTTCCCCATCAATAAAATCCTATCCACATTACTTATAAGCGATTCATTTATAGAAACATCATAGTTAGGCTCTGTTTTTTTGCCCTGACAAGTGTTACAGATCTTATGTTGCCTCTCAGACAAACTGACAAAGCTGCAGTCCAGAGAAATCAGGTTTCAAAGTGAGTGATTTATGGAACATGAACGTTTCCGTGCATGCAGAGAGACTCCCCCGTGTGGTGCGAGTGCTTCGGCCGGTGGCGCTGAGCGAGGCTCAGCTAACGGGGCTGCTGCAGCTGGCCGGGCTGACATGTCGCCTGGTCACGTAATTAAACGTGGCCCAGTGAAAACTCCCATGTTCAAAAGTGGCCATCAGTTTCAATTAATGTTGACTGCTAGAGAATAATGTTGTTCTGTTGTGTTTCTGCTGTAGGGGGGAAAAAAAAAAAAGTATCATAGTTTACTAGCTGTGATGCCTTGGGAAGAATTATGAAGTCTCCTATTTCTTTACCATGAATTAGTCTTAAAACTTTATTCTCAGTTTCCCTTTTCCCCAGCAATGTGTCTTAAGGTGCTACCTTCAGTAGATGCTAAAATCTATTTGTACATTATTAGTTATTTTAAAACCTGAAATTAGAAGTTCATGTTTATTAACAGAACAGATCAAGGTTCTAAACACATTTTAATTGTACTCCTCTGTAGGGCATTTATGATAAACATTCTCCTTTTTGGCTCAGTTCTGAAAGCTTTGTTTTCAGTCCAGAATGGAATGCTTTTAACCAACACCCCTGTAAAAAATTGTTAATTAAAATTTCTTCTACAATCTATTGTACATTTTATTTGTATTTTCTTGGGCATGGGCCAGAGGAAGCAATTGTGTTCTTCTAAATTAAAGGGCTTTACTCTGCCCTGTATTATGGTGGCTCAAATCTACCTGTCAGATGGATGAAGAGACTAATTAGATTTACACCAGCATAGACAAAGGGAGAATTTGGCCCGAAGTGTTTATTGTTCTCTGGAACTTGGCATCCCCTTCTCCCATTCTCCTCCTGAAATCAGCAGAGAACAGATGCTGAAATTCTAAAATGTTTTAAACCCTCCTATACGGTAGCTGTGAGCACAGTGCATTGTAACCACCAGACCTTGATGGCACAAAGATATGCATCATGAACATGAAATCTGGGTAGAGAAGATAAGGGCACAGTCTTGCAAAACTTCCAAAGTAGCAAAACACTGTAGAAAGTAACAACTGCATTTTTGTGGTATTTGGTCACATCCCTCCTTGCCCTGGCAAAACTCTGACTTGGGTCCAAGTAGGTGTAGTTCCAAGAAAGGGAATGCCCAGTCATTTATGCCAGTGGAGTTGTGCCCAGCTACAGTGGATCTATATTTGATGACAATTGAAAAGATGAATGAAAATAATTTCAGTTGCATTAGGGATGTAAGCTGGCAGGGGTTTGGGTTACTGCTCATTCAACTTTTTTTATGATCTCTTCACACTTCCAAGAAACCCTTTTCAGACTAGGCATCAAGAGGAGACAGGAGGAACTCCAGCAAGAAGCTGTTTGCAGACAGGTAGCTCATGCTCATGACACTGATCTTTGGCTGGAGAGCAAGGGAATGGAAAGCAAAACTAGAGAAAACAAAGGATACTTTGTGGGTGTGTGGTACTGCCAAATTTCAGTGGCCTAGATATGTTGTTGTTTAGCTATTTTCAACAGTGCTTATGGGTATGTATTGATTTGACTAGCACTCATGTCTGTGGGATCACTGTGAGTATCTGATTTTATCCCTTTCTTTGGAAGGTTTATTAATATTGACGCTTCTTCATTTACTTGGGGCGCTGGCTATGGAATCCTTTTTTAATGGAATCATATTAGCTAATGTACTGCCTGTCTACACTCAAATCCAGAGTGCTTCACACAAGCCCATATTTGAGTAACAGATAATATCATAAGAAAAAAAAACCACAACTCAAAAACACAGATCTGTGAAACCAGAGGAGGATGGCAAAGACAGAACTATGCTGCAATCTGCAACCTGCATTTCTCTATTGCAACACATGGGACCCAAAATAAAGTAAGAGTTGTCCCTGTAACACACAAATGTTATTTCTTCCTTGTTCTGTCAAGGCTTGCCCCTCCACCTCCACACCCACTAGGGGCTGCATTAGTTTCTGGAATGTAATTATTCACATCTCTACAAGCTGTTGTAAGCTACTACCAACTAAAAAAGGTAGCCAGCCATACAAGTTTGTATATCATCTTACACCTGTGCTCAAAAAGACTGTATTTCTGAAAGAATATGGATTTGGCAAATGTTCCTCTTTAACTTTCTCTTCTTTCCTTAAACAGATTTGGAGACTGGTTCTACCATTTATAGAACAGATTTTTATTCTTTTTTTCCTTAAAGTGCTCTCCTGGGATTAGCTAGGGAAGTGTTTTTTGCAGTCTGCTTGATTGGCCTTCATTGTGGAGCAATTTCTGAGGCCTGGCTTTGGACACCATTTGCAATGGATTTTATTAGAAGGTCATGCCTTGTTACAGAGCCATTATTGCCTCTCTCCTTTGGGACCATTGCACACCTGTGACTTTACCCTTCACAAACAGGTTCTGACACATCTTTTTGACATCCATGCAGGAAGGCAGGAGTATGTTGCACTAATGTCTTTGACAGAAAGCAGCAGTGAAATGGAAAGGGGGGAAAGGAACAGCAGAAATTCCACCTTTGATAAATTTATTCATTCTCTCTGATTTACTCACAAAGAAAACCATGGAGACTGATGTTTTAGTTGTAATGCATGAGGCCTTTAAAAGAATAAACACCCCACTGTGATACTGGCTTTCTGGAGTCCGCTGGAAGACAAGGTCTCTAGAAGTTGAGGTTTTAGAGACAAGAAGATTGCTCATATGAACTGTGTCTGTACTATGCCTGGGTCCAGCACTCTGCACCCATATACCACAGGACTCTGAACTAGAGTTGCTTTTGAAATTGAGAAGCTCATTGCTGACCCTCCACTGCAGCAGGTACTGTACTTGGTCATTTTGAGGCCATTTCAGGAGACAAAAGAGCTACATGACTTCAAGATGAAGATGAAGCTTTTAAGTTGGTATTTCAGCATGTGCCCAAATGTCTATTCTGAATTATTTAGCTTAAGGTGGAGGTTCCTTTTATAGACCACAAGAAAATAAATGTATTGGTCTTCCAAAAGAACTTCTTGCAAAACCCTATAGGACACAGCCCAGGCAGGACATCTTAGAATATCACCCAAACCAGTGCTCAGATACTGTCTTTCATATGATGCTGGTAGTGCTACAGATGTGCAGCCTAATAATACCTGCTGTAATCTCTGACCTACAGTATGTGTCTTTACCTAGAGTTTGCATCACCCATCAACATTTTTCATACACTTTGCTTTACCTGCCTCCCTGGGTTAATCCTG
This sequence comes from Hemiprocne comata, assembly GCA_020745705.1. Taxonomy (NCBI): domain Eukaryota; kingdom Metazoa; phylum Chordata; class Aves; order Apodiformes; family Apodidae; genus Hemiprocne; species Hemiprocne comata. Next base: position 16,553,720 of record CM036595.1, read on the forward strand.
TTTTTATGTCTTCGTAAATCAAACAACACAGCTCATTGCTATGATTATATTGAAATAAAGCTTTTTTTCTTCTCATAGCTACTTTGCCTGCACTCCACCTCTTTCTCTCAGCAGGTTCTCAGATGCCTTGTTAAGACTTTCAAAGCCTCACAGCATACCCTGAGAAGAATGCATCTGTCCTGGGGATACGAGAAAGTAACTCTGCAATAATATAATTTATGAAACTCCTCAGCGTTCTTTTTTTTCTTTCTATGCAAAGCTAAACAGGAACTAGAGCTGCTGAATTAACCTGGAAGCTTGTAATTCACATTACTTGTAATCTGAACTGCAGCTGCTTCTAAGGTACTTCACATTGATTTATTATTTCAGGGCTAGATCCTCACCTGGTATTTTCCCCACAGGTTAACAATTTCAGTGAGGCTGACTGAATGTAAATCAGTGAAAACTCATCCTTTTCTTTCTAAACACAAAAAAATCGTGTAACTTTCTATATCTGATTTTTTTCTTTGATTTTTATTTCCCCAATCCTTTATATAGTCATTATAGATGTTAAGAAGCCTGTTTTGGAAATGATTAATGCTATTAATATTTTTCTAATTCAATAAACCCTCTCATCTTTGAACTCCTTGCAATATTTTTCTGCTTTCTTCAGCTTTCCACTAATTCAAACACATGACAAATGTGAGTCTGCGTTTCAGTTTTCTATTATTTTTCATGTCTGATCAAATAAATTAAGAGACTTTCATTTCTTTCCCAGGAGTGTTGCCCATATGTTGATGAAGGCGGCATAAAAATATTACCTGTTCAAACAGGAGAGAAAAAAGAAGATAAAAGTTATCTTTTATTCCCTGTTCCACACAAACCAGAGATGCTAATCCAGCTCCTTTCACCTTGACAGCGCCCACCATGTTTAACGGTAAATATTGCAAGATTTGCAGAACACTCATCAATCTGGTTTAACTGCACTGTATTATAATGTCCCTTTACAATCTCTTCATCCAGCAACAGTTATTTTAATCACACCACAGTACTTCAGTCACTGGGAAGGAATCAGCTGTCTTATCTAATGTACACGCTCCCCGGCCACATGGCACCAGTCCGGCAGAGCAGCAGGCTGCTAATGCAGTTTTTCTCTGTTTGGATAGTTAAAGATACATCTTCAGGCCAATTTGTACCTGTATATTGTTGATAGACAGTGTGCCACAGGCAAAGAGATACTGCAGGAAATGGATTCTCATTTAACCGTCTTTAATTTTGTTCTCTGGATCTCCATCATATATCTCTCTCCATTTCTCTGCCCACCCAAATTGCTAATGTGAAACAAAGCTACTTCCACCACTGCAGCTCCTAAACTGGTGTGTGATGATGCAATTATTGATTTGCCACTCCAGGAAAAGTGGGTCACTGTGCACGTTGTACCACAGCATGCTGAACCAAGCTGTCCATGCTGACATTGGGGTTTTACAGATTTGTTTTCAGAAGTTCAGACCTGAGGGGACTATTGTGAATATCCAGCCTGAAAACTCCTGGGTTTTGATGGGAGCACTGCTGTTCTAAAATCTTCCTTAGCAGCTTATAAGGGTCTGAAGGAATCTGTGCCCCTCAGGAGACAGTGTTCTGCTTACATATTTTAGATCTCACTTGCATGTCTGCTCTAAGGATGGAAAATGTAGAATTCATTCAATTCCAGGGTATGGGGCAGTTTTAGATTTGTCATTTTCCAGGATAGGAAAACCTAGACTAATGTAAAAATATATTGAAAATATAAAATGGTGCAAAGGATTGTGAATTAGTGAGAAAAATACTGATGCAAACTGCTCTTGGAAAAAAATCCATTACTTTTATTCTTCTTTTGTGAGACTGCAGGAGTGTTTAACAACTTGTCTCAGGTGTTAAGACCTGTTGAAACTCACTTTAAGATTGCCTCTTACAATACCAGACAGCCATCATTGGAAGAGGTAGGTCTCAGTACTGGAGGAGGACCTACCTACTTATCACTTGCATTAGATCAGTAAAGTTAGGAATTGATTGCTGAAAGGGCAATGTTTTTTAAGTTTTTCTGGAGGAGCCCAAGAAGTAACTGAGCCTGGATGTCACTGCAGAATCTGAAAGGTCAAGGCAGGTGGGGATTTGTTTTTTGTTTTTCATAGGAAAAAAAAATAAATCAGGAAAATTCAGCAATTAAAATGTTATCTTTGTTTTTATGGGAGTTGAAACCAACCTCCAAACTCCACCTTTTTTGGGAAATGATTTAATGAACAATAAGTAGGATAAGAAATTTCTCCAGGGCCTATACGTTTTTTGCTTTGTTTTAGATAAATCTGTACTCAAGTGCCTTCTCCACTCTATGCAGAGCACAACAGGGTGATGGCCTCCAGGGCAGAGGACATCTAAACAGGTTCTTAAATCCTTACATGGTTAAAATGCCTGTTGGGATAAACAGTTTTGCCTATTAAGGATTGCACTTTTAACTTCCAGCTGTAATTTTTGGCAGGCACAACCTGGGATGTGGAGAGAAAGCCAAAGGAAAGCCTATGGAAGCACAATGCCTCCCAACCAAAGGCCATTTGGCTGCAGCATAATCCACTGATTTGGCACCCCAGGCTGCCAGGGGTAAACCTGGATGGACACAAAGCCATTGCTTCTTCCAGAAAAGTCAGCACAGCAGTGGTAAACACCCAAGCCTAAGGGCTCTGCTCTAGTGGTCCCTAAGTTGAGGCAAGGGAAGAAGAAAATCACTGCCATTCCACTGAATAAATACATTTTATTCTGAATTTTCCTACCCTGTTCCTCCTCTTGCTGCCCATCTCCTCCGGAAACACCACAGATGTGAAAGGTTTGCAGGTAAGGAAAGAGAAGATGGTCACAGCAAATGGCAGAGCCAGAGCTGAGCACAGCACACACTGATAAACCCCTGCCAAACCCTTTCCCTTGTGAAACAGAATCCCTGTAATGGAAATAATTACCAAAGAAACAGACAAAAACTGCTTCTGAATGAAGTTTAAGCTGCAGCAGATCACAGCACCACCAGGAAATGCCAAGTACAAGCAACCATCCCTTCATCCTGAATTCACACCATTTTCTGTTTCCTGTTCAAAGTTATCAGTCACTCAGAAACTGCTGCCGGTGGGGGGGCTGTGGATCAAGATTTGGATGCAGAGTACCTTGGGACAGGCTTCACCTGACTCTGCAAAAATACCAGACAACTATCTCATTTTGAGGGAGCTCGCTGGATATGCACAGTGTAATGCACAATACTGAGGGCAAAGCCCAGCAGTTCTGCGGGGGACCTCTGGCAATATCCAGAACGATGCATATTACTGGGGGAGAAAAAACACGATGTGTTTTGGGAGGGAGTAGAGTGTGTCTCTGGCACTGACATCGTACGATACTAGGCGGGGGGGAGATGCATAAAAATGGGGAAGAATAAAAGCTGTAGGGTATTGGTGAAAATTGCTGTCAAGATGCAGCACAGCATCAGACACACACACACAAGAGGTATGATTTTGTGGAGGATCTCTGGCAATCCGCAGTATAACACACAGAACTCACAGGGACGGAGGAAAAGTATATGATTTGGGGCGAGGGGGGGTGAGAACGGGCACCTCTGGCGATACACAGAATGATGCACAGGAGGGGGGGACACGCACGGACACCCAAAGCCAAGACCCGGCCCCCTGGAGCATGCACCGAGGGCGGCGTAATGACAGAAGTAACTTCAAACTGGTACCGCTTGGGTAAGAGTGCAAAATCCGGAATGACAAACGCCGAATCACGCCGGCTCCATTACACACTTTTCCCTCAAAACTCCCTCCCCAAATCCTCCCTCCCCCCCAAACTCCGCAGGCAAAGGGGCGGGCGCCGCCGCCGCTCCGCGGAGAGTGCGCGGGGCGCGGTGGGGCGCAGGGCAGCGGTGCGGGTGCGTGCAACACCGGCGGCGCCCCGTGGCGAGCGCGCGCGCGCGCGCCCCCGCCCCACCGCCGCGGCCGCTTTAAGGGCGGCGGGGGCGCGCCGCCGGGGCGCCCGGCGCGCCGCCGCCGCCTCGCCTCGCCGCCGCGCTCCCTCTCCCTCGCCCCGCTTTAAAGTCTCCGGCAGGATCCGGGCTCGCCCGCCACTTCCTGTACGGCAGGATGGAGCGCGCCGGGGCCCCGGCTGACCGCCGCCCGCCCGCCCGTGCGCGAAGGCGGCTCTGAGCGCCCCGTCCGCGGCATGCCGCGCTCTGCCCCGCCGCCGCTGCCCGCCTGAGCCGCGCCGCCCCGCGCTGTGCCGCGCGGGGTCCCCGCGCCCCGCCGCGGCGCCGTCTGTGTGCTCCCCCTGCCCCACGGTGGTGGGATTTTTTTCCCCCGTTAACGAGGCGAGCGGGAGCCCCCCGCTTTCTCCCGCAGAAAGAGGGGTGCGGGGAGAAACTTATTTTCAACAAGTTTTTTTTTTTTTTTGTCCTTTTCCCCCCCTTCCCCCCCCCCCTCCGTGTGTTAATTATTTTAGCCCCTCTCCCCTTTCGATGTGCGGCTTTGGACATGCGGAGGCTACTGCAACCGTGTTGGTGGATCTTTTTCTTGAAAATCACCAGCTCCGTGCTCCATGATGTGGTGTGCTTCCCCGGTGAGTGAGCGCGGCGGTTGGGGGGGGGGATCCCGGTGCCTCCGCCACACGTGTCTGCGACCCCCGTGGGGTGCCGCCGGGGCACCTCGCGAGTGCGGAGGATACGCCAGGGACCGCGGGGGCCCCTTTGCACGGCTGGCCCCCAACGCTGGATTTCCCCCAGCTCCGCAGCACTCTCCCGGCTGCGGGCAGCGCTGCCTGCGAGCGGGGCCGTGCGCGGTGCATGGGCTCGGTTCTGCGCTCCCGGTGCGGTGTCTCCTCTCTCCGGTGCGCTGCAGCCCCCGACGGAATGGGGTGGGCAGGCGGAGGGGGTCTTTGTGCGCTGCCCTTGGTTCGCGGGGCTGCCTGGGGGCTTCCTTTGTGCTTCGGGACTGCTGCCCGCCGCCCCGAAGGGACCGTGACTCCGCGCTCCGATCCCTTGTTGCAGCCCTCCGTCCCTCGCCCAAAACTTAGTTGTGCGCGGGTCTTTGCCCTCCCCACCCCACTCGTGTCTGCGGTGGGCGTCTCGCCGTGCCGGCGCGCTGACCTTGGCAGGGCAGGGGGGCGCGGGGCTGCGCGCCCGCTCCGCACTCGGGGGTTGGCTCTGTGCAACCACCACCTCACGCTCCACGGAGAAGGGTTGTGCGGCCGGGGGGCACCCACCATGCTTTCCACCCCCAACCCCTCCGCACCCTATGGCTTGTGTCTCTGCATCGCTCCTCGCCCCCCACCGAAAGGCAGGGGCCGCGTATAACGGGGCTGGGTGGGCGTTCGCCCCGCTCGGCGCCCCGCGGTGGGACCCGTGTCTCCACCCCACCCCCCTCGCCCCCGGGAGCCCCCCCCCGGCCCGGGGGAACTTGCAGCGCCCGCGCGGGGCTCTGGTTCCCGCCGCCCCCGCAGTGCCCGGGCCCTCCGCCAGGGGCGCTCTCGCGCCGCCGGCGCCCCCGCGGGGCCGCGCGCCCCCTTCCCTTTCTCCTGCTCCTCCGCCGGCGCGCGCCCCGCCTCCTCGCGGACCCCGCGAGCCCGCCCTGAGGCGCCCAGGCCGGCGGTTATGTTGGGCCCCCCCCGCATCTGCGGCTGACAGGATCCTCCTGCAGGCGGCTTGGCACCCCCGCACGCCCCTAAAGTGCTTTATTTAATTTACTTTCTCCTAGGCTTTCACCCCTCCTGGCAGTGGTGGGGAGGTGGGGTGGGGTCCGCGGTGGGGTGGGTGTGGTGTGTGTCGCCCCCCCGCGACTCCTCGCGCCCCTTCTGTGGGCTCCTGATGCAGCCCGGGTCTCGGCTGTGTCCAGGTGTGCAAGTGTGGAAAGAAAGAATTCAATTCTGGAAGCTATGTAGGAACTTCTCTTTATTATTATTTTTTTCTTCCCTAAAATACACTTTTTTTTTCTAATCCTAAACACGGAGATAAGCGGATAGACCCATCGTATCCCAGTTCTTCCAGCAGCTTCTCACATGGTAAAATGATTTGAAGCAAAAAGAAAATTAGTTGGAGAGAGGTTTAATACCTCTGCAGCTCTGGAAAACACATTTATCTTCTTTGTATTGATTTCTTCTCAATTTCAGCCCTCAGAGTGAAGCCTTTCTTTCTGGTTCTGATATGTATTGTACAGTAATTACATCTAGAAGGCAGGCTCCAGGAATGCTTCAGGAAAACAAGCTATGATGTAGGTTTAATATGACAGTATTGTATGACTTGCTGATTTAGATCAGTGGTATTTGAACCAGATAATATTTGCATTATGGTTTGAATATAAAGATGAATACAAGCAGAGAGTAGTAGGTCTGTGAACATTTGTGGTGTGTAGGTGAACTCTTTAAGGCTAAAGCTGTAAAACAGCTGTGTAATACTGGGGAATGTTTCAGGGTTGTTCATTGCTCAACGTTTTCTTGGAAAGCAGCTCTTTTCCAGAAGGGCTTTTATGCATTTGGTTTTTGTAGAGCTACCATGTTAGACTTCAGTAACTTGCTTACTTTTTGTATGCCTTCTTCTGAAGAGCAGCAATATCTGGTGTGCGTGCATGCGTGGAAGGAGGCGGTGAGTGAAACATCGTGACAGGCAGGGACGCTCCAGACTCTGATCCGGTGCATCAGAGATGCCCGAGGCAGGAAAGCTGCAGGGAGGATCTCGGTGGACTATAACAGGACATTGGTGCTGACAACATCCAATGGCAAATCATCGGAATTTGTGTTAGTGGGGAATCCCGGCCAGAGATTAACCGTTTAGTATCTACCACAAATGTTTCAGTACCTTTTTGTAGTGTTTTCTAGAGAGGACTAGAGAGTGAAGGTATTTGTTACTTTATGTGTTAATTTACAAGCAGCTTCCCTCCGTTTTATATCTAGCTCTCTTTAAATCAGAGATCACTATTTTCTCCCTTGTAAGTCACTTTCTTTTTCTTCACAAGCTCTATTTCTTTCTTAGTTTAGCAACAATAACTGAACCATGTTGAAAGTAAGTCCTTGCAGTATTTGTTTGTTAGGAGGATTGTAATAAGTTTTCATTGTTTAGGTAGACATTTGGTTGCAATAAGAGGAAGAAGTCATTATTGCAAAAAAAACCCCAAACAACCCATGTGGATAAGGTTTTGCTCTTTCTGAAGTGTTAAGTTTAGTGCATTTCTCTGTGGGCTTGTCACTGGTAATTACATTGCTTATTAAATCAAACTAAGACAAGGTAAGAAAGGTTGTTTCCGTAGGGTCTGTTTGCTCATTAATCTAAATTCACAGCACCAAAAATCAGTGAGACGTAAATATTAACATAACTGTGATATCTTTGCTACATAGTTTCTTAGTGCTTTGCCAAGAGAGGATAAATATTTTTTTTTAAAGAAAAAAGGACACATTTGTGCAGTTCGTAGCTGTTGCTGTGACAATCCTGTCATCTAGGAAGTGACAGTTGTTAGCATTCTCTTAGGCTGGATGCATAAATGATAGTAATTTTCTTAAATCTAGATTAGCTCTTCGGTAATGGATCAAATTATTGCTGACCTGGTAACTGCCTGTAAATGGGTTTTGGGTTTTGTGTCTTTGTAGTTCTGAGCTGAGAGTTAATTTTGCATGTAACTGTCTTCTGCTTGGAGGAAACAATACACTAGGAGCTTTTTCCTATGACCTAATCAAATGCTACTTCAGGTATTTTTAAAGGTGCGGGGAAGACCGGCTTTGTTTGTTAAAGATTTGACTGAGGAAGGTGCGTTGTGCATGTAGAGAAATACGGAGCGTACAGGAGAGGGCCCTCCAAGACTTTATTTAGTCCCGTGGCTTTTATGAAGATGACACTTCTTACATTTTAATTATCCCTTATTTTCAGTGCCTTTTTAAAACATGCTTTATGTTCTGGGAAGTTGCTAATGGAGCCCTTGCAGATAAAGAATGTCAAGTAAGCCTTCCCAGGCTGTAAGAGCTGAGCTTGCTGGTACACTTTTGGGGGGGAAGACTCCAGGGAGAGCTTTGCCATCTGTTAGTGGGTTTACAGGACCTGGTTTGTGGTTAACACAGCCAGGACACAGCTTTCAAAAGGCTTCAGGTAGTCACAGGTGCTGTCTGCAATAGCAGCCAGAGTAAGAGGCTTTGTAAGCTGGGGAGGGAGGAACAGGCAGCAGAGAATGAAGGGATTTTAGTGTATTCAAAAAGTAAAGGAACACAATTTGAGAGTAACTGGAATTCCCTCTGTCACACTGGGGTGTCTGCAATGTCTACAAAGCCTGTGTTTAGGCTGAGGATGTTGCTCTGCTTGGAAGAGTGAGGAGGATTTTTGTCTGTGTGAGAGTTAGGATTTATATCACTGCCCTCTCGTTCCCTGTCTCCTCTCCTTTTTGTCTAGGAAATGGTGTTGAAAGGGTTTTTGATACTATTCAGAAAATGGGTGTTTTGGTCAGAGCACTACGGAACTTCTGTGAGTCTGGCACAGAGATGCCGTTTACCTGTCCCTCCTGCATCCATGCTGGGAACCTCTGCTGAGCAAATAGTTCCTGCTTGGTACCATAAAAATCACTGAAAAACACCTATTGATTTCAATAGGGTGATGATTTCACTCCCAACTTCTGGGTCTTTGCAGGGGCAAGTGTTGTCTGAAGTTATGCACATGCACTCAGTTAAAACTATGCAGTTATTGTTGTGCAAGTTTAATTGTTGGGGGTTGTTTCTAACTAGAGAAAAGACAGATAACAGTAAGGACTCTATTCGTCTTATGATCAGTGCTCAAGGACTAACATAAATAACATTTTATTTCAAAAAACGCTTAAGTATGTCCACTCTAAATATTCAAGTTTCATGGTTAAATTAAAGAAATTACTTCAAACTTTTAATCTCAACTGTCTTTGGAAAAAATGCTAATCACTTGATTGCTGCTTTTTAGCAGCCAAATGAGCATGGGGCATGATGTGCTCTGAAGCCTAAGGGTATAATAAGAACACTGTACTTTAGCTAATATATAACTTTAATCTGAGGAATTATGAAAAAATGAGATAAATTTCTGTTTGCCTAAGTTACTGTGCTTCCATATTTAAAGATCTGAGTTGCTCCTCTGCGTTGATGAAATTGTAATTATTTATATTTACATGCTATACTACTTAAAATTTAATTCCAAAGAACATTTTAAAAATATTTCAGGAGGTGGAATCTCATAAGTAGAGACAGATGTTCTTAACAGATATGGAGTCATCTGAGGATGCAGATATGCACCAAATAGGTTAATTTATGGTTTTATGTATCCCTTCTGGGGACTGCTTGCTGCTTTAGGTGCCTAAATATCTTTACAATTTTTTCCCCTCTTCATGAGGTAAACTCCTGAATGTTTCTTCCAAGTGAAGATGGTGGACTGGATCTTCTTGGACCAGGTTGATAGGAATGTGATTTCATCAATTGCCAGAGTTACTCTCAGAAAGAATTGGCCTGTATCAGTTTTGTAGAGACATGCAGGCATTGGAAGCAAAGCAGAGAAGGAAAATGTACATTAATGCACACTTTCATACTAAGCAGAGGAACCTGGGGCATAGCCAGCTGGAGAAGCCCAACTAGAGAACAGGTAGTTTTTACATTTCTATGTCAGTAAGCCTTTGAAGAAAAAAAATTCACAGGAAAATGATCATTAGTTGCTCAGTAATCTTGTGGTAGTGCTGATGGTCATGATATCCCTGTTGCAGCCTACAGATACTTATCCACGTTACTTGCCCTGGGACAAGTCAAACAGACTTCTTTCTTTGAATGCTGCTAACACATGGTGCAACTCTGCAAAGTGATCTTGCCCCACTTAAGTGAGGACAGGTGTACTCTTAGATGAATAATTGGTCATGTCTTCAAATGCTTGCCTTTCAGTGTACAAGCATCTTGTTGAGGCACAGCTGTCTGGACACAGTGGATTCTAGGGTTATGCCTTGAACTGTCATGTCTTTGTAGCCTAAGCAGAGGCTCTTCCCACCCAGAAAGTGAACACATGAATGAAGGTGCAGATTGCAAGCCCAGCAGTGAAGATACTGCAATGCTCCATGGGTATTGCTGTTCTTGTTTAATTTTTCCCTTTCTCTGATTGCTAGCAGTATTAACAGGAAGCTGAAGGAACAGTGGTGGTGAATAAACTCCCCAGCTGACTGGAGGAGGAGAGAGGACACAGGGCAGTAAGAAAACTAAGAAGTTTGTGCAGTCACTGTAAGACATGTTTTTATTACACTGAATGAGCTCACCTTATGGCAATTTGAGTTAGTCTTGAAGTGAACTATGGTTGAAGTAAAATCAGTTAGTACGTGGCCTTGTTTTTTTAATGTGGTTTTATTACACTTCTCTAAGTTTGCTTGGGAGTTGAAGTACTAGCTTTGTTAATTATCAAATCATTTGAATAATAACAAACCATTTTCTATAATTTAAAACTTGACCACATAGTGTACCTGCCAGCAGTACTGACACATAAAAATCTCAATTGACGTGGGTGTTGCAGTTTCTCTATGCATAAATGCTGCAGTGATGTCCAAATGTGTTTATCCTGTGCTGGTGCCTGCTTTGAGGGACTTTGCATTCATAGTGTGGAGGCCTTTCTAAAGAAAATCTAGGTGTTTTGAGACTGGCATGCTTAGCTTAGGGAAGCTGCTTTGAAAAATTCTTTTCTCTGCTTGCAGATATGTAATGAATGAAACCTTGAGCTCTGAAAAGCTGCACTGGTACTTAGGAGCAATCTGTGGGATGTTATTTGGTCTTGTGGCAGCTGATTTGTTCTCTTTTTTTTGAAATAAAATGTGTCTGTCTTCCTGACAGAGTACAGTTAAAGTTCTTCTGTTGGGAATCTGTTTATTCTGCTGACAGTAAAGGAGAGCTCTCTGATAACTCCTTGTAGGCAAAGTGGACAGTTGTTCAGTTTTCCCACACTTCATTTTTTCCATCTCCTGTCCTTGCAGGAGGCTTGTAAGAGACATTCAAAATTCTATAATAGTGAATTTAATCAAAGCAGTGCTTTACACTTTCCTACTCCTATAGAGGCATCTACAATATGGATTATTATTTTTTAGTAATCTGAAAACTTAGGCCTGGAATTCCTTGGTCAGTTTGTCAGACTGGTTGTAAAGCAGCGTTAGTTGTCCTGGAGTGGAAGAGAACTTCACTCTAACAAGTGGTGAACGCTGAATAAACAGAACACAAAGGTAAAATCACTTCTGCCAATGTACTGGATAAGGCAGTTTTCTACTGCAGAGATAAATAGAAGCAGTTCTCTCCTGACCCTTAGTGATCCCAAACAGTAAGCAACTCACTTTCTTTGGGCCTCATTCCATATCTTCAAAACAAAGATATCTGTGAAGTAACCCCTGCACCACTGAGGACCAATGTCTGCCTTTATGTCAGTTTGGCATGCTTAGAAACGCTCTTCTGTTAAATATATCTATTTTTTTATTTGTCCCCTTCTGGATTGTAAAATAATTCATATCTTAGGAGGCAGTGAAGTTAGTGATACACTCAAAATAAGTAAGTCTCAGTTACGAGTTTTTTAGAGCAACTTAAGAGATTTTTTTTTTAATGGATGTATGTTTCTATAAGCCTCAGTTTAGTGGGTCTCAGCATGAGATTGTTGTGTCTGTCTTCCACTTCCCTCCCACCGCAGAAACTCCAAGTTGAGACAATAAAGATATCTAGTAGCTTTCAAATAATTAAGTACAGATCTACATTGCTATCAGAAGTGAATTTAGGGATTACATTTTCAGTAGGCTTTCATTGGTATTTTGATTCCTAAAGTGCTCTCAGACTTCTGGAGATTACGGTATAGATTTACTGCAGTCAGAGTAGAAATGAGTGTGTGTGCATCATGGCTGGCTCCTAAACGTTGCTTCCATTTAGTAGGTAGACAGAAAGGACCAGTCAAATGTTTCTTTGTGTTGGCCTCCAAGCTATGTGTAACTGATTTACTTATTATTCTTATAGTGCAGTAACTTGTGTATTTTGTATTTAAATCCATGCTTAAAATACAACTAAGATTTGCCTGTTGACAGCAGTTGCATCATATTTTAATTGGTGAGAATTGCTAATGGAGTGTTCAGGTTCTAAAATTAGTTGTTTATTTTTCCTTTCTTCTTTGCCCAAGGGTTTTGCATCAGATGATGACTTCTGTATAACTGTGTTCCAAAGCAACACCTTTGTGTGGTTTTAACTATTTAAGTAGGTGTTAAAAGTATGGGCTCAGTGACAGCAGTCTCAGAAACTGTGACTTTTAAAATTGTTTCTTACTACATTGTTTATGCATTGTAAAGTGCTTCTGCTTTGTTTACTGTGAATTAATTCATTGTTATCCTTGTAAACCTGAGGCACAAAATGTGCAAGTTTATAATGTTTTATCTCGGCATAATGGCAGGTCCTCAGCAGCTGCAAATTGTCAGCATGATGGATGCTACTGTTTCTGTGGCAGCTTTCATCAGGTGACAATTTGCACCAGAACCCTCATCATGACATTATTCTCAAAAACTACCGTGCATGTTCTTTTCAATATTTCCATAGGCTGGCTTTGTGTCAAGGAGGCATGGTTTTGATACTATCCTTAAGCTACTTGGAGGGTTTTTCTTTTCCTGTGCGATTAAATGCAAAAACATCTCTTTGTATGATTCTGCTGCTGTGAAGCAGAGGTGTCCAGTCCCTTGGTTACAATTCTGTCTTTCTGGAAGAATGCTTGTCATGTATATCAGTCCTTGGAACCATTCTGTTGGGTTGTACCTGGTTTTTTGACCACGGTTGTGGCTGTTGCAGAGGAATTGGTGGGGTTTTATGTCAGCAGCTGTCAGGGTTTTTTTAAATAAATTTTTTTTATGCCTATTTTGAAGAGATACCCAACTTTTTTTTCTTTGAATAAAGTAGCCATCAGAATAATAAACCACCAAAAAAGTGGTTGTTTGGGCTATCCACTGTAGCTGCAAAGCTCAAACTGCAAATATCCAGCTAACAGTTATTACACTATCTTGTATCTGTTTCACTTTTTTCTACTTTAAAGAGATCTCTGATATTTTGTTGCCATGAAAGTACTTGCACGATACAATGAAACCACATCACAATGTCCAGATTAACTCAGTGACCTGAACTCCACAAGCCCTTTGCTGTCAGATTTTATCTAGCCCTTGAATAATTTTTGTAGCAATCTTTTTTTTGCTTTTTCTCCAATTTTTTTTTCAACTTATTTTTAGAAAGGTGCACACCAGAACTGAACACTGGTCTTTTTCATATCATACGTGTGTGGTGCTATTGCCCTTTCTGTTTGTCAAAGGATTTTCAGTGGCCTATTTTTCTACCACAGCAAGAAAGCTCATGTTGATTGTTTGCCTAGTATGACTTCTAGATTGTTATTGGAGTCAATGCTGAACAAAATAGTCTGCTGTTCAGTGAGTGTTGCCTGGATCACTCATTCTTAGGGTTTTAACTTTATTAAAATAAACTCCTTAAATGGCTCTCCTTTTTTTCTTTTACGTGACTTGAATACAGCTATAATGGCAATTTTAGCAATGGAAAGTAAGGTAAACCTCCTTTGAGTTCTCTGCAATCTTAGTGTCTTAGATACATCCTTTGTTCTGTTTGTTTTTGTAGCCCAGCAGTTTTTAAGGGAGCAGCAGTCAATGCATCCCATAATAGTCTAGAAGTCTGTTGTGGAGTTATCTAAAATGGGTATCTTAGGGTTTGACTTCTGTTAAGCATTGTAAAGCTCTAAAACATGTGACCTGATCACAGTTGTTGCCCTTGTGTGGTAACACTGTTGTGGCTAACAGTTGAGCTTCATTGGAAACGGGGGTTGTGAATTGGATGTAACCTCAAGGAGGCAATATATTTCTGAGGAATGTGGGTTTTTCCCCCATCCATTCCCTCACTCCATTACAGCTACTCATGCTGCTGTTTTTGGTAGAAAGTGTTTCTTGTAGTGTCCTCATTGTCTTCTGCTGCTGGATGCACGTGGGGGTACTAGATATGGAGCTAGTAACAAGAATTTAGAAGGTCTGCCCTGATACTGTGGCCCTGTTTCCATTAAGGTGGCTTCCCTTGGCTGCTTTTAGCTTTCCACCCTGATTGTACTTTTTTCAGCAAACTTGCCCCATGTACCAAATGAGGAGAAACAATCCCTTCTGCCCCAGCTAATACTATCCTATCTGGGAAGAGGCTGGTGTCTGTGAGGGTAGATGAGCAGCTGGAGATATCCTTATAATTGAAGTAGAGCGGGAGTCCAATCTTCCAGATGTGAGAGCCTTCAACAAAAAACCCTGAGAAGATCTCATCCATGCTTGTCAGCTAATATTGCCTCAAGTTCTGGCATGCTGAAAGCATCATACACTTAATCACATTTGATCAACACTGATACTCCTTGGTGTGCTGCAGGAGGACAGAGTACTGAAGGAGCCAGGCAAGCCTGGCAGTGCCTGCTGCCCAGAGAGCCAGCAGGAGTGACCAGGCAGTCTGCCAGGGAGGTTTAAACTAGCTTTTAAAGTGATGGACGAGATGGCCATCACCACAAGTCCCTTCCAGCATTGTTCTATGCTGCACATACTCTTACTGTGCACCCTAAGCCCTGGGTTGCTCCTGCTCAGTGTCCATGCTTGCCCTGGAGACTGGAGGAATAAAGTGTATCCACAGCTGCTGCAGCCTTGGAGGGACTCGTGGGTCAACCAGCTCTGCACGAAGGGGGGCATGATGCCCAATGTTATAACTTGCTAGAGCATGAAGCCTGCAAGTAATGGTAATACAGATGTATTTCAGTTTGTAACCTGGCCTTCTGTATCCAGGCTGGCCTACTTCTATTCTGTTGCACGTGTGCATCACTTGGGGAAACACGCTGATAGTACTTAACATTTAATTGCTTCTCTTGATTTTATTTGTAAATTAGAATGTAGAGGGTCTGTAAGGAAAAAAAAAAAGTAGAGCTTAATTGGACAACATTTTAGAGTAACTAAAAAAAGAAAGACATATTGCTTTCCAGCTTTTGGAGCTGAGACAAATGCAAACTTATTGATCCATACATATGATATCATATTTTAACTACTGTCTAAACTGGAGGTCATCTCTGTACCAGACTGCTTAAGAATCTGTCTATCTTATCACATCTTGTACTCATTTATAGTTGTTTCCATTTCTGGCTTTGTTGGAGAGACAGCTAGTGTTTCAACCTAAATTAAAATCAATAAGAAGCAATTTTGCTTGTTTTTTAACTACTAGAGCAGGCTTTTTTTTTTTCGTAAATCTCTGTATATTCGACCAAGTCACTTGGTTCTTTCCATGAAGATAATTGCCAGACCTCATTATTTCCTAATTTTTGCATATGTAGGAATGAGTTTATTTTCCAGTGTACATAACAATATGTCAGATATGATTTTAAGAGAAACATTTATTTTAAATCATCACTGACAAATGCAGCAGAGAATACTTGGCAGTTAGAAGTAGTTTAAAAACATCTTGAGGGGAATCATATGCTTGGGAGCTGTGGTGGATGCTGTTGACCCAAGAGTCCTTCACTGACAGAATAGCACAGGCTTCCCCTGGCACATTTGGACAGTGCTCTACAGGGATGACTTCCAGTGGAAAAACCAGAGTTTGGGTCTGCATGCCTTCAGTCTTTGGCTTGGATATATCTGCATCACACCAATTCACGTAAGAAGCTGTTGTGTTGTTGTCAGCTGGCTTTTACCACATAGCCAGCATCTTGCCAGCAATAACAATTAACCTGGGTCATATTCAACAAGGAATTCAGACTGAAGCAATGTTGGTGCTTCCTAGGTAAGGCAACAGTGAACAATGAAATAATATTAAACATCTGAAGGTAATGCTTTGATAAAGAGCCCAAAATAGGACATGTTGCTGCTCTGGTGAGTTGATCTCCTTTACCTTGCAGTACAGTCTGCCCAAGTGAACAGATGGACATGTTACTGTGTAATGGTTGTCCTCTATGTTTACTAAGTATAGGAAGGGTCAGTTTTCACTGGCAAGGCTTCCTGTTGCTGATGTAGGTATCCAGCTGGAAGAAATTGTGTTTTAAGAAACAACATTTCCACAAAGGGTAGACCAGATGCTGTAGTGCAGAACCTGACTCTTCTGTAGAAGCACTTTGTTAAAGTGTTTGCTCTGCCTCTTCTGAGTGAAGTTTGGCACCTAGCAAGGTTGGGCCAGTGTCTGTATGAGCATTTGTATTCTTCTGCATCTTGTTTTTAAATTGAGCAAGGTGAAACTTTAGTCCTTGGAAAAGTGTATCATTTTTCTTGGGTGGTTCTTTAGTTTGCTGTGATCTTGCCCAATGCTTCTCGTAACTTCAAGAATTCCAGGAATTGTTAAATGATTCAAATTCTGAATACAAGAACCTTTTGGATGGTCTAAGTCTCATTTCCTGTTTAACTTTCCTTTGAAGATCCTGAGTATTATGAGGTACCTGTTGCTGTAATCTCTTGTGTTTAGTTTTCTCTCGCCTTTTCTTTGGCTTCCGCTTGCTTTGATTCAGGTACATTAATGAATCAAGGAAGGGGGTAAACCAAGGGCAAAAAGAAGCAGATCTGGCTACTCAGGTAATCAAAGTAAGAGTCTGTTCCCTTAAGTAAACTGCTAAAGCAGTGTTTTTTAGGAACAACTAAATTAACTAGATGACACTGATGAAGAACACATTTCCTTCATCTGTGAAGGCAACTTTAGCATTGTGCCTGAATCGCTTGAATTTTATATCAAAACAGCAAATTATTTATTTTTACCTAATCACTTAAAATCACACAGGAATTTATGTTTATATGCCAAGAAGCCAGCTGTGTTTAAAAATGCATAAGCAGACCTGGTACACAGTGTTCCAGGAGTGTAAGGTAAAAATGACTTGTCCATATGCTGGTGACACCTACAGTAAGTGAATCCCAAGCTGTAGTTCAATGCAAGGGGTAATACATTACAGCACAAACAGATTCCCTGTCAAAAAGCTAATTAATACCTCATGTCAAACGCTATGTGTGTACTGCTTTCTCTATTTCCTGTTATTAAGCAGTGTGACCTTGTCTCTTTCAACAATTAGCTTTCAAGGTGAAAACCGACTTAGGAAGAAAATAAACTTTTTTTAATTGGATCAGAGATTTAATTGGAGCCGAGAATTGGCAAGTCCGAGAGTTTTGCTATAGTCTTGATTACACCTTCATGCTTTACAGTTTTGATTGCTATCTTGATCAATGACTCTTCATTTCTATATTTTGAGATTGCATTCCCCTATTTGCTTCAGTATTTGGGAGACAGCATCAGGCATTTTGGGTGCAGTCTGTGTCTACTGAGCCAGGTGAGGCTTGTAAGATGCAGGCTGTCACCAGGTAGCAACTCTAGCTTGTCTCATTTGCACTCTATTAGTAACAAGTTGACTTGCTAAATAATTCTGTTCTGATCTTCAGTTTTTAATTTACCTGACAGTTGTGTTTTATGTGGAACTGAGACTATGAGCACCTGCTGTAATAAAGCAGTGCTCTCTTTCTTAGCAAAACCAGATGTTTCTAAACTGCTTACACTGAGAATGAGAGACAGGGCTTACAGTTTGATTTCCCTTTTGGCTTCTATTTGTTAAAAAGAGGCCATCCTTCAGTTTGCTGCATTTGGTTGCATTCCTTGGAAATAATGTTGAAGCACGTGGGCCTTACTAAGAGCATTCTTTCTTGATGAGCTGGAAATAAAATACATCGTTTTGGTGAACACCGTTTCTGTCATCACCAACTGTCTGGGCCATACAATACTGAGTGAAATAAAGGATCAAAGCCCATAGCACTGTCCTGTCTGTCCCAAAAAACTCATTAATTGTTCAGTGCTTCCTTTGGTGTCTTTCAGTGACTTCTGCTGTGATTGATACAAGCAGCATCAGCAAAAATTGGACCCTTCTGCTAACTCTCATGCTTGCAAGAGAAGTGGAGAAAGCTTGATTTGTTTTGCTGCTTAAGCCATTGCTGTCCTCACACATGTGCCACATGAGAGGCTTGCTGACCTGCTTGCATTTTATTATGTGACTCTGCTGTCCTGCCTTCCAGGATGGCACTTCAGTGGTGCCATGCTCATTGTGAAGGAGCTAATGCTATAGTTTTGTATATATGAAAAAACCCCTCAAACAAACCCAGATCCAGAAATCTTTCAGCTGGACTGTAAGGATCATGCACTGTTAGTATCTGTAATATTTGCAGCTTCTCACAGAAAGAGCTTAGACTGAGGAATTATCTTACTCAGAGCTATCAGTATGTTTAGAAAGCTGCTTTGCCATTCCTTTGCTCTCTCATCCTGGCTGTTTTCCACTCATGGATTGTTCTGATGATCACTGTCCCTTGCAGTTATTCTGGCAGTCTGTGCTGCACAGGTTCCTGAGCCATCCTCCTTGCTGCAAAACCAAAATCCAGCAAGAGGTGCAGTGCTGCCTTCTTGAGCACTGCTTTATCTTTGTGGTAGGTGTTTGCCTCTTATCTGCATGAATGCTCCCCTTTGGACTGGGATCTCCTTTCTTTTCTCCCATCCCTCTTTGGTGTAGCTGGGCCCTTACACTTCTGCAGTGTTTGCTGTCCAGGCCTATGTGGGCTTCAAGCAGGAATGGCCAATGCCTGAATGCATAAGCTGAGGTTAGCTGTGTCATTTGTTCTCTTGTTGCTGAGCAGTTGAAACTGATGTCTTCCAGACATCAGGACCTGATTTCTCACCTCTTTTGTATCTCACCCTTACTGGTAAGGAGGATGCTCTGATGCTCTCAGATCAGTATTCTTCTCTGTCTGGTCTGTTGAGCACTTCTGAGCTGCTACTTTGTATTCAAGTTGCTATGTGTTTATATTTTTATGCATGAATACTACTGCTTTTAAAACCTGGCATAGTAATAATTAAGCTTAGGAATTACATACCTGAATAGATTTCTTCCATTAGTAAAGCAGTTAGTAGGTGGATTAGAATGAATATTCAGCAAAATTTGTAGTAGTAGAGTAGAACTGACTTCACATTGGGGATTTACAATGTGTCTGAATCCATGCTTATAGACAAAATGGTGAGATGAGATTCTTTTTTTAAGAAAAGTCTTGTTCAGAGAACAGAAAAGGCTACTTGATAGGGTAGGAAGTCAGATATTCTTGTGATTCCTTTAGCTCAAGTGTGTTTAGCTAATACGTCTTTGTAAACTTTGAAGCCAGAGTTGTGTGTATGTGTATAAAAACTGATAGCACCTGTTATTTTTGCACTAGATTTGAAGTAGTATGGAGAAAGGTTATATTACCTAGTAACAGGTAACTTATACAGGACTATGGGTTCTGGTCTGGAAAAAACCCCTCCCTGTTCAGTAGAGTGGAGATGTCCACCTTGAGTGTGATGGCACATCAGATGAAATCTGACTAGTGAGTGATTTATTGCAATGTTGACAAGAAAAAACGACTACAGGATACATTGATAGAGGACAATGATACTTCATTGCAGTTTCTTCCCTGAAAAGCTCCAGTGGCATTGATGTTTTATTGTTTACATGTTGCTTCATCAGTTTGGGCAGTTTGTGTCATGGAGGGGAAATGTGTGGAGATTGCTTGTTTTCAAACACTAATGCCTGTAGACACATTCTTTTTCAATGAGGAAAACCAGTGCAGAAGCAAGCTATTTGTACAATCATGGTCTCAGTCAGATTGCTCCTTTTTCCTGTCTGTGCTCCATTTTACCAACTATATATTTTCTTTAGTCTTTCAAGAAAAAGACTGAAAAAGCAATAGAAACCGTGACAACAGAATCTGTGTAAAATACATACTGGCGTTCTAAAGATCAGTTTAATTTCAGCACATATTTTAACATGAACTTCAGCTATGTTTTTCTTTGCCACTTCTTTCCCAGTTCAGCTGTTCTCTGTTCCATGTCTGGAGTGTTAGTGAAGCCCAGAATTACTACCTTGCAATACGTGAGAATTCTGCAAGTGACAATTATGAAGGAAATAGTATACTATAGCAGATCATAGGTGATTTGCCCAAGGCATAAAATGATTGAAGGGATCTCATAATAATTTTGAGGAAAAAAGCCCCAAAAAACAAACCACCCAGATTCTGAGGGACTGTGTATTATAGAATCTTAAACTTGATAGTTTCTAGTGACCTGGTTTGAACCTGACTTGGAAGAAATATAGACTTTTAAGAGCTATTGGTTGTGTTGCCCCTAAAGACCTCGATGTCTCTTGATGTTCCAGTAGCCCTGAAGGGCACCGATGGACTGGGCTGTAGCTATTTTTGAAATGAAGAAGCTGGACAAACATGCTAAAAATACCTTCTTAAGTTGGCTTGTGTGTAACCAGCACTTCTGAGATGACAGTCTGCATTTTCATCACTTCCAGGATGTTGAACCAGGTTGAATTGCTCTAGCTTTTGTTACTGGAGTTGGATCTGACAGCTACAGAAAAGCTGAATCTGATACCCTGCCTTCCTTGTGGTGAAGGCCAGTGTGAACACATCACGTCTGTGACTGGCAAACTGAACTCCTTTGTTCTCCTTAGACCAAAGTCAATCCTGATTGAGAAGCATTTAAAATGTAATTAGACTTGAACAGTTTGGACCATGTTCATTACCATATACCCATACACAGTCTGTCCTGGCTCCTTATGTTCCTGAATCTTCTGTGATGCTTAAAACATAGCAGTGAAAGGAGACACTAAAAAGGTATTAATTTGTTTCCTTGCATTCAGTGACATGGATTGTTTTGGTCAGGAAAACATTGTGTGATTCCTCATTGCTGTCTCCCAGCTGTGTGAATGTGGCTTGAGGGTTCTGGTTTGGTTAGTGTGGGAGCTTGAATAACTGAAGATGCATATTTGGATGTGCAGCTCTGGGAAGGTAGGTGGCTGTGCTTTGTCCCTCCTAGACTCTGGCTCAGCAGGGTGCTGGCAAAGTTATTGACGGTGCTTTCAGGACTTGCTGCACAAGGACAAGCAGTGGCATGTCCAGGCCTATGCAGTCAAGGCTGACTGAACCAACTTGCTGAAGCCAGGATGGCTTCTCTCACTGTTGTGGCAAAGGAGAAGGTGAACTCCCATGCTGCAGTTTGTTGGGCTCAGCTGAATTTAGGTATCAAATGGCAAGACTTCCTCCTGCTTTAATCCTTGCGGAGACAAAGAGCAAGAGTTCAGTGGACCTCTTTGCATCTTGGCAGAGAAGAGCACCTTTCTGATGGAGAGTTCAGGATTTTGGTGCATTGCTGTGCCATCAGTGAAGTCAGGCTGCCAGAAAGACTTCTTGGCCTGGGAGTTGTACATGCAGGTGTCAGCCTAGCTGATTTCTCTACTTGGGAATGAAGGCAAGGAGAAGTCTATGTTGCTCAGCAATAGATGAGCTGTTTGAGTGGATCCAAGATGCTTGGGAGGACTTTATGGTATCTGTGTGGGCACTGTTCATGAGTCTAGGAGATATCCTTAAGAGTTCTAGTGTCTGAAAGTGCTGAGTATGAGTACCTTGACAATGAGGAAGGGATGGTGTATATTCCCCAGAGAAATGAAATGGCTTGAATTCCTTTTGGATGCACCTGTCTATGGGACGACCCAACACTTCAGAAAAGATGAAGCCTTTCCTCAGTGTTACCTGAATTCCTCTGACCTGGAGGACACAACAGCTACACCTTTGAGCTTCTGTAAGGTCGGCTTCAGGATTAATCTGGTTTGCTCTTGACCTTCATAATCATGAAGTCAGTGTTGATACTAAGCTGGTGAAATTTTTCAAAGAGGACAAATAGCAGTAGTCTTTCAATTTTTCTTTAATCAGATAGCTGTCTGCTGACAGGCTAGGAGCTGGTAAACTGACATTCAGTGGCTGAGACAGATCAAAAATGATACATCCACTAATTACTGAATAGTTTCTGAAAAAGCAATTCTTTTTGGCATATAAAATGAATTGTCTCTGGGTGATGGAATTGGTATGCTGTTGATCATGCAACAACCATCTTTACAAGTCTGAGTTTTCATTTTAAAAGGCATCGTTGTCTGTTAAATATTTGGGCATTCATACTCCCCTCTGGTTGATCAACTATTTGAAATGAATTATCTCTCAGTGCTGTCACAATTAAGAACGGCATGCTCAGGTGAAAGGTTTCATAGATTGAAGAGATGCTCAGTGAAAATGAACATCCTCCCAAGGTTAAATTATCTATTTAAAGCTCCTCCAATTACAACGTTGGATTTTTTTTTTAATGTGTATCAGAGTTAGCAGAGGACAAATGACATAATTGGAGGGGGAGAGAGAGACTTCATACGTGCTTGCTTCTAAAAGTGAGAGGGATAAGAAGACAATGCCAGGGAACTGCCTTCAGACATATTAGTCCTTTCTGGTTGCCTTAATCTCAAGCAGTCTTTGCAGGTTGGGAAAGAAAAAAAGAAAAACAAGAGTTAGTATTTGTGTAAAAGCTTCCTAGGGCTTTTTTCATGTGTGCTGTGTGGGGCTTGATGCCATCTGGCCTTTTTGTAAGAAAAAGTAAAAAAAGCAACCCTCATATTGGGAGGTATAAATAATCTATTTTTTTGCTCTTATGTAACACACAAGAACATATTAGCTGGTAAGTTGAATTGACATATTCCTTTGTGCACAAGTTATAGCAACTTAAATGAATATTACACTCATAGCAATAGAATGCACTCTGTTTAAATTAGATAAGGAGATTATGACAGAAAAAGATGACTGCATAAAGGAGTTTTTAAACTAGCCAGTGAAATAAATGTATTACTTCAAACTTTGTCTTGCCAGAATTTATTAAGAAAATGCAATGAGGTTTTTGAAATACAATGAAGATCTCTTCCTTTGAAGGTTACAGTGTAATTTGTGTCATTGTGTTTGTATAATTTGACTTCAAGATATGTTCTTATAATTTGGTAAACTGCAGATCTTGCTCCAATCTATTGCATTTTTCTTGTGTCTCATATTGATGCATTAAATTACCTCCTAAGTATATACTTACACTTATGCCATTGCTCTGCCTTCTGGACCTTGAGAAATTCACCTTCCAGTCTGTAATGATAATCTCTGTATGGATCTTATCTGTGAAGCAGCTGGCCACCTTTGCTTGCTTTCCTTGCTAAGTATACAGAGCTAATTGCTGTTCTGAATAACCTTTTTTTGCTGTCATACAGCTGAAGAAAACTAATGCCTTAATTTTTCCCAGCTGCAGGATGCCCTCTTTTGGCAGGGAAGCCAGAACACTGCAGTCACAGGCATCCTCTTGCGAGGGGCTGGTGATCCTCACTGAGAAAATCCACTAGTGTTGTGCATGTGTAGTGCTGTTTCAGCTGGTCCTTTACTGAAACTGTTTCCTGCTGGAATGGCTTAGAGGAGTAGCAGTGGGAAAGGCAGTGATCAGTGTTGGTAGGATGTATGTCTAATTACTAATATATAATTGTAATGACACTTTGTTTTCAAATGTATTTTAAACTCTTGATTTTCATATTACAAAACAAGTGCTGAAACACCTAGACAGGCTTGGAAAACAGCTTCTGTTTTACTCTTATTTTGTTCCTGAACTCCTTTGAAATCACCAGTAAATGTAGGCAAATGATTTATGTTCTAAGGCATTAATACTTTGTATTGAGTTTGTTCACCTAGAGAATCTGATGAGATTGCTCTTGGCTGATGAAGCAGGGAAGGAAGTCTAAATCTGGGATGAAAGCTCAAAACCTTGCAGAGGGAGATAAAACCAAATTGGTTAAGAGATGCCTGTGGGAGGGTTGGAGGGCAGAGATGCATGTTGAGGAGTCAAGTCACTGGAACTCTAGGTGTAGACAAAGCTGATTTAGAGATGGGTTGTTATTGTGTTGCAGTAATATCTCCATTGGTTTTACACAGCAGGGCCTGAAGAAATGTTGTTAAAACCATTGGAAATGTAAAGTGTCTTTAAATCTTAACATTGCACAGAATTTAAAAAAAAAATATTTAGAAAGGATACTTCTTCACGTGTATTGATTCTTAGATGAATAGTATGAGACTTGAAAAGAAATTGCACCATTTACAGCTTATTTCTATGCCCTTGGATTGAAATATTATGTATAGAGTTCAGAGCAGAATATGTTGAGAGAAGTTATACAAGCTTAATAAAAATAAACCTACACATGACTTTGCATAAAGGAGGGGGGAAATCAAAGGACTAACAAGTCTGCATAGATAACATTTGAATTGTTAATTCATATTGCACTTCATTGCAAGGATGTATTTTTTAATTAAGAATAAAATGTGGTAGATATCTTAAATAGGAAATGATTATAATTGCAAATGGAAATTCAGGTAATGAGAACTGGTTTAATTAATTGTTAAAACTTAACATTTTTCTTTTTTGCTTATAAGCTTGTGGTCTGTGGACATGACATTTGTTTTGTAGATGTGTGTATTTAAACGTGATGCTTAAGGCATGAAATGCTGGCAGCAAAGTTTTAGTCTGAGTTGTATCAGTTACTTGAAAAGGTCTGTGTGGAGGGATTTGGGAGCATTTTTGGTAGACAGACTTTGCTGTTTGCAGGATTGGTATAAAACTCCTTTATGAAAACTATTCACAAAATGTCCCTTTTAAAACCAAACTTGTCTTTCACTGTGGGTTTCACAGATGTTGGAGATACTTGATTGGAGGAAAATGAGCTGCCTTTAAGTTCTCAATTGATGGCTACAACAATACTATATTGACCTGAATTGATCTGTTGGCTCTGTGGTTAACAAATGTGGCCCTTCAGCAGGCTGTGGGCAGTCTTCATACTGCTGAGCAGATCTGTGCCTCCAGAGGAGGGAAGGAGAGAACCAGGGTGTGCAGCTCATATCAAATACTCTGTGTGTCTGGGGGGTTCCTATAGCTCCAGAGCAGTGGTCCAGCAAAAGTCTGCAAGGGAAGAGGATGGTGATACTGGAGGAAAGAAACCCCAGATTTGTGCCGAAGCAGCCCTGCTGTTTTGCTGTGCCCCAAGTGTATTTTGCATAGAGCCTGTTCTTGGCAGCATTGGATGCTGCCACTGTTGGAGAAGGTCCTTTTGGCCCTTCGTACAACACTGGAGCCCTCTATGGGGGCTGGATGTGGGGTTTGAGACTGGGGAGCTGTGGGGTGGCACATAACTTCTCAGTATGCACTTTATAATTTTTTTCTTGTTAAGACTTTGTCAAGGTCTTAAGACTTACAGCCTTTTATTTAAGGAAATGCAACAATAAAACCTACAAAACCACCATTTCCTATTCAGATGTCTGTGATGCCTGAGGTAAAGAGAAATATTTGCGTAGAATTCTTAGAATACAGGGTACTTCTGCTTGGTAAACTTAGTAAATAAGCTTAGAGCTTTGCATCCAGAAAGGATTTTGAAGTGAAGAAAATTAGTGTTGCCACTTCAGTTTTAAAAACCATGTATGAAGTCTCTGTCATCTCTGGCTGCAGAGGGACTTGGAGAGAACTACAATTAGCACTAGTTGGAGATGTGTCTGAATCTTCTGTCTGTTGGTGTAAGAATGGACCCTTGAAGTGATTGGCAGGAGCTACCTGCCTGCTCAAATTCCCCAAAGAGCTGCTCTGTTGCACTGCAGCACATCACAAATAAAATGAGTGTTTACCAGAAGCGACCAGCTAGCGTGCCTGAATTATCCGTGCAGCACAGAAACTGAAATTTAATGCAAGTAACTCAGTGTGCTGGGTACTCATAGTTGTAATAAAGATGCACTACAATTTTTTTCTAAGAAGTCTAGAGTTTTGATTCCTGCAGGTTTCATTGCTCTGTGATGCTCTGCAGAATGGGTGGAAGAGAAGGTTTGGCATACCAAATAGTTGTCTAACCTCTGAAATATATGTGGGGTTTTTTTCAGTCTGGATTTTTGTCTTGCCACTTGGAAAGCAGCGCTTCTTGAGTTAGCCATGTTGGGCTAGGGGAAAAAGATTTGCCAAAGTAGATATAAGCTATATATGCAGAAAAACACATCTGTTAGTTCTTTTGTTGTTTGTAGTATTTTTGCCCCTGGGTAAATAAAATAGAAACCTAAGAAGTAAACTAATATTCAATAAAATGATAAAAGAATTGGCAATGTAGTGTGTTTTTTTTTTTTCCTCTGAAGTATGCAACCAGAGATATGAAGTATGGTAATGTCACTAGGGTAATATACAGCTGATAGCAGTGCATTCATTTGCATTTCTTCCCCTTACCTTGTGTTTCTTTTTTTCCCTGAAGCACATGTGTTGGGAATTGAAAATGCAGTTTGCCTGTTTTACACTGGCAGTAATGTTTCAATTTTTTTAACGTAAAAAAATGAGGCCACAAACATGAGCAGCCACTGATGTATGGGGCTATTGATGAGAATTGAATTTGCAAAGGGAAAATGGGATTTGGTTGTAGTCTGAAATGATAATGATGTAGCCAAATGGATTTGTAATGGTCATTCATTCATATTTTTTTTTCTGCAATTTTGTGGTTTGACAAAACATATTTATGCAGGTGACTATGAAAGTAGCATAAGTTCACTCTGAGGGGGAGTTAATAGCTAATGGCAAATAAGTATGCAAAGCCTGAGCTTGAGCCTGTTCCCACAGACTTTATTAGGTGAAGGAAGGAATGCTGTGATTTATTTTCCAAAGAGTGGAAAAAATGGACAGCAAGTGTTTCTTTGAGATTTAGGAAATAATAAGGAAAATGTTCCTTGACATGAATTCTTAAAAATGTATAGATTCGCAGCATCAACCTAGAGAATACTTTATGCAGCAGAACAAATCTGTGAGATGCTTTGCACAATGTCTAAATGAAGACTTTGCCCTGAAGAGTTTCCAGTCTTAACTATGATCAAAGTAACGTGCATTACATTGAGGTGCTCTCTGAGGTGCTTCTGTTCCTGTGAGCTGTAGCTGTACCGCTGTGGCAGTTCCCCCCCACACACACCCCCCCTACCTGTAGTCTGAATTTGTAATTTGGGCTGTCAGGGGACTGCAGAATTTTCTGCATACCCTGGATGCAGTTTTGTGTATCTTATGAAAACTCTCCCGTTGGTCTGCTTTCAATGGAGCTCTGCCTTCCCTCCTGTGAAGACATGCCAGTGTTCATATGGTCAGAACCAACTGTTGGTGACAGGAAAATGATAATTTAATGGTGTGGATGGATTCTTGACATTGTTTTCCTCGTTTCTTTCCCCCCCCCTTCTTTTTTTGGACCACTGAACGTCACAGTTGTAAACTGCCTTCCATTTTAACTGGAGTATAGTCCTTGTTAAAAACCATATAATTTAAAAGTATAAATAGAAGTAATTATGGAGTATAGGAACAGTGCTTCTGGTTTTATAAATATATTCCTTATTATACATTTTCCCATTTAAGAGATACAGCCAGTGGTTCAGATGCAAAGGCTGAAACACATGCCCATGTAAAGGAATCTACTCTCAGGCTGTGAAAGACAAAAAGGAGAGTGTAGGGAGAAAAACGGTGCAGTTACTATTGCCCCTGTTTTCCTCTTGCTGCTGATTAAAGCCTGAGCTTTCTGAAAAAGAGCTTGGCTTAATGCTGTGTAGCCAAGCTGTGATGCAATCCTTGTGGGGCCTTCCTGGGGGAGAGCAGGAGGGTGGAGGATTGCTGCTGCGCCGCAGGAAGCCGTCTATTGTGAGCAGAATCGCTTAAGTATTTCCTGCAATGTAACTGCAGCTGTTTTGGCTACAGGACTTACTGCTTTTGTATTTTTTTTTTTTTTGGTAAGCATTCCATGAATGGTCCTGGTGCAGAAAGGCTGTGAGCATCTTAAGTCTGTCTCTTTTAATTGGCTTTGTTATCCTGATAAGCTCAAGGCAGAAAGACCCAGGCGGCTCAGAGGGCTGTGGGTGGAGTTTGGTTTGTTTAAATATCGGCATTTGGAAACTGCTGGTTTGTTCTATAACGGAGCGAGACTAACGTGGGCTGGGTTAGTCTGACATCCCATTCGTGTGAACTGTTTGGGACAGAGGCTGTTTCTCTGTCTGTACCGTGCTCAACACACTGCAGACCTCTTAAGAGCTTTGAGTGCTGTGGGAGTATAAATAGCATCACAGGACTGTACTTTTCTGTCTCCTTCCTTTGTGAAGGATGGCAGTTTCCTCTCCTGGTCCATTGTTTTGGTCCATTTTGCACAATGGTAAAGAAAAAGCTGCAAATACCAAGCTGTTCCTGTCACTCTTTAATAGTCGCTTTTCAACCCAGGAAACCAGTCTTGGGTCTGTCCTTATAAGAGTGCTTAAAGGATAAGTGCTGAAAGAATCAAATAATTTTGTTTTGACTATGAAACTGCTAAACATTTCCCCCTATGAGTTTTCAAATATTAAAATAAAACTGGATTTGCCA
The DNA here is from genome assembly GCA_020745705.1 of Hemiprocne comata. Taxonomy (NCBI): domain Eukaryota; kingdom Metazoa; phylum Chordata; class Aves; order Apodiformes; family Apodidae; genus Hemiprocne; species Hemiprocne comata. Next base: position 16,582,028 of record CM036595.1, read on the forward strand.
ATGGTTACTTTAAAAGTGCTATTATACCTTTTCAATGTCTTGCTTTTAATGAAGTACACTTTCTGTGTGAGGTTTCATCTTATTTTTTGTGTGTTTAGGACTGGCTGCTAAACAAGCCACGTCCTCCTCATTCTTACATGGTAGTTCACCTTTGTGAAGCTGTGGTCTAAAGCCATCTGGACTGTGAAGTAATTTGCACTTTTAACAAACATAATCTTGCTGGGAAGAGGACTCCTAAAAAATTTGTTTTGAAATTTCACCACGGTGCAGTGAGCATTCTGAAAGGTCAGATGCCAGCAGTTGTAAAGCTTAGCTGACACAGGATCTGAGAGTCTTTTTTCAGGAGCAGCAGAGTTGCAGGCATTGATGGAGGCCATCAGAGCTCACAGATAACACAACCCTACCGATAGCCCATGTGACATTGGGACTTTGTGCTCAAGGCACAGCCACATAAAGGTGGATGGAACCAATATGTTTTTGCCTGTTGGAGCACGAGCTTTTAGCAAATGTAGGAGAGACTCATAATTGGTGATTTTTCAGTTCCTTGCTCTGTGTGCCCAGCTAGGTGTTATGTTGCAACCATCAGTAACCTTGCTTTAATGCTGTTTCTCATCCAGTGGCTCAACAGCCCATTTTCAGCCCTTGGCTTTAAATCAGAAACATACTTAAGCATGAGCTTAACTCTTGAATTCTTTAAGTATGTTATTGAATTGGAGCCAAAATAGTGAAAGTCAGAACTTTTTCACTAACAAGTAGATTACTGTTTTAATTTTTTTTTTTAACAAAAATTGCAAGCAAATTCTTTACAGAGCCATGTAAGTGATGGTACTGCTTGGTGTTTCTTTTTTATTTTTGGAAAATATGTATTTATTGCTCTAATAATGTGCTACATATACATCACAATATCTTTTCACACACTGCAAAGGGAAGAAAATTGAAGTGCCATTGAAACCAGATTTGCTCAAGTAGAACTCTTGTGAGGTCTCTTTTGTTCCGAGGTGAGTTGTCTTCTGTCTCCTGTCTCCTGCAGCTCACTAGAGGTTTGCACTTTCTCAGCTCTGTTCTGAAGTGTGAAGGTGCAGCTCTCAACCAGCAATGTTCTGATTGATCAGTGAAACTTTTTTTTTATGCTGTACCTATGTATGTGCAGACATTTGTTCTGAGTACGTTTACTCAATGGCTCACGGTTCAGTTGCTTTACTGGAAGTAGCAAGTATTTTTTGTCTTTTTCCTTACTTAGCACCCGCATAAAACATTATGCTCATGAAACATTTATGGTAGCAATCCATTAACAGGAAGACAAAGGTTTTCATCTAAAGAGGATCGCCAAAGTGACTTGCTGAAATGAAACCTGTTCTCCAGCTGTTTTGTATGCATTATTGCTGCCTCTTGCTGAAAGTTTAAAAGGTCCGTGTGATGTAACGCAATGATAGTTTTGTGCACAAAGCTGCTTGGAAGCCATCTGAGTCAACAGGAAAGCAATATCTTCTTAAAGCTTGTAACTTATATGAGTTTTGTGTTCTCAGGTGTGAAGGAGATAAAAAGGGCAAGGGTTTACTGTAGATTCTCTTGAAGGCATGGAGAGTTCTTGAAGTAGTAATAAATGACAGATTAAAATTGATCTTGGTGAGACTTCCAGTGTTAACCAGTGTTAAGGAAGTAAATGACTTCAGCTTTTTGGCCACTTCATCAAAAGAATCATGTTGTATCGTGCTGTCAAGAAACTGCTTTACCTGAAAATTTCAGCTGCAGAAAGAGCCTTTCCCAAGTATCTCTAGAATAGTAAGCTTAAAACGATAATGATTGAATGACTATTTGTGTATATATATACACACATCATTTTAATGGAAGAGATAATGTTCTTGAAGACAAGACCAAGGATTCAGAAGAGCATTAAAAGCAGAAATATTATTTCTGAGTGAAGAGGAGATGAGAATTTACTTTTAAAAGGTTAAAATAATAATTAGTACTGGTAGGAAATGGTAGAAGAAAAACTGTCTGATTCAGCTGGTATAGATGAGCAGTTTTAAAACCACAATACGCCATGAATTACTTCCTCAAAGTGACAGGATTGCTTGGTGTATTGTTACCAGTGATGTTTCTGTTGGCTTGGGTGGTCTTCAGTGGTAGAAAGGGAGAAATGTCTCTGTTCTCTTCCAGGGGAGGGCAACTGATTCTGCAACTGCTAAATGAACATGGTGATAGGCCTAAAATAAGCAGCTGTTTAAATACAGAACCTTCACCATTTCTGCTCAAGTGGGTGGAGTTGTCTATTTTCACCACTTGAGAAACTGGCAGATGGCTTTTGATGTTCAGGTATGAACTGTACTATGTGTCTGGTGCTGCACAGGGAGTATGGGGGGAGACTCTTGGTGTTCTCTGCTGCTCAAATACTGTCCTGTTGCACTGTGGGTTTCCATGAACCCACGCACACTGAAATAGTTACATGGAGAAGGGAAGATTTTAAAAAATAGATGTGGGGAATTTTTATAAATATTTTATTTTTCTTTTTTTTAATTTCTTAAGGATGTGTGGACCATAGGAAATGGTCTAATAGTCATGTCTGGAACTATTATTACCTCAAGGTCGGTTTCCAGCACCTCTGTTCTTCACAGGTGTACACACAGGTTTAATCTTGTCCTGACAATTGCTTAGAGAGTCCTGAATGAAGTTGCTTTATAAAAAGGATGATGTACTAAGTAGGCTATGTGTTTTTCTAGGCTCTGTAGTTTCCGGAGGAAAGAATTACATTTTTTGTGAGTTGCCAAGCACTTAATGTCCAGAATCTGATAGAGAAGTGATTTGTTTTCTAGTGAAGGCTAGAACTTTATATATTCTCTTCCGTAGACAAATAAAGCTATTCTGTTTTTGTTCTGCCACACTAGTGTTAAATTAATGAAATGCAAACATGAAATGTATGTACTGTGTGCATTTGCATTAACCCTGGAAAGGAATAGAAGTTTATTACTAAGAGCAGAACAATTTTTCAAGGTGTCGGTTTACGTTCCTTTTGCTTACTAATGAACTATGGAAATTGCTTACTAATGAGCTATAGAAATGGAGATTCTGCCCTCTCAACACAAGTATGAAAGTATTCTCTACACAGTAAGTAATATGGCTTTTATAGCTTGTGGAGAATATGGCAGTTCAGCATATTACTTTTATATTCTTTGAGGCCAAAGCTTCACTAGCTCCAACTTTGCTATTGCTATCTGCAATTTTCTTCTAATAGTTCTGAAAACAAAAGTTTGTCATCAATGCATAAGTTTGCAGCACTCCAGTAAGCAGGTCCTTACACATAAAGATAATAAGCCAAGAGGTACTGAGCCAAATCTGAACTTAGGCCATTTAAGTTTGCTTGGAAATGCTGCGTTTCTAACAGCTGAATGCTGTGTACTGATCCATGTGTGCTGTGTGGTGGTCAAGAACAGCTGAGGCACTCCAATGCCTAGTTTCTTTTTTTTGTGTGTTTGAACACAAGAGCTAGGGAGACAGGTTCTGTGACATCTGTAGAAAGAGGTAAAATGCAAATTTTCCAGCCATTTGCAAATCTGCTGGAGATATAGAAGATGTTTCTAAAGAAATGAGGTAAGAGCACTGCTAGTTCTGTATATGAGTTTCATGTCTCATGAGCTTGAAGCCAGTAAGTTTATGTGCAGATAAAATGTTAACCCAAGTTAGAGATATTGAGTGTGTGTTTGTATACATGCAAACAGTAATATGCACAGGCTTTAGAAGGGTTTTTATTTCTATATTTAAAAGCAACCATGAAGAGTTTACAGATTGGGAAGAAAATAAATGTAAACAGGAATAGTTGGAAACCACTTAAAATGCTTTGTTATGCACCCTTGCAGACCAAAGGTTCTTTTTGGCGAAATAATAATGTATGTTTTCAAACAAAAAACCCTGTTTAGGGAGACTAGAAAGTATAAATAATAAAAAGGGCAAACTTACAGGAAAAAAATAAAAACAAGGCAGTAGCAGAAAAAGCAGCTGGTAAAGGAAGGTAAGTGCCAATGAAGAATTACTGGTCAATTGATGTATAAGGAGAATAAATATTTTTAATTAAGTGAGACAAAGCAAACACAATGTTATGAATGAGGATGGTAAATTTGCCAATATCCCTTCATCTATATCATACTACATGAATGACTGTTTTGTAGTAAGAGGGGAACCAGATGCTGTGTTCTCATATTGCAAGAATAATAACTTTTCTCTAGTAAGTAAAGAAAATGTTAAACAATCACCATTAAGGATAAACATTTTCAGATAGCAGTTTATAACCCTAAAATATTTAAGACTTGTGGTACATTTTAGGACACTGAAAAGCATGAGAGAATTAGAGAACAACCTTTATTTTCAGGTGGCTAAAATACAGGTAAACCAGGGAGAGTGTGTTGGTCTGAGATGTGTTCCAGGCAAAATAAGGAAAAATGGATGTGGGAAGCAATGAATAGTGTGAATAAGACAGTAAGGTAATTCATGCTGATCATCACTCTGGTATGGGAACTGGTCAGGCTTTCTGCAATGGATATTTCAAGTTTGACTGAAACACAGTGATATGATACACTTTGATTTCTGTAAGACATCTGATTTAGTTCCTTGTGACAGCCTAAGTTGAAAAAAAAGGGTGTGGTAGAAGAGGAGCAATAGCTAAAATGTGGCAAATTCAGTCTGGGAATAAAGCAAAAACACTTAGTCCGTGTGTCCCCAGTGGGTTGTAGCTGAGTTTGGGTGCTGACCCAGTAGCAGTCTGCTGAAGTATTTCTGTGACAGGGATCACATTCTCTAGAAATGGCAATTAACAGATCCTTTTTCCCTTACACGAGCAGAAAGAGCTCGTGTCCGAGGAAGCTGTGTCTGATGCGAGTACTGTTGGTATGTTTTGCCAGTGTAGTACTGTCAAAGCTTTATTGAAAGAGCTGACTTCAAGCTGTTGATACAGTTCAGACCTTGGCAGCTCTCTAATCTCCTTGAAGCTCTAGAGTTTGATTGCATTCGTTTGCCCTGCAAATAGTCAACTGTGTAAGTTATCTCAAAGTGAGAATGTATCTAAACCTTGTATTTATAATGGACAAGGTTCACAGGAGTGTAGAGACCTTGTAAAACACACATGAGCTCTTCTTTGAATATGCAGTGAAATATTGAGTTCTGCTTCCTGAAACCTGTCAAACTGCGTAGTTACAAGAATCCTTTGGACACTTTAATTATTTAATGGTATGTGAAATCACTGTCTGCCTTTTCTTGGCAGGTCACTGCTTAGGTTTATGTTGCTGTTACACGTGGTGGTGCCCCACCTGTATATAAGTAAAACAACATTTTTTGTCATTATTGGAGGAGGGAGTGGTGAGATCCATTAAGTGTTTTTTTTTAATTCAAGGCTGGATGTGGCACTTAGTGCCATGGTCTAGATGGTATGGTGGTGTTGGTCATAGGCTGGACTTGATGATCTTAAAGGTCTTTTCCAGCCTTGTTGATTCTGTGTGTAATATACCTAAACTTTTTATTTTATTCTAAATCAGATGGTTGAATTTTGTTGTGATTTCTGTGCTGTCATCTGTTTCCAATAAGCATTCCTGTGTGGGTTTTGGAAGGGTAATGAGTTCAAACGCATGTAGTCTGTTCCTCATTGATAAACTTTATTTCACAGACATGATAGCCCAGGTACAATGAGACTACTACACCTGAGGCTCTGTAAATAGTTTCATTATAAATGGCCCCTCCTAGGGCTTTAGATCTTCTTTTGGGTGCCAGTTTGACAAATCTGTGCTTAGTGCAGGATAGCATTGCAGAAAATTTGAGTAAAAATATATTGGCTGCTTTTTGAGACTGTAGAAAAAGAGTTTATATTTTAGGAAATGCAAATATTTTCACATCCTTTTGTCATTAATATTAAAGCTTCTTAGTGTTTAGTCTTGTCATTGTTTGTTTTTACAGCTGCTTTGGAGGGGGGAGAGGAAATGATAAGAGACTCTTTTCTGTTTCATCAAAAAATATTCAACCAAGGGTGTTTGTCCTCCCTTTCCTACCTGCGGTTTCTTTTGTGGGAGTTGGTTTTATTACCTGTTGTCATTTTGGAGGTAGTGGGTGACTTCTGCACACTCAAAAGCTTTCCGTTCTTTGACAAGTAACAGCAGCGTGTGAGAGGAAAATATTGTGGCCATTAAATTCTCTGTGTATGTCTTCTTAGGACTGTTAGAAAACAAGAGAACTATTAAAACCTACCAAACAAAATGCCATAGATGATGGCTGTCTGGGGGTCTTGAACCACCTACCATGTATCTTATCAAAACAAACTCCAGTAGTTATTGCTACAAATTTACTGTTTTCTTCCTTGAAGGAGAGGAGTGGATGGATGATCTGTCAGCCTGTACCTCTAAGCAGGTTTTGCTGGAGGCTTTGCTGCTCTGACTCATGCTGGCTATTCACTCTTGGTTCTTTGTAGACTCGTGCATGCTGTGTTGGCACAAGTATTTTCCATGCCAGGGCAGTGATTACGTTTTAGGAGGAAACACCAAAACCTCCAGAAATGCATCCTTTTCCAGATGGATGTCTTTATCTGGTGTATTGCCCAGCTGTTCAAACTGCTGTGCTAAAACAGTTGGAGAATTAACTACTGGAAAGGCGTGGGAGGATGTCTGCTTCCAGAAGTCTCTATGTAGCATGCTTTAAATTTCTGTGGCTGTTACTCATTCAACTGTAGTAGGTTGTAAAAGTGGCTGATCAATAGTACAAGCAGGTGCTTAGCAGTTTGAGTTCTGAACACTTCTTTAAATTTGGTTGATGCAGTATGCTGAAAATGGAAGGATGCAGTAAGAGCAGTGATGGGATGAATGAGGGAACGAAAGCAGAATTTGGTGTTCCCTTCAGTTCACACCAAACACCCCAAGAGCTCATAAGTTGTCGAATTGGAAGTTGTTGCATGTTTTAGAATCAAAAGAAAATCGGTTGGTTACTCAGGATCATTGGATCTGCCAAGATCCCTCATTGTGCCATTGAAGGAAATACTCAGTGTCTGAAGAGAGCAGTTCACAGCATTGGACTGTACAAAGGAACCTTTTCCCATTAATAACATTTTCATCAAACGCTGAGGATTTAAGTTCTTCCTTTGTGCCTCCTGATAGCACCTTTAGAAACTTCTTTTCAAGCAATGTGTAACTATGTCAAAATTGAACCGATAAGGTCATAAAACTAATTGAAAAGGAGCACAAATATGACATCTGTCAAGGATGAGCTTTCTAAAATGCAGCATAACTTGAAACAGCACTGGAGTGCCCTGATAGAATGCTTTGTTTCTACAGGTATAAAACTTGTAGGTAGTTTAGGGTGTGGTGTTGTGTTCTTCACTGCTCCCATTCCACTTTTGTCTTGATTGTGGCATGAATCTTTGGAGTGTATAATTTGGTAATTCTTCTAAAGACTATAGTATCAAGCAAATATAGCAGGCTAAAAAGTCCCTTTTGTCCAAATTGCTTTAATCTGCAGCCCTAAAATAGCTTTCAAATGTAGCTTTCTAAATGGAATATATAAATAAATGCACTTCTCGTTTCCCAGAGAGGCAGGAAGGGTGTGTATAAGTTTAACTTTCATAATTCTTTCTCAGATGAGTTACACAAAACAGTACTTCATGCCCCACACCCCTGCCCTGTACAAGGTGTAAAAGAAAAACTTACTTCTTGGTGGGACATGTGGTTCTATCCTGAGGTGATTAAACACTTATTTAAAAATTCATATTTTTCCCTTAAGCAAGAAGTTCAACTTAACACTAAAAGTTTGAAATGGCAAATATAGAAATGCAGAAAGCCCTCAGGAGAGTTGTTATATATGTTAATCTAGTTCAGAATTGCAGTCCCATCCTTACCTTTGAGAGCCTTCAGTCAGCAGTTGGTGAGGCAGACATGCAGGCCCTTCTACTGCTTGACTTCCTTTATCTCATTGCATTTTCAGTACCTAAAACTGCTGAAGTAAATTGATTTCATAACGTGAATTTCTACTGCTTTAAAATAAACGAAGCAAACAGGAAAACTTTGAGTTTTGTAACTCCAATTTATCTGATAGCTCTCTCCTTTCTTCCTTTCTGTCTTCTTTCTGAAAGCTCAAGATTTGTTATTACAAACAATTTAAATTCCTTTCCCTCCTAATAATCTCTTGCTTGCACATACAAGATAGCAGCCACGTATATGGTTTTGCTGGATTACTAAATTGACAAAGCACCAGAATAAACAGTGTGTTGCGAGTAGAATTAGCTGACGTTTAACTTCCTTTTTAATTTATTCAGGTTCTGTCACTCTGCTTGGCTCTAGTGAAAGCAGCCCAGTTGCTTGCTTCAGATCATTCCATGGCATGCAAACTGATTCCACTAACCTATCAAGATGAATGCTGGGTGTAACTGAGAGAGCCTAGAGCCAGAATATTTGCCGGATTTTTTTCGGCAGACATCCAGGTAGAACCTGCTCAGTAATCTGTAAATGTGTAATCCTTTTAATTCATCAACATTGTTAGAACACATTAGTGTCAAATGTTAAGTGTAATACTTCAGTTGGTGAAGCATATTGTTGAACAAAATTTCAATGGGAAATGTAAAGTGGTGATGGTGGGGAAAAAAAAGCCAGGGACATCTTTTTTTTGGAGCTATATTTGGATGAGCTTCATTAGGTGTTCTCCTTTGCCCTCCAAATACTGGTACCATTACAATTGCATGTGCCTAAGTTGAAGCTGTTTGACCTTGAACCTAACAATGTCTGCATGAGACCTCATCTGGTTTGATCTAACTGAAGATGAGACTATCTGTTGCCATCTAAATTACTGTATTGAATTTTCTTGTTGATCTGTTAATCCATATTTGCTGTGTATCCTGATAGTGGAAATTTGACTAGTTTGTGGAGGTGCTTTGTTGCTAAAGGCTTCAGTATAAAGATGTCCCTTTCCAGTGGGGTGCAAGGAAACTTGTGGAGTTCAAGCCGTTTCAAAACTTTTGAACTTAATACTTTGAGCTTTGTGTGTGTTTTTAGAACGGGGGGAAAACCCAGCTCTCCTCAGTGTGCAGACATTTCCTTCCTCTGTAATTTTAAACCCATTTCCTTCCCTTTTCTCCACAGACAATCCAATGTGCAGATTTTTTTTTTTTCCTTAGTTAGAAAGGCAGAAAAGCCTTTGATAAGCATCAGTGCAAGACTGGTGCAGCCAGGGGCCATAGCTGCCTGGGTAATCATTGTGCTGTACTTCTGTTATACTCATTTCTTTCTGCCCCTTCACTGATTTTTCTTGATAGAACCCAACCTGTATCTGGGTGGGATTATTGAAAGGTTTCCCAAGCTTTATTCAGGTTAAGGATAACTGTCCCCACCATGACATCATCCAGCTTGTATTATCTCTCAAGCAGATCAGCTAGTTTGTGTACTGACAGATATTGGATGGGCACAGAATCTTTAAAATCAGGAGGAATTAATACAAATTGAAGCTTGCTTGGATTTAAGCAGCACATTGGATTGAGCCTGTTTATCTTTAGTGCTACATCCCCCAGCTCTGGCCAGACACTGTAAATCTACAACTTGCTCCTACTGCCTTATGCAGGTATGGAAACTTTCCAACCTTTTCTCTTTAATTTATTAGTGCCTTGACATTAAATATTTCAAGTTGGTTTTGTTGCACAGAGTGTAGCTTTTTTTTTTGTGTGTTCTTAAAGGTTACTTCTTGTTGGAATGAAATCGAAGGTTGGGAGTTCTTAGGAGACATTATGATTAAATCTGACTAGCTGTAGGCTCCTTCCTCTCCCAGCTCCCAAATGTAACATTTCAGATGATGAAGAGCAGAATTTACAAGTGATGTTGGTAGCTGTAATTGTTCAGATTTGTGTGTGTGTGTATGAATAAAATCTCCTGTGAGCAAAAGCTGTGCTGCAAAACTGATAATTCTTATTTGGCTTGTAACTATTTAATATGTCCGTGAGTTCCCTTCATGTGGGAGCATCCTGATAGTTGTGAATGGGTGGTTTGATACGTGCCTTCAGTAGCCTCAGCTGAAGATAAATCACATAAAGGAATTTGTGTGTGTTAAGTCTTTATGTCTAGTGGATAAATTTTATGTGCTTACACTTTTTGAGATGGATTTTGTTCTTTATAAGTGCAAGAACTAGATGTTACTAAATCTTACCTCCAGAACAGTTCTCCTTATTTCTTTTTCTTACAAGGAAATTGCCCACTATCAGGCTACTGTTGACCCAGCCATCTAATATGTGCCTTTTTTGCCTCTGGCTCTTCAGCCTTCGATTTGTAAAAGCATTGTTAAATCGAGCTCACGCTGTTCATTTGGCTTCTCTCATTGTGCAGTTTGTCAGTTCTGTGCTCACTGCCCTTGTGCATGGACCTTTCTCAGTTTACCCCAAAGGAGGCTGAATGTTTTCCACAGATGCTTTTTGGGAATCACGTTGGGATTGTCTAGCCCTGAAGGCCAAGGAGAGGAGTCTTTCTCAATCAGTGCAGCAGAACCGAGAGTGCTGTTGTAGAGCACATGGAGTACAAAGCCCTTGTTTTTCAGGGGTTTGTTACCCAGAAGCTGGCAGCTCTTCTACCAGCAGCAGCAGAGGGATGCACCTTCAGCACCTGAACTGACAAAGAAACTGTTTGCCAGAGTGAGCCTTTTGCATGGGTAAAATAAACATGGTATTTAGAACTATTTGTGTTGGCTACTAACATGCTCCTCTTCCCAGCTTGCTCTGTCCTGGGTGCCTGTTTGCCTCAGTGCTCATTTCTGGGTTATTTAGTTTTTTATGTTGCCTGCATCAGCATTAGACAAATTTACCTATTTTTATTTTTCTAGGGAAAATTGGTGGTGACAACTGACAAAGCAAGCAAAACCTTTAGGGTTGACTCAGGCCAGAGTGCAGACAGATTTAGTCCAATCTCAAGAGCATGTCCCTTCTTGGCCCTGCTGCCTTTAGGAGGAATTTCTTCACTGTGAGGGTGGTGAGACACTGGAACAGGTTGTCCAGGGAAGTTGTGGAGGCCCCATCCCTGGAAGTGTTCAAGGCCAGGTTGGATGGGGCTTGGAGCAACCTGATCCAGTGGGAGGTGTCCCTGCCCATGGTCTGTAAGGTCCCTTCCAACCAAACCATTCTATGATTAATTCATTATTTTTTTTTTAAATGGGAGTGAATTCAAACAGTTCTTTTATTTCCATAGCAAAGAGAGCTACCTGGGAACTGAGCAAAATCCCATCCAAATTGTTTTTTTCTTTCCCCACTTGAACAGCATCTGTATCATGCCAGCACCAGGACAAAGGCAGTGGAAGTGGGTTATTGTGATAGAGCTGATATGGAGGAGTTGTTTTTTTAACACCCTCTGGATGTTAAACTAGGATTTAGCTACAAGAAACATGAATACTGGAGGTGCACTGAGGAAGAATAACTAAGAAGCTCAGGAGCCCAGTGTTCCTCAGCTTGCTGCTGACCATATTTCAGGTTTCTGTTATAGGCAATTAACAGTTAAGAAATGGGTATTTGAGAAGCTGACTGTTTCTTTGCACCTTATTTCATAGATGCCTCAGTAGTCCACCAACTATCAATAAATTTGATCATCTTCCATGTACATAAATGTGTCTAAAGTCTGCAGAATATTGTGGAAAAACATACATTCTTAAAAACATGACCTCATGCTCTTACATGTGTGTATACAAGCTTATACATTCAGACCAGGTGAACACTGGGCTGCTTTTTCAAGGAAAGCTTAGACTGTCCAAACTCACAAAATTGAGTCAGATTCTGCCCTGTGCATTCACAACATCTAAACTTACATTTTAGCTTTCTTTTAGTTCTTAGATTTTAAGATTTGTTCTCAATGATAACTGCACTTCTTTTTTTTCATGTGATAAGAGATCATCCCAGTATTTCCAATCTGAGTGTAGTGTTCTGATATGGAGCAATCACATCAGATAGCAAGCAAAGTATTTCTTCCTTCATGAGGTCCCTGACCTCCTTCTGCCATACACATCAGAAAGGTGAGCAGGGTGACAAGTATAATTATTATACCTCATCCATTTTTTTTTTTTCTGTTGGTTTTGTTTTATGTAGAACAAGCTAAGCTTTTTGTGGCCGATGCACTGGGTTTCCAGTGCCAGCAGAGATATCTTGGGTAATCTCTGTGGAGGAGAAACTTTTAGTTCTGTTATATATACAGAACAGTACCCTTGCAGTGACATGAATGATTTGGGGCAGAAGTCCATTATTTCTGGACCAGCTTCATTTACAAGTTACTAGTTCACCTTTGAACTGCTGTTCATTGGCTGGTGGCTTTACAAAGGAGTAGCTAAGGCTTATTGAAACTTAAAAATCAATTAAAAAATCCTTGCATCTCTAGACATTAATTTGTGACCTCAAAGTGGAGAAGTCACACAGATACCAGATTGATTCCATTTTCATCTTGGATAACTATTGATACTGAAGTATGTTTTACAAAGATCTGCTGAAATGCCTTGAAATAGTATCTACCTGCGAGAGATTGTTAGTGCCCTGACCTAGCTAAATATAAAGTATATTAAAATGTTGTTAACATAGAAAAAAATTAACTGGCTGAGTACAGTGGGTTCTGATGTCATCTCTTTGTCTGAAGGAACACTGAGAAGGCTGCTAATGTGACTTCAATACTGCTGCTGACACAGTTCTGGGTCTGACAGTGCGAACCAAGCAGGATGTTTTCAGTTGTCAGAATGACAGTAGACTCAACATTTCATTGTCTCCGTTTATACAGCAACGGTCTATGTTTAGTAATCTTGAATCCTGGTTGACAAGAAATACTGTTTAGAAGGGAGGAAAAAGAAAATAAAAAGAAAAAACTGTGTTCAACAAACATGATAGGCCATAGTTCCATAGTGCCTTACTGAACTCATGGGTGGGGCAGGTACAGCTGGAGCAGGGTGAGACCTGGTGATCAGTGTACTGCTTCAGGTAGAGATGAAACAGCAAGCAAAAGACACTGAATTATAAAGCAGGATTCCCAGCTAGGATTGATTATTCTGTTACTTTTACTAATCACATAAGTATTTGCCTAGCTTCTAATTTTAATGGTTCTAGAAAAGTAATATATTACTTTCAGTCATTGTGTTTATTAGATGGAAAATATAAAAAGGAGTTTTTTGCCTGTCAAAACTTAATTTATTTCTTGGTGTTTTGTTAAAAAGCTGTAAAGAAAAGAATAGCCTCTACTAATAGACAGGGATCTCCCTTGTATTGCTGCACGTGGCCTCAAAGCAAGCTGCCATTTTAGTGAGACAAAAACCATATGAATCTTGGTCAAAGTATGCCCAGAACTACATTTATGCTTCAGTGGATGCTGCATAAAATGGTTCTGTTCTTCAGGATGCAAAGGACATGTGCTTCTGGGAACATCTGGCTGGCTGTTTAGAAGATGCCAGTGATCTAAGAGTTTGAATGAGATGTCCTTTTGGGTAAATCTGTGCTTGTTATTTCTTTAATATTAATTGAATGAGACAATGCATGAAATCCTGGCTCCAGCAAACTGGATGGCAGAACTCCCACTGATTTCAATATGCCTGGGCTTTTTCCTTCTGTATCTTGGTTGCTATGACTTTTTTCCTCCTATCAATGTTGCAATGAACTGTTCAAGGAAAAGAGAAGAGCAAGCAAACTCCATGTAATTTAAACTGTCACTCAGCAATCGTCCTGCACAGCAGCTGAAGGAATGTGACACTCTGGTGGTTATATTCCTTGACGGTGAACTCAGACCCATAGAGACCTCTCCAAAGAGTATGCTTAATCGGGGCTCCTCCAGAGACTTTTGTCATTCTTGCTTGCCTTTTGCTTATGCCACTGTAAATTAGAAGTTACTCTGCTAAAGTTGAAGCAACTAAATCAGCATTAAGTGAGAAGGGAATTAGTCTTGTGTCTCTTGATTTTAAACAAAAATAACAAAACCTAAGGTTTTTTAAACAAAGTTATTTGAAGAATAACAGGTCTGGTGCTTTACAGCTGAGAATACACATTTTCCTGTTAAACTAAACAACAGGTCTAAATTCACCTCCCTCAGACTATGAAGTATTGTCAAAACTGAAGGTCAATGAGCGGGTTTGGTATGGGGATTTTTTTTTTGTTTCTTTGTACTTCCTGGTGAAACGATTTGAAAAAATCTGGGTTCAGTCAGGATAGGGTCATCTTCAGGAAGAGACCTTTTTAGTGAGCATCTTTACTGATGGTGTTGTTAAAGACACTGTTAGTGGTTGTCGATCTGTTTCCTTGAGACGTCACCTTCCTTGCCTTCAGCAAACCTAAAAAGAGTTTCCCAGTATGTGGCAACAGAGGGTACATAGAGGCTGTTTTAATGACCAAATATGCTCAATACTTTTTTTTGTAGTGGCCACGTGTGAAGTATCTGGCCCCACTTCAGAATTACTGCTGCAGATGCAAAGCTAAATAGTCTGAGGTCTTTGGTTTCATCTGCTGTGCCATTGAGTTAATCTACTCTTGGCTAGACCTGCTGGGCTTTCTACTGTTGTGCTCTTTTTGGAAGTGTTTATTGCTGCAAGTAAATGTAAGCTGGGAGAAAAAACCAAAATAAATCGTATATTAACTTAGCACTGTTGAAAATAATGCAAGGTGCAAAGTTAATTTGACCTCTGATTTCCCTTGGAGCATAAAGTCAGGAACCTGCACTGTCTGCTGCCTGGCTGTGTTTGTATAGGAACTTTGCATGTCTAAACTTTGAGTCTTTGCTGTAAACTAGATTAAAATACCAGGACAAATGTTTTAAAAACTCATTCATGTAAGAACAGTGACTCAGGAGTAGAAAGATTCTTTTTGTGGTTTTGCGAGAAGCATGGTGGCAGTCACTCGGTGGTAACACTCTAATGATGCAGATAAATTGTGCTTGCTCTTCTTGCTGGATATACATTTATATTTCTTCCCTGCTGTGCACAATTTTAGCGCCTGATTTATCAACCTCAATTACAGGGGTAGAGCTTGATCTCTTTTCCTACATCACTTCTATATGCAGCCAGATGGGTGCATTGGCTGCCATGTTTTTTAAAAACCAAAAACACTCAGCAGCCCATCTGGAATCTCGGTTGGTGTTGGCTAAAGCCAGCATTGAGCAGAGATTCCAGATAAGTGCCAGCAGCAACACATTTCTCACTTTTAAAAAAATGTCATTTTCTTTCAGTTCTTGAGTTGAAACTTAAGATGGAATAAAAAAACTGTACTAGTTCCAAAAATACAAAAGCATTGCAATGTTAATGCAGATACTTTCTGAAATATTCAGGGACTGTTCTGCAAATGTGCTGGGAATCCTGGAACTACGTAAAGAGGCTGTGGTTTTGCTGCACTTGAAATCCAGATTGCAGTATATGTGGGCATTCACATTGTAGCTCCACTGCAGCTAACACACTTGCCAGTAAACATGAACTCTGGTAGTACAGGCTTCCACATGGTATATATTAGCCCAGCAGGGAATCTGGTTACATCTTTGGGTACCTTTCCCAGAGTAAAAATTATTATTTTCAAGTAAGATCAAGTGTGTTTTGAAAAGTCTAACCTTCCCATTTAGCTAGATAAGTAGCTGTTCAGTCTGGAGCTAGAAATCTTTCTGCTTCCCACGTTACTGATAGCACATGCTCAAGCTGATGTAATAAGCAGTGTGTGCATGGGAACTAAGAATGTGGGGGGGAAAACCTCCCCCCCCCAGTATCTTGTACTTAGAGTAGATGTCATATGTTTATTTTAGACTCTATGTGAATGAAAAAAAAAAGCATGGTTAGATTTTTGATAATTTTTTTAAAGGAGTGGAACGAAACTGACCCATCTGAGAAGGAACTCTGCCTAGCAATAGAGGGAATGCAAGGAAATTCTATCCCATCCAAAGTGCAACTGCTGCTGTTAGTACTGTTACTAGAATTCTGGTTTTAGACCTCAACATGGTTTTGGGGGAGAAAGAACAGAGCAAGTTAGATTAGTAAATCGCTGTATTATTATGAATTCTGATTCTTTAGTATAGTTCTGCCTTTAAAAAATAGTTATTCCTCTGAACTTAACCTTTGCTTTTGGACATTGATACTTCTTTTTTTAAAAACAAAATAAAATTCAACTCAAAACCAAACCAAAAAAGCCAAAAAAGCATTATTTTCTTTCCTCCTTGAAACTCCATGTTTATTTCTAAGTTGTTCCAGCTTTAAATCCAGTTTTTCAAGTAGTTTAAATCTGTATATATATACTCTTTGAGTATGTTGCAAAGCCTTATTATCATGTGCATGGGTTTTTAAAGTAGTTTCTATTTTCATCCATGATGAAGTATTCAGAGACTGTACACTAACACAAGAGTCATAACAAAGTTAGCTTTATTTACATGCAAGTTACAGGGTATAAAATCCAAGTTAATTCATACTGTTTTGCTGCATTAACTTCTCTCCAGTCTTGTTAAATGCAAGATTATTTTTGCTTCTTTAGGCTGGAAATTTACTTCTGTCTTTCACATGGTAGAGAATAGATGAAACTGGAGACAAGCACTTAGTCTCTTTCACCTGTGAGTGCAGAACAATCCTGAAACCACTGCTAATACACCTCTCTGATCATGTGAACAATTTTGAGTTTCTTTAAGCAATGGCTTCCAGTATATCTCAGTCCTCCCCAGGCTGTCCTTTTACATATTTTTAATTGGAAATGCAAACATCTAAGTGAAATACCGTAACAAATACGGAGTAACTTGGTTCTGTAGACTAGACTGCTGTATTTTATGTAGTAGCTGGTGGAGGTAAACTGAGGAAGCCCTTCTCTGTCTAGGACTCTTTGGCCTCATGCTAAGAAGCAGTGGATGTCCTTCTTGGCAGGGCATGGAATGCCTTCTACAGGTGCTTTCTTGCCTGCTTTTTCTCTTTCCTGTCCCATCCTCATGTAAAGAGGGCACAGCACTTTGACTAAAGGGAGGCACTGGTTCAGGGTAGAGGGGCTTAATTTTTTTACTAAAAGGGGGATTTGATACATGGAAGTTCAGATGTTGTGGACAGACTCGGGTCTTGTCTTCAGTCACTGGCTGCTTTTGGAAGTGCTGTGCTTTGGCAGGCTGATGTGAGACACGATATCGAGAAGTTCTGGGGTCCCGTGATCTGTGAAATAGGCTGGGCTGCAGGGTCAATGTGTAGTTCAAGTGGTTGCTCCCTGGTTATTGCAAATAAAGTAAAACTTGGAGGATTATGGGCTGAGCTTTTGAAACCTGTCTGGCTTAATACTGAAGGGTGCCACTGACATTAGATGTTTCCTTAGCCACAAAAAGTTTTATTGTCATTATCAATATTATAGCTTTAAACAGTACTACAGAATGCAAGAGTCAATATCTATTTACAGTTTAGGTACTCTGTTTCATGTAATGTTTTGTATTGCAACCATTTAGAGTGGTATTTATCTTGTACGGCAGTGGAGAAAGACATTTGGAATTAGGGAGACATAACTATGAAACATGAGAACTGGCCGGGGCTGTGGGAACACAGGCAGAGCCAGAATCTTCCAACTTGTGTTTTGAATTTTCCAGGTTGTGTTTCTTTAAAACTGGAACGACTGTGAGCAGCCAGAAAATGATAAAGCTTTAGCATAATGATGTGTGGGTGTGGTGTCAGGAACTGTTATTTCCCTTGAGAATATTTGTCATTCTTTGAATAAGATCAGAAATAGATGTGAGTGTTCACTACTATGAATTTTTCTTCTTGGTATTTATTTTATTCTTTTGTTAGATGCTGTTCACCCTCTTGTTTCCTCCTCCTCCCAGTACCTCTTACTCCTTCTGCATGTTTAGTCTCCAGCTTGTCCTGTCTGCCTCCTGGGTTAGGACCTGTCTTGGCCAGGAACCAGAGAATTCCTGGAAGGGAAGTGGTGCCGTTTGTTGTTCCTCCTGCACCTTACACAGCAGGGCTCTGAGCTTGCAAGTGTGCTCCGAGGCATTGCTCTAATGCAGCAGTAAATATTCTGCCTACTCTTCTGGTATATTTCTCATCTTCTAAAGACGAGTCTAGCTTAAAGGAAAACCAAAGAAAGCATCTACCCAGAAACAGCTCCATCCACTGAAAGTAAGAAATACAACACTCCTCTCCCCCCATCTTCTGAAGAGTGATGCTGTGGTTAACACTGGCTTCAGCATCCAAAGAGATGGGTGCAGTCTCAGCTGAGAGTCTGTGATATAATCTCTAAAACCTTCTTATCACTTGGGCTTTCTTAGGTGCTGTTATCAGTGGGGGAATTTGGTTTGGCTTTCCACTTCTTTTGGCTGGATGGAGAAAGGAGAGGGATTGTTCTCAAGTTTATTTTATTCTGCTCTGGAAAGGTAGTCTTAAACCATGTGTACAGTTCAATCAGTAGTCTGGGCACAATTCTGCTGTGGAAGCATAGATATATGTATGTTACCTTTTGAAATACTGTGTAGGGTATTTGAGACAAGGCCTCAGGATCAGCAAATCTGACAAAGGACCTATGGGATACCCAGGTCCTTCTGAAGCAGCCTCAAGAGCCCTGGGTGAGTTGTCTTAGACGATCTTGGATGGCACGTCAATGAGAAACTACATAGTTTCATGTGTTTTGTGTCCACATTTCACATGCAGTTTCTGGGCTGTATGCTAATGGCAACAGGAAATATGTATGTTAGAAGGAACCTGGCACAGCTCGGGTACCACACAAGCAAAATTGGATCTCGTCATCCGTGGCTCATTCTTACGAACTTTGAGAATATCAGCATTTTATAAATGAGAACAACATCTCTTATCAAGCCAGCTTTTTCTTCTGCTGCTCAGTTGATGGGATCTGTGTGGCAATAGGCCACTAACTCAAGGCATAATTTTTGGTTAGTACTCCAGCTTTATTTTTCTCTTCATGAAGTACTGTCAATACATACATGTTTATACTGGCCTTCTCTGATTACATGGGCACTTGTTTCTTGCCTGTGGCAGGTTGCTCTAATAACTTTCTCAAGTATCTGTACCTTTGGTGTGTCTCTCAACTTTTTGTTGTTTTTTTATGACAGGGAAAGAATATTATTTCTGCTTTTTTTCTGGCAGGATTATTAAAATGGTATTGTGAGCTTAACTTTTTGCTGGTACGGAGCTTCTTGCTCTCCGCCAAGGTAGAATTCCTTTTTCTTACGTATATATAATCGGTTTTCTTCAGTGTCCCTAAGAAATTTAAATATGCAGCAGTTAATGATGTCCTATATTTCTATGCAGCTGCAACTTGTCAATATTTTTTCGTGTGTAGATGCACTTTTGTGTTGGTGTTTTGAGAAAGGGAGTGTGTGTGTTTGTAATTACAAGACCTGGAAGATGCTATTTTGCATATCTGGAGTTGGAATGATTCCTTGCATTAGTATGATTCTTTGCCTGTGGAAAACCTGGAGTGATGGTGACAACTGCCATCCTGTGTGGACAGGGTAATGTGCCTCTCTTTAGAATTAATCTTTATCTGCTCAATAACTAGTAGATGGAAGAACACTTCTAAACCATGTTTATTTAAATGTAAAATCTTGGAACAATTGATAAAGTCAGATCTGCAATACACAGCAGATGTAGCCATCTCCCAAGGAGTACAAAGATGCCTAATAAATAAGCACAAATCCCAGAGAAAATTATGGTGTGTTTGAGGGGATATGTGTTATCTCTTTTTATCAGCCTCTGAGCTGCTGTTGTTGTGCTCTCTACACGGGATTAGTAATAGTGGGATTAATAATAACAGACTATAATTAGGCAAAGGGAAGGGAGATACCATGTTATAAAGCTGCATAGTGCCTCCAGGAAGAATGGTGTTTTGAGTGTTGAGAGGCCAGCTGCTTATGCTATGTTTGGTGTGGGGATTTTATGAGGGCAGAGAGGACAGCTATAGTTGTATGTTCTGTTGCTATTGACAGTACTAAGCATCTAATTTTACTGGTTAAATGTGTTGTGATAAAAATGATGATAGGCTTGTTTTGAATGGCCAGTTGTTTGGTCCTTGACACTGTTCCTCTTCTATAAGATGGTGCTCTTTTCAGTTCCTACTTTTACCAATGATTTTGAGAGGGAGAGGTTGTCCCCTTTGCGTCTTCACCTTGATCTTCAGGTAATTTCTTCAATTAACAGCTGAATCAATGATAGCTGAGGCTATCATGTCTCAGTGCTGATGATTTGTAGAAATGTCTGTCTTGTGCTAAACTTCTGCTTTTCAATCTTGTGTATTGGCTTGTTTCTGTAAAAGGCCTTACAAATGTCTTCTCAGAGGAAACAGAGTATTACAGAAACCTCACTATCTGCTTTGGCTGAGGACCACACCAGGCGGGTTATTCTGAATTTCCTTCATCTCTCCAGGGTATTTTCTTGTTCAGGCATTTCTCTGCTAACCTGTTCTGATTAATATATACTAAGTAAATTGGTCTTTGTCATACTCATTACTCTTGTTGGTCCAGCCAACACACTTTTATTAACCTACTTGTCCATGAAATTTCTTTCTTAGAAATCTCCCGTAAACTTCTCATCCAGTTATTGAATCTGATGGATACTTTTTGTCAGTCTTGAAAGCTAGACATAACTGTGAGGATCTCCATTTAGCTTCACTTGCTAGGCTTTTCAAGGTCTCTTGTCACTTCTGCTCTGCTAGTTGCTTGTCAGATGTTTCATGATCCATCTTGGTTCCACCTTCTCTGTGGCTCCCTATATGCTAATCTGTGACCTCCCTGCATCCATCTGCACAGGTCCCTATCCTACCTGCTTTTTAAGTCCCCCTTGAAGACTTGTGTGTACCCTTCTGCTCAGTGAACTGAGCTGACAGATGTACAAATTGCTGACTGTTCCCTGACTCGAGGTTCAGAAAAGTGTTTGGAAAATGCCTCGCATCTATATTTGCTGGCAGCACCCACAAAACAATAATACTTGAAGGGGAAATCAGTCTGACTTCTTGGTACAACTGCTCCACTTGTAACTCCTGGCATGGATGGCTGAATCATCTTCGTCTAAATAGACAGTACTGTGAACAGATGGTAAATAATTTATGAAAAGTGAAGCTATGAGCAGGCCTAAGATTGAACTTTGTGTCATATCTTTCTTACTGTCTTAGATGTAGACTTGCAGCTCTGAATCACAGCAGACTAAATTCCATTTATAAGATGAATTTTAAATCATTTAAGAGTAAATGAGACAAAACTGAATTTCTAGAATTAGGCTAATAACAGGCAATGATCCCCCAGAACAAAAGGCTGTGAAGGGACTGAAAGGCATTGCCAGAAATTCATCTTCTGCCTACCCAGAAGGCCTAGTCCAAAGTAATGCTGAAGCCACTTGTCATTTTCACTTCAGCTGTTCCACTGACATGTTCAAACCCAGCACTATATGCTGTGTCAGAAAGTTTCTTGATGTTTGAAGAAACATCTTTAACTGTGAATTTGGAAAAATACTGCAGGAGTAATAAACAGAATATTTTTGAAGTAAGGGATCATGCTGGTAACTCTGTGCTTTGGGAATGTTTACCAACAGAGATACCTCTGTAAACTTGGGGTGACTTTTAATAGTGGACCCACAGTCCAAGATCACAGTATCTGCAAGCATTCAAGAGAGAAATGCAGGGGTCTGCAGTCCCTGGGTAAGTTACAAACATGTTCCTGGTTGTAATACAGGACTGAAAGTACTAAATTATGTTATTCTGCAATTTATTACAGTTAAACATTGTAGACATGTTTAGTCTTTTTATTGCTTCTCCGTCTCCACTGGTTTACAGAACCATGGTTCTCTTTAAACTGCTTTAGGGGAAACACAGAGTGCTAGCACTCGTTTGAGGTCATACTCCAATATATAGCATACTAATTATCTTTTGGTCTTCATGTCATTTGCTTTGAAAGCAGAACCAATACAAAAATGAAGAGATGCTCTGACAGTCAGCAGTGCACATTTTCAATGTAGCAAATTGAAGACTGCATTGTCTCAGTGCTTTGTTTTCAACATGCAAAACTTTACTAGCTTTTGCATGTAGAAGCTGATCTGGGCCAGCATAACATATCCTGGAGAAAAATAAAGGAAAACAATGAGGTACAGTATGTTTTCTCCAGTCCTTATGATCAATCCAGTCTGTCCAGATGTTTTGCATCTCCCACAGCATTAAGGTATTGGCTGGGAATAGCTGCCCAGTTGCTCCCTGCAGCAGCTGTCTGTCAAAGGCTGTGTTGGCTGAGGACTGCCTGATCACTTTCCATGTATGAGTGTATCTGTGCTGGAGTCAGCAGGAGGAATATTGACTTTATAGCTTGAGGTAGTTGCTGTTTATTTTTTTATTAATTCTCTGATCTAGAAGAGACCATTATTGACCTTTGCAGGATTCTGCCACTGCTTTTCTACTGATGTAGACACTTTTTCCAACTAAGATCTCATTTTTGGCAATGCATAAGGATCACTTGACAAGACTTAGTGGAACCATTGCTTAATCCAGTGACTTGTAGCTCAGCCTGCACAGCCTAGCTGTGCTGTGTACCAATACCTGCAGCTGCCCTAAGTAACTGCAGTTTTGCTGACCTTTGGGTATATGTAAATAGGGACTGTGTAACCTCCTGGACAAGTGCTTTCTTATTTACAGAACCATCAGCACTCCAGAGAAAAAGTTGGTTATGTTCACTAGGAGCAAACATAGTGCAAATAGTATCTGATATACTATACTCAGCATTTAGCTCTGGCATATAATACAGAAGGGAGTTTCATGGGGATTGATATGTGGAAATTCTTACATTCGGTTGTGGATTATACAATTTTCTAAGATTCTTTCATAAGTATTCTTTGAACTGGTACCCTTTAATCAAAAAGTCAGTGGTAAGGCTGTTCTGCAATAGAGAGTAACAACAGTTCCCCTCATTAGTCATGAAGACAGACTTAGATTTCAGTCAAACTGATGAGTAGAAATTTTGTTTGGAATATCAAAGTAGTGATAATGTAGAAGTTTTATCACAGTAATGGGTGATTTTATTTTTTTCCTCTGTAGTCAGCCTTGTGGCTAATGGTACAGCTTAGATGATGGTTCCTGCACAAAGAGAAAAAGGGCGTAATTCTGCCAAATAAGAAGTTACATGATTCATTACAAGGACCCTTAATTTGCCTTATTAATTTTTTAGGAGTAATTTGTGAAATCTATTAAGCACGGTAGTCTTGCTGAAAACCTAGTGTGATCTCAATCGCAGGAATTCTCAGAATTATTTTTGAGATGAGTGCTATTCTGTTCTAAAAATATGTTGCACTACTGCAATCATTTCGTAGCTGGATTCACTCCATCACACAAGCTCTTTATCTGAAATTGCTATAAGCCATAACATAAAGCCTTTTACTTGCACACATCTAATTGAAGGAATATTTATTTGGTGCATATTAAATTCAAGCTGGCCTACTTCTGAAGGAATATTTATTTCTTTAAATCTCAATACGTTGAAGAGAGAAGTTTTAGAACAACTCTTATTCATATGACAAAGTTAATTAGAAACTTGTTGTTTAGTTCCTGTGATATTTGAGAGAGAGTAGTGTAGTGTTTGACAGATAATATAGTAAATCATGATTTGTTGACAAAAATTAAACTGTACATGAAAATTTAACTTTTATTGGACACATTTTGAAATGGATATGCATGGAACTTCACAGACAAATCTGGGATGTTATAGCTTAGAGCTCAAACACAGCAACGTCTATTCTGGATTTTACAGCTTGATCATACGTTATGGATACACTGTAAAATGGGGACATGTTCCCTGCTGTTGGCTTGGGGAAGCAGTGTGGCTAACAACCCCAACATCTTTTGGTTTTTAAAAGAAAAATCTTGGTTTTCAAGCATGTGGAACAGCGTCAAGAGCCACGGCTATGACTCAAAGACATACTAAGTACAAACCAACCTGTTACGCTCTCGCTATGGCCATAAAGCTGTGCTTGTGCTTTTTGAGTAGATGCTGTAGCTGTATGCCTGGCTTCTTCCACTGGGGACCTTACCAGCTTCCAGCAGCCACAGCCACCTGTCTCCTTCCCCATAAACCCCTCTGAAGCAGTATGATGTTTAGAGTGTAAGCCGTTTTCCAGTAAACTGTACTCCTATGTTGATAAAGATCAAACTTATGTGCTAGAAGTCATCAGTAATGAACCACAATTATTGGGCTGAGGCAGTTGTGGGTATGTGCAGCACATGTTTAAAAATAGGTGAGACAAGTAATTCCTGGATCGTTACATACCACAGCAAAAACTTTGTTGCACATCTTGCATGTCTGTGTAGTCAGGTTGTAGTGAGCTGTTTGTGCCTCAGACACACTATGCTTAGGACTTAGAGCTGTTTCCTCTGATTACAGCTCCCTTCCATCCATCTAAGAGCTTTTAGCCTGAGTGTGCCAAATCCCAAACTGCACTCAGGATCTTACACATTCATGCATGGCATGATGGGCTTGGATGAAGGTTTGCAGCTCACTTGAGGAGTTGTGTTTCACATAGATCACTTGTTAATATTTCCCTAATTATTTTGCTGGTGTTGTCCCTAAAATTGGCTAAAGTCTGAAATACATTCTTTGCTTCTCTTGGAATTCCCAAAGAAAATTGTTCACTGATCCTGACAGAGCTCAGGCTTTGGTGCGAACACTGAAAGGATTCTACTTTATCTAGGCATGTATAGGCATATAGATGTAACTGTATGTATTTTTTCAAGAAGATCTGTTTGTACTTTGCATTTCCCTGATGAGTTCACAATGTCTGAGATGTGTATAAGTCCAAGCAAGTTACAGATACAGTCTTAGCTAACAACTTGAAATTGAATGTTAGGTCTTTGAGTTTGCCCAGGTGCACCTGGGAAAATAGCAATGCTCTCATCTCCTTTTGTTCAAAATTATATGAAAGCTATTTCATGTTGTTTAAAAATTTTGACCCACTTCTGAGCTAACACAAGCCAAGGAAAAGAAAATGTTGAGATAGTATCTGCTTAGATCATCCAAAGTCTTGACCTATTGTCAAAAAGTTTTGGAATATCTGGGGAAGGCACTCCATAGGCTTTGAATGCCTTCTGAAGTATGAAGAGGTCATTCATATATGTTGGAAGTATTTGAGTCTGATTTAAAATATAAATGCAACAATTCAAAATGAGATGGGAAATAGGACATGAAATCAAAGTGAAAGTTACAATATAGGAAAGGCTATTTGGGGAAGATGGGGTAGAAACAAAAACCCTAAGAAAACTGGGCACGTGAGAGTTTGTAGCTGTTTTTGTGCCAGACTGCTTAGACTTTTGTTCATGGGATTTCTTGTATATTTTTCTCTCTCTGGCTTGATTTTCTTAAATGGCACAGTGTAGTTGTGCAGTTTGTAGGCTACCAAAGCTCAGATTGCCATCTTGTGATGTACCATCGAGAATAATTTTCTAAAAAGGTGAAAACCAAATGCTTAGGGAAATAGTGTCTTGCAAAGTAACTGGCAGGTGAATGCCATACAGTCTGTTCTGCATCTTTAACAATGTAATCATAGCAGGAGTGAATCTGCTGGTGGAATGGATAAGCCAGCCAGAAATTCAGGGTGCCATTGGCTTTTGGCTATCTATGATAATGTCATAGTTGAATTAAACCTCAGCATATTACAGAAAAGGAGAAGTAATATGGCTCAGTGATCTCTGCAGGTGGAGAGAATAACTGAAGGTGGCCAGAGAAATGCTAGTGAATCAGCCTGAACTGATGAGTAAGTGAATCAAGAATTACTCTCTGAATGTTGCTAATATCAGTATTAGATTTTTGGTACAGGCTTTTATATAGTTGGCCAGAACAGGGGATGGATATCTTTTCTCTGAGTAAACATTGGCCATGAGCTAGATGGGAAGCAAACACAGGAAGGGTACATCTCCTGTGAAAGCATGGAAATAACATCTGGTTGCCAGGCTTAAGCAAAAAGCCCCACTGATATTCCTGAGAAAGTTAGAGACTTAAGATGCTGAATGCATCTTGTTTTCACTTGGAAATGTGACCAGCTTTTTGTACAACTGGGTCCTCAGAGTTAACCATGAAGTCAAAGGTTTAATTTCAAAAATAATGATAGTGAAAACAGTATCTTGATTCCAATTAAAAATGTGGATGTGTTCCTGGAGCACTGTGAAACGCAATGTGATTAGGGATCTGAAGTCATTTGTGTGGGAACTGTTGAATATTCTGCCTTGTTGGGTTGTGGATTTTTTGGGGGGTTTGGTAGGGTTTTTTTGTTGTTTTTTTTTATAGTGTTACTTGCACAGACATTTCTACTTTACCAAGTTATGGAAGGTATTTGAGGTGATGACACTATGATTTTAAGGTTTGTTGTTTGTTTTTTTTTTAATTTGCTCACTAGCAGATCTTCTCAGGGCATGGTTCAGTCATCCCTTGGAGAAAACTAAGAGATGAAAAAATCCTCAGTACAATGGCTTTTTGTGGAGCAACTGTGCTTCTCAAAATGACTTCAGACACTGAGAGTGTGTTTGCAGGTGGATGTGAATTTATACTGTTTCAAACAGATGTGGCTACAATCTGTGCTCTTACAGGTAGCTGTGATCATGCAGTTAAAACAGTGGATTACTGGCCAAAGTGAGTTAAGTCCTGTTTGACAAACGTGGCTGCACAGACTCTGGAGTAGACAAGCCTGTAACTGCTGGCAAAAGGCTGAGCAACCTGTGGGGAAGAGCAAACTTCCCTGCTGCTTCTTCATCTCCCTTGCTGAGGACTACTGCCTGTACTGACCATTGCATGACTCTATGGGGTTTGCATGGCAAGGTTTTGGAGGCAGGGGGTTTACATGGGTGGCTCTGTGAGAAGCTGCCAGAAGCTTCCCCCTGTCCAGTAGAGCCAATGCCAGCTGGGTCCAGGACAGACCTGCAGATGGCCAAGGCTGAGCCCATCAGCAATGGTGGTAGTGCCTCTGTGTAATGTATTTAAGAATGGGAGAAGAAAAAAAGTGCTTAAATGCAGCTGGAGAGAGGAGTGAGAATGTGAGAAATAACTCTGCAAACTCCAAGGTCAGTGAAGGAGGAGGAGGTGCTCCAGGTGTCAAAGCAGAGATTCCCTTGCAGTGCGGGAAGGGGTGGGAGGAAGGTGTTTTGAGATTTGGTTTTATTTCTCATTAACCTTCTCAGATGTGATTGGTAATTTCTTTTTCTGCAAATCAAGTCTGGTTTGCCTGTGACAGTAATTGGGGAATTATCCCTGTCCTTATCTCTACCCATAAGCCTCTCATTATACCTTCTCTTCCCTGCCCAGCTGAGAAGGGGAGTGATAGGGCAGTTTTGTGGTAGCCACCTGGTGTCCAGCCAGGGTCAACAGCCCCAATGACAGAACCTGGCAACGACACAGCAGGTTTTCCGAGGACTGCACACTTGTTTGCATAAAGAGAGAAAGGGCTTGGGAGGCTGCATTCTGGTTCCTCTTAAGATTCAGAGTTAGTCTCCACTAGTAACAGGCAGGTTATAAGAGCTTGACCCTCCTAGGAGTACATGGTACTCCAAAAATCTTGCTGTATTCAGGTGGATTATTTGTGATGTAAGGTAGAATGTAACACAGGGAAGGGACATCATAATCTGTCTCTCTAAATTAGCTGTCTGTTACAAAGATCAAATTAAAATTAAGGTCAGATTTCCATTCTTCCATGCACATATTTGGCTGACATGCAAGTCAACAAGAGTTCTGTGTGCGACTCAAGATGCAATTTGGCCCTAAATTAATTTCATTAGTAAAACTGAAACTCAAACATGGTGTGAATGAGACATCTGTTAGTCTGCTGATTCATGTCTAAAGAGAAATGTCATGAGGATTTTTAGAATGCGATGCTGCATACAAGGCAGCTGCACTGACGTTGTGGATCAGTCTCTTTCAAAAGGAGTCTGAAACAATAAACCCTTCTGTGATTCTTTTTGTTGGGAATGTATGTCTCTGAAAATGTAGAAAAATTAATCTGTAACAGTAAAAAGGAGATAGGAATGCAATGAAAGAAGCATTGAAGCTTCCCATTAGTGCTGACCCATCAAGCTTAGGTAAATTGTCACTGTCCTCATTACTCTCCTTCAGACCTCGAGGTGCTTTCCTTCTCACCCTGGCCCCATGAAGAGAAGGACTTTAGTTAGGTATGGCAGCACACAGTAGTAAAGAAATAATGTACATGGAAAATACTAGATTTAAATGAGTCTGTTACCTTCCTGTCTGAGCTGGCATTTTATCTGCCTTTTCCATTTAATTCATTGGATGTGTTTTGCGTTGGTGCTTTTTTCTTGTTGGAAATGCATTTGCTCCTATTGAATACTCACATAATCACAAACCTTCACTAATGGTGACAAAATGTTATTTATTTATGTTTATTTGTTTTTTATTGGCTTTTATAGCATCTGTTTCCTTTGGCATGTGATCTTCTCTGCTACTAAAACTGGGATTTCAGGAACATGGGCTGAAACTGCAGTGAGATTGCACTTAAATCTCCCTTTAATTTTTTTTGGTGGGAGCCTGGGTGTGCAGGGATGGCAGGGTAGGTAGCATGCTTCCAGTGAGAATAAGCATTAGGAACACAAGAATGTCAGAGCAATAACAATCCTGTTTTCATGCAAATTTCCCAGGAGAAAGAGGCATATTGTAGATGACACATTAACAGGCTTGTCTTTCAATAGAATGTTTTTTCAAAGGCTTCCTTGGGGCACCAGTGGCTGTTCAATGCAGCATTAATTGATGGATTCTCCTGATAGAATAACAAGAATTTGGAGACTGAAAGAGACACTAAACTTACTTCCTGCCAGATTTTACATAGCCTTGTTTTTTCTCTCAATATGTACCTGGATTGAGGGCTTGCTGTCTCATAGCTAGGAAAAATCCAGCTCCATCTGCATTGCCAGTGACCTCCATTAGAATAAAATCTACTGTCTAAGTTTCAGAGATTTTGAGTAAACAGAGCCCCAAGTGCAGCTTCTCCCTATGACTGGGATACAGGAGATGTATGCTCCAGCAGCTGG
This sequence comes from Hemiprocne comata, assembly GCA_020745705.1. Lineage (NCBI taxonomy): Eukaryota > Metazoa > Chordata > Aves > Apodiformes > Apodidae > Hemiprocne > Hemiprocne comata. Next base: position 16,610,973 of record CM036595.1, read on the forward strand.
AGTGCTGAGGACATGTGGAGTGTCTTCTGGATGTGGCTCTGGTGATGGAAAGATGATAAAGAGCATGTACATTAATGCAGTTCCTAGTACCCACAGGTACTGCCCATTGGGTCAGTTTTGCTTCATCATATGCAGCCTTGTAGCTGCTTGAGAGTTCTCAGGGCAGTGAACAGCTGCACCACAAGCACTGATAGAAATGAAAAGCGAATGCAAAATACAATTTGGCCTTACTTTGAAGTGTGGCCACAAAGTAAGTTTCCCTCCTCCCCCTTATGGTTTGTTAAGTCAAATAATTTAGCTCTGCTTTTCAAAGTATTGGATTATTTGACTAGTCATCTTTCTTACTCTGTCTTTGCTCCCTTTTCATAGATGTTGTCAAAATCAGGAGCCTTGAAGGAGGTCCCTTATTCAAGAGGGCACTGCCTGTCTGGGCACTAAAATTCACCATTTTGCTTGTCTCTGTTCCTTCTGCATTGTCATTGCAGCACCCCGTTACCTGCATGGTCTCAGGTCAGAATGTAGAAAGGTTGTATAGAAGAACATTTTAGTGTCAGCAGATTCCACTGACTGTGGTGCTTTGGCACAATTTCCATCTCGGTTATGTGTGATTTCGAGGTCCCTTCATGTCAGAGGAACAAGGAATATTTTGCATTTTGACAGATGTCTGTTATTTGTTTTTTAATTTACTTATTGAGATGAAGTCATTAACTTGTCTGGATGAAGGTGGCATAAGTTAGCACATCCATAGAAAACCCAGATTGCTGCAGTAATTCCAGGGACAGAAAATATTTCAAGCCCACCAAATGTGTGTTTTGCTCTTCCAGGTTAGGTCTTTTGTCAGTTACTTTTCACTGAAGCTGTTCTACTCTGCTTAATTTAAATCATTTTAGCACACCCTGGAACTTGAGTTCTTTCCTCTTCCCCTTTTTCTGCCACTGGCAAATTCTCTTAAGTACTAGGCAATTGAGCCTTTTTCTGATCCAATGAATATTTAAATATATTATACAAATATTTGCTACATATTAATTGAGAACAAGTGAGCAAACAAGAGTAACTCCATATGCTGATGCTTACTGTAGTTTACTGGTAGTGGGGAAACAGGATGTTGCTTGAGCTCTGGCACATGGATTTGCAAGTACTTGTTAGGCAGTGAGTAGCTGTGATGTGAGATCTGCCCTGAGAACACTGTAGCTCAGTAGTGAAAGGGCACTTGGTAGTAGGAGATCCAGGTCTGCCAGAAAGGAGGTTTAAACCTGTTAGGCTCCATGTAAATGTTATAATCACTTATTTAATTTTCTGTTTATGCACAATTTTTTTCCTTAATGCTGCATTTTTGTCTTTTTTAATTCTTGGAGGGAGGAGGAAGGGTGATGTTAGAACTGAAAAGGACTATTTTGGACCTCATCAGTTTATGCTACAAGTCACCTGTATTTCTAAGGCCTTCCTTACTTCTACATAAGCCTGGAAGAGCAGGGAAGTGCTAATGCAAAAACAGGTAAGATTGAAATGCTTCAGTATACTCCAAGAACTACTTTTTTAAGAACATGAGAATTAGAACGCACCATATATGATAATTTAAGTTATATTGCTTATTCATGACTTGGCTTCTCTGATATGCTAGAAGAACCTGTACTGTGTCAAAAGACATTGTAGTCGTTAACTTCTCTGCCTTAACCCCCTTCTTTCTGAAGTAGTTAGAGGGAAATAAAATAAACTGGATCAAAAATAAGTGGCTAATCTTTTCTTACGGTCTTATATTCTTAGCTGATGCAAAAGGAATGATTAATTAATGATACTGCTTTATTGCTCAGTATGTTGGTGTGTTTAATTGTTAATGTCATGTCAAGCAACTTCTGGTTAGTACTGAACTGTTAACTTAGAGTGAACAAAAAAACTTCTGAGGAAAATGTAATGGAGGAAAGCTCTCATTTGGGTTGGATTTTGTTTTACTTGGTTCTTGTTTTACTTTGGTTTACAAGCTTTATAAAGCCCCAAGATATCAGATGAAAGAGCCTCCATGGCAGAGCACATTGTAACAGGCCATAGGGCTTTTTGTCTTGGAAAACATCTTGGTTATGTAAGAAAATTGCTTGTCTTATTTGCCAATCATAATTATTCTTCATTGGGTGATAGGGTAGAGTCTTCTAATATTTTTCACTCTGGTCTTGGACTTTCAGGTTTGAAACCTGTTATCTTACTGTCTATTAATTATTCCAGTTAATGGTGGTGAATATAGACATTTTTCAGCAAATAAGCACATACCTCCATGAAAAAAGTCTGGCAATCATCTCCCCAGCAGTGCTGCAGAAAACCATAAAACATACCAGTAACCATATTTTTCTTTCTGCATACCCTTGAATTGAGATCAGTGACTCAGACTCATCACTGAAAGAAGGTGCTGATACAAGGGGTATATATTCTGTTAGATCTAAAAGACTTGAAGAAAACTTTTGCTTCTGAAGATCATCTATATATCTATATCTTGGTTGAAACTGACAGTGATTATGAATTGGTTTGCCAAAGGGAGGGTGGAACACAATGGACACTACAAAAACCCCTCCCAAAACATCTCTAATTCAGTAGATTTGATTAAGCTGGAAGAGATGTCAGAGCTGGTATGTTTTGAGACATTGTCTTTTGAAGCTTAACTAAGCATTTTCTTTTGAAATTAACTATTTCCCAACCCCAAGTTAAACCTTGCCTTCAGCCAAAACCAGAATTCCAATAATAAATGGGTACAGAGCTGAAGCAGCTGCTGTGGTAAAGGGGTGTGGGGTGTTTTATCCTTGATTTTCTTCTCTGACCATCATCCAGAAGAGTAACCCAGAACATTTGTTATATCTTACCACTTTAGCTCACCTGTTAAGAACTAAGACTATCCAATAGTCAATTATGTGTTGATAAACCATGGTAATTCTTCAGAGGTTACACAGTAGGGCTTCCCTATGGAAGCAGGAAACATTGGATTTCTGTTCTCAGCTCTTTTTCTGGATCCCTAGCAGAGTTGCTTGACCTTAATGACTCTATTAATGGGAGCTTAATCAAGAACTTCTGAGCATCTGTGAAGGTGAAGGAACTTAAATTCAAGTAGTAGAGCTTCTTCATTTGAATAAAGATAATGAAAAATTGTTCCTTTTAAAATTATTAGATTAACAAAAGTCTGAAGACTTTTTAGGTCAATGCTTGTAGGAGAACTTACTTGACACAGTACTAGCAAGTGTTAAGCAGTCTCAGTGAACTGTTCCTTTGAATGCCTTTAGCACTCTTATACAACAGATTAGAGTATTATAGAAGCAGTTTTGAGGTATTATATTAATATTCAGCAGTATGTGATGTAATCTCACAAATCAATTGATAAAATGGCTCTACAAATAAGAAAGCTTAACTTTCTCATCTCTGGTAAAAGCCTTGAAGCTGTTGGCTCAAATCTATGTCAGTGTGGGAACTGGGCTATGAAAGGTCTAGTGATACAGAGGAAGAATGGACTATTTCACACTGCAGTTGAGTTTTGTCTCAGTTTTGTATTAACATTTGATAGCCTGGTGCATCAGAAACAGCTTTATAGAGCCAGCAGTGAGTTCTGATGTTCCCAGGTTTGCTTTTCTGCTTTTTAAAATTTATTACTTATTATTTTGAGTAATCTCCATCAGACAGCAGAAAGCGCATAGTTTTGTGCGTTGTTTTGATGCTTTGGAGATTAGTATACTTACACTTTTGGGAAAGCTAGTTGTGGAGAAGCTCAGGTCAGCTGGAAGGTGAGGTTGCAACTTTGCTCAGGATCTTTCCTGGTGCACAAACTTGGCCCTTCAGGCTGAAGGCTTTGCACATCTTGGGGCACAGCCAGCTCGAAGTGCAAGGCACTCCCAGGGGCTACTTCCTTCCTGAGACAGCAGCTTTGGCAGGCTGCTGCTGCTGGTTGCTAGTGCTTTGTGCTGCTGGTTAGAATTAGCCCAGAAAACCATGACACTGAGGGGGCGTTTTGAAGGGAATTTAAACATAATCTTGAGTTTGCCTAAGCCAAGTGTTTGCTGCAGTGATCACACAGCATAAACTCGGCAGCCAGGCTTTGTACAGCTCATTGCTGATCCTCTGGCCAAACTGGGGGAAGAGAGCAGCAGCGCCTTGGTGCAGCAGGGGAGCATCATTTATTACCCAGTAGGTGCAATTTAAAAAGATCTGAGGGAGAGATGACAGATGTGAGGAGAACTTATGCCCAAGTAGGGTCAGTTATATTTAGATGCCCTGGTATATTTGTGTTTTGAAATAGCTTTTTGAGAAATAGCAGTCTTAAAAGGAAGACCAAAGCCTAGCCAAACAACATGCTGTTTGATTTCACATCAAACCTTTAAGACGGGATAATATTCACTCCAGGGAAAAAGAATGGCTGAATAAACATGTAGAAATGTTAAGGTACTGAGGTTTTGAGCAATTGGTGTGCAGGGTACAGTGATGTCTACTGAAATTTTATGAAACTGCTCTGTAAATTTAGTCAGATGGCATTTAACTTACACTGTAATTATGGAGTGGGGGTTTTTGCAGAGGCAGCTGCCTCCAACAGACTTGTACCAAAGTTTGTTGAGGCTGGTTTGGTTTATTTTTGGTGACTCTGCCCTTTCTAATTCATCAGCTAGTGAATCTTAACCTCCAGTAAATATTGCCAAAAGCTTTCAGCGAGTCCAAGTCCTTACCTTCTCCCCCACTTCACTGACTTAAACCAAGCACCTCTATAGCTGCATGATGCAGTCCTCTGTCCCTGCTTCCCTCTGGCATCCTCACCCATTACCTTTCCTTTTCAAGTAGAGTAATAGCTCCTTGGGAGGGCAGCTGAGTGTTTCTGCAGCCATGCAAAACTGAGCCTCGTGGATTTCTGGTCATGGAGCTGTAAGCTGTGATTTTTAAAAATGTATTTTATTTACCAATAAATTAACTAGTAGAAAAAAGCCTGATGGAACAAAAGCATGTGGTAAAGTATTAGAAAATTCACTGGGAGATAAGATAGGTGATTCTTCTGTGTTTTTTCTTGCCAATTTAATACTGCAATATGAAAAGTTTGGGGTTTTTTCCACCATGACAATACCTTGGCAGTTATGTAATGAAGTCTTAATCTCGAATGTTGTTTTTTTGCTTAATTTTCCTGTAGGGTCAGCCTGTTTTTTTTTGTTGTTGGTCTTTTTTTCCCCTCTTTAATTCATATTCAGCTTAAGTTATGCTGTGTGACACTGTCAAATTTAAAGAACCTTCCCCTCTCACCACTCTGGTACATCCCTATTCACTGCCTTAGGTCTATGGCTTAGTAAAAGCCATTCCTGTTGGTTTTGTTTCTCTCCTTTTGTCCATCTGATTAGTAAACCCACAACTGCCTCTGTCAGTTTGAGAAAAGTCCTGGTGTGCAAGCAGCCAGTTGAGTGCAGCACTGTACAAAGTTTTCAATCTTTTCTAGTACAGGCTACCAGTAGGGATTTGACACATTTCTATTCTCCCTGCACACCCCCTGTGTCCAACTAATTTGTTTCTGGTTCCATGTTCAGTTTTATTTACCACATGTTGCTGCTGCTGCATCTTTTTAAGTCATGGAGACAGGTTTGGGCCACCCTTGGTGCAAAAATTGTTGCATGGTCTTGTGGGAAGTCCCTGGTGTGGTGTTTATGATGCTGCACAGCACCTTTCCTGTGTGTAAGGATAGAACAATTCATTGTAGATGAGCAGGACGGAGGGACATGGAGGAAGCTGTTCCTGGGTTTAATGACCTGCTGTGCTTTCACTCAGTTGTATTGGTTGTGCCAATTCTACTGATACTTTATCAGAAACCTACAGTACTGCTTCCCTGAAAACCCTGGCTCCTGGAGACGTGGGATTCTATGAGGAGCCTGTCTGGGTTTTTTGTATTTGTGTGCAAGTTGTTTGCCTTTTGATAGAAATAGATCCCTTGGTCCTTGGAACTCGTGAGAAGGCTTATAAAACATCACCCAGTAAGGTTCAAAACCTGGAGGGGAAATCAGAAAATGATGTATTATTTCTGTATAAAAACACACAAGAGAAAAGTCCTCCTATAACTGTTCTAAGCTGTGTTTGTAAAAGGTTGGGGCTGTCATATGCTGGGATGTGTGTGGAGCAGACATGCCGATTTGTATCATCTTGTATGTCTTTACCCCTTTTCCAAAAAGAAAAAGGAGAGGGGGAGGAAATAACAAACCTTTGAGGTGAAGTATTTTCGAGGGGGGTGCTATGCACATCTAAAAAAACCATTTCTCTGCAAACAGCTGCTGCTCCTCTTTTTATTTTTAAATGGCTTTAAAATCATGAGCTAGATAGTGAGGAGGGTGGAATCTTTGCCTGCTTCTAGCTCAGAAATGAGTATTTAGTCATGTAGAAAGAGTTTATGAAAGCAGATTCTTTTTTCAGAGATGAGTGTCACAGTAGCTTAAATTGTCTGCCAAGCATCATAATAGAGTTTTACTACTGTAGGAAAACAAAAGCAAAAGATAAGCTTAACTCACAGAAACAAAAAGAGAACAAAGGAGGGGAAAACATCAGAACAGCAAAGAGTCTCATTGATGACAAGGGGCACAGTGATTTACATGCAAGTAACAAATTGAAAGGGGCTTCTGAAATAAGGTTAATACTCTGAGCAGATTCAGAGCCGTTTCCACTCTGCCATGCAGAGGGCTCTGAAGCAAAGCTGCCTTCCTTGTTCTCCAGGGAGGGGCTCTGAAAGGATCATCTGGCCCCACATGCCTATCCAAAAGTATTGTTGAGCAAAGAAGGGAAGAGATTCTGAAGTGGGAAGAATCACTGAGTGATGCAGACATGGCCCAAACCAATTTTTGACCACTTCATTTCTTGCCATTTTTGTTCTTCTGCTGGAAACTGGATCAATTGGCTAATCTTGCTATGTCCCTCTTGTCAGTTGGTACTAAAGTCATGGCTTGTTTTAGACTAAAAGATGACACAAAAAGAGGTGTCTAGGTAAAGCAGTAGTATTAGAAACTTTTCCTTTCGAGGAGAAAGGAGGTGTTTCCCTTTGAGATAAGCAGTTACCATGCAGTAGCACTGTCCGGAAGCCAGAGTTCATTGCTGGTCTTCAAATGTCACATATAGTTTCTCTAGCCTATGCAGTCTCTAAGGCTTCATACTTTCTTTTTGTTTCTTAAATTGTTTATAAATATTCATTATAGGATACAAAATGGATGAGTGACTATCAACCAGGTGTGTAGTTCCTTGGACTGGACGACATACGGTCTGTTGGGACATAGAAAGCTATCTCAGTTTCCAGAAATTCAGCCCTGATCCTGCATATGCTTAGATGTTCAAGGCCAGGTTGGATGGAACTCTGAGCAACCTGGTCTAGTGGGAGGTGTCCCTATCCATGACAGGGGGGTTGAACTAGGTGATTTTTCAGATCCCTTTTAACCCTAGCCATTCTATGATTTTGTGAATATTTGTGTGTCTAGGCTTGAACATAGGATGTGAATCTGCATGTTAATAGTATTATGCTGAGGTATGGAAAGACTTGCCAGGAGCTCACTGCAGTACTTCATGAAACACCCTGTGAGCTACACTTTCCTCATAAAAATTGGAAAGAATGTCTTGTAGAAAGCCAGAAAAGTAGCTTGACCACAATACTTTTCCTCTTTAAATGTTGTGTTTGGGGTTTTTTTTGTCACTTTATCTTTAACCTTGCAAAGTATGGATAGAAAGAAATTACAAGTAGAATGGCAAAGGTGTGACTGAGGCTTGCACCAAGCTTTTCTGCCTGCACTGCCTCTTGGAGTCAGTGGTGATGCTGCAGGTATTGGATGGTTGAACCTCACGTTTAGACTCAATGTCTTTCCTTCTAAAGAGATACCCAACATACACTGCAGAACAGTGGTTGTAAGCCTGCTGATCTGCCCTTCTCCATTGGCTGCATGAAGGACCAAGATGAGAGGGTTGCTCAGTTGGCACCTCCAGACAGTGAGGCAGCAGGGTGAGCTGGAGTGCCTATGTGCCCCTGGCTGCTTGTGGGAGACTGCTGTGAGCTGCCTTACTTTGGCCGTCTGACTTTCATCTAAATTTTCAGTGTAACTTCATCACCAACTTATATCTGTACTACAGTTAGGCTAGGTAGTACAGATGTATGTCAAGCCAATCTAACTTTTCTACAGTAGGTTAATATCCTCTGCAGATAAAGGAGAAGCAGCCGTTACACATCTTGCCTTTAGAGTCTTGCTGTGGAGCTACTGGTGGGTGTTGGATGCAAACCTGGCTGAATAATGTTGATGAGAGTTTATTCATTGGTGTTTTATTTTAAGAAACTTATGGGTTAATGTACTGAGCATGGCTTGGAAAAGGTCTGTCCTGGCTCCAGTTCTGTTCAGTATTTCTGTTTTAATGAGTCAGATGATGCAGAAGGGAGTGTACTACTTAAGCTTGCAGATGACGTGAAGCTTGGATGGGCTATAAATACATCACACATGCTTAAAAATTTGGATGTGATTCATTGAAGACAAATGTAGGAACAATCACTTGGATTTGTGCGGAAGGCTTGCAAGAAAGGTCTGGATTTGTAGTATGTCACAAGCTGAACAGGAGTCAGCACTGCCATTGCTTGGAGAACACTGCAGAAATCAAAGCTCCTTGTGAGAAATGCAGTGGTCATGTTGGCTGTGCTGCCTGCATGTAGGTTTCCTGGCGTCACCCTTCTGCTTTGTTGTTCCTGAGACCCATGTTAGGTTTTGAGACCCATGTTACGTTGGGTGGTTTGGGGTACTCAGCTTCAAGGGAAAAGGTGGGGTGACTGAGTTGACTTGACTTTGAGGCTGTTCACCCTCAAGTCACCTCAAGTTTACCCTCAAGTCCTGGCAAGAAGGTTGCCAGGAGGTGCAATAACAGGCTTTGAGTGAAAAATCTGTTCTGTGTTCCTAATGAAAGAAGCTTAAATTTAATCGTCAGGTACCAGGAAAAGCCAGATGGTAAGGCTGGGAAGATTTGAGTTAGGTAGTTTGAGAGGCTGTGGGATCTATTTGACAGCCTTTAACAACAGACAGGTGAGGTCTGTTAGGTTTTATGGTAAGTTTGGTGCCCTTGGAGTACTTCCTGTGGATTGTAGTTGATGTTACAGCCCTGCTGAATCACTCACTGCCTTTCTGTGAATGAAAGCCACCCGTTAGCAGTGCTTGGTGTGTCACATGCCTCCTAGACAAGTGCTCACTAAGCCTACTCCCTTGGGAGCTCAAGGAGTGATGCTGAAGGTTAGCCAAACTGAGATGAGGGGGTAAATGTTTTATTTCTGTTTCGATGCTTTTGTCCAATCCCAATACTAACAGTTGTGTTGAAAGACTTTGAAAAATCCATGTGTCTGTTTGCTCCCACTGTTGCTCATATCCAAGGACATTGTGGTGAGTCTGTGCCTGCTTCCTGGGGTGAGAAGGGTGCTCATGTGGTTTCTGTGAAGGCAAGCTCTTGTCTTGAGAACTGGGATTGGTGCTATGAAGATGTAGGAGGTGTAGCTTTCTGCTCCAAGAAAGCATGCCAGGACGAAACACGGGAGCCTGTTACCTACTTGCTCAGGTTTGCTGCCTGATATGGTGGCAGTGTCTCTTCTACTGCTGTATCCTCTTTGGTTGTGTTGGCACCACTTTAGGAACTACATGATGTTTATAGGCCCACATAGTGGCCTGAGTCAATGAAGTGAACTCAACTAGACATAACCATTAAAGGAAACTGTTATTTTCCTGAAGGTTTTCTTTGGCTTAAGTTTGGTTCCCTGCTTGAACCCACATAGAGCTGTACCAGCCCAAGTGGGTTTTTTGAGCAGGGAGATGAATTAATGGAATGGGAAGTCTTGGAGGATGTCTGAACTTTTACTTGTGCCAGAAACAGCATGCCTTGCTACAGCCCAGAAGCTCCCACACCCAGAGCAAATGGCTCAAATACAATGGTTTCAGAAGCTGTCAACTTCAGGTGTGCCACGGAGGCAGTAGGGAGCATGCAGGTATATTGTCTGTCAAGTAGCAAACATGCAATTTGTATTCTGTCGCCTATGTAAGCATTAAATTACATGCTGTTATAGTCTTGAAGGAAGGTATTTAAAGCCATCTAAACTTTAATGGAAACAAGGTTTCAATTATTCTTGTAATGATAAGGATGAAAGTTTTCTAGTTTATCTATAAAAAAAGCCTTGTTCTTTAATGAACCTCAATAATTAGAAACTCACTAGTCTATAACTGAATTTCTAATGAATAGTCTATAGATTTAGCAGCTTCTGTCTTCTTTCTCCTTGTCCTTTATAAAAAGTTTCCAATCAGCTACATATTTCCCACTGTGCACTCATGGAGCATGCTACTGTCTTGCCATATGTTTGCCTTCCTCTAGCAATTAACAGGACTGTAGGCAAAGGCCTCTGAATCTTTGGGGCCTGTATATTTGCTTGTGGTCTTGTCAGAACATGCAGCACTTCAATAGCAATTTCTCACGTTTATGTCCACTGAATAACAAGTTGCCCAAAAGACAGCATGGTAACATGATTGTGGAGAGCTTAAACAGAGCAATGTTTACACATTTAAAAAAATAATAACAATTTACAGTGGATATATATTTTCAAGCTTGTTGGGCCATTCTCTAGAACCTAGTTTTTATGGCTGGATGTATGTTTCATGGATGCATGTAATCTCTTCCCTGGCAAATGTATTTATAAGGACATTCTTTAAAGTCACTTTTTCCCCTGCATTATTTAAAAATTAGTATGATCCCAAATAAGTAAACTTGAAGGAATCAACAAAGGTTGATACAGATGTAGTATGGGAAGGAGGAGAAAGGTTATGGACACAATAGTCAAAGGTCTCCCTTTAAAAAGGGGGAAGGTGATTAAACAGCAGTGGATTGTTGTTGCTAAGCACTGCACACTTATCCCATTGACGCAAGCATTGAAGCATTTGAAGAGTATTTTAGAGAACTTCCACACAGGTTTTTCTTCAGAGATGAAAACTATAGGCATCTTTTTAGAACAAATTTTGTCTGAATTATCTCTTCTTTGCACTGCTGGAGCCTACTTGCATGACATTTGAAAATGGTTATGTATGATTTTGCCTTCCTCGTGTTCCTCGTGATGTGCCACAGCAGAGGCAGTTCTGCACGGAGGGACCCGCAGCATTCCAGGATTTGAGCTGCTCTGTGTTGGAGCATCACCCCCACGGTGCCTGTACCATCACAGTACCAGTTTCACAGCACTCCTCACTTCTTGTGGGCATGTCCAGGAAGTGAGTGACAGGTGAATCTGACCTAGGCTGTGAGTGAAATACTGTGTTCTGGTGCCTATAGAACATGGGGTGCTCTTGAAGGAGTTTCAAGGGTGAAAATATGATTCTATTGGTTTAATGGAAATTGAACAATCTGGAGCAGTTCCTGGGTTTTGGGCAGCACTGAACAAGCCTCTTGCTTTATAACTATTTAGACTTTAAGTTTGTGGAAGGTGGAGCATGTCCCCCTCAGTATGTATTAGTCTAGTAAAAAGACCATTTCCTGCACATCTGAGATAATATTAAGGAAATTTTTTGAGTGGAGTTTAGTCCTGCCAAAAGAAACGTGGTGTGGGAAACATGTATTGTCTGCACAGAAATCTTAACAGCATTGAGGACATAGTGGGTTAACAAAGCTGACACCAAAGAAGTCAGTATGTATTTTAGTGGACCAGTATTATGGTGACTTGAAGGCTTGCTTTCCTGCTGAAGGAATTCAGGAGGCTGTTCAAGCCTTATTTTCTTTCAGTGTATAAGGGAGGGGAAGCAGAGAGAGCATGATGGCAACTAATACTGTTGTGGTGCTGGAGATGATGATTTTACTAAATCTGTTAAGTTTCTGTGGGTCTGTTTGGGAACTGGCTTAGGGCAAAGGATTACAGAATTTGTGACAACCATCAGATGCACAGTGGCAATGAACTGCCAGTGGGTCCTTGCCTTAGCGTCCTCTAAGGTCATGTCAGCCCATGTCTGCCTTATGTGCACAACTTCATTCCAGGATACCTCCTGAGCATCTTGAGGAAGAATTCTCCCCACACCTCCAGCATAACTCTGGAAGGTCAGCACCTGTATTTTTCTCTTCTCTTTCACACACACACATCCACACCCACCCCATTTCACACTGGGATGGAAATATGGTTATGTCGGTATGTCACACTCCACTGTGCCTTGTGAACATCAGATAGTTTTGTGCAGGTATGAAAGATGCCAGGTTCACTTCTGTCTACAAATCTCTTCAATCTACATCAGAAAACTTGGCCAGGGGTTTTTAATACAGAAAATGCAGCTGTCACTCTGTTGTTGTTGTTGTTGTTAAAGAGGCTTATATAATCTGACAGTGTTAATGAGTGAATAACATCAGCTAAATCTACAAAGCTATTGTACAGGAAAAATCCCTTGAATTTCATGGCCATGGACACATTGTCTTTTTAGCTACCCAGGTGAGGAAATAGTCTTATTTATTGTGAGTAACCCAAACAAATTAGGAAGAATTGATCAGCTTTTGTCTTTCTCATTAGGTTAAGTGTCTTTACATAGGATGAACAGTGACTGACTGTACCTGGACTGGGAGTAACTGGAATGCTGTGGTGCTTCAAGAAAGGTCGATATGTTTATAACTGTGTCTGGTACAGGAATATCAAACAGTAAATGAGTGAATGGGAGCTGTTCTAATAAATTTTGGGTTTCTCTATTTGGCATATGAGTAGGTGGAGAGGCGTTGGCCCCCCTTCTATAGTGGTTAATTACATTTCCCACATGACATTTCTCTCTCCTTGACATATCCCATCATTCGCATCAGTGATGATTGTCACCAGTCCCCCCGGCATCTCCTCTGCTTGTTTGAAAGATGAAGCCATTTGTTTAGGGAAAAAAAATCCCAGTGTTTTTTTTCTGCTCTCCTAATTTTCTCACCAGCTTAGTTGAGATACTCTGAAATTTTTAGTTTCATAAACAAGCATATTCTCCAGGTAGGCTTTTCCCAGATGTTCCAGCCATGTTAGATACCTTGTTTTCTATGTGTTACCTGCCTGAGGAGTGTATTTGACATGGTATTTTCCTAACTTGGAAAACATTTGTATTCCATACTTAACAGAATACAGCTTTTCTGTGTATTGAGTTTGAGCTGATGAAGCTTTTCAAGTAGACTCTGCATGTCTAAGTGTCCAAACAGAAGTATTCTGTGTACATAGTATCTTAAAAAAAGACCAGCTTCTGGTCTTCTGGAGGACAGGACAGCTTTTATCATTTTAAAAGCCTCTCAAGGGAAAGACACAATACAATCATATAGGTTTATTTATGTTGCTGCTGTTGTACCAGTATCCCATTTAAATGGTTTTATTCCACATGGAGGTACCAGCAGTCCTGGTAGCTATTCTAGGAGCTGTTCCAACATAAGGGTATCATCAACCATGAGGGTAGTAAGGTGCTGGAATAGGTTGCCTAGGGAAGCCCCCTCCTTGGAGGTGTTTAAGGCCAGGTTGGATGAGGCTTTGTGCAGCCTGGTCTAGTGGGAGGTGTCCCTGCTCAAAGCAGGGAGGTTGGAACCTGATGATCTTTAAGGTCCCTTCCATCATTACCCATTCTATACATGAATGCAGTGCAGCTTCTGGGGAAGATGCTGACCTTTCAGTTTGGTACAGGGTAGCCCCTCTCCCTAGTCTTCCTCCATGTAAAGTCTCATAGAAATGGGAGCAACATTGTGACTTACAGGAGGATGCTGCCTATTTTCTGTTACTTCAACATGGATATTGCTGAAAGCTGTCCAGATAGAGGCTCGGGCTTTATTTTTATTGATGAAAATAATTTCTCCCTATGCTGTTGCCAAAGTATGTTGAGAAGTTGTTTCACCTTTACTTAGGCACTGCTGCGTCAGCAGGTATCCAGTTTCTGCCTCTTTTGCAGCTTTTTTTAATTCTTCCCCAATAACTAACTCCCACCTTGTTAAATATTCCAGGAGATTTGAAACTTCACAGTGTTCTTACCTCACAGCTCAGGGCTCAACCCTGGCCAAGGAATGGAAAATTAAAACAGAACTAGGAGAAGGCTAATAGCAGGGATCCCTCTGCTCCTTATGACAGTGCATTCAGCTTTTAAGTGTGAGCTGAAAAAGGGGACAGGGTTTGATGCAGAATTATTTAGGTTGAGATTGAGAAACAGTGGAAGGTGTGTTGGGAAGACATGGGAGGGAGCGCAGTAGAGTGGTGGGTACAGAATGTGGCACTCAGCCCAGGAATTAGACCTAAGGCTGAACTTGGCTGACTTCTTAATTAGCTACCAGTGGTCTCATGGGGACAGGATACTTGGGCATTAAGGTGAGCTGCTCAGTGCAACATGGTGGTGAATGCTTGGTGGCAATTATTGATTCAGGTCTCAGAAACTGGTGTATGTATTGGATTTCAGAGGTGATGTGTTGGGCTGTTGGAGAGGAGCAGACAGTTTTGGCTCTCCCTGTGACAAGTGGATTCAGTCATAAGACCAGCAATTGCAAGGTATTAAGCTTGAATGGATCTAACTGCCTGGGGCAATTTCTGGAGGGTCTGTTTGAGTAGGAAAAAACTCTTCTGAGGTTAAAAAAACAAAACTAAACAGAACTTTAAACCATTCAAGTGTTTGTCCTTTGCCAAAGTCACTGCTGAAAAGTACAGTAAAGGAAGATGAGGAAATGTTGTATATATGTGTGTATGTATGTACAAAAAATTATTTCTGTATTTATGTGGGGAGTGGCAGAGTGGAATTTTAAAACGTTGCTACACTTGGAAGCTGGTAACAGATCCCACCTCTTGGATAGGTAAACTGATACCAGGTGAGCTTCCAGCATATCACTGAAGAACATGCTGCTTAAACAGTCTGTCAACCTTCTCTTGTACTGAAGTGTAAAATACTTACAGATGCTGCATATCCATCTTCAGCTTTTTTATTCTCAGTTAAATGGAAATGTTCCAAGAGTGCTTTTAGTATGTCTGACCTTGGGCTCAGGTTCCCAAAGGATATGTGCAACTAGTCAAAACCATGTTGGACCTACATGGTAGTAAGTGGCTGATGCTATATCAGGGCAGTCTACTTTGGACATGTTCTAGACATGAGTTCCAGGTAACCTGGAACTTTGCAAGCAGCTATCAGGATAGCAGTGTTGCCCCTGGCTGTACTATACCTGTGGCCTCAGGGACTCAAGATGTAGTTAATGAAAAAAATCTAATGTTGCCTTCACCCGTTTCCTCAACTGATATTGAATGCAAAATCCTCCAAGATTTTTGAAGACTGCAAAGTCTGGTAAATGCAAAAGCAGAGGGGCTGAAGGGATGAAAGAAACCCCCAGCTACACTTGCAATCTATGACATTTTACATAATAAAAAGGCATAGCAGTGAAATACCATTCAACTATAATGCAATAAACTCTTAACTGAGGTATAACAATGGCTTGGGGAATTCTAGTCTGATTTGTATAAATCTGTAGATTCAGTGGGTTTATTCTGGTTGAAAATTGTGCAGTTTAGAAAAACTATGGTCCTCTGTCTTCAGAGCTCAGCTTATCAGAGCACTTAGGATGAAATCACATCCTTGTTGAAGTCAATGGCAAAGCTCCTGCTTATTTTGATGGTGTCAGATTTCGCCTATTGCAAATTGCCAAACATTATAGAGTTCAGTCAGATGTAATCAAAATATAAATGCAAATTGGTATCATCTCATAATGTAGCAAATACAGGGGGAGTATCTTGCTAGTGGTGGTGTGAAAGACACATCTGTGCATATTTTTAATGCACCTATGCTGTGATGAACAGATTTAGATACTATGTCATTATCACAGGGGAGATACATTTGCACTGTCATAGACTGATTGCTTCTGCTTATTCGTTGTTCTTTCATAGTAAGAAATCTGGGGATTATGATGGACAAGGCATAAAAAATGATCTAGCTCTTTGTGCTGTGGTTTCAGATGCTAGCTACCTCCCTTCCACCTCTTGGGTGTCAGATGCACTACTGAATGGTGAGAGGCAGTGGAGCTTCATTCTTTTAGAAGCTGAGGGAGTGGAGAAAAAGTACCCATCCATTATCAAGGAGTTACTGTGATGGGAAAATTACTGAGTGCTGATTAAGTACTGACTGCTTCAGGGCCCTGTGTAGATCTGAAATCAGTGTTATATTGGATAGTGTTTTGAGGTAATTTCTTAAAATATAGGAAATAATTCCCAGAATCTTTTGAAAACTCAATCTGACTTTCACAATGCTTTCCAGAGAAAAACATCTCAGGATAGTGAGAGTGCTGATGATGGGATTTAGGTGATTTACTTGGTACAATCAGGCAATTCACTGATTGAACTGTTCTTGAACCTTTAGATAATCATAAGTTAAAAACCAGAATATCTCTTTTAAAACTCGCCCATTAAAAACAATGAGGGGGAAGACTACCTCTTCCAAGTTATCTGAGTCAGTCTGGGAACCTTTGTTATCCAATGTGATTAATTTTGGGGAATGCAGCTTGTGAATCAGAGTGGGGCTACGGTGTTGAAGAAGGGGAAAAGTACCCTAATTTATTTTTAAAGAAACAATTTTAACTTGCAAGCTAGTTCTTTTCCCTCCCATGCTAATATAATGGTACATAGCAGTGGATGAAAAGTATGAGTAAGCAAGCTGGTGAAGTTAGAGACAAGTTGGACAGTGATGAGATGGTTTTGGAAATGGTTTTGTGGAGTTGCATAACTGTCAGGTATTGTAAGAAAATGGGATCAGCATGTTTCTTCACTGTGAGCCAGTGGGCCTGTATGGATTTCAAGGAGGAGCACAGTTAGGGCTTCCAGGCAGTTCTGGATAAACTCAGGTATCTGTTTGTGACCTGTTACTTAGGAAGCTTTGATTAACAGCTCTCCATGAGGTTTCAGAGTCTGTTCAGCATTTCAGTCACCAAGTATTGTGAGAATGAAGAGAATTTCCCTGCTGTTAAGGCAGCCATAAAAGCATATTTAAAGGAAGTGTTTCTGGTAGCACGGCAAGTCTCCTCCTGTAGGGTTTTTGAATTAAAATTTATCCCTGAATGTGTGCTGTGGTCAAAGGAGAAAAGTCTGTAATACTTTCTCAAAAGTGCTAATACATCATACTGATGCCTGTTACAGTGTGACATGAGATTCCTTTTATGCTGCATCACCGTGACTAGAGGTGTTCCCCTCCTTTGTAGTGGTGGTTGGAAGTGAACCATGAGATGTCTCTCATTTCTGTAATGTAAATCCTAAGTGATACCACGGGGAGCTTTTAATAGGTAATCACTTGCATGTCAACACATTAAGCTACAGGGTGTGCCCTAGGTATTGTAAACTATCCTAATGATAAATTTAAAAATAGTTCACAGAGGTGTACCTACACCAGCAAGATGGAGAGTGGTGAGGAGGAGGAAAAGGAAGGCAGTAGATTTTTGCCTGGGCTTCTAATAAAACTTGTATAATTGAATATGTACTAAATGAGAGCAGCCTCTAATGAGAGTAGATGAGCAGAATTACAATTGAGGCTCTGTACTTCAAGCTTAAGACAGGAACAAGGGCAGTAAACACACTTGGTATTAGGTAGCCAGATAACAGAAAGTTTAAGACTTAATAAAAATGAGCAATGTTCTTTCTTCAGGAACACAAAAAAGAACGGTCTTGATTCCTGTAGTATTGTATCATGTCCTTTCTTTGTCCTTAATCAGCTGCAGCAGTGGCTTGCAGTTCAATACATATTGACTTAGAGCATATGCTGAAGTCTGAGCTACTCGGGTTTCAAAACTTCAGTTGTCAGGAGCAGCATACAAATCTGGGTTAAGCTGTCTGTTCTTTTAAAGTTACTTCTGCAGTGCAGTCACACTTTTAATTCTAACATATTAAACTTTGAGGTGTTTAAAAATCCATGCATCCCTACCACTGAGCAGCTTGTTGGAATAGCAAGCATATAGCTTATTACAGAACTGTGATTGCCTTTAGAATGGCACTGCCTATGTCCATTAATCTCAGTAACTTTATATACACATAATATATTGATAAAATGTTAATGCCCTCATTTCCTGCCAATAAAAGCAGGAAATGAGGGTGTAGGAGTTCAATGTGTGGCACTCTCTAGCCTTCAGTCTTTCTGGTTGGTTTATTTGCTTACCGATTCTTTTTTTAAATCTCCCCCCGCATTGCACCAGACTGTATGCAAAAGCACACATTGTGCCCAAATTCTAAACTAGCTGTTCACACATCAGAGGATGAGAAATGTCCTTAGACTGGCCAGTGCACAAATGTTTTGCTACTCTGATCTCCTCTGCCAATTAATGCTGTTCTTTGGGCACCTTCTGTGCATGTTCGTTACTGCACCGGTGCTTCAGCCAACAGTCAGTGCCTGCCCTGCCCCTACTGGCAAGCACTGATTGAGTTGTCTCATAGCATGCCAATCACTTATTCCTTCATTTAAAAGGCAGCTGGTAGCTTAACAGGTTTTCCATTGGGAATAAGAGCACACCAAGTTGAACGGTCTTGTTCAGTGTCTTAGTATCTAATACTTACGATCAGTAAAAAACAAACTAAAAAACCAAACCTTGCAACAAAAGAGCAAATGCTTCTAAATCGCTGCTGAGCTGAATTTTGTGGCTGCTGCTCATACCGAGGCAGCCCTGTGAAATCCGGTGGGTTTCAGTAGCTGGAACTCAAAAATGCAGCATGGTAGGGTATTAAGGCTTCCAACTATTTAAATTAAAACTTAAATCTGCAGCTCATCAAATGGACAGAGGAGAAACAGAACAACAAAAACCAATATATAAAATAGTTCATGCTAACGACATTTAACAGTCTTGCCCTGTGGTGTGTTCTCATTCGAGGAGGAGACAAGCATAAAGTGTGAATTGGAGAATGTGTGCTGGAGGGTATCAATAGAAGTCTCATAATACATTTTAGATTTTTCCTCTGCCAATTAAACCAAACAAAGCTTATGGTGGGATTTTTCTTAAGAAGAGAGAAAAATGAACTGAGTCTAGATTCCATATGTTGAAGGTTAATTCTAATAAATCAGAAAGCAAAGATCTTGTAATGGGTAAGTATTCTCTGCACTCACCCAATTAAGTGTTAGAAGTGGGGTAATGGAGTAATTGTAGTTAGTCAATTGCTACAAAGTCATAATAGGTTGAGTACAACTAAGACTCCAAAGCAGTAAAATGCCAGCGATAAAATAATAAAACTATTATTTCAGTAATAATCTCCAGTTAATTAGAATAAGGCAGTGCAGTGTATTTTTAATACTAGACAAAAACAATTAGCATTGTACTTAGTAACAGCAATATCCTTACTATCTGAAAGACAAAACAGGATTAATGCAGCAGTAAAGCATTGAAACTATATGTCAACAAAAGAACACAGAGGAAAACAACTTTTTCAGTAGACCCAAGCCCCAGCACAAATGATGGAAACTTCCACCTCCAAGGAAAGGAAAACTTGGTTGTAGCAGATGTATGGTTGAGTGTCTTAATATGAATGTGCTCTTTATCCCTGTGCCAAATGTTTATTTGCGTGGATTCATTCTTCACAAAATGTCTTCAGTTTGTTCTGATTGTTCCTCCCTGGGTTTTTTTTTTTTTCTTGGCAAGATTGAGACATTATGTATCCCCACATGCCTGCTTGAGTACAAAATAAGAAAAAGTTAAGGCTAGAGGGATTATTTCAATTATGGTCTGACCATAGCACAGACTGGAGAATTCTGCCCTGTTACTCCTGCATTATCAGGCTGACATTTGAAGCAGATACATGTTGTAGATGCCTCAAGTTTCAGGACTGCTTTACAGCATGCAGGAGTCTGTGTTCTGATCCCATCACTTCTTAATGATGGGGCAAAAAACTGCAGTATATTTTGTTGCAGTGGCCCTGACAGAGATCTGGAAGGCTGAGAATACATTTAGCAGTCGAAGCAAGCCTCATCCTGCGGCTACAGCAAGCTTTCCACTGGGATGTGTGAACATGGTTCTTTTACTTGCAGAGAACAGTCAAGAGCAAAATGCTAATTTTTGTTCTAAAAAAATCTTTATAGTTGCTTTCAAGATGATCCAGTGCATGTCAGGGCATTTTCACTTTGGTACTTTTGTCCCCTGTGGGCTCTTGAATAGTGGTTACATTTTCAGGGTTTGAGGTAGAGCAAACAATCTCTTGCTCACCCTTACCCACACTGCTACTCATGAGGAAAAGAGGGTATTCATTCTCCATGAGAGAAAACAAAGATGAGCAGTAGATGATGTGTTAGTTCAAGTCCTCTAAACTTCACTGTCTCACTTCCTTTGGTTTACATTTAGTTTCAGGCTAATCTTGGGTCAAACGGCTAGTTGGCCTGTCTCCTCACCCTTCTTTTGAAATTTTAGGAAGGATTCAAAGCATATGCTTAATTATGTCCAGGCCCTTTCCTTGCAGCATAGGATAGTTTGCAATTTATTTTTTTTGCTTTTCTGCTGAAATTTGTTGCTTGGTTATTCTGGAATAGCTCAGGGCAGAGGCTTTCTGCTTGTGCTGCCTGACTCTGTGCTCAGCAAAGACAACAGTGAAGGTCCTGTTGGCACAAAGGGGCAGAGTGTGGCTTGGCTTCCCTACTGAAACACCCAACAAAAGGCTAATCAACACTGTTCATTATCAAATGTTTTAATGCAACCATCTCATGGTAAAGGCTGGGTGAACCTGAGCTGAGTGGGAAATGGTGATCTGAGTGGGAAATGGTGATCTGAGTGGGAAATGGTGATCTGAGTGGGAAATGGTGATCTGAGTGGGAAATGGTGATCTAAATGGGAAATGCCTTGAAGAGCTGTGGAATAGAGAAGGGGTTGGGAAGGGGCATAGGGAACATGTAGATCATGTCACTTGCAAGCTGCTTCTCATGGTGGTATAAATAGGGAGTGCTGGATGTCTGTAAGCTAGCTACGGCTCTTTCAAAAATGAGTTCTTCCTTGAAAACCTTGGTCTTCTTCTTTTTTGTATATGTTTTAGAGAGCAATGTATGTGCTTGTATTCTGGCATATTTGCTCATTAATATTGGTAAAAGACAGGCAGTGGTTTTGGAAAAACTTGGCAAATTTACCAAGCATTCTTGCATAGCTACCGATATCTGGATTATGATATCTGACACTTTGCAATAATGTTTTGCAATTTAAGCCCCAAGACATAAATTCAGGAGCTGCAGCATAGTCAATAAACTAAAAAATTGCTTGGCATGGGTAATTATGGCACTGATCTTGCATTACATTGTAACCTACATGAGACCCTGCTGACTTGACAATGTTAGTTATTTCCTTTTCTTGTAATGTGTGTTACACTGCTTTGGTCGAGCACGCTGGCCAGAACAGAAGAGCCATGGATCTGTTCCACTATGTCTATTCCTATTTTATAGTACAGCTATTTGATAACCACTAACTTGTTTGTATCCTAAAAAAAAATCTAGGAAATGCATCGTAGCAGGGAGTGCTCTGAAAGCATAACTTCAGTGTGTTAGAATGAGATCTTAGCATTTTATTGCTTTTTATTATCATTTATAATTTTGCTGTGAGTTGTGTTCCTCTTGGGTTCTGTCACTGGGAATAGTGGCTGACATTTGGTTAGGGAGTGTGAATTAGCAGAGAAGGTTAGGCAACTTCTCCATTCTCTATCATGACAGTTTCCTATTTAATCTAGATAAAGTAAGAATCCTAATGAGATGTGTCCTATGATTAATTTGTAGCATTTTGCCTCCTGTTAATTATAACCTAATGTCAGGGGAATCGGTAGGAGAGGGCAAACTCTTAAAATCAAACATCCGAAAGAATCAAAATATATAAGCCAATTCCCACAAACCTATCTTGAGAGAGGCATCTTCCAAAGGCCCTTTACATGATGGGGAAAGCCCTTATTTTCAGCAACATCCTAATGTCTGTCTGTTGCTTGAGATTTTCATGATGCTGTCAGCCACTGCAGACATATGGCTCCAATTGATTTGCCCTGACAATAACAGTTACCAGCACTCATTTCTCCAAACTCAGAACGAGGCACATCTGTTATAAATTTGTTGACCGTCAAGGACCAGTAAAGACCCAACTGAAAAACATCCTTTTTTGTCTCATACTTCCCCCACCCACCCCCCTCCCTCTTAAGCATGGTTGTGGTCTCTGTCCAAGACTATGGGTCTTTAAAGGTCATTTCCATGGTATGGTGTGTATCATAGGCATTCATTTTTATCAATAACTTCTGTGATTAAATAATTTCTGAGCATATTTTATTCTGGGAATTCTTGATTGTTCAGAAGGGGTTTTGGGTCTTTGATTTCTACTGGGGAGCTTGGTCCTGCCCCTTAGTCCCATTTCAGGCTATAGGTTGATTATTTTAGTGTGCACTTTTGCCTTTGAATGGCTAACAGGTCTATTTTATTTTGAATCTTGTCTAGAGGACTCTTGCAAACTACAGTGGGACCTTATGGGGGAGGGGAAGGCATAATCTTCATGGCAAATATACAAAGAAATGCTTCTGCTTACTGTAGACCAGTGTTACACAAGCACATGCAGCATAAGATTATCCCTCTGCCATCCAATCTCCCTTTGTTTCATGTACATTTTCCATCAATGTCTTATGTGGTTGAATACCTGGATGCACTTTCTGAACTAATTCAGTCTTTAAACTTCTGTCATCACCCTGTGTTTAACTTTTGAAGGACAAATCTATGCAACTGCCTGGATGGAATATTCTACTGTTATTCAGGTCTGATCCTTCATTTTTATCCTGATTTGGCTGATAGCCATCAGATGGTACTGAACAATGATTTCACTTTTCTGCATTTCTATTTTTCCAATGCTGACCACGTTGGAGAAATGCTATGGTATGGACTATGTTAGAGAAGTTTTATCTAGCTGTGATAGAAAACCTCCATGACTTGGTGAGAAGTGTGAGCTGTGTGGAATAAAGTGATGCTTAATCATTTCTGAAGTGTGGGCCAGGTCTTGGAGTGCTGCGTGAGACTGCTTTTTGGGTTCTGCTTTGCTGACCAGGCAATAGGGTAAAACAAACTCTGGCCTTCTGCTACTAGTTGCAGTCTGTAATGTGTTCCCATTGCTCTCATCAACCACAGTCAGAAAATGTAAGTATCTAACAGATACAGGAAGTTTCCCTCTGGCACTGCAGGCAAGACATGCCTTGGGTACCAGTGGAAGAGTAAGATGGGCTGGCACTGGAGGTGTTTTGCTTCTCCTTTGACTAGCTTGACTCATTGGAGCATGACTTGTGTTCCCTTGCTCTGCACTTCACCTGGCATAAGGGTGGCTGCAATAATACAGAGCAATAGGCTCTACCTGTTAGCCCCTACATCAGCAGGAGGAACATGCATCTTGGTTTAGGACCTTTGACCTCTGACTATACAGAGATGCAGGTTTTGGCTTTCTGGTACCTATGAGGCGTATTGAAATTTAAATTGGCATTTTCTTTGAGTTAGCATAGAAATGTAAAGTTTCCTTTCCTGTTTCTCATTCAATACCTAAAGCTGGGATTCATAACACTGCAAGGGAAATACTAATTTAAAAGAAAAATCCTTTTCTTCCACTTTAATTTAAATTTAAAATTGGGGAAGCCATCTCTATTCCTCCCCTGGTAATCTTTCTTTTGTTTTTAATACAATGTATTATAATGTCATAAATAGAAATGTAATCTTATTAAAAGACATGCAGCAAGTGCTACTTTATTAGAAACTTTTTAAAAAGAATAATCTACCAAGTTGAAATATTAATGTAGCTGCCTGGAAATTGCAGACTCTTACTAGGACTTAGTCTTTTTTTAAAAAAAGCAAATTAAGGTAGATGTATTTTAAAGCAGCCAAATTTCTAATGGCACCAAGCTTTTACCGGTGTATTCTGGCACCACTATATTTTTTTTTGCAGGAGAACTCTTAAAATTGATTCAAATTTCAATTAAAAAGGTTTTGTTAAATCTTCTTTTTTCTTCCCCCTTTTCCCCATGTAATTGTAATCTGCTTTGTTTGTAAGTGTGGAGTAGGAACAAAATGATCTTCCAGTCTCAATTTGACTGTCCCTTGACTTTTCTATAGTACAAATAAACAAATGACATAGTGTATGTTTAACAACATCTTGCTTATCTAATTCTGAGGGGCATGAATGAGAGTGTGCTGAATATCTCAGCTGCATTACACCTCAGTGGCAATTAAGAACTTGCAGCTTTTTCAAGGATTTCTTTATTCCCCAATGTGACATATTCCTTACTGTGACCTAAGAAGCACGTTTTTCTTTTCCTTACCCATACAGAAGATAACATAGTTATTGATTACATGTTGCTTAATGGACTCTAATAAATTCACACGTAGAATAAAATTTTCAAATTAAGTGTTTCCAGATTAATCGGGGCTTGGTTCATGTGCAGTGAACACTGCTCTGCTGCAGTGGAGTGGCTAAAAATTTCAAAAGCAGCCCCCTGCTCTGTCTCTCTTTTTGTTATTATAATATTTAGACTTACATGAGTGGGTTAGTGACGAGAAAGTAATCAGTGCCATCACAAATCTAATGAAGGGTACTCAGCAATAACTTTGGTGGTTCCTGGCCCTCACTGGAACACCAGTCTGTGATGTTTCTGTTACTCTTTGATTTGTGCCATGTTTAGGCTCTCTCCTCCTGGTCCAGTCTCCAGTCTGCTATGGCAGTGCTTCTTTGTAGTCTGGGCTTCATGTTGTCCACCCTTCTGCTCCAGCTGCCTGGAGTCAGTAGAGGCTGTTGTGTTCCTGTCCCAAAACATTTTATTTTTTCGACTGCTGTGTGTAGTGCTCTGGTCCTGCTGACCTGTCAGACCTGCTGCCTGAACATGTTCTTCAAGCCAGGCCTCGGTGTAGCTGTGCTGTGTCTGAGCATTTCAGGTTCTTTCTGCACAACATCTCTAAGAAATAGTCCTCTGTCCACCCATCTACGTACCTCCCCAGAGTTTCATCACTGAGCAGTTTCAATGATCCTCACTAATCTTGTGTCTAATGAGAAAGCTGCTGCGAAGACTGGTTTTCATGCCCATCTCTTTGAGTCTAGAACCTTTTCCTTCACGTTCCCTGTGGCTCTGTCTTGACCCACATGTCCTGATTTCAGCTGAGGCCAACTCTGGCCTGTTCCTGTTCTTCAGTTTTGAAGCCTCATCCTCTGTGCCCCTTTTCTGTGCCTTCTGTGGTTTCTGAGGGTGAAAATGAGGATTGTTTGCTGGGATTTTTTGCGTTTTGGATAGTTGTGCTTTGGACTTTGAAAATCCTGGCAAGTTCTAGTATCCATCTTAATAGGACACTGGCTAGAGCTAGGTCTACCAGAAGCTAAGCTGCTTGCAGTTTCTTGATATTTCTGCAGATCCGCTTAAACCAACTTCTTATTTCATGTTTGTACCTCTTAGTTAATTTCAAAGCAGTGCAGTAATGAGAGAGAGACACTCCATGTGGACAAAGATGGTCCTTGTATATGCTGTGTTAACTTGGATAATATCAGTTGCCAAATATTCTCTACATCAGTCTTGATTGTCCTGCAGCTTTAAATCAAATCACATACAGTAGATATTTTACTAAGTATTTTTTAACTTTTTAATAGCAATTTAAGTCCTGTATTCAAGTCAGATTTGATTGTCAGTTGGCAAGTAGCTTGAGTACCTAGGTGCTTCTTTGTAATACATCACTTGTTCATCAGAGGAAACTATAATGTTGAATCCCTTCCCCCCAAAAAAAATAATTTTGTTGCATGTTCATTTAAGAAATCATGAAAGGATTTAAGTGCAGAGCTGAAAAGCCTGACTGGAACTGATTGCTTTGAGCTTCTTGTTTACAAAATACAAACTGGGGGTTAAAAAAAGACAACATGAGGTTTTCTTGTGAATAGTCTTAGCTTTTATTTCTCTAGCAAAGACTGTTGTGTAGATGCATAGATGGAGAATGTAAAAAAGTACAACAATTGAAGTGTATTTAGTGATGAACAACTGTGCAGTATTGATGTTCTTTACAGTTGTAAGCTGCAGCTTTGCAGATCCCTGTCATGGATAGGACAAATGCTGTCTCAGAACAGGCACTGATATGCTGTCAATGTTTCATGCATTTGTTATTTAAAAAGTCATTTCCTTACTATAATGTGTTTTAAAATTCTTTAGAGAAAGAGATAATATGTTGTGATATTATCTTCTCTTTGTGGACAAACTAGAACATAGGCTATTGCCATGAAAAAATCTTTTAAGCATTGCATGAAAGGATTAATTTGTTTTTTAACACTGTCCCTGTCGATACGGGAGATGGAATATTGTTACAGTTTGCACTTGAAGCATAAAAGAAGCAGCATAAAATATGGAAGTAGCAATTGTGGGACACGTACACACAGTTTGGAATTAACTTGCCTGGAGGGAGTTATTTTCTTGAGTAATTAAACTTTCTGTGGGTATTGAGGACTATTCTGGGACTTTGAGTCAAGTGGGGACTAAGTACAAAGCTGTATTGTAATTAAATAGCCAAGCCAATCTGCTGGGAGGTGAGAAACCTGCCACAGTCAACAACCTTGCTTTCTGCAGGTGGGCTGAAGTCTTGGTGAGGTTTGTTATAATCCTTAAGCAAACAATTACATTTATTGGGCTGCAGGCTGTACACTAGATCCATCTTCCATGGCAGAGTGCTTTTGTTGTGTTTTCTAGTAATTTAAGTGCTAGTAATAGCTGTAGGATTAGTAACACTGGAAACTGGGCAATGTTGCAGAGTAGTTGAAACTGGAGAAGAGAGAGCTCTGGGGCCTTCCAGTACCTGAAGGGGTCCTACAGGAAAGCTGGGGAGGGACTCTTTACCAGAAAGAATAGTGAAAGAGGGTAGATTTAGGTTAGACATCAGGAAGAAATTATACTCTGTGAGGGTAGTAAGGTACTGGAATAGGTTGCCCAGGGAGGTTGTGGAATCCCCCTCCCTGGAGTTGTTCAAGGCCAGGTTGGATGAGGCTTTGTGCAGCCTGGTCTAGTGGGAGGTGTCGCTGCTTTTATAGCAGGGAGGTTGGAACCTGATGATCTTTAAGGTCCCTTCTAACCTTAACCATTCTATGATTCTATGTATAGGGAGGGAGCAACCTTCTGTGCCAGAGCCTTCCCAAGCAGAGGTGCTCTGGGGGAAGTGACAGCCTGAGCACTGAGTGTGCAGCTCTCCAGCTTTCTTCTACCCCTGCAAGAGCTGACTTCTCTCTTCTTGGCTTGGCGGTGTGGGACCTGTTCACATTGGTCAGCAAGGCTGTACACCTCTGCTGATGATCACGTAGGCTGTGGTCTCCATTCTCAGCCCGAGCTCATTTGCAGTGACACTCAAGCAAAGCATGTGTTGTTCCCAGCACTTGTGTGCACTGAGCATCTCCTCTTAAACCTGCCCCTTACTTAACAGATGGTGTGCATTTGAGCTCCCAAGGTGAAAGCATCCCTTTGTTCTTTCCAGAGCTCTTCATTTCCTCCTCTTTCACTCTTGTGAGAGTGCTTCTTGTCTGAAGATCAACACTTGAGTGCTATAAAATCTATCTCTTTATGAGGCTTGTTATGAAAATTGATGTACCAAACAAGGAGGTAGAACGTGGAGTAGAGCCTTTGAGACTTGAAAGGGTATGAGTTGAGCACACCAAGGCCAGGCAGGGCCAAGCAGTCTGTTGGCTGAGCTGTCCAGGCCAGCACAGAGTAGGGTTTAAGGTTAGCATTAAAGAGGCTTTGATTCATTCCATGTGTCATGTGTCATCCCTCATTGCACTTCCCTCCCCGGCCCCTGGTCTTAGTGTTTTGGTTAAAACTTTATTTATTTATTTATTTTGAGTAATGGGCCTCAAACAGCATGTGGCAATGCAGTGACAATCTTGCCAAAAACTGTCTAAAACTGAATTATTGCTTCCAGTATCTCTGTGCATGTGCCCCAGGATAGCAATTGCCTTTTTCTGCAGTGGTATTGCAGCATGAACTTTCATCTAATTCATTATCCACCCTAATGTTCAAGTCTTTCTGCATTACTGCTTTCTAAACAGCAGTCTCTCACTTCATTCCTGCACTGATTATTATTTCTCCCCAACTGCATTGCCTTATATCTATCTTCAGTGGAATGTCTCACTTACATCAGCCCCATTTCGCTGAGCTTGCCAGACAGCTGAATATTTTTGAGGCATTCTTGCTTGCTTCTCCTCCTCTGGGTTTAGCATCACTTACATTTACTGAGTGTGGCATTAGCTTTGCTGCTTACCATCACTGTGTCATTACAAAGTGTGCACCATTGTTGGCAATTTCTGTCTCTTGCCTCAGCTGAGCCCTGTCACTGCTTTTTTGTTCTTGCTGCCAAAGGCCTTGGTGCTCCTGCTCTTAGTAGTATGGGATTTTGTGTCTAGATCTTTACTGCTTTCTCTGGAGACAAATGACCAAGGAAGCAAGTTATTAGTTTGGGATCCTAAACTGCACCAGATCCTCCTGTTGGGAAAGTTCCAGAAAAATTCTTGCCTGGGTGAAAAACTAATGGTGAACTGCAAAGCAAAGGTGGAAGTTTGAATCACTTTACAGATCAGCTCTCTAGTATTTAGAGTGTCTTTTTTCTTTAAACAATGCAACTGTCTTGGAAGGAAGGAGAGAGTTATCAAAATGGTAGATCATGTTCTTGGAGCATATATCCCTATCTAACAACTTGTTCAGTCAGCACAAAAGATCTATTTATCTCAGTTTCCACTTTAGATTTATATTTTGGGAAATAAGAGTGGATTAAACCCTGTGCTACAAAATCTGTATGTAAGGCAAGCTGTCAGCATAAAAAAGATGAAAAAACCCCTCTGTTTTGTAGATCATAAGCCAAATTAAATACATTTTTACACAAATAAAAATGAATGCTTGTTTGCTTGGTTCTGCTCAGCTTTTGAGTTGATCCTAAAATAATTTTTGTGGATCTGGCTGGAATTGCTGTCACATGCTGGAAGCACTAAATCTGGCTACCTGAGTGCTACTGATCTGTTTCAGTGCAGAGTGATACCAATCTCAAGTTATTTCTGCTTGATCCAGGGAAGCAGGCTGGTTTATGCCCTTCCATCTTTCCTCCAGGAGATTATGCAGCTCTAGATGGCAAGATGTGACTGCAAACTGAGAGGAAGGTATCTCACATTGGGACTAGAGCATCTCTCCTTTCTTTTCTTAAATAGTTCTTTATTGAGCTTTCCACCTTCTGCATTAATTTGGGAGCCTGAACCAAATAACCAGGAAGAGATTGATGTGGCCTCACTGTATTTCCCACAGTCAATAAATTGTTAAATGGGCCAGAGGACATGGGTTAAAAAAATGATTTTGTATAAAGAATGAGGGATTTTTATTAGCTGACAGAGCCCCTGTTTCTGAAGACTTTATAATGGGGCAAGTTTGATCTCCTGCCACACAGTGGGAGCAGCTCTGTTGGCTTCATAAAGTGGCTCACTGTTGTCCTTGTGAATGAAATCAACACTCTGCCCTGTGTGTTCTGCTGAATGAATGCTGGGCTTGCTGCTCCTCTGGTGTCAGAGGCAGGTGAGTTTGAAGGGGTGCCTTGGAGTGAGGACTTGCTGGGGTGTTTCTCCAGGAGAGCTCTGGCAGGCTCTTACTGAAGAACAGTCTCCCTCTGGGAACTCTGCATAACTTTGGCAGAGAAGGCCCTGGTTTGTAGATACATGCTTGTCTTTACTGATATAGCACGAAGGTGGTTTTAATAGGATGATGGCATGAGTAAGTGAAATTGTAGGGCTACTTATGGGGAAGGGTGGATGTGTCTGGCAAGATCACAGCCTGGATGAACAGACAAGTGTGGAGTAGATCTGCATCATGAGGCCCTTGCTATGGTTATTTGGATGAATCTAGTAAATATTTTTTTTTATCAAGATAGTTCTTGGTATGTGATTTAGGGAAATCTGTTTTGAAAATGGAATAAGGCTGTAATGGGGCAAATGCTGGCAGTGGATATAAGCAAATTATTTTCAGAGCAGAGGTGAAATTGGTGATTTTGCATGAGTTTGTGTGGTTTGGGGAGTATTACTAGCTTTAGTGAAATGAAAATTGTATGATTCTGCATTAAACAAGAAATTGAAGGTACAAAATACTCCATTAAGGTCACATTTATTTGCTTTTCAGAGGCTGTTCTTCTGACACTGTGCATGCTGCAGCACCTAATTATGTGAGAATGAGAGTGAGACAGGTGGTTCCAGTATTTTCTGTTGTAAAACCCTTAAGGTTTAGGTACTTGCAATAAGGCAAGAAGTGAAATAAAGTCCTCTTTTGCCATAGTTAATTCAGTGTACGAACAAGTCTCTATTATATATGTGTGGTTTATATGTTTTCTGGATAAACCATGCCCTGAATGAAGAGACCATGCTGGCCCCTTCTGTGTGTCTATGCTGATGGATTCAAGTCCCTTTTGGACAAGTACACTGTGATGCCTCTTTATTCCAGCTTGTTCTGAGCTTGACTTCAAGCTTGCCCTTGGGGAAATGGTGCAGTGACACTGGAGCTGGCTGTGTGAGCAGTCATTGTGCCCTGATACCTTGCATTGCCTTCACTCATCCTGGCCACCTTACCTTAGGAAGTGGAGAATAGAGTTTTTCTCCTTGATATCTGCTGTGACTCAGTCAGCACTGGCTGAGAGATCAGCTTTCCTGTGCAGGTCAGCCTTGCTTGTGACCCTCTGCTCTGAAGTTTTATTTCTGTGTTTGCATCACACATTAGTATGAATAAAATTCAGAGGTGACATGACCCTTCTGAAGTGCAGCAGGGAGAGGCGATGAACCAGGATGAGGATTTCTCCTTTTAAGAAATGCAGATAATGATGGTTAACAGAAGTCTGAGGGAATGTGAAGGATGCACAGACCAGGAGTTCTCAAGGGTACAATGTTTTCTGATGCTTCCAATTCTTTTCTGTCTGGCTACAGAGTTCAGAAGTGTCTAAAAGGAGTCCAATTTTTTGGCTGTAATGTGCATTAGTCTTCTTTAAGATATCTCAATTTAGGTGCCTAGAATACCAGGCTGTTTGAAAGCCTTGTCTTAAAGGTAAATTAAGTGTATTTCTGCGTGCAGAAACAGTTCAGTGGGATAAATGTCTTACTCTGGGTTTGAATTAAACACAGCTGGTTTTGATGTATTTGCAGTTCTCAGGGATGGAGGATGAAGATTTCTGAAGCTGGGGTCCTCAAGCTTCCTTTATGTGGCTATCACCCTGTTATGCTGTTTGCAGTGTGACACAAACAGCAGCCCCTCCATCCTGGGGTAGGAATGCAGTTGTCTGGGCTATTTTTTCTGCCAAGCATTTCTGCATTTTCTCAGGGGAAAAGATAACAGACGGCAGTGTTTTGTTTTTTTTTCATGGCATGTTGCTCACACAGTGATAGATTTGCACTCATATACTGCAGTTTGGGAACCTTTAGTCTAAGGGTATTCCACAAGTTCTCTGGTAGAAGCTTTGCTGCAGGGCACTGTACTCTTGGTAAGAGTGGTGTTGCAGTTGGTTTCATTTGTGTTTTTTTATCTTGAGATGGAGATTCTTGGCCCTGCTGTTTATCTGGCTGACTTTGCTTATTTCTAACAGAAGTGCTGCAAGTGATGCCAGTTGACATCAGTGCTCCAAATTCACTAGCTATGTCATATCTTGCACAGCTGATGCCAACAGAGTGTAAGCCATGAAAACGCAAAACCAAGCCCCTTCTAATCATCAGGAAGCATCTGTCTCTCCCTGGCCTCCCAAGCTTCTTTTTCTGAGTCCCCTTAATGGGGCATCATTAATGAAACTTGAAGTTGCCTTGCTGTCTCGCTAATGAGCTTTGCTCATCTTGTTTATAAAGTTAACCAGGCTGAGAGAGGGATTTGTGGGAGCTTGTTGTGAATGAGGAGACTTCAGTTGGCTTTTCCTTGGGAGGGCATCCGCTCTGCTGGAGAGTGACTGACAGCCCTGGGCATTGCAGCACACTTGTGTGTCCTTGTCCTGCTCTGGCATAAAGCTTGCTCTGAAATAGGAAACTTTCCTGTCACCCTTAAACTCCATCTCTTGTAAGGAAAATGCTGCACTGAGAAATCTGTTTTGTGTTGCTTGAGTGTGTCAGCTCCATCTAATGCTTTGGGACCTCCATTGTGTTGATGCATTCAAGTAATACAAAATTGCATTACACTTAACTCACTGGCTTTGAGCTCAGTAGGTCACCAAGGGTTAATGCACCTAGTGACTGGTGTATTCATATTTGGGATAAGGACTTTTAATTCTGCTAGTTAATTTAATCCCCACAGTTTGACAGCGTGTTCCATGGACTATTTTTCATCTTCAAATTACAGTCTGCTGGTTCGTTCCTGTGAAGCCCCACTGTGCTCTGTGGTTATGCTTTTGTTTTCAGGATTTGTGCTGTTACCACATCATCTATCAGACACGTGAACAACAGAGGATAAATGGTGTGAAAAGTCCCCATGTCATTCTTAGGAATAGACCTTTGGGTTGTGCTCATACAGGCATTAGGGGCTGTTTGGGTGTCTGTCATCTGGGGAAAGGATATCCATCTCTTGGCATATGTAGCATCTGGGTTTCTGGTATTTTGCTTACTCAAGAGTAACCTGTGATTTGTAACTCCCATATTCCATCAATGTAAAGCTGTGAGAATTGTGTGTGCCTCCCTAGGAGGATAGATTTTGTCTTTATCTGATAATCAGAAGAAATCTCTGCAACATAATCAAAGGAAGAAGTCTCATTCGGAATAGAATTTGTTGATGCTGTCTGACCACCACATACTGTTTTAACTTTCATCCTTTTTGGCAAGATATCAAATAATCTGCAAACTCGGGGAATCCATGGTTGAAGAGTCTGTTTAAAAGTAATGCACTATTGAAATGCATTAGCTGTTCCTGAAATATTTCTAGATTCATTTGGTGTCAAAGGGTGGTAAAATATTTAAGGCAAATAGCCTAGTTTTGTTTAGGGAATTGTCTGTGAAAGAGCTTAGAGAGATTAATTTAACCATTATTCATTTTAATTGTACAAAAATATTTTAATTCTTTATTATTATACATTTCTTATCAGGTGTGTGTCCATCTCCCCCCTTTTTTTATCTCTGCCCCATTTGACAACATTTATTCTAAGACATTGCCTGGAATTTTCAGCAGAGTGTGTGTCACAGTGCTCAGCATTGCAATGTCTTCAGCTTACCTGCTTCTCTTTAGCACAGTCCAATTAAAAACACAGTAAATGCATCTAGATGAAGATGCTGCTATTTTTTTTTGTCAGGCTTGCTTGAAGCTTTAGGCTTGCAGATGGCCAAGTGTCTTGGCTCACTGATCTCTTAAACACCATTTAAGAGATGATACAAAAGCCCTTCAGGTAATGTTTCTGTGCCCCCTCCCCCTTTAAAAATGTGGTGTTGTGCAGCCTACAAGAAAGCAGTGGTTTTCTTGCTTTTGATAAGTTTCCTTTCTACAGGCATTGATTTGATGCAGAACTAATTGCTAGCATTTATTATGATTTAGTGCTTTTTTGCTACACACTAACAAGATTTTATATTTAACCCCCCTGCTTTAAGTGCTTTTGTAGTGTGACACTACTCCAGATTCCACTAGTTAAGTCTCCTTTCCAAAGGCTGGCTTGTTTTCCAACAGTAGCACCAGGTGGAACTACATCAGTTAAAAAGTGTGTCCACATTAGGGACTAGGACTAAAACAGTTAGCTGCTAGTATAGTTCAGAGTGGCAAGTCATAGAATGATTGAGCTGGATTGAGTGTGTACCTTTGGCTATGTACTGTTTTGATCAGAACAGCTGAAAACAGATTGTGTGCAACCCTTGTCCTTGTAGCAGGCTTAAAAGAATCTGAGTTTGGTACACAATCTAGTTAATCTACCATCATAACTAATGATTTCACCATTCAGATATAAAGTATCGACCTTAAAGGATTTTTCTTACACAGCTGATGGCTTGATACCTTTTAAACACTAATGCTGAGGGTATAATCTCTCTGAATAGTATAATAGCTTTATATTTAAGGTAGATTGGGGATAAAATTTTGTGTTTGCATGTGAGCTATAAATACCAGGAAGGTATTCAGGCAGGAATTACCTTATCGTACCTTCGAGGGCACTTATCAAATAATTTTTATTGGAAAGTTAATACATTGAGACAGAGTAAATGGAAAGCTGATCAGAATGCTAAGGCACATCACAGCATTGCATTGCTTTTGCTCTCTGCAGATATGCAGCATGGGTTGATTCATTTAGCACATCATCTACAATCATGTAGCGTTCAGTACCGATTAAAATCATATGAAATAGTGTGTAAGAGATTTCTCCATGTTAGCTTTGAAGGATCCCCTATTCCTTGCAGAAGTGGTTCTGATAGACACAGCACAACTCCACTGACTGCAGGTGTTATGCTTCAGAGGCACCAATACTGCACCAGCAGCCGGAGGAGTTGCTCAGGATTTAATTTCATGCTTGTGTATCCGAGTGTAAGATCAGTCCCCTTCTCTTTTAATGGTGTATCTGCAAGTCTCAGACCATATATTATGGTATTCATTATGCCATCAGCACTGGCAGGATGTATCAAACAAAACCTTTTAGGGCCAGGGGTTCTGCTGTCCCTTCTTTTCCTCTCTGCCTCCTGCTCTGTTTATGTGTCTGTATTCCACCCCACCCCTCTATTTTGGCTGCTCCATTTTGAGCCTTCCTGAAGCATGCTCCTGCCCCTCCTATTGTCTTGATTTCCACTTCCCCAACTTTTCCAGGGATCCCAGAAGAGAGGAGCCTCCCTGTGTTTGCTCCATGATGGCCCAGCTGGTCCAATTGCTGGCTTTTCTCCAGCATCCAACTCTGTAGGAGTGGAGCAGGAAACCACTTGGCTGCTCTCTGTTCTTGAGCTGTTAACTGTCTCCCCACTGAGAAAGACTGGTGGAAACCTGGAGCAATTGGTGCTAATATAACTTAACTTCCTGAAATATTTTGTCTGAAACGTGTTCAGTTGATAGGAGCACTGGAAGATGTCAGTGGAGTTTGACTCACTTTTTTGCATGTGTGTCTTGTGAAACGGTGCAATGGGAGCATTTCACAAAAATGAAGGAATGTACAGTAATGGCCAGAGCTAACCAAAATATTTTAGCTGTGTATATTTTCAGCGAAAGAAGCAGATTCAGCAACACTGATATGCCTGTTAAATTTTCATGAGTGGTGCAAAGTTGTTTTGGTACATCCCTAGCCCCTCAAAAAATCTGGAAAGTAACAATGCTGCCTGAAGCAGAAGGTGTTTTGATATACAAAGCACTTTTTTTTTTTTTAATAACTTGACTTAAATGCTTTGGCCCTTCCAAACTTGTGTCTAAAAAGGCACTGTATGCTCTGTACGTTGCACCTCTTCAGTGTGACCCCAGCTGACAGCACAGAACAAAAGCACCATGAGATGGAGTCTGTTTTCCTGATGACTTTACCAGTATAAGATATTGCCAACAATAGATACTTGTTCCCACGGTGTTCTCCTGGAGCATTTGTGGGGCCCCATGCAGCAATGCAGGGCTGTGCTGTGAACGGGCTGGGGAACAGAGCCAGCTTAGGGAAAAGGGGGTGTCATGATTTTTGATAGAGACAGACTGTAACCTTTCCAGTTCAGAGGATGGCCAGAGATCTCAACCTCTCATCCCTTTCCCAGAGTTTCTGCAGCTATCCAGTAAACATCCATCTTCTCTAAATGGCTAATGACTACTGAATTATTGCGTGTTTGAAAGGGGACTATTGACATTAGTGTTGGGCTGCCTAGCAGAGATGCAGGATTTTATTTAGAACAGCATGTTCCAATTTGTTTCTTTTTCAGTCCTACAGAAGATATTTAGCAGTTCCACAGTTCTCTTGACAAATACTTGAGCTCCCCTCTTGGTTTGTGTACAGCATGGCTCTTCACCATGAATAGGTATAGATTAATGTACAAATCTATTGTCTGTGCAGAAAACTAAACCGGCATATTTTCACAAGAATGTTAGGTTTTTAATTGCATAAATAAGATGCTGACTGAAGCAAATGTTCAATTTCACATTGAAGTTAGGCATTCATAAAAGCTTGGATTTACATAATTTAATTTTCTGCACAGAGGATGCTGAAAACCAATGGCAGGATTCCTAGCCATACCATTGTTGCCATGTGGCTTTTTGACGGTTCAAGCTAGGAGTACAAAGGGTTTAACAACTTCAGATGTTTCACACTGACTTGGGGCCTTTTTACCTTCAACAAATGTAGATTATTTATACACAGTGTCTTTCTTCTGATGGTAAGGAACACAGAAGAGCTCACTGAGCACATACCTGCAGGTGTACCTTATTCCTTGGAGGAGGCAAGGTGAAATCTTCCTTCTGCCTGCGGGAATAAATTTTTCTGGACAAGAAATTCCACAACCATTTGCTTTCTCTGTGTGGAGGATGCTTGGAAGTAAGCTGCTGTTGTCTTTCATTGTGTAATAAGGAGGGACTTTAGGTATATTTCTCAGCACATGTGATTTTTTTTTTTTTTTCTGATGGCCTTTCCAGCCATCCACCTAGGTTATTTCCACGTTCTCTTCCTTGGGGTTTTCATGGTGTCTGATCTTTGGTCAGTTTTAATGTTTGCTTTTTTTTGTCAAGAGGATTTGGGTCTCCACATCCCTTACCTGTTATTTCCTGTTGAAATTAGTGCCTGTTGCCTCCCAACGAGGTAGATGCATTAGGGTAAATCAGAAGAGGAAAATAAGGCATGTGATATAGTGTTGTCTACAAATCCTGACAGCATGATGTGTTCTAGCATCTCTTGTTTGCAGCCTGGAGAGAATAAAGTCAATAAAGTCCTGTTACAGGCTTCATTTCAGCTCAGCTGTAATTGACTCGTTAACAGAAGGAAATACAGTGCTTGGTGACTGCATACTAGTAGCAGTGCTTTACATGGTTTTGTGAAGTTGTACTTTGAATTATTCAGTTAGTTTCTTACTGATCAAGTAAGTGGTTTGGGATCAGTTGGACTTAAATTTCTATAGAGCCAGTTGGTGCGAATGTGGTTTTCATATTCTGCAACTGCAGATCTAAGGGCTTCTTTGTGTGCATTTATTATAGCACAAAAGTTTTCAGCTGTGGTGCTCTGAGAAGGGTAGTTGAATGTATTACAGGCTTTTTACTGACATTTGTGAATTAACACACCTCCAGTTTGGTGCAGTCAGATGCATAGAAGCAACAAGCAAAATTTGCACATAAAAACCCCAAACAACCTACATCCTCACAGAAGCTATGCACTCCTTTATGAGGAAAGAGAAATTGTTTGAGGTACAAAAGAAAAAACCTGGGGTGCAATGTAGGGTGCATTCTGTTTTGGTTGATGACCTTCATTCCTTCTAGCTTGTGAAGTTTGACCAAGATTCCTTCATTACTGGCCTCTCCACGTTGTAAGGCCTTGGTGTTGCACACTGGTATTTTGTCTGACATACCCAGCTCTCCTCTGGCTGGGGGGCAGTGCTACGTGGCTGCCTTGCTTGAGGGGGTTCTATGAGGAGATGTTACTCGAGCCTTGCTCATGGTGGGACTGTTACCCTGTGCATTGTGGGCTCAGGTCTGCAGGCTTTACATGCAGGAGATTAATTTGATCCTGAGTGAAATTCTTCTACGTGGGATTTTCCGATGTGGTTTAAAATATGTGCAGTTATAATAACTGTACTGGCATATTCCACACACTTGTATCTGTATTCTTTTAAGGATCTTGGTAACTTTTTTTGTTGAATTACCATTAGTAGCTTGGTAGTCACTAGCAAAGTAAGCTATCTTTTGGGTCTAGATGGAGAAGGTTTGGTCATATCTCATGACTCATACTTGTCTGTGTATATCAGAATTCTCTTATGGAAATTACTGGAGTTATGTGGGTATGTGTCAAATTAGAAATCAGTGAGTCCTGCTTTCTGTGAATTATCTTTGGAATGGTGGGTTTTTGGGAGGAACACGCTTGTTAAATTTTGTTTTTAGCAATGCCAAGCTTGTAGTGTCTGCTCAACAAAGATTTAAGCTTTACATTGTATACTCCAGGGAGTAAATACCACTTTGCTAATGATTCCTGCTTCTCTTCCCAGCTCTGACTGAAGGTTATGTTGGCTCCCTGCATGAAAACAGACATGGTAGTTCCGTGCAGATACGGAGGCGAAAGGCTTCGGGGGATCCTTACTGGGCATACTCGGGTGAGTTGACTTCTTCAGAAGGCTGAAACATGAAATATCTCCAAAATCAAATTATTTCCTTGTTTTTTGTTACTACTATGCCCAGAAATAGTTTAAATTAGTTTTACAGTGTATTTTCTTCTGCTGACTTCCTTGCGAATTCCCTGTACACACATCCTCTCCTTTCTTGCATTCCATGCAAGCTGTATAGGAAGACTCTAAGCATCCATATATACATCCAGATTAAAAACAAACAAACAAAACCCTAGACATTTTACACTGATTTCTTTGTGAGCATATATTTTTGATCTAGTATATAATGATGACAATGAGACCTGTCTGCAGCATCACACCAGGATGTGTGATGCTCTGAAGGTAGGATATTGGGAGGGTGTGTGTTTGTCCCACTGCTCTTACAAGTCTTATGGAAAACCTGGTGTGCCTGCACAATTTTGAAATGCCACAAATTAAAATATACTTCAGAATGGTATCTTAGATGTATAGTTTGACAGTTGGTTCGGGTCTAGAAAATTCCAGGTCTCTATTTGATGTTATTAAAAAACCGAACAGCTTGAAATCATGTTAATAGTTATGTTGACTCTGTGAAAAAATGTCTAATATCTATAAAGTTTTTCTGAAGATTCTAAGCATCATAATGAGCTTGTACATGCTTTTTTGGAAGATCTGAGATGAGTTTCAAACATTTGATGCTTGTCCAAGAGGAATGTTGTGCAGGCCTAGATTTAGCTGAAGGAAAAAATATTACTTTTAAGGAGTCTGAATACTGATAGCAGATAAACAGGCAAATGTTAATTTTTGACTGCCAACTCCTCTTTTATACAGAC
The DNA here is from genome assembly GCA_020745705.1 of Hemiprocne comata. NCBI lineage: Eukaryota > Metazoa > Chordata > Aves > Apodiformes > Apodidae > Hemiprocne > Hemiprocne comata. The sequence goes on from CM036595.1 coordinate 16,649,933, forward strand.
CATAAATTTCACTGGAAGACAATGATTATAAGCATAGAGTTTTTTCTATTAATACACAAAATACCAGATGTTACAAGTTTTCTCTGTTACATCTCAAAATACAAGTTGTCTTATCTGCAAATGAGGTCACATAAATCCAAATGTTTTATTAATGCAGGACAAATGGCCACTTTTTTGTTAACTTTGATATTATCAGATGGACAAATATTGCCACAAGATATACTCTTATATTGCAGCCCAAAAGAACTTTAGATTTTAAGCTCCCCAACTCAAAGAGTAGAAATAAGCAAATAGAGGAAAAACCTGTATGTTGGAATGAATGGCCTGTTCCTATCTCCTGTCTTGTGTAAAATACTAGAAGTTAAGTTCCACTTGGCAGGTTTGTTTTGTTTCTGTGTCTGAAAAATGTATTTGGAGTATTTGTTGCAGGTAGTTAAATGAAAATGTTTTAAAAATGATAAAACACTAGTGGAATTACTGTTGTCATATGTGTCAAACTCTTCGAGTTACTGGGGTCCCAGCTTAAAAAAAAAAGAGAGGGGAGGGGAAGGATGAAAGCCCATCCCAGAAGAAGCAAAAAACCCACCCAACTAAACCAATGAAAGCAATAAAACCCCACAGACCCGGTTTATGCACAGCTAGTTTTCCTAATTCTGTTGTTGTGATGGTGGTGCTCTTCCTTTATGAGTAGTATCACTTGTTTACCCCTCCAAAAAAGCTTTTACCACCCACGGATCCATTCAAAATAAGATGTATAGCCCTGATGTGTAATTATAGCTTCTCTTTTGGGGGGTTGCATCCTTTGTCTATTGATAAATCTCCTGCTTCTGTGAGGAAAATAGCCAATCTGTTTTACAGAGATCTGATAGGGATTTCTCAGCTGTCAATCACATGCCATTCTACCTGATCAGTGCTATCTAATTAGAACCTTTTTGTCACTATTGCTGATAAAAGGAGTAAATTAGGAGATGGATAAGGGAGAGATTATATATTAACCAGAACTTGTCAAGAAACCAGAAGAGGATATAATATCATTTTCTCAGGATGCTTTGTCAGGCTGCTGTTTGAACAGTGTGACTTGAAGTGCCATTCCAGGGAAATGTGATTTGAGACCAAGTATTCCAGGTGCAGAATATGAGTCTTCACCAGAGGTTTCATGACATGAAACAGAGGTGTGACCAAACAGCCCAGGTTCTGCATGTCCCAGCTGTACACCTTGTGTGTGTGCTGTACCTGAGCGAGCCCATCCTGGAAGTAGATGGAGATCTGGTGTCCTCCTGAGCCATGTTGTGGTCTCTCTCTGCAAAAGGAGCAGCTCTGCCTTGCCAAGCCCCACAGAGAGGGCCTGGGAGCAGGAGGGGCAGGGCCACGTACCAAATGTGATCACTGAGATGCAGGCAGGGATTTGGGTTGTGTCTGGGAGGAAAAAGGCAAGTAGAGACTTGGGAATGACATGGTTATTTCTAAAGGATTTTTCCAAGGTTGATGCTGTGTCCTGCAGGAGTCTCAGTATTGCCAGCATTTCCCTGAGAAAGGGAAGAAAATAAGATGAGCAATTAGGTGGGGAAAGGAGCTCATGTTCTATTAGAAACTGGGTGTTTCTACAGGCTGCTGCTTTGTCCTGTCTTCTTGAATGTGGGAGTTTTTCCTCTCTTTCCTCCCCTCACTTGGTTCCTTCCAGCTCTGTGGGGGATTTTCAGCCAGTTCAGCCTCTCTTAGCTGATGTCTTCTGTCTATATTTGCTCACTGAGGGGGCCAGAGGTAATGAAAATGCTTAGCTTCTGCATTTAGGTTCGAGATGGGAATAAATGGTGGGTGGCGGAGCCCAGATGCTGGACAGATGTTTGTTTCTAGCTGAGCACAGTGAGGAGGATGATCAGTTTATCTGTTTCTTTCCCTTGCTTTTCCTTTCCCCAGAATATTTCCTAGGAACCCTGAGCAGGGCTTGGCTAAGCAGTTTATGTACTAACAATGTTTTCCTGCGGGATGGGTTTTGGACATGACTAGGAAGTTTGCATCAAATGAGCCTATGGAGAGTGGCAACTTTGCAGTAAGCAATTAGTCTGTGTCAATGCTTTCCAAGCTCTATTACAGCCATTATCTGGTAGGCTGCTTCCCTTCCCTATCCTCAAACAGGCCAGCTCCCTTCTGGTTAGCTGTACAACATCTGCTGGCCTCAGCTCCTGCTTTGGTGTCTGGTTGTAAATGAAAGGATTTCTAAGCCTTATAAAATAAGCCTGTTGTCTACAGACACTATTCTGACTATAACATTTATTCCAAGTCAGAAATAAAACTTGCAAAAATAAAGACTAGATAATTAAATGAAGGCCCATTTAAAACGGGTTCTGTCAAAAAGGCAGAAGGAAACATGATCAGCCTTTCAGCAGAAACTTTAAGTCTTTGCTAGCAGCTCTTTAAACCAAATTCAGAAGTGAGCAAACACTGAAAACAGAAGACTAACTTGTCTTTAAATAGGAACTGCAAAACTGAACAGAGACCAAGAATCTCCTAGATGTTCTTTGTAGGATTTTTCAGGAAGCTCAAACTACATTTCTAGGAGGATTTCTCTGCATGTGTGTGATTGTGTATGTTTTGGCATATTATTTATTCCATGATCATGTCTTACGGTCTTCCTAAATTGCAGCTGGACACATTACTTGCAGTGTAATGGGAATATGGAATAGGAGCAGCACAGTCAAAGCAAGAAGTAGGTGTAGATCCTGAATGTGCTTCTGTGCAGTCTTTTCACAATAATCTTTTCTATTAGACTAACCCCTGAATGGGCAAGTCTGAAATTATTTTTAGCTCATCCTTATAATTGCAACAGAACCCAGTGTGTTTCCAATACAGCTAGTAGTACAGGTAGTAGTTCAGGTGCCTTGTCATCAGTGTGGAAACATTTTTGTAAATATATAAGCATTTTCTTTAAAAAAAACCCACAACAACAAACAAACAACAAAGCAAAACTTGAAAAGAAATCCTACAGAAATATGCAATTAAATGTCTACCAGATCTAGGGCTTTCTGACTGCCCTCCCTTGTGTAATGTATGCTACTTCACAGAGCATAATATTCCAGACATTTAAAGATACCTCTCAGTGTCAAGTGTTGCATCTGTCAGTGTTGAGAAGACTTTGCTGGTGACCTAAGCAGACCCTATTTAGCCTTGCAGTAGCCCAAAAAATGGGTAGTAGTGAGAGAGTCAGGACTTTAGGAGGAGATTATGGTATGAGATGCTGACGCAGATGTTTGTATTTAAGTGATAGTAGCTCTAAAGGGCCTATACCTACTCAAATCTGTTTTTCTGAAAACAATTATGTAAAATTAATGTGACAATCATTGCACAAGATTGTGGAAAATCAGAAGTGGATATGGGGAAATATTGCTCCTTACTCTGTTACTCAAATCGGGAAAGTCCTCTTGGAGTCTTCAGATGTAAGATGTGATATTTAATAATTGCAGTATTAACATGTGATCAACAGGTATGGAATGGGTGGAATGGGAGGCTGTGCTGTCCTGGGGCAGGTTGTTGTAAGTGATGGTGCTTTTGTCACTGGAGTTTCCCGGTTGAGCTGTGGTGCTGCTACTGGCAAGACTGGTGTAGCCTGGTGTCTTGATGGCTGTTCTGCTGATCAGCATCTGTGTTGCAAGCTGACTCTTTCAAGGAGTACTCTCTTTTAAGTAATCAAATCGTTTGGGCTTCTCAGAGAACAAGAAAGCAGACACTGACCAAGGATATACATGTTCTTACTTTTTTATTTCACTATGGCTTTTTGAAGACAACCTGATGTAGAAAATGCATACAGTTTTTTGGTTTTTTCTTTAATCTTATGGTGTGTTCAAGGCACCTCTTTCCTCTTTGTACCTTGATTTCTTATTTTCTATGTGAAATTATTAGCACTACTTATGCCTCTGTTCTTTCTTGGTGTCCTTACTGATGTTTTTTTCTGTCTAAAATGCTGGATCCTTTCTATCACAGATTCTGTGCAACTACCATGAACATCAGTAGAAGTTAATAGAAGAAAAATAGGCTTCACAAGAGTAGGAATGACCCTGTGAGTGGGGAAAAGTGTCCATTAAGAATAGGAACTGTGACTGTGCTGTCATGCTAGTGGACACTATCAGTGTGTGAATACTTGGTCCTACAACATTTAAGCAGTTATTGCTGTCCTTTAAGATACTATTATTTAAAACATTACCAGTGGTGAATATAAGAATTGAGTGTTCTTCTCAAAAGCAATTGCTGGCATTAAAACAGGAAAGATCAGTAAAGGTTATTTCCTGAAAGAACAGCAAATGGTCTTAACTGTGATGAAATGTAACTTAGGGATGTCTTCAGTAAAAGTGTGAATTTCTCTCTCTTTGCTTAGATTGTCCCCATTAAATAAGCTGCTAATGTGAATTGGACAGGAAATAATCAGCACATAGTAAGGAAAGCATCAAGACATATTGAACTGAGAGGTAACTAATGGCCTATTTGCCATGGTCAGTATTTCACTCTTTCTGTCCCTCAGGATAATAAATCTTGATATTGACCAAAACTCTGGCATACCGTGTGCTCAGTTAGCATTCCTCTGCAAGGGAACTCATCTCCGGTAAATGCAGGATGGTCAAAATGAGCAGGTTCTGGCTGTCTCCCTTCCTTACTCTTTTAAGCTGACCCTCTAAAGAGGAACTAAACTGCAAGAGCTGGAAAAAGTATTCACATCAATATCTGATCAGTAAACTAAGCTTTGAATATTCTATCTGTGTTCATCAGAGGTGAATGGTAGCCTTCACTGAACCCCACTGAAGCCAGCTGGGATGCATTAATTTCCATGAGCAATCTTACTAGAGTAACAGTTGTTCCAGAGTTCAATGCTAAACTCTTTCACAAGAGGAACATAGACAACTGTAGCTTGAAAACTTGCTGTTGCTGCCTAAGCATGAACCCTGATTTTTGATGCGTACAGCTAAAGCAAGTGGTATACTGCTGTGTGTTTTCTCAACTAAACAGCAAATACCATCTTCATATTTTAGTTGTTTGTATTCTGATGGTACTGGGCCATGAATCTCCACGTCCATGAGTTGAGCACTGTACACATGGGCACTGGAGATGTACTTGTCTGCAGAATCTGTATTGCTTACCAGGAGGATGTCAAGCAGAATGCTTTTAGTCTTTAGCTATTCTGCATTGTGAAGTAACAAATACAAAATACTGTCTTTTGTTTTTGTCATGAGAATGAAAGAATAAATTTTCAAGTTCCTATCCCTGAGAACAGGATATATCTTCCTAACCATCAGCTAGTGTATTCACAATCTCGTGTTTGTGTTGAGTATTTAACATTAGCAGGCCTCTAAGGAGTGTCAGCCTTGCCAGAAGCAGTCCAAGAAGTCTGTATCATTTTTATTAAGCCATATTGCTGGGGAACACAGCTCTGATTGAGAGTCTTGCTGTTTACTTTGTTTGTCTATTGGCAAGTTTCTAAATAATCTGCTAAGAAAACCTCAGATAGTAATTTAGTTTCTACTTAGACACAGACGTGATTTCCTTATTGAATACCATTAATACTGTTTTCTCTCTCTTGTTGCCACCTTTTCTGGTGTGCCATGCTTACAGTTTATTCCAAGTACTGTCATTTTTCAATCTTGGTATCCAGTCTCTAATGAAATGATTGACTGAAATTTTAAAAGTCAGACACAGTTGTGGTAAATTGTCTGTTTTCTTTTTTTGGCAAGGTTCTTTCTGGAAGTTGATTGTTTTTCACGACTTGAAGACATTAAAGCAAATCTGATTTTTGAATGCTCTGAATTTCTTTTTACTGTTTTTGAGTAGATAGGCCATTGGCAGATGGGTAGCTTTGAGAAGCTTAAATATGAGGTACAAAGAACCAGACGTTCCCTCAACTTTCTCGCATGAAGTTTTTCCCTATCACAGCACAAAAGTATAGAATAACTACAGTAGATGCTAGATGAAATCTTCAGAGCTTCAGATACAGTTGTTCCAATACTACATCAAAGTATTTTTACTTTGCACTGCAGCAATCACAGCTCTGGCTATCTATGCTGAAATGAGGAAGCACAATGAGCTGCTTTTGCTGAAAAGGGGGGACCCCTCATTTCTTTAAAGATGTAATCTGCTTTTTGTTGCATTTTTGTTCACTATGAACACTGGGACATTTGTAGAAAACCTCTAGAATGACAACAACCAGTGCACTGGTTGATGAAACTGGAAGTGCAGAAGTGTAGCAAAAAGCTGTCAATTTAGCTGATTTCTAGGCATTGAAATGGGAAACAGTATAAAATATTTCAAGCTCCTTAGAAATAAACCCGGAAAGCCTATATTTGAAATATACAAAAGAAAGGTGGAGTATTTGGGTAGCAGCTGTGATACCTCAGGAAATGGACTGGAGAATACACAGAAGGTTGAAGTTTGCTGTTGCCTTGAGATTCTTCAATGATTACAGTAATACATTGAACTTCCAATCTTGATTTCCTATGTAACTGAACACATAGAGGAGAACAACAATGGGGAAAAACATATGCAAGCAGGGAAGATACTGCAGTGAGAAACAAAGCAAGCAGGGAAGCTCTGAATAGCCTTATAGTGAGTGGAGAAAAAAAAGTAGCTTGTCACAAACATTATTGCAATAGTCCAAGCATGAAATAATCAAGGAAGGAATTGGAATTCTAGTTGCAGGATGTAAGTGGAGTCTTTGTATGAAAGGGCTGAAGAAGGCCAGTACTGCAGTAGATGTAGAATTATTTGTTATTTTTGCTGCTTTGTGTCATTCCAGTTGCTGTTCAGAAGATAATCTTCAGTATCTCTACCCCAGGAATTTCCCCTTTTCCCTTCCCTAGGAAGTGCCTCCATCTTGCACGATGTGGCATCAATGCTTGCAATTTTTAATGGTCCTTGAAAAAGCAGCTCTTGCCTGCAAGATGAGTGCTTCTGTCCCATGAAGGGAAGAGGGAGCAGCAGTGGTGCTGCAGTGGGCTGCTGGCAGGGCATTCCCACCCAGAACCTTGCCAGCTGCTGGTGGGGCCGTGTCTGCTGTAGGTGGGTAGAGGTGCTGTATGTCCCTTCTGTGTTGAATGTCACATGTCTATTAGAGAAAGAGAGAATTAAAGAGTTTCATCTATGTGTGTCCTGAGGTGTCCTTTGGTGTTGCATTATGAGTGCTTAGCAGTTGAGGGAGTTCTAATTCTTGTAATGTCTCTGAGGTAGATGTGTTTACGTGGTGGGAACTGAAGGACTGGGCAGTTTAAGTAACTTCTTTGTTATACCCCATGCAGTGCACAGCAGAGCTGGAAATTCAGCCCGAGTCCCAGAGCACTGTGCACTGTTTCTTAGGCCACACATCCAACCTTATCAAATGCTAATTGTAGGGATCTTGGTTGCCTTGGAGACTGTCTCTTCTTGGGGGGGGAGACCATGTCAGTAGCACAGGTGTTGTGAAGCTCTTGAGTTAACAGGAGGCCTTCCTGGAGGTGATCCAGCTATGGGGCTTAATTCTGCCTTCAGCGACAAACTGAACTTCTCCCTGTGCTGACTGCATTGTTGAAGCTCTCTCTGGTGCTCTCAGTTTTTTTCCAGTGGGCTTGGAACAATGTTGGGCTTGAGTGAGAAGATTCTTTTCCTATTCGATACAGTGAACATTTGGCTCTAAATGACCAAGTTTTTTATTAAAGACTGCATGTGCCCAAAGAGTTGGATGGGCACACTTTTAACCATCAAATTAAATAAATATGAAATCCTGCAATGGAGTGCAGAGCTGTGCATATAAATTACATCTTTAAACAGCACTTGAATGATTTTCTGGAAATGTTTTTAGCTCTGAACTCTTAGGGGTCATCTCTGTAGCCTTCCTTTCTGAGGGAGGCTATTGACACTGGAATGATTTATTGAGTAAGTATGTAGCTCTGCAGTATAAAAGTAATGTCAAGCCTTACTGAGAACCTGAGTATCAAGCTTCTGTTTTTGCAGAGCTGAAGAAGCAAGTGGGTTTAATTCAATTGAACCCTGAATGAGTGTTTCCTAACTATGTGCTCCCACTCACTCCCATCTCTTAACACTGCCCAGTTGTGAGGTGAGGGGGACTGTGGGCTGATAATGTTTTCAGGACAGTTAGTGGGATGACTGATTTAATTCATGAAGAATTAGGAGCCCTAGGTCCCTGTTGCAGAGATGATTGCAACTAATAGTAAGGATGGATGGGCGTTGCTGACTCAGAGTCCTTGTTGTTGAACCCTCAGGAAGGTGAGATACCTTTGAGATGTTTAACTACCTTAAAAATTCTTAGGAGGACTGACTTGACAGGAAGCAACTCTTCCACCAAAGGAGCCTTTGCTGCCATGACGATCAGGCCTTGCCTTTCTCCATCTCAAAGAAAGTCCTGCCTGTCCTCTTCTGAACAGTGTTGCTGATTTTCATGTAAGCCAGTCTGTTCTATCCATAAGGGAGGAAACCCTTCCTCCTCTACATTTCTCTGAGTGCAGTCTTCATGCACGTTTGCTCCACACTGCTATAGGATTGCAGCCTCACAGGCACGTGCACAGATACACATCTATCCTAGCATAGCTGCCGTAAGGTAAGGTCATGTTGTGAACACAGTTGTAAAGACCAGGAGGGCATAGAGAGGCTGAGTGCCACGTCTCAGGTTACCCAAGTGTGGCTGAACTGAGGTCTGTGAAGCTGGCCTGTACTGCTTTTTTTACCTCGCTGTAATTAGGGTTATTCAGGCCAACATCTGAGTTGTCCAGCTGCCAGAAGGCTTGGGAGAAGCTGTGTCACATGGGGTTCTTTATTTCTGACTCACTTCCGAGACTTTCTCAACTGTCTTAGTCTGTAAATTTCCTCAGAAATGAACAAAATATGAAGCGTTCCAGCAATTGAAGGCCTGATGGTGATTGGTATTGGCATGTGGACTGCAGTTTCTGTTGCTTTTCCTAGGTGGAACAGTAAAACAAATGTCTCCTGTCTGCTCCCCAACTCACCCGTAATATGCTCACAGCGAGAGCTGAGGTGACAAAGGTCCCTTAAATGTTGAGCACATGCTCTTGTACCATGCTGGATCAGGACCTCACAGGACTCCTTTGCTGTATTTCACATCATCTGGTCCTTGAGCACTGGGGTCAATCCCATGTGCTGAGCTCCTGTACAAGCAAACTGCTGAGTGGACACACTCAGAATGAAGAATTTAATGTTAATGTTATGTGATTTGCTTTGCATGTGTGTGAATATATTTCTCAAGCACAGAAATAAGATTTACCCTGAGCTAACAATAGCAGTGAAGTCATGGAGAGTTTAGATCACTTCACGTTCAGTTTTACATGCTGTCTTTTGCTCTCAAAGGGTGGTGGTGTGGCTCAGACTGCTGCTGCAGTCCTCTGGCCCCTGGGGGTGTGCAAAGCCGTTTTACATGCCAGCTGCTAGTTTGCTCCTAACCAGAGGTGACATGAGCTTTTCAGATAGATCCCAACTTGGAAGCTTCTGTAGCACTTCAGATCATGTTCCTAATTTATATTTCTGTTGCTGGAGACTTGAAATTGAGACACTTATCTGCATGATACAGTATTATGGTATGCTGATCTCTGAGGAAGGGGATTTGCTATGTGAAGATAAGTTTGCAGAGAGAATTGGATGTGACTTCTGTAAAGATGGGTTCAGCGTATGTAGTTCAGTTACTGTTTATATTGCACAAGGGCTTCCCAGATGTCTGCAGGACTTAATTGCTCTTAGTGCAAATACAGAGAAGTTGCCTCTACCTTAAATTTGTACAAGCCACCTGAGAGATGGTTTGGTGTTAAATGCATGAATAGTTGAAGCAGGGTTTAATGAGGTGAGGACTGTGAGCTGGAGAAGGTACTTAAGAGCCTTCCCTTTCTCTGCTTTTTAAAAAAAACACAACTGTGTAGGTCTAAAAGCAGCTAAGTGCTTCATGTTCCTATGCAAAATCTGCAATGCCTGAGAAGCTTGGAGCTTCTTTCATTGCCTGCAGTAGTGCTCCTGCCACTGTTCCCCATGTTGGTGCATCCACTTCACAGAACTGCTGGCGAGGTTGTACCTGGTCAGTTTGGGTCAAAAGTGGTGGGGGAGGGAAAGGGAGTTGGTAGACAAGATGTAATAGAAGGCTCAAATGCATAAGCCTGTTTCCTTAGGAAACTAGGCTAATCCATTATGGGCCCCTATTCAAAGCTGCAGGCTCTCAGGAGTAGCTTTTCAGAATACATGCCAGTTAGGTCCTGCTTCTGCAAGTAAGTCCTCGCAATTTCAGCAGATGGATTCTTAAGACTGGAGAACGTCTGGGTAGTTCATGTGATCAAAATATTAGTGACAATTCCATCCTGTTGTGCTAAGTGAGGTGTAACTGTTCAGAGGAAACAGTCCAAGTCCCTGCAACCTTTCTGTTTGAGGCCATTCATGGTCTTGATCATATGTGCCAATGAAGGAGGTCTACACTGAAGTCCTTGGAAGAGCACATGGTAGACAACCATCTGTTTGGCATTAACAGAAGACCTTAAATTAGGGAAGGTAGTTGAGGTGTGATGTCTGGACGTGTGTTTCAACATCTCATTGTATGATTTTACTGTGAACTGGTGGGCAGAATACAGTAAACATTTTCAGCTTTTTTCCCCAAAGTACTATTGGAAACTAATAAAAAGTAACTGCTGGGAAATAAGTTTTGCTGAGTTATGCTATTTTTGAAAATGCATAATACTCCATGGGCTTTTAAGTGATACTGGGCATATTTAACATTCTTTGATGTTAATTTCCTGGCATATGGACATCTTGACTTATTAAAATAAATAAGTACTTTCAAATTTAATGAAATGATGGAGGAAATGGCCTTTTTTTCACATTCACGTCCGCTTCACTGGATAATTTAATGTTTTAAAATGTAAGTTCATATTAAAGTTTAAAATTCAAGTATTGGTTTTTGAAATTCTGTAATAAAAAGGTTTTGCTGTAGGAGAGATGTATGAATTAGTACGCATGATAACACGATTAACAAAGCCTAGCTGGTGATTTCTTCTGTACAAAATGCTGGCTGTAAATCCTTCCACTCTGACCTACAGCAACAGTCTGGTGCCAGGATCTTCTGGTACTAGTAACTGCTCCTTTTCTGGGATGTTACTCCATAGCCTCTCAGACTTACCAGTTCCCTGTACTCCAGAGAGAATGTACATCTGTGGAAAGCATCTCCTACGTCGTTCCCCTTTTTCCTTTTTTTCCCCAAATCTTACTGTCTCTTGGAGTTACACTGTAAACCCCTCAGGGCAGAGATGGTCACTTATTTATATTGGCTAGCAATGAGGTCTTGGCATCTAGTGGGAAGGATTCCTTTATAGTCTTAGTTGTTACTGTGTTGTTAGTAAGTGTATGAAATGCAATTTGATCCTCTCTTCTGTGCTGAGGGAGAGGAAGAATTCTCAGGAGGATAAGTAATGCTTAATTTAATTGACTGGATATAAATATTTGAGTCCTAAATATTTAATGGAAATCATTATGTTTGAGTGTAGGGATGTGCAGATGATGGAAGTTTGCTCTGTGTCTTGCATTTCTTCAGAGACTGCTTACGTGCTGTGGTGAAGCCAAGGATGGCTTTATTTCATTTCTAGGCAGACTGGAAACTGAGGAACTTATTTGCAGGGAGAAAAATGGCAAGGGACCCGAATGAAAAACCTACTCAGCTGAAGCAGAGGTGACAAAGTTCACTGTGATTATATTGATTTTAAATTACTGTGTAGAACTGGGACTAGCCTATGTCTGGTCCTGCTCATGATGAGAAGCTGAAAGGAAAAAGGCATGAATTCTCCTTCCTCTGCTTCTGAATATTTTGTTACCGGTGTGATACCTGAGAGCAGTCTTGTCCTCCTGACATTCCCAACATGCAAAGGCAAGGGCATTCTGGCATCCTCAGTGGAGCTGAAAGGGGATAAGAGGCACAGGGAGGCTGCAATGTGTTCTCTCCTCAGCAGCCCACCCCTGGCTGCCTGAACCGGAGAAGCCTGTGGTGCCCTGTTCAGTGTGTAACAGATGCCTCCAGTCTGTGTGTGCCCCCAGCTCTACGAGAGGTGACATTAACAGGAAACAGAGCATGGCAGAGTTGGATGCATTTTTGGTGAAAAGTACTGCAATTGTCTATACCACAAATTATAGCTAAGCTAGAATTAATAGCAATTAACAGCACCAATATTCATTTACTAGAAGTTTCACAGTAAAGCCATTACTGTTTAACTTTATGTAGTTTGCATTCATTTAACTGTCAATGAGAAAATTATTCAGTCAATAAGAGTCAATGTTTTATTTTAGACTAGTCTTATCTATTTTAGTATCTAGTGTGCCTTTTGGGAACAAAAATTAAGAGCAAATAAAGCTAATTGCAATAGAAATTTGATACTGTAATGAAACTCTTAGTTGCTCCGTAACTCAAAGAGCACAGAAAAATCTCTTGTACCTGCACTAAATTGATCAGAGTTGTGATGGGAGATGTTGTCTCCTTGTTTGGTGTGATGGAGAGAACGCCTGAGGCACATGGGTAGAAAAGAGGACTATTTCTGTTTCTTCCCCATGGTTTTTTTCAGCAATGTGACATAGTGTGTGTGCCTGGGCCTATGCCAAGCATAGATGCAGCCTCCAAGTGAGACTTTATTACTGCAGTCCTAGATGATTAATTTTGTACAAAATTGTATGGGTCTAATTAGCCCAGAACACAGCAATAATACTGTTTTAAAGATCTTTAGTGCATCCATTACTTCTGTTTCCTGTGTGCTGTTTCACAAGGAAAATATTTGTTTCTTGCTATCGAATCTTTAGGTAGAGTCTGGGCCATAAAAATCACACTGAGTGGACAGAGCCTTGTGTGTTCATTATGTTTAACTCTGACTTCACTGAGGGAATGTCTAAGCTATCCTTACATTGTAGAACTCTTGTAAGGCAAGAGATTATTCCCTCCCTTCATCACTTTTAAGGGGCAAAAGAAAGCCATTATCTGTCTTGAGCTATCTGAAAGACTGAGAAAGTTGAGACTAGAATAGAAATAAGGGTTTGTAGATGCTCTTCATCCCTTTCAAGGCACAAGCTACTTCTGTAGGTGGTAGCACACTCGTCTGATCCACCCAGGGTGGTGAGTGCTTTGTGTATTTTCTAATCAATGAGGCTCCAGCTAGCTGGAGCAGGAGCTGTTATTCTCACAGTGCAGTGTTTATTGAAGCTGCAGAGCAGGCAGGAGGACGGTACCTGCCTGTTAGTGTTGGATCTGTGTAAGTGGGAAGAGCTGGGATGGTTCTGCAGGCAGAGCAGCATTGCCTTTGAATTCACAACTTTTTTTTTTGTTTAATAAGATGTTGGAATAGTTTTGGGGTGTGTTTGGGTTGTTTTGGTTTTTTTAATTTTAAGCTCCAAAATACTTTGTATCTCCCTTGTTAATAGTGCAGGTTAAAATACTCTTGCAAATCACTGAATTTTAATACCTTTATCTAAAAGCATTTTTTGGGCTCTGCTTGGCTTTTAGAAAACCTGTTCATTAAATCTTAAATCACTCTTGAGGTTTTCCATAGTTCAAGTCTTAAAAAAAAAAAAAAAAAAAAAAAAGCAAAACTCTGGTCTTCCTATTGCTCCTGGAGAAGCCTTGTACCTTTATCAACATCCTCTGGCTTGTCTGGGGAAAGCAAACACACCCCCTCATGCCAATGTCTGTATACAGGAATGGTCTTATATTATTTCTGTAGGCTCATGACTTCTGTGACCCCTTGCAGTCAGTGGAGTCTTTGCATGAATAAATAATAATGTGCTGTTGGCTGAATTTATCCATTCTGGGAGAGCAGTGATGGTGTGTAATGGAGAGCACCCGTTCAAACACTTGTGCAAAGAAATATATTTGCCAAATCTGGAAAAAGAAAAACATGTGTAGATCCTTTATCTGTACAACATGTGCAGTCCAAATATCACTTGAGTAGCACCATCAGAAAGACCCTGTCCTAATCAGGGGTTTCATATCCAGTGGAGAGACAGGTCACACACTTCATGTGGGCCTCCTCCTGGGCCTTATTGATGGCTTTCGAGATGAGGACACATAGCAGCATCAGCTGAGGTGGCCTGTTGTTTCCCAACACCTGGCACTTGTGCTTTCTGCTGCCTTTCAACTCAGGTCAGACTTCAGCTAGAGGTGGTAGACTTGGGTCTCATTATCTGCTCTTGTCAGTCCTCAATTTCCTTGTCTCCACACATCTTTATTCCTTGAATATCCACAACAAGGCAGAGATCTCCAGCCAGCTACACTGTTCAGTCTCTCCTGCAAACACTTTTTTTGAATAATTGTGCCTTTTCTCCTAAAGACTTGCTTTCACAAAAGGATATATTGCTGACTTTTTAGACACTAGAACCCATTATCTTGATACAAAGACATTGTCTCCCTAAATGTAGGGCAAATTATTTTTAATCAATGAAACTATAAATGCCATTCCTGTATGGTTTTAAACCAAAGTACTGGAAACAATCTGACAGTGTCCTGCCAGCCAGTGCCTCTGAGAGGTGTTTTGCAAGTGAACTACATTCCTGGAGACTGTCAGGGAAAGCTTACTTTTTAAACAAAATCAGTTCCAGAAAGTCAGGTTTTGGCTCCCTGGAAGACTCTATTTTTTGCCACCACCTGTCCTGACTGCTTCCTGGTGTGATTTCAACCTGTGCAGTCTGCCAGTGTGTGCTGATAGAGATTGTTTTATGGTAGGCTGGGCTGTGGGACCGTGTCAAGATGTGCTCTAGGAGTATTTTTCTCTCTCCATGACATGGAGGTGGGCAAAAACCCAAAATCCTGAGTTGAAACTCCGCATGGTTCGTATAAAACTGTTAGACTGTAGACTTAAAAAGCACATGGATTGAACTGTCAGAAACTGAGTGCATCTTCACTTACAAAAAGGACAGAAAAAGCAAGAAGCATCTCCCACAGGCAGCTTCTATAAGCGGATTTTTTTTACTACATACAGACCTCCAGGACAATCAGACAAGGATTTTGATTTATGAGATAAGTTACAGGAAAAGATAACTGTTAGATTAATTAGTGTTGATAGAATTGACACAGGTGTAATGTAACATTGCCATGGCAGATGGAAGTCACCAGATAGACAGCCAGTGAAACCATGTTTGGTTAGTTTTGTGCTCACCTTATCTCATTTCTTGTTGTACTGGTGACTCATGAACAAACCTGTATGAATGTGAAATGAGGGGGTTTTTTAATAGTCTAATAAAGAACTAAATATTGAAGTTTTTCTATATAAAGTGCATTATTAATTTGTTTAAATGAAGTTCCTCCTTTGATAGTCAGTTTCTTTCCTAACATTTAGTGATCCCTGTTGTTTTGGGTTTTTTTACTGAGTAAGGGTATTAAAACAAAGCCAACTGATGGCAAAGAGGACTATGTATTCCATTGCACTAAAACAGATGAATTTTGTCTTCAATGGCTTAAGAAGGCACTTTCAAGACCTTACCTTTCAAGACCTATAAATAAATTCTGCAGACTTAAAGCTTTTTTGCTTGTTTAATCCAAAATGATACCAGTATCTCCTGCAGAAACTGATAATACAGAGAGTGTAGGACTTCATTTTCAGGGAAATGAATTTGGATGAATAAATGCTACTGAAAGGGAGAATTTAGGAGAAATCTTAATAGAAATCTCCAATTAGTTGAATGGCTGGTTATCTGTGACAAGACATAATATTTACTAGACAGTGGAAGCTGCAGGAGTACTTGCAATGAAAAAGGTAAAATAAGATTAAAGTTTGTGTACTGTGTGTTGTAAAATTGGGCAAGCTTTGCAAGGCTTTATGGCTTAGATAAGTTTTTGAGACAATATTGGGAGAAAGGTATTAATGGAGCATAATATCATGAAAATGAGTGTTTTGGTACCTTGTTAAAATCTTTGTCCAACATTTAGTTATTTTGTTAGACTTGGCTCTAACTTGCTAAGCAAGGCCATCAGAATTGGGATTTTATGTTTTTGTTAGTAAAGGCAGCTCTATGAAAATAAGGAGGAAGAAAATATACCTCTTTTAGTAGAAACCAATGGAAATAAACTGGAAGCTATGTGGTAAATGGAATTAAGTGTGACCACTTAACTCCTTTCATCAGATACATCAAGTATAAAATAAAGTAATAATAAAATCCCACAGGAAGTAATTTTATGAAAATTACAAATTCTTTTCTTAGTCCCAGAGATGGTTTGAATCTTACATTGATTAGTCATAGGCGTGGGGATCAGGAGAAGTGCCATCAGTTCTTCTGTAATTGCAGAGGGAATTTTAAAATGTAAAATGTCTATGTGGTTGAAAATGTAAAAGAAAAAAAACCACAAGATAGGTCTTGAAGTTGAGTGCTTCATATGAAACATGGTTCTTTATCCATCACGGAGTTTTTCAGGTAATCTGCGAAACACGTCAGTTCTCAAGCAGTGACATTTCCTCCTGCTGATGTTGCAGTGCAAGGTTCACTTAGGCTTTCATCACCTCTTCTGAAGCCAGTTAGGATCAGATAGAAGCACACCAGTGTAGCATGTACCCCCGCTTTTGCATCTTGGGTTGTGTTTTGTTTCTTTTTTCAATACAAGGTGCAGACCTGTGTTGATTTATGTTCCACAATCTTGATAATAATGTTTTCACCTGAAGAAAACAGAGGCTTTAGAAGTATACTGGCATGGCTTGGAACTGCAGCAGCAAAGGAGCGTTTAACACAAGGAAATGAAATGCTGTAAGGCAAGAGGCACAGGCTAAAGGGCTGCTGGAAAAAAATTGGGGGATGGAAGTAAACCAGCACTGCATCTTCAGTTTCTGTATTTGGCTTATTTCACAGCAGAATTGTGCATGTTGTTATTTCCCATAGCAGTTGGGAAGTGTCCTTGGAGGTGGTCCTGTAAAGGCATCAAGTGCACGTTCTCTGTACCATTCTACCTGCTGTATGAGAGGGAGGGGAAAGAGATGAGATTTTTTAAATTTATTTTATTTTTTCCCCTTGTCTGTAGGAGTCAGAGAAGAAAATAAGAGGCTGTTGACTTTGTGACCAATGATTAATGATCACCTGTTGCTCCCACAGAAGTTGAACAGGGGATTAGAATCATAGAATAGAATCATAGAATATGCTGAGTTGGAAGGGGCCCATCAGGATCATCAAGTCCAACTCCTGTCCTTGTGTAGGGCACCCCTAGAATCACACCATGTGACTGAGATCGTCATCCAAACATTTCTTGAACTCAGGCAGCCTTGGTGCTGTGACTACTTCCCTGGGGAGCTGTTTCCAATGTGCAGCCACCCTCTGGGTGAAAAACCTTTTCCTGATATTTAACCTAAACAGCGTGTCCTACACGTCCTACAGCAGCAGGACATGGAGCTGAAAGCATTAGCATTCTCTGCTCCTCCTGCCCTCTATCCAAATTGGTTTCAAACCCTGTTTGTGACGAAAATGCAAGATTCTGGCATGAGTGAACACTGATACAGATCTGTCTAAGCTCCTTTCTCCCTTCAAACTCCATGATAGTTAAGACAGGATTATAAAGAAACAAGAAAAATTAGCTCAGAACTCCTGAAATCAAAGCCGTTCAGTAAAACAAAGGTGTTCTCAAGCCTTTGTACCAATTAACACTGGGCTGTTATAGCAGTCTCTTTTACCTCATAAAAATTCTAACTTGTGCTTATTTGGGTGGGTGGATTTAAGTAGGGGGAACCCATAAAAGACTTCCTTTTGATTAGCTTTCCCCAGGCATTGCGTCAGATCAAGCAACGCTTGACAGCTGGATTTTTATCACTTCAAAGAAGAAAATATTTAGCATGATACAGAGATTAGATGCCCATGCTGATTCTGTTAACTGTGCTGAGGACACCTTTTTTTTTTTTTTTTTAGCCAAATACATGTCTCAGGGGAGGTGTTTCATGCTACGGAACAAACATTTAAGCGTGGAAAAATTTCTGCAGATTTTAGTTCAAATCCTATTTTAATGGAAAAAAATTGTGAGCTCAAATTTTGCAGTCACTTGAGTAATCATTAAATGCAATTCATATCAATAATTCTGTAAAACTGTTCCTGTGAATTACACTGCACATATTTTTCTTAATAATGTCAGGGCACTGGCATCCAAATGTGTATGAAATAAAGAATACTGTTGTAATCTTCAAGCTTGTTTAAAAATTATTGATTCAACCCAAGTATCATGACCAATACAGCAGGTGTTTTTACAGTGGACCTTTTCCGTTTTAAAATGCAATTTGGCATGGCATAATTAATTTTTTATTGTATTCCTTCCAGGGAGAGAAAAAATTGGCTGCTTTTACAAAATGTCATTGGTTTAAAGAAATAAGCAAACTAAAGTTATGGTATTTTCCAACTGTCAAGAATCATCTGAGAGTAATGGTGCTACAATGTACAGAGTTCATTCCATGCACAGCTGAAATCTGGTCAGTCAGCTGCAAAGTGGAAGGAAACAACCATCCAACAACACTTAAGAATGGCACAAAACCAGATCAGAACATGAAGTGAAGAATATTTAACTTCACTAAAAGTTTTTGGTGGTCAGAATGTCATTACTAAAATTGAAATTGTCAGGCTTCTGGGATTAATATCCTGTACTAAAAAAAATTGCTGTAACATCAGTGACCACAAGTAGTCACGACCTTGGTTGTATTTGGAGAGCTTTTAAAGGTCTCCTACTGACCTTAAAATCCCAATTTCCAACGTTTTAGATAAGCACATTGTTGCAAAGATAGGAACACAAAGATCTGTACCAAAGCAATGATTAGGTGCCTTAGTTCAATGTTACCTCTCCTGCTGTGGTTTGTGCCTGTGAATTTTTGTTAAAGAGAAGCGATGCTACCTGACTCCAGGCTTGGAATTGCCTCTGTAGGCTGTGACTTTGTGCAGCATTAAGGCTGCCAGTGGAGTCAGAATTTGCAGAGAGAAGAAGCTGTTGCCATGGGAATTCTGAAAGCTGTCATTGTTTCACCCTTTGCTAGCAATTGTGGAGAAATGTGACTCCCTGGAGCGGGTTCTTCTTGGGGTGTAACTCTGCTTGGCCAAGCCGAGATACCCAGCAGATGCAGGGAATGGGAGAGCTGGAGAGGGAGAGACTTGCTTTTCCCCTGCCCAAATGACTAGTGGAGTTATAAGTAACTGGGGGCATCTGGAAGTTCATGACTAGTAGGGTTATTAGGCCATCTTAGTCCTTTCCCACAAGTCTCTATGAGGAGGTCTTCAAAGGAGTTCTCTATTCCTGTAGAAAATGGTTGTGAAAATAAAAACCTCTTTTGTAAAGGTCAGCCTGAGCAGGGTGCTGAATTGACATTTATGCCTTTCAGAAGTTCCTCTGAGCTGTTGCTTTGTTATGCATGATGGAGAAACTGACTTACAGGGCACTATATAATTTTGTTTTGTTTTGTTTACTTGTCTCTTTTTTTGGATATAGCACCTCTTTGATACCTCTCTGGGCAATACTGTTATAGTCAGCTGCTCTTGTGGTTCAAACCCAGATTTTCCTGGCAAAATTCTCCTTCAGTCTGACACTTACAAGCTTTTCCCAAGCCAAGAGATGAATGAATACTCTTGGAAAATCTGCTAAGGTTCTTTAGCCTGCTATTTTCTGTGCTATCTAAGAATTTAATCCAATAACCATTTCTAGTGGCTGTGTCAGCCTTTTGGATCAGACCCAAAGCATGCCAAAAAAAAAAAAGTTGTTTATGAGAGATGTCCTTCCTTGGCAGCAGAGTATTGCAGCTAAGTGTGGGTCTATCCTCCTAATTTCTTGTGTGCCCCTGTGCTCAGAAGAGGTAGAAAGAGAATACTGCTTTTTCTTCCTTACCTTTCACCCCTAGTCTCCCAAGAAAGTAAGGATTTGACTTCACATTGTTCCTTCCTCTGTGCTCCCACTTTTCACTTCTTTCCCAGGTTACTCACTGGCACTGAATGAATAATGTAGTGATGCAAAGAAGTTATTCCCCACTTGTTTTTATTTTAACCTTGGAAACTTTGTACAGATCTTTATGAACCTGTGCAATCAGACTGCGAGTGCATGTTATCACGAGGCTGTTAGCTCCATGTCTGATACCTGGCTCTTGTCCCATTTCCTGGGACTTTGTGGCTGGGTGGAAGTTTTGGGTTTGCTGTCAACACATCCTACATTTGAATACAGAAACCAAAAGAAATCGGAATGTGTTTCCTCGTTCTGCTGCCTCTCTCTTGATCTACAGGGTATTTGTGGGCAATGAAATAAAGCAAGTGAAGAGCCTTATCTTACATTACTCCATGAGAAAAGGTAGAGCTCTGCTTGTGAAAACATCTGCTGGGATATCCTCCTTCAGACCACACGCACGTTGGTGGAGAAATCAGTGCCCGATCTGCTAATTTAATTCATGTACTCCTTCCTTGCCCATTTACTTTCCCCCAAGCGCAGGATGTCGTCTTTGTTGAGGGCTGTTTTTCCTCAGTTATCAGAGCACAAAATAAAGCAGCTGTTTATACCAATTTCTTTCATACCGTAAGGATCATTTAGTATGCAGGAGACCAAAAACTTCACACCACCACAAGAAATCATGTGAGTCTAATGATGCCATTTAACAGACAGTGTTTTTCTTGGCATAAATTAAGACCCCTTAGAAAAAGGTTATAAAAATTGGAAGAAGCTGTGTTGTCTGAGGAAGATGCTGAAAAAATAGAAGAGTGGCTTGAGGAAGAGTTTTGTAGTTTTAAAAGCTGATAAATCTTCAGCTGAGCAAGAAATTTGTTGCCCTACACTGAAGTTCAAGAATAGCTGCTGTTTTTCAGTTGAGATGAAGTTCCCGTGCTTATGGAAAGGCATTAAGTAGAAGAGTTTATTTTTTAGCCTAGATTGCTGTAATTCTAGGGCATTGACTTTTGACTCTTGAGAGAAGACATTGCAGAGGAGACAATCTCAATTAATAGGGCTTTTCAGAAAGCATTTAAGTAGAATTTGTCTTTCTAATATAGACATGCAAAATATATGCTAAACAGATCGATTAAAATTGCCACCCACCTAAACCTGACAACTAGAGAGAGCTGTGTCGTGCCTGGAGCCGTGTCATGCCTAGAGCCTCAGTTCTTAAAGGGAAATCTCTCTCAAGTTTGTTTTCTCTTTTTATAATTAAAATAGATTGACTTTTGCATTGCTTTTCGTTTCCTTTTTCACTGGGCTGTATAGAATTTCAGAGGGTGGTTTCCCCACTGCTGTCACGTGTCGTATCTTCCTTACAAGGCAATCCTGAAAATCCATTTTCTTCTGCTGTTATTCAGAGCAGAGTTAGATTGACTGACTTATTTTTAATAGTAGCATCCCAGAATCCCATTGCCTAACTTTCTTGCATCAATTAGCTCTCTGTTAACCAGAGGGTGCTGTTACTTTCAGTATGTCTTCAGAACTTGTAAAAATATAATTGTTAACCTGGATGCCAATTCGACTTCAGTGAAGACTTGTTAAGAGGTCAGAGTTTTCAGCAGGAATCAATTTGATAAAATAATGGCTTCTGTTCCCATGTGGATATATTTCTGTCTTCTCAGGCACTGTTTGTAGAACAGAGGGAAGTGGCTTTTAGTAGGAGGCTGCTGAAAACAGTTGTGGCTTGTTCCCTTTAACTTGCATCTTTGAGCTCTTTTGATTCTGGAAGTGGAACAGAAGCAAAAACTCTTGTGTTATTCTGTCAGTCCCGTTCTGATGCTTGTCAGAGCATTTTATGCCACATTTTCCTATCCTATCCAATCCTTTGCATTTTGCATACCATTATTTTTTACTTGGCTTTCACCGTTTAAATTTTTGATTGGTGTAGGTGCTGCCTATTTTAGGCATGTTTAAAAATCTGGCAAAAAATCTTTCTAATTGGCACCTAAATGTTCATGCAGATCTCCTGTACAGCCTTTTAGAGATGTGTGCACACTGCCGTGGCAGCCTTCTGTTATTAAACAATTAGCTTCAGTGGTCTGCACAGGTAGGAGGGCTTGAAAAGCCAAGGGGATGTGTAGCTGTATCTAAGTGCTATATTGGCAGATTCACCTGCATTAAGTGGTGATGCTGCTGCTCCTTTTCTCTTTAACTCTTATGTTACTGACAACTGAGTTAAATGCTTCCCTGCTGCTTGTTTGCAAGCAGTTGGTATTCTTCTGAGGGAGACCTTACTCTGGTTTGGCTTTTTCACTTCACATTCATGCATTGTAGTTCAGAAAGATAAAACATCCACTTTTAGCTAAATGCCAGAGAAGTGTATCAGTTTCTGCAAGAAATAACTTCTCTGCATTTTAATTTGTCCTAGGGGCAAAGTGTACACTGAGACACATTACTAGGTTGGGAACTTGCTAGATTTGGGGGAAGCAAACTGAGGAAGAAAGTTCTCAGCTCCCTGATCCTCTGTTTGTCAGTAACATGTTTGGAAAAAGTTCCATTTAACCTTTTCCCTTTTCCCTCATCTTAATCTGGTTTGTTTGGGACTTGCTCTTGAGAAAAGGACATACCTGCACATCAGAGATTTCTCAGTGAGGAGCAGGGAATGGAAACGGTGCCCAGGCTTCTCTCTCTGGCAGAACAACTGAGCTTTTTGATCCACAATCAGGTGTGGGGTATAGTGAAGAACAGGAACTGATCACACACCCAACACTCCTGTGTTTGACTACCCAGGCTCAAACTGACCACAGGCTCCAGAGTCCTGCTAGAGTTTTAGTAGCACAAACATATTTTTACAAATTCTACTAATATATCATAGTTGGTTTTGACTTAAACATTGTCAGAAAGACTTACCATCATAGTGTCGATTTCTGTGATGTGATAGAGAAGAGTTTAATAGTTTGAAAAGGAATGAATTTAAAATTGGATAGTTGAAGGTCAGAACCCTATAGTGATAACTCAGCTAATGTAATATTCATAGCTTGTTCTAAAGTAGGGCTGTATATCAATATGTTGTCCCTGTCTGCCACGATTATGTAGGGTAGAAATACATTTGTGCACTGACAAATATCAAAGGGAGAAAGAAATAGGGTGTTAGACATTGTATAGGAAAATTCAGAAGTGAAGCACCTGAAAGAATTTACAGGTCATGAACCATTATTCTCTTCTGACTAAAGCAAACTATGTTGTTTAAGCATTAACCAGTGTGACTACTTGCTACAGTAGAACTGCCTGGACCATCCTTCAGCTGGTTCTGTTCACCAGATTAATGCCTCATTTAAAAAAAACCAAACACCAAACTAGGAAAGGGGAAAATACCTGATTTGTTTCTAGTGGCCTTAGTTCTCAAATCGAAAATGTGTCCTGAGAACTGAAAATTATTGCTGCATCTCCAATACAGATGGATCAAATCAAACACAAAGCAAGAGATATGGATATACTAATACAAAGTTCCAGCCTAAAAGAGGTCAGCATTCAATCTGTTCCAGGTCTGAGAAGCAAAAAAATCATGCATGGATGTTTTACCAAGCAGAGGTCTGGTTTGTGCTGGCAAGAATTTCTTGGACACTGGTTCATTGGCTGCTATGTCACCCTGTCTTCTCTGAGCTATGCTGCCTAGCTAGGGAAATTTTCAAGTTAGTGTTCAAAATCTTGATTATCTTTTGCCATCCTAAAAGGAAAAAATGTGTCAAGTTCTGTGAATTGTTATCCATCAGTTAGATGAAGATGATTTGCCCCCTTGGTTTTAAGAAATGATGATGCCTTGCCCTAAAGAGGCATAAGATGAGACTACAGGACGTGATCAGATTGGATCCTGTGATTAACAGATAAAGGCTGAGGAGAGACTGTGATTGTATTTGCAAACATTTACTTGGGGAAAACCATAACAAAATTAGCATTTATCTACAAACTCCAGTGAATCGCTTACCCAATAGATTTAGTACCTGAATTAATGATAAACACTCAGTCTGTAGCTGGCTAGATGAGCATTCTGGATGCATTTACACTGTCCTGCTCCAGAAAGAGCACTTTGTCCTCTGCTGTGTATCACAGCAAAGGCCTGAACTGCAGGGTTGAAATCTCTAGAGAGAGGGGCTGTCGTGTCTAGCTGAGTGGGATGGGGTAGGATCAGGATTTGGAATCCCCTTCTTGATATGCTTCTAAATACTCCAGGCAAAAGTTGATAATGTTGAGGGGTGGTTTTGCTATTGTTGTTGTTTGGGTTTTGTTTTTAATCTTTGCAAATTTGGCAGTGACCTTGGGAGCTCTTGAGGCTATTTTCAAATCCCTTGTCTCTATGTACCAGTGCCATAGATGTGTTGCAAACTACATTAATGTGGTCATGGACAGGCTCAAAACATGACACCTCTCTGCTATCTTGACAAAAAATGGTAGTTTGTAAGAGCAAATCCAGTGCCTGAATAGGAGATTATTTCTTTTTCTGGCTTTCAAAAGAGCACCTTTTGCAGGAACATATGGCAGAGAATTTTCTGCAAAGGAGAAGAGGCACTGATACGCAAAATGAGAACTGAAAAAAAGAAAATCTTCAAACTTGTTAGACAAACCAATTTATAAATACAAGCGTTCTTCCTCTGTTCCTGTTACTAGATTTCTCAAGAGTCAAGAAAATTAATCAAAACTAAGCTTCCTTAAGAGGATATCTAAATAGATATTGATATTTTTTTTAATGCACTGTGTATTTTGCAGTTTTGTAGTTTATAAGCCCTTTTAACTCATGAAGTGGGAAAAACTCATTGTGATGTTTGACAAGTGGCTGCAATGATGATCAAATGCCTGTCACTTGTGATTGTGCAGCAGGAAGGTGGGGGAGGGACATTTTTATGTTTTCATGCCATTACTGAGGCTAGTATGGAATTGCATTATTTGTATTAATATGTTGGAAAAATGATTTGAATGTCCTATATTTTATGTACAACTAGAGGAAGATGGTGTTTTCTTCTAGAAAAGGATAGAGTCAGCTACTTTAAAAACATCTGAAATTTTTATAATCTCTGGGCTTTATCTTCTGGATTTATTTAAACAGACCTCTTTCTCTTAAAAAACTATTTTCTTGCACAGCAAAGACAGAATTCAAATAAAAACAAGAACAACAGATTTTTTAAAATGTCATTTTCAGATTTTGGTGACCAGTAGAGAAGGAAGAAATGAGAAGCCTTGCCCCAGCCCCTTGGTTTGCCAGCTTAGCCTGTTCATGACATACACACTTTTGCTCCAAGGCACAGGAAAGCTGTCTACATGATTTTGGATGGGTTGATGTTTCATTGACTTGGTGGAGGCTTAGACATAAGGGCTGGTCATCTTCCTGGATTTGTTGATTTGGTCTTAAACGGTTAACAGATGTCCATCCTGGGCTTTGGCAACTTACATAAATAACTAAACATTCATCATACCCTTGACATAAAGATGGGTCTCAATAGGTAGCAGATGTATGCCCTGTGACAACAGGAGATGCTAATTCCAGCCCAACAGGGAGAAGTTCACTGAAAGTAAAGTCTTAGAATAAGGAAATTCCTTCTCCCTCTTATTCTGAAGAATTCGAGGTCTGATGTGGCAGTGTTGGATGGAGATTGTGTCCTGTCTGTGACTTCTCCATTCTCACTTCATCTGTAAACAAAATAACCTCTAGTTGTAGCATAGGGAGAAAACTGATGTGCCATAAGGAGCCAGGCCTTTGGTGTGAGCAGCCTGGTGGTGCTCTCCCAAAATGCCTCTGACTGTTCAGCAAGGATCCCCACAGCAGTGGAGACTTCTTGTCTCAGTGACAGAGGGTCATGTTCCACCCATCAACACAATCTTCCCATCCCAGATGCCATTCTTATCCCTCTAGTGGAGGCTGCATGTACCACCTCTGTTCGGGGGCTGCTGGTGGGGCAGGTCAGAACTCCTGTGGTTGATGATTTTTGTCTCCGTCATTCACACTGGGAAAAATAAATAAACAACCCAAAAACCAATCTTGTGAATTTCTTGTTGGCAGTTTCAATCGGGAGAGTGTAGCAAAGTGGTAGATAATATTTTCTGCTCCTAATGGATTTTTTTTAAAAGGGTTTTTGTTTGTTTTAAAATGCAGGCTGAAAAGTCACTGCTGTAAATGTATTTGAGAGCATGAGAGATAACAGATAATTTTCTTTCACATAAAGCTTTAATGTTTTCTTTTTAAGTAAATAACACCTTGCTGAGCCATATTTAAGTGTGCCAGTTTCTCCCTGTAAGATTGTGAAGGTGTTAATTACAGTGAGCAAACTTGTTATTAATGGTATTTTTACATTCTTGCCATCTATTGGTGGCTACAGGAGGATGGGGGAACAGGAGGCTTCATTTGTAATATAGGTTCCTTTCTACCAGCAAAAAAAAAGACAGCAAGAACAGGGAGGATTTAAAATTTTTCTATAAGGATTAAAGGGATTGGCATTCATGCATGGATGGCTGGTTGATAGAAGTTCTGAAGAGTTGCCTTTACTGCCTTTCACTGAAGCGATCCGTGAACTAAAATGCCCCCAAGTAGGATATGACACAACAACCTGTGACTTGCTCATTAAAGGCCCATATTAAGGCCTGTCTGGGAACTCTCTAATGCCAGATCACCAAGGCCATGGACCAGAACAGTGCCTTTAGAGCTCCTGTGATCCTTAATGCTAATGCCTCAATATCTGGCTCATGGGCAGAATATACAGCACCACTGTCCTGAGATACTGTTAATGACTGTTCTAAGAGACCCCTTAAGATGAAGATGATTGATACAATAGGCTTTAAGTGGTTACTATTCGTGATGCTAGTAGTCTTCATCAGGTAGCAGCTGAGCTATGAGTCGATAGACATTATTGTAGCATAGTAATGCTATATACATCAGTATAATCTTGTGACTGAAGTATGGCCAGCCTAGGAGGTCTCTGAAAGACTAATCTGTATGTTGCCTTTACATTGCTGCTACATCAAGCCTTGGCGTGCCTGTGTCTTGACTGCTCTCTGCAGTTCTGATATTTGTGCCTCAAGAAAGGTGTAAGGCTACCTGAAAGGACAGACCTGTGAAAAAGAGCTAATGGGAAGTGTCAGAGATGCACCTTTTAATGTTCCTGATCCATTATGCTTTCATGCACTTACTTAATAGCTCTTTCAGTTGATCCTGCTGGAGGGATGACAGTGGGCTGGTTGGGCATCAGTCTGCCCCACAAGGACATCTCCTCTGTCCACAAAGCCCATTAAAGAGAGCCATACTGGAACCCAGGCACAGTATAATCTGACCAAAGCCAAATGAGAAGAAACAGCAGGGAGTAACTTCTGTTTGAACGTTGGGCTGCTTTGATCATCTGTTTCATCTCAGTATTTTTGAAGCTATAGTTCTATGGTCAGCAAATGTGTCTGACAATGTCATTTCATGCTGACGGAGCACAGAATACAGGCTGATTTTACTGATAGGCTTTTTTATGTGAAGAGATGCAACAGAACTTGGGTACAATCAGTTACTCAGATCAAAACAAAGATATATGGCATTGTCTTCATAGAAAATGTTTCTGTGTACATGTGTGTTTTAAGGCATGCTATTGTATTACTGAGAGATTAAATGTGAATAGAATATAGATAGTTGTTTGGAGGGGTGTTTTGTTGTTTGGGTTTTTTTAGTGTTGTTTTTTTTTTTTTTCCTTACAGGTTAACAGCATGGATTGTAGCATTTATGTGTTAGCAGGAGCAAGGGTGCTCATTAACATGCAAGTGTAAAGCTGTGTTGCTGTCACATTGTGCTGTTGGTGTGTGTAAACTGGCCCGTGTACATATATAAACTCTCCAAATTTCTTCATATTCAGCAGTTCCTCAGACCACAGTTAGGCACAAGTAGTGAAGTAACAGCTAAGCTGAAAGCTATTGCTGCAAAATGAGTATTGGAAGTCCTGAATCTGGCTTGGACAAGTCCTGAGCATTGGTGTGTAGCCTGAGGGAACCCCTGAAGGACTAAGTTGTGTTTGGAATGGAGGTAAACACCTGTAGCAATGCTACTTAGGCTAAACCCCTAAAAGGATATGGACATTTCTGTAAACTCTGAGGGCTAAAGCTCATACTGGCAGAAAGTTTGATAGATGGAATGTAATTTAAGGATCTAAATTATGTATCAAAAGGGATTTTGAAGATTGTGGTCTTTAGTCTTGATTTCCTGGTTTGAATGAGAAACATAATGGAGATGTATGTTGTACTCCAGTAACAGATGAAATTGTGTTGGTTCAGGATTAGTGTTAGCCATTCAGTTCTCTTCACCCCTTTCCACCACACCCCCACCTCCCAGTCCTTTAGAGTTTTCTGATGTTTTTGTAGTGTATTGTACTTTCTTCCTGCTTTGAGCTTTCTCTGCTTTGGGTCTGCCTGTATGGGTTAGGCATGTGTATTGTTTATTCTTGTGCTGCTGTTAATGCATGGTCATGGTTTTTGATCCCTCTTATTTTCTTAAAGATAGTTATTGCTTGGATAGTTATTCTTGGGTTTTAGTTAGTTAGAGGTTGTTTAGCTCTAGCTCTTCCTGAGACACTGTGGGTCAAACCTTTAGCTGGGTAAAATCAATGTAATCAATAGAGCACTGCTGATACACATCAGCAGAGATGAGCCCTTGTGTAACATCAGCTCAGCAGAATCCTACTCGAATCTTTGCTTTATTTCCCAGTTCAGCTTTTGGAAGGTATTTATGGTCACAAAACATTTGTTTTCTTTCTGCAAACCCTGTGGTTTTCAAAGGATGGAGCAAACAGAGCTCAATTAAGAATGATAGCTTCCCATTAGACGTGTCAGAAATGTACCTTTTTTTTTTCTGTACAAATAGATTGAAGCCTGGAATATTTTAGAGGAAGAATTGTGATCTTTTCCCTGATGACTGAACATATTAGTTGGCAAGTCCCATGTTCCAGGCGTTAGCCATTTGCCATTTCATGACACTCTTTTAAACAATAGTAGCTGTTTATGTGGAGTATAATGAGGAAAATATCTGATGCCTTTTTGCCTTTGCCTTGGCAACAAATCCCACATACATGTGTGGGAACAAGGAGAGCCAGCAGTACTTGGCCAACCAATTTCTCAGAACATCAACCAGCAAATGTTCCTTCTGCAATTGGTGTTCCACCAACCACAGTTTAAAACCACTGGTTTAAATACCTGACCCAGCTACCACTCAAGAGGCAGCGAGAAGGCTACGGGTGGAGCCCAGCAGTGGTGACATTCATTGTCCTTCCCTAACCTTTATATATGCTGCCTCTGTGTGTCAATAGACAGTAATACATCTTCCTGAAATAGATGGCTGCAGGATGTGCTGGTAAACTGGTTCACTTAAAACATGAGCAAAATCTTAGACATAGGTGGGAACAAGCAGTATTGTGCACCCTAGCCCTGAGCATCTGCAGGGGCAGTTAGGACTCTGGCAATTTTCAATGAATTTGAAGGATGTGTCTTCTTTTTTAGATGTCCATTGTCTGCAAAGGAAGCTGTTAGGGTGGAAAGGGAAGATCTTTCAAAATATGACAGTAATTACAATTTGTTCTTGATGAAAATCCTCTTCACCAAGGGGTGGGTACCCTGCACACCCACTGTCTGTCCCGGTTTCAAATAGGAAAGGCTTTAAACAAAGAAGGGAAGAGCACTGATTACCAGGAAATTGCAACACAAAATGAAGGAACATCAGAAGAGTGTTCTGTTGCAAACAGGGCTCCCCTTCTGACCTGAGCTGCGATGCCTTATGGGTCACAGCACGGAATTGAGTCCTTCATCTGCAGATGCCACTGGGGCAGACTGGACAGGACTTCAGCAGGTTTCTTCTGGTGGAGGTTACATGTCACATAAGGTGAACTTGGCATGAAAGAATCAAAACTGCTAAGTCTGAGAGATGTGAAAGACAGAGACAACATCATTTTAAAGATTTGTTTTGCCTCAGTAACCTCTGGGTTTTTCTCCCTTGCAATATCTTTGCAAGAAGCCAGGGCCACTATTTTCCTAAAATAGTCTTTTTGAGTACCTCTTGATACATTTTTCACATGCAAATAGAAATTTGGAAAGGAAAGTTGCAGCTCCTTTACGTGACCTCCCCTTCTGTCTCAAACTGGTCTGTTGTCAAGTTGCCACAACATTTTCTTATGAATACTTGTCCCAGATGGGGCAAGATAGCAGACGAGATGTATATGTACAGATCAAGATGTCTTTTGGTTTTTCATGACCAGTAGTCATGAAACTGTACATTGTCACCAGTGAAGGAGTACAATTACACGGCTTACTTGCTAACTTAAGAAATGAGGATATGTTCAATAGTTACAAAAAGCAGCCCACTCTCATGCATAGTTGTATAAAACTCAGTGCAATATTTTCCTGAATGTTTATAGAAGTGTATATTCCTCAGAGGCTGCTGGTAGCCCTTTCCCAGCGGGTCCCTGAAATCTAAATCCTTTGTGTATTTCACCAACTATGGTGTAAATAAGAAAGAAGTGTTTATATCCCTTCATGGATGTAAGCCTGGTTTTCTTCCTGTTTTGGAATATTGTTTTTTTCCTTAGTTCAAGTCTTAGCTTTGGTTTTAAGTGGTGCCACACATTAAAGAAATTTTTCAGCTTCAGAAAAACCATGCCTTTCAATCTGAAAATCAGTATCCTAGCTTATGTCTCAGACTTAATCTTTGAAGATACCCTTGATTTACTTAATCAGTACTTTTAAGGAAACAGGAGACTGCTCTCAGTAAATTCCAGAAAAAATATATCATTACCTAGTCATATACACATAAGAAAATTTCTGAACATTCAGGGTGATTAATGATACATTGTATAATACTTGGCAATTAGTGTAGATACAGGGGCCTGACTTTAAGGAGTTTTATATCACAATTTTTAGACAAAAAAAGCACAAACTTTTAAAAAAAGTCTTAAAGAGAAACAGATGTTTACATATTTTTAAATACTTTGTAGAGCTCTTTTTAGTGCCTGAGTGTGCATTACAGAACTGCCAAGGTTCTTCCTGCAGTTACACATTCACTTGTTAATGACTTTGTCTTAATCAATACTTTCTCAAATGGAGAAGCTCAGATATTCCAAGAATCACCTTAAAAGACCTCTGGCAGATAAATAATTAAAAGACCCCCTGGCTGCCTTTTTATGCACAAAGAACTTCTGTTAGAAACCTAATTGTTTCAAAAATCAAAACCTGCCAACCTCTTGCAAAAAGGCAGATTTAGCTGTTTGAAGACTCTCACTGCTTGTAACAGGTCACTGTAGTGATGGGCTGCTGAGTGAAAGAAGAGATACTTTTATTCTTTAAATATTGTACCTCACCAAAGAGCAGTGGAATGGAGGGGAGAAATGCTGAAAGCTAGTACACAAAATCTCATCTTGTCAGGCTGCTAACTAGGAGCTTGATCCTGGAATTGCTCAAGTGTTTGTACAACTTTGCTAGTGTCAGTTGTTGGCTGCATGATGCATGTGCATATGTGTTTGAAAGATGAGACACATGAAATCTGATCTGTTTCCTTTACTGCCATTAGCTTCAGTGGTAACAGGGGAGTCAGAGCGTTGGGGTTAATTGTTTCTCTCCTGTATGTCTTTCTGACAGGTGGATCCTCTGCTCTATTTTGAACTTGCCCAGAGTAGCTTGGATGTGGTGATAGGATGTGTGTTAAGCTTCACAAATGTGCATATTAATTTGTTAATGAAACAAGTTAGTATTTGTCATAAGTGCTTATTAGGTTGATGTATTATCTGTCTAGACAGAAGTCTGCGTCTTTTGGAGGCAGCACTCAGGAATGACAGCTGCCAGCACTGGGCAGGGACAGAAACTGGGGTTTCAAATTCCTTATCTTCAAGAAAAAATGTTTGGCAGAACTGATCTGTTAGTAGCCTTTCTACATTTGGTATGTTCTGTAGTTTGTAAATCATTGCAGGCTTCAGTAGATGAGCTTAGTCACCCCAGGGAGTAGACTGGAAATTTAATTATGTTATGTATATTGGTTTGAATATTAAGATGGACTGTCAGATCGTTTGGAAAATGTAGTAGCTAGTTCCTCTAGGAAGCAAGATGTGCAACTCCAGATTATTAGATTTTAGGCAACATCTGACACAGCAGTTGACTTGAGAATTATGTGAATACAGTTTCCTGCTGCTTTGAGACTGGTCTGAATGCCAAAGGGCTCTGCTGTCACAGGCTGGATTTCAGGTACCTGTGTAAACTGGTGGGATCTCTCAACACTGTGTAACTCACATGGGTGAAGGTCAGATCTTCAGCACTGTGCTGGTAACCTCTTTCCCATGAGAGGTGCTTGTAGGAAGTCAGGAAATCAGCCTTGCTGGGATGAAAATCAGCAGTGTTTGGGATTTCCTGGGGACCAGTGGCAGTGTGTTGTGTTGTGTGGAGTTCAGTGGGATCAGCACAGATAGGCTTAGCACAGAATCCTGTCAAATGGGAGTGGTTCAGTGTGTATTTGTCAGTATGGGTTAGAGAGCAGAACTGAGTTTCTCTGCCCCCTTTGTGTGGATTAGTTTTTAATTTTGGTTGCTTTTTTAACATCTTCATTCATGTGTGTTTGTAGCACGTATACAGCAGTACAAACACTGTCTTTGTTTTACATTGAGGATCAGAGTAAGTGTCTCAGACTTTTCAGGGAATTAAAACAATATATTTAGCATAATATCTGGAAATAAAAGAATTTGACAATCAGTTAAGGGGGAAAAAAAAGTAATACCTGAGAATGAATAAAGGATTATATCACTGAGTTTTGAGGGTAAATGTAGTTGAAGATCAAGTTCTTCTGAAGTTTTTCAAGATCCTAAGAGTAGGAGAATTCAACTCTTTATTTTTTAGTTTTTTGAATCAAAGATCATGCATTACAAGACAGTATGTGGTCCTTCTCCCTCTGATGTATCCCCTTTCCTGTCCACCCCAAAAAGGGGTGTGAGGTTGCTTTCTTTGTTCAGCTGCCAAATACTAACTTTCTCAGAGAAGCTGTCATTTTATTTAACTAGTCTAGACCTTGCTGTGTTTAGCTCCCTGCAGTTATCAGATGAGTGTCTTGGTTATAGCAGCTGAATATGTAACTTGATATTTGTGAATTTAAGGAGCCTGGAGAAACCTGAAGTCCAGCCATGCTCACTGTCTTCTGCAAAGCACTCTATTCAAGTATTTCTGCCCTTGCCAAGAAAGCAGTTGCATCTGACCTTCTAGTTGCATCCTCTCTGCTAGCCAAGAAGATTCTACTTTACATAGAGCTGAAACTTGAAATGGAAGAAATGCTTTTGAAGTCTCCTGTCCACTTGTCTGCAATAGTTTTGTTCTGTGGAAAAGCTCCCAGATCCTACAGTGATGAGCTGCAGTAGCAAACCTCACAACAGGGATAGGTAAATAAATATTACTTTATTCTGCAGTTTTGCTAGTACAGGTTTCATTCAATGCACTCTCTCAAGCTTCCCAGGACAGTACTTTGGTTCAAAGTTCAGCAAATAGTGCTCAAAAGATCCCCCCGAACATTCCTTGGGGAACTTCATACTTAAAGCTGATGTCAGGTTTGTTTCACACCCTTTAAATCTGACATTTGATCCTTGTGAACATATTTGTCACTTGGCAAGTGCTTGTCATTGCTTTTAGGAGCAAATGTTGTCTGCCAGGACATGGCTGAAGCACCACACTTGGTCCTATTCCCCACTTTCATGGGCCTGCAGATGAGTATTTTCCCCTAAACCCTGCAATTTTCGCTTCAAAAAAATGTTCACTTTGAGGGTGCAGTGTAGTCTGGTGTGATGTGTGCTTCACCTTCTGGAGGACCAGTAGTAGCAGGGCCATAGGGATGAGCCTTCACTCTGCTGCCTTAGTGATCTTCACTGCTGCTTTATGACAAAGTATCTTATCTTCTCCTCTTCTCAGACAGTTGAGGTAGCACAGGGTTTTCCTGCCCTGTCCTTAGCTTTTTTGTTCCCTTAGATACTCATGGAATTAGAGGGATCTTTGCAGACCTGATAATCCCATAATAAAGGTGAAAGATATCTGAAGACTTTCCTTCCTCCTCCTGGTATCTTGCCCATCTCTCCATTGAAGCTGAAAGTATTCAGATTCTGGCAGTTCTCTCAGCCCTAATCCTTGAAAAGCCCAATGTATCAGGAGACTGGTGTTAAAAATCACACTATTGAGAGGAAGGAAGAAAAAAATAATCCTCTGATTTTCTATTGAATTTTTCTCTAATTCTTTTTTGGGTGATGTTTGTTTAGCTTTTCTGTGAAACTTGAAAGAATTGACTTAACTCCCCCACCTCATTTTCTGGCTGGAAGTTCATAAGATCTTCCCATAACCACAAGATCCTAGAAGTTGGCACATATATGCCAACTGCATTTCCAAAATGTGGTATGAAATCCCTTCTGCTAGTTTCATTTGACCATCAAAAGCATGAAGGGGAGTTACCATAAAATTGCAGAATCATTGTGGTTGGAAAAGACCTTTAAGATCATTGTGTCCAACCATAACCTAACCTCTACCAAGTCCAATGCTTAAGTACTTAAGACCAAAGTCCTCATCTCTTCTAAGGTGGTCAGCTCACAGCCATGACTGCTGTCTGTTATGCTTTTGGGTAAGCGGTGGCCCTCAGACCACATCTTATTGGGAAGCTCCACCTTGCAGTGCTCCATACATGTGTCCCTAGGAGGCAGAGAGACAGTGTTTTGGGAGCTGACAGCCTGGGTGAGGTGACAGTCTGCTCTGCCTCTCCCTCTATGGCTGTGAGGAGCCTGGGTGGATGTGCTGTCACTGCACGTGCTCTGCAGGTCTGGATCCATCTGCCTGTGTCCAGCGATGTTCTCATAAAAATAGTCACAGAGGCATAATCTGTAGTGTGGAAGAGTTTAGGTCCAGCAGGCTCCAGTGATGTGGTTCTCTGCTGGTTGTCCCCCTCACAGTACATTTGGGGCATTACACCTTTTCTTAAGCAGATTTTCCTCTTTGGAAGCCTTCCAGGAAAAAATGCAAATAGAGCCGTGTGATGGAGCGCACGGTAACACTGATTAGTTTTATTCTGGAAATGCCATGAACACAATCTCAGCTAATCATGCTATATATATATATTAAAAAAATATACTGTGTGTCTGTAAGAAGAAGGTGTTCTTCCTCTAGAAAATTAACTTGTAATTCCTGATTCTTACTGAATAAGGTGGTGTACAGTCACAGATTTAATTAAAGGTATAGCAGGCTTTGTCAGTCAAGGGAGGCAGAGTTATACTTTAACTACCTTCCAAAATGACAGAGGCTTAAAATAAAAACCAAAAAGCCTTCCCCCAAAGTGTGTTAAAACACCCTGACTATTATTACAGCTCACGTTTGTTTGTTTGTTTGTTTGGTTTTTGTGCCAACAAGAGAGTATCATTATACTGAAAATAAGATCTAATAGTTTCTAGTCATCCCTGACTCGGAGCTTTAGATCTTTCTCTTCTGCTCTGTGTAGCTTTAATTAAGCAGTAGGTCAGTCTTGGAGGGGAGAAAGCCTTTCATAAAGTAATATGTAGGGAACAGTATTATAATATTTCTTTCATTTCAGAAGAGATTTTACTTGTTGTCAGGGCAAGGATGCATAAAAATAATGGCAAGTCTGCAAGGAAGTACATGTCTTGTTATTATGATAATGGAGCTTTGTTTACCTGACCTTCCAATTAGTCAAATGTGGATTCTTGTTTGCCTCTTGATTACCCGATCGATCGCTGTGGGTTCGGCTGGTTCAGGTACAGATGCAGCTTAAAAAAAAGAAAAGCAACCCTCTCAGTTGCTTTCCTACACATACACCCCCACAGCTTGTAAAAGCAAATAAGTTTTCAGCGTGATATTAATGAATAGTAACAGAGAGTCAGAATAATTGGTACCTTCCTGGTTGTGATTAGGATTCAGAGGAGTTTCTTAACAACCACTGTTTCTTAAATATGAATTCTGATTAAAAACAGAGACCTTTTTCTCTCATCTACTGTGTCTGTTACTAACACACTTTGCAGTTGTAGTAGTTTGAAATCACATATTTCTTTTTATGCACTGTCACGTTTTGAATTGTAATGATCTCACTGACGTTTTGAGCAGTACCTGTCCGTGTCACCCTTGATTTTTATTTTGTTATTATAGTAATCTATTTATTTGTTTTTGCCTTTATGATTGTGGTACTGTTGAAATCTACTGCCTCTTGTTGTAAGAGATGCTGAGATAAAGGTTCTTGGTTACCCCTGGCAATAAATATGTTTTGGAGAGTGACTGTTATGTAAACACATGGATGCTCTAAGTTATTTCATTGAACCCAGTGAGTTATGATAAACAAACTGTTAACCTCACAAAAGTAACCTCGGAAATAAACTTCATTGTGGGGTTTGGTTTTTTGTTTGTTTGTTCAGTTCTACAGACATCATATAGCTCAGGACAAGTGTTGGAGCTTTGACAGCAGCTCTGGACATGTGCAATGCTTTAATCCCAGGCTAGCTGCCATGTTCACTGCTCTCCTTGCTGCTACGGTTTGGTGCACGTCAGTCTTCATTAACTGACTATTTTAGGAATCTCCAGCCATTCCCAGCCTGCAGCTAATTAGGAGTATTCTAGTGGTAGGAGTGCAGGAGGTCAGATGGTATTTTATGAAGTGCAGTTATGTGGCCAGCAATTTTCCAGCTGCTGCTCAAATGTGTTGTGCTGTTCTGGAAATCCTCGTGAAGAGAGAGGAATGAAAAACTTTGTCAGAGTGTTTCATCTGCTGGTTTATTCCTGGGACATCGTGGCGTGTTGGGCAGAGTGAGGACTGCTGCCAAATCTGGCTGTTCATCCCATTTGTTGGTGGTCTGGAGGGCCAGAACTGTTTCTGCATCTTGGGTTTTTAGAATGAGGTTTGAGGGTGTTGGAGAAAAATCGCAGCATGGAAAATGGATGTTTCTGGGTTTTGCATCAGTATAGTAAAATTTGCTGTAAAAAGAATGAAGTAGCAGATTTTTCATACCTTTAGAACTTGCTAACAGGTTTTCATGTAAAATTAAAAATTTCCCCACTGATGTCAGCAACAGATATTTCACAACTTACTAGGTCAGTTACAAGCAAGAGGTACTTACTTAATAATAAAGTATTAATATTTATGAGAATTGCATATTTATTCAGGGATCTCAAATCGTATTACAGATTAAATGAATTACTGCATACACCACAGGCTGATGTACAGAGAAGTTAAATCAAATGCAAGTCATCCAGGCTTGGAGCTGGTGAGGTTCTTTAGGGAGCACAGCAATTTTATCCACTTCCTGAGCATTTGCAAGTGGAATTGGGTTTAGTGAGTCACTGGCCAGGCTGGGAATTGAGCATTGCAGGCCTGTCTCCCAGGCTTGTGCTTTAACCAGTAGACCATACTTCTGCACCTTACTTCAGCTTCTTTCAGTGCTAATTTGAACTTTGAGTTACCCCAAGCAGAAAGTCAATTTGCCATTGTCAGACCTCCCTATTCTACATCTCTAGTTGATCAAACAGCAAATTCCACTCCAGATGTACCCATGTTCCCTTAGGGAGTTTTTATTTCTCAGAAGGGCTGGAAATGAAAGACTCACTCAAATCATGTGGAGATGACTCAGCAAACTTTTTAAATCCTCAGGCTTTTTTTTTTTTAAAAGAAATCAGTGAACAAACTCCAAAGGAGTATCAAGACACTTGGACTGAAAGGCAAGTGTGTGAGCCATTCAGACTACCATTAAAAGCTGGTGGTATGCCAGCTTGTGGTCAGGCACTGTTCTTCACAGTGTAATTTATTTGACTCCTAAAACAAACCACCCTCACTAATGGCAAACAAAAAAGCTTCTTTCTTTCAGATTTTGATTGTTGAATGAAAGGGGATTTGGGAAAAAGCAAACCTAACCCACTTAATTTTCATGGCATGCACCTTCACTGGAGAAAATCGTTTTCCTTTTTTGGATGGCCCAGGATTTTTTTGTGTCTCGCTGTTCACTTTTCCAGTATACACTTGTGCTGCTGTAACTGTATCATTACGATCAGGGTAGTAACCCAGAACCTAATTCTAGTGTATTATCTGTGCCTCACCTGGGCATTCTGGCCCTGGCTTTTGAAGTGGGTGAATTGACTCATTCTCAGCTGTGTGAATAAAGTATTAGTGGTAATTTTAAGTCCCGTTGAACTCAGGGGGCTGCTCATGCACTTACACAGTTGAAGGGCATACGTAGAAGGGTTTATCTGAATTGCAGGCCAAAGGAATTGGTCCTCTCAGCATTGCTTATGTTGCAAACTAGAAACAGTAAACAAAATAAAATAATATAATTAGCATTCACATTAAACAGTTTATTTTAAAGCAGAGCGTGGCTGAGACATTCAAGCTCTCCAAAACACAGATTTGTTAAACAAGAGCAAAAGCTTGGAAACTCTGGGGTGTGTAGAAATTGGGTATGAAATTAGTGTTTTGGAGTCTAAACATGCCTCTGGCTGTGTTGCCCAACAATACTGTGAAGTGAGATTGAACTGCAGTTTTCTAGAACAGTATTGTTTTGCTCCAGAGAACTATCAGAAGCTTTGTATGTATGTTTCAGCTCCCATCTTTTAGCAAAGATTTGAAAACCAAGGTTTAAGGTTGTTATATAAGGGTTTGTGCAGAAGTACGTCTACAGTTCCTTTGTAAAAAAAGAGACCTGTTAGGAGGAATTGTACAAAAGGTACAGATTCAAGTAATTTCAGATTCTGGTTAAGAAGTGTGTAATTTTGCATGCATAGTGTTGGCATTGTTTTAATCCTTTGTACACATATACTTTACTCCTGTGCAGAAGCCATTTATGCTGCTCTTTGCCCTTTGGGAGTGGTTTAAAATGATCTTACTGTAAATGAGAGCCCTACCCTAAGGTCCACACTTCACCAGCCTAATCCCTACATCTTATTGCCTGAGGCTTATTGCAATCAACATGGTTGCAAAGTGTGTATCAGGGCTGCAGCTCTGACCTCTCAAATTGTACCTCTTAAGAGTTTTACAAAAAAAACCCTCTCAGAACAGCATCTCGTTACTTCAGCAAATAAATTTGTAGCCTCCAAGGAATCTTTCCATGGACCAACCAGCCAAGAAATATAAATCAGGCATTTCTGAGAAAGGAGAGGGTTCAGGTGAGAGATCCTGGAAGGTATTGTACATTGTAGAGTGCCATTAGAGCTAGTGGTCCAGACATCGATTGCTCTTAAAATATGTGTAAGAGTATTTTCTAAACCTTGGAAGTCTTTTGGTTTGGTTTTGTTTAACTTGCCTGTACCTTTCAGGTGTCAAAGAGATTTGATGGCCTTTTTTTTTTTTTTTTGGAGTCCTCAAATCTACTGACAGGTAAAACACTTTCTGGCTGACCTGCCACATGAAAAATAATTTAGCCCTTGTGCTTGTTGCTTTTCTCCTGATATTTTACAGCTTGGCTTGAAGAAAGAGAGGGAAGAGGCATTTCTAGAGCAAGAAATAATTTGTCCTTTTACTGCAGTAATACCGATGTCATACAAAATGCCATGTTTTGGCTTTACTTACCAGTGGATGCAGAGCTGGATTTCTCAGCTGAGAATCTGAACTACAGTGAGCAACATCCAGCTGTACGTGCCTGGATCTGTGAGGCAGTTGGATCTTGTTGTTTGGAAAAACAAAGCTGCTTGAAATTTAGTTGTCATTGAAGGAATCAAAATTTCATTTAGTGAAGTTTCAATGTACCAACTTTTAATATCTTTTTTTGGTGCCTACAGGGTGAGGGGGTTGTTTTTGGGTAGAAGTTGATGAGATTGCCAGTGACCTCTTCCATTGAATGTCAAATCAGTGGAGCTACTCTGGGCTTCTGCTCTTTTCCTGGTACCCTCAAAAAGGAATAGGTTCATTGGCAACAGCTTCTGCTGTAGCTGGATCCAGCCTTTTCCTTCTGAATTTCAGTTTATCTGACTGGGTGCTCTAGGGTAGGTTAATTTATGTGCAGCTATCAGAAAGTTTTGTAATTGAACATTGTTTTTGAAGTTTTTGTACCATTTCCACAGAGGAAAAAATATATTCCACACTAGAAAAAAATATATACCTAACACAAAGTAAGCAGCTCAAGTTTTCTTTGTAGTAGGAATTTTTTGTTTTGAGCTTGCTTTGCCTTTAGCTGTAAAGCCTAAAATTTGAATTGCTGCAGGCTTCCTTGATTTCCATGGTTGAAATAAATGTGCTGTATCATTTTGCTATTCATGTCATTACTCCCAGTAATCACCACACTCCTCCTAGCACACTGTGTAGTATGCTCAGTTGAATATCTCTGACTTTCAGGAGGCTTCATTGCTGGCTGTTATTTGTTTCTGAAGCTGCACAATGACATACTCTATTGGACTAATTTGATAGTTTGCACTCCAGTTGCTGTGAGTTATGACCTGTGTTTTCTCTTTGCCATGTAAATGAAGAATTGAAATTTGCAGGGAATCATCTGCTTCTTTGGTCTCTTCATCTGAATTTACAGATTGTGATTAACACAACAAGTTTGGTGAAAGTTCAGAAGTTTCATCCTTTTCCTCTCCTTTCCTGCTGCTGTAAAAGTTAATCACTACTGCTGCATATTCAGCAGAGACCTGGGATGGAAATGCAGGAGAGTTAATTTCCTGCTGAATACTGGAGCACATTGCTGCTTGGACTCTCTTCCTCTGATCAGATTCATTCACTCAAGTGTTCATGTCCTTGCATTCACAGTGACCAGTTAATTTCCCTTGCATGCATGTGGCTGGAGGAGCTTCACATGAGCAGGGCAAATTGTCTTTGACTGAAACCAAACAGAAATGCAGGGCTGGAAGCCAGCAGAGATTGCAAGATTATACTTAATGCTGCTTTAAGAACAAGTGGTATTGGGAGATTGAGCACATGCAACTGGGTATGTTGGTGAGAGAAAACAATTTGATCCTAAACACTTCTCAAAATCCTTCCACATTTTTAATATGGTTTGGGGAAAGCTACTTGTCCATCTACCCTATACAGAAGTATAGGGTTTTGCCACAGAAGGCTCAGATAGTGGCACAGGTAGCAGAAGGCCAGCAAGGAGGGGTGTTCAGGGACCCAGTACAGCTAGCAGGTTTGTAAATTAAATTGATAAATTAAAGGGGAGTTTCTCTCTTGGTGCCCCAGCAAGGGAGAACAAGCAGCAGGCACTGCAGACACTTCTGCCTACTTCATCCTGGACAAAGGTAGATAAGTAGAAAATGTATTTCAGTGTATTAACTTTCTGTGAGTAGTGACTGACTTTACAAAAAAGTCTCAAATAATCCCTTTATTTTACTAGAAACACTTGGGGAGTACAGTGCTTCTCAGGGTGATGGGACTTCTTAGACTGGCTTTTGCAGTTGCCCATATTTGTGGGAGTTAGGACCATCCTTCCATTCTCAGTGTCAGAACAACTCTGCACGTGTTGTGCTCACCAGGTTTGAACTAATATTAAAGCCTATCATACTTACAAGAAATGATGTTTTATTTACAAGATTGACAAGCAAATGAAAACTGTTCTGTCATAACCTGCCCTTCTGGTCATGGTGACAGGGAAAGAAAACCTTGTGTGGAGGTTGTCTGCTTGCTTGATATGGCTTTTAAAGCAACCACTGAGAACGGACATCTTAGGAGTTGCCTGACCAGGGGTTAGCTTACTAATTACTGTTTCTCTTACAATCCTGAGATCCACAGGGAAGTGAAAATAAAGGCAAATATGCCACTTGTATCCTGTTTATTTTATAGTAGATGAGACAAATTACTTTGTGCCCTGCTTACCATAACCAAATGGTTTTAAAAATATATGTGTGTGTGTAGATACATATATACACACACCCACAAATATACATATTCATAATTAGGTGTATGAGTTTTATCTGTAG
Source organism: Hemiprocne comata (assembly GCA_020745705.1). NCBI lineage: Eukaryota > Metazoa > Chordata > Aves > Apodiformes > Apodidae > Hemiprocne > Hemiprocne comata. The sequence continues at coordinate 16,691,685 of CM036595.1, forward strand.
CAGTATGAGGGGCTTTATTAAGGAAGCCGATTTTAAATAATTATATTTCAAGAGTAATACAGGGGAAGTCATGCGCAGCTATGGAGCAGAAAAGCTCGGTGTGTTTTGGAGCTCTGTAATAGCTATTATTTATCACAAATGTGCCGTCTGTTTGTTCACACTGAGTAATGAATGACCTTTCTGTTTCCACAGCTAGACCTGTGCAGACTTCAGCTGATGGGGCTGTAGTGCAGTAGCTATTTATCATGCTTCACTTATACTGATCGCTGCTTTAAGCTGCACCACCAGGGAAATAGCTTGGACTTATGTTATGGTTCAAAAAAGGGGCTTTTATGGGGTTAACAGCAAAGAAAAGCAGCTATTTTCTTTCCCTGGCTGCTATAATTCAAAATTGACTTTGCTGAAATTTGAATCAAATTACTGCCAATATTGTCATAAGCAAATTTATCAGCCAAGGGGTTGTTTACTGTGTCTTAGCAATGCAAGGCCTGTTTTACTGTCTTGTTTTGGTGATTCCTTTGTAAAGCTTCAATTTCTTACATTGATAAATGGGATAGAATATATGAATGAGAACGAGGTGGCTCGGAAGAGGTAATGCATGTACTTTTTAGCACAGAAAAGATGTATGAAGAAGTTACATTTTTAACTCCTCATACTGTTCAGAAATGAATAATGTAAAGAATAAAAAAGATTCTATTTGGGAGGGCAGGGGAGAGGTTAGGATGGGGTGGGACAGTGAAGTACTGAACTGCTCTAAGGAACAATCAAAGTCTCCTGTTTTGTTCTTGCAAATTTCACCAATTAGTTGTGTTTTACTGATGCAATCCCTGGATGTCAAAAGTCGATCTTTTCCCATATGGCATATTAAAAAGCAAAATGCATTATTAATACTTGAGGTGGGACCTCTGGAACTGTGGTATAAAGTGTTAAATGACATTAATTTAGACAATAATACTATCATCACACTGTTTTACAAGCCAATAACCCAGCTCTTGTTCCCCCTAGTAGTTTATCTAAAGGAGGGAAGTAGATTATTGCCTTATAAAATAGAGACAATGGTGTCGGTGCCATTATGGTGCTATTATTACAAATGTTTCAGAAACATTAAATAAAAGTGGTAGCTGAACAAAAGTAGAGAGAGATGGAAGACTGCAAATAGAGCAGCATTCACCCTGTGCCATGGGAGTGAACTGAAAACTACAGAACACATTCCAATTGTGTGAAGACATGGATGGGAGTGTCTTCTCCACTGTAAGAACATGACCCAGGAGGCACTCACACTTCTTTCTACTCAAACCATTGTATTGGAAAGATGAGCAAGAGATTTGTGGTCTTCAGGCCATGCATGCAGTTGCAGCAGCGTGGATGATCCAGGCTGAATTTGTGCAGAGTTAGAGCAGATTCTAAGGAAACTTTTTTTACTACTTGCATGTTGGCAAAGGTGTATCACCCAGCTTGTTCCTGGAAAGCTTTTATTACTCAAAATAACATTTACAGCCTTGGGCCAACAAATTTGAGGTTCTGCAGGGTGTTTCTGAAGGAAACTGTGAGGCTGAGACCAGCAAATTGAGGTGGTGCAGGGAGGCTTGGTTTTGGAGATGAAAAAGGGAGCTGGTAGGCTCTTGCCCTTGGACCTTGCTCTGGGGCTTGGGGAACTGGGTCCATACTGCTGTAGCTCCTGTGGCTGAAGGGATGAGAAGCATGGTAAATCCTTCAGAGGGAGGAATTCACTTTTCAAGGTACAAACCACTTCTCTGTTTTCTGGCAGACGAGCAGTATGGGGCTTGGCACAGAATACATTGTAGCAGTGCTTTTTGCATGTGAAATTAATGGTCTCTGTGCTCATTTGATCTTGAACTCCTTTTCAGTAAAAGCTTTTCAATAAAAACCTTTACAGTATTCAGTAAGATAAGTGGTAAGACAGCAGCATTCGATTATCTAACCTTCCCTGTTATTTGGAACACGGTCGTGTCCCCTGACATTAGTTAATTACTCTGAAAATTACCTCAGTTATCCAAAACCTCAACTCTCCACACACATCCTGTGTCTCTGTGACATTCACATACCCAAGGTTGTTCTATATTAGCATAAATATCTGACCAGCTCCCAGGAACTAAACAGACAGATTTTGGCTCTTACTTCATCTATGTGTATTTTTGCCAACCTCAACAAGTCTGCTACTTTATAGTCATTGCTTTAAACTGGTGTTTTTTGTATTGTGCTTAAAGCCTCCCTGTGCTCTGTATTGCAGAAAACCACAGTATTATATTGTCTTCACCTCAATTTGTGTAACATCTACTGCAGAGCCCTTTTTCCTTTATTTGTCAAAAAAACCCCAATATTTTGCTTTGGCCACATTTAAAGTTAAATTGTATAGCTCCTACTACTGCAAAAATATCCAGCAGAGCTGGTTCAAGAAAGACAATCTTAGAGGTATTTGGTGTTCTAAGTGTATCTTTTACTCAAAGGAAAAGTGAAACATGAACTGTTATTTGGAATCTGGTTTTGCTGTGTCTTTCAGTAAATGCATAGGATAATGTGGCTGGTCTCTATTTTCAACATTTCATATGTTTGTGTATTCAAAAATACTGTAAAGAAATTAAATTACATTATGAGTTGATGTCTAGGAAGTGTTTCTCTTACTACACCATTCCCTCTACTTACGAGTCAAAAGAAATGGGGAATTAAAGAGGAACAGGAATATTTCCTATTACTTGGTTTTGTCTCAGGGGAGCAATGTTTTGGTAAACTGCAACATGCACTACTCAGGGTATGTGAGGTAGTTTGCATGAAGAAAAACACTTTGTTTTTTTAGGTTTCCTCAGAAATTACTCAAGAGGAAGTAACGTGCAAAATTTGTGGAACAACACAAAGCATTATATTGAGACGTCTGAAATTATGAGGGGATGGAGAGATGATTTGGAGTGGTATAGATTACATAGGTATTTTCAAACCTCAGTATGATTTGAGTGAATGCTTTATTTCTTTCCTCATAAGTGATTGTAACAAGAAAAATACTTATTTGCTAGGAGGGAGTCATGCTGCTGGTGGTTTGGTTTATTAGGATGTTTTGGTTTTATTTATTCTGTTCACTGATCACACCCAAACCACTTGGAGTTAGAGGTGCCTCTTATTGTGAAGGTCACACCCTATGTGTGCAATTATGCCTTGAATAAATGTATCTTGATTGTTAAATGCATCTTGATGTTTTTTTTTCTCCTACTGGAATAAATAATGAACTGGTAATCTATAAATCTGTTGACTTAACAGCAGTTAATAAGTGTTTTATGTGGATGAACTGTGTTATACAGGTTGATGCTTAAATATGTAACTGTGGAAGTGGTTTTATTTGAAATGAATGAAAGAAAGTGGGGCTGCCATGTCCCTACTTGTTTTGCTCTTTGTAATGTCTCATGGAAAGAGCTGAATTCTCTGGAAAGATATGTGTTGAAAGCAGGGCAAGGATCTAATTAGGTTCAGAAATGCACTTTGACATTCTTGATCATAGTTATTTTAAAAATTGTTTGAAATCGAGGGAACTTGTAAATAAGAGAATGTACTGATATTGTAATTTGGGAAGCAGGGTGGTGTTACCATCCTTGTCAGAACACAAACAAGATACGTACCACTGGATCTTGTCTCCAGAAAATTGTTACTTGCCAACGTGTTGCTTACTGCTGCATGTCCTGTCTCCTTTCTCACTGGTTTTACAGAGGGTGGAAACGACAATTCTTGCTGTTCAGCTTGTGGGCTATTGGACAGGTATCCTCCCTAAATGTAGAGATGGAACTGAAGGCATGATTGTCCTTTCTCCTCTCTTGGTGACCATCAGTGCTGTCCCAGAGCTGCTAGAAGGCAGCAGGGCTGGTCCTTGGTGTGTGGGCTTTGACTGGCAGTAGTAATGCCTATTTGTATTAACAAGCCAAGTCATGGACCAGAGTACTGAGACCTGGGCTCCTCTCCCATCTTGCCATTTCTTCCTGCATCCAACTGAGGGACGGTGCAATAACATCTTAAACCTTGCAGAAGGACAGTGGTCAGATCACAGCTGTCATTTTTTGCATTGCAGTGATTGATAGCAAGGATGTTCTAGCCCCCTGCCTGCTGCAGAGCAAAGAACCTCCTCCTGGTTCATCCCAGAGCTGAGGTCACAAGTTTGCTTCTTCATTGCTGAGCAGCAGGACAGTGGACATAAAACATGTCATGTTTTCTGGTATTCCTACTTGGTTTGTACAGTGGAAGGTGAGAAGGTGGCAGGGATTGGAAGATATTTCAAAGAGCTGTCAGAACAGATGAAGGACAAAGTGAATTCCTGCTGTAGTTCTCTTTGGGCAATACCAGTTATAAGCAGCTTAGTCTTGGTCATAAACAACACAGAATGGGATCTGTTACCATAGTAAAACCAGAAAGGGTTCCCTTACCAAAAGCAATGAAAAAAATAGTACCTTTCTTGTATCTGAGAGCAATGTGATGAAGGTGCCATGTGAGAATTCAAATAACAAAGTGTGATAGTTTTTACCACCAAGAAAAACACTGTGGAAAAAGCTACTCTACTAAGATAAATGATATATTATGTTTTGGTTTTCCGATTTTTCCCCAAAAGCAACTATGATTTTTTTTGAAACTCTATGTTTCTGGGTAGGTGGTATCTGTTAATATTTTAATTAGGATGAGTTTTTAACTCTGATCAACAATGTCGTTGATAGCTAAACATGCATGAGTGAGTAAGTAAGGTCCAGGAAGATGAGTTAAATTCCCTCATCCTCCATGCTTTTCTTTACATTGACTTCAGGACACCCACACACAAACTTGCAGATGAGAAGCCATTAGATGGGCTAATGGGGCATTGAACTAACCTGAGGCAATGTATGTAGGGAAGTGCTTGTCTCTTAACATCTTATTAGAACTCTCTCAAGTATAACAGGAGGCTAGAGGTAATTAAGCTAAAAATGCAAATAAACATGGTGTGATCATTTTTATGCCAAGTGACCAGCTGAAAATAAGTATCTGCTGGGCATACATCGTTTCCATGGAGCAGGGTAAATAGAAGCTTGCTGCTTGTGGCAGGGTCGTGGTCTCCTGCTGTGCCCCAGATTGAAAGGTGAAGATTCACAATATTTATCCTTTCAGCAAGTGTCTGGGGTCCTGTTACAGGAAAGAGAAAAAGGTGGGGGATTTGGTAGGTTGTTCAAGTAGTCTTCCCATGTTGGGCAACTAGCTTACCTGCAGCAGAAAGGGGACAGCCACTGTCAGTGCAGGCTCTGTGGGGACAGTAAAAATGAATTGATGGCTCTACTCCAGCTCCTAATAGAGCAACTTGCTCTAATTGTGCCTTTTTTGTAGGCTCTATAGAGAAAAAATGTTTGGCAGAACATAAAGGATTAACTATTCTTCTGCCACTGGTAGTGAGTGACTCTGAGGAGACCACAAGTGTGTTTGAGGCAAGATGGCCACACAACAGGTTATATTCCAAGCTCAGCATCATTTGAGAGTGAAATCAATCCACCACTTTTCACAGGCAATATAGCACTTTCAATAAATGCTTTTCTCACAGCTCCTGCTCCTCTGTACACCAGAGGAAGCCTTGCCACTGGCATCCATGGATCTGGCATTCAAGATCTTTGATTTTAGTCATCAAAAAGCTATTGATGGAGCTGAATGATGCTCATCTTGTGAGCTCTTGTTGGCAGTGACTTTGTATACTGCACACATTCATGAGACCTGTGCCTCCTCATTGGGTCTCTCAGGATTACAGTGCAAAGCCAAAGGTGTGCTGGTTTCTTACTGCATTGGTTTAGAGGAGGAGCAGTCTTCCTGGTAGCTCGGATATTTCCTGAGCAATTGAAAGTTCTGTGCAATTTTTCCTGAATGCAAGCATGGCCTCAAGCATGCCAACTTGTGATTTGGGCAAGTTCTGTTTACATTTTTTATTCTCTCAGAAGGTTTTTCATCCAGTAACTGACTAGCACAAGTTCACAGTAGAAATTTGCTTGATGCTGAGTGCCCTTTACTCCTGTTGGCTTTAAAACAACTTATGGGTACTAAGCTTCTTGCGGGATCATGCACCATCATTTATTTTACACAACAGTCTGTTTTACATAATAAGATTTATGACATCAAAGACATCTCTTTTTAGGAAAGAGTGTGTGAACCATTTAGATGCTTAGGAAAACATTCATATCCTCTATGTATTTTCCACATACTGGAATGCCTGCTATTAAACAGCATCTAGGGATTTAAATGAAAGCTGACAACAGAAATATTGCAGACATACCTCTTTTGTAAATACCTTTAACTTCTTTTAGCTGCCTGTCTTCTGACTTTGCTTTGTCACAATGAAAACCAAAATGTTAGAACTACTTTGTTTACAGGATTTACAGAGTACTCCAAATCATTTATGTGCATGGTGGAAACCCAATAAAGATGTATGAGAACACTGTCAAAAATGCACTGAGCAGATATCTGGCATTGTCTATTTTTCCTTTCAGTGGAGCAGTTGCATTCCTATCGATTCAAATCCAGGCAGGATGAGCCCTTTCCTTTACAGCTTTTGCCTAAGGAAGGAGCTGTGGAGTGTGCACCGTGTTTATTAGTCTCATGGGTTCTGCTGAAAGGGCAGGGACACCCCAGAGAAGTGTTTGGAGAGCAAGGTGTGGCCATGTGGTGTGCATTGCCCCAGTAAACAGACACCTTGTCCAATCCATGTGTTAGATAATATTTTCTTGGATAGCGGTGCAGGGGGGATTGAAACAGTACAAAGATGAGTGAGATGCTTGTAGGTCTTATTCCCAGAAAAAAAGACAGTGACATACAAGGGGTAGAAGAGGTGGACTTGTAACTTCTGTGAACCTGGAGGTCAGGAAGGAGACACTACATAATGCTGGGAATTTTAGAGATTGTTTAAAGAGTTGTTCAGTGAGTAGGATATGTACTAGGAAGAGTAATGGGTTGAAGTTAGGTGCAGAAGTCTGACCAGTTGATTAAAACAATTTTCAATATAAGGCTTTCTGAAAATTTTAGGCTCCCCATTCACTGGAGTCCTTTAAAGTCCTTTGCTTTTTCAGTGTCCTTTGTCATGCTTCTCATAACCTTGTGAAATGGTCTGGCTCTGCAGCCTAAACAGACTTTCTGGCAGGTGCAGTTATCACAGGATTGTGCATTTTGGGATTTCATAGCAAAAAGTGATCCATGGCAAGCATGATCTTTACTTTTTTTTCTTTTTCCTTAATATTTAGACCATTTCTGTGCAGGAAAACAACTTACTCTTGCTATGTGCCACATTGTTGCAGGGTTAACTAATTTTGTTAAGTTCTAGAATGTGCTTTTAAATATACTCTGGAGAAAAATTTTGCTATAGCAGGAAATGAAGAAGATGAACTAATTGGTTGTCTTTGTCACCAGTTTTATGATTCATTTGTATGGTGCTGTGCCTCTATGAAATCCTAAGAAATGTATGAAATTTTCCTTGTTTGCGAGACTCTTTAACTGTTTTGGAATTCTTATTTGCAAGCCATGTTTCAGCTATAAATACATCAGCAGATTAGAATTTCATTGCTGCAGTTTTTCATAACTCCTTCAAGCACAATCTTCATGCAAATGGAGTAATCCCTTTGCTTTGCAGTCTCTAGATCAGAACTGGAAGGATGTTTGCAGGAACCTGACTGCCTTTTTTAGCTGGCTCCTACAGAAGAACAGACAGTCAGTCATTGGAACAGTTCATGACATATGTTTGGCAGCAAAAGTACCCTTGATTCCAAGTTCCAGATTATACTTCCCAGCTATGGCTGGCCCTCTTCCTGGGCACTCATTAGCTTTTCTTTTAGTCATTTTACACCCTACAGAGGCAGTCTCCTTCTGCTGAGATTTTCCTGTTATTATTTTTATTGCAGAAGACCCCATCTTTTCTGTGTAGTGACATGAATGTGTTGGGGTTTTCTTTGGGTGAAAGGTTGCCTGGCAGAAAATGAATACATTTTTTCTTAATGAAGAGGGAAATGGGAATTGGGGCAGACAGTTCATGAGAAGTCTGAAGTGCATCATGAGTCTCACCTTGCATCACAAAGCCCTTACGTATCCAAGTTTCTGTGAAAGGCAGAACTGTTTTGTCTCCTCTGTCTCAGATGAATTCTTTTGTGCTTGAGCAGGGGGTTTCTCTAGGACCATATGGGTGGTGGCCACTTCTCAGGCTTGGGGTCATCTTCCATTCCTGGCTGCAGCATCCTGTGTTTCTGAAGAGCCTGATCAGAATGATGAAAACCACCTGCAGCATTTAAAACAAGAGAATTAATAGCAACAAGAGAAACCTCAGAATGCAGAGGTGACTGGCTAGGGTAATTTAAAATAAAAAATGGCTCTTGTCTAGCAGCTCCTTTATAACACATAGTTACTGTCCAGAATATCTCAGGAAACCATTTTGTATTCTGCTAGTGTAAACCTAGATAGCAGTTTTATCTTTAAAGATTAGGAGTTATTTGGGAAAGTTTCATTGTTGTATTTAAAAGGGAACATCCTTACTTCTTTGTCATCTAACTGTGCTGTATATTAAACGGCTTGCTTTTGTGATGCGGAGTTAAACAAATATTAGTCAGACTGCATATTTAAGTCTACTTATGGCATCAAGATAAAAATCCAGTCATCCCATGTTATAAGCACTTCCCTTCTCTTCTCTCAACTCCCCCAAAAAAGGTTTAAGTTGTTTGGTTGTTTCTATTCTTTGAAGAGTATGAAGGTTGTGCACTTCAGACAAGCCCATTTCCTTTTTCAGTGGGAAAAGCTCCAAGCATTTCTTTTCAAACAGAACTAGATAGATTATTTTTGCAGACTTCTGAGCAGTTTTGGACAACACCCTATAACAGGAAACCATGGCTTCTCCTAAATTTCTTCAAGATGGAAATAGATAATGTTCCTTTTTTAAATTACTAGCCACAAATAATAATTTGAGATTATGATAGCAATTTATAAATTGTTTTACCCTCTTATCCTTTTTATATTAATGAGTTTAGTCCATTGTCCAACTTGAAGTTCATTGTTGAACATACGATATTTGAACTTGCAAGGCTTTATGTTACAAAGAACATTTAAGACATCCAGCTCCTTATGTTAAACCAACTTTTGCAACAAAAGAGTCTGGGAGTAGATGTAGTATCTAGTCAGTGATGAGAGTAATGGGTTTAAACACAGGTTAGAAAAAGGTAAGGTCTTCAGGTAGAGATGATAATATGGGCCCTTAAGGTAAGAAGTGATGGGTTAAAGGAACAAATAATCACAGCTGTGGTGCACAAAAACATTTTGAACTTTCTCCTGAATCTTTCCAGTTTGTATCTCCTGAAGAGTGTAGGTCATAAAAATATTTCAGGAATGCAATCTAGACATAACCACAATTCAACAAACTAAATGTAACCACAACTTTATAAAGAATCAAAGCATTTTTACACACGGAATCATGATGTAATTTCTAAAAACTTTATTTTGCTTCTGAGGAGTAATAAGTACTAAGTACAAGTAATGCACACTGATACCCTCAGACATCCAAGTGGTGCTGTGTGAGCAGAGGACCTCGTACTTCTTGCTGCTCTGAGTGTTGAGGACTGTGGGTGACTAGACTGAAACTTGTCTTTGTTCCATAGGATGACAAATAATTTAGTGACACCTTTTTTCTTAGCCCATATAGTAGAATAACATGATTCAGCACTCAAGCCAAATTCCTAGTATCTGCTGAGTTTAGACTAGTGATTTTAGTCAAAGCAGATGCCCTTGGTGATGATGTGTAAGGTCAGGATTGCAGGACATGCAGTGAATGATTTGAAGATAGAAGTGCTGTTTCTGAAAATCTTCAGGATTGTGGCGTTGGGAGAAATTGTACTGTTTTATTAAAAAGAGACTGTTAGTTCTATCTGACAAGCCCAAAACAGCCAGAAACTTCTTACTAAGAAACCAGTTCTGGGGGAAGTGGAACATAATTTTTGAACTTCACCTCCAGGGTGTTCTTGGTCCATTGTATTCCATGGAAAACTCATCAAGAAGAGTTCCTGCTTTTTCTTAGTTTAAAAAATAAAAGAAATCAACCCCTCCCCAACCACTAAAATGTGTTATAGGATGTTTGGATAAGTATGTTTTAAAAAACCAGCATATAATTTTTTGCTGGTTTCTAGAGTTCCAGAACCTTACGCAAACCTCTTTTCCCTTTCTTTTCTTTATCCCTGTTTATTTGAACAATAAGTACAAAGAAGAAAATAGCTTTTTGGCAGTAAATGTTCTCTGGCATTGGAAAGTATTTGATGGTTAGGCTAAGAATGAAAAATATGGGGTTGGAATATGTGGTGGTTGAGCTGCTATGCTGGCTGAGCTCCTTCCCGAATGGCCAGACATGTGTCTTGCTGCCATGGATTTATACTGTGGCATTTCTGCAGAAGGGGGAAGAAGAGACTATTTCTGTTTGGGGAAGGGAAAGGCTTCGAAACAGAGAAGCTGTTTTTACATTGAGTTTTTAGATGCTTTCTGAGGTCATAATTTATTTCTTTCCTTCTAAAAGACAACACCAACAAATGAAGGAGTAACACCTTACAGATTACCTCACACTCACCCTTCCTTCCGCAGCGTTCATTGCTGTACCAGAATTTTCCTCTTGCATGTCTGTAGAGCATCTAGCCCACAGAAACCCACTGCTAATAGAGGCACATAGGTCAAAGTATATTAATAATAATAATGCCATGCTACTACATCTATCTTGTGTTTTCTGTGCTGTGGAATTACCACCATAGCCAGATAAGTGACTTAAGTGCCTTATTTCCTCTTTCCATTCCCTGCAAAAGTGAGGCTCGTTTCACTGCTCACTGACTCAGGAAGAGGGCTTTGAACATGAATTTCTTTTGCAATTACCACAGTGGGACAGTGCTCAAATACTTGCATAATTTGCATTGCTGTCTGAGGACACCTCCATAGTTTAAGCACTTCAGGAGCCACCAAAGCAATTTATGCCCTGGGCAGCCAAATGCGTTCTTTCCTGCACCCTGCTGTGCAACAGCTCTCCCTGCAAAACGGAAATCCCACCTTCCCACCTATTAACCTACCTTCCTCCCACAGCCTCCTCCCCAGCTACACTTGTTTATGGAATCATCTTTGAAGCCAGAGGCGTTTGCAGAAGTGACCCTTGTTCCTGAAGGAATCTCCCTCTCCTGCTCTGTAGCAGGCTTGGGGTGGCACCCACAGCAGTGGGATAGTGCAGGGCCCTGGGGTGCTAAGCGAGCAGGGAGAGCCCTTCCCATCCCTCCTTGGGATTACTTTAGTGTGCCTTGGGAGCTATGAAATTCTGATGATTTCACACTCCTGTACAGGCAGCCTGACCCATACTATGTCCCATGGAAGAAACTCATACTTAATTACAAGTGTCAACTTAGAAAAACACTTCTGTTTATTTGTTACTAAATACATCGTTTAGTTGCCATTGTAAACTGGTTATGTGTTTTGGTAGTAAAGTGCAGCTTATTTTTAAATTGGAACCAATTTTTCTGAATAATAACCTTCCTACAGCCTGTTTGCAGTGCTGTGAGCAGCTGGAGGTGAAAAGAATGTACTACTTCCCATAAATAACTGCTGTGCCAACAGGAGCACTGCTAAGAACACAGATGCAGTGGGGCAAATGATATTATGGATGATTATACATTGATTTTTTTTGCTTGATAGGAGGAATGTAACGACCACATTAGAAGATTTATCAAAAGGAAAACAAATAAAATGGAAGTAGTTTCTTCTTTTCGCATGGGTGCTTGATATTTTGCAACAACAGATGCCAAGCTAGTATTTAAAGCATGTATAGTATGATTTATATTCAAGGGCCCAGTGACTGGTACTGTTTTAAGAAGAAAAGGCATATGGTTTTAATATATTAAAGTTTGTCTTCAGCAGCGGAATGGCTTTTAAATACTTTTGCTTTTCCCTCTCTGTGCTTCTCTCATTTCTCATTTCCCAAATCCAACAGGGTCCAGCTACCTGGCTTTCTTATTATCTGGCCCATTGTATATTGTCAGTCTACCTTTCTCTAAAGAAGGGATGACAAAGAAATTGCATATGTAATTTTGCTTACTTACTGCTTCCCTATTTAGGGTCAGATTTTGGTTTAATTTTGATTTCTTTGTGTGTTTCTTCATCCTGCCTGGTTATACTCCATGTTAGCTCATGCAGATGGTTGCTAGCTCAGTGTGGAGGAAACACATATGCTGCATGGGGTGTCCCTTTTGCTTACTGGCTAAACTTAGCTGGTTTTTTTCAACCCTTTGTGCAGCAGGAAGAGATACACTCCCATGCACTGGGAGGAGTGATATGGTGCAGAGGAGGGATCCAGGTAGCAAGGGCTTAGAAAGAAATCCAGAAGTCTCTGCCTTATTCTGTCTGAATGTCTTAAAATTTCAGGTACTGTTTAGAAGCTGCTTGGAAGGACTGAGTGAGTTGGGTTGGACGAGAGCATTACAGCCATTTCTGTCTCTGTTGCACATGAATTGGAAAGGCCTTTATGGCCAGAAGAAGTACAGGAGTCAAAGATAGGGAGAAGTTAGCAAAATCCATTGATGTTAATCCAAATTAACCTTTGAAGACCTCACATTTTCTGAATGCAGGTTTTTAAATGGCAGCAGACAGCAGTAAATGATCTTGTTTAATATCTCTGGGCTTCAGTGAATCTGAAACATTAGTATGAAATCTCCTTATTGTTATAATAAATATCTGGTTTAGCCTGATAAGAGGTGAGATGGTTCATAAAATGCTGGATGAGTAAGCCTGAAGAATCTGTTTAATTGAATCTTCTTTCTTAGAACGTCAGAGTAGTTGAAAATAGAGGTCTGGGGAATTGTGGTAAAATGCTGCTTTGGCATTTTCTCATTGGCAGGATGGGCTGGTGATGATCCTGCTTTGGGTCCCCATGAAACCAATTGTAGGCAAGTCTCTCTGAACAGCAAATGAGGCATTTTCATATAAACCTCGACTGTATGAAAATGTGCATGTGTGGGTAGGGAAGCACGTAGCTTAATTTCATAGGTCAAATAAGGAAGCAAGGCTGAATTTAACTGCAGTGTTTGAAGTAGCAGGAAATCTTAATGTCACCATTTTTCCTTTTCTCCTGGAAACTCTATGTGTTATATTGCATAGGGAACACTTAACAGTTGTGTCTCCGAGTCCCTGTTGTTTACTGATGTGACCTTTTATATAGCTCTCAAGTGTAGTGGGTTTTTTTGTTTCCTCATTCCTAAAATGAAGCTTAAACTTGAGTTTTCTGTACCTCTCACATTGTCATGTCTTAGTCTTACACAAACTGAAAACATATCTGTGCCTCAAGTGAGTAATCTGCTGGAGCTGGTTGTATGAGAAAAGATTCTAAGAAAGGTTGGCACATGCTACATTAAAATATCCATATTGCAAATATGAGACTTCTGGTTTAGGCAACAAAAAAAGAAGATAGAAGCACAAAAAAAATGATTAACTATCATGTCATTTATGAAACCTAAGCACTTCAAAGCAAGTTAACGAGTAGTTGAGGGGATCATAAATCTTATAGCTAGGTAGTAAATACCCACATTATACTTGCCAAATAATAATAAAAAAAGCTTATTGTTTTTACACATAGGTCTGAGTTCTGACCTGTAGATTTTCTGAGACTTCTTAGAAGTTACTTCTCATTTTATGTAATGATCTTACTACTTCCTGCCATGTGGCAGCCTTCTCATCATCTGGGAAGAATCATGTCAAGTTGTCAAATGGACTAATTGGTTTAATATTTTGCAATTCTTTCACTTGAAAACTGATTCTTAGCCAGTGATAAAATCACTGCTGTTTTAAACGTTAGTGTCTTTGGCAGATAGAAGTATGAGATACTTTTATAGGACTTTCAGAATCACCCATGGGTTTTGGACATTTAATTCCCATTAATTTCTGAGAGGTTCTTTGCTTCCCTCAGGACACGTTCAAAATCTCAGCTTTTGTAAACCTTCTGGTGATGGTTGGTTTTTAAATCTTTTCAGTTTCAACTCAATGGCAAATCTGTTTCTCACCCAGTTTCTACAACTATAAAAGGAATGGAGGACTTTTCCTTGGAGTTCTGGGCAAGGGAGGGAGCCAAAACAAGCACAAGTAGGATCACAGCAACAACCTCACCGAGATCCCAGTACCTCTTTGGGAGGAAGCTTGGTTTGCTTGCACAGTGCAGTGGGCAGAGGGCATCTCCTCTCCTCCAAATGACCTAAAGGAGGGAGAGGGGGCTTGCAGACACAGAAGCAGCCCAGTGCCCATGAACCAGTGAGGACTGCTGTGGCTCCCAAAGGCCTTCTGCACCTTCACGTCTCCACGTGCAGGGAGCCACATGGACATTCCTGATAGTGTTGTTAAAATATGGTGGTTTAAGAGCTGGGATAGATCCCATCTCCTTTGACTTGTATTTAAATCTTGGCGCATCAGCCTATAATAGAAGGATGCCCAGCTGGAAGGCTGCAGCTCTGCAGAGATTAGAGAAAGACTGGTATTAGCTGCAAAACCTTTCTTGATGTTTTGTTCAGAAACATACAGCTTGAAGAGCTTAGTAAATTCTGGGTTAAAACTAGTAAGTGAATTCAGAGGCAGACAATATGGCCTGTGAAATCTGGGCTGATGACTGTGAGAAAGGAGAATGTGTAAAACAATGAGGCTGGAAGCAGGCTGGGAACTGGGGAGCGGAGCTGTGCAGCCTTAGGCTAGCCTGGGAGTTGTGATACACGTGATGAAAGCAGCCTGGTCCAGTAGGGAAATTCTGCCTGAAAACTTTACTTCTGCCCTGAAATCATCAGCCTTCATCTCTGTATTGCTGACATTTCTTGGCTCAACGGTTTGACTTGTCAGTAGCAAAAAACAACGTGAGAAAAAACATTTTGCAGTTCATGTTCCTTTGCGTTCATTCAAAATGGCTGTTGGGCAAGGGAGAGAAAGCTTTTTTCCAAAGTTTAAGAAAGGAAAACACATCAGAGTGGCCCTCGGTTGTGCTGTGTAGTCTGGCTGTGTCAAGCAGTTCCCAGTAATCCTCTAGGAGTTACTCTGGAATGCCTGAAGCTCTGAATGGTTTCCTAAACCAGCCTTTTCCTCATCACAAGGAAGGGTGGGGAGACAAAAGTGACCTTTGAAGTGGTCTTGTGAAACCAGGGTTGCAAAAAAATGTGTTGCTGTTGATCAGAGACACCATTGTAAAAAATAAAGGGATCCGGTATGCCGGCTTAGTTTTTCTAACTTGTGTTCTTCTGCTGTTAGTAAAGTCTTGTCCTTTGTCTTCAAAAGCACTGGGGAGATGTGCAACATAAAAGGAATGATCATGGAGCCACCAAAGAGTCCCGTCTTTGTTGTTGTTTATACCGAAGTATTATGTTATGCTATTGGCAAAGTAATTTTCAGCTCCAAGTGAGACAAGATCAGTCACAGTGGTTTTCACAAGATTGATGTGAAGAGCTAGAGTGGTGCTAATTAATCAGAGATGGGGAGAGCATGTGCCTGCATACTCAATTAATGTAACATTTCCTAAATTGGAAAGGAGCTCTGCCATACAGTAATACTATAGCAAAGCCTGAAGGGTGCAGAGATACAATTCATAATGAGCTACCTTAACTCATTACTTGAACACTTGCACCCCAAGATACTATTGAATCATGAGCCCAGAGTGATTTTCTGTTGTAGGTACTGTGGTGCTGGGAATTGCCAAAAATGCTTGAAAGGCAGCATTTCCTTGTATTTAGAGGATGTTATATAACTGGGCTCATTAATAATATTTTTACTTAAACAGAAAGAGGAATGGGTGTATGCTACAGTAAATCATCATTGGCATAAGCAACACTTAGTTACAGCTGCTTTTCACTGTTCTTTGAAATCCAGTCTCTTTTAAGAAAAACTGCAAGTTGTGATAGTTGCTACAACGCTATAAATAATAATAAAATGGTAGTTCCAGCTTTGTTCTAATACTGCACATGGAAGCTTAAAAATGAAAACTGATCTCTGACCTAAAAAAAAAGCATAGGTGTTAGGATAGAATACTTTGTGTGCTTGATATTGAGATTAATTTTATTCTTAAACTCTAGTATTTGTGCTTGTTTTTTCTTACATTACAGCAAAGATTTTTTTCTTGCTTGTAGGATGAATAACCTGTAGCCATTGTGATCAGAAGTAGCAGAAGATATTTTTAAGTCTTTGAAAATAGTGATTTAGTGGTATAGCAGCTTAATTTTATCCAGATTTGTAGTTTACATCAGGCACAGCTGGTGAGCAAACCTGTAGAATGAAGTAGAAATGGATTAGTGAAGCTCTAAGACAAATACATTAGAATATTTTAAACAGCTCTCAAGGAAACAGTTTTATTTAATTTTAGTCATGTAATGGCTTTATACTCTGGGCAAAATAAATTAAAACAATAGACTCAAATTCTAAATTGACAGCCAACATACAATTTTTTCCACAGGCTTCTGAAGAATGCAAACCCATATAATTATTTTCTGACTAGTGAAATTGGTTCATATGGTTTATGAGGGAAAGAAGCCCTCCCTAACAAATATGGTCTGTGGCAGCTGGCCTGATACCTGCTATGCCACTCCAATGGTTATAAACCCAGAGATAACGTCCAATTTCATTTGTAGTTATGCTGCTATAAATCTGGAGTAAGTTCATTCATCTGGTTCCAGCATTAGAAACTTAAGTCACTTTTCCTCTTCCAATCTCTGTCATTTCAGGCCATGTTCTATGCAATATAGTGTGGATGAAACGTGTCTAGTATCTTTGATATCTCAAGTCAGAAATAGGTCACTGATGTTTGAGTCTCTAAGGGAAAAATACTCAGTTCAGCAGCCAGACAAGGGGAAAGGAGAGATGATAGCTTCTCATAGACTTACTCAACTTAAGAAATCCTCAACCTGATTATATGCCTTATTCAAGTTTCTGCCTCATTTCTGCTGAAACAGTCCTTGAAAACACAAACTTCTGGTGCTCCTGAATTTGCTGAGGGAGCCTGGGAACTAGGTGCTATCTTAGTCTTTGGGTTGTCATCATCCTGTGAGCATGCGTTGCTCCTGTAGTATGGCTAGCACAACAGGAGCTGTCTAGCAAATTTAAGAAAGTGCCAGCAGGTTTACTCGTCTTAATCATACTGCTGTAGTTAAACTGCTGCAAATTTCTGAGAACTCCAACTATCCTCCTTTTTGCATCTTAGCTGAAGTGTTACTACCTGAGAATTTAATTTGGCAGGAGGAAGGTTGTACCTGTATGGGAGGAGTGGTGGACTCCCACGGATAGACACACTCTTGCCGAGTTGAAGGATGACTGAAGCTAGCTAGAGACAGATTTAATTCTTGTTCTGCTTATTTGTGCTGTTTGCTTGCTTTACAATTGAAACTATTACTGTAAGAAGTTGAGAAAGGATCAGGAATGCTTAACAAAAGTGCAGCTACTTGGGAATCTGCATATAGCAGTGTTTGTAAGAAGTGATTATCCTTGCCTTGCACTCAAGACATCCCAGTTATGCTCTTCACCTAACTAAACATAGGTCAAACTGAGCTTAGCCCACTCTTGAGAGATATGAAAAGTCTGTGTGTGTAGTTAAATTCTAGTGCAGTGGAGCAAATCCTGCAGTTGACTTCCTAGAGGAGATTGTTATTCTAAAAATGCCAGTGAAATCAGAGAGCCTACATAGGAGTTTGTCTTGACTCACCCTTTGTTGCGTTGTTCAGAAAATCATACCTGCCTTTGGCCAGTGGGTGTGGCTGATCTGTCTCTGAGTTACCTGCTCTGCACCCTGCAGGATCACCTGGAGCAGCATATATATATGTCTGTGTGAGGAAAAATAAATAAAATTCAAGTCAATAAAATATAATAAATAGCATTGCTGTTACAGGTATAAAATGGTACTGCTATACCTCGGTCACACAGTTGTACAGCAGAAAATGCTTCTTGGAGAAAAAAAGTGATCTTTCACAATCCAGAATATATTTGTCCTCACTTTTGTGTAACTTCGTGGTCTAGTCTGAAAAAGCTCCAGTTTTTTCTCCTGGACCATAATTTGTCTATCTTTGTTACTACTTTGAGTGCAGTAATCAATCCCAATTATCTCCACGTCTCTGCATCTGATTTCAAAGGATGGTATCATGGCATACTCAAAACCATTTGGGTTACCAATTAAATCAAATACTGCAGAGTGGGTTAACATATTAGCAACCTTTGTTCAGAGTATTTTTGCAAAGATAATCTGAGTTATTAACTAGCTGAACAGGGACACAAGTTTTGCCATTAAATGCAGCTGACTGAAAATTGAGTTAAGTTTTCTAATTATATGGACAAACAGGCCTGGAAGCTGTTTCTGTTCAAACTGTTGTTCTCTGATCAAAAGGGGGTTGTGACAGAGTTGTCTTTTTTATGAGATGGGAACTGTGATTTGTATGAAATGTGCTACCTTAATGTCATCTGTTATGTATCAATGTTTTCAAACTTCTCAGAATGAAGCATGATCCTATAGTAGCTAGGATCATGATAGTATTTTTTTTTTTTTTGCTTTGTATGGAAATCATGTCTTTCTTGTCTTTTTGTCACTGTTTGAATTTTGGCCTTGGTCTTAGCTGTGTGGTTCTGACATTTTCGATCACGTGTGAAATGGGGTGATGTTTTAGCCCCCTTTCCAAAGGAACAGACAGTAACTTTCCATGAACACAGCTCTTCAGGGAGGAAATGCTACAGGCCTTTTAATTTGTGAGAGGAGGAATGAAAACTAGTGCTCAGAAGCTCAAGTCTCACAAATAAAAAAGAAGCACAGTCATGAACCATTGGCCTGAGCATTTATCATGTTCCTGAGTTCTTATGTCATCTCTCCAGGAGCAGCTGTGTCAGGGTTCTGGAGGCACTTTTTGCTGATGAATGCACTGAACGATGACTGTGTGCCACCAGGACCATGTACCTGGCATGGAAGGACAAGGGAACAGTTTGCAAAGTTACCTCAACTAATTAAATGTAGAAGAGAGTTGGGGTATCTCTTCCCAGCTCTTTTCAGTTTTACAGAGCACATTCCTCTTTACTACCATTTAGGATCTTGAGCTAATAAGCCTACTTACTAACCAGTAGTTCTGGGTTATCTAATCCTGACATGTGAGCTGGCTGCCTGGTGGGACTTTTAGGTCCTGAACCAACCATAGCATCTGGGATTTTCTTTGTCTGTTTGCCAGCTGGTGAGAAGCTTGACTGAAAGGCACAGATTAAAAATCTAAAGAGAGCCTTAATGGAAGGGCCAAGCAGATGGAGATCAGCGTGGAGACTGGTAAACAGGATAGCAAGACATAAGACACAACTTGTACTGTTGCCCTCAGGTTGCATCTGTCACTGGAAATAAAACTTGGGGTTGTAATTATTTTAATTTACCCAATATATATGAGCTGACAAAAAGCAATTCTTGTGTCTCTAACCATTTTTATTATAATGCATCTTGTGTTTCTGCATTAGGATGCAACCCTGTTGCTAAAACTTCACCTCCTAATGCAGACACTGAACACACGAAGGAATTGCATGTGTTCACACCCCGATCCAACATGATGCATTTGCTGTTAATCATTGATAAATTTATGCCAGGCCAGCTGTACAGTTTAATTTCTGCCCTCTGTCTGTTTGCAAATAACATGACTATGCATATTGAGTCATATTCCAGATACTTTATCAACAGTAACTTTTTATAACCCTATACCCATGGCTGTGTTTAAGTGGTTTATCATTGGCTATATATCTGTGAAATAAATTAAACACAATTATTTATAACTAAATGACTCTGAGTAAAGCTGTGAAGTGATTATGGTATTTTTAATAAGCAAAGGATTTGGAAACCACTATGGTTTCCATTTTTGCAAGTGAATTAGTATAATTATGTGTTTTAGTGACTAAAATAAAAAACAAATTGCAAAGCATGTTTTTATTCTATTAATAAACTTGGCTAAAATGCTGATTCTTCACATGCTAGGTTGGAGAGGAGGTTAGTAATAAGATAGCAGCCTTTCCTTATCTCTGCAGTTTGGAAGACATGTTAATTTTAACTCTTTTGATGGATTTAGTTTTTTTGTTTTGTTTCCTTAGGGTTTTTAGATTTTAGTTTTCTAGTTTTTTTGGAATAGAAAAGTGAAAATTATGTTGAGAAAGTACCACGCAGATGTAAGCATGCAAGTATAGTCCTGTTTTGAACTAGGTAAAAGTTTATAAGTTGAATGCTTTAAGTTACAGGTTAGTCCTGTTCGTTCCTTGTAGTACAAAGTATAAATCACCTTTGTAACATTTTAAACTTTCAACTTTAGGACCAGTGATTTGAAAATATTTTGCCCATCTGTTTAAATCAATATTTTGCTCATGCTTTTGAACTCGGAAAAGTATGATAGAGGAATGTTTAATGTGGGTCTAGTGCCTAAAGGATCATGTTTTAGTGGCCTATAAAAAGGTGTGTTTCAATGGCATATTTGATAGTGGGAATAAGGTCTCTTCCTGCTCTGGGACCTTGACTTTGAGTCTCTGCTCCTTGACCTGGTTCTCATATTTGTAAAATGGATTCTCACTTATCTCTGGGAAGTCCTCTGAGCTTGTCAGAGGGAAAATAGTGGATATTTTATAAGTGAAGTGTGTAAGAATAATACACATGGGAAGTGCTATAGTGTCCACTGAAATTGATAGATGTCTTTCTCCTGAAGCAGAGGTTGACTTGGAAGTTGAGACACCCAGCAGTCCTTGGTTAGTTCTGCACAGTACAGTGTGTGTGTGTGTGTATACTGACAATCTAATTGTAAGCTTGTTTTTTTAAAAAATTGGCTTTTTATATGAGCTGTAATTTCCAAAATGTTTCTAATGATTTGATTTTATTACATAAACTCTCTTCTGCTTTTGATTAGTGTCTGGTTGTAAAGACTTTATTGTATATGTCCTTTTATAATTTTATATAGGAACAGTCAAAACCTGAAGGGGATTATGCACTGTTTGTATATTAGATCAGTCCTGATGGTCTTAATCTCATTAGCAATTAAAAACAAAGTTAACTTGGTACTTGATTGAGATGCAAGGATCTTGGTAATTCAATGTTTTCCTCTCTAGAACTGTAAAGTTTTGGAGGTTTGGTTTACATCAGCACTTCACAGTCATTCTAAAAAGTTGAATCTTATATAATTTTTTTTTAAGTTTTGGTTGTTTTTTTTGTTGTTTTGTTTGTTTTATTTGGATAAGCTTTTTTTGGGATGGCATCCTGAAGCAGATGCTTTGAAGTGGTTGTGTAGTAAAGTGTACAGAACTGCATTGTTGCCTGAGGAACTGCATCCCAGTATCTTCCTACCATAGCAATTCTAGGGATACTGGGAGTATCGTGTAGTCTGAGTCCCTCTCTAGGTCAAGCATAAAAACCTACCGAGTACTTTCAAAGCCACTAAGTCCTTGATAATATTTGTCCTTTGCATAAACACAGCTTTTATCTACAGACTGACTTTACAATAGCTTGTAAAATTCCCCTTCCTGCTAGGTTAGGCTGATTTCTGCCTCTGCTGCTCTGGGGTAGGTTAAAACTAGATGTCTTCCCGGAGCTCTTAGAGTCTGCTGTTGGTCAGCTATTGCTCAAGGAGCCTGTATGGCTGGCAAATTAATTTCTGCCCTGTTGAAATTAAAAACAAATAAATGATTGCTACAGGGAGATGGTGCATTATAATATAAGTCATAAATTCATAGTAAATTATATTTATACTGAAACAAGGAGGCACCGTGTATCTTTGGTGATTTATACACACAATCTGCCAAGTTACTGAGCTAATATTAATTTGTGGGAGACATCAACCTTGCTCTGCAAGATAATTTAGATCATTCCTTGCATGATTCCAGTGCATTCAAATGAAGCTGTGGGAACAATAAAAATATTAATAAAGGACTTGAAAATGGGAATGCTTATGGAAAAGGAAAATCCCCATACATCCCTGAATAAATCTTGTTGCTTACATGCTGATTCGCTTCTTAATTCTCATTCTATTCCAGTATATTTTCTATAGTTTTCTAGTCTGTGCTCATCACCATGGTATTTGAATACTTTCTGGTAGTCCATTAAGTAGCATGTTCATCAGATCATTATACCCTGTCACTGAGGAGAGGATTAAATAGTGATATTGTATCTATTAATCTAGGAAACTGTGCTTCAATTACAGCAGACTGGAGAATGGATGAAGATAGGAGTTTTATTGGCGTATGGCTTTGACAGAAGATAGGTGTTCTACTTAACTTGATTTTATCCTAATATATTTGTCTTTTAGAAAAAATAAAATTATTTTAAAAACCACATACTGATGTAGAAGAATTACCTATCTTTTAATAGGTAATTATCAAATGACATATAACAGTCATATAAAGAAAAGAATGTTAAGACCTGTCTTGTCTATCCAAGGAGAAAAAACAAAACATTATTATTTAACAATTACCATGCAAGTAAGCAGTCAGTCTCCAAGGAATGGGTGAGGAATAGGAAAATTACTGAAATATATTTAGATAAGAATACATCTGCTGTAGAGGAAAACAATCCAGAAAATTCCATCTCCTGGTAGTTAAAAAGGAAAAAATTCCATCTGCCAACACCTGAGATCAGAGGGGACACAAACGAACATCAACTGAAGTTATGATAAAATATTAAAGAAATAATTTAAGCTATTGCCATGCAGCATTCCACTTCACTGCAAGTATGTGCACAGGGACATAGAAGACTGTGCAGTTAGATTATATTAGCTTGCTGGAGCTAGATGGAGAAATTCAGCAGTTACATAGAGGTTTTCAAACACAGATACTGCATCCTGGCAGGAGAAACAGAATGGTGACATGTAAGAGTTCTATAAATTTTTAATTAACCAAATTAATCCTCTTTTTAAAATCTTATGGCTACATAATTGAGAGGAAAGTTTTCCAGAGGGTGGTGTTCTGCAGTCTTTGCCTTTTTTACATATAACAAAGTTCCTGCAAAACTTTCCTGTTAAGATACTTGTCTTCATCAAACTGCATTTTTCATTTCTCTTTAAAACCTAGAAGGGGAGAAACTAGCAAAACTTGTATATTCAGCTGAGGCTGCTTTGTGGCCAGAGTTTTCCAGGTGGTATTAATAAGATCATGATTATAAGAGCAGCCAAAGGGTCTGAGACGTGTATTTTGAGAAGGCTGTTGGCAGAGCAAGAAGGGGCACTGAAAGTGGCTCAGCACCAGAGCTCTTCCAGAATGAAAAAGGTGTAAGTTTAAAATAGATGGTCCTATGGTGTGTTAGGCTTAATGCTGCTTCTGTAATTACTGATTCCCTTGGAAGGGAGCCCCAAACTGGAACGGGAAGTGGTATCACAGGTCGTGCTGCCTGGGTTCACTTGTCCCTGCTCTGTTCCCAGCACCTTGAGTCATCAGAAACACAGGAACTGGGGGGTTATCAGGAGCTGATGTGAAGGAAAGCAAAAGCAAATGTGAAATGTCCTTTGTGTTAAAGTACCAGTGTAGGGAAAATGCAGAGATGGCTTCATGAATGCTTCTGAGCGTGAATGTTTCAAGTAAGTGGAATGAGATCTAGTAAGTGTGTTGTATGTCCTTGTGTCCTTGCTTTGCAATAGAAGCAAAACTATATAAAGAACAGAGCAAGGTGCAAGCTTAGAAAACATGTTCATTCAGTGCATTGCTGTAGTATCTGTTTCTTGACACTTGTAATTTGTTTATCTTCTCTTTTTACTAAAACAATTAGCTCACCCCCACTATTCTCTCTAAAAGTGTTGGTGTTGAGCAGTTAATTATGAAACCACTTTATCACAGTTTCTTAAATGCAGTTTCTTGATTGACCAATGACAACATACTAGTAATTACCTGTTAGTCTTTTTGATTTATCTTGTTTTATAGTAAGCTGCATTTAATAATAGCAACCTTGCTTTGCCTCCAACCCTCCAGGGACTTGCTTAAGTAATAATTACTGGCAGATGCAGCTCATTTGTGCCCTGATACACACCCATTCAGCCCCAGTGAGGTCAGGCCTTTCACATTTGTGTTTTCCATCTTCAAGCAAAACGATAGAGAACAGAAATACTGCAGGATTTGTGTATGAATGCTGCCCACGGGAGCAAGGGCTTTGCTTCACGACCTCTGGAGAGGCTTCCTGAAGGGATCCCTTCTGACTTAAGGTAATAGGGACTGCCTGCCTTCTGCTAGATGATTGGTTTTGGCTGAAAACTTGAAAATGTCTTTTGACCAGTATCACAGCCTGAATTGCAGACCAGGCGGCTTAATTTCTCAGGCTGATGCTTCTGTCCACCTGTCTTTCCTCGCAAAAATCTTTGCATCTGCAGGCAAAGCTCCTGAGCGTGATGGGACAGGAAAAGCAGGGTTCTGAGAACTGATCCCATTGCATTTTGAGAGAAACACAGCTCTGTTAATGCCTGTCCCTGAAAGGAATGGTGCTGCAGGGACTGTGCTGTCATTAGACATCAGCAAATCCCCTGGGGGAACAGCTGTTGCAAGTGCCTTGACTCTCGAATGGGGGAACCGTAAATCAGATTACACACGTTGTTAGACACTTGTGAAGCTAACCACAAGACACAAAATCCATTGCAAATCCAGGTTCCATTTTTTTTTCTACTCAGCTTCCCATCGTGTGTGCAAGGGTTTGTTCCTATGAGATGCTGACAACCTCTAGCTAAGTAAGAGTCTGATCGTTGCTGTTCGCTTGCCCTCGGCCTCTCCATGCTTATGGGGATTCAAAGGGTTTTATGCTGCAGAATCGAACCTCTTCTGAGTAGGCACTAATGAAGAGGACAGGGGAAATCATCCCACAACAGGTTTTACTCATGAAATTTCAGAAGTGCTTTTCCCTCTGTGTGCCAAGTAAGGAAAGCTCCATGTATCTGCATGCATTGTCTTTGGGTAGCAATGAAAAAGGTAACTGACCACTTGGTTTTCTGGGAAAGAAAGGGGCTTTATCAGGGAAGGTACTGGAAAAGTTAATTAGAATTCTAAATGAGCAAATATTTTACTGTCATTACTTAAGCTTTCCTAGGAAAAGAGATAACATTAATTGCCTATCAGAGAAATGGTGGAGGATTATGACAAATTAATATGTGGGGTACAGGATGAACATTCAGATACTGGAGAAATAGTGCAAAACAAATAAAATTAATAATAATAATTTGTGAACGTATATGTGTCGGAAGAAGTTGAAAAATGTTTTTAAAATTTAATTAATCCTGTATGTGTGTGCATGTGCATGCAATTTTTTTATTGGATTAGCAGGGACATCTTTCAGAATTATGAAATACAAGCTGTATTCTCCAATACTGAGAGCTCTTATAATTGCCAGAAGTACAGTAAATGTCCCTATCATTCTCTGGGTTTAATCTCAGCATAATTAGCTCCTTGCACAATAGAGTGTTTAATTTGAATGGCTGCCAAGGCTCATTAAGTTGGAGAAGTAGTTCCTGAGATCTCTCTTGTTGAAATGGGGACTCTTATATGAGAGATTTTTCACTGGAGGTGTCACAGGGTTCTTTTTGATATTCCACTATTAATTTTAGGCAGGAAACTAAATATTTAAAGAGATACTGATGCACCTCTGTACCAGATGCTAGATGTTGGACTTCACACCTTGCTCAGAAATGTATCTGCAATCAAGCAGATCTTTCAGAGCAAACTGGGAGAAAACCAGCGTGCAATTAGTACAGCCTTGAATGGTGAAAGAGAATATTTTTCTAAGAAGGGGCAGTGTATCTATTTTTCCTGGTGATAGTTGCAAAATAATTACTTTTCTTAATTTGGACAATAGGAAACCTTACAGTGAATATTATTGTGATTTATTTGTAATAATGAAACCCTTTCATGAAATATTTTCACTCATATTAAACATCAGTTTGATATGAATTCTTGACTCCGATTCTCTCTGTTCTGCTTCTCTGAGTTGTTTTCCCACTGCAGAAAACTATTTCTGATGCATGTAGTTCTGGCAGGGGGACTACAGTGCTGACTGAAGGTAATTGTGTTCCTCGTGTCACCTGGCAATTACTTGTGACTCATTCATACTGTCACCTAAATTAAAGCAATGCTAGGTGGCATCATCTTGATGGATCTCGTATTTCTGCTTTTTCAGATGGGGATACTAACAGTGCTACTTCATGTCACTTCTAGACTGTTTGAAACTAGATGTCAAAGGCTGTACCAAAAATGTTTGAAAGATATCAAAAGCCAGCCAGAGTGTTTGCAGAGTTTGAGGCGGATTCTGTGCAGAATCACAAGCTGCTTTACACCATTGGGACCTTCTCTGAGTTGCATGTTAAGGTGTAAGAGAGCTACAAGCTGATGGGAAGGAAGAAAAGCCCTTCAAAAAACAACTGATACATCTATGGACCCTATTATTTTTCTGAGTTTGGATATTTTGTTCCTTTCAGAAGTTGTGATCTTTTTTCATTTATAGAGCAGGTGGCATCTGTTCCTTTATCGTGGGCTTGGTGACAGTCTCAGGACCCCCAGGAGAAATATGATGAAAAAACAGTGAAGAATCAGACCCCTCCAGAAAAGTAATTTACTGCGTTCATTGTAGACAGTGCTAAAGTCTGAAATTTGAGAAAGCTGTACCAGATGTCTTTACATACACATCTTGTACTTGGTATTAATTTACATTTCCTATTGCTTGAGATTTCACAGCACTGGCTCAAGACTGAGGGACATGGTTTCCATTTAAATTGCCTGAAACATAGAGGAGGGTTACTCTTGGGGTCTGTCATGTTTTATGCATAAATGAAATTTAAAAGAAAAAATTCTGTGGATTAAATTTCTTTAGATGTGTTGCAGTGTCTGCATGAGATTCTCAAATGCTTCTCCATAGTAGTTAGTGTGCCCATGTGGAAAATTCCTGTCTTGTCTGTTTTCAAGACAGTCTGGGAGAAGTGTACAGGCATCAACTTAAAAAACTGAATTGTGTTCCTAATGCTCTGGTTTAGGGTAGGACAAGCTGCCTCATCTCTGCTTCTGTTCTCCCTATCATCCTTCATCTGTATTTTTAAATATTACTTGCTGGCTCTGTGAGGCAAGAACTGTCTCTTCCTGTTTGCTCAGGACACAGTAGGACCCTTGGCTCAGCTGAGCCTCTCACTTCTACCAGAATATCAACATAATTAGTACTAGCTTCAGACTGCAGGAGGATGTGGAGGGTGAATTACTTGTTTATATAAGAAAAGCCTAAAGAGCTGAGATGGCAAAATTTGGGTGAATTATACAGTGCCTCAAAGTGGCTCGTTTCATTTGCTGCTTATTCCAGTGCAGGTGATGGAGCTGTGGATATCCGTAGGTTTGGTCTGTCATCCCATTACACCACAATTAACTGTGTCTCAGCTTCATCTTTAGAAAAAATACTAAAATGGCCATAGAGGGCAAACTAGGGGTCTGTTTAGACCAGTATTTTGTGTCTTTTGGTAACTCAGTAAGATGGGCTCCCCATTAGGGAAGAGCAGAAGAAGGTGGCGATGGGTCTGCAGCCTGTCCTGGCAGACAGGGATGGTCTGTGGCTGAGGGCCTTCTTCAGCCAGAGCTGCTATCTACGTAATTGTTTTTAATAGCCACTGATTGGATTTTCTCCCAAACATTGGTCTCATTGACGTTTTGCACCATTTTAATATTTTTGGCCTCTGCAGTGTCCTACTTGCTTTTGCCCAATGGAAGAAGAGCTTGTTTGTTGCAAACCTATTGCCTTGTAATTCCAGCTGATGCTCTGGAGCCTGTGTGTTGGCACAAAGCAAGAACAGTAGCTCTGTATTCATTGCCTACATGCAATTTCTGATTTTTAAGGACTGCTAGTGTGTTTGTCTCTCTCCACCCTGGATGATCTCTTTTCCAGGCCCAGACATTTTTGGTTTTATTTTTTCCTTTTTGAAACTGCATTTGCCATACCTAGGCTTCTCCTTCATGCCTTTCCTGGTAACTCTCTTCCATCCTTGTTAAGAGGAGCTAGCAGAAGTACTGCCAGCATTCGGGACATGGGTTTGTAAGATGGCTGCAGTGCTGTTTTCACTCTTCTCTAATTCTTTCCTAGTAATTCCCCAGGTTTTGTTTGCCTTCAGACTGCTGTGGAGCACGGAGGTGACACAAAGAGAACTGCCAGCCTAAGTGATTACTCTAGTCTTCCCTGAATATTAACAGCTAATTTCAAGTCCATCATTGTATATATAATTAGTGTTGATTCTGCATTGATTGTCATTGAATTTCATCTGCTATTTATTGCACAGTGTTGTGAGCTTCTTGTACAGCTCTTTGCAGTCACTTTTGGTACAAGACACGTGGCAAGTTCTGCTCATCACCAGTCTTGTTTATTTTAAAATTATCCTAAGATAACTAGGAAAAGGAGTGTAAAAGTTACAATAAGATTTGAGTGTCTGTCTTGAGTGGGAATCACTTCAGTGTCAACTTCCTTCCATGGAAAAAACTGTCCATTTATTGCCACTGTTTCCTTTTTTTAAACTGTGTTGCATCAAACTAAGGTGCCATGAGAACATGTATTTATTTTGATACATTAGTGCTGCCCCACCCAGGTTATGCTTATTTTAGGTCAAAAGTAGGTTATATAGCTGCGAATTAAGTTATAAGTGGGTACATGTTTAAATTAATTCAGAGTTATAGTTTTCCTGCCAGGATTTTTTCCAGTTTAACGCAAATAGCTTAGAGTTTAATTTAAGTTGATATCATAGTACGTGAGAAACCTTTAGAGAGACGAGCATATGTGGAGCTGACAGTAAAATTTAATTCCAAAATGTGGGGAAAAAAATCAATAAAATTTATTTTTAAATAAATTGGGGCCTTAAGGCAGCTGTTTAATATATAAAGTTACTTCTCTGAATTCATATTCCCTAGATTTGCCTGAGTCACTGATACAGCTAAAAATTTCAAGATTTAATAAAACTCTAGCATATATTAATTTTTAAAAATATTAGCAGCTGTCGTTTAGAGATCTGTGTCTCTTAGATAATTAAGAGCAATGAACTAGAGCAGCCAATTTCAAAATCAAGAAAATGCTGCTCATTCTATATTATTATTTTAAAAACAAAACCAAATTAAAATAACCAATGACTTCAGCTCCCCCTGCTTACAGGCTCTGAGTAAGCCAGTGAAAGCTGACTGGATCTAAAAAGGTTAAGGAGGGAAATGAAAGGTCCTCAGAGACACCATAGAAGAAAATTGCCGAGTTAGAAGTCTCTGTGAGTTGAGGAGCTGTGAAGAAGATACAGCTTTCATCCTAAGTGGGTATTTAAAACCAAGTACCATCTTGCAGTTTGTAGAAGTGTAAAACTGAGTTTTCTTACCTCGGTCCTGCTCAGTACATGTAGTCCACGTAACATTCCTTAGAAGAAGTGATGTCCAAGGCCGAAATACTTTTGTAGTAGCTTGCATTTGGGAACATTTTTAATAACCACCTGAAAGTTGTCGGAAAACATGAAAAGGTAAACGTAGTTCCAGGAGGAATTTGGTGAGGGTGGGTTTGCAGGCCTTTTGCTCCACATGTCAAGTGTGGGAATAGCTGTGGGAACATGTAGGTCTGACTGCCTGCAGGATCACATGATACATTGTACTTGTCCCACAAATGTCATTATATTCTATTGTAATAGGGCTTATTTGGGGTTATAGTATTTTATGTTTGAGGTTCTTCATGTTTAGGTACAAGAAGCTGTTGGTAGCATTACAGAGGCATGAAAACCCTAAGGTGCAGGCAGAACTGTTCTTAGAGGCAATGATTTTTTTTTAATGTATTTCATGCTCTTTTTGGATTTCTGTAGAGAGAAAACAGTTTTGTGTGACCAAGGTATTCTAGCAGAAAAGCCTAAGTGAGTCAAGGTTTGAGACTACTGATAGTCTACAAGGAGACTCTTGTCTTTGCCTTTTGCTTGAACTGTTCTTCAAACCGGTGCTGTACCTGTTCTTTCATTAGCCCAGTGAGACAACTGCAAAGTACAATATTGATCAGACATAAAAGGGGGAACATGGCCCATAGTCCTGCAGTTCTGGGTAGAGGAGTCCTGCCATTCCTAGTGCTAATGGCTAAATTATGACCTCAGCCCTGTCAGCCTGAATCTGGTCCTGCTGGAATCAATAATGCACTTGGAGCTGAGCTATATTTTGCCTTTCATCTCCATTAGGTCTGGGGGTTGACAGTAGAGAGTAGGAATTGGCGGGTTGCCTCGGACTACAGAGATGGCCAAAAGTATGAAAATACAATCTTGTTGTTCACTCAAACATCTGCCACAGGCTACTGAATCTTATCACACTTATTTTGCTTGTGAAATGTTTGAACTGCAGTGATTACTCAGCCATATTTCCATTCATATTATATCTATATCCTTCCCAAAGGAAGAGAGGAGTTATTTTATTCTTAATTAAGTGTAAATAAGTGATTGCCTGCTCTTTGTCTTCTTTTTTTTTCTTTTTTTTTAGTTTTCTGGACTTTTATTTGTTTATTTACATGCCTGCATTTGGTCTATGCTAGAAAACTGATCTTTGGAGGGACTGGCCTCTTTTAAATAAGTGAAATCTTGATCAAAGCACTGATCAATACACACATGCAGTTCCTGGGTGCTAAGTAAACTAATGAAGTACTAGGCATTCCCTGCCAATAAAAAATGAAATATGGTTCCTGTTTTCCTAATACTACTCTTGGAGGTTTGCAACTGGAACTAAACTGCCACTTTTCTTGCAAATTGAGTTGTAAAGTGCTTGTGCCAAAATGACAAGGAATTGCTTGAGAAGTTGGATGAGTGCAAGGCTTCTATGGCCAAATTACTGGGAGCCCAAGTTTAAGTGTATTGTGAGGTAGAAGAATGTATCTGGTGTGCTCACTGGGTGGTGTGGACTTGTTGGCCATGAGCCACTGAACTCCAAAAGGCATTAGGTAGGGTTGAGATTTATACAGGAATTGAAATCTGAGGAGAGGTTGACAGAGAAGGTACAGCAGAAATTGAAGACCTCTTCACTGCTCTTTTCTGACATTTTTTAAGCATTTTGTTTCTGGCAAAGAGATTGTGAGTTCATAAGGTTACAGTCTTAGGGAAGCATGGAAAGCAGCCACAGACTGCTTGGATGTAAATGTGACCTGTAAGAACTTAGATGGCATTAAATACAAAGCCCTTTTATCTTCTTACTGATTATCCCAGATACTATTAAAATGTGGGAAAAAAAATAAAACTAAAATTCTTTTCACTTTTTATCATCTGCCCAGTAATTCTGAAATTCTTCACAGTAATTTTGTTGTTGTTGTTCTGTATCTGGAAGTCCAGCAGATGACCCCCTCTTGCCCCTGTCTAGATTTAGTGGATAAATACGTTCATCACTTTCACCAGAGGTCATTCACTTATGTGAAGATTTTGATCCTTGTATTTTGCAGCATCTCACTTCTATATAGTCAAGTCACTGTACAGGAATGTTAGCTTTCATTTTTAATACAAAAGAAGTCGTTCCCTGGCCTTCCGCTTGGAAATGTAACTGCAGTGCACTTCTAAATGATGTCCTTTGGTAATCTCATGGTAATATTCCTTCTTATTTTAGCTTTGATGAAAAGTCTCTGTAATTCTATGGACATTAGACTATTGCTGTAGTTGGTGGTGGAAATTGAATAGTAATGCTCCAACATTCAAAAATATTCATTTCTGCTGTTGAGAGTTTTTGCAAAAATGAAAGCTAAGAAAAATGGCTTTCATAGTTTTTACATTACTACTAAAAGCTGATATGTATATATTCAAGTTATTATTTCATATTAGTAATGCTACAGCTTTTCTTGCTTATGGCAGATCCCTTGGGTTGTTGTGGGCTCTGTGCTTCCTGCACTGTACCAATCCTTTCAGCAGCTTTTGCAGAAGATGATTCCTTTGTGCATCCCCTGGCTGACACGTGGTAGTTGTGGAATGTGGCTGGCTTTTCTGGGGAAATCACGGGGGGATTAGGTGCTTGGAGGAAGTTCTGGAAATTGCAGAGTACTGTGCTTTTTGTGAAGTAGCAAGGAGCTATGGATAGAATTACTGTCCATGGAGAGGAGGTTAGTAACAATATTATCAACACTCTTGGAAAAAAAAAATTAATTACTGATGTCATCATCAATGACTTAATTTTTATTTCCATTCCTCATATGCATCCATGGGCTTAACACAGGTAAAGGTTAAATCTGTCCAGTGTAAGGTCTTGGACATATCAGAGTTTGAAATGGCAGACTACAGTAAAGCTGGAGCTGACTGCATTTTGGTTGAGTCTTACCACATTAGCAGAAAATTATGGAAACACCTTTTTCTCCTAAGGTAACGTAGAACTAGATGCTCTTTCTAGCTTCCTGTTCTCTGTGTTGGCTTGGGAAAAGCCTAAATGAATGATGTAGATGTTTCTCTTGTGTAGCTTAGGTGAGAAGCCTGGTTTGCCACCCATGAAATGAGGTTGAGGCAATACAATTGCAATTGGCTGTGGGGCACCCTTGTTGCCCAGGCTATGGGGGCACCCTCGTTTTCTAGCCCATAGGAAAGCAGAGGTTGGCTCTCTCTCAGTGAGCAGTTTCCCACTCAACATCATGAAATAACTGCCTAATTACTACAGCACTAACATGACTGCGAATAGCTGGCACTTCAACATGGAAAATACTGTATTTGTGTGAAGTGTTCGTCACTGTATTTCTTTTTTTCTTGAACATTTTTATCCCTTTAATCTAAACATTAATATGCCTCTACGGTCCAAAGGGGTAGTTTTGTGTCTATATATGTATTTGTTTCAGAAAGACTTGCATACAGTGATGTGATGGAAAAATGTTGTATTCTGCCACCTTCTGAGACTAGTACATGTGTTCTGGGTGACTGCAAGCTCAAGCCGTGAGTCTTTGGTAAAAGTCACATTGTTTAGGATGCATGAGAATAGGGTTGAACAGAGGGGTAGAAGAGACACCCTGGGGGAATGGTTCTGTCCTGGCAGGCGTGTGAAACAAATGGCATAACAGATCTTTTTCCCATACTACTATAAGACATCATATTATTGAAGTACACATTCAAGTTTTTAAAGTTACTTTTTAAGGCATGGCATTCTTCTAACCTCTTTGTGAAACATGACTCTGTGCAAGTAGGTGTTGGAAAGAAGTGTTTTGAGTAGTTATCTCTCTGTTATCACTATAATTATGACTGGAGAACTCAGCCCAATTATAAAGGAAGAGAATAACATGGGCTGTGATTAAAGCATACATAATTTCTTGATTTGTCTACTTAGTTGTTTGCTGAATATGTTTCTAAAAGGTGTCTTTATTAGTAAAGAAAATTATGAAAAGTTCTCCTGTGCTATTTAAGTTACTGGGATGTGCTGCTACTTAAACTATGCCATTTAAGATTTAGTACAATATTTGTGTCCAATTGTTTTTAGTTGTTTTACCTAAGGTAGCACAATTTACTTTGTCTAAATCAAAAGCAGTAGTTGTAACATTGTTTAAAAACTGCAAGATAGATAAGATGAATTTTATATTAAAATTTCTCTGTTAAATTAATATGGAAACAGCATAGGACTTAGTTTTAGAGTTATTAATGTGTTAAATGGCCTTATGGGTTAATGCTGGTTAATAACTAAACAGAAGATGTAAGTGTAATTAAAAGTCAGATTTTGTGTGTTCAAAAACTATGTTACCAGTTTCCTAACAAAGGAATGTAACAGATGTTTTAGCATTCCAACTTTTATCTTGATAGGTGACACATCATTATCAACAACTGTTGATTAAGAGCATTTAATACCCTAGGGACATGATGTTGTAGGGGTGAAGAAGAATTTATTGGAACATGCTTACATCTGTGTGTGTTTAAAATTTAAAAGCTGTTATCTGAGTTATTAGGACTCTGTTTCTTTTTTTTTCCTTTTTTCTTTCTCTTTTTCTCCTGAGAAAAGCATATCTATACATTTGCATGAAAAACCAGCACTGGAACATGTTACAGAAAGTCAGATGATCTTCACAAGTTTGATAAAACTCAATGTCTCATTTAACTTCCCACACCATCTCCAAATCTTTTATGTTTGCAAGTTATCATGAACTTGGAAAATAATCAAAAGTTTGTTGTATATTTTGCTCTTTTTTGTAGATATTAATTTAAATTATTTTCTGTGGCTTTCTCTTGGTTTCAGATGCATGGATGTGAGTCATCATGTATTTTCTCTATTTTGATGTGGTGCGAATAAACTAATTTTGTGAATGGAACTGAAGTGCACGACCTTGCATTTGCTCAATGAAAGCCCTAAGCCTAGAAAATGTAGAATGTATTTCAAAAGCTGACTTCACTTGGGTAGAGCATTAACGTGTTGCCTTATTGACAGAAGATCACACACAACAATTGGTTGCAGTTTAAGCTCTGAATTCTGTGGCACTTTCACTTCTTTCTAAAGGCAGGCCCACAGTGGGTGTTGGGATGTACAGCAAGGTCAACAGGATAACCAGGCAGTGTGAGAAATACTGGAGCTTGGGGAATTCATTAGGGTGGTTTTGACAATCTTCGGTTATTGAAGAAAAAAATATTTTAAAAAGCTTATTTTTAAAAGGGCTTTTTAAAAATTACTACTTTTTATG
Source organism: Hemiprocne comata (assembly GCA_020745705.1). Taxonomy (NCBI): domain Eukaryota; kingdom Metazoa; phylum Chordata; class Aves; order Apodiformes; family Apodidae; genus Hemiprocne; species Hemiprocne comata. The sequence goes on from CM036595.1 coordinate 16,726,267, forward strand.
AAGCATTGGTTTGCTATTATGCTGAACTCTTCATGTCTCAGTTATGCATTTTTGCTTATACAAGGCATTTAAGAAAGCAATATATGACTTGGTTGCTGCCCATAAATTCAAATAAATCCTCAACTGAACTATTTAGGGGCAATAGACAACAGACTTCTGGGGGAAGTGGGACTTCATTACATTCCTGAATGCATTTAGATACATTCAAACAATGTGAAAAGTTTTGTTTAAACTGACAAATGCTGGAATATCTCTGAGTCAAAGCAGCAATTAGGGAAAATAGACTGTGCAGATAGAGATGTGAATCCCTGCAGATTCAGATAAAATCTAGTTTTATGACCCTGTATGCTGGTATTCAACTTTCTGACCTCATGCAGATGGAAAATGACACTGGAAGATGAGTTCTGGCACTAGTTCCCACACCCACTGGATATGGGACATGGGAAACCTCAAATACAGCCTTCAAAAAGCAGTTTTGTGTGTGAGATGCCAGGAGATCTGGTCCTAGCCCTGATGTGCTGTTCATCTGTGGCTGCAAAGGGGCTTTCTCAGGTAGGGACCATTCTGAGCAGTGTTGGAGCCAGGGGGTGGGAATGCTTGTGTGCAATGGATGCAAGTTCTTTAGCTGGCTTTATTGGGATAAGTAATGGAAGACAACTAGCTCTGCTGTGATGAGAGAGGGAAAGGGAAGGAATTGCCCAAACTACCTGTAGCTTTTTTTTTCTCCTTTTGATGCTGAAGTATGGGGTGCCTCACATACCTACCTACAAAATCAGAGGGGAAATTCAACAGTATTGAATTCTCCCTGGATGTCATTTGAGAAGCTGAGAAGAAATACTTTTTTTGAAGGACAAGAGCAGATAAGCAGAGAGGACAGAAAACATTCCTATTTCACTTGCCCAACACCTGGGGTTTCTAACCCCTTATAACCACTGAGGTTGCCTTTTGGGACCCATAGAGGCCTTATGCTGGTGAAACACCACTCTATTCAAACTGCAGATTTTCAAGTAAAACAGTGAAATCCGTGTTACAGTTTTTAAGAGCAGTGTGTACATGCAGGTGTATTGTACATTCCTGCAGAGTTCATGCAGCTGGCTGAGTCTGTAGCATGGGATGCCTCTCTCCTGTGAAAGTAAATCAGTGTCCAAACTGAAGTGAGCACCCTCAGCCCTATAGCCCTGATGCTCTATAGCCCAGATGCCCTGTAGCAGCTGACTACAGCCAGGAAAGGGCACTGGACGTAGCTGTTTCTCATTCATAAAGGGTCACTGGGCAACTATTTAACAGCAATTTAACAGCAAACGTTAAATTCATATTTTTCTTCTGATGTCTAGAGACATCAACCTGATCTTTGCATCCTGGTAGAAAAATGCTAACTTCCCAGTTTGGGAGAGTGAATCCTGCCCAGGCTTTTCACAACAGCAGGATTTGTTGCTAATTCCCTGCCCATAGCCCTTGTGAAACCTAGCAAAGGTTTACTTAGGAGGCATGCTGGCACAATCATGGTTGGAATGGACTGGCTGTCTCTAGACCCTGCCCCAGCTCCTCCCTTTAGGAGCTGTTGACCAGCTGTGTCTACTTATCTGTGCCTTAGTTGCCAAATGTTGTTCTACTGAGGCCGACTGGGTGATTGGCATGTCAGATTCACCCAGAAAAAAAATAGATCTTTCATCTTGACCTAAGGGAGCTGTTGGAGTCCCTAATCAAAGGAAATTGTTTCTGCCTTAGTGGAGAGGAAAGTAAAAGCTTTTGGGTCTGGCATCATCTCACAGCAAGGATTCTTCAGAAATCCTGCTTCAGCCTCCCTTAATTGTGCCTTTAGACTTTCCTCCTGAAGTGCTTACCTGGAAGAGTTAAATTAATCACCAAGTCCTGGTGCTGTAGCCATTTTCCTGTTGTTTTTCTTGTGCTGTGAGATGATTAGCTGACTGGACATGCTTGGCATCTTGAAATGTGAAACTGTCTCTTGGCATTTTTTATTGCTTTGAAATGTTGGTTAACATTTAGTACATAGTATTAAATATTACTATACCCTGGGTGTTCTAAAAATTGAAAAACCCATTAAAAGAAATGCAGGGCAGGTGAGCTTTCAAATAATGGTTTCTCAGAAACATTAAATGTATTTTATGTGTACAGGAGACTGTTTTTTCACATGGTAAAACTGACTGAGAAAGATTTGATTGATATACCTGTTTAAGTGCAAGTCTTTGTTAGTAATACATCTTCATGTAAGTTAAACTTGAAAATTATTTCTGGTCTTAAGTGGGTTTAAACTGATCCAAAGGGCAAACCTCCACTTCAAATGTTTGTACAAGAAATATACATCCTCCTCTTTTTCCATAACTGAGGAATTACGGAAGAGGAACAGTTGGAAATATAATTCTGCAATTTTCCTTTTATATATCTATTTGTTCATTTTGTTCCCGTCTGTCACACTAAAACTCTATGCAACAAGTAGTAAATTTGTTGGCTCTGTTAAATATATTTCTTCTTCAAAATGTTGAATAGGCTTCTTTCATAGTTACATATGAACATTAAGAACTTGGCTATGAAATATTTACATACCATTAAAAGCATCTTTGGGTTTTTTCTATATAATGTTGTTTTTCATCTCAAACTTTATTTCTTTTTTAAAGAGGTGAACTGAGTATCCAATTAGCTTCAGTGATGTGAAATTAATATATTGTTTCTTAGCAGTGAAAGACTTTTTGAAGGTTCTACTTCCAGCAGATTGCATTAATATACATTACAATTATCTTATTTACTAATAGTTACAAAAGGGTTGAATTCTGTACCTGGTCTTGAGTAACTGAGGAATCAAAGGGATGGGCCGTTGTTCTTTCAGGAAAAGCAGATCAATTTTATACATTTCCATGCATCTTTTTCTGGTAGATCAAAGTCCAACTGTGGTCCCACTAGTGCCAATAATACCTTTTAGCCTTGCCTGAATCATCATAGTTTTTCAGATCTACCAGTTCCTTATCCTGTGACACTGAGTTGATTTCCCGGAATCTAAACATCTGTCAGAAAAACCCAAATGTGGAAGGAAGTAAAACAGTCTGTGTGAATCCTGTCCCACAGCTGGATCGTTCCTGTGATCCTTTCCATTCCTTTTCAGTGCAGGTCTGTGCACTGAAGGTCCGTGTAAGGCAGTGGTTACTATTCTTTTATTCATAAATTAAACTTGGAGCTTTTCAATTACTAAGATCACAGGAGAGTGTCTGTAGCAAGGGGCATGGCACAGTAAGGTCTCCCTTTCCCATCTTGAATCTTGTGACATATTCTGAAGACTGAAAGGGGCTATAACTCCTTTTAGACCAAATGTTTTACTAATTCCTTTTATTTATGTAGCATGGGAAGTCCAGTTCTAGTGCTCATGCCTCGAACATCCAAGCTGGTAAATAGAAAGATTTATAAATTATAGGTGTCTTGGATGTGATTTTTTGAGTTAATAAAGCATCAATAATAAGTTCTGTGTTCTCCATAAGTGCATAGACATATATTTATGCAGACAATCAGAGCTAGATGAGGTATCAACCATGCTATTTATCCTGCAGAGAGATGGCCCTTTTCTGCCCTGTCTTCTTTACTAACACAGTTCAGCAGTGAGCCCTAAGCATTGATCAGATAGAGCAAATAGGAATCAATTATGTTTTATGAGGTTAAATGGACCATAATGAAAAGTCTGTTGATATAGCACATATTTATTATAATTAATCTACCTAAAAATGAATTATACTGATATAAAAATAATGTTAGCAATATCAGTGTGACCTGAATACTAAACTCCTTTTGAGGTCATACCATTGTGTCTGCTCATCTTGGGCAGGGCAAGCAGGGATGGAGTAGTTATATGGGGTATTCACAAAGTCTGATTTAGGATTTTCATATTTATGTGAAATAAATTGTATTAGAAAACTCAGCAAGAACTACCCAAAATTTCTGTAGCAAGGGGTCTGTGAATTCTTCAACATTTCTATCCTCAAGATAATATGCTGAGAAAGATCATCAGGAAATGTGCCAGATAATTTCATGGCTCTGATAAGTAAGAGATGCTTGTCCTGTAATGGTTCTGATGCTTTGAACCTGTTTGATTTTTCATCAAACAGCTCCAAGAAACTTTACAGTTCCAAGTTTCTCGGGTAGCAGTAGCTTAATTTTAAAATATGTTGAGCTATTCTCCCTTTCACTCTTTTCAATTAGATTTATAGGTGATAGGAGCCTCTGGAAATATGATACATATCTGCCAAATTCCAGGTTCTTCCTGACCTGTAAGTCACACCAGTGGCCACAAGGAACTGTGCACTTAGCAGAAGAGCAAACTAATTTGATTTCATATTCTGTAAAAAAATGCAAACCAAGCATAGCTATAACGATAATAATGCAAAGTGTAACAGTAATATTGTATTACACTAACCCTTTGACCCAGTGGCATTTAAATCTTAAATATTTATGTATTAATGTTCTTCGAGAGGTTTCCTTCAATAGAGGAAAGTGATGTGTGCAGGAGAGGAACTGGGGGATGTTTTTGTCTCAAGTAAGGAGAAATGTTTACTGCAGAATTTCATGCTGTTTCTAACTACCTACCAGCCAGTGATTATATTTAAGTGTTGATACTGTTGCACTACCGAGAAAGTAAATGTTTGATTTTGTGGGGTTTTGTTAAAACGTTTGTCTGTAAAGCAAAACTGATGCTTTATAGATCTTTTCTTGCTTCTTTTCTTTCATTAAAATTGAATTACAAATTCACATTCCAGAGTTTGCCATCTTTTTGCCTTGGTTTTTCCTTATTAAACTGTAACCACAAGTTTCACATCAGGACAAAACAATTGCCCTTTAATTTCAGATTACAGATTTTTGTCATTATGATTGACTTGAATGTACTAAAAACAGTGAGATTTGAAGACACTTTGATGTTTTCATTTTCTCATAGAATGGCGAAGAAAACAAAGACCATTTTCATTCTTTTTTTTAACATTAAATCAAGACTAGAAGCTTTAAAGCTTGTAATCATCCTCTTTTTTCTATTTAACAAATCATCATAGATCTGTAAAGTTCTGAATCATAACAGAAGTTGGCCGAGTACCCAGTCAGAATGACTTCTGCAATGCAGAACATGATGGATTCTTAAACAAAATGCATAAAGATGTGGGAGTCCCATATTGATCTAATTTTTCTTAAACTTATATTTAGCTAAGTTCTTGGTCACTTTATAATATTTTCAATAAATAGTATTTATTAGCACTGTTTTTTCAGCTACTCTATCTCTGTACACTGTTGCAGTTTCTCTTGGTTAGGTTTTTCTTATTTTCTGCATAATCTTTTTGATAAAAGGGTATCCTTAGCCCATTTGGTTCCCACTAGTATGTAAGAAAAGGGCTTCTTGGAAGCTCAGGGCTTAGATGCATGAGGAAATGCCCAGGTAAAGTCATCTGCTCCGTGGTGTAATGATGCTTACAGCCCATATAGTAACCATGAAATGTGTCTAGGAAGCAGTGAAGGAGGACTTGTTTGCTTCACGTTCGGCTTCTGGAAAGTTCCTAAGTGCTGGCAGCTCGTGTTTTCCAAGTTCACACTTTCACTCACCTTTTGTTAGTGTTTTGTGCATCCCTGCCTGAGATTTTACTTTGGGTGGACTCTTGTCTGACCTGTTGCTGCCTGTATCTTATCCCCTTTTATGCCCCATTCCCTCAAGCATGTCTTTGGCTCTGCCACAGCTAATTCGGGCACATACTGCCAAGTGATTCCCCACTGCTCCTGCTTTGCTAAGATGCTTTTGCTGATGCCTGGTGAACACACTTTTGTTGTGGAGACATAATAAATGAATAAAGAAATTAAAAACCCTTGTAGCATGCATGGAAAGAGGACTGTGGAAGGGCACAATGCAGCTGCTAACCAACAGCTTTGTGTATTACCTACTGAGTGTATTGTTGGAACGGATTGTGTTGCGTGCAAAACATCGGCTCTCCTCTCTAGTCTGATAAAAAGCAGACTCTTAAGAGGTAGCTTACTCATATAGTGCAAAAGGTTAATCTTGTTAGCATGAGTTTCACCTAGCTTCATAATTATGGAGTTGTCTATTTCCTCTTCCTCCTCTTCTGTGCATGGTCTGCAGCAGCATTGCCTGTGCTAAAGCTGGAGCTAGAAGATACTGAACAGTTGTAGCCCCTTTCTGCACAATTCAGAGCTGCAAAAGTCTATAAGGAGAGTTCAGGACTCTAGTCCTGAAATGGGCTGTGCCCTGTAATTTTTTAATCACTTGCAAGATGATTAATTAAATTTTTTTGCAGTACAGGTGTCTAGTCCTTATGGCTGAGTTCACAGTGGAGCATCGCTGCTGTCCTGTGATCCTGTGCACAGAGAGCAGCTCTGGTCCTCCTCAGAAAGGGGTTTCACCTGACACAGGGCAGGGAGGCTCAGTGCCTTCCCTTCTGCTCCAGCTGCAGCCACTTTCAAACCTCAATCTTGGACTTTTAAAAAAGATTAAATAAAAAGCAGCAATGAAATTTTATTGAAATCATTAGCTTTCTCTGCATTATTGCAGTGGAAAATAACTACCAAGATTGGACCGGGTAGTCAGGCCATGATTTTCAATTGCAATGCATGGCTTTTCATCTTAATTTAAATAAACTAGATTGATACATTAAAATGTATACTTTAATTTCATCAAGAGTGCTAGTTGTAATTAAAGAGCCAGTGAAGGTCAGTAGTAAAATACTTGGAAGAGTGGGAGCTGACACCTGAGGATGTCAAGATTATAGCTTTCTGCAGTAAAACTGTGGACATTTGAAATAAATGTAAATAAAAACTTACTCTTGGCGGACCTCTTTCAAGCAGGGATGTTCAATTCCTCCCTGGGGAGCTCATTATCTCTTGAGTGTGCTCATCTTTACATGGGCTGCTTTTTGACACTGGGGATGTACCTTGGGCTGTTGGCAGCTGCCTTGCCGTGCTCAGCTGGCGTGTGAAGGGCTGTACGTACCGTGTGCTGAACACAGGTTTGGCAGAGTCCTTTCCTACTCCTGCTCATCTGTTAGGAACCTGTGGCTGTGACAGTCTCAGAAGGTGGTGAAGAGTGAGCTCCCAGCTGGGAGCTCTAATAACTGTTGTCGGAAGCATCCCAGCAGAGGGAAGATAGATGGATTTTGTTTGTTTGTGACTTTATTTTTGTGGGAAGGAGCAAGCAGTGAAAGCCTTTTTAAATCTCATCATTTCCTCCTTTAATTTTTCTCCAGCATTTAAAACAAGCAAACAGAAATGAGTAAAAGATGGCTGGCTGCCCTCAGGGGTGTTGTGGTAATGTCCCTCTTTGGGCTGCTGCATCTACAGAGGAGCTTTGTTTGGGAAGATAATTGGGATTTTCAGTTGTGGTTACATCCAAAGCAGTGAGGACCTATAATATCTCTTCAATTCCTGTGCTGTCCCACTTAGCTTGCTCCTTGGAGAAGAGGTTTTTGTGTGATGAACAGCAGTATTATCAATATGCAGAAAAAACTACCCTCCTCCACCCCCCCAGCACCCCCCCAGAAAAAAAAACAACAAAAAAAAAAACAAAAACAAACAAACAAAAAAACAAAAAACAAACAAACAAAAAAAAAAAACAAAAACAAAAAAAAAAAAACAAAAACAAACAAACAAAAAAACAAAAACAAACAAAACCTAAAAGCAGTAGCAGTTTGTCATCTGCATTTCTTTTAAAAGACAAAACAACAATCTTGAATGTACACAGCAGGAAAGAAGAGGCTGCCTCCACTTAGTTTTTGTTGCCTTCAGTGTTTCCAAAGAGCAAGAGGATTTCTTGATTGGTTTGAGAACCTGGAGAATTTTGCTAACATCTGATTAACAGACAAGTTTTTCAGGGTTCTCCAGTGCTTCCAGCATGGAAGGAATTGGCATCTGCAAGAGGAAGAATCATTGTTTAAATAGCAATGTGAAATATAATTTTCACTGCCTTCATGATTTGAGGTCAATGCATGAAGCTTGCAGTCTTCATGTTGCAGGGCACTCTGAGCTTTGTATGAAAAATGAACAACTGAGGTGTTCTTTCCTTTTCAAATTCTGGTGATGGAAGAAGTGGTCTGAATTCTGTCGTTCTGTGACTGTTTTTAGGTAACAAGAATTTAATTTACCAGCAAGAAAACCAAACCTACTGGGAACCCATTAGAAAGTGCGTAGGGATGACACTGGGGCTATTCTGATTTAGTATTTTATACCCTAACATCTGCATCTAAGGGAACAGTAGAGCAAATCTTATGCAATGATGTTGAACTGCAGCCAATTCTGTTTGCATTTACTGCCTCTAGCTGAATAGCAAAAAATAATTGCAGCCAATTCCTGAATTAATGTTCCTGTGCCTCTGTGGATTAGAAAATATGTGGGAAAATAAAATACAGTAAACTGTTCATCTACTGGAGTTAATTCTTATAAATCCAGAAGCCAAGAAGCAAAGTCAAGTTAGGGCAGAAATCTTTAATAAATATTTCTGTTCAGTAAATCAGATGATATATTCATATTAGATGTTGGTGATTAACTGCATACCATCACGCTGACAAGTAGGCATGATATTGGACAGAAGGTATTAAAATCCATCATTTTTATATCTGTGGGGATAAATAACTTGTATCCGAGAGTTCTTGTAGAGCTGAGGAGTTGATTTCTGCTGGGTGCTGGTAAATTGTTTTGAAGGAGAAGCATACCCAGCTGAGAGGCAAGATGTAAGACCACTATCTCCTATTCTGAGGCTCATGTCTCTCCAGCTCTGTGGGACTGGAGGGCTGGTGTTTCAGGTTCACAATTTGGTGACTGTAAATTAGGTGTAAAACTCTGTACCTTGTAAGTGCAACAATGCAGACATTCTGTTTGAGTCCGGACTTTAATTGCAACCAACATCAAGTCCTATAAAACTCTCAAGTCTCAGGGGATCACCTCTTGTGGTGGTTGTGCAGAATGATAGTGTTGAATTGAAAGCCAGGAATAATATAATTCATGGATTACTTATTTGTTTTTCTTTCCGTTTTGTGAGTTGTTGGTATAACCTGAAATTTTAAATCAGAATAGAGCCCTATACTTTACTTTCGCCTCCTTGCTAATGCAACAGAATTTCAATACATTTTACAGTTAAACTCTATGTTGAAAACCACTTTACACATAATTAGTAAAAATAATTGGCTTTTGAACTGTGCACTGTGTGCAGGACAAAGCAGTAACAGGAGTCCTTCATTTCCATTTGTAATTCATGCAGCTTTAATCGCACCAGAATAAAACCTAAAGCTTTAAATGTCTGTCTCTTCCTGTCCCTTAAATCTTTGTGAATAAATGTGACATTCTTACCCTGACGGCGAAGGTACAGGCTCAGTTGGTTAAATATTTTAAAGCTTGTGGTTAGATCAATATTTCACAGCTCTGTGTAGTGTACATAGGATGTCGCAGGTACTTAGTCTCTTTGAAAGCCACCAATTAGAGTGATATGGACTTTAAAGGTGTGCTCAGAAAAATCATCTTCTAATCAGGTGTGCTGGCTGACAGTGGCTGCCTTCTAGGTCAAAGCATTAGTTAATGCTTAGTGGGCATGCTGCAGCTGTTGAAACAATATGAATTTGGTTGGTGGAGACATGCCAAGTAAGACTTGCATCTCCTTATTATGCTTTAGGAACTGTAGCTTTCAACAAACCTCCTGCCCTGCAGTGGCTCAGATCATTGCATTGCTATGTCATGCTGAATAATTCGCAGCATTTAGCACTTAAATTGGCTCATTGCAGACAATCCAATTAGAATAAAGTCTATTATCATTTCGGAACCTCGGGATGAAATAGTGTGTAAGCGATGAGCGTGCCGTGCAGCCGCCTGCGCTGCTTCTGCCTTCCCCCTGGTCTTGCAGGTCTCCTGTGCTGTCCTGAAATGGTGCCTGATGCTTGCAGAGGGAAGCTGCTGCTCAGCCCTTAGTTGCAAGCTGCGTTTTCATCTGAAGATGTATGGGAAACCCACAGTCTCAAGAGAGACCTGAGGTGCTTCATCTTTTTGTCTGTTCATACATAAAAGTTTCTAAGCATTTTTCTTTTTGTCAAGGCAGACAAATTAAAATAGCTGGTGCTGTGCTGTGAGCACTGTGGCTGCTGCAATTTGCTGTGGCTCTGCTGGCTTGGGCTGCACTGGGCTGTTTCACAGGCTCAGGAAGCCACAGGTTCTGCTGTGAATTTTGCTGCTGACCTTTTGCTCAGGCTTTGAGTGTCAACAGGGGCCAGGTTTGAAAGAGATGCAGTAAGATGCGTAGGGAAATTCACAAACCACCTAAATGATTTAGGCATTTAAATCCCATGGACTTGTTAGAAACAGGGCCTGAGCTACAGAGGTACACTTAAAATCCCAACTAGATGTGCCTCTGTACTGTTAGGTGTCTGTGCTGGGCCTTTAGCTTCTCTCTGCCTTAGAACATGTCTTTTTGGTTATATGTATTGCTGACAAATTGTGTACAAGTGGTTTTTACCACTCCTTCCCCAGCTTGTATCCAGCCGCGTGAATTTCTCTTTTGCTTGTTTTTGAGCTATACAATGAACTGATTTGGGAACTGTCCCAGGTTAAAAATAACTTTGCCTAACTTCAGCAGATGTCATAGCTGATGCATTCAGATACTTGTATTCAGTAGAAAAAGTGCGATAAGGTAGGTGAAAAAATTATGAGTAAATTCCTATGTTGAAGTGCTGTATGTAAGCTAATAGACTGATGAGAGAATAATACATTAATACCACATTACATTATTAATATTGATTCCTAATGCTTAGATAAGTCTTTTGGCACTGAGAATACTTGAGCAAGAGGAGATAAGGGCCAAATCCCATTAGTTCTGGTGAGATTCAGATCATCTTACCTTCAGATTCGTGAAGTCAAGCACTTGTATCCTGAGCAGCCACTGTCCTGGGTTCAGGGTTGCTGTGCAGAGCAGGGACATGAGGAGCTTGTAGCAAACAGCAGGGGAGTTGGGCAGGGAGAGCAGTTTTCAAGCAGGAAGATCAGATGTTTATTCTGTGTATCGTTCATCTTGTTGAAAGGTTTTTCTTCACATGCCTTAGATCTGACTGTGTATCTAAACATACGTGCATATAATAACATTTTCTCAGCCCTGAACAATGTAGGCTGTGATAGATTTTTGTGGTGCTTTGTATTTAAGTGTTTGCCTTATTCCTTGGTGACATTAAAGAAATTCTCCACGGAGCAACAGTAAGCACATTAATCTTCCTATCCAAGAAGGTATTTAATGCACAGTGTTTGACATGCAAGAGCTGCATATTACCAAAACCACTTTGATAATAAAAGTTTTTCTATTAAAAAAAAAGCCAAGTGTAAGTATTTACTGTATGACATTTATACACTGTGACACATTGAAAAGTAGTATTTTAATATACTAATTAAAAATATGGCAACTAGATGTTAAAATACCCTTGAATCTTGTAATTTAAGAAGCTCAAGATTTATGGATAGTGGTGGCTTTTTAATATGGACAAACTAATTTTGCTGCAGAAGTTGGACTCGTTTTTGTGCCCATTTTCATGGTATAAGTGGTACTTGAGATGAAATGCTTTATCTTTTAAGCCTTAAACACCTAGAGTAGCTGAAACATGCCTCCTATCCTCTGCTGGTTCATCCGTTACAAAGGAACATTCAGTTAAATGCAAAAGCTCTTTTTTTTTGTTCAGCAGAAAAAAAAATTAATATATAATTACATTAGAGCCACAGTTTTTTGGTGCACCTGAGCCAACTCAAGCTTGTGCCACCCTGGAAAACACAGCTCTGTCCTCTGCCCCAGCCACGTGCTGCTGCCTCTGCCTGGGTTCTGGTGACTCATCTGACCCACTTGTATCCTCTTTAGGAAGAATTCACCTTAGGAAAATAACAGGGGAATCGTTTCCAGGCCCTCGTGGGATCAGCTCTGGCTGCTGGCAGGCAGAGCAATGGAGAGGGTGGTGGGTAGATAGGAAAGTCCAGTCCTTTTAGCAGCAGTTGCTGGTTAGGATGGCTCAATCATATGGTTGGGTATCATCCTTTGGTACTGCTGCCTGTGCTGTCCTTATTTTGTCACTGTGCTAGGAACCCCTGTGGCAGAAAGAAAGCCACGTTTTGTGGTGTCAATATCTGCTTTGTGTTAGGTCTGAATAATGCTTTGAGAGGAATGGGTAGGACTGAGGGGTGGCATTTCTGTAGCACGGCCTGTGCGTCACTACTGACTGCAGCACAGCTCTAGGAAAGGTGGTAAAAGGATTGTGAGACTGAGTGAACTCTGGTTTGAAAATGAACTTAGCACCTGCTTCTTTCTTCCCTGCTCATCAGTGTGCTGGCCAAGCAAAGGCTGATGTGGTCCTGGTTACTTCATGTGTGTATTGGAGGATGAATGAGTCTTCTGCTGAGGTGGTCTTTAGTGGTCGTTTTTGATGCACCTGTTGGTGAGAACTGAGAAAATCACTGCATGTCTTCTGAGTATACATTGCTGTAAAATGCAGGAGTGAAGTTGATGTTGATTAAAAAACCTCTTTGTTTATTCAACGGTGATTAGCTTCAGAGCAGTGCTTGGGTTCTGTTTTTAATTTGTACATTCTATTCTCATAGAATAGCCAATTAAAGAAAACATACATAAAGAACACTTGCTTTTAACTGTCCTAAAAATAGAGGTTTAGATTGGAAGTGTTATCTCATCTTTAACTACACAATAGCATAAGCTATAATAATGTGGTAATAGCTGGAGTTGATGCAGCAGGTAATGAATCTTCAGTTGCATATGAACTTTATTATCCAATGTATGGTTTCAGTGTGAGTTAGTCTCTTGTTGTCACAAGAGTAGCATTTGCATAATTAAATAAATGATCCTAAAACTGTCTGCTCCTGTGTGTCTGTGAAATACAGTGCTTCTTTCTGTCAGTGCTCAAGCTCATACTCATGGATTATTGGAAAATGCATCACGGAAAATTAACATCAAACCTTTGGTCTTTATGAAATATAGAGTAAGCAGAGGAGTTACTGAACCAACAGCCTGGGTTTTGTTTCTCATCTCACTTAATTGATCTTATCAGCAATGTTCGTTGAAGAAGAAAATTGAAAAGGATATTTTGAGGGCCTTTCACACTGGCTACAAGAAAATACCCCATGCAGTGGTAAAGAAGACTGAAGGCATTTAAGTATTCTTGAAAAGTGGGGGGGAAATAAGCTTGTGTTCCACGTTTTACTTCCAGTATTTTGTGAAGCAAATTACAATAAGACTCATTGCAGTGTATTAACATCAAAAGGCATTTCAAGGGTGTAGCTGCCACTCTCTTCCTGTGTGTAGGGGGAGGGTATTTATTTCGTTTTATCCTGTGTCTGTGGTTGCTAAGGGCTACATTTTCTGGTTTTAATTGAAAAATTCAGTGCTGGTGTCTTCCCGTTGCCATGCCTTGCAGAATATTGGCCTGCCAGAGCTGTTCTCTGGAAGTGTTAGGTCTTCAGCCCTGGATATACAGCTATAATCATTTTAGTTCTGGAAGTCACCCTTTCAGTCCTAACAGTGTTAGAAGCAAAAGAGTAAGATATTGTAATTTATTTTTTCAGTTTCTTTTTTGTTGTAAGGGTGACTGTGTGCAGTTGCAACAAGGCATAATTCCAGGGCCTTCAGCCTGAGCACATGCTCTTCACTTGGTAGGTCCTTGGGTCTGTCTCCTACAGCTGGTGGAAAGAGCTGTGCTTAGTAACTTTAATTGCTAATGAAGCTGGCAAAGCACAGGTCATGGTGACTAACAGAGAGGGTTATGTGACCCAGAACATCTTTAGAATATAATAGAAGACTTTACCACTTTGAGGTGCTTCGAAGGCCAGGAAGGAGACCAGGATTAGAGTTTGTACTTTGATGTACAAAATGAATAAATGGATTCATGCTGAATTTTACAAATTAGGTTTCCTAATGCCTGTACACAGCCATTCAGGGTGTTGAACACAGGCAAATAAATAGCCAGTGAAAGAATGTCAGTGGTGTTCATAGTCTCCTTCTGTCCTCATCCAACATTGACTAAAGCCCATGGGAGAAGTTCAGCAGGACATGTACCAAGGACTTGTGTCACTGGTGAATTGTTACACAGGCATTGGCACTTCTGAGGGAGAAAAAAAGAGAGAAACACTGCTAAAATGCCATATATGTTTCCAAGCTTTGTGTTTCTGTAACGGTGTCAACTGAACCATAATATTTTCCAAACATAATAGAATGTCATAGTTCTACCAAAAATCTGATTGATTGCCACTATAATGAAAGCCAGTGTACATTGATGCACACATTTTTAACTATTTTTGCCTTTATGCTTTTCTTGTTTAACCTGACATTTCTGATTACTGTATCTAGGTGCCTAAATATGTCAAATGTTCATAGTGCATAAACAGCTTTTTTTTTTTTAAATAGCACCAATCCTGTTTGAACCTGAAATTTCTTGAAGGTTTTTCTACATTGTTGAACTTGATGTTCTGTTTAAAAAAGGAATATAAAATACTGCTCTGTGGCATGTGAAAGGAGAACAAATGATTTATAACAGTAGCCCAGTCCTTTGTTTTAATCCATTGACTGAATTGAGCTTGTTCCTCCTAAATTTATTTCCCAAGACATAGAGCAAACATTTAGTTGAAAAGTGAGTAGCTTATTCCATTTCCATATGTTTTTAATTGTCCAGTTCCTCTGAGGAAAGCCCATTAACCGAACCAAATTACAGTTTGGATGTGAATTTTTCAGCATGGATCTCTGCCCAAAAGATGATAAATTAGATGCTGAACTGTCTTTGATAGTGACCTGAGAGATTAACACAAAACTATTTTAAAAACAGAAGGAAAGATTTGTTAGCCAGGCAGTGACTGTCAGGTTTGGGCATCATAAATCCCTTCCATACTTGCCTTGTTTGAAGCGAATGACGATAAATAGGAACTTTCAAGCAAAGTTAACCCTTTGGCATCCCCATAAATCTTGGAATTAAACTTGAGCAGCAGTAATGTTGAAATTGTAAGGAAACCAAAAACCTCTGTGAACTACTGTTTGCTGTTTGGATTTTTGGTACCTTTCATTGGTGCAGAAGCACGTAGAGGGCTGGTGGGGATCCATAAAGAGTACAATAGCTGTAATCCTGGCAGGGCTTCAGGTACCAAATAAAGTCATAACAAAATACAACTGAACAATTAAATCTCAAGTCCTCTGTGGCTTTGGTTCTAGTGTTTTGCTTTTATGCATCAACACAAGTAATAAAGAGGTATGTTTTTCCTCCACCACTTTTAACAGCCCTCAAGTTAAACGAGAAACATCTAGAGTGTTTTGTGCAGCTGCTTTTCATACATTAAATGCACAGACATTCTGGCTGTGTTGACCTGAAAAAGGAGAAGATATGCATTCCTGTAATTTTAGCTGCTTTGTAGTCATCAGGAAAATGTCATCGTTTTTATGCTTACATCTGCTATTTCCTGGTGACCTTGGTGAATGCTCCCAGCACCTCTCAGCCCATTAATGTGTGCTGCAGTGCTTTACGACAGTGTGGCCCAGGTGTGATCCATCTTCTAGTTGGTGGTGGAGAGTCTAGATGTGGTCAGCATGTGACTCTAATTTTTACTTCTCATAACCATGCTTTAAGAGATGCTTGCTTAAAGGTAGCTGTAGCTGGCTCTTGCTTCCAGGATGAAACTAGGAAGAAACCCGTTTCTGAAGGACACTCATTCTCCTCTGTTAAACATTTTCCCCTTTAGAGAAAATGTCTTCTCCTTCAAGGGATTTGTAAAGAGCCTGGGCATGACATTGGAGTGAATAATCTTTGCAGCTGCCTTTTTCAGCAAACCTCTGGGGAGGGGGGGTTGAAACAAGCGTCTGGGAAGCCAGAAGACAGGATATTTCTTAAGACAAGTTGAGAAACAATCAGGGGCTATGGGAAGCTTCTCAGGATGAGAATGAAAAGGAACAGATGGATTCTGAAGATTACCCAGCGGGTTTTAGTGACCACATCAACATGTAGGGTGGGGGGAGGATATTCAGTTTTAAGTAGTGCTCAGATTGCTTTTATTTAAGGCAGCCCTCAAACTTGTGACAAGGCTGCTGCTGTGTGATACTTGGGTGCTGCTGATAGTTCACAAGATCTTGAATAGGTCAGTCTCAAATGTGAAAGTAGTTAAAAGAGGAGAGCTGCTGGCGAGGAAATGCTACCTCTTACTTTTAAGAAAAACATTCAACCTGAAATTATCGTGGGGCAGCTGGGAACTGGCATTTGTTGAAATAAAGAAGAAATTAAAGAAATAAAAATTAAATTAAAGAAGAAATTAAATCTTTTGTTTCCATTGGGAGATCATTGGGATTCAGGGCTTGCAGCTTTCTTCTGAGTCCCCTTTTTCTGGGCTTATGTTGTTAAAATTCCTGTCTTTGTATTTCAGTGTCTTGGGCAGAGGTGAGAGCAGCAGGTCTGGGGCACTGCCACTCATAGCAGACAGGTTAATTCAAGTCCAATGGCCCCTTATCTCCTAAAATGAAGGAAAGAGTTTCCAGATTTCCAATATCTGAACAGAGCAACATTTTAATACTTTTCTGTGAGAGGCAATTTTAGCAATGACATGATTTTGGTTTTTTTGTGGTTTTTTTTGTTTGTTTTTTTTTTTTCTTAAAAGAAGCAGTTATATTTGCTTCTGCAACACAAGGATGATAAAAAGCACCAACTAGCCAGATTATTTCTGGTCTCCCAAGATGAGTTGAAAATGCTGTATTTTAAGATAGGTTTTTATATATATTAAAAATAAGTTTAAGCTATAATAGAGAGCCATACCTATCAAACATTGAACAGTACTAGATTTGTCTTTCAGCAAAGACATGAAGGACATGAGGAGAAATATTTATCCCCTACTCTCTGATGACCCTATTCAATATAGTTGTGGGATTCCTACATTTTTTTCTACCTATTTTTAGGCTTGGTTATTATTTTGCTTCTTTTTGCTTGGCAAAGCTACTTGAATGAATAAAATCTCTGCAGAAAAATGATTACATAGAAGCAAGTGCCTACAGGGTGATGCTAAGAAATTACTTGAAATGCTTGCAAAATAGTTTGAATTGATTGGCTGGATTGTTAAGTTACTCTAAAAGCATAATGAAGAGCAAATGTAAACAAAATAGGAAACACTGTTTTCAAAAGACAGGTAGCACCAATGTCCATTCAGCTCAAAATGGACTGTAAAAGGCTTATAGCTCTTTGTATAAATCATGCTCCCCTCAGCTTTGTGAAAGCTTTCAGTGGAGCTTTTGAATCTTAAACAGGCAAAGCAGTCATATCAGATATAACCCTTCTTATTTTTTTCCTCTCCTCCACAGGGCACATAACAGTAACCAGATGTAGTAGCAGAGGCTGAGCAGACAGCTGTAATCCCCACTGCCTGTGTCATTGCTGTTGATCTGTTTTATGATGTAGCTCATCCTTGTACTTTTTGCAGTTCTAACGACCTGTCTTCTGTGTCACTGAATGTCATTTTTAATCTACAAGAGCCTCCTTTTGCGTTTTCTGCATGTATTGCCACTTCTGGCTTTGATGAGAATGTCACATCATAGATATAATTCATAAATGGTGAATTGCAGCTTCTCTCAAGACTGTGGCTGGATTTAGTGCTGAATGTGTTTATCAGGTTGACTTTTGTAGTGGTATCGGCCAAAACTTTGTGAAACTGTAAGGTGGGAACAATGAAATGTTTAGGTTTGAGACTGAGATCCCATCTTGACACTAGACACTCTTGCCTTGCAGGTCTTCCTTTGTAGCTGGAATTTTAAAAATATTACAACAAACATCACTTTCTGTATAATAATCTGTGCAGAATCTGTTTGGCCATAAGGCTGACAACTACATCTGGAATTTACTTTTGGGGCACTAGTGGCTTTGAATGTGTGAGTGTTCCTGTTCCAGACTTCCTTGTGTATTTATTAGTGGTTCCTAAACCCGTTGCAATTACTGATTCAACGCGTTTTTTCATCTTTACAAACTGCTGGTGCTACTAAGAAGCTTTCAGGCAATGTAATAAAAGAAAAAGGAATCCTTGATCTTAATTTTGAGGAAGAACAGATTCTTTGCAGCAAGTACTTAATGATAACCCGGAGGACACTAGCATCTCGTCCTACTTGCTATCCTGTATTGGTTTCCTGTTTAAATTGAGATTAATTTTGATGTGATGTCTATTACAGTGTTCTGTTTCCTTCTGCAGACAGTTAAGTTTATGTGAAATGCTTATCCATGTCTTTACAGTTACTGCTAGGTTTTTACATTGTAGATTGACTGGATTTTTATGGTGGATTTGGAAAGAACTATGAGTTTCACTGGAAGTGTCACTGGAATTCTTATCTTGCAAATATTGGGGAGAAGACCTAAGCATCATTCTGGTGATTGTGGAAACTTTGAGTTGGGCTGCAATGTTTGAGAAAAACTAAAATATCTGGCTTCAATTTTGCATTATTATTTTCTTATGCTTTTGTAATTGACATATAATTTTGACCTGAAATGTTGATATACCTTCATTTGAAATGTTGAAGTCAACTGATTCTACTTAAGGGGAAAGGGAGAAGCTTTATTCCACTCCAGCCTGTCTTTGACTGTTTCCAGTCAAGATATCTGGCAAATTCATCTCAAATTATAACCATCCCCCAGATGTGATGGCTGGGCAGAAGGCAGCTGTGTGCAGCTGCACAGGGCCTGTCCTGGCAGTGGGGTGGAGACCATCCTGCCTTCCCTTCATCTCTAGGGACAATTCATGGTATCAATACTGGTCTTTAGTTTGGGATCTGCCTGGCAAGACTGCTTCTGGGGCCAAGAGCTTTCAGGATGGAGGAGATCAACGAGAGGCCTGTTTGTTACATGTCAAGAGAAGGGTCTGTTAACTTGGAATTACCTTTCCCCGGTGGCTTGTCAGTTGGTATCTGCTGGCATTCAGGAGGTGGTGGCAGGCTCATCTATCACCTGTGCTTTTGCTCACTAGGCTGATTGCAGAGTTTGTGATAAACTTAATCTAGGGTGGGAAGTCTGGTTTCCCTGACATTAGTCAATAAGCCATATATATAATCGTACACAGGCCTACAGATCATGTGGGATGATGCATTAACAGAACCCTAAATAGATGGTTTGCCTTAAACCCACTGAGCACTTTTCCACATCCATGGGGAATGTAGCCACAGGCCTCTTTCAATATAGTCAGCTTCTGCACCTTTTTTCTGTAAAGCCCACATCACTTGATGCATTTCTCACATCTGCTCTGAGATCGTACAGCCAGAAGTATGTAGCCCAAAACTACCTTGACTCAAAGCGTGCCTCTGTCCTGCTTTACTGCTCTCCCCTTTGCTTCCCCCAGTTGTGTGGACTGACGTGTTGACCCTCCATGGGTGGATGTTGACTTCATCAGATAGGTTTTTAGCAGCAGCCCAAGAGCCAGGGTGCTGTTGGTTGTGGTGTTGGAGGAGACTCACCTGTGGTCACGTCTGCTGACACTGCCTTCCTGGGATCCAACCATGCAGCAGGGCTGCAGAGAGGCTGCAGAGATTTTCCCCATCTTGTCTTGTTGGAGGAATCTTGGCAGTGTTAAATTCCTCCCTCTGCAGAAACAATGGTGGCAGTGGAGGAGGAGGTGATGGTATTTTGTAGAGAGAGCCAGAATAGGTAAACTGCAGCCCCTAGGGGCAGAGCATGCCAGAGCAAAGCAGGGACAAGGTACCCCAGTATATTTGTATATTGAGGAATAGCCTTAATGTATAAGCTGTCTGCCATATTGCATGACTTTTCTTCAGAAGCCTCTCCTTTTGCTAGCTGCTTTGTAAACGCATAAAACAGGAATGTTTGCAAACCAAGTGCTTGCAGTTTGTGCAGATCCATATCACACATTAAGCATTTGCCAGGACCACTGACACATGGCTCTCCAAGCAGCCAGCTGGCCACTGCCTTATATGAAGGTTTTGGCAAAATTGTAGAAACAGATTTCACTCGGGAGAAAAAGATGCACTGGCTTGAATGTGTTGGCTGAACAAGGTGGAGTCACAGAAACAAACCCCAGTATTTCTGTCCCCATCTCTCCTGCATCTTCAGTACTTTTTAAAAGGTGATATAGTTTTAGTAACTCCTTCAAGCATACAAATAGATACATGCACAAGTTTGGGGTGCATTTGCTTTCTAGCATTAAGGCTGTGAGATTTTTTTTGAAGGTCAGAGCCTTAATACTGCATGTTTCTGTATATGTATACCCTTTTTTGTTTCATGAGACCTTGAGAGTAAGTCAGAATTACCCTGAGAAAAAAAAACCCTAGCTCTAAGAAGAGCCTCCTGGTGCGATTGTTTGTTTTTTTGTCAATGTTTTTTGTGAGCCTTTGAACCTCTGAAATATGAAGTACTATCCATACTGAAACATAAAGTACTGGACCACATGCTTTTCTTCTGCTAGGAACCTGCCTCTGGTGGAGGTAGCCATTGCTCATACCAGTATGTACTGGTATTGTTGGCATGAGAAGTTATTACTTGGAGAACAGTAAGCCAAAAATAGATATCGCTTGTGTCTGGATGAGGATTTCTTTCCCCTTTCCTATCAACATGTGCAAATACAAGCTGCATTGTTATCAGGTAACCTTTTTTCTTTAGACCATGGAGAAAGAATTCATCTCAGAAGCTTCTCAGGGAGAATTCCTCATGGCATTTATGTTGTGAAAAAGTGCCTTATCTCCCATCTTCAAAGCCCAACTTGACACTTTTACATGAGACTGAAAAACGTAAGCACTAATATGGGTGAGATATCATTGCTGAAGAATAAGCAAGAAGAGAAAATTGGAAAGCTCAGATGATAACTCAGCTCCCACATGTACAACAAACACTGAATGTCAGCTCCTTGACTCCTTGTTTGGGGGTAAAGCAAGGAGGTAGAAGCAGGGCTGGGTGTGTTTTGCTGCACCCTGTGTAACTCGAAGAGCAAAGAAGAATCCTCTTAGGGTCCCAGACTAATTACTCCCCTGCATCTGCATCCTCCCCCATTCTTGGTGGTGCCTCTTCCCCAGAAAAAAAAACCCAACAAACTCATCCATCAGACCTCTGTTCTGGAATTATCCATCGTCTTCTGCGTGCTGGTGTCTGTCACACTTCAGGTGCTCCTCCCAGCTATAAAAGGTACACTGTCTGCCACAATCTTCTGGCTCTCTCCCTAGCTGTCTACCAGCTGTGCAGGCTACCATTGCCAGTCCTGCACCTCACACATTTTTGCTCTTTTTCCTTTAGAGAGGAAGACAACAACATCATGGCTGCCCTAGGAGCAACACTGCTCTTGCAGCCTCTCCCTATATGGGGAATCTTCCATAGGAGTCTTCAGCCAGGCTGGAGTCCTTGGCTGACTGTTGGTGGGAAGCTTAGCCATGCTCTGCTGAGCTGGCTGTGATGGCAAACTGCCACATGAAGTACCTGGGCTGAAAATGTCAAGGAAATTTATTCAGTTTCAATTAATCTGCAAAAATACCTTAGGAGCTTATGTGAGACTCAGAATCTGATGTTGTAAAAGGGTTTCACGTGCTGAGACTCCTGATGCAACAGAATGTCAGGAATCTTCCTAAGGAATGTAGATGCCTCTCTGAAACTGGACAGGCAGGAGACACGTGCAGGGTTTATCATTGCAGGAGCTGATGTCCAGGGACTGGGAGGAGGGAGAAATGGGGCCACCTTTTTTAACAGTACCCAGATGTCAGATGAGCTCTGCTGGGTCATTTAACTGCCCTCTGAGTATATTTTTGAGAGTTCAGAATCCTGATTAAGGATTAATGGCAGGAAGCTTTGCTGGGTGTGGGATCACTTTTGTCTTGTTTCTCCAACAGTGTGTTAATATTTCCCCCTAGTTAATATTTAAATATCCTGGTGATTATTTCTAAGGAACATAAATTAAACTATTGGTAATGTTGCTGAGGGGCAGAAAGACTTAGTGTGCCAGAATAACTTCTTTTAGATTGGGCTTTTTTGTTTTTGTTTCAGCAGGAAGATGCATACAGCAAACTTTGCAGCTAGTGGCAGTTTTGCAGTTGTTAATTACTGTAGTCAGTTTGTTGCTTGATACACTCATCTACTGTTGAGTTGTCGTAATAGATCCGTGTGTATACTTCTGGTGCTGGCACTCATGTTTTGGGATGAGGGGAAAAGGCTCTGGCCCTCACATAACTGGTAGGAGAAGGCTGAGGTCTGGTTGGTGGGAAGGAGGAATGAAGCCCATGAGGACAGGACGACATCAGCCGTAGCCTCAGAGTGCAACAAATGAGTGATCACCTACTCTCTTTCCTTCCACGATCCCTGACTTTAATGGATATTTTCCTTATGATTTTTTTAAAACACTAAGGCTGTTTAAAATCAATCCATTGTAATCCATGAAGCAAAGCTGTGTGAATTCTTCATAATGCCAGTTGGATTTTTTTTTTTTGAATGACGATCCCTAATCTTTTATCTGGCTGTGTTTTTAGACTAAACTTTTGCCACTGAGATTAACTCTTCTCTGAGTAGTTGTGTCAGTAGCTCATTTCTTGAGACAGTGGCCAAACAGAAAAATAAGGGAGAGGAGTGAGAAATTGATTGATCCTAAAAGAATACCACTGTTTTTTCATGCTGAAATGTAAAACATACAAAAAAGTTTTCAGCTGAACAAAATATTCCTTTGGAGGGTGTTCTAAATACTCTTCCAAAAAGTAGCTCCACTGCAAAAATAAGTATTTCTTCAAAACAAAAAAATAGAACAATTTTAAGACTGGTCAAAGTGAACATGTTAGCTTTTCAAATTTAGATTGTTCTTTTTTAGCTGAAAACACTCAGCTGATTAGACTAGTTTGAATCTCATTTGTTGGAGTCCAGTTCAAACTGGCCTTTTTAGGCAAATAAACCCTGTATTTGAGCAAACCCCACAGACTAACTAGTGTGTATCCATGGTAAAACCTGCTACCTTTGTCTTCTGCTGAGAATAAAGTAACATTTAAAATGGAAAAGTTCCAAGTAAACAGAATACAGTATGGGATAGAGGTATTCAGCAATCCTGTGTTTCTAATTGCAGATCAGGTGGAGGTGGTTTTGGTAGCAGGGTGGAAATATTATACTTAAAGGGAACCATCTGTTCCTCTATTAGAAGGAGGGTTGCAAGAAATGCCTGAAATAAGGCATCAGTCACTGTCTGCCAGTGGCTTAATGAAGGCAGTGGAGGGTGATGAGAGGCAGCCGTGGCCAAGAAGCCCTGCAGAATTTGTTGGCATTTCTTCCACCTCTGAATCTGCCTGATCACGCCGAGGTCAGGGAATAGCAGCACCATGTTTAGGGAAGGCTTGTGTATGGGAGGAAATTGTTCTATTAATTGCCATTGAGGTTTTAAAAAACTTGTATCACCTTGATCCAGGAAACCAAGAGGTATTCGATAATCTTAGACAATGCCCTGGAGAGATGTCTCCAAGAACAGAAGCCAGGAATAATTAAATTTATGGATGAGGTTTTTTCTTTCTTTTTGGTTATGCTACAAGCACAGTAAAAGTTTAATAGGCTTCATAAACCTGACTGACACACAGCTTTCTTCAAACCTGAAGGATCACTATAAATTACAGTGCTGGGCAGTGATCAATAGTGCAATAACACCAGTTATGAAAGGTTTGAGACCAAAAAGATGCACTAATAAGAAAGCACACTTTGCATCTTAAGTGTGAATTACACTTCAGCAGCCTGACTGCTTGTGAGGGGGGACTTCTTTCTATTCAGCTGATGCTCTTGTGTCATGTCAGATGCTAGAATTGAAGACTGAGGCTAAGACCTTCAGTGAAAGGTTGCTGAAAAACTGGTTTTGAGGATGTTTTGAGTGTTGTGGGATTGCACACGGAGTGGATTGGGGTCAGGCCATGTTCAGTCCCCAGTTTAAGTATTTGGCAAAGCCCTCCAAAGCTGACTTTCCAAGAAATCCTGTCACTAGAGATACTTGAAAGTATGAACCTTCATCTCTGATCATTTAATAGAGCTGTCCAGGTGGCTAGATCCAAGCTCTCATTATATTCAAGTAATGAAAATCCTTTTGACAGGACTTGCATCTCTTCTGAACAATAGGTATGTGGAATAACATTGATTGGATTTCAGGAAATTTCTTCCAAGATGTCGAGTTATGTGCCAGGAATAATCCAACCTCTGGGAGGGGCACACTAATGAATCTAATAGTCAAGTTGTCAAAGTTTCTTGTGCTGAAATGTTTATTTGCATCTTTAATAGAAGTTTCCTACCAGAACAATATTATTTAAGAATTAAAATGCTATAAAAACAGCATTTTATTAACTTTCAAGATAAGAATTTGCTTTGTTGCCAGCAAACTATTTTGTGAAATGCTAAAAAAAATAATGGAAAACCTTAGCTAGCAGGTTGTTTCAGCCTTATCTTGTTCCATACCAGGAGGGATAGTTTCACAGACATCTTGTGGATGTTATTTTGTTTTGATTTGTTTGTTTCAATTGAAATGCTACATTCTGGCTCTTTTTTTTTTTTTTCCTTCCTGAAAAATATTAAACTCAATGATAAGAATAACACACACGCTGCTCATTTCACAAAACTGTGGCTGAAAAAGATTTTTAAAAGTGAGGTTATTTCTGTTCACGGATAATACCAGTTTTCCTTTGGTATTTGAATCCAAAAATCTGAAGGAAGCTTAGGCATATTGTTGTCTTCTGGGCAGCAAACTGTTATCAGCAGGGTTATTTCATCTTTAAATCTTGTGGTCTTGTGTGTACTTGTATGGTCTTTAGAGAGCAGAATGAGGAGTTAGCAGAAAGTTATGAGGTATCTCTACCATCTGCCACCGTTTTTGCTTTTCTTCTTTCCTTTTTTTTTTTGAAATGCTTGAGTTTTAAAACTTCAACCAAGGGAAAGAGAGTTCTTAATGAGTAGCTCCAAAATACACTGAGATTTCTCCCTGATGCTCACTCTGGAGTGTGTATGGGCCAGACTTCCATGTATCCTCTCTTCCCAGTTTTGTTTCTCATGGGTTTCCTTATTGAACTCCTCATCATCTTCGCTTTGCTGGTGACCTATTGCTTGCAGAGCTATTTACTTAAATTAACAGTCTGACCTATCCTGAAGTTCATGGGAGATATTTTGCAGATTTTATGACAAAGATGGGCTGTCTGCTGAAAGGGTAGATGCAGAGTAACTGGCTTTCTGTCTCACTCCACTTTTCATCTATTTCAAGGGACACGGGTAATCCAGGTAGTATACAAGAAATATGTAAGTGAATACTAACAGGCTGGATGGATAGCTAAAATTTAAATAATATTCTAAATATGCTACAAAAGAAAATGAGAACAGCAAATTTGCTTGAATCCTTCACAGAGCTGTTAGGAAGATGCTTTGTCTCTGAAACTGAGAATTAAATGGGTTTGCTATCTTAGCCCCATTTGTCTTGTGTGATATACAGATGGGTGTAGATGTAAAATAGGCCTGTATAATGCATGCATACATGCACAATAGATACACATGCACATAAACATTTACAATGTGCATTAAACTTCTGATTGATTTAGGCTTCAGGGAGAAGCTCAGGATATGGATTTTTCAGTGCTTCTCACAGTATTATTTCCTTTGTGTGGACGCAAATAGCCACAGTAAAAGCAGGCTCCACTGGAATAATTAAAAGCAATTAGGTCAGTATGTTTATAAGTAGTCTAACAAAGTGTCTACTGAAAAATAATCAGTGAAATCACAGTAGTCCTGCAGGGGAACCTGTAAAGAGAATGAATACCCAGGGGAGCACCAGTCAGCGAGATGTGCAGTCCTCCAGCACTTAACAAATCAGCTGACAAAGGGAGCTTTGAAAGGAAAATCAATTTAGGTGAAAAGAAGGCATTTATCAGAGTTTGATTAAACGATGCAAATATATCAAAGGGAAAACAAAGGTTTTCACACAGCTGTTTAAAAGTGGTGGTCATCATAAGGACAGCTGTGTGTGCTGGTGTCTGAGATACTGGACAGGCACAGATCGATACCTGCTGCAATCTGCCCCAGGTTTGGGATTGTTGGACCCTTGAGGATCCATGGGGTTCTTTATAAGGGGCCTGTGAATGGTATCTGAGAGAAGAAAACAGATTACCAGTGGGCACTAAATCCACAATTACTGAGATCTGTACACCTTTGGGAGATGTTTTGCAGTGTACAAATCAAAAAGGTTGAAAACCCGGGGCCTTACAGCATTTGCAGTGCTAGGAAAATTAGTAGCTGCAGGGTTGGGCACATCGCCCATATAAGAGCTCCTGTGTATATTTACATCCTTTCTTCAGTACCTCATTAGTCTTCAAAAGTGTGCTTTTTTTAAACCTGGTTCTCATGAGTTTTGTGACCCCAAGAGTTTGTTTTTGTAGCATGGAAATTATGCTCTTTTTTGTTTTATGAGAAGTAAATGT
This sequence comes from Hemiprocne comata, assembly GCA_020745705.1. Classification (NCBI taxonomy): domain Eukaryota; kingdom Metazoa; phylum Chordata; class Aves; order Apodiformes; family Apodidae; genus Hemiprocne; species Hemiprocne comata. Next base: position 16,752,677 of record CM036595.1, read on the forward strand.
TAAATAAATTGAATTTTAATGTTTACTATGGTCCCAAAGGAAGATAAAACCATTAGCTAATGACCATAATGATGAACAGATTTTATTTAAATTTGGAATAATATTTGATCTGCTATGCTATTAATGGTGATTCTGTTAAAAAAATCTCTATGAATATGAAGGAATAAGTGTGATTTATGCAAGCAATATGAAGTTGAAAGCAGTATAAAGAATCTTTTTGGACTGGATTTTTTTTATGTGCAAGTTTGGATGCCCAATATAACTAGAAAGGCTTCCTACTTTGTAAAAAGAGAGTAGCAAATTACCCTGCAATAGCCTCATTCTTAGGAATATTCTTCCCTTAAGTTTACCTGAGCAATAGAAGGGGATTAATAATTATCACAGAATAATCTTCCAGAAATTAAAATTCATAGTTCTGCACATCAGAGTTTTGATTATTTTTTTTTAATTTGAGGGATTGCAAAATCTACATTAAAAATATTTTAATGATATTTAAGGTGTATAATCTTTATACATTTCCATATATCATCACAGAGGAAATCTCCAGCATTTCATTTGTCTTGAACATTTTTTCAAATGATAAAAATATGAGCAAGTTTTAAAAAGAAAATGGAAAAGAAAAGAAAAAAATACCTGTGGGGTGTCAGTTACCAAAGGCTGCTCAGAGAGTTATTGCTCACTTGTGTTCCAGACTTCCAAAAAACATAATTATGCATTCCCATGTCAGGCAAAGCCTTGGGCTGTGTCTGTGAGGTTATTCTGGTTGTACTTGCTGAAGAAAGATGGAGTGCTGTAGGTCTGAGTGTGGTGCTCTGGCATTTGGAAGCCCCTGCCCTGGTCCCTGGTGTTCAGAACACCTAGAATGCTGCTGGTCTCCTCTGCTTGCACCAAATGAGGATTTGCAAAAGACACTCTGTGCTGCTAAAATCTCATTTAAATCTTTGGTGTGGTGCTTGGGGCTTTATACAGTCTTCATCACTGTTGTGGACTTCCCCTGTGCTGTTGAAGGAGTGAAAACAAGGAACCTGGGTTGTAGGGGCCTTTCAGGGTCCTGGTTAACATCTGGAGTTGCACATGGAAGGAAATTGCAAGCCCTTAGAGGCTCTGGAGAACAGATGGAGCATAGTTTCCCATAGTTAAAGGGGTATCATTATCTTGAAATACAATCAAATTAAATAAAAACTGGCCTAAAAGTCTTTTATTGTTTCTAACCTTGGCTGTCCTACAGTATTTGTTTTATAACCATGATTTATGAGAGAATGAGGTGATACATATATCACCAAATTGGTTGTACTTCATCTTGGTGCTGCTGATCCCAGCCAGATACTGATGATAAATCCAAATACATTTTCCTCTTTTTTTTTTTTTTTTTGCCTTAATGAAGTTGGATGCTGCTTGGGATGGGGCATGCTTTTTAAGCTTCATGTCTTGGTAATGTCTGTGAAGGAAGCTTGCAGCTTCTGGTGAAGAGTTCTGCACACCTGAAAGGGATTGAGCCCATGGTACTGACCCAAACCTTTGCAAGTCTGCAAGGGAAGGCAGACCTGTGCCTGCCTTGTTGAGTACAGACTGTTGCCTACTCCAAGGCACTGGGTTAGTCATTTCTTGAAGACAGGTTGCACCATGTGTGTCTGGCATGGAAGCCCTGTTAGCATGGAATGATGGACTCCTTTTCTTCATTGTGAACTTTTGTGGAGCTGCTCAAGGCAGCATTGCAGGGTGAAGCCTTATTTAGTCAGTGCTTGCATGTGGATTTAATTTGTGTATCAATTAAGAAGCTACCTTTTAAGTGACTCATGAAATACCCCTGTAAAGAATTACTGAGTACTTGTAGGGGTTGAAAATGTTGCAGTCACTGATATTCTCTATAATGTCACCAAAATGACCTAGAACATCAGCTCTCCTACTGGAATTGTTGAACCTCAGCAGGGATCCCTGTGTGATCCTCTGAGCTGTGTCAGGTGGGCAGCCACCTGAGCAGAGACACCTCTGCTGTAAACATTTGCATCATGTGACCTGGCAAAGAAAGCTCAGGATGTGCAGCTTTAAGGACTCGTGTGTTAAAATGGAATTAAAATATTGTCAGACAGATTAGAATGGAAAAACTCACAGCCAGCTCTCTAATGTCTTCTCTTTATTGTGCACATTGAATAATAATTATTTTATGAAGATAGTGCATGGTAAATATTAATTAACAAAACAGGCAAACAGCGAGACCACAGTGGAAAAATAACTATGAATGTATCAAAGTCCTGATTCAGAATAAACTACAATTACATTCCTTGCTATGATCAATACTTCATTTTTCCTTTCACGTGAAGTTATACAGTTGTCAGTGTTCAGTTGCAGTGGAATGGCACTAGATATATTCTGGCTAAATTTTGGTTTAATATCAAAGTAGTGTATTTGTTCCATGCATAAAAACAAATAATCTCTAAATATAGATATTTTTTTTTTGGTATAGTAATTACTGCTTCTTCACCAACTACAAGAGCAATCAAACACCAACTAATGAGCAGATTTCTACATTATAGTTATTCTGCTCTATCTTAATAACACTTATCTCATTAAATAGCTTTCTTCCTTTGGAAATGTCTACATTCATTACAGGTTTTACAGCTACTGGTCAGAAGAGCTTAATCCTTTTATCTTTCAAGGCAATTTAGTTTCTTTTCTCAGGTGCTTCTGGTTCTGTTTACTTGTTTTTTACCCATTTTAATTTGGCTTCTCCATCCAGCTTAGAACATAAACCTGCTTTACCTGCAGGCCCAGGGCGAGGGCTTCCATCTGAAAGAACGGCACTTAACTCTGGGTGAGGGAGACGTTCTGTTCTGAGAGCGGGTTTCCGTTAAGTGTGAATTTCATTCTTTGCCTTTTTATCCAACAAATTCAGAGAGCTGGCTTTACAGAAAGTTGTGCTTTTAGCAGCCTTTTTAATTTTTTTTATTATTTTTTTTTTTGGCATGCCACCTTCTAATAATTTAAACCACTGTATTTGGAAACATCTGAAGCAGTAGCTGACAAACTAGTAAGGGGCCCTGTATTGTGTGGTTCGGTGGGGAGCCACTTGAAATGGAAATGGCCCAAAGGGGTAAAGCAGCACTGCCAGGTCTCTGGGTAGTTTTATTGTTAGTCTCAAAGTATTTTGTGTTTTTCTTAAAGCCACAGCTGTGGAAGTCTTCTAATGAGAGGAAAATTCATCAGCTTCCATGTGAAAATGCAGCAGTGGTTACAGGAGAGGAATTTGAAAGTCTATCCCAAGTACTTCTTTCTGACTGGGGAAAAAGAGTCATATGAAAAGACCCCCAGAACATTCTGAACATATTTTTGTAAGAAAAGATCTTTATTTGGAGACTGAAATGCATGGTGGGACTGGGGTTATTGTACATTGAGAGGCAAGTTCTCCAGAGAGGCCCCATCCTCTTCCTGAGGTAGCAGTGGCTGCAGCCCCTGTGCGAGAGCGTGGCTCTGGGTGCTATGTGGGCTGTGGGGATAAGCCTCTAAACAGGGAGTTTTAACACAGGATACTTTCAATTTTAAAATTTTTTTTCAGTTTAAGGAGCAAACACATCTACTAAAATGGGTGGAGAAAAAATAATCCTAATGCTGCATTGAACCATATTGCCGTAATTGTAGTCAATGCTAAATCAAGGTACAGATATGAAAGAAATCCCAGTAAATCCTATGGTCATTTAATTTTCCTTTTTTAAATGCTTGACAGTTTAGAACTGAATTTGTAGAATCATTATTAAATAAACTCTGACTGTGGCGTATTTGCTTTAGGACATTGTTTAGCAAAGTACTTAAGTAAATGCATAATGTGAAGCCCATGAACAATATTGTATGTGTGCAATGGATAGAGGATGTAAGTGAGTGCTCAGTGTCCGAGATACGAGGAGCCCTTGAACTGGAACTATTCACACTATTAAACATTTGCTGAAAAGCCATTGGATTATTCAGCTATTTAAAGTACAGCATGTGCTTAAGTACTTTGCTGAATCAGAGTCTATAAAAAGAAATGTTCACAAAAACGTGTGAATGCTGAAAATGGAAACTAATCACTAGCTGATAGTGTGTCACAAACGCCAGCGAGCTGAAGCTGAGGGTGGGACTGTTGTCGGCTGAGTTAGCACCGTGCATCTCACAGCACAGCTCTAGGCTGTGAGCTTTGCTCTGGAGTGTTTGTGCTGGCTGCCCTGGGTGAGTAAGGCTGGAGTCTCTCCTAGGGTGATAAATTTGCTGCTTAGTTTGCAAGTCATCATACCAGGAACATTATGCTACATGATGTGAACGCTATAAAATGCAAGGCTTCTCTGAGCCACTTAATCAAGGCATTTATTGGGGCTGTGGGGTAAACTCTAGAGGCTGAGTATGAGTAAAGAAGATTGATAAGATGTCTCAGTAACTACTAAATTAATAATCTTCTATTGCTGATGTACTAGCTTCTCTGTATTAGTAGAGTTACAAGTGGTAACATCCAGAATTTACTTCAGAATGCGCCTTGCTTGCTTTTTTGTTGCTGTGAATCCTGACAAAATCAGTGAGACCAGAAGGTGTATTATGTGGGTAAAAGCCAGATGGTAGTTAGAAAAAAAAATAAAAAATGTTGCAACCACTCTCACAAAGTCTTACTATTCACATGAGCTTTGGTTCCTCAGAAAATAATCCTCTCCACCCAAAGGTGTGCACCAGATTTTTGTTTCTGAGTGCAAGGCACAACCAAAGAAGAAATAGAAGTGCTACAGGTTCTTCTAAAATATTCATTTTTAAAAGGCTTGAAAAAAATCCAAATAAATCCAATATTACAAAGAAACTCCACCTCTTTTCTTGCTAGATAGTATGAAATATACAGGTGTCATCTAGGATAAAGGCACCCTGAAGCAAATAAGAGTCTGTAGTTTACACCCTTTTGCTTATCAAGACCATGGTGGCTCTGAGCTGAGCACTGAAGGGTGGTTGGCATTCAGGCACCTGTGTGGATCATGTGTGTTAGCCCAGCTCTGGGTCCTGATGGTTATGGTTTCTTTTGTTATTTCCTCTGGCATTAGATTCTGTTTGGTACTTGTCAATAAGCTCTGCTTCGTTAGAGTACTGCCAGGATCAGTGGCTCAAAAGTAATGAGACCGACCAAAAAAAATCAGGGAAGATTGAAAAAAGATAGTAATTTTAAAGTTCTTGTTTACCTTATGGCTTCTGGACTTTTCTTCTTTTGTTTTCAAGTTTACCTCTGAAGCCACAGAGCATTGAAACGTTCTAGTGCAAATTCTGGTCATAATTCGTTCTCATGGGACCAGGACTGCAGTCTTTCAAGTTCACCAACTACACCTTTAATCACAGAGTCTAATAAAGGCATTAAATTATTTAAGAGATGCTCTATAATCAGAAATATTGTGTTTAATTACTTATTTTGGTCCATGTTCCCAAACATTGCTTCTGTGATTACCTGACATACTCAGAATACTCATTCCTATAGGTTTGTATTGGTAATAAATTCCAGTCATGGATTGAAATCTGGCTTTTATTTTAGTCTGAACAAGACAAGAACAGAAAGTCTGTCTACTTCTCAAAAAGCTCTTGGTTTCAGTGTAAACTAATAGATAATGCAGGAACACAGACAAGTGCAAGGGTGCAGTGGGACAGCATTGCTTAGTGTAGCAGGAGGTGATTTCAGCCCCATAGAAAGCTGAATTGATGTCTGGGTTTTTGTAGGTGAAACTATTAGGGCTTGACCTAAAGAAAAAAAGGAACTTTTGTGAATATTTGTACTTAGTCTGGATCTGTTTGTCTGGTTTCCCCCTCCATTGCCTTTTGGCTGCTACAAGTCCATTGGCAAGTTCCATCAGAGCCAAAAGAAGAAATCTAGGCTTTTGGAGGGTATCTTTAATTTAGGAGGGACAGGATTCCTTTACTTTTGATCCAAGCAACATCCTCTAACTAAGGTAGTGGAGGTTTGTGCTTGAGTCTGTTCAGTATTTTCACTGAATTTCCAGGCTTGGCTGATTTCCTCACTGGACAATAGATCTGGGCAGTGTATGACCTTGCCTTAGAAGGAAAGTTGTCCAGCCCCAACTGCATTTACTAATCGAGACTCTGCAAATGCCTGGAGGAGTCCCTTGAGGACCCACATCTCTGCAAAACAAAAATGCCATCTCCTGAAGACCTCTTGCAATCTGCAACTAGAAGGCAAAGACAGCCTGGGCTGGAAACGTGATGAGCTGGCATTAGAGGTAAATGATGAATTGAAACTTGGAGAGCAATTTAAATGCTGAAAACATCTTTGAAAAACAAAACAAACAAGAAAACCCTAAACCATCACTTCTCAAGTCTTGATTTCTTCAATGCTGAATACCTTTCTGAAAGAGGTGAAAACTGTTTTTTAAGACTCTGTAAGAGAGGGAAGTATAATGACTCTTCCTCATCATGTCAGTATGTGTTATCCAACTGTTTGTTCTGGCATGAAGATCTGTTAGTTTTTATTGATACTAACCAAACACAACCTGAGATTCCCTCCCTTGGAACACAGCAGGTGTCAACAGCCTTTTGGAGATATATAACAAGGTTTTCCTTGATGTAGCGAGCTGTGTGCAGACCCAAGTAACTCTCAAGGATGTCAGTGGCTATTAAGTGAGGCAGTTCTTTTTTGATGAAAATTAGAAAGAAACTGATTTCTATTCCATGCATTAATATGCTTGTCAAGCAAATGGGAATATTGTTTAAGGAGGATCTAGTTTGCAAATGAATAAGGATTTCAGGCCTGGAGTAGAGTTAGAGAATCTGTATAAACTATGCGGCCCAGGAGAAGACTGCTCTGTTGGAGGTGAAGCGTGTGGTTCTGCATAAGAGGTGAACTGAAAATGATAGGTATGACAGGAGCTATATTTAAATAAACTGAGCTGAAAGCAATGCAAGAATAGAGGGAAATTATACACCCAAATCACAGTGAATTCTGTCCTCCACAGATCTATTTCTTTTGTCAGAAGCAAAAATTGCTGCGATAGAATGTGAGGAGCTAACTTCTGTAACCGAGTAACTTGAAACAACAGTCTGTGTTTGACAAAGGTACATGCCTTGTGGTACATGAAGGAGAAAGGAAAAAATATCTCTGGACAAAACCAAGCAAAAGAGAAGTTTCATTTTCCAGGACTTCACAAGGATTTTTCCTCCTGTAGAAGGGAAAAAAAAAAATAAATCACAATTTCCACTGTTTTAGGTCAACACAGTTATTAGAACTTCTGAGCAAGAATTTGTCACGAGAGGTCATCAAAGCTGGAGTTAATAACACTGTGAATGGGTCTTTATCCTAGCCAAGTTCCTCGTTTTTCCAAGTATTTTAGTGTACATTTTGGAGTTTCAGCTATGTTTGTTTTAGAGGAAGGACCATACAGCGCAGAGTGAGTGACATTTTGTTGTAGGACACTAGCCAGATGATACCAGCATGGCATGAAGATCAAAAGCTTCCTGGTCTCTGGTACCTGGCAAATTATTAAGGTAGTTAAAGTCATAGTTTAGAGCATGTTTAGATCAGAGGAGCACCCCACAAAGGCTCTGGTGTCTTTGTATTCCCAAGGGAAAGTTCTGGTGTTATGAAAGTCAGTGCCAGTCCTGTCACTTCAGGCAAAGACAGCCTTTCATGTTTCAGCTCACCAGTCTGCACTGGGGTCAGCCCAGTATCTCTGCACTGCCTCTGCACTGAGTAATCCACCATCCATTTGTGCCATAACCTTTCATCCCACAGATAGATAAGTACAGGAGTAACTTTACTCCAGTTTTACCTCTTGACATTACTGAAATGACTTGTGTATTTCAAGTCACATTCTTGGGTGGAGTCTTTTGGATGGAGTGTATAATAAATTGCATGTTTTTATTTAGGGAGTTTTCACTGTCATTGAACTCTGGGCTTGAAAGCACTCTATGCTTAAATTAGCAAATTCCCCTTTTTTTACTTGATAAGACAGTTGAAATGCACTGTTCTTCTGTACTTCCAGACACTGGTAATCTCAGTAATGCTGTATTGAAGTGATTCTCCTCTTTGCTTTGGTGGTTTTTTTCCCCTTTTTTCTTAGATACCATATGGATATTATGTCTGTCCTTGTTATGTCAGACTTTCACGAGGGCCACTCAGGTTGATCTTTGTGCTCATCCTTTCAGTGATCATCTTTATTGCTTGCCAGTTTTTCCCGCTAAAGAACCTTTCAACATATTGAGCAGAAGTGATAAAAATTATGTCTTTTTTTTTTTTCTTACCACTCGGGAAGCTCCTGTTGGTGTGGGCAGTATGGTGTGTGTTGTTAGCATTGTGTCAGAAAGAGCCACATTTCTCCTAAGTAGTGCTTTGTTATGAAGTTCGTTTGACTGAAAATATTTTGCATGCTTAACTACCTGCTGGTGAATTTTTCTATGCCAAGTAATGTGTCAGGAGCTAGCAGAGCATAGTAAGTTAATTACTTGTGTGCACACTGTGAAGGAAAAGCAAACAGCAAGGCACCAGTGATACGAAGAATGAGACTTCATTTCAGTCGCCAGAGATTGTGTTGTTAATGAATCTGCTCAATCAGCAGGGAATTGGTAATGTAGATAAGACCAGGTATGGCTGTGTACTGATATGAAGATTAGTCCCTCAACCAAAACATTGTTTCTAGTGAGGGTTTGCTAATATTAAATAGTTTTTCAGAAGCACCTGTGAAATAGAGTAACAGCCTGAATAATTATGGCTGTCTTGAAAAGACATGGTGATGATGATCTTCTAATGTGCTCTGCAGACACCATATAAATCCAATATCTTACAGATTTCACAGTTAAGTGATACACTCCAGATTCCATTTTATGGTATGTGTCACCGTGGGCTGCCCAAATGCTGCTGTGACTAAACAGCAGAGGGAAGCTTGTTCAAAGCTGGCTGCTGCTTTCCTTGCATGGGGCTGAGAGGCATGGGGTGTGAAAGCACCTGTCTTGCTCCAGAGCATCTTTGGTGGCAGTCTGTGAAGATGCTCCCAGTGGAGGGAGCAGGCAGCTGCCTTGTAAGGTGAAGGGACAGGTGATGCTCTTACCTAGGGAAAATTCATCCCAGTGACAAGCTGTGGCCTGAAGCCTGCAAGCTGTGCTCAGGGGTGACCATACCTACAGTGACAATCTGTAAACAAACTGTTCATGCAATTCTGGGGGAAAGCACATTTATCCCAGGTTCTTTCATTTGTTTTTTTTTTCCTTTTTTTTTTTTTCTTTTTGTTTAACGTGGTGTTTGAATGTGCACCACCGGTACTGTGGGAGTCAATCTCCTGCAACACTCGCCCTGACTCCATCACAGCAGTGACTTTGCTGCCAGCTCTCTGCAGGAGCTGCTTGTTCCCCGCAGCAGCTGCTCAGCCCTTTGCCCGCAGGGCACTGCCAGCAGGAGGAAGGAGCCTCTGCCTGTCCCGGCCCGGCAAGACTGGGGGAACAGGGGACAGCAGGGCAAGAGAGGGGCTGGTGCTCTGCTCCAGTGCTAATGTGCTTCTACCTAAAACTCGAACGGGCAGGAGGGGTGCAATGGAATAAGATCCACCTTAGCAACACCTGGTCCTTTTGTTACTTTGGTTTGTTGGGTTTGGGTGGGTTTCTGTTTTGTGGTTTTTTTCTTGTTTGTGTGGGTTTTTTTCCCCTTGGTTTTGTTTCGGGTTTTTTGTTTAAACACTGGACTTTCCTAATTGGAAAACTAAAGCTGCTTTTGAATAGTTTAAGCCATGTAGTGTAACGTACTGGGAATGGTAGATATGGAACAAAAATTAGAAAAATGGTTGTGGGTGTTCTCTGAGTCAGCTACAGAAGCAGTGCTGTCTGCTAGAGTACCTCAGGCTGGACACTATGGCTGCTTATTGTCTTCCTGTTTATTCCTACTCCTGATGCTCTTAAATTAATGGTAGAAACATAGACTGAATATTAATGGAAGTTGAGGCCAAGGTTCACGATGTGTCGTTAAGTAAAAGCTGGCAATCTCCCAGAAACTCTCCCGGGAGCTATTTTACTGGTGCATATTAGTGAAAGGGACAGCTGGATTGAGAAGGCTTGTTGTAACAGGGATGCCATTAAGAACTTAGTTGGGCAAAAGTGGATTTTCACCTAAAAAGGAAATACTGTAGCAAAGCCAGTGTTTATCAAAGTTTAATGAGTGATTTTGTGAACTGCAGTGTTGTCTGTAATTAAACAGTAAGGTCCTAGTATGGTGGCCATCTTTTGGTCAGGTAAGGATCAACAAGGGGTATTGGAAAGCTGAAGGTGATACGTTTCAGCAACAGATAATTTTATCTTGTTTTATTTTTTGAGACACCCTGTGCTCAGGACACTTCTGTTTTCTGTAAATTTTAAAGCTGAGCCAAAGCAACAAGTGAAAATAATTTTTGTAGCAGATTTCTTCTGAAATCATGACTACTTTTACTCCACTGGTGCCTTTGTATAGGCTTTATTGATATCTGCCCTCCCTTTATTCCCTTTCTATATTGCTCTATGCTCTCGGTGGGTGTTTTATTAACCTGCATCCTGCAAAAATTCAATAAAAATATACAATTTTTTTCCTTCCTTTCCTCATTCTTTTCTTTTTTTTTTCCTGCTGACTTTCAGAGACAGAGCTCTGGGGAAGGCTCCTTTGGTTAGTTAGGAGGAACAGATGGGAATCAAGAAAAGGTACTTTCTGTTCCCGTACCCACCTAAATTGGAGGTAATTAAGTTACAGTGAGGCATCATTTACGTTAGCAGTTTCTTTGGTGAGATCAAGGCTATTAAGGGTACATGTGAGAAGTAGTAGGATTCAAGTCTGTGGTGCTTTGAGAAATAATTAGAACTGTGTTTTTCCTCAATGCATTTGCAGGCAGCCTGGCACTGAGGTCCGTAGTGGGACGGTTGAGTCTTGCACAGTTGCTGCACTTTTTGTCTCTGCAGCTCTCCTCAAGCTTTGAGCAATCTTTGCAGATGCTGTGATGAGACAGGTGAACTTCTCCCTTTATAAAGGAAGGGAGTGAAATGGAGCGTGTTGCTCCTGGTGGTAGGAAGGAGGCAGAGTAGCAAGATGGGAATTTGAGATTTCCTGAGTTAAATGTCACAGCTTATTACTGTTGCCATCGTTCAGCGTTCATCTCTGAGCCGCTGGGCAGGTTCAGCAGTGCAGGAGCTTTGATACTTTAGCAGGGTCTCTGTCGAGCCCGCGAACAAGCCAAAAGCTCTGATTTAAAGACAAAATGCCCCCATAAAAGGGCTCCTTAGCCCCAGTCTGGTGGCCAGGTCACAGGCACAGAGCAGCAAGCTCTCTGCTTGGCCCCCTCTTCTGCCTGCTCTGGGTGTTGGCAAGGGATGCTGTAATTAGCACAAAGCCAAATTCAGCTCCTCTTCCTTCCTTTTCTTTCAACAAAGTCTTATTGAAGCCCACCAGGCCTCCCTCTGCATCTAACAACTCTTGGGTGGGAAAGTTTCCTGTCCAGTTTCTTCCTCTTGTTTCCTCAGTTTTATTTTCTCAGAGCTATTTTCATGCTGTGCCTTCTGCTTGGAGTAGCCCAGATGGAACCATGGTTTTCATCAGTGTTACATGGGCTTGTGCTCCTTCTTCATCAGTTTAATTCCGTGAAACACCAGGCTCATTTCTTTTTATCTTTGCTCTTTGGGAGAACTGGTGTCTCTTTTCTCCTCTTTCCATGGGAAGGTTGATTGCTTTTCTGGTGTGCTAATGGGTTATCCAGCTCAGGGAGATGGCTTTGGAGAAGAGAGTGTGAAGCAAGGTTATTATAGAGCAGGGGAGTTTAGCCCAGGAGGGCTGCATCATTTCAAATCTGAGGTGCTTCACATTGGGTTGCTTTCAGCTCTGAGTTGGTTGGTTGTTTGTAAGCTGTTTGAGGCAGGACATGTTTGCTGCTGTGTACATGGAAGAATGGGCCCCTCTTCTGTCTGCTGGATTTGAGCACTACAACAATATACATATTTCTGCTGTCAAAGTCCATTTTACGGTTATTACACTGTAAAGACAAAAAAGGATAGTGAGAGAGAGACCTTTCTGCAGAGAAAGTTGTCCCAGACATGACCTGTCTGAGGCCCCTGTGCCCTGAGCAAGGCCCCCATTACTGAAATGGATGGCTTCCTCCAGCAACACAAGTGCTGTCCTTGAGCTACAGCATCGATTCAGAATACATCTTCATTCAGTAATTTCCATCAGGATTTATACTTTTTTAAATTATATTTAGGAAAAAATCCATTTTTATGTCTGTTCTTAGCATTCATAGAGCTTCACTCAACTAGTAAAGAATAGAAGAAAGTTAATTTACAATGTCTTCACATAAATTAATCTCCTGTTTTCTCCTTATAGTGCAAGTTATCACCTCGTTTATTGTATGCAGCTCAGGGGTGAGCAGTTTTAAAAAGGCCTCAGACAGTTATGAAATTAATGGCATGAGATGTCAGATACATTTATTAAAAATGCAGAAAATTATAAAAGAAGAGAATGTAGATGTACATTGTCTCGGTCACTTGCCACCAGCAGCCACCTCTATACCACAATTCATCCTCCCACTCAGTGAGTTCTGCATAATAATTTCATTGATATTGTTGTGTTCTGTGCTCAATATAAATATTTTTGAAATATTAGAGTTACCAAACTCAACAACTCATTAATTTTGTCTATTTTGTTTGTGTGAAACACCCCTTAAAAACCCCCAAACTATTTTGCCAGCACAACTAAGCTTAGTACCATTTTCACTTTTGTGTGGTGGTAAATTATGGAGCTCACAAAAAAACCCTTTATTGTGAGCTTCCTGCAACATTTGTCTTCAGGTCCTGGTGTTTTCTGATGTTGATTATTTATCATAAATTTGTGCCTCTGCAAGGTTCATAGGTACAGTAGGAGCTTCATACAAGATTCATGGTGATTTCCTACTTTTTTGGGGAACAAAATCAGGATGGAGAAAGTATGTGTATGGGTGTGTGTCAATATATAATTAAGAAACAGTGTGACTGATGCTCATGTATATACTAAGGAAGACAAGGGTATTGAAAACACATAACATAAACCTTCTAACCTTTAATTATCTTTGGCAAAATTTTTAATTAAAGAATCCAGCAACGATCGTAGCATCTATGGATGTAAAAATTTAAGGAGAACATGTACCTCACTCTGTCTTCAGGGTTAAGAGCTGCAGATGTTATAGGATAATTTATATTTAGGAGCATGGTTTAAAGCTTTTCTTTCTCTCTTTGCATCTGCGAGTGAGACAGTATCACTGAGGAAATCAGATTTGAAGTTGAGCTTGGATTTTACAGCTCCATGGCTGGGCATTTCTGCAGGTGTGGTGTGCTTCTGGTGGTGCTCCTAGCAGTTGCTTGAAGGTTATCAAAATCCAAACCCTTTTTTGTTCTGTCGTCCTGTATTTGTGTTTGTTCCAACAACTGCCAGCTAAGATATCCCTTGTCAGAGATTATGTGTGGGGAAGATTTCTTTCAGCTTCTTTCAGTTCTCAGAAAACTCTGTTTTAGGCTTACAACTCTCACATGTCTTGCACACTCTTTTCTCTACTGAGCTTGCAGACTGGATAAAGCTTAGACCTGTTTGTGTCTCAGCAAGCTCTTTGGGATCTTGTTCTTGGTATTCAGTCTCATTTTTTAAGCAGTAATTGGAATTTTCTGCAAGCATGAGTGTCTCATGTTAAACAGAGTGATGAGAAAGAATAACAAAATGAAAAGCTCTTTTCCCTCAGGGTAGGAAATCCTGAAATCTTTGTTGAGAACCACACTGTGAACTCCAAATATGGACTCTCCTCCATCTCTTTGAATTTGGTATGCCATCATTTTAGAGCAAGACAGTATAATTTCAACAACTTTTTTCCCTAATATAATGATTCCAATGACTTGATTGCTTTCTCTGCACTGGGGGAAGGCCCTGAAGGACGCTGGTGATTCTTTATCAAAGCATTCAGGGATTTTTATGCATTTACTCCTGCAGCCTTATGGTAAATCACTCAGCAAGAGATGTGTCATTCAGATCATTCTTTCTGCCTTATATCTAAATGCAGTCTTTAGGCTTCCACCTATAGGGTTCACATTATTTTTTCTTCCTAGGAGGGAACTGGAGGTGAGAGGAGAGGGAGAAGGGAGACTGATTTTTCAGCCAGTCTGGATCTGCAGTAGGTGCCTTGCCTCCTGTCAAAACTCACATGGCATAAGCACCTTCTTTGCTGCCTATGTGGACTTACTAATGCAGTTGGTTTTAAATGGCAAAAAGTGATGGTGAGGTCTTGGTTTACGGCATCAAATGACAGTTCAATTTTTTTTTTTTTGTCCCAGATAACAGAGAAAAGCCCCAGACTGAGATTTTTTGAAGTATCTTAAAATGCATTCAGTTCCATAGTGAATTTCACTGATATTTGATTGTTTTAAACTATTTTTTTCCTGTTTGAAAATACAGTCTGCTATTGAAGATCATTGCTTTGTAGCTGAGCAAAGGCAACACTTCCTTGCTCTTTCTCAGTGTGGAAAAAAAAGGAACCAGTTTTGTTTACTGGTGGTGACATTTCAGTGTTTCTTGAGATTTGGCTTGTGATGGAGCAGTTCGAGTATGTTGGGGACTCAGAGGCAGAGATTCACAACTTAACTGTTGCTCAGCTAAATGCTGAGGTGTTTGGGCAGGTCATAGCTGCCAGTCTGTGCAAGTAAAGCATCCCTGTTTAACCAGAGCCTGTAAAACTTGCAGAGGTTCTTACCTGCTGTGGTCCTTTAAGTCAAGCTACCCAACCAAAACTGTGCAAGCAGGGGTTGGGAGGGTTTTGTATGAAGAGGAAGTGTTATTTCATTCCATCCATCCTTAATAAGTGGCTGGATTTTGTCATAAAAGAAGCCTGGAATTCTCCCTTTTCTACCCACTTGCCCTGAATGGCACGACACTGTCACAGTCTAAGGTAGCGAGACACATGGGAAATTCTGTGTCAGAGATTGTCCCCATTGACTTTCAGATGAGAGTTGGCTTTTGAGCACTTAAATCCTTTCTGATTTTGTTTCTTGTGCTGTGAGCAGGAGGCAGCCTTTGGTAGGTGCTACAGGCAACCTGCTTGATTGGCATCACTAACTCAACCAAATACCACTGCTATCCAAGGAGATACCAGGGCACTGCTTTGCATGCTGCTTTTGCCCTGTTGGGGATGATCCGTTCCCAAATCCTTCCAAACCAGCAAGAAAAGAGCCTTTGCTGCTTTACATGAAACCTGGGTATGCTGCCTCTGGTTATAGATGGTCTTCCTAAGGTGATAGCTGCTGGTGGTTACCAAGTGAGCAGCAAGAGCCATCTGCATGTGAGGACAACAGGGCTAGAGATGGGTGAGGGATATAAGCCTTTCTGCAGTTTCCTTTGTTTTATGGATCTCTGAATATCTGCCTCACACATAATCATGGAGGGATGTCCCTATGAAGGGACCAAGCTAATTTGCTTTAATTGCAGAAATGAGGGGGTTTGCTTGCTTTGCAATCATTACTTCGATTTTCATTTAAAAAAAAATATTAAGGATCAAATCCTTAATTTGTCTGAGATTTTTGTTTTAAAAAAAACAACAACAAAACAAAACAACAGTAAGAACAAATAATAAAAAAGTCTCCAAAATTAAAAACCCTACACTAGCTCTTTGCATGCCAGGCGTTGGTTTTAAAGTTGGATTTCTGTGAAAACACTAAAAACGTGAAATTTAAAAAACAAATCAAGTGTTGATGTTTCTACCTCTTTCCCAAATTGTAAATAAATAATCAAAATCACACTTCTAAATTACTGACATCTGGATGTTGTGTAAGGGCAAATCTATTAATTTGAAAATTACTTAAAATCAAGGAAATACCGGTAATTTTAAAAAGATACATTCTAAACAAAAAAAAAAGTGGAAGAAAAACAAGTATACTCGATTTTTTTCTAAAGGGGACCATTTTATACAAGTTTTAATTAGATTTTGGCAGAATGCATTATTTTAACAGTTTTTCATTAATGAAGACTGTTCATTGTACAGGTTGTACAGTAAAAAGACGGGAAAAAGTAATCTTGGATTCTATTTAAAGAGCAGTCTGTGTATTAAAAACTATCAAAGGCACTGCAGTCACTGACAGCAAGCTTTTACATAAGAAAGGAATGCAGAATCCATCTAGGAAGCATCAAGTAATTTCAGACCAGGATGGGTGATAATGTCTCTGGCGTTACGTGTTGCGTGTGAGGAGCTGTGGTGTTGCTGAGGTTCCTGCCCCCAGCTCTGCTTTTGCACTTGGAAGCCAGCAGCCCTTTTGCCCCTGATTTTAGCAGAGATAAGGGCAAGTCCCCAGAGACCTGGCTGCCATCCAACATGAGCTGGCAGGGCTCCAGCCCCAGGAGGTGGATGGGCTCTCAAGCTCCCTGAGACGCAAGTGGATGCAGGGCAGGTTTGGATGAAGCTGTGACTGTGGTGCAGAGTTGCTCTGTCCTGTGCACCAGCCTGAACCAGGTGACAGAGCAAGTGTCCATGCAGCTCTGCATGGTGGGGCTGGGTTAGAAAACACCCTGTGGCCACTGGGAGAGGAACTGTCACCAAATTCTCCTTACTGCTTTCCTTGGGGAAGGGAAGGGATGGGGCTGTCTGACCCTTACGTTGTCCTACCATCTCGGTGGAAATGTGTATTGTTTATTAACACAGGTGAGGGCTCTTAACTTGTTTGGGTTTTTGAAAACCGAATTATTTGTCAGCCTTTAAAAGGCCAATTCAAATTCATTCCAAATTGTATTTGATTTAAAGCCACCAAGCTTACTGTTGGAGAAATGAAATAGAAATAGCCATAAGTTACTCTGTTTCAGATGGGTAAATGTCACACACAGAATGAAGGGATTTTATTTTTTTTACTAGGTTTAAGTGAAACAGAGTCTTTATTTAGTGTCATGTTTTTATTTAAAAGCATTTATTTAAAGTTCTAAAAAACAAAGAATTCAATAAAGCAAGACAGGTGCAACTGCAAATGATTAATGATATAATTCTCAGTACTTTATAAAGTGTCTAACGCTGAAGAGATTTATACAGTGCAGAATGGCAATTGTGCTTTGATGGAAGGAATAGGTAATCAATACCTGCAAGCTTAGAAAAAGTGTTCTATTTCCTCCTCTAATGATATAGGGTTTTTTGCAAGGCAAGGATGTCTGGAGCATGAGACACTTGGAAGAAGAATTAATTCGAAATCTGTAGTGGAAGATCAGTTTCAATTAAAACTGCACTTGAATGTCCATGGCAAAAAGCAGGCAGTTGGGCTTAAACCATCTGATGGTTCCCCATGAATAAATGTATCCCACTGTGCTATTCTTGTTTATATATTACAGGTTGTTGAGCTTTTTTTTTTTTCTAGGGTAGGGGTTATAATGTATTTACTTTAGTCTCAAACTGAAAAATAAAAATGTTCTTCTTGCCCCCAGCTTCGCTTTGCCTTTTCACACTAATTGTTAAAGCTGGGATGGCCCCAATCCCACGCTGCTGGGAGTGGAGATGTTGGGGTCACGGCCTCTATTTCTGTCTGGAATTGCTGCCATAATGGTGTAGGTCACATTGCATGTAATAATTTGCATATCAAAAACTTATGAAAGAAATTAATGGAAAACCTAACTGTTCATAAAATCCTGTGCTGATTCTAACGAGCGGGTCTTGAACCTCAAAACCAGAGCTTAGCCTTATGACTGTAATTGGGGATGTCAGGACTTGGAGTCCCAGCACCAGCACTAAGTTGGGTTTTGAATTGCTGGGAGAGTTTCATTGCATTGGATTTTTCTTTAATAATTCAGCACCAATACAGAAACATTTTATGCATTAAACTAATACTATCACATCAAGAGAGCAGATACTGCTAGGCTTTTTTCTTTTTAGTAAATTACAGTTAGAAATGAGTGAAGCTACTGTATTTATAGAAGGAGATGTATTGTGATTAAATTAATCCAGACAAGTTAAATTCATTTAAAAAAAAAAATTACTTAATATTTTTTAACATTATACAAAGCTATACAAGCCTTTTAAAGGTCTGTGAAAAACCACATTCCAGCAAGAGTTAGTCTTGATGCTTAAGTCACTTGAGGTTTTAATTCAACATGGTGGTTCATTTGGTTTTTTACCTTTATGGTTTATTTTATTCATTTTGACAAAACAGTTTTCACTGCAAATTGGTTGAGAGCTGCCTATACTTTTTTATATTAAAAAAGGTCTTTGTGACAAGATGCATGGAAGGAACCCTACAGTCCCTCTTAAAATAAATCTGTCTACTCCAAAAAAAAAAAAAATCTCCCCATTGACTAAAGGGTCACCAAAATACATAAAAAAGAAAAATGTGAGTGCATGGCTGCTTTTGAATGCACAGCTGAAACCACTGCGATAGCCTCTGTGAGCAGAGTGCTTTTGAAAAGCTCACCCCATGTTTATAACAAAGCCAAAAAACACGAGCTGGCAGGCTTGGCGATTATGTGTAGTAGTAAACATTGTAAATTCCCAAATTTTGTGAAGTTAATGCAAGGTTATATGAAAAGTAAATCTGAATTGCCAATTAATTCACTGCAAAGCTATTACTAAGAGCATCCTGAATCGGGAAAAATAGCTGTGTTTGAGTGGAACATGTTTGGTTTTCTCCATGTAGGGTTTTTAATAATTATCTTCTCCTTGGCTGTGGGATGTTGGGAAATGAAGTGGAAGCAGCTTTTGCTGACGGTACAAGTTGAACCATCAGATAAACGAAACTGATTTCTAACCTGGGCAGATGATATAAATGATGTTTTAGTTTTGCCTAATCGTAGTTCAAAGTAAAACACTTTCTTGTTGTTGTTTTGGTTACCCTACAGCCTTTCTGTGTGATGAGTTTAGCACAAAATCTTACTATTGATTAAGTGTCCTATATTAGCCTGAAGGAAGATAGGAAGAATGCTTTTGCAACTAGGCAGATTAAACCCCAGGGACCAAAGCAACTGGCCTTCACAACTGCTGGGTTTGGATGGCACTAATTGAATTTACATACACTGCTCAGATGTAAGGGAAATAAATGTAGATTGGTGCATCATTTACTGCTGCCTGCCTTTGGGGCGGGCATGCTGACTGTGTAGTTCGGAGGTATGATACAGGTGTGACATCAGGGGTCTCAGGAGAGCAGAGTGCAGCTCTGGGTTGTAACTTGGTTTTGGTAGATGAGCTTGGGCAAATTGCTACCCTTTTCAGGCCATCAATTTCCCTGTCTGCATGAGAATAATGGTGTAAAGCACTCCAAGAACTGTGAGCGAAAAGTGCTGCTGTTTCAGGAGCTTAAACCACTATTTGCACTGGTACAAAGATAATCTCTTAGTCTCTGTTAATACTATTTAAGAGTTGGAGAGGGAGGTCATAAGAAAAACCTGAAATTCACTAGAGATCCCTCTGCATGTGCTGTTCAGGGTCCTTGGTGCTATATTGCATCTAGAGCTGGTATGTGGTGGGGATGGCGAGGTATTTGCCTGTTTGAAACCTGTTATTTTTATGTACTGTTGTTTTTGGCTGTTGGTGCTGGAGACCCTTGCAGAATGGGCAGGGTGAGTTAGGGCTGTGGCAGACAACCTCTGACAGATTTAGTGGTAGTTTGTGATACTACCTCTCACAGCTCCACGGTCACACCATAAGACACTGCTGCTTTCCTCTTCCCAGCAGCAGTACTCGTGTAATCCTGTCATGAAATTTATTTAAACAGTTTGGGGGTTGAGGACTCGTTGATACACCAAAAAGTGATGTGGAGCTGGTGAAAGCTCCAGAACAAGAACAGGATCACTCCACCTGTGCCTCATGAGCTGGGGGGACATCTGTGGTAACAGTGGTATCTTAAACTACTGAAAAATACCGTGAAGTGTTGTGGTGAGCCCATGAAGGCTGCTGGAGTCATTTCTCTTTACTCTTCTCTTACCTACCTTGCACAGTGGCTAGTGATAGACTCACAAATTATGGAAGCTTAAATTGCTTTCCAGAACTTAAACTCTGCCCTGTTTTTTGTTTGTTGGTTTTTTTAAACCAAAAAAGAGAGTAGAGGCAAGTGGGGTGACAGCGTTTGGATCTGTGTCTGCTTTTGGCCAGTTGTCATGTAATACAGATGGTTCTGAGGTGCCCAGGGACAGATGCACATGCAAGACGCTGCCCCTCAGTCCTTAAAGTTTCTCATTTACTGCTAGTATTTGACCTGTCTTGTTTTGAGGGAGTTGTTTACATCAGGTGAGAACAGACTGTGCTAATAAGGAAAACAGAAAACTCATGTCAGAATCGCAGCAAAAGAAAGTGACAATATTTTCCTCCAGAGTAATTTTCTTTTTTTCCTTTGTTGTTTTCTTCAAATCTACTAATATGCATTTAGCTTCATTCCCTCTTTTCATCTTTTTTGGCTTCAAAACCTCCAGAAAAAATAAGATCATTAATAAAGATCGTATTATCTGAGTATTGCACAGACTTGAGTTAATGGGCAGCTGTTACATTATTTGTCTCATGTGACAATGTCTAGTAATTACATGTCTAGTAATACATTAAGACTGAAGCTTTAGGAAAGTTCCAGTAACACCATGCTAATTCATAGCATATGCACGAGGGGAACTTGAGAATCACAGATAGTTTTCAAGAATAGTAATAAAAAAAAAAGGCCATTGTTCATTATTGCTGGAGGCAAAGCCAGAGTACTGCACAAAACTCACGGCCTTCAATCTCCTCATGAGTTTACAAGTCTTAACCACTTTCAAATGCTGGAAGTGTGACTGCAGTAGAGTTACCTGGGGAGCTTAAGTGCTTCATCCTCTTATTTAAAAATTATCCAGAACTTAATGACCCACTGGAATGTTAATTGATACTGGTATTTTTTCACAGGTACATATGGTCCCGAACACTGGGTTACTTCCAGCGAGAAGTGTGGAGGGTCTCACCAGTCTCCCATAGACATCATAGACCATCAGGCACATGTTGGAGATGAGTATCAAGAACTGCAGCTTGATGGCTTTGACAATGAATCTTCAAACAAGACTTGGATGAAAAACACAGGAAAAACAGGTATGTTGTTTTCTGTTTGTCTCTATAACCTGCCTGCAGTCAATTAAAAATTCAAGCCATGTTCCACTCTCCTTCTTTTTCATTGTTCTGTTGTTTGGGTTTTGCTGCCTTTTTTTTTTTTTTTTTAAAATAACAATTCCAGCAGCAGCCACCTATCTCTGCCTCTGTACTCTGTGCAAACCTAATTCTGCAGATTGTTTTTAAGGAGTTTTTTAAGGTGTTTTTTTTTTTAAGTTCTCAGTATAAAATTATTCTCTTGCTAGTCAGTTGTTCCTCAGCATAAAGAGCTGTATAAGTGTTTCAAAGTGTAACCTTGAATTATCAGCTTTGGGAGGCTGTAACATCTAATCCAAAAGAATGCTGAGATGCAAGGCTCAGACTTTATTAGGGAAGGGGAAGTCTCAGAATTTGGAAGGTTTTAGAGAAGAAAGAGCAATAACTGATCAGAGTAGGTGGGCTTATCACTGTGGTTTTGATATGATTATAGCACTCTTTTCTTCACTGAACTGAATCCTCTTCTGCCCTGTCTGTTCTGGCTTTTAGAGAAAAGAACAGTCAAAGTACTGCTTATTTTTACCAAAACAGTTCACTGAAAGGTCAAGGTTGATTTATATGCAAAGCCGCATGCATTTGATTACTCTTTAATTCTAAAAATGTAAAAAGCAGAAATTATAAGGCCACCCTCTGCATTTGACAAGGTCAGATATTTTTAGGGAATTGGATTAAACCACTAATTAATTCAATTTTATTTATTGGAAGTGTATTTTTATCTTTATTAACATTCCACGTGCATCTCTATAGTGCTTTATGTAACGTGTCCCTGGTCAGAGGGTTTGCTAGCAAAACCCAGGGCATGTACCTGCTCCAGGGTTGGGGACACAGCTGTGCACACAGCATGACCTCAGATATACCCACCAGGTCTAGGGGACTTTGAATCTGAGCCACAACCCTGGAATCCAGCAAGCACTTCAGATCCATTTCCAGCAATTCAGGATCCTAGCAGGAATTCAGAGTTATTGCCTCCCAGAAGACATGGAGTGACAGGCTGTGATCCTGCTTTCTTTCACTGCAAAGGAAATCCAGTTAAAAGAAACCACCACCCGGCATAGCTTGGGTTTTTGATGCATTACTGAGGGGTTTTTTCCAACTTCTCTAAGAAATGCTCCTGTTTGCTTTGAAATCCTGACTTTGTTGCCCTTTAAAGCAACATGAGGTTCAGGGAAGGCTGATTGCTATGGAAATTTGGTGCTTAATTAATCTATTCGTGTTATGCCCCCTGCCCTTTTGGTCACAGAGGGGTGTTTGTAGTAACCAGCAATAAATGTCAGTAGAAACACCACAAAAAAAGTGATGGTGCTATTCATCTAAGAAAGATGCTAATACTATAATACACTGTATGTGTAATAGGAACATATTGCTGCACAGATCACAGGAAGCCATGTTGAACTGAAACGTGCCAGCAAATTTTCCAGTCTCCACGCAGTTGGCAAAGAGAGCTGTATCTTCAGTCTCCTCTGCTGGGTGATTTTAGCAGTGCTGCTATATTTGATTTCCTCACCCATTGGGGTATGGATTTTTAGTGACAAGTTATTGCTTCACAGGGCAACAGGAACTGTCACTTTTCGTGGTAACTTATGGCCTTTTGCTGGTAACGTGAAGAGTCTTTTTGCCTTGCTGTCATCCCTGATTTCTTCTGCTGATCTCTTAACTCCTCCCTTAGTTTATGAAGTCCCATTCCTTTTCTAGGTTTTCTCACATTTGAAGAAACTTGCTTGGAATTAATTTTTAAGGTGGTAAATGGTAGGGCAGCAAACCAAGTAGGATGTTTTGGCTTGTGGGCAGGTTGTGCCGTAAATTGTGATGCATTTTGGCAGCAGAGTCTTGGAGCAGATGGCCACATGAGACCTTCATATTGCAGACTGACAGAGGCAGTAAACTAAATATCTGTTTAAGCAATAGTGATGGATGTAGAGGGCATTTCATGGCAATTAATGACTGGTTAAAAGAGACAGGGGTCCGAGCGAAAGCCAAAGACCCTTAACCTTGATGCTCACTAACAGGCAGGAAATGTGTTGCTTGGGTTATTGTAATTGCTATTGGACCTTGCAATTTTATTTTAGCGTGGAACAATTAGCTATTTTTATGCTCTGAAATGTTAAAAGGTAAAGGGCTTATTGCTGTTCAGATTGGTTGTGCTCTTTCTTGTTTCCCACCCTCCATATCAGGTAAAGGGCAGACAATGTGCAGAAAGCACAGTCCGGAAAATGGAAATGGATTCACTAAGCCCCTGTCTCGACTAGAAATGCTTTTGTGCATGATTACACTGGCAAAGGCATTAATGTGGGTTCGATTTCGTCACCGTAGTAGCTGTTTCCCAAGTGGTAAAGATCACTTGGAGAGTATAAACACATTTCATAGTTACATTTGCATTAGTTGTTTTCATTTGTGCCACCTTATAATTAAGTGCTACCTGGTGTTAGCTGGGCCTGAGGCTGACGAGGCTTCTTCAAGCCTGACCTGCCCCGTGGGAAGAGCACCCACAGGAGCAGTACCTTCACCAGCACTACACAAACATTACCACTTTACCCCTTTTTAGGTCACTGAGAACTTCTAAAAACTCCTTCCGTTTAGATAAACCTACTAAAATTTCTGGCAGAGGTGTGTGTTTTTGTTAAGTAATTTTCCTGCATGATGTACATCACTCTTGGCTAGTCCTGACCACCAGAGCTGCTCTGCTAAGGCAGGACAAGAGCTCCTGTGTATCCAGGTTTTTTTTTGCTCTCAAGCAGGTGACACACAGCTCCAGCCCTGATTTTGCAAAGGGCATCACACAGTTGTGATTCTGGTTGCTGTGCACCACCTCCCTTGGTTTTTTAATTTCAATTATAATTTTAAATTAGCGGGCTTTGGGGATCGCTTCCTTGCTGGGCATTCTATGGAATTATTGGATAAAAGCAGTGGCCCCTGAAGCCCAATAATGTGATGTTTGGTTATTCCAGTCCTGAATCACATGGAGGGAAGGGAAGCCCCCAAAAGCCTGGCAGAAAGGGGATGTTGCTGAGATAGGAAGGTGATGGGAACACATGTTGTACAGCTCAGCAGTGTAAGGAATACTGTAAAACGAACAATTAGATGAACATTTCAGATTGTACATCCTCCTAATTATCCTTTTAATTATTCATCTAAAACAAGTAAAATGACCCCTGACAGAGCCATAAATGATTTAGGAACTATCAAATATTTATTAGATGCAACTGAATCCCCACAGAGGTTTTTAACAGATGCACACGAATCTGCTTTCCTGTATTCCTCATCTCCTACAATTTTATCTATGGAATTTATAACCGATTGAGTGAGATTTTCAGTATTAAAATACTGCTGAGCTCATTGAGAATTTGCACCACCCATCTTCCTACACAAATGCTTTGATGCAAAGGAAGTGCTGAAAGAACCAGAAATCATGGAAGAAAATAGCCCTGTTATGTCACTGCCATAATTTAGAAACATCTGACCAGCTCATGCAATTTAACATTTAGATGGTTTTCAGGTCAACTTTTTAAAGTTGAGATGTTTCTAAATTGTACAATTGCACCTGAGATGAGGCTGCTGTAGCCAGCAGTCTGTACTGGTGGGAGGGCAGCCCTGGTGTGGCAGAAAGCCTAGCCTGAAGCAAAGCCTGCCACCGATTCACCAACAGAGGAATAACTTTTATTTCACAACTAGCTTTTTTGTTTTTTCAGCAATGAATAAAATCCTCCCTCTTGCATAATAAAATTGGGTTTATATTAATGTTCCCGTTGTGATGACACAGTTGGCTTGAGAACACAGAGAATCCTTGTGGGTTATGCTGTTCCCATGAAAAAAAAAAAAAAGGCAAAAAAAAAAACCCCAAAAAAAACCCGAAACAACCCAAAAACCTTTAGTCACAGGATTCTGGGCACAGCAAGCAGTGGTCTGCAATGGCTTTTACAAGAAAAAAAATGTCTAATTTTAGTTCTGTTTTTAAGCAACAGTTTTGTAAGGGATGAGAAGAAAGGATTTTTGTAAGGAGTAATTTTTAGGAATCACACATGAAAAATGGGAGATGCTAGAGAGGCAAGTGATCTTGTAGTGAGAGCAGCAGAGAGGAGTTTTTGGAAAGCTGGATTCAGTTCTTAGCTGGACCATAGACCTCCCCTGTAACATGTACCAGCTTCCACCATATGATTTTGCCCTCTACTTGGACCTAAAGCTTTTATTGTTACAATAAAATAGAAAGGCTTTTGGAAATGAAAGGCAAATACAAAGAAGATCCTTTTGACCCTTATTGAGTCGCATAATAATAATGTCAGAGTCACTGTAATAAAACTCAAGTTCTTACAGAGGACTTCTCATGAGTGGGTCTCAAAACCATTATTGTCACTCCCCATTTTACAGAAAGGAGGAGCAGGGAGGTTAAGGAAAGTACATGTCATGTGCAGGAGTAGAGGTGGGATAGGGCACAGGGATGTCCCCCCAAACAAAACACAGGAAATCCAGAAAGCATTAAGATCCTTTCCTTCCCTAACTTGTATTCTACAGACCTTCAGTGGTTTGCGAGGCCAAGGAACATGGTCAACCATTAGTCCCTGGAACCACATGAAACAGGTTTTGATGGGGTTTGCATTTAAATTTTAATCAAAGTCCAATGTGGAGTGCAAGAAGTCCTTGAGAAATTTGGACTTGTGGTTTTCTGTAGTCTATGTAACTTCATAAATTACTTCCATAATCAGCCAGCATTACTAGTAGACTGGGTGTTTTTTAAACCAATCACTGTAAAGAGGAAAATGATGACTTGACATTTTACTTGCATTAGAAGTAGTGTTCTAATATAATGAGAAGAAACTGTAAGTTCTTCAGAAAAACTGTGTTAAGAACATCTTTCTCCTTGTTCTGTGTGTGCAGTTGCTATCCTGCTGAAGGATGATTATTTTGTCAGCGGTGCTGGGCTGCCGGGCAGGTTCAAGGCAGAGAAAGTGGAGTTTCACTGGGGTCAAAGCAATGGATCAGCTGGCTCTGAGCACAGCATCAATGGCAAGAGGTTCCCCGTTGAGGTGAGTGGAAAGACATGCGCTTATGTTCTCCAAAAAAATAAAATCAGAATGTACTGCTGTAGTTTGAGATGACTGTGGAATAGGGCAATGTTTCCTTCAGTGAACGTATGACTTTCAAGGCCCTTCCGGCCTTGCAGCACTCTGTCATCTCTTTTGTGCTTTTGCAATGTCAGCTCTGAGCTCTGCTTTGCTAGCATTGCCAGCTCTCACTTCCCAGGGGTTAAGTTGCAAACAACCACTTTTCTGGTTTCTCCCATAAGCTTTTCATGTGTGGGAGGATCTTGCAAATATCCACAAAGTGACCTTGTCATCCTCCAAATCTTTTCTTTCCCACGACATTTACAAATAGTGGCAGTTGGGGAACTGTTGTGCTGAGACTTCTGTCTTTCATCAGTATTTCTTCCTTTGCACATGTACAGCCTCCCTCTCTACCTGTCCTCATCTGCAGTCCCATGCCTTCTAACAGAACGTGTACCCAGATTTGGCTTGTGACCGATAGTCCTGGGTGGCTCTGTCCTAAGCACAATGTTTTCTGTGTCAATAGAGATTGTTGATATTTTTCACTTTATATTCAAGGTTTTTGCATGGTGAGATAAAACAGATGTTATCTGGGGTTACCTTTGCCTGTTTGTAAGCAGATAAGCACTTCCAGAGCATGGCAGGAGCAGGTTGAGGGGAGCTTGCACAGAAAGTTCACGTGTTAGCAGATATGGTTGTCTTGAGAGCTGCATCTTACAAGTCCTTGATTCAGCCCCCAGCCTGCTATAATTTTTTACATGTGACCTAGCCAAGTCATATTCAGGAGGTGGAAAGGGGCTTCAAAAGCACAAAGGGAGGTTGTGCATGACCTAAACCTCAGATTTTCACCTCCCTACTCCCAACTGTCCCATCACGTGAGATTTGGAAGCCATTTTTTGTCTCCCAATTCTGTACATTGGATGTTCTGTGGGGCAGAAGAGTTCATATTCTTACTTTTTAGTGAGCTTTTCCAACAGCTTCTGGCTCAATGTAGCTGTGATTTCTTAAAAGGGGCCACCTCTGAACACTTGGAGCAAAGACCCAAGCATGGTGCCCTGTCTGTCTCAGTTGGCAATACTGATATTTGCAAACCTATTTTTAGGTGGCAGAAGGAGCACTCAGGAAGTCTTCATAGCCAGTCAACTCCTCTTTTGAAAATTCAGGGAGTGGAGATGGTAAAGGAGCCTGGGCTGCCTTCTTTGTGTCAGAAATAGTATTTCCACTTCACAAACCCTTTCGTGTGATGCCAAGGCTATTTGATGCTGACTTGATGAATGGTAGTTATTTTACTTTGAGAAAAAGGAAATTCCTAAGAAATAATCCTTTGGTTTAAATATTCTTCATTTTCTTTTCAATGCGTTGGACTGTGAATTTTTTCTACTTTAAAACTGGAAAAAAATAAAAGGAGGCTGCCTTTCAGAATTTAGGTCACTTGTTTATGAATGCTGTGCACAATAAACTGCTGTATCAGATTGGTTTAGTGTGAATCATAATAATGAAAATGCTATTTTCAAAGTGATCCGCATTCACTGCAATGACATGAACCTTTCTTCTTAAGGTCTTCCCAGCTACGATGGCATTAGCAGAATTCCCACAGCCTTTCCTTGACTGTTTTGTAAAGGGAGAGCATTTCTCAAACGAAGCCTTTCCCCATTATGATGCTATCTACCTCCTTCCCAAGAACTTCAAATTTCAATCATGTGCTGAGAAGAATATTCATGGGTGGACTTTTAAGAGTCCAGTGGGTCTAAAGCAATGAAACTGAGTACAACATGGGCAAAAACTAGTCCTCGTGGTTGGGATTAGACATCTCAAACAGTAACTGTACATGTATGCATGGTGGAGCTTTTAATTTGTATAGGCTAATTGTAGTTCAGCTTGCAACTGTGATGCAACCCTAATTGCCTGATGCTGGGAGGCCTGTGCCAGAAATACTGTACTTCGTTTGAGAAGTGGCATTTCTAGGAAGGCTGTAGAAAGGAAAAACCAAAATCTGATCCTACAGAAAGCAAAGCCCAAAATACTGATTATTCTGGGCCTGTGGATGTAGATAAAGCTTTCAAGGAGCATGCAGGTATCAGCATCCCAGGACTGCAGCAGTTACAGTGTCGGCACAGCTGAAAGGAAACGTTTTCTGAGTCTAACTGTGCAACCAGATGTGGACTATGCAAAACCCATTTGTTCCAAAGCACATCCCAGGGGAACGTAGATAGAGCAGCTTCATCCACAGGCTATGCACTGTGCACGTGAAGTTTAGATGTTTTTTCCTCTGGGAAACAAAGTGTTTGTTGGTAGTCTTTTTTCTTCAAGAGGATGCAGAAACTAATTAGAAATGTCAGATATAATACAGAGCATTATTGTTTGACCATGTTGTTTGGTTTTTATTATTACAACTAATGTGTCAGATGGTAAGGCTGTCTACGTTAATTGGTTTCCTTCATTGAAGCCCATCTGGATCATATTTTTTGGTGATTTATATGTTGAATTAGTTGGTAAGATATATGAGAACATCCTTTTGTTTCCTGCTTTAAAGGCATGTTGGATGAAAGGCGTATTATCTTGCAGTACTTCTATGCATGTGTAGCATTTTGTGATTCCTTTTCAAGCCATGGCATATGTAATGGTATTCTTGCATTATGGGGTCTTGATTGCTTATTTATTGATTAGATTTTCCTTGGTGATACTTGAGCCTTATGAAAACATTATGAACTTGACTGTCTCTGAGGTAGTGTTTCTGAAAGACATCCTCATGCCTCAAACTTTCATCTACAGCCAGGTTCCAGTTCATGATACCAGGCCTGGTCAGCATTGGCTTAAAGTTTCATTTTGCCTCCTTCTTACCATTTTAGCACAATAATCTATGGGGAGGCCAGGAACTAGTGCTGTGATGCTCAAGATTAAAGTGATGCCATTAGCGCATTGCTGTGTGAGTGGAGTGTGAACCCTAATGAGGACGTGGGCTCTGTTCCAGTTTAGAAAAAGTATCTCCTTTTTTCTTCAAGTTAAGAAAAGTTCTTAACATCACACTCTCTAAATTTTAATGAATTGCTGACTCCTTTGTATTTTGTTATTGTTCTTCTCCGCTATAATTACTCAGGTTTTTCTTTTTCTGAAGTCAAAGCAGTATAAATGAACATGCAAAAGTGAGAAACCATTTAAATAGCAAAGTGACAAAATTAAAATAAAGAAGATGAGCTTCCCTCAGGCCAGGAGAGAACCCAGGTTCCCCTCATTAGAGCCAAGAGGAGTAATTGCAGTGCTTTAATCTTCAGTGTCCCCGCACGGTTCGCAGCCCTGCCTGCGCAGAGCCGTGTGGCAGCGGGGCACGCCGCGGGCGCCCTGCGAGGAGGGAAACCTGGGACTTCATCTTTCAGAGGCAAGTGAACAGCTGATGTGGCAGTGCTGTGCTGGCAGATTTTGGTACCACCATCCCAGCACTACTGCAATTTTTTTATTTTTTTTTTTTGAGCTGCTTCATACTCATTTTTATGCAAAATGCTGATTATTTCTGTGAAGAGCAGGAATCAGAAGGGTGATTTTAATCATGACTGTGTTAATTTCATGTGAGCTTCGGCTGTTCATGAGCTTTCTCTTTAATGGTGCTAATTGTCAGTTATAATGTGAACACCATTATACAGTAATATAGAGTAATTTATTTAGTAAATGAGAATCTTATTCCAAGGACCATACTGCAATATGCCATAGAGACCTCATCCCTTTAATCTTACATGAACAAACTTGCACCGTCTAGGCCAAATTGGTAATAGGAACATGAACTTGGCTTCTGAAATAGCCACGTGATGTCGTACCCACAAGAGCCAACATGCATGTTTTTGGAGATCTCCCATTAAAAAAAAAAAAAAAAAAAATCCAAAAAAACCCCCAGCAAAACTCCACGAACCATCTCAGCAGAAAATGAAGAACCAACACCCTTTCATGTCAATTAACGAGCTTTTACATTATGATGATAGATTCATTTTACTAAAATATTACTACAAAACAATCATTTGCATTAACAATTCTTGTTCTTCTTTAAGCATGTTTCTTAGAAGACTTTCCAGGTTCTAATGGTGTCTTTGTTCTTGCTGCTTCTTTGATTTTCTTCCTTTATCCTTTGAATATACATACTAACTTCAGCATGGTCTAGTTCTACAGCTAGTGGCTCTGATTTGAATGCTTAGATCTCCTTGCCAAAGTTTATCACTGTGTGCTATCCTACCTCTCATATCACTTCAATTCTGAGGTTTTATATTGGTACAGGCAGAAGACAATCAATGTAATTATTGTGCAAATGTGTGGTATTCAGTGCACAAAAACCGTTGCTATAGGGAATAAAGGGAGACAAGTTAATAATTTTAGTTTGTCTGTTTTATTCTTAATGTTAAGTCTTTCTGTCACTCCTGGAGTCACCTCCAGCATATGTCCAGCCTTTTGTCAACTTTTGGATGGTAGGGGTTATTTACTTTTTAATGTTAGAATTGGGGCCTTTTCTGTTTTTTAGTTTTACTCTTGGTGCATTTGTAAGTCTGTTTAGATTTGTCTGCAACGTTTTGACATATTAAAATCTGAACTTCTCACAGCATGTTTTCTTGATATATATACAGGGGAGAACTAACACCCTATGTTGCTGTGTTGCAGCTGGGTTTATTATTTCTAGAATCCAGCATATCTGGTAACTGTAATTTTGCAAAGATCTCTGGTGTTGGTTTCAAGCACAAGTGAAGACTAATTGTGAAACAGGGATTTATTGGGTTTATTTCCTTATATTTTGTTTACTGGTTGCTCTTCAAACTTCCTTGCCTCCATCTAGCAGAGTGTAGCAAAGTAGAAGTCAATAAATGATGGAGATACCTAGAGAGCGTCACTGGGAATATATCACAGTGAGACACTGACTGTTTGAGGTAATTTTACTGTAATATACTCTCCAAGGACCAAGTTCACACTTACAGGGGTGTACTTAGAGCTCCCAGTGACTTTGATGGGAGATGTGCTGGTGAAACTGAGTGAGAATTTGGCTCCATTTGGTGCCCAGGGAATTTAGCATGCACTGCTTACTCTATCTACATCTCTTACAGCACCCTAGACTTAATAATTCAGACAAGGAGATGGCTTGGGGATTTTCAAATATTTTTTTTTTTCTTTTTTTGTCAAACTGACAATTAACATGGTTTTTTTTCAGTCTGTTTTCTTACAGTCTGTCTCCCCTTTCCCCACAGTCTTCGGGGGTCCAGATAGTCATAAAATACTCTAAAAATACATGAAGGTAAAAAGGCAAAAAAGCTGCTCTGTCTTATCTCTCTTATCTTAGTAAGACTTTACTTCAGAAGTCTCCAGATTCCTTTTTGCTCTTCACTGCTTTAAAACTTGTTTAGGTTTCTCATAGTCAGGAAAAAAAACATAAAATTGATGGATATATTGAGCACATGGCTGAGTTGCCATCATGTTGCACTGCAAAGACTGTGAGCAGTGCAAGTTAAACATCATCTTATAACTGTCTGGTTTATGGTTTTATTTTCCTTAGTGTAGCTGGTACACTGTCTCCTCACAGTTGTTTTTAGTTCCTTCCATATACTGACAGGAGAATCAGTTGGGACTTTAATTAATTACTTTTTTGCAATCAAGGTTCCATTTTAGTGCAGAATGCTTCATCTTGTAGTACTGAGATATTTAGTCTCCATCTGGCTGATCTTTCCTGTGAATGCCCCGTGATAATTAAGAAGAAACATGAGAGGATGGTCTGCAATGAAAACATGTTTAGTGGAGGGGGTTAGTGTATCTTGGGACTGTTCCTGCAGAGACCCAGACAAAATTTAGGGACTTAACAGCAGTTACATTTTATGGCAGCATCTTCCTGCTGCCTGCCAGGCAGGCCCCAGTAATTTCTACAGTGAGTTGCAAATGTTGCAGTGCATCCAGAGTTTTATTTTGAAATAATTATCCAGTAACACAAACCAGATATAACTCTTTTCATATTGGATGGGAATGTCCAGCTTTCCCCAAAGGTTTTCCACTGTCTTGTTGGAAAGGTCTGAGACAGTAGCACTACACTGCAATTACAGTATGTTAATGGTGAGCTGAGAGTTGTACATTCCTCTTAACATAAATCCCTGATTTTCTACGCTATTAATTGGAATCTGGAAAGACTGACAAGGAAAAGGAGGATCAGATGGGGTGAAAATAAGAGATAAGAGGCTGACAGCCAGCTCTTGTTGTAAAGGAGAGTTATTTTGAATAGGAGAAAAAAATCAATACAAAGGTTGGAGAATTTGACAGAGTTATAAGAGCTACTTTAATGAAAGGTAGCAGATTCAATAGGATTGTTACTTGAAATGTGGGATTGTCTGAGCTAGAAAAATGGGACTGTCTCTCCCCAGCTGTAAAGATGAGCTTTATGTGCTGAGCTTACTGGGTACTTAGGCCACTGGGCTTACTGGCATTCACTCTGAGCATTCAGTGAGGAAAGAAAAGGGAAAAAGTGTGTATGAGAGCATGCTGAATTCTGTTCTTCTGGAATAGCTCCTTGATTGTGGAGGAGAAGGAAGGAGACAGCAGGTGATTGCTATTTCTGCTGCTTCACTATGGCAGGAAGCTACCGTGTCAGGGTATCTCAGGCCTCTGCAAGCTGAAGTGTGTCATTATGAGGAGATGACTTCATTTGGCTCGAGCTGTAAGGAACTGGCTAAGACTTTGATAGACTCAAAGGAATACTTAGCAGGAGCTCTTCTTGGTATGTCCATGTCAGCCTCCTTCCCACAGTGGTAATGGCGAGAGGTGAGCTCAAGTAGGGAAGCTGTGCATGGAGGCTTTCCAACCCAGGTTAGACGTAAGGTGTCAGCTGACCCTCAGCATCCCTCTGTGCAAATACATCTCATAGAGAAGCACCACTTCATTTAGTATGGCTAGACATGAGGGCTTCAGTAATGCTATGGAAAGGAGCTTGCTCCTGCAGCTGCTAAAGAGCTATTTTATTGCTCTCAGTGGAAATGGCCACATAAGCCTTAAACAGGGAGCCAAGTTTTCCAAAATTGCTCATAGCTTTTCAAGATTGGGAATTTAGATGCCAGAAGGTGGTTTTTTTTTCAGGATCAGATGCACTCATTCACTCTGGGTGAGGCTTACAGAGAGGTGAGCTGCAGGTCAGTCAAGTGTCCCAAGGCTGCAGGCTCTGAGCACATGTAGGGGTCCAGGGAGTACCCAGGTGGGGTGTGTTTGCATGCCACGCTGTGCCAGGTCAGCTGTGCTCAAGGATCCTCGGGTGTTGGTTAAAAACATGAAGTTTGAAAAGTGCTCAGCACTGCCTCTTTCCTTTGGACAAGTCTAACAGCCCTGGGACTCTGGGACATCTTCCCCTGGTGGTGTATGATCCTTCGTAATTATTCCAATAGGCCCTCTAGGAAATAACAAAGGTAGATAACATTTGGCAAAAAAAAAATAAAAAAGAAACATTGAGCAAATGTGTTAAGAAGTGATAATGTTTCCTTGGCACACAAAAAAATCAAAACAAAACCTTAATGTGGTTAATGGGCTTGGTAGCTTGTCGGGCAGTCTTTCCCATGGAAATAATTTCACTGGGTCTCAAATAGTGGGAATAGATCTCAGCAATGTTAATCATGATTTAAGGCAGCAAGCAGGAAATTATTTAAATTGTCTATTATACTTGTGCTTTACTGATTGCATTTTTGGGTGGGCTTTTTTTTTTCCTGAAGAATTCTAAACAGTTGCTGTAATTTCATGCCAAGCAAATAAATTATGTCAGAAATGTTTTTCCCAGTTAGAAAGCTTGGTACATTTATTCAGGTTTTACGTTGCTTGTTTCTTTTTTTTCTTATCACATGTTAAACAACTGTCTTCTAAGGGGTGATGACCAAAAACTTGTGTAAACCAGAAAGAAAGATGCATCTTGCTGTCTGGTTATTCATGTGTCCAAAAAGGTTTTCATTAAAATTGATTTTGTAATGAAGGTCATCAAAGGTTTTTAATTCTAGGGGAGGCAGGCTATGAAAATGCATTCACTGCAGACTGAGCTAATCAGTAGTATTGTGTTTACATCCTTGCTCTCCCACCTGAATCCCTCTACTATCTCTTATGTTGAGTTTAAAAACTCCTTGGGACAAAGTGTCTTTGGGTTTGTGCAGCACCTGCCCCAGTGGAATTGCTGCTCTGGGATACAGCAGTGCTGCTGCTGCCCCTACAACCACAGGCTTTGCAGGGATAAACTGTGTTGTTTTTTCTGTGATACAGCTTCACATGATGTGAGAGATCAGGCAGCAATATGAGTGTAGTCCCTGTTATTTCCCCAGTTCACAGGCATTGTATTTCCAGACAGGATGGGAAGGTTAACTAAAGTTGATAAAGGATCTAAAACACAGCAAGGGTTTACTGTCTGGTAGAAATAAAATAACAATCAAGTGGTTGAAAATGAGAAAAAAAGGTATGTGTTTGCTCACGCATTGCACCATACAGCACTCATCTTTCTGTAAAGAAAAAAAGCATTAGGGGAAAACAGCTGTATCCCTGAATATGTGTCCTCTTGCTCCCTGTTTTTCTGCTCGACTTAATAAGCAAAATTTTGTGTTCTCTAAATAGTTGGGCTCTTCAACACATGCCTCGAAAGGCCAATAATGTCCTTTTCTGTCACCATCCCATCTAGGCTGGCTTTCCTCAGAGGGGGCTTTACTTTATCCTCTGGCTTCAGAGAGGAGGCAAAGGGGGCTCATATTACCAGGAAATCTGCAGCCCCTTCTGCTTCCTGCCTGCAGCTGCCTCCAGCGTGCTCCCTGCCTTGGCAGGAAAGCCTTTGTTATAGTATCCCTCAAAGAGGGCTTGGGTATCATTGTCAACTGACCATTCAGGATTTTTTTTATTATTTTTTTGGTGAAATATAGCTCCTGATCTACACATGAGTAAGAAATAACAAATTTTGGCTTCCCACCAGAATTAGAATCAGTGTTACCAGGTGGGAAAGAGCTTTTCCCCCTGCAGTGGGCTAACAGTTTATTAATAGTTTAGTCAAGCACAGAAAATGGCACCTGGTCTGCCAAAAGAGCACTAGTATCTCCAGAGGGGGCTGTTAATTGTCCAGGAAAATAAGACTGAAAGTGCCTCTCGAATAAATTAAGGATGAATCATTCTTCTCTGGGACTCGGCCAAATTTGATCTTTGAACACTCTCAGACACCAACTTTGCACAACCTGGGTGGTGAATGCATCTTGAGAATTAAAATTGTGTTAGTACAAGATTTGGTTACGGAAGGAAGAGGGATCTTTGGGATTTGGTCATGCTAGGAATTGATTAATTTTTTTTTAATTTTGTCTTTTTTGTCTTTATAGAGCTTTCAACTACCTTTTGTGTTTTGAAGTTTGTGTCTATGTTTTTCTCTTTACCTTAAATGAATTGCTCTAAGGGTGATTTCAGGTGATTTTTATTCCTACATAGAGCACTTCAATTCCTTCAGGGTGGCTGTGCCTACAACTAAGATAAGAAGTTCCAGTGCTCAGTGTCTGCATCAGCAGTCAAGGGTTCTCTGAGTAGCAGATTTAACTTTTTAAAATGCAAAACTACCCATGACTGAGCAGTCAAAATTACAAAATTCATCTGAAAAGAAGAGAGAACCTCTTTTCTTTAGTTTCTTATCACCCTTGGTTGAGGAGGAAATTCTGTTCTCCTTTCTTTGAGATCTAGATCCTCTTAGGGCAGGCTAGTGCTCTTGAGGAGAAGGTGGCTTGCTGAGAGTTGAGTGACACATTAAATCTTGTGGTGGCATGTACCAGGAGGAACCATAATATCCCTTAAGAAAAAGAAATGTCATTACATCCAGTTCAAAATAGGAGATTTGAGATAATGGGAAGGTTTTTAAAAAGATTCATTTGAAATTCTTTGGTTGAGAGGTCTCATTCTGCTTGGGAGGCAGGAATGTGGGCACTTGCTTAGTGAGCTGCATTCAAAAGATGAAATTTCAAGAGAGTAAAAGTAAAACCCATTTTTTCCTGAACATAAATGAAGTCACGCATTCTCAAATCCATAGTCATGTCTTTTTCCTTAACCTCATCTAATGTTCCCCTTGCTCCCTGTTTCACTAGGAAGAATTTCAGGGGCCTTTGCCACGAGGAAATACCCAAAGTAGATACCTCCAATCATATCAGTCACTGATGTTAAACCACATGCTGTTTACTAAGTAATGCTGAAAGCTCCATGCTGTTGTTCCTGGCATACCATTTAGGAAAGGCCTGTTATCCCTCCCACTGAACCATATGGTGATTTTTCAGATGGTTTAGTAGTAGCAAGACCAAGACCCATATTGGTCAAAACTAAAAATGGATGTTCTTTATGTTGCCTCTAATGAAATGTTCCCATTCCTTTTTGCTTTGTAGTATAGGGGATGTGTGTGCTGAGCCTCATGTTCCTTTACCAGGTGTAGCCTGGTGGGGAGTTGCTGTATTTTTGGGGTACCAGATTACAAACTTACAAGTTAGTCTTTCAAGACAGTGAGAACAGCAATTTTTGGATCCTTGCAGCTCAAACTGCTGTTGTGTTTGTCCATTTTAAAGATGAGAAATATCAAATATACATGAAAGCTGAAGTGTGGGACTCAACTTTAAAGGTGTTTAAAGAAGTTTAAATGTGAGACGATGTAAGAGAAAAATTAATGTTTTCTGTAGAAGAAAAGCAAGCTCTCAATTCAAAGAAAGCTTCCTTGAAAACTGTTTTGGCCTGTTTAATACTTGGGGTAGCAAAACATCCACATGTGATCTCAGGTGTAATATTTCTGCATCAGCAGCAGAGTTAGTTCAGACATTTTTCCATCATGATCAAGTAAGATAGAAGCGGAAAATATAGCTGGGTTTGGTAATACTGTAAGGAATAATTTGGCAGCAGTCAGAAGTTGGAACTGGAAAGGGCAATGGGAGAGAAATAATTAGCAAGGATAAATTTCGGGCCTTGAAACCTTTCTAGCAGTGAATAGATTCACCTGACACCCAGAGATAGCCATCTGATAACAGCACTCATAAGATCAATACATCGATACTTTATCCTTGAAACAGTATTTAAAGTCTGTTCTTAGGTTCATTTCTTTACTTCTGTAAAGTTATAGCAATCTGGGATTTGAGATCATGCATTCAATTACAGTCTTATCAGCCCTTCTTCATTTACTGTATTTGAATGCATCTACCATGATTGCTGAAGAAGGATGCTCAGTGAGCTTAATCTGCTTATGCGTTGAAAAGAAAAGATGCTCAAAAGATTAAAATGGGGCCTCATACAGAACAGGTTTGAGAGTCTGTGGTGCTTACAATGGCAGGACATCTTGTGCAAGAGGTGTTTTGAACGTAAAGCTTCTGTGGTGCTTGCTCTGTAAAAAAACTCACAGTGAAGAGAGGAGAGGGAGCTGGGCACAGCCAAGCTTTTGCTTTTGTAGATTGAGATTCTGCCCAGGCTCTCACATGGCTAATAATGCCAAAATGTCACTGGGTTCAACCTAATGCTGCTTCTTTCTGTTAATGTACGTTGCTGGCACACATCTTTTCACATAATGGGAAATGATTTGTGGGATTGTGATGCACACCCCGGGACACAGAAATGGTGTGTGCACGCTCGAAAATAATGCTCATGCAGATAAGTAATGTGTACGTAAGTACAGGGAGAGATTTGGATCTATGTTTTGTCTGTATAGATTCACCAATTTCCCCCAGGTGTGTGCGTTTTGAAATAATTTAAATGGGACTGGAAATTTTATTTTTAATGAGTGCTGCTGTGAAGGACAGGAGGTGTGCAGCAAGGCAGAATTGTTTCCGTGATTGCACCATATGTACGTTCTGTCTCTAGCAAGGGAGAAGCTCATGTTGAGAAAGACCTACTTATCTAACAAAACCAACAACAAAAAAATCTGTCTTCTGATAAACACTAGAAAGATGAGTGACTGCCCTCTGAGCACCCCTGAGGAATTATTTGTGCCTCTGTCTCTCTGGGTTGATGGGTGCTTTACTGCAGCAGCCCCAGGGTTCAGTGCCATCCCTGCCGTGCCACCGCCATCGTTGCTGGCAGGTGGAAAGTTCAGCAGTTACAAGAACGGTGGGTTTTGTTCATTTTAAGCAGATTATGGCATGAAAGATGGAAGAAGAGATCAGGACTGTCAGGAAGCTGTGATTTGAATAGTACCTTCAATCTGACACATTATGTCCTTAAGAGAGGAGTCAGTGCCTGGTTTTTGTTGACAGGTGTGGCGATGGCCTTGAGGGACGATGGGCACTTCGGTGCATCACTAAATTGATTTGATAATCAGTAAGTGAATTTGCTAAGAGCAGGTACTATCTGCATTCTTTGGGGCTTGGTTAAGCTAGTGACAGCTTGTTTTAAATGTACTAAGAGGTTTTAGTTTCTTTTTCCTTCTCTTTTCCTGGTGAGAGCTCTATGCCGAATTACTGCCAAATAAAAGAGGCAGTTTCTCTCCTCTTCAGCTGTGAAACTAATCTGAAGATGGTCAGACCTCACTTCTGTCCCAGGTTAAATTCTCTCAATTTTCTACCACTATGCCCAGATTGTCATCATCAACTCTGTAATTCATGTCCCCTCGATGGGGCTATAGTATTTTCTCACCGTTGTCCTCTCTAGGTGGAGAG
The DNA here is from genome assembly GCA_020745705.1 of Hemiprocne comata. Lineage (NCBI taxonomy): Eukaryota > Metazoa > Chordata > Aves > Apodiformes > Apodidae > Hemiprocne > Hemiprocne comata. The sequence continues at coordinate 16,791,401 of CM036595.1, forward strand.
AGTCAGCTTTGCAGGCTGCCTTTGACTCACTAGGAGCCTTTTCTGACTCCAGTTTCCAGCTGTTCTTTCCCAACTGGTCCTGTAGCCCATGGACTTTCCCCCCTCTTGGAGCACGAAGAGGAGGTTTTTCCTTTCCCCAATGGCACAGATGATGGGTACAGCAGGGTGGGAAAGGTCCATGTCCTGATGTGGCAGCAGGCTGTGGCTGGAGGTGATGTCCCTCAGGTGCATTTCTGTGTAAGCTTTAGGCCCCTTGTGCAGCTCATGGTTGGATTTGCAGTTACCTTCCCTGTAGCCCTGCTATTTACTGTGGAAATTTGATGCAGGACAAGTCTGTCAAATTAAAAAGCACTGCCTTCAGCGTCAGGCATACTTATTAGAATTTATGCTGGTTTCTGTTGGAGCTATTCAGATGGGGAATTTAGCTTCAGGCATTTCCAAAAGGCGATACATACTGAACTTTTAGAAATCATATTTATTTTCTGGTTCCCAGAAATGTCTGTATTGTTTGCTTGGGTTTAGATTAGAGACATTTGTGTTCTAGGTAGCTCTCATTTGTCCAGCTATTACAAATAGGAGGGTTTTTTTATTTCTCATATGCACTCGTAATTGTCCTCTGTTCTTAAGACATAAATTGAAATTGTGTCCTTCATACCATGATGCTCAAACGATTTCCTTTTCAACAAAGAGTACATAATAAAGGTTAAAAATGATTTTTGCAATCCATGCATTTAAGTATACATTACTATCTGTTTTAAGGATGGATAATCAATGTAAAAAATGATACTTCCGTGTATTCCTAATAGGTCACTGTGTAAATATCATAATGGAATCGATCCCTTAGGTTATGGCAACCATTAGTACAGAAGGGGGTTTCACAATTAATGTATCAGACATTTGCCTTTCATACTTACATGCAAAATGATTATTTATTGATTATTTGCAATCCAGGTTAATGATGTTGAAGAGATTTCGGTATCTCAATTTACAGTACTAAGTGTGGTTCAAACAAACATCATATCCCTTTCAAGAAGTTGTGACTAATATCTGATAAGTGATTTCGCTCTACGTTCTCTCATTTATGTATACATACATATACATGATATATAAATTAAGGATGTTTGTGCACCTAGAAAGTCTTGGTGACTCATTCAGTGTCAGCCTAGGGTGGTAGGTTTTACTGATTCTGTAGGTTTGTGTTTCTGCAGAGCAACAGGATATTGCTGGCAATATCCTATAGCCAAACACTTGGGGGTTCACCCTTCTCAAAGCACATGTGACTCTCACTGGGGTTAATGGGAGTTGTGCTTTTTCCACAACAAGGAGAAGGATTTTCTGGCTGAGTGTAATATTTTTTTAGTTGCAAATGTTTCCACAAGTTGAGTAATGGGTTTGGTTATTCCCTTTTGACATATCCACATAAACATGGGCATTATTATTTCAGGTAACCAGCTGAGGGAGCAGGAGCAGAGATGGGGCTGCTGAAAACAAGCTGATTCCCCAGTATCTGCAAAAGCACCTTTTCTTTCAGAGCTCTGCTGAACGTGTGGGGCCAAGAGGCAGGAGAGGAGGGCACCACTGTGCCCACCAAGACTGGCACTGCTACGTATGCCAAATTCTGAAATGCATAGTCCAAACAGCAACCCCCCAGGGGTCTTCAGGGTCTCCCCTGACAGAGAGAGAAGACAAGTGAGCACGGTTGCTTTCTGCTGCATAGTGAAGATACAACATTTGCCTACACTGAGGCTGTTTCAGTTGTGATTTACCACCATGCTGGGAAACTGCACTGAATGGGGGTGAGAGGCTGGCCAGGCTCAAGGGTGGCACCCCTGGGGGGGGAGTAAATAATGGTAACCAGGTTTAGGCAATGACTGAAAGAGTACTTAGCTGTGGAAGCATAATTGTAAGAAAGGAAAACTATTGCATTTTATCCCAGTTCAGCAGGAGAGGGTTCGCAAGATGTCAGCTGAACTGGTTTTCTTTAGCAATCAGCTTTTGGGTCACGAAAAATTCTACTGTTACCCACTGTTTTATCTTTAACAAACTAATTGCTGCCTAGAGCTGTTAAACACTATGAGCATGAAAAGCACGTATAAAACCAAACTGTATGCTGAAAGACTTGCTTGATTATCACCGAGTAGTTTGCATTTGTAGAGCTTTCCAGCTGAACATCACAGAGCTCTTTGGCAATATTAATGAGCAGTGGGAAGAACATTAAAGAAGCATGTAAGTGACTTAGGATCCTGTGTCCCATTTGCAAAATGACTTGGCATATGGCTTTGAATACCTTCAGGTTGGTACGTGAGGGCTTTCTCAGTTCCTGAAAGTCAAGCCTACAAGCATCAGTACAACTGTTGGTCCAGAAAGAGCTTTAGCTCAACTTCTAGCACCATGTACCCCTTTGGTATGCATTCGTGTTCTTAGCCTAGCTGTTCTGTGCAAAGTAGTCTCTAAAAAGAGAGAGATTTCTCCTAGGCAGCCTGTACCACTACAGTACAAAGCCCCAAAGGATGGGTGAGATGAAACAAGGAGGGTCTGGTGAGACAAGATGAGTCTGTTTTTTATTTAAAGCGGAGGGCGTTTTCTTCCTCTGATAAGCAACTCCAAAGAAACTGAGTTCTAGAAAGAACTCCGTTTCAATTTCAAAGGGCATGAAGCTGACATGTTTACCTCTGCTTGATTAAGTATGTATAATTATTGAATCTTGGAAAAGACCCCTAAGATCATCAAGTCCAGCCGTTAAGCAGGACGTGGAATGCTCTGTGACAGCTTGGGGAAGTGGTGACTTTGGCAGTGGAGGAGTGGGCTTGGTGCAAATTCAGCAGTCCTTTCGGAGGCAGAGCCCACAGTGGAAGGCTGCTGGTATGTGCTGCTATGACTGCTGCATGTAAGCTCTGAGTCTGTAAAGCTGACACCTGCTTTTGAATAAAACTCTCTGTACTGGAAGCTGACATCAACCCTCTGCATTGGTTTTAATACATTTTCTCTCTGGAAAAAAAATAATCTAGTATTTCAGTGCAGGTTTGAAATTTTTTTTGTATTTGTGAGTCTCCTAAACATTTTCCTGCTAAAGTGTTTGCCCTTTTTCAGTGAGTTTAAGCCTACTGACAGTACACTGACTTTTCTTAATTATCTTCTCTAGACCCCTTTAAATTAGTCCCCCAGGGGTCTCTGAACCTCATACTGAAAATGACAGCTTTAATAATTCTTTACTAAATACTTACAAAGAGTTGTCCAGTAATCCTGACTCACATAAGGTTGCTAATTCCCATGGAAAAACAAAATAATCTGATTTGAAACAGTAATACATCTGAGGGGATGGGGTACAGTATGGAGGAAGAGGAGAATGGCCATCAGATGTGACCATGGCTTTGTAGATACTGAAAAGAAGAGAGTGTGGGAGGGGAAAAATAATTTTAAGCCATTGAACTCATGCATAAATGTATAGCTTTCAAATAGCTGATTTTTTTATGTCATAAAAGAAAACTAGCTAGGGCTGGTTCCTTTTTTATAACCCTGTCATAAACTCTGAAAAATGAGGTTTATAATTTATGGTCTGAAACCACCTTAACTATTGCAATACAAACAGCATCACCATACTGCAGTTTATTTCTAAAACGCCTCTGGTGAAAATATTGCAGTGCCATAATTAACTAATACCAAGATCCTGTTTGTGGTGCTTTGTGCTGCTTTTTCCAGAAATATGCAGTTAAGTCTAAATCCTCAAGGGTCAGAAGATGGTGGTGTGTCAGAATAATCTCACATCACGATGTCAGTTAAGACAGTCTCTAATAGTGTTTCTGTGGCTCACAGAATCCATCCCATCACTGGTTGGATTTATAAGGAGTGGGTTATATAGTCTTTTATATATATGTGTGTGTGTCTGTGTATGTTAAAAAAAGTACAGAGGATAACAGTGTGTGTGCTGTCTCCTAATTTCTTTGTTTTCTGATAACTCAGCAACATTGATCTTTGAAAATGATCTCTTGCTGGTGGCATCAGTTTTATGTTGGAAAATATTTCTGCAATTCTGGCAATGATAAACTAATTACAGACTATACATTTTTAATGATTTAATCTCTTGTCATACTCCTAGAGAGAACTGATCCTGATTCCAAACAAATCTCCCATGCATGACCAAACACTCATCATGAAATATATGGTTTTCATTAAACACTGTTGTTAATACAGGCATAGGACTGTTTTGTTAAAATGGGGAGAGGTTGGGGAGTAAAAGCATGCTGAAAGATTACTGTAATAATGCTGCAGTAAGCGTTTTGAATCACACAGAGCTCCCTGCAACATTCCACTGACATGTGCCTCCCATTACAGAGGGCTCTTGGCAAGCCATAGGTAATGCCAGAGCCACATGTGCCAAAGGGGCTTTCGATGGGTGGCAGTTAGAAAGTTGCCTTCAAGTTCCTTCTTCCTTGCTAGCAAATTTGTGCAACTCACCTTTTTTTATGGGATGAGATTTCTGCTCTGTGAACTGCTGTTACACAAGTGCACTTTATATCCCCATTGCCACCCCTGTCTCGTTGCTGTGTGCTTTGGTGCTTTTTGATCTGGCATAAAGACTAAGGCAACGTGCCTCAACCTCTGACTGGAGTCAGAGGGTGGTGCTGCAATGGGGAAACATAAAACTCCTTTGCATTTACTGGAGGGACTTGATTTGTAATCCTCACTGGTAGCAACTCCTACTGTTTTGCACCAGATCCAGGAGTGGAGGAGGAACTTGGTTCTCTTGAGAGCACAGATGTAAGACGTGTTGTAAAGGTGACAGGGAAAAAACAATTGTTAGAAATGTCTTTTGCTTAGGAGAGAGAAATTTCAAGTAATTTCACTGAGCTGTAAACATTCCTACCATTTTGCCTGCTTTCAGGTGCCTTTACCCCTTTCCCAGAAAGCTGTTTGGTTTTTTTTTTTGTTTTTAATGCCTCCAGTCTTCAGGAAGTCTGAAGATAAGAATGGCATTTAGAGGAGACATTAAAGCAAATCTTAGTGTATCTTGACCAACTGTGTGCAGGCTGATACACTTGTAAAAATCTGAGTCAAATGCACACGTGTTCACATAGCTAATAAAAATCAGGGCCTATAATTAGTTAACCTAGAGAAGTGAGTATGTGGAGGGTGAGTTAAGGTTCCTGTGAACTTCTTGTGGTTTTCCTGGCACAGTGAGGATGAAACTATTATTATGAACTAGAACTTCAATTTTATTAATGTTCTGAAGTATGGAAGGAAGCAACAAATCTGATTTAAGTGAAGACATTTGTCTTGGCAGTGTGATATACTCCAGGGTTGTAAATTTGACATGATGGAGACTAAAATGTACTGAAACTTAAATTTCTCCCATATCTCACTCAAAGTCAAATGATTTAAATAGCACTATATGAGAAATGACATGTATCCTTGGATGCAAATTTATGTTTGGTGCTGAAGATCTTAATTTCATGTCTGAGGAAATTTTTCAATTTGAGCACTAAACTTTTAGGAAAACAAGGGTCAGAGTGTCAGGGCATGGTGTGAGGATGCAGCTATAATGAGTGCATTGCTGTGTGCTGCAGTGAAGGTTTCCTGCCTGGTAACCACCTATCCAGGATCCAGTAATGATCAAGCAGGTATTATCAAAGGTGGAATCTGCTTTGCTGACACAGATCCTGATAATGCTTCTTCCCTGCAGCACTCACCATACTCCTCTCTGGCATTATGCCTCCATCTCCTGCACTGTAAAAATCTGATCAGGACAAAATATTAAAACATGTTAAAGGTACAGAAGTGGTAACAATCCAAACTGGAGCTGAGGTGGGGAACTGAGTTATTGCAGGCAGAAGGCCTCAACATGATACAGCAACGAGCATCCTGTCTGCTCCCAACCTGAGGGGAATTTGTTGCTGTTTTTTGTCTTCTTAAGGCCAGCTCAGGTAGGACCTGGTGAACCAAACCAAGGTCCTTAACTTTGAACTCTTCACCATGGTTTTCCTTTTCTCTCAGTGGTGACTTGTGCCTTCCCAAGGGTCATGGAACCCTTGGGATCATTTGCCCACTGAAGGGGATGCTGTTCTTCCACTGGGGATGAAGGGAATTTATGGGAATTCCACACATGTCAAAGGTACCTGAAGTGAATTTTCAGGCTTTGACTTTTTGGTAATCATCAGGGAGACTTTTTCTTTTTCTGCCTTGTGAATATGAATTTAACCTAATGGCTATATGGTTGATTTGGCATGGCTCTAATTCTGCTATTCATTTCCAAGTAGTGTCTTTAAAAAAACCCTCATATTCTGGAAGTAAAAATCAGAGCTTGAGTTTATTATTTTTATTATTTTTTAAAATAATCCAGTAACTTTTACTGCCTTGCTCTGTGATTCCATGAAATGGGATTAATTTCTTAGCACTACTGGACCTGCTCTGTCAGTTCAATAAAAGTAATGTGGACAATTTCAGTCTATTACTTTTAAATTAACTCAGCCCATATGACTCTTCCTAATACACTGCCACCTTGTGAAAAACAGGGTTGCCTTTTATTGATTCATGTGATAGATGAGAATATTAAGTGTTCCCTGGCAAACCGTACCCCAAACAACACGAGGCTCTTAGGCATGCCAGAACTGGGGAACTAATTATGCTGAGACAGAAGAGGTTATTTTACTCATATGTTGTAAAATTGAAAAAAATATTAAAGTAACTTTATAGCTTAAAAAAGCCACACCACCTCTCCTGCATCCTCCCACAGCCTGGCTGATATATTTTGTCTTGCCATATTTTAAATCAGTTTCTGAAAATACAGGATTTAAGAAGGGGAGTGAGTAAGAAAGAGCAGGGAAAACCTCAAGCCAGTGAAAATATAAGGAAGTGAAAAGATGCCCTTGTAATAGAACACACCTGATATTTCAGTGCATGTAGTAGCCCTGTTTCCCACAAAGGGGAGAGGGATGAACAGGTATTGCCCCTTCAGAGATCAAAACTTTTCAGAAAGGTTGCTTGTTAAAATTTTGCTTGGTGAAAAATGAAGTCTGAAAAAGCTGGCGTGATGATCTTTTGAGGACATGTTAGAGTAATTGTAACAATCATGCATTAAAATGTCACTATGGGAAATGATTAATTGGAATTGCCTTCATTTTTCTCCTCCATTTGCTTGCATTCCTGTTCTTAGTTCCTCACATAAAAAAATATATAGTAACACACAGCCTTAGCACTATATATGAAGTCTTTTATTACTGCAAAGTGACATATGTGAAACCTTGCTACTGACATTCATGGACTTATATGTCTGCTACTTCAATTGCTTTATTAATGTTTTGGCTTTCAGCATAAAAGCTAAAACACTGAAAACGACTGAAAAATTCTGACCATGGCAGTGACATTTATCATTCTGCAACAGAAAGTGTGGTAGGTTGTTTGCTGGCTGTTGGTTTTGCTCTTTCCAAGGCAGAGAACCTAATTTTCAGTTATTTTTCTCTTGACTGTTGTCCTCATTTAGCAAGGACTAATCCAAGCTGGCACGCTGTAGAAAACACAGATCAGCAGTAGAGGTGACTTCTGTTCTTGAGGCTCTAAAAACCCAAGCAAAGCGGGAGTAAATGTTCATTTTTCTGAAGTCTTGCTTGCTGCTGAACTCCTCCAGACAATGAGCTTTCTACAGGCAGCTGGGCCAGCATCCAAAACCTGACCTTGTGTGGATGCATCTTCCTTTCTGCATTTGCCTTTACAAAATCTATATGGCATTCAGGATTGAAAACTCATCCCAGTATTGAAAAAAAAATAAAAAAATAGTAGTTCTGTATTTCATCAGGAGAACTAGAAGAGAAGGGAAATAAAGGAAGCAACATTACAACTAAGTAAAATAAGTAATTTGCTTGTTGCTTTAGGCATGTTTCTTCTCATTTTGGTTTGTTGTCATTCAGTTTGATTCACTGAACTGATTCAATTTTAATGGTTCACTTATGCATGCAACTACCTGGAAAAGAAGATAAAAAAATGCCCCTAAAGCAAATCTTGCTGAGATTTTGGTCAAAAAAGGATCATAAATAAGCAGAAGTAAGAGCAAAAGCTAAAACAATATGGCACATATCAAGTAAAAAGAAAGTACAGTATGTGAACTGAAGAGCAGAAAACAAACATGAGCTGCAAAATAGAAGCTAAAAAATAGTACCTAAGGTAAAAAATCAAATTCAATATGTTTTACAATTACACAGGAGAATGAGTTTCTTCAACCTTTAGATTCATTCTTTATTCAGTTAATTTAAAGACAACAAGGCTAGAAGGGTATCTCTTCCAAGGCACCAAGCAGTTTCTTACAGCCTTTGCTGAACACTGGAAAATTTAGCAAGGGAGAAAATTGCATATACTAAGAATATAACATGATTAATATGTTGTGTCACATATATACCATCTGTGAGTTATTCTGATAGACAGAACAGCTTGTCTGCCAAATCCTAAAGCATGGCTTTGATTAGTGCATGCATTGTAAAATAATAATCTTGGGGTCTTTGGGTGAATTAAACTATGACCTTGAACTTGTACTTTAAAGGTCATCTGAGTCTGGAAGGGTAACTCCCTGCTTCTATAATTAGCTCTTTCTATAATGAGTTCTGTAGAACAGAAGTTTTCACAAATGAGGCTGCTGGCAGTTACCAAGGAGAGGAGAACATCAGGATGTAACTCATAGAAAATGGGGATGGTGGTTTGGTTTTTTCCCTCCAGATTTCATGGTGGTTGTAAATCAAGATTTTTTGTATCCAGTGCCTGATACTGGGGAGAGTAAAGAGGAGAGGAGATTTGAACTTGTTGGGGTTGCTGCCACTGAAGGAGAGGTGCCCTGTGCACAGTAATTTAATTGTCTGCACAGCTCTGGAAAACATCTGCTTTTGTGGTAGTCACAATGTTCCCTACTTCTTAGTCCTGTTGCAGGCACTTACATGATGCAAGGATGGATGATCAGTGTCTCAAAGCTTTGGTGCTTGCTATTCTGTTTCCTCAACTGCTGGAAGTTAATTTCACATATTATCATTTACTTAATTGTAATTACTAATTGTTTAATGTTAGCCTGAGTTTAAAAAAGCCCGTTTTTGTGCAATAACATGATGCAGCTGCAATGGCTCCTGCAGTAAATGTCTTATAAAAGAGGTCCCTTCCTGAGCTATAATGCCCATAAATATTAGCTTTATTTTTATAAGTAGTTGCTTTTTCAGCAGCAGAGTAGCTGTAACCATAAAAATGCTTAATAAGAAAAGCTTTCTCAGTTGCTGTTTATATGGTTAAACAATTTTTAAAAAACGTTTTGCATTTCCTGAATAGCCCTTAACATTCACTGTAAGTTCTAAGCAATTGTTTTTCTGTGGTTTGGGGAATTTCTGCAAAATTATCCTTGAGTGTGGAAGGCTCTCTTTTCTTTTTCTTTCTTAACTGCTGAGCAGCTCTTGAGTGTTGAAGATTTGGATCTTGAGAATGAAGACACTTAAAAGAGGCTCTGCACACATCCTCTCTCAGCAAGCTGTTTTGGTACAGGTTTTGCCAAGTGGAATCAAGGCAGTTTCAAAACATGAACTTGCTGTTTCTAATTGGTACCTGTTCTGAGTCACCCCAGCTCACTGTTGTGGTTTGGAAATCACATTTTCCTGTCTTTCCCCCTTTCCTATGTTGCATGAAAATAATATTGACAAATAATTCATGCTGCTTTTTGCTAATTACATGGAGTGTCATGTTAAAGTTCAGGTGTTTTAGGGGCTTTTCTCCGTGGGGGTTAGTGGGAGCAAGCAACCAAAAATCCTGGCATGTCAAATCCCTGTTGCCTTTCGTAGCCCTTACATGGGTGGAGAGTCTCAGCACCTCTCTGGTGCTCCCTGATAGGTATAAAAATCTGTGAGTGATGCTTGTGACTCTCTGGAATCAGAGCAGAATCCTGTTAAGTGGTTTGTGACTCATCCCGTAGCACTTCACATTCAAGCTTTAAGAGCTGCCCAAGCCTGGAGAAACCTTTTAAGTGTAGCAGACTTCAGAGTGGGTAGGAGCAGACTTAGTAAACTCTGCCATTTGGGTCCAGTCCCAGAGTGTCTTGTGCTTTGCTGTATGATAAAGAAACCATTTGACTGAATCCCCTACAAAAATTATATCCAACCCTTTTCTGCCAGTGCGATTGTTTGTAAGCTTTTTCAGAGAGGAGATCTGTTTTTAAAAGATTCACTCTGTGTGTTGGAATTGTTTCTTTTGGAGTCTGCATTTAAAGTGGAAAAAAAAAAAATGGTCATCAGCTAGGAACTTATCACTTGGTAACCAGAAGGCGTAGTGAAACTGCAAAACTCATTTCCATTGTCTGTTTGATTTGATCCCATAAAAATTGTGACAATGAACACAAGCAAGCATAATATATTCTTTCATTATGCTTCCATATTTATTTTGTGTAATAGGCAGAAAAAATAAGTATGTCTCTAGTACTTTCCCTATTTATAATATTATTGTGGAATTAAACATATATATGTGTATATATTTATGCTTTTAAAAACTTAGGTATAGAGAGTATATTTTAACTTTGGAGGGTTTTGTTTCACACATTCATGTTTTAAATCAACACTATTTTCATCAGAGCTTTTGATCTTTCCTGAATCATATCTGTAAAGAAAAACTTCACTTTTAGTGGCTTGCACAGATGTCTACTTTTCTTTTAGGTACATGGGGACAGTCAGTAGCTGTCCTAAATAAGAGATGTGATCAGAACAGAATCATTTGTGATGTGCTATTAAGTTTCATTTGCAGAACACTTGGAAGATCACCATACAGAAGCTATGGTTGTTTGTGTTCTCCATGTTGAATTTGGTAGCATCAGATCAAGTAGTGTAAATTAGTTTTGTGGTTTCCCTGCTTCCATGTTCCCCTCCCCTGCTTTTTGAGCAGGTTGCAGTAATTGCCACAAGTTCTGCAGGGAATCTGCAATCAGATGTATTGTCTGTTGTAACAAGGGGCCCCACCCTGAGTATCTTTGCCAGCAATAGATCTTGGCAGCAAGTCCTTAGAAGAAAAGTTCCTGAAGCTCTTCCTGGACACGAGACCAACTCTTAAAATGAATAAGTCCAGATAGAAGAGCATCAGGGTCACATACCATCATCCAGTAGGAAAAATGCTACAACTCCAACTCCAAATGTCTTTTAGATGCTGCCTTGGCCACAGCATAGTCTAAATGAAAAGAGAGGAAAAGATATTACATATTCCAGTTGGGACAGCATGGGAAATAGGAATTTCCATAGATAGATCAAGGTGTTAAAGTTAGATCCGGTTACAGCTGAGACCAGTTCTGTGGAAGACCATGTGTTGGGAGAAAATGTTCTAGTCCGGAATCAAAAGAACTTTCTACAACTATGATTTAAAATATGCACTCAGCTCTTTAATAGCACATGCTCTCCACTCCAGTTGCAGTATATCAGAAGAAGTCTGCATTTTTTTTAGTTGCTGCTAAAATGTCTGTTGCATTTCAGATGGGAGACACTTTGCAATTTAGGAAGAAGTTCCCAAGATGGAACAATGTGAATTATTTATGCTATGTTTATCTCAGGGTTTACTTGCCATCACAACCAATTAAAGCTATTTCATTTCATTAAAACTAACATTTCCACATTGGGGAAATCATTTCTATAAGGAAAAAGTTATAGTATCCACTACGTAAAAGCTTGAAAGCTTCCATGAATCATATAGTCTCACACTCTTCTAAAAACTTACAAGATGGGAAAGTAAAGACATTTTCCTGTTTTAGGGATTGCTAAATTGAATTATAATTTATTTTAATTTAGTAGAAGACAATGGGGTTTGGAAGTGGTGCCTTATCACCTCAGTCTTGCAGCCTCAACTTTTTTATCAGTATACACAGAGCAGAAAAGGAGCCTTTGCTCCCACTGGATTGTCTTAAGACTTTTTCACATGAGCAAAGACTGAGATCAAGCCTCACAGAAACAAAATGTATTGTGAAAGAAAACGTGCTGTTTGGTATGTAACTCTGCATTAAACTCTGGGCTTGCATGGCTGTGAGGAATCTACTGTAATTCTTGTCTTTGTTCCTCTCCTGCTGCCAGTGTCCGTGTGACTTGTGCAAAGTGCACCATTAGGTATCTGTGATAGCCAAAGTATTAAACTGAAAGGTCTTCTTGTTATTAATTTTAGAACTATTTTCCAGTTGAGATACTGCCAGGTCTCAGTGAGGTTTTGGCAGATTAGATTAGATTGTCTTGTACGTAGACCTGCTCTAAATGAATAGCATCAGTCTTGGGGAAGAGGGGAAGGGAGAAAGAGAGCCCATTACTGTCACTTGGCAACATCAAATCAGTTTTTGCCCCCAATAATTATAACTCCTAGAAAAGCCAGATTTTGGAATCTGTGGAGTTATGGTCTGGTCAAACAAATCGCTGCCTGTCACTGCATTTTTAAAAGCCTAGAGTGACAAGGATGCCTACCTGTGAAATATGCTAGGAAAATACAGACAAAAATAACAAGTACGGAGCTTTGTCTTGGTCTGTGATGGGTTTAAAATTATAGAATATGCTTTGGCTGACTTTCCTGGTGGCTCTTTCTGAGGTCTGGATCAACAACATCATGGTAAGAATGTTAAAATATTGATTTGTTCTTGTGGCAGGTGGGATTCCTGTGTTATCACCATCCTCTCTGGGGACAGGCATTAACAAAGGCCTTCAGAAGTTGTTCAAAACTAGTTTGCAAGCAGCTAAGATTTCTCAGAGCTTTATAAGTAGACTGTACTGGTCTGACAATCAGTTATTATAATTTCATGCATTTAAGGGGAAAGCATTCACAGCATCCTACTGCTAAAGAATCTATTGTTTCCCTAAGCTTGTGGGTGTATGTGTGTTTATTTATGTGGAAGCTCTGAATCTTTTAAACCCACATGTACATAACTACTATTTCTCAGTGAGATACAACAAAATTCTGCATGTGATAGAGGATGTAACAGTGGGTGAAATTTATTTATACCACAGATTTAGTAAAATGCCAGACATTATTACTGCTAAGCAAAGTTCATCCTTATTTATGCCTTGCTGCTGTTAACATGGAAAAGAGCAAGATGATAGTGATTACCAACTCAGATTTGTATGTCACTCTGTAATCAGGTTGTGGTGTGGAAAGGAGGAGGAGGAAATTTCACCTAAGTGAAGTTGGCTCCAATAGTTTTTCTTAAGGGTTAGGTCTTCTTTAAACCATCTTCCCCCAGGAATGTTTGTATGTCTAGTTAGGCCAGAGAAAATCCAAGTGATTCTTGCCTCTTTTTTAAGGTTCTTTTATCTGAGCTGAAAGTTCTGTGCAAAGTCCTGTGGTTTGCTTGCTTCTGTGATTGTAGTGCCTTTTTGAACCAGACATCAGGCTGGATCCTGTAGGAACACCAAGCAGGGAGGCTGCCCCTGTCTGAGCAGTTTCAGACTGAGCCTCCTGCAGTGAGCCCCTGCTCTCACTGACCCTTGATTTTATTCTCAGCATCCAGCTCCTCAGATTTAATCCCTGTCTAGCATAGCACTGTTTTAGCTTGTTTTATCTCTGTGTGGGTAAAAAAGGAATATCTAAGTGATACAATTAAGTCAATGTAGCTAAACCTATTGATTGTGCTTTGTTACTCTGCTTGTAACTTACTGCATTCATCTGGCACTTGTCAGGTTGCACTGGTCAAGTGCTTTACATTCTGAAAAGGTAATTCAATAGAGGCAGGACTCTGTGTATGTGTCCATGAACTCTCTTGCATTTGTCTAGAAGATTAAATTTGGTATCACATAGTATAGCTAGCGTGATTTTTTTTGTGTGGAGGCTGTTACCAGCTTGTGAACGTCTACAGATGTGGCTTTCTGAGGAATGACCTGTAGCTACAGAAATCCCAGGTCTGAAAGCTCACAGGGTAGGTTTAGACATCAGAGTAATAGTCATTGTATTTATAAAGGATGTAGGCTTCCATTATATCCTTTCTTACTGAACCATCATTAACTGAAATCATAAGATAGTGTACGAAGAAGACTTTTTCTGTACAAATTTATATCTGAATACACAAGAGCTTTGTTTCAGCAGGTCTCAGCACAATAGCTCTTGAAGTCTCTTCCATGTAAGGCTCTGAAAGTTATCTTATGCATTTACTAAATCTCAATTTCAGGATGGGAAGACACAGGAAGATGCTGCTTCTGTTTGTTTTGATAACTTTACTGACCCACAGAAGCTGAGGCTAGGTATAATACCACTGTTTGGAGGTGAAGGTGAAAGCCACGTTTAGATCCAGGACAGATGATTGCATCATGTGGTGAGAGTGTGCTCTTGAATGGCCTTATCCCTCCAGTTCTATTCCTGTAGTGGCCACAGAAGCACTATTTGTGATGGAACCTCACACACAGACTATTTTTCCTATGTTTTTCAGACCTTCCTTCTTTTCCACGACAGGGCTCAGCAGAACAGCCATGCAGCTTTATTTAGTATTCAGCTGGTCTTCAATTGTCAGTGAGATACTAATGGAAATTTATCGCATGCTGAACCCAAAGTGACATATATATATGTTAAAATGCTGTGTTTTTATTACACACCTAAAAATACTTCATTGTCCTTACTTTTTGAGCTTTTTTATGTGAAGTCCTCAATCATTGCTTAAGATGTGGCGCTTCTGTATTAATCTCTCTCTTTTTTTTTAATGTAACCTTTTCTAACAAGGAAGAAAGTACAATGGAAATTTTTGATCACCGAGTTATCAAATCATTAATCTTTTTTTCATTTGTCATTCAAAGCAGAATTAAGTACAGGAGCATTTCATGACACGCTGTCAAATGATGATGAAACTACTTAATACTAGGGGTCAGTAGTCAGCTGCTACAAATTGGCTTTATTGTCATAATTTTAACTTCTAATTTATTCGGATAAAGAGATGGCCTCTTCTGGGCATTATTGATGGCTGCCTTTAAAATGAAGCTGGGACACTGAGTGAACTAGTATGAAGGTAAACACAATCTGACATGGTTTGCTTCAGAGAGTTTGTGGTCTCTCAAGGGTTCTGAATGCTCCTGAGAGGTAAAATGGTGTCAGGATGAGGAGACAAGTGGTTTTATGCCTTTTCCTTCCACCTTTTTGCTCTTGACTGTGAAAAGGAAACTTTCTCCTCTGTGGAGTGACATGCTGAATTTCTGCTCTCTTCGTAGACCTCTGGTGACCAGACAATGCAAATTTCTTTCCCTAGGCTCTTTTATTAACAAACAGTAAGTAATATACAAGCAGACACAGTTCTAGGAAAAACATTTACAGGAAACGTGTATGAAGGCCAGCATTTTGTATGAACAAGAGGTCTGCATTTTCCTGATACTCTTGAGCTTTCTGTGTTGCATAAAAGCAGACTCATCTGAAAACTCTCTCCCTAGTCATGCCTTGTTGATTTAGTGGTCCAAGTTTGGATTGGATGCTCTTTCTGCTCCCTGTATTTTTCTGCTCCAAAATTCTTCCCCGGAATGACAAATGTATGTTTTGGAGGGGCAGACCAATTATTCCTCATCAGTTAATCCATAAGGATAATGGCACTTTCAGGAGTTCCCACTCGGCTATCCCACCCAGTCATTCTTCCTCTCATACATTTTGCTAGGACAGCTTTCCTGTTGAGTCTCAGTACTAATTTTGCTTGTAAGGAACCTTTGCTGATGTCTGGAAGAACAAATCTGCATACCCTGCCTTATTAGTGAATAGGAGCTAATTATTATGCTTATTAGCATACCTACTTATTAGCAAGTAGGAGGGGCTACCCAATTTTCCAAGGAGTCCAGCTAGCAAGTGAGAAAAAAATGACCTTTTCCTCATCCATACAAGGACTAAAATGGAGTGTGAGGTATTTATCTCCATCTTTGTTCCGTTTCTGAGAGATTTAATAGTCCCCAGAATTGTTCATTTCTTAAGAGCTATGTGCTGTTAAACTGAGGCATTATTTAGCAATTGGTGCTGTCTCAAGAGGATAATTACTCAGAAGTATCTATTTGAAAATTCATCTACTGATAGTTGTATAAATGTCTACAGTGCCTGAAGTATTTAAATACTGAGAGGCTTTATGTGATTAAAGTTACTTTATTACAATATTTAACAGAATGGTGGATTTCCATTGATATTGTGCATGCTTAGATGCTGGTGTTTTCTCAGTGTCTCATGGGAATATGCACCTGCTGATGTCAATCCCACCAACTAAAGGAAAGTAGGTATGTTGTGTGTCCTGCTACATTCTTGGGTGCAGAAATGAATGCACTACAGGTCTCAAGTTGAAAAGGCCCCAATTTAAGTGTGCAGCACTGCTGAGTCTGGAGGGAACGTGACAGCTGCTGAAATGGCTGCTGCCCGTGTTGGACATGATGATGAAGTGCTTTGTGGATGAGGACAGGGAGAGTCTTCAATATTTGATCCATACCAATGAAACCAATGGGGTCTGTCTTTAACATCACCATTTAATTGCAAAGGAACTTATGTGGGTGTAAAGAAAGTCTTAGAGAAACTTGAGTTAAGCATTCAGGTCTCGGTGAAATTGGTCAATGCACTCTAAAGTTATTACAAGGGACTGACGTCATATGCAGACACACGCACAAAGCAGGATCATAAAAATCTCATTTTTTAGTTTAAGTAGGTTAAAGGGAAGCCTGAGTATGCACAAATAGTAATGAAAATTAAACTAGTTATTGCCACTCAAGCAAGTGTTCCTGGAGTCCTTACAGAGAGCTCCCTGAACATGTGACCTCAGTGCTCAGCAGTAGCAAGAAGGCAAATCGGACCATCAGAAATTATTAGGAAATTACCAACAAATAGATCAACAAGAAAAAATCTTTACTCCATGGTATATATGACTCAGGCAGTTCTGATTGCCCAACCTTGAACGTGCTTTGTACATGCCCAAAACAGAGAGGACCTTCAGTGATACAAAACACCTTCTGTTAGAAAAGAAGCTAAATAGTTGTTGTAACATTCCAGCTTGGAAAAGGTGACTCAGGGCACATGATTAAAAAAGGTCCATGAAATCTCAAAGAAGTTAAATGTATGTTGCTCGTTATGCTTAATGATATGACCAAGGGTCTGAACCCAGAAAGACAGAAGGTGCACAAAGGTCAAGAAAGAGGAAGAATTTTAATGCAGTGCATCAAAGTGCATAAATTGAGGAACCCCTTGTGAAATTGTCTTCTAGCCATTGGCAGTAAATACAGGGTGGAAACAGGATTTAACAGAGTTTTGGACAAACCAGTTAGAGGATGGCCCTTGTGCAGCTTCCAGCTCAGAAAGGCCTCTGAGGCTTGCTGGTAGAAGCAGAGGTGTAGCTAAGGGGGGAGTTGCTGTTTGTCCATGTAAACATGCACTGGTTTGTTTTTACTTTCTGTTAGTGCTTGGTACATGAGACAGGAGACAGAGCTGGATGCACCTGTGGCCTGAACCAGGTGTTTTTTATGGAGGCTCTCCAGGGTGATGTTAATGCAGCCTTGGGTGTCAGACAACATGCACAGCAACACTACTCTAGGCAAGACCAACGTGTGGCATTGTTAAGAAACTCTACGGAAAGAGGGCAGATTGAAATAATCTAAAAAACGATAACATACCTTCTGAGAAGACAATAGAGCTGGAAAGTAGCAGATCAAAACTGGTGTTTTGTCAATCATTGGTGGGTATAATTAATGGATACACTTGTGCCATCCATAGCCCTTGGCTGGCAGTCTGTGTGGGAAGGGGCCAGATGATTGGTGAAGGGAAGCAGATAAAATACAATGCTTGCATTTCTACCATCTCCTGGGATCTCAGGACTCTGTAACAGCAACATCATGTGACTGAACATTCTGGGAGGACATTCATGATCCTGAATATGTTTTGATCTGCTCAGAGCAGCAGTGTGGGAAGGTACTAGAGTTGCCACCAACTTCACCAAAGTCTTCAACCTTTGGTGTGAGAGATAGGCGTGCTGTCTCTTTTTTGTTTGTCCTGTTCTTCCCCATCTCACTTCTTTTCCTTCCTATCTCTTTCTTTCTTCTGTTTAGTACAAGCCTGGCATAGTGAGCTCAGCCATGCTCCCTTTCTCAGCACTGCTGTGATCCCATGACCAGTGAGGCAGGGAAAACCTGTGCCCTGTGTTGGAGTGGCTGATAACAGCTGCTTTCATTGCCTGTTTTCCATGGTAATGAAGTTGCAAGTATCAGCTGCAGAAGCTGTGTTATCTGTCAGCGCACTTTTCTTTTAACTGTTACATTTTTTTTCTGCAGAAATTAGGACTGGACGTCAGAACTAGCTCTAAATTATCTCATCTGTTTTTCTGAAGAAGAATATTTATCACCACATTTAATACCATCCAAAAATTGTCCTTGTAAGAAAAACCCGTTTGCTAACAGAGATGGTGTTAAGGCAAATATTGAAGCTCAAAGACTTAATTGTTTATGTTTGAAATTATTTCTTTTTCTATACTGCTCTTAGCTTTTATCCAGTATCTTTAATAGAAGGTTATAAAGATGTTGAAATCATTAATGTTTAATTTAATCATGAAGCTGATCAGCCTGCATCTGTGCTCTCAACTGAAACCAAGTTTGACTGTTCAGCATTACAGACAGGATCATGTTAACATCTTAGCCTTCATTTTATTAATGTGAGTGAGCCAAGGTATGCTGGGTGCTTTTCCCCTGGAGTCACAGACTCAGCTGCTGGTGAGCAGAATGAGACTCTGTGTCACTGGTGAACACTGGTAAATGAACAGGGTAGTTCAACTCCCTTGAGACCAACGAGGTGACATTACAGCTGTTGGAATCAGGTCACATTCACCACCTTTTCTCTACAGCTGTGAGCAGGAGATGCATGACTTTGTTAAGTTTAAAGGTTGGACTCGATAATCTTAAAGGTCTTTTCCAACCTAAATGATTCTGTGAGTCTTTGAATATGAGGCTTCCTGAGTAAACACAAGACTTTCTTATCTAGGGCTCTAATCACAAACCTCCAATATTTCTGTCATAAATCGACCTGGAAGACTTCTCTTAGTGAAGCTTTAGCATTAGATGCTGACAGACTTTGGAGTATGTGTGTTTGATGGGGGGATGCAGTCAAGGAAGCCAGGCATTGGGGAATTAAGCTAGCCAGGAAGAAAAAAGGTAGGAAAAAACTGAAATGGGACACAAACCAACTATCAGAAACACGAGACCCTCACCCTTTGCAGCAAGCACTACTGCTCCTGAGGTGGCAATGCTGGAGTTGGGAGGTGGTGCCTGAACCTAGTTTAAGAGAGAAAATACTGTGGTACAAGTATGATCTTTAAAACATACTGAGCAGGATGATCTTGTGCATCTGGTGAGGAGGACCCTGTTCTTTTTCTGAAATGCCTCCAGTTACAAACAGTAGCATATTAGTGATGTTTGCTAGTTGAGTGACAAAATTGCTGTTTTCTTGAAACTGAACGTTTTGGAATATCCCCTGCTTATGCATTCTTAGGTGGTTTGTTATGATCAAGGGTGTATGGTTAGAGCACCATTTGCACCATACCCTGGTACTGTGTAGTAACTTAAACTTAAATTTCTCTTTGAGGTACCATTCTGGGTTTAATCTTTCAATATTTGAGTGCAACACATGCTCACCTTTTTCTAAACCTTTATTACAATAACAGGAAAGTTTAACATTTAAATCAAGGCTTTAACTTGAGTTCTGTTCCTTGAGCCATGATGTATTTTAAATAGGTGATGGAATATTTGAACAATCTTTTGGCAATACCTTACTGACCAAGACTGAGGTTCAGGCAAGTAGTTTTATCTCAGATTTGTAAGTCATAATAGATCTTGTTATAAAAAGTTTAAATAAAATAAATATAACTTTTGTAGAACATAGGCTATAAATAGACTGTTAAAGAAATCAGTGATTTGTTAGTTAATATTTGAATTTTGAACTTCAGTGACACACTTTAATATATTTCAGACTTCTTGATCCAAAGCGTACTTTATATTCTGAAGGTGTGCAATTGTTTGCTGTAATCTCAAGAGAAGATAAGCATGACATCTGGTTCACACCTGTGGTTTTAGGGATAAGAGCATAGCTGCTTTATGTATTATTCAAGGCACTGTTGAAACTGCTAGAAATTTGACTCTTTGAGGCCCTTTGTCTCTAGGTTTTTATACTTGCTTAAAGTAAACATGAAATATAGGAATCTTCTCTCAGTAGGTATTGAATTTAGACTATTTATTCCAAGTTGTGCCTGCAGCCAGAAGGGAAAATTAGTTATGCAGGTTAATTATCAGATTTATGTTAAAGACTTTACTTGTGCAACTCCCATATTTTAAAAGTTCCATTGAGGCATTTCGTGCTGTGACAGAACAATGCCAGGAGAGGTGAATGTACTGGTAAGAGGTACAGTGGTGTGGTTTTGTGTCGCAGGTGATCCTCTCCCTGCCCACCACAGCCCCAGGCAGCATGAGGCACGCTCTCTGTGGGATGTGATAGGGAGAGGCTGCAGCATTTTGCACCATTTCCAGCTTCTATTCAAGGTTGCAGGCACAACCAAAGCCTCTGGGGCTGTTGGAGACAGCAGTGGGATATAGCAAGAATGAATTTGGTTGGGCACTTCTAGAGCCAAAGGCAACCACGGTCCAGAGAAAAGCCAGCAGCTGTCATACTGAAAACCAGAACTTAACTTGGTATCCATTACCCAGGTGAGTTGTTCAAATGTGAGATGCTGAGGCAGAAGAGGTGCTTTCAGAAATACACAGGTGTGAGCCGGGGTGGAAATGCGACTCTCTGACTTGAGACTTTATTATTAAGTTATATAATAATTATTTTCATTATTAAAATGCAGAGTAGAGGGAAGGGACAAAGCTGGCACAGAGCCTGGCTGGACAGAGACAGAACTCCCACATGGAACCTATACTGAAAACTGTACTGAACCAGAGCCTGTGAAATTTGGACTCACGTGCCAATCTGGTAGCACTGCTGTGTTCATCAGGAGTCCAAAGAAGTTCAACATGCTTTTCTTTCAACATCAAAGGGCCCTTAAAAATTTGGAAGTGGTAAAGCTGTAAGAGCTTATTCACATTATATAAGGTGATGCCACAAATGAGCAGCAGAGCCAGATGCACCAGAGGAGTCTTGACAGGGCATCTGCAGGCAGGTACCAGTGCGTGTACGTGGGAGGGGTGAAAGATTTGTGTTGCTGTTTCATAAGCATGGAAGAATAACTTTGACATCTAACAAAGGGCCATTACAGAATGTGTTTGCAAATGGGTTTGTGGATGTGGCAGTGGACAAGGTTTTAGCTTTAAAAGGCTACACAATTTCTAGCACTTTAACCTCAATTCCATTCATTTTGCGCTTACTTGAATGTTTTGCTTCTTGCTGTGTTAAGTCTGGTTCTTTTTTATTTGCTAGTGTTAATACAGAATCATGTCCTTAACAAGCTGGTTCCATTAAGGTGGTTTAGTCAGCTATTCTGTGTATCTATACACAAAATTGCTAAGACAAGACATTTAGAAATTTCTTAACATTGCACTTCAATTTCCACTCTGGTAAAACAGAAGATAAGGGTGTAAAGAAAGCTAGAAAATTAGAGGCCAAATGCAGGGATATTACATGTAAGGTTTTCCAAGATCCTGGAGAATTTGGGTAGCACCCCATAGCAGGGAAGGATTTCAATTTGAGGTATTTTCAAGAGATCCTGGTATTTGGAAAGGATATATTGTACTGAGTCCTTGCATATTAAGCCCCTTCAAGAAACTTGCAGTAAAATACCCACATTAAGCAGCTACATTGGAAAAATCCTTCTTGTGTTCAAACGGGAGGTCTGTGACAGAACTAGTGCTGTCTCTGCCACCTAGGGCTGTCCCACCATCCTCCAGTAATCTGCAAGTGGCTACTGAGACCTCTGGTGCTGAGTACCCTGTTTGCTTTATCTTTGGGATTACAACGCTGCCCTAGATAGACATGGATTCTGCAAAATATGGGAAAGCCCACTTTATTTTTTGCCCTATGTTATGAAGCTCTCTAAGTAAGCTCTTCTCATGGGCTGGTTCTGCTGCAATTGCCCATATACTTCATGGTTCATGAACAAAAATAACTCTGCAAGTGTACAGCCCGGAGGATTTCATATCCCCTCAGAGACCGGAACGGCCTTTTGCCCAGCAAAATGCTTCTGAAAACATGCCCCATCTGCTGCAAGGCTTTGAATCCAGAGATGCAACAAAACTATAAATATTTCAAAATTTGTTCTGAGGCATTTTGAAGATCATTAAACCTCATGGAAAAGCTCGCCTTCCCCTGCTAAAAAAAAAAAATACAGAAACAAAACACACAAAAAGTCCCCAAATAAACCACACAGGATGTTCTGAATTCCACAGTACAAAAAGAATAATTTGTGCTAAGATGTGAGCTCTCAGAGGAATGAATACTTGTGCTAGTGCATCTTTAAAGTGAATAGTATATGAAATTGTATTAATCACACATACTAGGAAAAGTGGGCTTTTGTAAGGTTTATTTTTAAAGCGCAGCTCCTTTCTTTTCCCTGAAGAGTGCTGGAGTGTTTTTGCTAGGAAATCCCAGCAGTTCTCTCCATGCTGACAGCACATCTTGATGTTTAAGAAATTAAATGGGTTCTTGAAAGATGAGTTCTCAAGTATGGACAGTTTGGGTATTTTGAAGTTTAAAACTCTTTCTTCAGTAGGTTAGTTCTCCTTGTAGGAAGACCACGGGAAACAGATTAAGACAATATGTGAAAGAGTCACTTTTGGGTTGAGTTCAGAGCTATTCTATTCATACAGTCAGTCCATCCGGCTTATTTTTAGTTGCTGTGGCTTTTGGTGCTTAGCCACTTCCTAAATTGCCTGCTTCAGTTTTTCACCCCTGCCAGCAGCTAAGTATTGCTTCTAATTTTTCCATTTGAATAGTTTTAGAAAGCAAAGTTTGCCTCTTGCTGAAATGGGAGTCTCAGCGTTGCGTGTTCCCGCGTGCATGCGCTTGCTGTCTTGTTTGGAACATGCCACGGTTAGACAAAGCCACTGTGGGTGAGACTCAGAACTACTCAGTAAAGAAACCAAAAAGTCTCTGGCAGACTCAGAGTCTGGTAGCAGAGTTAAAGGCCAATGAAGGACCCCAGCAGACCTCAAGGAGCCTGGGAAGATGCCCTTGGGTATCTGGATGCAGCGCCTTGCAGTACGTGTCTGCACCAAACTCCCACAACATAAGCTCCATGCCAGAGAAGAGCTGTTTAGAAGTTGGTACCAGTATTAAAAGGTAATGTACTGTCTCTGTGAGGTACTTGTGTGACTCTTCCTTATTGCAATATCAAGCAAACGAACAGCAACCCCCAAGTTGTTTTTTTTTCTCCAACACCGCTCCAAATGGTAGTTTATTTCACGTGTTTTTCAAGTGCTTATCATTCTTCCCATTTATTTCCAATCTTTCATATTTTTCTTCATAAAAAATCTAGTTTAAGGAGGGATGGGCAATGACCATTGTCTACACGTGAGGAAATGAGGCCCCAAAATGGACAGAGTTTTATGCAAGACAGCAGAAACTCTCTAGTAGTCTGGCAAGATGAGCCTTTGCAATCCAAGGTTGCTGCTTCTCCTCAAGTTACAAAAGATCTGATTTGTAAGAAATACTCCTACCTGAAAAAGAGAATACTGAGATATTTGTCTCTCATTTGGTTTTATGGGAGTCTTAATCTCTTCAGGATGGAAGGGGCTTTGCATTTTCAAGGTTTTTCTCACGGGCATGATGGCAACAGCCACAGTGATTTTTAAATTGCAGTGAAGGTCGTCTTGGAATCACTTCATTCCAGATCCTTGGACTTTAAGTGAAATATAGCATGTCAGGAACACTCTGATGGACGGGTATGAATGAGTAATACTGGGTGGTGTACTCTTTTATCCTTTTTTTTTATCTCCTCCTCTCCTTGGATTTCTTCCATCCCTTAGACATGTGGTTCACATCCTTTTTACGAGCTGACTGAGCACCCTGTTGTACACTTACCACCCACGTTTACAGAAAAAGAACCTCCTAAATTTTTTAGTCTAACAAGATGCTGTGATGTATATGGATACACAGGTATAATTACCAGACAGTGAAGATATTTAAACGTTTTTAGAAGATGGGAAGAGGAGGAAAGGTTAAAAAAACCCTCCTGCTCATTATGCTTCCATTCTTGTTTACATCTTAGTATTAAAGTGTTAGTATTACAATTTCCTGTGTTAGGAAGGAGGTCAGATATGAAACAACACTTGTAAGAAGGAAGAGGATCAGAAATGAGAGGCATTGCATGGGGAGGTAATAACCACAGCTCTGTAGTTCAGGGGATCTTGTGTATTGTGAAAGAGAAGACTTACTGCTGATTTTTTGTTGGTTTTGAATGATTTATAACATTTTACTTGTGGCAGAGTGTTGCAATCTATGTTGTCATGGAAATTCTATTGAATTTATAGTTCCATTTATCCCAAACGATTTTTCAGACTTCATTTCATGGTGAATCATATGGCTGTTACTTGGAGTACAAAGCAATTGCAAAAAAGTTTCATGTTATGGAAAGCATAAACACTGAAACCGTTATTTTCATATTATGGAATACAAATGAATGCAACATCCAGGTTTTTAGCATCAAATATGCCTTCATCGTGTAATGACTCCATGTATATACATGAGATGGGTTTTCTTGTTTGGGACAGGAGTGGGCCTAAGGGTCATTTATTTCTGGCAGTAGAAATTGGAGGTTTCTGGCTTGCCAAGGTACTTCTCTCTTAACATTCAGGGCTTAACATCCAAATACTGAGTGATATGGCTGTAATCCAGCCATGAATTGAAGCTCAGGGCACTCCTACAAGCATCGTGTTGCCTCCGTGTTCCTACTGGGCTGTCACTGGACCACTCACAGGTTTAAATGCTGTTCAGAGCCAGGGGCGGAACATGCAACAACTACCAGCTTTCAGGTTGGAAACAACTATGAAATCACTTAGTCTTGACTTTTAACATGAATACACCTACTGTGTTGTGTGTAGACAACAAAGCAATAATTAATGCTTACTATTAAAAAAAAGATTAAAGGGAAATTTATCATACTTCTAAGGCATGTGAATGTCTAAATTGAGTTGAATTCTCTTATTTCACTTGTATGATCTTTACTCTTCCTGTTGTTTCAACTCCTTTGATTTTTTCTTTTCAGCCTAGGATTGTATTTATTACCAAGTTGCAATTACTTCAGGGCAAAGACCCTGTCTGACTCTTTGTTTTGCAATTTACCCAGCATGCTTTTAAGCACTGTGAAATACTAAGTGATGACATTGAAAACACATCTCTGTACCTACCTAACTGTAGTTCAAAATTCGCTAATGAATAATAGACTAGGCAGGAAAAACATGCCATTATCTGCTCCTGTTCAACTTTGTCTTTTAAAAAAGAATGCAGTATACTCTGTGTTATTACATCCAGCTCTGGTAGGAGAACTTGAAAACATCACGATTCGCTCTTCCCCCTCCGCCTTTTCTAAGCAGATTTAGAATATGTTACAAAAGGTAAGTTTCATGGGTTTTTTAAAGAGAATATAATGAGAAGTCAAACATCAGACTTCAGTGCCCCAGTGTACATCTCACACTCCAGTAAACACACAGACTGCAGGACAGTTATTCTGAATTTTCAGTGCTGCAGTGAAGATTACATTATGTCTGTAGAAATTTTTATTCCAGCCAAATGGATCACATCATCTGGTTTGCTAGAAATCTATGCACATATTTAAAGCCAAAGTAAGTTGCATACGGTCTTTCAATTAAGAAAAATCATGTATGATTCATAATCTTAGCACAGAAGTTGTTTTTGTGCTGGAGTTTTTACATACAGCTGTAGAAGGGGCTGAGAATAATTTATTCTTACAATATAAGTGGCAAAGCTACTAATTAAGAATATGTTCAGTGATTAACTCCATCATTTAAAGCAAACATTTCAAAATTTTTGTTTCTCCACTCTGCAAAGATTTGCAATCTACCTGCAATGCCTCTGTTTTGCTCTTCTGAAGATACTCTCAGACTCTAAAGCACGACATAATAAACCACATAGCTGTGTTGTCTGTGCCTTGCTGCCTGATTCATCAAAAAATTGGCTGGCCTATAAAACCTCTTTTTTTTTTTTTACTTTTTTTTTCTTTTTTTTTTTTTAGCTTAAATTGCATGGTAGTCCTTGGATTGCTGGAAGGAAATGAGTGGAAAGCTAATTCCGATGATCTGTTCCCTTCTACCAGAATTCCTGATACTATTGAATATTCTGTACTCCACATCTGTGACAGCACAATGAGCCTTTGTTCACTTTTTAATCTAAAGAGAAATCTGCTGAAGGAGGTTGCACAGGGTGATAGCAGCCCAATTTAAAAGTCTCAATTATTTATTTTTAAAATACTTGGCATCTGTCTATGGAAAATGTTCTTGCTTGGTTTCCAGTCTCTTAGAATTGCTTTGAACTCGCTCACATCTTCTGGGATCTATCAAATGCTCATTGTGGCTTTTCTCTCAGAAGTGCTGAATGAGTTTAGCCATGATAGTCTGCCTTGATTATAAACTTTCTGTCTTTGTAGTGGGGTAATAAGAGCACAAAGATGTCGTGCACAGGAACGGTGGTTTCTGTCTGGATGTCTGTCTTGCCAAGCAGAGGAGCAGAGAGCTGGAGCCTTTTCTTTGTGGATGAGTGGCAGGGAGAAGTCATTCATTTCACACAGGCTCAGTTTTTGCAAGCCAGTGACATTTCATAAAGAGGGTTTAGTCATTCCGAGGCAATTGTACTTAAACTCAGAACTGATCTCTGGTGGGCAGTATTTCTCAGTAATACACTTACACATTTTTGACAGCCTGTCCTTACAAGTTCAGCCTGGTGGCAGCCCAGCTTTAGTCAAAATCTCTCGAGACATTTTGCCAGCTCTGGGGAAGAGCAGATTTCTGTAGAGTTTGGAAGAACAAGGTTGAAGAGAGGTATTTCTGCAAAGAGTAGGTTGAACCCCAGAAGGAAGGGATAGCCTGCCCCATGGTGTGGTGGAGAGGGTATTAGTAGCTGTAGGAACATGGAGGCAAAGGTGCTCAGGGCTGGGGAATTTCTCAGGTGTTGGATGTATGTGGTGTATTCATTCATGCAAGTGTTGTCAGCTGGGAAAAGGCCTGAAGTGCTTGGGAGCTTTAATGGTTGGACACTGGATCTTTCTGGACAGAAGAGACTAGAAAACATGACATGGTTTTACATGTTAACTGGCATTTATCTCCCGGGTTAAGGCAGAGTGAGGGTTTTCTCTCTCTAATTCTATGTTTTAAGGCACTTGTAACATTCTGAAGATTTTCCCCTTCAATGAGATTTTTTTCAGGCTTAATCTGTGCTGTACAGCAAATCTCTCTCAAGTTTGAGTGAAAACAATTCTACTCTTTTAGAGTGTGAAGAGTGTCGAAGCATAAAGTTTTTCCATTAAAAGCAAACTTACCCTCTCCCTGCCTCTATAGCTGCAGTAGCTGTTGGTAGCATTTTAGGATGGAGGAATCTTCCTGCAAGAAAAATGCCTTTGTGTCACTGGGGATGGTTTGTTTCAGCTTGGCCTTATCAAAATACTGAAAATTTCAAGTTGCTTGGACACTCCAGGGTTTTTTTATAATAGATCTTTACAAGGTACATGGAAGCATACTGCTGTGTTGCACATCTGAGGTTAAGGAAGTCCATGTAAGCCTTTCCCAGCCTTGTTAGTTGTAACAGGGCTAGATGTGAAAGACATAAATCCAGTATATTGTGCCACAGAGAACAGGACTCTCGTGCCCTCTGGGACCTGTGCTGCCAGGAAGGCTATTTGGAGCACTGTCAGGAGGGATGTATAGACCTGAGCATTCTGACTGCAGACAGTGTCACACTATAGAAACTACAAGGGGTATTTCAGGCTTTCCCATTGCTAAGGGATTCAGAACCTTTTAAAAATATGTTTGTACAAAAAATTTTTTTTGGAACATAGAAGCTTATGTGAATCAGTTGTAAAAATGTACAAGAAAATGATGCTGAAGTCAGGCAGTGCCACAATTTGGGTTGGATGTGCAAGCTTGGATGATCCTCTGTTTCATAAATAAGATATCATAACAAAATCCAAAGTTTTTTTAGCTCAAATGCCCCTTTATTGCATTCTGTACTACTGCTTTGCATGTACCAGGCAGAGATAATACAAGTAATTTATATGCAAAATGCACTGTATATTGTATATACTAATTATATAATAAGGAGTAATAATGAAAATGTTCTGGCATGTTTAGGCCACTTAAGTATGTGGTGAAATTAATTTTACGGGTAACTGTCTTCTTCTTGATTTGTACATAAAGAACATTATGCCATCCATAGAAAATATTAAATAACTTCTGATAAATGTATTCAAGATGATATATATTATGTATAAAAGAAAAATACATTAGATACATTTATGTTTTATTGTAAATTGGGGGAAAACAGATGAGGCTATTAATGCAAGAGAACAACATGTGATCACGTAATTAGAAAATTGTCATAATACTGAGGCTCAGCAGTGTCCAGGTGTGGTTTTATGAGCAGCATGAACCATGCAGCTTTGAGGATGTAACTTTACCCCCTTCTTAACATTGTTTTTGCAGTGTATAAGTTATATAATAGCAATTCCTGGGAGATTCTACTCCTAAAACTTTCCTTCTAGCTGTATGAACACATGAGGAAGCTACTGTATGACAGATGATGATAATTTTTCATACAAGACAGTTCCCCTTGACTTGATGGATTCAGAGAGAGGAGCCACGCTCTCTGGAAAAACACCAGGGAGCAGTGGGAAAACGTTTCAATGTGTATGGTAATCAAGGTGGAGTGTGGTTCTTGATTAGTCTGTGAAATTGCACTGCTGAGACGAGGGATCTGAATTAAGCTCTTTTTTACCAAAGCCCTTTGCACTTCTATCCAAAAGTGTATTGTAAAAATTAATTTCCTTAAAATGCCGTGAGCAAAATTGATCCAAAATGATTTTGGCATATGTTGAACTCACTCAGTGATACTTTTCTTCATCAACTCCTATGAGGACTGTATATGAAGTGTTTTATATAAGGTATACCTAATTTTAGACTTTATTTTAAAGGGAAGCAAAATGTAATTTGTGAGTGTTTTGTGAGCTTTTGTCTGTGCTGGCTCAATTGAGGTTTAAGCAATTCTACCTGAAACAAACTGGTTCTAATTTCTACATCAATGAATGGCTGTACCTCGGTCTACATTTGTTCAAAGTATGAGTTGTCAACCTGGAGGCACCACCAACTTTGTGAGACATTGCCAGCATCTCTGTGTGTTCTGTGAATACACTGGGAATAAGAAGGCCGAAATAGGGGAAGAAAATTGCTTTCAAATTTTATGAAGCTAGAGTGAGTGCCAGACTTTTTTTTTGCATTTTTTTGTGAGCCATTTGGAGTGTGGTCTTGTTTTATCATCCAGCTGAAAAAAGTACCTCTGCCTCTGAAAAGGCTGATCTTCATCTTGGCCTTTTCTTTATATGGTGATGTTTTATTTGATGTAAAGGTTCTTTACCACTGTTATACGCTGCAGCCAATATGTGTATAGTCAGAAGCCTGGGAATCATGGAAATATGAGTAGGAACACATCTGAGCAAGATAAAAGTGTAACATCTCATCTGGCAATATACAAAATTTCAGAATATGGGAAAAATACATTTGGGAACACAGTAGGATTTGTCATGCAGCACGATCTTGGAGAAACCTGAACAGACCCAAAGAAGTTGTTGGTACCAGCAGAGCATTTGCCTGCAGGCAGACTTGCAGGAGGGAGAGTCAGACCCAGCAGCATGTGGGGAGGCACGGACAGTCTGAGTTAGACCTTACATCTCCATTTAACTATGTACTGTGTGGTTATTTCTTAGCACCTCACAATGCCACAATAGGTCAGGTAACGGGTGATAGGCAGCAGAGAAGCAGGAGTGAATGTGCAGGTCCAGGCAAGACACCAGTGGCAGAGAAGCCTGATGGGTCCATTCCTGTTTCATAGCCAGGAACAGGGTTTTTTTGCTGCAGTCAGTGGTCATGAGTGAACTTAAGCATTGACCAACTGTCTTGCAGTAGTGTTGCCCCCACAGATGCACCAGCACTGGTTTGGATTGTGAAATCCATCAGGAAGGATCCCTGAATGTCCTCAAGAGAAACTGCTGCAAAGTCCAGTTCTTGCACTTGGCTGTTACCACCGGGCACATGTTTTATGTGTGCAAAGCACCCATACAGCAAACGTTACCAATACTGAATTTATTCAGTGAAAATGTACACACCCACATGGTGTAATGTTGAGAGGGGAATGTTGCACGTTTTGGATGTAAACCAGCTCCTTTGGAGCAAGTGATGGCTGATGCAGATGGACTGACACTAGGGGCTTCTTAGGGAATGGGAAGGTCAAACAACTACTGGGGAAGCAGCAGTGTGTTAGGATGGCTGGCAGAAGTGGGAGGCCAGCTAATGCAGTAAATGGAACAAGAACCATACAGGAAATTAAGAGTAGTAGCACTCACAGGCCTCTCTGAGCTGCTCTTATATGCCCCTGCATGTGTATCTGGTACAGTGGGATTGTTCAGCAGCAGAGCATTTGAAGGATGCTATTCCTTGGTCTTCCTATATTTGTGGAACTCAGATATTTTCTGTTTTGAGGTAATCATTGTTCTCACCTGCTTTCACTTTGGGTTTGTCCAGTTATTAATATTTATTATTTGTCCTATAACGACATCAAAATAACTGGTTTTGTCTGACGTAGACTTTTTGCCAAGTACTAATGCTTTGGAAATAAAAGTCATGAAATTTAACTGAAGTCAGGGAGAAGTCTGACCCTAACTGATAGTCCTGAATATCAGAGGCTCATAAAAATGCATTGCTACAGAGACAGACTTTTATCTTACAAATTGCTTTAGGAGTAAAGGAATAACTCTAAACGTTGAAATCCTTTTCAAAAATTCTCTATGGTTTTTGAGATAAATATGTTTAGCACATTTAACAGAGCAGGAGATGAGTCTGCAATGAGCAAAAAAACGAAGAGATCCTGGCATAAAGCAGTTTGCCATCTAAACGGACTGGCCATACTCTTTATCCTTGGGTTTGTTATTAAAATGCATTGCATTGACTCTGTTCCCTGGTTACTGTCCCAGTAGGACAGTCATGCTATTAATCAAGATGCTAGTTAAACAATATTGTTCAGCAGAATTCCTTTATCTCAGGTTCATAATACTGGGTTTACGTACAACCTGTGTGCATTTCCTCATTTGAAAGCTGTATGAATCAACACTAATGTGATTTTGTTATTGTTTTTAATTTTTACAGATGCAGATCTACTTCTACAATCCTGATGACTTTGACAGTTTTGGAACAGCAGTTCTAGAAAACAGGGTAGTAGGAGCCATGGCCGTGTTTTTTCAAGTAAGTTTAAACAAGAGCTATCTCCATAAACCAAAGCATACACCAAGTACTATTTAATTCATTGAATTGTTTCAAGCTTAATGGATGCATCTGTTTTCTTGTTCCCACCTGTCTAAGTGAAAGATATTTCATATTGTCTATGTGTGATTTAAAATGTAAATAAGTATATTTAGAAACATAATGAAAAATTTTGCATGAACTGTTCTGCTTTTATAGCTACTTTACAGATGCAGATTGGAGAAGACATTTATCATGGAACTTCCTTCACTGCTGAAGCATATTGCTGGGGTCCCTGAAATAACAAACTGACTTGAACTGGTTCTGTTCAGAGAAAACTTATGATTCAAACATGGCTCGAGAGAAAATTAATCAATAAGTTTCATCAATCTTGTCTGAAGCAGCTTCTTCTAAATTGTCATAGTAACAAGTTCTTGAACAGATCAGGTTTCTGAATGAGTGAATGTATGCATCCTCTTTTTTAAAATGCATCCTCAGGAGCGTGACTGCTTGCTTAGCTCATTTGTTGGTTCGACACGCTGGGGAACTGGGCCTTGCCATGGCTGGTGGGCCCGACTGGCAGTGGTGCTCAGCACTGTGGGCCTTTGTGTTGTGTTGCATCCCAAACAGAGTTTTTGCTTTCTGACTCGAGGGTGAATTGAACGGGGTGAGTTGGGACAGCTCCGTGTCATCACACTGTCACAAGCAGGGAAGTGGCTAATGAAGATTTTGAAATATCTTGAGGTGTTGCTTTCTCAAAAGAGAGGAAAGAGGGGAGGGAAGAGCAAGGGCAAATGCTAGTCCTCTGTGATGTTTCACACTAGTTGTTACTGTGGAAGAAAATGATTTTACTGTTACCTTTGTGAAGCCAGATAAAAAAGAATAAGCAAGTACCTATATGTAAATATTTCCCTTTTTTCTTGTGATGTTAAGAGTGACAAGCCTAACTCTCCTGCTCAAATTAAGTAAGGTTGTCTTTTTCCATGTCACTGATTTTGATCAAATGCTTTGATAAGGAGGAAAGGACGGATCCTTGTATTGCATAAATTGCTGTAACTCTGCTGACATCAGGCTAGTGAAAGTAGACATGTTCAATTCATCACGGTGGAATTCTGAGCCCTTCTACAGTGTTTCATGTTAGGGTAAAGTTGGTGAAGCTGCAGTAATTTAGAATGGCATAGCAGGATAATTCCCCAGACTTCTTAATCTTGATGTGCTGTGGGAAGTGTTGGGCAAATTGAATTTGACCTTACAAGACAGAAGTTTAGAAACAGAACAACCAAAGGCACCGTGGCTGGATTTGTACCAGAAGGAAGAGCTGCACACTCCGTGCATGTGCTGTGTCAGGAGCATGTGTCATGCCATGGTGTGCAATACATGTCGTTGCATTATCTGTCTGGAATTTAATTTCTAAATTACCCTGATGTGCCTCACACAAGCACTGTTACCTAGTCTGTAGGTGACATTTGTTCCCTAAACCCTGTTTTTAGAGGATCTTAAAATTGTAGTGGGACTGTTTTGTATTCCCCACCTGCGAAGCCAGGTGCTGCACTTACTGTGAATCCCACTTTGCACAATTCCAAGGGAGCCATTAAACTCACTAAAAATAACCTAAAGTAGTCTGTAATGCTGTTAAAAAAAACATCTTTGATTATGAGAGACCTCAGGCTCTTTAAGACCCACAACCAAGTGTTGCAGTCCCTTCAGGGAAGCAGAAATCTATACTTTTCATCATTTCTAGCCCTGCAGGCCGCTGGACATTAGGTTGTAAAGCCTGGATGATGGTGCAGCTGGGCCCCTTTGCTCCAGGAGCCATGAAATCTGAAGCCATTACTGATAAACAGTCTCTGGTCTCTCCCAGAGAATGAGGAGTAAGGTAATTCTTCAGCAAAGTGACCCAGGCACAACCTGTTTTGAGGTTGCAAGGAAAGGGTGGGTTTTTTTGTGGGTTTTTTTTTGTATTTTTTTCCATGTCTTTGGGTTGAAATGAGAACTCAGCAGTGTGCCATTAAACTTCCCAGTGTATCAGCTCTTCCCCTTGGGTAGCTCTGCTCCGAGACAGAAAGCTGCCGAGCAAGATCTGCAGAGCTCCAAGGCCCCATTCTGGAAGGGCATGTGCTGAATTCTGGCCCGAGTAAGTAAACTCTAAGGACTTTAGTGTGACAGCTGCTATTTTGGCCATCACAAGGGTTTTCCAGATTTTGCCCCATAGAGCTTGAGTTGTTACACATAAGGCTATTAATTGATGGTGATGATCTTCTGCATTTCCATGCTGTGTTTGACCAAGGTGCCACTTCAGTTCCCTCAGCTGTGCATCGTGTGCTGGAGCTGGTGGATCATGATTTGGAAAAACCTTTACAGACAGTTTCATTCAGAAATACTTGGTGTTCCTTTAGCCTTTCTCCTCAGGGCACCATGTGGATAAGCTTACCATGGCTACTATTTCATGCAGTCAATTAAAATGCTGACTTTTAAAGCTGATTCGTAGTAACTTTTGATTGAAATGTCCCTAAGATGTCCGTGGCCACATTTTGTTTGGCAGCTTTGTCTATTCAAGTACTAATTTAATAGTCTGTGATTTTCCAGAGCTGTAGTCACATCTCTGACTCATTTATCTAGAGCACAGCTTTAGAAAATTGTAGCAATAGAGGTCACACTGTTTTTTACAAATACATTGGAAGACTGAACTGTGCATGCTTTTCTATGTAAATATTTTAACACAAAAATTATGGATAGATTTGCCATTAAGTCAAGACTTGGATTTTTGCTAATGCGTTAATGCAGTGTTGGAATGAATGTGTACTGCACTGACTGAATTCATAGTCTGGCAGGTGTTTTTTGTTTGACTGATGTTCCCAATGTTCCTTTGAAAATCAGGTTCTCCAGTGAGTGAACATTATACTGAGCTATATAATTATTGGTGAAACATTAAATAATTAAGAACCCTCTTTCCTCCTGTTTAAATAATTTAATTTGGGCTATATAAGAATTTTCCTTATTGAATTCACTGTTTCAGGGGCAATTTCCAGGTAAAGTACATTGGTTCTGAACTTGGATAATTGAAGCACTTGGAACTTTGTTGTAATTGCTAATTAAATCTATGCTTTCCTCATTGCTTTCATTGTAAACTGTTGATAAATTCTATTTGTGTTTGCATGCTGCAGGTCAATCGACCTGACAAAAATAAATTAATAGTTAGAATCAGGAAACAATTCTTGCATATACAAACTGCTGTAATTGCTCATCTCTGTATTTCATTGTGGATAGACACTCGGAGAGTCTCACATAAAATAGCACTGTGGGGAATCTATAGCAGGCATTCTTAATTTGCAAATGAGATAAGCTGTCCTGACGTCTCTAGCTGGGCTCTGAAAGCTGAATTTTGCATTGGAGTACAAGTTGGAAAGTGAACAGGTATGTTGAGGAAAAAAAGGGTCTTGTGATACTTGGTCCCTTTTCTGACCATGGCATCACTTCAAGCATCATGCTGGGGACTGTTGAAGTTACAGGGGAGAGCTGCTGGAAATCCCTGCAGACTGTAGCTCTGTAGCTGTATATTTGGGACAGAATGAGGTGCCTCACTGTGCCAGAACCAAACAGCAA
Organism: Hemiprocne comata; assembly: GCA_020745705.1. Classification (NCBI taxonomy): domain Eukaryota; kingdom Metazoa; phylum Chordata; class Aves; order Apodiformes; family Apodidae; genus Hemiprocne; species Hemiprocne comata. The sequence goes on from CM036595.1 coordinate 16,826,383, forward strand.
ACAAATAAAACCTTGCACCATGCCATAGTGTTTCCTTCAAGATCCTCTCTCATCCTCACTGAGGCCACAGTGAGTGTAATAGAGGAGCAAAGGGACTTAGGAACCTCTGATCTTTTTCGTTTTTTTTAAAAGCTGTGGAACAAGCTGAGAAGGGGAGAAGGGAACTCCAGCCTGCTGGTGTCAGGTATATGGTTATTAAAACCCATAATCATGCCTCACTGAAGATGAGGGAATCATTGGGAAAAATGGTTTTTTTTTCTTAAAGTGGGAATGTCTGTGGGAAAAAAGTCAGTATGTTTCAAGAGGGAGAGGGGATTGGAGTTTAATACTCCAATGTGAGCAATGTGAGTAGAAAAGCTCTTGGTTTTTTGTTGTTACATAGAACTCTTTTAGCAAAAATACAAAACTTCTGGAGATAAATGATGCCAATGATTCTCCTTGGCTCCTGACAAGTTTTTCAGCAGAAAACAACGTGACCGTTCCTGTCAGTATTGGGGTTCCTTGGTGTTTCTCAAAGTGAAACTAGTGCTACTGGAAGGTGTTTAACATCACATATCCATTACCTCCCACCAGCAGTATCCCCTTGGTCTGTCAGTCTCGATTTAAATGTTCCTAACTTGAATGGTTGCTGCACGTGCTTCATTTCAGCCCACATAAGGTTCAACTTGGGCTTAATGACATTCTGGCTCCAGGCCTCAGTTAATTGTCAGGTTGCACCAATTTTGAAGCAAACCAGGGGGGGAAGGGAAGGCCCAGATCTCTCACTGGTTCCTGAGTCATCCATTCATATATATATACACACACACACATGTAATACATATTTACAAGTCACATTTAAAATGAGTAGTTACTTGGATTAAAGGCATTCAGACATATTTCATGGATCTGTTTTAACCATCTAGCAATATAATTTATTGCACGCTTCACTACTTGCTTTATTAAAGCCAAACTTAAATGTGTTCAAAACAAGAACTGCTTTTGCATTTGAAACATTCAGCTTTTGGGCCTGCAGTAGATTCATTACAGCAGAGAATACTTCATTCCTTGATTACTGCTGTGAAAAGACACAATACTGATTCCCCAAGCACTCATCAAATATTCGATAGCTCAGAAATTCAGGAGGAGGTGATGGAATTCTTGTTCCTACAGGGAGGGCATATAAATCTATTTTATTATTTGCAAAGAAAACCATCAGTGATTAGTTACTGTGTCTCAGGTACTCAAACAAATCATCTCTAAAGAAGTTAAAGTAAAAATGAATTTTCAAATAACTTTTAGCAACGCTTTCATCATTAAAATTATCTTCATAATGATGAGTGATGTTGATACCTTGATCACGCAAGAGCTTTAGCAGAGCAGGGCTAGATTTTTAAAGGTAATTAGGTACTTGGCAGCAAATATGCAACTAACAGTATTTTCAAAAGTACATAAGATGAAGATCAAAGGTTTTACAGGTCTTTTTCCGGGATGCCATCCTTAATTCTCTCTTTCAATACTAATATTTTTTACAGTTGTTGAATACTGTGTAGGACTTTTAACTGTTAGATGTGTGTGTATTACTTGCCTGTAAATGTCTTCATATTTGCTGTTAGCTCATGTATGCAGAGATTTGCTCCTTGGTAAAAGAAATAGTAATTGTGGCCTTGCTTTTTGTGAGATTTTTTTGGTAGTAGTTCTTGGTGTGCTTCATGAAGGCAATCAATAGCTTACTTTTCAGAGGGGTCTAAATGAGCTAGACAGAATGATTTAGTGGAACACTATCAAAGTCATTGAATATTTGGCACAAATACGCTTCTTTAATGTATATTTCTCAAATTACAGGATTCAGCTTTTAACTCCCCTACAAACCTCCCCACACACACACTTCTGCCCTTTCATTAACTCTTTCATGTGTTTTACCTCATACCAAAATAAATTTAGTGAATATTTGCTTTAAATACAGGAGCTATTGAGACAACCGAATCTGGTAGGAGACCAGGTTCCCTGCCTTGATTCCTGGCAATTCCCTAATTCCACCTCTCCTTTGCTATAATGCTGTTTGACAGTCTGAGCAAAACTAGCTTGTTTTTGAAAATGAGAATGGAGAGGGAAGGTGTGCACTTTCCCTGAAACATTATATACACCTACAATGAAGCATAATCAGTGCTTCAGTGTTCAGGCAATATCTTAAAGGTGATTTGCAGCAGTTGAAAAAAGATGTAGCATCGTTAACATGCAGGGCATCAGTGAGAGTCATTGAGAGGCTTTTCATTTATTTTAATAGACTTCAGATACATGTAAAGACCTTAAAATTAAATTACAGTATTAATTCTTTTAATGGTTACATTAGAACCCATGGTGTTTTATTAATAGCAGCTGATGAGTAATAAAACTATTGTTATTGATTAGTAGTATTATTTAGTAATTAGAACAGGTATTTTTTAATTATCTTCATAAAACAAAAATGTTTGCAGGCTAAAGCTACTAATTTAATGCCTTTGGAAGGTGTACATTTGTCAACGTGTGTGCCTATGTACTAATAACCCTCTATGCAATAGGAGACAAGCAAAACAATTTGAAATGTGTTCTTACTCACTGAAGTTCAGTTTCCTAGCATTGTTTTGATTGTTGCAGCTATTTAAAAGTATTAGCTGTTACTAATAAAAGCAGTGCTGGGGACTTCAATAGTTGAAGAATAATAGAGAGATAAAAAGTAGCTACTCTGACCCATAAAGGCTGAACAAATCAGAGTCAAACAGTACAGGCAGTACATCTTTTTTGAGAAACAACTTGTACAGTACATGTAATGATGTATAGTAGTATGAAGCATCTCTGGAGCAGAAAAGGCTTCTCCTGATTTTCCAGTAAATAAATGGAAGTAAAGTTTTCAAAATACAAAAGTGATTTTTGAGTCATGGAGAATTTAAAATTAAGAGAGCTTCTTAAAGTCTGTTAGATTTGGGTAGAGTTCAATCTGTGAATGGCACTGAACAGCCTCCAAGAGTGGCCTCTTTAGCCAAAACATGCAAGTTTGGGTGACTAACAATAATTATTGGTGATAAAAAATTTAGACTGAAACCGTTTTGACTGGATGTTGAGTTTGGGTACAAGACAAAAATTCATTGCAAGTGTCTTTTTCTAAAAAAAACAACATATTCTACTTTTCCATTAAAGAAAACAACAACAAAAAATGAAGGCCAAAATTCAGATTTTTATTTCAACTTCTGCTTAAAGTTTCTTTGGGAAATATGAATATTTTTGAATATTTTATGTAAAAGAAGAAAGAAAGAAAAGAGAACAGATGGGGAATAGCTCTGAGTAAGAAAAAAAAATGTATATAAAGTTTCAATTTTGGTGATTATACGTGTCAAGTGCTTAACAATGAGGGTTTAAATTTATTCTGATCCATACCTTTGTCCCAATATATCATGTTTCAGATGTTGTTTAATTGTAAAATTGTTGCTTACAGCATAAATTATTAAAAAAATGTTTCTGTAATAAGGTTCTTGGTCCTTTGCTTTAGTGCGTAAGTGGGTAGGCTGACTCTCAAGAGTACAAAGGAAACAATTCCTGATGAAGTCTTGAGTTTAATAGTGAAGCTTCAAGGAGTTTTAGCTGTGGAGCAAGATGCTGTTGGGAGATGGACAGAGTAGCATCCCTTCCTTGCAGATCGTTGCTTGAAGCTGGGCAGAGAAGCTGGCAAGGAAGCAGCAGGCTGCTGGAGTGAGCCCTGGGACTTCACTGAGCAAAAGCCATGAGCACTTTGGGGAACACAAGGAGTCAGGAATGGGTCCAGGCTGTGAGCCCAGTGGTGTTTGTCACTCACTGAAGAAACACTGGTCTTTTCACCAGTGTTACTACCAGATAATCTTCAGTACTCTGAATTTGCTGTCCAGTAACGACAGCACTGATCCCCACACCTTTGCTGCTGGGGTCGATGTGGAGAGCCTGGGTCCTGGTAATCCCTTCAAATCCCATACAAACATGAGCAAAGTTTCTCTGGACTTGCAGGGTACTGTGGGTTCAGGCCTTCTCATTCACGTGGCTGGATGTTTGTCATGGCTTATCCATGAACAGGAGCCCACGGGGCTAAATCTAGGACTGCTAAGAGCAGTGGTGGTCACACAGCAGCCTGAACATCCTGAGCAAGCATGCTTGGAGGAAGGAGGTACAAATGTGTGAGTGAAAGGGGGGCTGGATGTGGAGGCAGACAGACAGGGTGGCTGAAACAGATCGTTCTTGGAAGCAAACACATCGTTCTGCTTCTGCTTGCCTGTGTTCTGCCAAGAGGCATTTGCAGTCTCTAGATCATGATGGCTGCAACCTGCTGTGTTGAAACTTTTCTATCCACAGGCTGACTGTGCAGTGTAGAAAGATAATCTACCTTATGTGCACTTATCTTCTTCAGTGCCCAAGCAATCATCTTCCTTTCCCTTCTTCTCCTCAGCTCTATGTATTCGTTCATGGTATTTTCCAATACAGCAGAAGAGCAGGAAGCCAGATTTTATGTCAGATGACCTCCAAAATGCAATACTTTCAATTAAACCCTTTTTGATAGGTTGAGTTTTAAAGGGCTGTATGGAAAGCAGTGTCATGTAGTTCTTTCACAGAGCAGAGCAGAATATCAGAATGCAGAGTGTTTGCCTTTTGTTTTTAAACTCAGATATATCTAGAGAAATGCAACTTCCAAAGTGTCTGAAAGTGCTCTAATTGAAGGTAAAAATTAGATCCTTTTTTTTTCCAAATGCACTGTAAATGCTTTCTTAACTGCAAAGTCTGAGATGGTAACTCCAAACTTGTGCTGTCAATGCTCTGGTTTGGATGCAGTAGCAAGGAGGGTGACTAACAATGGTGATGGTTTCTTGAGTGACTTTTCCTTTTTGTGATAAATCATGGTCTGTCGTGCCTATTTATTTAATGGAAACGTCACAGTTATTGATGCTAGGAAGGATCTGTAAACTTTCTTGCTGTTAAGAGGACTTAGACTCCAAAGTTGTGCAACACTACAAATTTGAAAAATACTCTCTGTATATTTTATGGGGTCTCTTCTCAGTATCTGGAGCTATCTGCAGTAACCATTAATAAGAGCTGGTTGTGTGCACTGCATGGGGAATAGATCTCTCTGCTCTTCTGGTTTAATGTTCATCTGAATGTCAGCAGCACTGTCTGTCAGTTTACAGCATCATAAATGTTTTTGACTTTCAGCTTTTTTGCTTTCCCAATGCTTCTTAATTGATTAATGTATTATGATTAATCCCAAGTGGGATGCCATTATTAATTTGCTTCATTAAAGTACATACCAATTTGCTAGCCTTAATTCTCATATTTGTCCTCTTACATTCTAGTATTTTTATTTGAATAACTTGCCCTAAGAACTTGATCAGCGTGCATTTGTGTATTGTTTTGCCTCCCTTTCCTTCCTCTCACCCTTGATGTTCAAAAGTAGAGTCAGTTTAGGAATATTTATAGTGTCTAATGTCAGCACCATAAACACAGTAATTTACTTCTCTGTGATTTAAAAATAACCTGTCTTAAAAAAATAATCATTTTTGTAGCCAGGCTGTAAAATTGATAGAAAAATATATTGTAGAATTTTCATTACCAGATTCCTGAAAATGACACTTAGATGTCTAATATGTAAAAATTACAGTCATCAGTCTATAATCTCACCCCCTCTGTGGTTCAGGAAGATTGATACTCAGGAAGTCTGCTGATTATAACCATTAGACTAAGAAACAAATTAGTTCTTTAACTACAGTAAAGCTTTTTGCATTTTATTCTGATGTGCTTTGTTGATGCATCGATGTATCACTTTATCAAACATCACAAAGCAGATGTGGAGCTGGATGCTATGTGAGCTGGTCCAAAGGGAAGGACCTCCAGCCTTCACACCTGTCACTTGCCTGTTGTCTGCCTTAAGGGAGGGACAACAGCCCCTTGTACAGTGTCTCTCTGTGTCTTTGAGCACTGAGAAGCCATTGAATGTGGTTTGTTTGCTTTGCTGCAAGTACCTTTTCTCCCCCCTGTGATAGTAACAATTGCTTCATCCCCTTACCTGTTCCAAATGTGGTGCATTTTGACTTGACCTTTTTTCTTTAAGAGAAGAGAGAGAAAAGCTGGAAATAAAGCATCTATTTTTTGCTATCCAAGTCTTCAGAGAGTTTTGCTAGAATTGGTATTAGATACAGAACCAAAAGAGATGTAAGACTGTACGTTCATCTCCTTTCCTTTCTCATCTCTCCCAAACACAGCAGCTACCTCTGATAAGTCCCTGTTTTCTCCCTGTTGTTAAACATCCAGCAGGGATTCCAGGAAGATTTTTTTTTTGCCTGTTGCCTGCTTCTTTTTTAAATCTAATTTGATTTCTTTTTCTGCAAAAAACATTCTCTGTAGCATTCCAGGACTCATACCCCATTGGTCTCTCAGAGTACTAATCATGTATATCACATGTGGTTTACATTAATGGGATGTAGGTGGAGAAATGTAATATTTCAATCAGGAAAATCCAGCTCTCTGATCCACATGTTGCCCAGTTGTGCAGGATGTTGAGCAGGATTTGTGTAGCCCTTAAAATAATTACACTTGTTGTCCTTGGTATCTTCCATGAAACTGTAGTTTTCATCTGTCTCTGGTTACCAGTTAGTGGTGTGGCACAGTTTAAGTGGAGGTGAGCACAGAATCAATTCATAAGTTATTACCTAGTTTCACTTTGTACCATAAAAGAGAGATTGGTAGTAAAGTCTGAATATATAAAATAGATGAGTAAAATTGGGGATTCCTTTGCCTTTAGATCTTCTGGCTCAGATGAAAAAGTTATTAAATTTAAGCTGTTCTGCCTGAAGAATCGTTGCTGCAGTTCTCAGATATAACAGTGCCAAGTTTCTCCTAGTATTGGCAATAATAAACAATGCAAGCTTTAGACAATTTCCTGGGTGGCATACCAAATGTTCTAGAAAACCTTCTTGGACAGCAGCTAATGCATTTTTAATACAAATAAAACATAATTCTTTAGTCTCGTTTCAGTTTGATCCCTAAGGTAGAAAAAGTATACCGACTATGCATAATTTATGTGTTTGTTGGAAGTGTTTACCCAGATACTCCATTCACAAAGTCTCTGTTGCTTAATAGGTTGCTGTGAGACGTAAGAATCACTTAGGGCTCATGTTGTACAAATAAATGGAACATGCCATTTTTGTACAATCAGTGAGGTGGTTATGTGGTCATCCTAATTCTGCCTTCATCTGCGCTGCCCACCCTGTCCATCCTTAGCCAAGTCACAGAACAGGTGAATCAATTATCCGTGTGGTTTCCTGTATAATTCCTGTACATGATGCATGATGCAGAGTGAGCGTGCAGGAAAATATCCCTCAGCAGTGTAGTTACAAAATCTATCCCATAGTACTGTAGATCCAGTGTTACAGGTGACTGCTGGAGGGTTGAGTTGTTGCTGGGTTTTGTCATCTGTAGTTTCTGTGCTGCAGGACAACTGTGGGAGAGATGATTATCAAGGTTTTTCTGAGCCAGTGGTTTTCTTTCCAAGGGTCAAAGAAAGGCAATGAAAGTAAATCAGAGTCTAGTCTGGTCCCTTTCTTTATGTCTTTGTACAGAGGTAGACAGTTGTATGTATGGCTGATGGCTTTAACTGATAATGCTGATGGCTTATCACCCCCCAAAATAATTCTGCAGCCGAGATGGGAGCTTGCCCAGAGCAATCCTTGTGTCTGATGTTTTGCCTCCCATGAATCTAAACCAGAAATCCTTAAGTTCATAGGGTGGAGATGAGGGTGTGAACCTGGGAACCCTTTTGCAGTATAATTTCAGTAGCTTTCAGACGTATCTTCTACAGCTGAGATTCACTGGAAAGCACACTAATCCAACTGATGTGGTGAGTCTGAAATGAGCTAAACAGTCCCATTTTGAATAATCTTAAAGACCCCTTTGTTTTAAGTTCAGGTGTGCTTGCACCACAAAACCAGCAAAGAAGCTGGGATGTGCTTTTATGCACATTTAGCTCTCCTGGAGATAGATGAGAGTCAAGAATGCCAATCAGCATCTTATTCTATGCCGAAAATTGGAATATGTGTTAAATAAAGATTGCTTAAATCTGTTCACAGCACCTCTGAATTTTCAAGGTGGAGCAGGTTTTTTCCTGTGAGCTTACAGTGTCTGCAACGGTTTCACAGCTCGGGGAGCACAGAGAAGCCTAAGAGAAGCTACCTGGCTGATACCATCAGAAAAGTATTTAATTACTGTTTGTAACCATACCATTTCTGCTCATCAAAAATGCATTATGGTGAAGTCATTATCAAGAGTAAAGAGACTTTCTGAAAGGAGGTGTTGGTTTTGCAACATGTGTACTGTGTCACGTGAAGCCTAACTGGAGATTTGGCAAACTGTTCTTTATGAAGAAAGTTAACTGATGCACCACATTAGAAAGTAGCTTGGTTATTAGAAAGCTCAGTCTTGCTCCTGATAAAATGGATTTTTTCAGCATAAAATTCATCTTTACTTGCTGCAAGAACGTTGCTAAAACAGATTAACTTTGGATCTCACTGTATTTTATAGTGTGTCTCATGTTATTTTAAGGCTGTAAGTATATTAGGTGATCTGTAAGCTTCACTTCAGTTACTGCTTTCTGGGTTTTTGAAGAAGTGGGATCAAGTTATGCAGAAATCAGGATGATTTAATTAAATCAGCCCTTTTGATATTTATTTTCCCTCAGGATCATGTTACCAGATCAATATTTTAAAACAGCTATATGAGTAAGCTATATTAGAAAGCAAAGCTCCAGAACCCCAACAGCTATGCTAGTAAATTTTAGTGTGTACTCTATCTGTGGTTTGTGTGGCATTATGCACATGCTTGTGTATTAAAAGCAGTCAACATAAAGTTATTTCTTACTCCTTCCTCCCCCCTGCCTACCTTGCCACCTGGCAAACCTTCTTTATCATATCTAGATCCTATAAAAATATCTAACATCATTTGAAATGCTCTTGTGTGAAACGTGATTAGACGACATCAATCACTTTTCAAAGATTTTTTTTTTTCTTGTTCATTTTGTATTCTAAACTGCTAAAAACACATGAATTTATATTCTGCTGCACTTTGTGAAAGACAAGAGCAGACAGATAGTTCCCCATCTTGGGTGAACCAGCCTTATTAAGGACTCTCCCAAAGTGCATACCAGTCAAATTAAACTTGAGGTTAATGTTTTGGAATGCTCTCTGCTTGCCAACACATTACCAGTGATATGGCTAAGCAAACTGTTGCCTTCTGCTTTTCCAGATATCTATAGAGATTTATGATATTTCAGCTAATAAGCTTGCCTTCTCTAATAGTTCACAGCCCACCCCACCTTATGGCTAGACTTGTCTCATCCTATGAGTTGGGCAGAGAATTAAAGGCCAGAAGTAGAGCTGGCTTTTAAACCTGTCTATGTCGAGAGCTGTTGGGTGGTCGCTGTGTTGTGGATGGAGACATCCATCGTTTTTGAGTCTGAACTTGCCTTGTTAGCTAGACCTGCTCTGCACTACCCTTCAGGTCGATACCAAGACCCCTCTGTGGACAGATGGTGGTCGGAGAGGGGGGTGATGTCTGGGCAGGTGGCACCACCTTGGTGTGCTGCAGGGCCATATGGGCACTTGGGCTTTGGAGAAACTTGGTCTGTGCATGCAGCACAGCTGGCTGCTACCACACCTGTCTAATAGAGTTGCTGAAAGGCTGTATAAATTCATGCTGAGCTATGGAGATTATCTCTGTCAGCTGTTCTTGTGTCAGAAGCAATTTTTTTTAATGCTGCATTTATGTCCTAAGTGCCCAGCCTATGCCTGCTTTTTAAGAAATGGCCTCTTTCTTCCACCGTTACTGCTTGCATTGCATCTGGGGCATCAAACTAATGTCTTACTCCTAAACGCAGAAGATTTTTTATGGCTTCCCTATCATACTGCATATTAAAATGTTTGTTGCACCCCTTAAATCTGAGTGAAGACAGAGCTGCCAAGGGCAGGTGAGTCCTACCAGTGTGCTGGGGTTATGGACCAGTCTGCAGGGAGCATGGGTTGCTGCAGAATCAAGCTTTCAAGCACTGGTACTTGCTGCTGTTAGCTCTGAAAACCTTCCCATCCTCAGAGCAGCTCTTGGTGCAATGCTTCTTGTGTATGCATGGAGCAGCTGGGCTGGAATTCAAACTGTGTTTAGTCTCAGGCATTTTGGGGACAATTGCCTGTGCAACCTGGCAGTGAATGTGTCCCTCTGCACCAACCCTCTGAGGATCATCCCTACAGAGCGGTGACTTTTTTAGCTTGCTCCACATCCACTCAAGCTTTTGGCAGGGGAAAGCCTAACACAGGTTGTGAAGTCACAGCTGGTCATGTGAGGGTGGTGCCATCAAAGGACCATGCAGCCTGCCAGGTCTTGAGAAGAGAGATAAGAAGCTTTTCTAGAGGTGGATACCAAAACTGGGGTCATGGCAAAACATTTGCCAAGAGCCTGGGTGGTCCAGCTGCCTGGCCTTAGTGTTGGAGATAGGATCATAACCAGGATATGTGATCTGTGGACACCCAGGAGTTAAAGTGCTGTGGTGTGAAAAGAAGTTAAAAGGAAGGAAGTAAACACCTCAAATGATTAAGGAACTTTTCTGGCAAGTAGATTCAGAGAGTGTCTGAGAGGAGAGGAGACAGAGGACTCTTCCTGAGAGCATTCATGTGTGCACCCACCTGCATGAAGCAGCTTCACTGCTCTGAGTCAGACTAGTCTTGTTCAAAACCTTTTGTTCTAACCATGTTTTAAGTTTAGTTTTAAATCATATTCAGTGGCATTTTATTTCTTCTCTTCTACCTTTCCTGAGACTTTAAGATTCTGGTAATGTTGAAGTTATGTCCTGTGTAGGGGGTGGACTTCATGACCAGAGACAGAGCTTGAAAACCCCCTCCACAGATGGGTCACACTCCAGAAAGCTGTAAGAAGCCCCTGGAGTGGAGACATGAAGACTAGAGCATCCTGAGGAGTTCTGTGGCTTTAAGACTATCACCTACTCGCAGTGATTGAATAGCATTCACTTTGCCACCGCTGAAATGTAGAACATCTTGAAACAAGCATACATGTCATGTTAGTTTTTGTATTTCTTTGTATTTCAAGAGGAAGAAACTGCTGCCACTACTGAATGTTTCCCAGGCTTTTAATGCACTTGTATTCTAAGTGTTTTTTTCCTGCACAGTAATTTCCCCATATCCTCTAAACCAAGCCGTGATACTTGTTGAAATGTTTTTGCAAAGAACTGAGCAAGTTGTTGGGTCATTCTAACCAAGTGAAAAATAAACAGCTTGACATATGATCCTCGCTGTTGTGTGTAGTGTTACACCAGGTGAAATGGTGGGTTTTGAGCTGTACTTTTGTTGCTGCAGGAACTTGAGTGGCTTAGAAGCATCTGAGAAGATTATTGCAGGCCACATCCTGCCACACTTGATTCAGTGGCTTGAAGGAGATTGAGATGAGGACTGCCTCATCTTACCTGCTTCTCCAAGCTCTGCTGGTACCCCCCTTGCTCAAGGACCTGGCTCTTGATGCATCTTCACTCCGTGACCACTAGCTATGGAGCCCTTGGCAGTCCTGCAGCTGGACACTGCACCTTTTTTGCTGGCATCCACCCTCAGTAGCTGAGGGTACTTCTTTTCACTGTCTCCATGAAGGACATCCGGATGGGTGTGGAAGGGCACAGGGAATTCCTTCATGGTGAAGGAGGCAGGGCGTGGAGAGGAGGAGGTGTCAGAGCAGTACAAGGGTGCTCAAGGGGGTATGTGGAATGATTTGGGAACAGAGGATGCTGTAGCACTGGAGGAGACAGAAACAGCTCACTGGGTGGGAAGAGAGAATGAGGAGGATGTGGCAGGTGGGTGGTGGAAGAGGGAGGCAACTCAGAAATGAGAGCGGAGGCAGAAGTGAGGAAACTTGGAGGATTAGCTGGTGCTTTCTGCCTTAGGTACCAGGAGCACTGAACTGTGCAAGTTCGTGACATTTTGCAAAGCTGCACGCATCTGCAGGAACTTAAATGACACTGAAAATCTACAAAAGATAAATATGGGAGAACTTGCTTGAAAGAGATTTACAATACAAAAATTTATCATAGTTGACAGACTTGCTTGTCCTCTTGGAACAGAAAGTTGTTAATTAACACCACTGGCCTAACCTTGTGTTCTTGTATTGCAAAGATACCCAGAAGCTTGAGAGCCCTTCCAGCCCATGGCTGCTACGTTAGACATGGGGAATTTGCTGTAGCAAACCAGTCTCCTTAAAAATGAGGTAAAAGGAACAACATGCAAACTGCATTGGAGTTTTGTGTTTCCAAGCAGGAGATAAAAATTCTGCCCTACAACAATTTTTTTTCCACTGGATTTCTAATTTAATTGTGAACTGAGGTGTGGTTGTCATTGGGGAAGTGGCTGTCTAACTTAATTGACATTTCTGCATCCTTTGTGTTTGTGACTCACAGATGCTGTTTTGAGTCATCTCATACTGGCAGGCTGGAAGGAGCCACTGTTGTTGTGGGGAAGTGAGCCAGGGCAGTTCCAGGAGAGAAAAAAATGAGGACTTTTCTTGTAGAATGAATGAAAGATACTGGGAAGCTGAGATTATTTCTTCATTTTAAAGGGGTGCTTGTTGTGACCTCAGTCACCAAAATCCTTGTGTTGGCTGGAACTCTCTGCTGCATCCCAGGCAAGCTTAGCTGGAGCAATTAAATTACAAACCCCTGCAAAGAGCTGTGGTTCCAGATGCCCATCTGAGCTGTTCCCTTCCACCCTTAGCGTTTTGCCCAGCATATTTTATTTTCTTGTTTAGCCACCAGATTTCATTGGTTTATTTTAAAAATGAAATTTAAAAAAGCTGTAGGTATTTTATTCTCGTTTGCACCGAATTCAAGGCAAGAGCTTGAATGGAATGGAAGCTAACTTCCATTCTTGGTTTCACAGTTTGCAGTTTAGCCTCTTGAAACATTTGAAGCTGTATATCAAAGAGTGGGTGCTGTGGGATGATCTGGCTGTAGTGCTTATTATATTTTTTTCATTACACCATTTCATTTTCCTCCCTACGTAGGTCAAGATGGTTATTTTTGTCTAAACACTCCTGTAAGTTGGGCAGATTGTGGAAAAATCTAAAAGACACCCAACTCCTTTTTTTTTTCTTCTCTAAACTCAGATGGTGAGAACAGTTTATAACTGATGGCAGTTTTTATAAAATAGCCTCCATCCTGATAAAATGTTACCCCCTGGTGTGTCATTTTTCCAGCTGAACTACTGGTAGGATTGAGAGATCTTGCACACTGCTGCTTAAATAAGTAGACTACATGCTCTATGAGGAAATCATATTAGTTTCTCAAAGGAGAACAAGTAGGCTCAGTGCACCAAAATTGCTTTAAATAAACTTGCAGCTACTCTAGCTTTTTTTTTTGTGCAGCTGCAGATGGTACAGTCTATCAATCAAGCTTTCCCAGCTTTGAGAATCTGCCACTGAAGCTGTCTCCCCTCTGCGTTGCAATTACATTTTGTCCTTTACAGAGCTTTGTATCTCAGATATTTTATTGCTACTAATCAGATTGTGCTTTTGGGCTGCAGATAGCTTTTGTTTTTCCTCAGATATACGCTTATTAAGATCTTTCAGTAATTTGTTAATTGAATGTGCTATTCACTTGCAGTAAATTAGCTGCATCGTGCTTTCAAAGTGCAAGAATACTTAGGGGAAATTAATGCCTACCTTATCAATGGAGTGAGTCGAAGTTTGAACAAACGAGTGGCTTACAAAAAGAAAGGAAAATACATTGTTGGCTGCTTCTTACAATCCTAGTGGTTGCAAATCTTGTGATAGTGAATGGAGGTAATGCTGCGGGGTAGGGGGGAGGCTGCAGAGTCTTCCTCAGCCTGGTGAGCTGATCACTCAGCTGCCAACGTGTGTACAAAACCCAATCAATGCTCCTGTCCACTATCATGGTGTGCACAACATACTCTGAGCTGAGATATTAAGCAGCACTTAACTCTACCTTTGAGTTTCATGCTCTTGCTTTTTTTGAGGGAGTCTCTTATATTAGCATACTGCCTTGCAACATGCTGGTGCAAATTCTGTTGTATGTTCTTCTAGGGTAGCCTGTGCTGCCCCTTTGCTCTTCTTATGATACTGATATTTCAGCAAAACTTTGGTTTAAGATTGACTATTTGTGCTTCTTGCATTTTCAAGTATCTGTACTGGACATAATAAAAGCAGAAGTTGCTGATCTATAACCTAATTTGTCCCATCTTTGTCCCAGGATGCCTGTAACTAACTCGGGTCCAGAGGCAGCCAGTCTGAAGCAAAAAAGGAGGAGAGCTAAGGCTGAGAGAAGCTGTGGTTGCAAGCAGCTGCATTGCACTCAACTAAAAATGAGGGGCAGCCAGAACACCTGACCCCAAAGTCAGTTAAATAGCTTTTAAAACCACTTTGGACTAAAAAAAAGAAAAAAAAAAAGTGCAGCTTCCTCTTTAGCACTGCTAGTTAATATCTCACTGTAGATACCCTCCAAAGCTGTGATGAAATATGAAGTTAATACATCACTAGCAAGCTTTCAAGTCAGAATGATGTATTATTCAAAGTGGAATAAGCTAGAAGGATCAATGCACACCCATTACTTTATTTAAAATAATCATTGGAAGACTCATTAACTTTTTTTCCCCCCTCTTTTCAAACAATATAGTGAATGAGACATCTAGGAACATTTCCTCCACCAGCTTACATACCTCTATGACTTCAGTATATTTTCATTCTTAGGAGGATTATTAACACCTGAAGGCCAAAACCCAGATTTGACTCAACAGAATTTGCCTTTAAATCACTGAACCTGAAACCAGTTGCCGTAGGCAAAGACGAGCTCAGCTCTAATGCACATTTTTAAAAAATCAAAAGGTCACAGCAGTATCTGTGTGAAATAGTGCATGTACCAGCATAAGGTGCAGTGTCAGATCTTGCCTGGGTACCTGTTATTCTCTCTCATTTTACACATGAGCAGCAACTTGGAGTATTAAGGGGGCTGCTTCCGTTTCTTGTTTTCCGTTACGAATTTATTCTTCAGGATACTTACTTTGTGCAGTCCATTCATTACATGGCAAATGCTTTCTGTCTCCTAGCTCACCTCTGTCAGGCTGCAGGCTCTTGGCCAGATTTCTCCTTTTGCATCAACTCATAAGGGGGATGTGCAATTATAGCATATATGGGGGAGATGGAAGAAAATATCATCTGTGGAGGAGCAGGAATATATCATTCTTGAATCATTTAGTGCTTGTGAAGGTGAAAAACTTTCAGAGCACCAAATCTAGCTTATCATGCTGGAAGTTCTGTAGGCATTTTCTTGCCTTCACAGATAGCTCAGTGTGCTGCAGTGTTGACCAATGTCCTTTCTCACCCATCAGTTCTCCTGAAAAGGTCCAAATAAATATTTCCTGCTGTATTTCAAAGGAAAGCACATGTAAAATTTTCATATCTATTAATTTACATGCCAGATCTGGCTGAAATCTTTCACTTCCTTTTATTCAGAAGTGTTTAAGAAGTGGGATATTTATCCACAACCAGCTTTTACAATGTGGACTTCAAAAGGGAGAGAAGAGAGAGGTGAGACAATAGACTTTGAGCACAGCAGAAGGGTGCATACCACAAAGCCAGGATATGTATGTTAACTCAATGCTTCAGACTGATGCAGGATTAAAGCATCTTCAGAAGGGTTAGGAGTAGGACCTACCCAAGCTGTGAGTTACATGTACAATAATTTGGCGCCAAAGACATGAATTTGAAGAGTTTCACAAGCAATATGCCAAGTACTTTCCCTTTGCTGAGAAAAATATGCTGCTTTTGACGGTGATTATCTTGGATTCTTTGAAATGCTGTTGCTGTGATGTTAAAATACATTTTGTATGGCAAAATGTTTGCTTTAATGGGATTCTTCTCATTTCTGTTCTAAAACAGTGAAAATCAGGTTCTTTCCCGTAGAGATTAAGGACTGGCATCTATCCAACACTACAGACCTGATAAGAGAATACATTTTTTAAGCATGTTGATTGTCCTGAAACCCTACAGGACAATTTAATCTGCAACCGAGTTAATTTATAACAGTTTTATTTTTTTTCTTAGTTGTTTGTACAGAGTGTTTGGGGACTCGAGTATTTGCCTGGTGAGCTGTAGATCTTAACTGCAAGCTGAATGGGAGCTGTAGGCTTGCAGCTGGGGGAATATTACCCCTGACTTTCACCGTTGTAATTGAAAGTAGAATTTGACACATTGGCATCTCTCTGTGTCAGCCATTGTCACTGGCTTCAGCTGCCACGGTTAAGTATGTAGTCATTCATCCTTGGCAGACACTGTCCTTTGCAGCACAAGAGGATGGTCTCTGGATGTTAATGCCACGGCACTCGGGGAGCAGCTGGCGATCTCGAATTCAAGGCATGCAGATTGTCTTGGCCATTTTACTTAGCAGATGGGTAAGGCTTGATAGATGGAAGATTTAGTTTCTAAGTCAAGGGCCAAATGTTGCAGTGGGAGAGAAAAGTAAATTATATCACTATTCGGAGGGGAAAGGCTCAGGTACTGTATCACAAAATTGTTGCCATTCATTTTCCTCTGACTGGCACAAAATGCATGTCATTTTGCCTTTCAATACAGCCGACGATGGCATTCTCCTTCCTTTGGAGATGCTTTGCAATGCTGCATGTGAGCCCATTTAATGAGCTTGAAAGCAGTTGCTGCAAATTTATGACAGTTTAATAAGTCTAAATGCCAGATTTTTATATTTTTTAAGGTAGAAGTGAAAGAGAAATTTGTATTTTGTATCACTCCAAATAGGTGTTTTTTCTGCTGTTCTTTTTTACCCCTGCACCATTTTCTTCAATACAATAGGTCTATTTAAACGTGTATTTAAAAGGAAAGTGTATTCCTTACTCCTGAGCTGCTCAAGCTATTAATATTCCTCTTCTTCTCACAAGGTGATTGGTGCCAGGGACCATCAGTGAGCTTTGTGGTGCTTCCCCCAGCCCTTCTCATGGTGGCTGGTGGGAGGATAACCTGGCTTTTGGAGAGGCTGCCCAGAGCAATGGGAAAGAGGGGGGAGTTTGGTCCTTTGGGCAGGAATCTCAGAGGTAACATCTGGTGTTGCTGTGTGGCCTTTCTAACTGTCTCAGTGTTTATTTGGGGGTTCCCCTATTTTTCTGGTTTTGTTATTTTTCCTAAAAGAGGCATTGTAAGCTCAAAATTTTTGCCTGAGACTTTTTTTTCCCCATGCTTTATAGAACTGTTCCCAGCAGAAAAACAGTTTGTGGTTTACTTAGATGACTTTAGCATATGGTTTAAAGTACAGCCTGTGGTATAAATTTTAACGCTTTACAACTCTGCTGATTTTTGTAAAATCAGAGACTTCAGGAGGTTCTGGATTTGTCCTGTAAAATAATCAGGGGAACAGAGACCTTTGCCTACTTAATGTACAATGAATGATAGAGAGTGAGAACTGGTTGGGCTTTTTTATCTCACTAGGGCATGCTGAGCTTAGTACTCCTGTGACACAGGGGCTTTCTGTAGAGTAGTACTTTGCCCAGTAAAGTCTATTTTTACATGCTGTGCCTCGATGCCCATACTAGTGTGATCAGCCTTGCTATGGTGGTGTCTATCCTCTTGTCTCATTCAGTCCATTCCTTCGCTGGAACTTTCCTCTTTGGAGTATTAATGTTATCCTGAGAAGGTGCTTAGCTCCCTGGCCTGCCTCCTACCCTGCTGACTTGGAGGGCAAAGCTGTAGCAACAGCACTTTCAAGCAAGGGGACAACAGGTTGTGCTGCTGAAAGGTGTTAACGCTGTTGTCAATAGAGTTCATGACTGATCAGCCTTGTGCACTGAGGAATGAATCATTTCTCAGTCCCCGCATTCGATGCAGGAGCTGTAAGTAAATGCCACCTGTCTAGGGTAATGATTTCCACCATGACTTCACTTCAAGAACATCTCTGTTTTATGACCACCAAATGGGGTCACTTGTGCATTACCTCTTCCTACATTGCAAATGCTTGTTTTAATCACTACATTAACATCAAACCATTCATTCTACTCAGAATGGCATGTGCACCAGGTATCAAAGTCACTCAAAGGGTACGATAAACAAAGAGATTTTGCTTCTTCATGTCATGCTCATCCCATATTTACCCTATGGTGAGAGCTCTGTTAGCACAGGAAACTGCTTAATGATATCTCTGTGTTTATTTTTCCCTTGTGCTTAGCATGATAGTTACCTCTTTATTTCTGCTGAAGAGGATTACAGGCATTTTTCAATTATAAATGATGCACACAAGCATTATTTATCCTGCTTACTGCAGACCTATAGAGTGTTAGTCAATCGAACAAAAGCATCTCGTTCAGGAAACACCATTTGTAGTAGTGGTACTGTGGGTATTTTAGGGCAATTTCAGGATGGTTTTCCATCTGTCCCATTAATACTTGCTGTGCAGAGCTCTCATGACCAGCAGCATGGCGGGCTTGTGCATGAAATTCCTGTCCCTGAGAAATTTTCATTTGTGATGTTTCTTCTGTGTTAGCCTCCTGAAGGAGGAGGGGGAAGCTCATTGCTCTTCTCCCACTGGAAAAGAAAAGCTTTTCTCAGCTTTGGCAGGTGAGTGTTGGGTGAAGCCTAAGTGCTGGGACCCAGTTACAGATGTATGGTCTTTCTCTAACTCTGCAGCCAAGCCATGAAGTGTGGCATGTAAAGTCAGTCTGAAGCATACATTGCTGTTTTCCTTCAGGATATATTCATAAGATAAAAATACACTGCTGTAATACAGATTATATAACAGAGAAAGATAACAACAGTTTGTAGGATATAAGCTCAAGCTTTGTGACATGGAATCATAAAGGAGGTCAGAAGGACACTGCTGATTCTAGAGATTTTTGTCCTTTTTTTTTCTTCTGCTTCCCCCCCCTCCTTTCTTTTAAGTATCAGCTGTTGTCAGAGACAGGATTCTTGTATGGGTGGATCCCTGATCTCAACCAGCATGGTAGCTCCAGGCCAGTTAAACCAGAGATGTACAGCAATGGGGATAGAACATTTTGGGTTTCAGAAACCTCCTTTTCTTTATGAATACAGGCAGAAAAAGGAGACAGAGAACTTAAAAAAAAAAAAAAAAAAAAAAAAAGGAAAAGTTTTGCTCTGAAACCTGAACTGCTCCACAAAATGAGAAAACTTTTGGGCACTTTTCTAATGGTCTTGCCAAGATCCTGAAATAGTTGTTGTGAGGTGTGGGAGAACAGTGTGTGAGTATAAGGAAAAAAGGGGAGAAGCATGTGGAAGGAAAATAACTCTATCCTATACAGGTCTGAACTGACATCTCCACAAGTGGTACACGTTTGCATGTGATTTTTAAGGAAACATGAGATCCCATTCCTCGTCCCATTGCCGAAAACATGATTACAGATACATGGAGCATTTGTTCTCCAGTCCCTAAAGAAATAACATGGCTGTTGATGTCAAGCTATTGAAGAACACAGCCCATTTGCAGAAGATGCTATCAAAAAGATTGGGTACCTGGATCTATATAGGCATCCCACCTCAGCAGATTAAAAGGGTGATGCCAAGGCTGAGGTTAAGAATTGATCTACTTTGACAGAAAATCCCAACAGGAAGAGTTTTAACCTTTAGGATTCTTTCCATCTATTTACCTTCTTCAAACTGATTCCAGCTGTCACCAGAAATACAAAATAAAAAAAGGAAACAAAATAAAACTCTTTACAACTTCTGTTTAGGCAGCAATAAATAAAACATTGTTCAAGTCCAGTGCAAGTTTTTCTTACAGTCTTGTACTAAATTGTTGGTACTTTTTAATTTTTTTTTTTTTTTTTTTTAGTGTAGCCATGGCTTGGAGAAACCTGAATAAATGGAAGAGATGCAGGAACATGTCTTGCAAAAAAATTGCATTTTTAGTGTTTACTGTTGATTTGCCAGAAGCCAGACAGAACCTACAAAGTGGGTCACTGGGTTCAGTGTACTGTGATTATTATTTATACAGAATCCAAAGTGTACAGAGCACCCCTTTGGGCATATAAAAGTTTATGCTTCAAAGAGTTTACGGCCTTCAAGGCTAACAATATTATTGCCAGTAACATCTAAGCTGTATGTATTTCAAAGCTGCTGTTGCTACTTTCATGACTTTATTGCATATCTTGCCCTACCTGATCGTTGCAAGTTCTGGAGTTCTGTGGTGAGAACAGGATCTTCAGTTTCCATTTAAAGATACTAAACCAAAACAAACCAATTTTTCCTTAGACAGGAGAATGAAAATGTGTCCTGAACGCAGCAGAGTAGTTAAAAGGCCTAATAAGCAGAAAAAAGAAAGGTAGTTTGTTGTGTTTTTTTTCACTGGAGTTGGCTAAGAAGATAATGAGGTTTCTAACATTCCTTATTAATCATGGGGAGGGAGGACAAGAAGAGAAGTGCTTGTAAAACTTGGTCAGGGGATTCCAGGTTTCTCTTCAGGCTGTTAAAAATTGTGATTTGTTTTGTTTTTACAATAACACACATTTTTGGGAGTGCTGCAGTCAAGGATGCCCTCTTAAGAGTGCACTCCAAGCTGGCTCTGTGCTTCACGCTGCAGTGTGTTCCCTGCTGGCCACAAGGTCCTCTCTCAGGGATTTCTTCTTTTGTCTCAGCTCCTTTCCCATATGTTCATACACGGCCATAAAGTGATTAAATTCTGTTTTTCTTCATGACATTGAAATCACGGTCAAGCAGCAAAGTCCAGAGGAGCTCTTTTGCATTCAGTGTGTTTGCCCATTGGGAGCAGTCCATCCAAAAATGATCAACACTGCTCAGGCTTTAGATACTGACTGGTAGCAAAAAAAAGAAAAATGTACCCTGTGGGTGAGGTAAATGCCAGTATTTATTTCCCAAAAGTAAATTGGCAAGTATCTTAAATAATGGAATATGTCCGCAGAAATTGTGAGTTATTCCTTCAATACCTCTGAAGAGGCAAAAGGTTAAAAAAAAATTGCATTATTGGTTGTAAATTCCTTGGCTGTGTAACAAGCAAGTGACTGAAGTGATGGGTTTAATTTGGAAGTTGTGGAGCTCAAGTGGGTTAATCCTTCCTGCTGCCTTCCCCTCCTCTCCCTGGCGCTGGGGCTCACCGTTGTGGAGGACACGGGTGATTACAGAAATACTGCAGGACACCAGTTTTTGGTCTGGCAGTACAGGCATTGTCAAAAATCAGAGATTTCTTCTAGATGCTCTCACAAAGCTTTTTTCCCACTCTCCCCACGTGGTGCTGAATTAAATAAATGTACAAATATGAATAGCAAAGAGATGCCAAGGCCCAGCTCTGTTACAGCTGAAAGGGGTCCAGCTTCACTGATCGAAGTGGCAGCACCAGATTTATTTCCCATATCGGTAAGGGATGGACTGGTCTGAGATAACTTCTGTTTATCACAGCGGATTTCCCCAATGAAGGCAGAATTACATGGAGAAAAATCAGCTCTCTGCTTTTAGGCTTTGCTGGGGTGATAATATGGCTAACATTTTAATGAATTCAGAGGATGCTTTCTTTTGTTTTAACCTTCCTCACTTTATTACACCGGGTATCTTTGGCATTTGGTGGAGAGCCATTGTAAATGTGAGAACTAAGCAGCTTGTTAGATAACATCTTTTTTTTCTCTCTCTCTTTAGAAGATTAAAGTGAAACTGTTCTGCCTGATGCCAGAATAGATGTAACCAATCCTGTATCCTTTGCATGTAGGTCAGTCAGAGGGACAATCCAGCACTGGATCCCATTATCCATGGGTTGAAGGGCGTCGTACATCACGGTAAGTTGCTGCTTAAACTTTTTTCTCGCTGGGAAGGGGAGAAGGGCAGGAATATTGTCCTTAAGGGATCAGGGCACCCCTGGAAGGATGTGGTGAGCCTGCACATTACTCATGCACTGATGTTTAAGGATATCACAGCCATTATTTGATTGGTAAAGATTGGAGTAATTTGTTACTTGAAAACGGTTTGGGGTTAACAGTAAACAATTTGTTTCTTTTCAGTCAGTGCTCTAGAACGTGTAAGTTATCCATCAAAACCTACTACAATATATCATTCATATTAGTACTTCGAAGGCAGCATTGATGCTTCATTCCTGCTATTTATCTTCTGTTTGCTCTAAAAATACTCCTCTCTGAAGTTTCTATTTGTTTATAAATTATTTGTCTTTCAAATTCAGGGAGCTGATAATGAAACAGAAAATTAACTATCTATGAAAATTAATTAAACTTTGCAGTGGATGAACATCTTTCTAATGCTGACATAAATACGATCATTCGGCTGTTCTGATGCATATAAACCTATTATCCTTGAACTTATAGCAGGTACTGAAATAAATATTAATATGTTTTATACTTTTATAACCAATTTTTACTTAGGAATTCTCCTGAAACCTCATCATGGGTAATGCATCATTAGCAATGACATCAAGATGCTCCAGTTCCCAAAGTACTCTTGTCAGGTTTTAATATAATGATTTGTAAAGTTTTAATAATCTCATTGTAATTCCAGAGGCATCTGCTGGAATGGTGCTCGGTACTGTAATAAATCTCTGTCCCATCTATAGTCCTGTGATAAAATATCTTTCCACCTTTTCTGAGGATTGTCTTTAGACATTAGCTAGTGCTGTAGAGCTTAACAAGCATTTTTTTTTTTTTTCTCTTGACTGTAAACTTTAAAACTAGTTGACAGTGTTAGATTAAAACAAATAGGATTTTGAATTAATTACTCTACTTCCAGAATCATTTCAGTGTTCTGCTGTGGAATAAAACCACCACACTGAGCTGAAAAACTGTGTTGTTTTTAACAAAAATAGATGTTATTTTCTAGATCCCACTGGGTAACAAAACAGGCTCTCAAAATTAAAGAGAGGACGAGTTGGACTGCAAGGGTTGTTTCAGTGGCTATGTGGCTAATTTGAGACTGAAGTCAAGCTGCCATTTAACTGGACCAGGATCTCTTTTTAGCCTTGTTTTCTACCTTCCTTCTGTTCCTGCCTTCCTTCTGCCTCAAGACTCTTTAACCTCTGCACACATGACAGTGTTTTAGCCATCTCATTGTTTTTGATCTGCTCCCTCTCTTGCTCCTCGCTGCTGCAACCGAAACCACCGCTAGTGAATAATCATACCAGTGTCTCCTAAGGGTATTACTCCACACTCAAAAATAATTGATTAGGTAGGATGTGACACAGTCCTGAGGTTGTGATTCCCTGACCACATAATAGTTAATCCGCCTTGGTGCTTCCTACCCGCAACAAAATCTGGGTGGATAAAAGGCATTTCTTTTTGTTTTGCTCACAATGCACAGAAGGCTGCTCGTGTTTCAAGTGAAGGAAATCGCTTGATATATTTCAATAGCTTGTTTCCTTTTCAAAACATTAAGGAAGAAAAAGAGGAAAATCTTGCTTTCCTTCCTGTTTCAAAGGCCCTGATTAAAGGCCTTTTCTAAGGCTCTTTTGGTGGCTAGAATAAGGGAATTTCCTCCTACAAAGCATTTGTTCAAAGAAACTTCTCTTTAACTTAGATATTGATGGAATGCTTCAGTGGAGAACTCTCATATTGTATCTCTCTTTCAGTGTTATTGTATAGAATAATAGTAAAGATGTGAGCTTTCATTCCAGACACGCTCATTTCTTTTCTTGATGTAATTTACTTGTATCTTATGTGAGCATATTTTTATGAATTTATCTGAAAAGGTTTTTCCTGCCATTTTTGCTGCATTCAGCTAGAATCCTAAGGCAACGTGGACTTTTTGGCTGAATTACAGTGGAAAACTCTTGCAGTTTTTGGATAGAGTGGTTGGAGCAAGCAGGGATCCAACAAAAAGAGCTGGAGAAAGGCAAAACTGAAACCTTAAGTTTCTTGGCATTTTATAACATTTCTGTGCCCGTGTTGTCTTTAGGTGGTCATCACAATACAGAAGCACACGCCTATAATGTAGAAATCAAGAATACATATGAATGTTGAGATAACTACCTTGCTTTTAAATTAGATCATATTTGTATATCCTCTGCTGGCTGGAGAAATCACCAGCCCCTCAACTTTGCTCCTCCTATGTGCCTCATATCAACACACCTATGCAAGTAAGATTCCCTTCATTTTCCAATCCCTTCTTCCTCCAACCAGCAGAGTATCCTTCCTAAGTTGAGCTGGACAGTCACTTCTTCCTTGCAATCAATCACTCAGTTTTCAAAGAGGAAATTGCATGCCCATGTAAACACTCATCATCATCATCCTCATTTCTTCATTTGCCTTCTGGTATCCTGTATGGGGACTCTACTCTGCACCATACTGTATAGGGCAGCCACGTTGGTCTGTCCCCATTACCGTGTCAGATTCAATGACCTTCAGTTAGATGTAGGGATGGTACTGATGAGTGGTGAGCTGGTTTTTAATTTTTCTTGCATAACTTTGCATTTTTTCTCTCAAGTTCTTGTATTCTTACAGTGCCCTTCCAGGGGCAAATGAACAATTTAAATGTCAGAAGGACTTTGCGTGGAAATGAAAGCAATTTTTGCTTGAGATTTCGTCAGGGATTTGAATTACTTACTAATTTGATGGAACATAAATAATTGTGCCCTTCACAGTGTCACCAGCTTAGTAACAATGACAGAGAAATGCACACATAAAAATCAATATAGGCTTAGTCCCTGCTCAGAGTTCACTTTGCTTCCTCATCTCTAGTCATAATTTTGTAGAACCTTAATGCCACATTAGGCTTAATTTTACATGAGGAACCACATGAAGTTTCTTAGCTGGAAGGAAAACCAGTGATGTACCAAACCACCTAACAATGTTTGGATCAATGGGTTTGCACCTTTCTGCCCAACAGTACCTTCCCATCACATCAATGCTCCCCAGCTCCTGCATCTGTCCTCACAGAGCACTGTCAAGGCACACGAACGCCGAGGAGGCTCTTTTCAGAACTGTCAGGTTTCTGTTGCTGATTTTAAAATTGCTTTTGGTTTTATGCTCTGCCAAGGATTTGTCACACCTCCCTCCAGCGAGTTGCCTGCTATTCTCACTCCTGCTTTTCCTGCCACAAAGCGCACGACGAGAGTGCGTCTGCCACAGAGCCCGCAGGGACTGACAGCTGGGAGTGTGCAGCCCTCTCTGCAGAAGGGATGGAGCACAGGCAGGCCTGGTATGGATTTTCTGATGCCAACCTGCCAGTGTCTTTCAGCTCTGACTGTTGGTGGTCTTTTCTAGTTCCTCTTCAAATGCTTGTCTCATCACAAAAGCTGCTGGGAATGGTCTCCAGCAATGCTGGTGCCAGTGGGATGATGCACGTCCTTAGTTGAGGTTGGATCATTAGGTAAAGTAATAAAGTCACTAGTGCTGGCTGCACTTGCACCACACGTGGGCCAGTCATGGTGCTGCAAATCAGACTTTTCTGCTTCTGTTTTTCTGTCGATGTGCTTGACTGGGACCCCTGCCCTTAGCCCCTCTCTGCTCTGCATCCTTCCTTGTGATGCTGAGGAGCACAGGGCAGGATGGAACTGCTCTTGTGCAAGGGCTGAGGAGGCTCCTGGGGCCTCAGAGAGAATGATTGTGCCCTTGTGGGAATAGGGGAATGTGAAATACATGGTTATGTCTTATACAGTTGATTTGCATTAAAATGGCTACTAAAGCTTTTGTCTGCCACATGCTTCAGCAAGCTCTCAGAGGAGTACGTAGCAGGATGATGCTGTTGCACAGAAACATTGCTTTTTCCTCACCTGTGCTGTCTTTGACTTGCCCTTTTTAGTACCATTTTGTATGTAAGTGTCTTAGAGATGCCTTTTCCTTGTTCTTACCAGCTGCCTGAAAGGCATTGAAATGAGTCTCCTTCCCCTGTGTCAGTCCCAAGGGCAGCCCCCAGCACAGCATTTGCCCTTTCCCAGCCTGGGCACGGGTGCTCTGCACAATCCTGTTTTACCATGCAGGCAAATGGTTGTCAGAGGGAGCAGCAGCCCACAGGCCCTTGGAAACTCTTTCAGGGTGATGGAAACCTTATTTTGTCACTCTGTCCTGTTCCCTATGGCTGTCACCAAGAATCTACATGTATCAGCAGAAAATTATTAGCAGAGCACAAATAAATTACCACAGTAGAAAAGCCTCCATTAATGTCACAAAAATAAGGCTCTTATTCCCTTCCTTGTCAAAAGTGAGCAGTGAAAATCAAAGTGGAGCCAGATCAAAAGCTTAGGTACAAAGTAAATCGATGGCATCTGTTGCTTGTTTGCAAACGTGGGGTGAGGGGAACAGAGGAACCTTTGTTTATTTAAAAGGGCATTTGGAAAAAAATCTGGCTTTTTTATTCTGCCTTTGTATTATTAAAATGCTGTTAACTTAAACTCAGCAAGGAGCAGAGTGTGATCTTGGGTGTCCCTTGAGATGGGTGAGAGGTGTTCAGGCAAGTTGGTGATGACCAGAAACATTTTGGGGGGTACTGGGGAGACCATATCAAAATACAGCAGAAACAGAATTGCTTTAATAATAAAAAAGGATCAAAAATAAATATGTTGCACATCTCTCCAGTTGTCCTAGGCAATAAGGCAGTGAATAACCTGTTAAAAGAAATCAGCACTAAAAAGGAAGCAATCCAGACAGTGTTAGTTATCCTGTGGATCTATCACACCAGAAGGCAAAATAACAAGAAAACACCATTAGCAACATGACAGGTTTTTTCTTTTGTTTTTAACTTTAACCATAACACCACCTGACAAGCTGTTTGCTTTCTGCACCAAATATCCAGGGGTTGTAGAGAAGAAAGGCGGGGGAGAGGGCTGAGGGTGAGATGTGATACTGTGGGACCTCATCTTTTAAAGTAAAACTTTGAAGAAAGCAGCAGCCCAATTTGGAACAAGGAAGGCCATCAAAGGGAGAGCAGGGTGATGTGTTGAACTGAGAAGGAAATGTGGAGGAGCATTTCTGTTTCCTCAGGGATGATCTGAATATATTCTTTTGTTTTCTGATCTGTTCTTGTGATCACAGTCAGAGTAGCCATGTGAAAGGGGCCAGGACACGATTGTTGTGGAGCAAAGAGGAGGAGGGGGGAAGTGGGAAACGAAGATGAGAGTAGAGGTGATAAGTTCACACCTCTATGTAGGGCAGCTCTGTGCATAGCTGCAGGGGTCTGTATCATTTAAAAGAATGAATAGTGGAAGTGTTGGGAATCTCTGGTCCTTTACCTGTCTGCTCTGCAGAACGCAATGCTGGTCACGGCTGAGTAAAGACCAGAGAGCTGACATAGAATTAATGTATTGCACAGAAGAACTAATTCAAACTAACAAAAAGAAGATTGCAGTTGTTAAGCGTTAAGAATGAAGGTTGGTGCTGAATGTGAACAAAGCACCTTCAGGGGGAAGGAGCTGGGTGCTTTGCTGGTGGATTTCGAGGATGCTTGCTGGGAAGAGAGGGGTGGTGAAGTCTGAGAATGTGGGGTTTTGCTCTGGCAGTGCTGGAGCAGCTGTGAACAGCCCACGCTCCTCTGACCGCTTCTGCCTCACTTTGCCCTACCTCTGCCAGGATCCAGCTTGCCCCAGGGATCATCTTCTCCTCTAAACTCCTAGTCGTAGGTTGTTTTTTCTCCTATTGCTGCTGCCCGTTCTGTATTTCTTAATTCCACGTCCCTCCAGCCTTGCCTCCTCGTGTACTTCTGCCTCAGGTTAGGTTTTGTGAAACCTGGAGAAGTCTCATCCCAGTCTGGAATGGCAACAGCCTCTCTGCCAAGCTGTGCTTCAGCAGTGCTTAAGCATTAAAGGTTCAGAATTATTTTTTACTTCTTTAAAGAGTTAAGACCTCCCCTTCCCAGCTAAACCTTTTCCTCCTAAGCTGTTTTAAGAGAGGGAGTGAGAAAAATTAAGCCTGAGACCAACATCTGGCATGGAAAGGTTCAACTTCAATTTTTTTTTGCATAGGAGACTTGTCTTTTTTTTATTTCCTCTTGTTTTTTGTACCACTCACTGGTTGTCTCAGATTAAATTAGCCTGCAGAACTGTGTTATGATCTCATTCCCTTCCTCCCCACCATGCTGTGCTTTGTGTCCTTATGGTTCCTTGCATTATTCAGCAGAGGCTCTGGTTTTTAAAAACTAAATAAACATAGGAAAAATAATTGCACAATAAATGACAAAAATTACCCTGAGTACAGAGGACTGTCAGAAACTGCTCTTCATGCTGGAGTTACACAGCAAGTGCTCATCTGCTGATCTTGTAAGTTAAAGTAATATATAATATTTGTAATCTCATCTTCAAAATCACCACTTAGAGTCTGGTCCCTGGCTCTGGTGTGCAGCTGCCTTCTCCTGGGAGTCCTGGCTCAGTGGGTGTGTGGCATGGTGTCCTTTTGGTTATTTTTGTGTGTTTGGTTTTAAAATGTTTGAATGCAGAAGCTTTAGAATGACTTGGCTCATTGTGAAAATAGAATTGGCAGTAACATTGTTAAACAAATTTGGGAGGTTTTTCAAAGCTCTTTATGTTGGTATTGCAGGTTTCAGTTATTCAAAGTGTAGCTGGGTAACGTTTCCACCTATCAGGCACTGCACATACGTTAATTTTGGAAACAGACTCATTTTAAGATACTGTTTTCAATGCTGCCAAGTTCCTGTTTTCTTACAGAAAAGTATGATGAAAGTCCCAAAGCATTCCATGAGATATAAATGGACTTGGCATATAGTTATTTTCTTGTGATCTCTAATCCAAGTTCCTGTTAAATTTAGAAAGGTTTTTGATCACAGGTAGTTGTGTGCTACTTACCTGCGTATCTCAAGAAGCCTCTTACTCTACAGTGATTTAGTAAAATTCAGGTCTATCTTTATCCAGCATTTTGCAGAACATATTTTTAGCAAGTCAGTCCTTGAACTCAAAATGTTCAACTGGTGGCTCTTGCAATGTAGTATTTGTTGGCATCAGCTTGTAAAGACTGCAGCAGTTCGTGGAGATCCACTACTGGTATCTGGTTGAAGATCTGATTTTTGACTCTGCTTGGAAAACTACTGTGCACAGTTCCTGTTAGTTCACATCATGTGGTGATGCCTTGACAAATAAATAGGTCAGCTTTTTAAAGCATGCCTGCAATTGCTCTGCCTTTGGTCTGGGTTGTACAAAAAATGGCCCTTGATCCCATGCAAAACAGTGGGGAGATTTACCAGCCCAAAGAATAGACTGGGTGTGACTTTCCACATTGCTGTTGTGGGAGAAGGACCAAGAGATAAACTTCAGTGTTGTATCAGAAGGTCAAATATGTTACCAGCTGGCTCTGTTAATCGGGTTTTTTGTGAATGTAAGAGTTAAAATACAATATTGTCCTTTTATGCTGTACAACACTGAGTAGTTTAAATGTCACATTCATTGTCTTAATTGTCAACAATGAATGTGTCACACTTGCTAATTTTTTGTTTGGAAAACACTTTTTTACGAGCTTTAGTGCTGCAAACAAAGTATTGCTGTTTGTTCACTGTTGATAAAATTGGCTGTACAGCATTAGTGGGGCATCTCAGTGGATGTCTGGGGTACTGCTCTTTCCTGCAGTGCCCGGGAGTGGTGGCTGCAGCAGCACATTCGTTGTTGCCATCCCAAAGGAGTGCTCTCTAGTTAGAGGGTCTGTTGTTAGGGTCACAATCTCTGGGGCTCCGATTTTCTGGTTCGTTTCTTTTTCTTCTTGGGTGCCCGTTTGTGTTCAGTGCTGAGATGGGAGTAGAACAAGGAGCAGCAGGAGAGGTTTATGGGTGGCTCCTGGATGGGTTTAGCAGCATTGATTGCAGTGCTTCACGGGTATTTGCAGGTGAACGTGGGTTTTCATTGCTGGGTTTTTTTTTTTCCTTTGTCCACCAGTTATTTCTAGCACCTGTCAGCAAATGCTGTCTTGTAGCTCGTGTAGTTCCCAGCCTTGTCTCTCTCCTAGAAACTCCTCATGCTGCTCAATCTTTTCCCAGCCTTCGGGGTGCAATTCGTGCCCATCCCAAGTACTGAAAATGGGAAATAGGAGCAGCAAAGAAGGGTTATATATTATTACCCAACCTTGTTCTCTCCCATTTAGTACAAATTATGTACACGTGTTGTATATGTATGTAAAATATTTCTACCATATTCCATGAATGCTGTTGCTCAGCTTGCAAATTATTCTCCTTACAGCTTTACCAACAACAATAACCAATTTAAGATTGAAATTTTAATAGTGACATGACTTCAAAATCCCATTTTCAAAAATCTATCTAGCTCATAGGAGCATAACTTCATGACATTTACTGTTTCTATATGCTCTTGAAGGGTATAGCAGGTAGGCTTCTGAATTTCTAAGTCCCTTGTCCTTCAAGTTTCACATGAAGATCTGTTTGTGACTTTGGTTTCTAAAACTCTGCAGCATGCATCTAGATGGATGTGATACAAATGAATGATCTATTTTCAAAACTGTTAGGTTATTAAAGCATCATCAATTGATTATCATCTATTTTAGTAGTCACTTTAATCCAATTATATGATTTTTAAAAAAACATTTTAATCTTTGGAATTAATTAATGAAAACTTACAGCATTGCTTGTAGCCATGAAAAATTAGATCGAATACACCCTGCCCTACTTAAACTGTGTATTAGCAAAGCTACTTTTTCCTCAAGAAATACTCTTTTTCACAGCTGACTCTGACTTTCCAAATGCTTAGGAAGAAACCCTCCCTAATTGATAACCAAAATTTAATCATAGTCAGATACTTCCAGTTTGCATTCAAATAAGGTATTTCTCTGTCTAAATAAGCTTCCCGTGGTTGATTATTCATATTGTAGTTCAAAATGTTTAAAAATGAAAGACAGAGTTGGAAGAAATGTAGACTACTTAATACAGTGTGTATTTAATATAAAAGTCATGCATTATTCATTTTTGCAATTTGAATAACTTTGAATTTAGCATCCCTGTTCTTCATCTTTTCCTTTGATGAACAATTAATTATTAAAATATAATATTGTCAGCATATGGCACAAAAATCCTTGAAAGTGTAAAATGAGCTTCTTTCTCCTGCCATCCTTTGACAAAGGGACACTCCATATTCCCAGTTCCTCAGAGAATGTTTATCCAGCAGTGTAAGTGATTCCATCGCTCTAAATGAAAGGTTATACAAGTTAAAAGTAATTAAATTGTTAATTTTAACTGGAATGTTTTGTTTAAATACAAGAGGAAAGCTCTTTTTCCTACCTATGTCATATATAGTCATTGGCTGTTGATGCAAAGAGGATGTTGGCTTGTTCAAATGCTCTTTTGGATTCATTGCAGTCCCCTGTGTGCTCAGCTGCCAGGTAGGGGCAGTTTCTTAACTAGAAAACCCGTGTCATTGCACTGTGAAGATCTGTGTGTGCTGCATTTGGAAATCAAATCCTGGGACCTCAGTTTGCAGTTTTTCTAACCAATTTTTCCTGCATAAAAATAAACCAATCAAATTATATACGACCTTTTGCTGTGATTATGACTTCTTGATTAGAATCTCTCTGAACTTTGGCCAATCATACATTTTACTGTTTATTATTAAAGCACACTTTTTTCCCAGAGGTATGAGATGAAGAGGAAAATAAGGGTTTTATTATTTGTTTGTTTCCTAGTTGGAAATGCAGGAGTGGTTGAAATCTGCTTGGATTAGAAGGAAAGAAATTGTTAATTAAGAGATTGCAGTATTCTGTTACAATATATACTTTGACTTCAATAGAATTACTCATTTTTTTGAATGCTAAAGGCCATGAAAACATTGCACACCTGTTGCTATTGTGCAGAAGGCTAGAAGATGTTTTAAGTGCATTGTGTATTTGCACCTTGCAGCAGCAAAGGGGAAGAAAATCCCCCTGGCTGCGAGACTGCTGCTCAGAGGTATAGGCAACTCTGGGTTTGATCAAGACTGTGGGATGCTGTGGAAGTGAATTCTGCAGACTTTATTGTTTTCTTTTCCTTCTGACTTTGGAAGATGTGCGTGTCAATCACCAGCCTACCTGCTTCTCTGCTCTGCTGCAGGGCACTGGGCTTGCTTAGCAGCTCTGATGAGACAGAGAGAGAAGAGTTCCTGGTACCCAAATGTGGACTCTTGTTTGAGGCATGAAGAATATAAAAAGTGAGGAATAGAGATGTGTGGGAGAGCCTTGCATGTCAGCATGCCCTGAGGCAATGAACACCTTTGCACAGGCTGAGAGAGCTTTGGCCTGTGAGTCAACATAAATTGCAGAGGATAAATGCTCAAGGATGGCAGGAAAATTGTCTTGCCTGCAGCTGTTTCTTCCTTCCTTTCATTTATTTATTTTTTTTCACAGTGTTAAGTATTACCAGCTTGTCACTGTTACTTGAAGCTAAATGATTTCAGTGCTTAGGTTTGCATTTCAGGCTGTCCAAGGAGCTTCTCAGAGGAAAGAGTTTGTCCCCAGACTGTTGGACCCTGGGCAGGAGTTTCTCAGATTAGGAAGAAGAGGCAATGGGTTTACCTCTGAGATATATTTCTGGTGCTGTGCTGACTGCCCCTAGCAGCAGCCCCAGCAATGCCTGCAAAACCCCTGCTGGGTGCAGGCAGTCCCAAACGAGCTCTGGCTGGATACTGCTCTGAGCACTGTGCTGATCTTCAGAGGTGCCCAGATGCCCTGCAGCCCTGCTCCTCAGCTCATCCCCCCA
Source organism: Hemiprocne comata (assembly GCA_020745705.1). Lineage (NCBI taxonomy): Eukaryota > Metazoa > Chordata > Aves > Apodiformes > Apodidae > Hemiprocne > Hemiprocne comata. The sequence continues at coordinate 16,859,032 of CM036595.1, forward strand.
GCAGCTCCCACAGAACTTTGGCTGGGTAACGTGGCTCTGCCTCCTCCATCTCAGCAACCATGAGGGATTGACCCTGCTTCTGCATCCCTTTCCCTGCTGGTGAGGATGGGATAGATACACTACTGGATGCCCTTTGGTTGGGGCAGGAGCACTGGGACCTGGCTGTGTCCCCCCTGGGTCTCAGCCATCCCTCTCTGCCATGCAGCTGGAGAGGCATTTACTGAGTGCTGAAACCACTGAATACAGTGTTATTTCTGTGCTAATGTAAACCAGTGAGTAACAAGGACAATTTCACACCTGCACACATTCAAAATAGGAGCATGTGTGTTCAGTAGAGGATTGACTAGCATTTTGGCTGCTCTTGTAATAATGAACACATCAACTCTTTACAGAGCCTTCCTGATAGGCTTTCATCTTTCATCATATATATATATGATAAAATATGTTGTTGCCATTACACCTTGTTAGGCTGCCTATCAATGTGATGTCTGTTTTAAAGACACATTAAAAAAAAAAGAAAAGTGCAATTCTGCTTGTCAATCTTCCCTGCAGAGAAGGAGACCTTTCTGGATCCCTTTGTGCTGAGGGACCTTCTGCCGACATCGCTGGGGAGTTACTACCGCTACGCAGGTTCCCTGACTACTCCTCCGTGCAGTGAGATTGTGGAGTGGATCGTTTTTCGGAAGCCCGTTCCCATTTCTTACCATCAGGTGTGTTTATTTTGTTAGTGGAGTCCACTTCTTGATTTGCCCCCTGTGAGACGGTGTTTTCAAAACCAGCTGATTTAATTTTGAGAACAAAAATGTTTCTGTTGACAAAAAAGGAAGCGTCGGTGATTATTTTTTTTCTCTTAAGTAATATTGTTTCTGAACATCAGCCATCAGTCTTAAGAAGACAGTACAACATGAAACCCAGTTTCCTTTCAGTGATTTATTTCATATTGTTTTTGTTAAGATTAAATTAAGCTATGGTGTAAATATTTACATGGAGTTCCTTTTTATTCTTTTTAATTGAAACTTTGTTTTCCAAGTAAAGTGAGTGATTTCAGTTCTGCTCAGATTTACTAATTTGAACTAATTACATTAGAAAAGACATCTTTCCATTAATTCTCCATGCTTAACTGTTTTTATAACACCATAAAGCTGCCATTATGTGCTCAGAGAGCTGGTGCACAAATCTTTAAAATTAGCACATAGCAACTTTTTAACGCGAATAAAAGCAATGTCTGGGATTTGTCTGGAGAAGAATGCTCCTGATAAATGGTGGTAAATGGAGTCAGATGTTTACCAGTTAAGTGTATTTTGACATGGTAAGATTGTTGTCTTTAGAAAGCCATCCTGCTGAAGTTAGTCTTTCCTTTTATTCATCTGTTGTAAACCATGGAAAACAAACTTAAAATACAGTAATTCTGCAAAGTATAAGTGAATAGTTCACTGGGTGGTCCTGACTGACAGGTACTGGTTCTCAAAGATTTCAAAAGGATGGAAGGCCCCCTGCTCCAGGCTTTTTTTCATGTTTTCTAGATGCCGTTGCTTCTCCCGTGGACTCGTCTTATTTTGAAGTGCCGCGTTCAAAACCAGTCTCAGCACATCAGCTGGGCCCTCCTGAGGCTGAGGGACGTGGCAGGGTTCATGTGTCTGGCCACCCATGCTGGTGTGATATTGCCTTTTTCACAGCAGCATGACTTTGTTGCCCGTGTTCAGCACCAGGGCACAGGAGCCCTTTGCTGGAGGTTTCCCTGAGCGCTCCCTAGCAGAGCTGAGCACACCAGGCGCTCGCCCAGCCCACGGTTCTGGCCGAAGCGTGGGACTCTCTGCACATGGTCCCAGTTGAATCGGACCCTTTGTTTTTTTCAGCCTATTTCTCTGATTGTCGAGGTCGTTTTGAATTCTGTCCTTGCCTGCAGGATACTTGCAATCCCTTGTAGCTTTTCACTGCATCAATAAGTTTACTGTTTATTATTTGGTGGCTGCGAGGCCTGGCCCACGCTCAGTTTTCTACCCTGTATGTGCGTCAGGTGGGTCGTGACTTCATTTTTTCTTTTTTAACAAATGCAAATAAACTGGTAAGTACCAATTATGACCATCGTTATAATGGTATAAAGGTACTTTATCCTGGCAAAGCTTCTTTCCTGTGCTGTACAATAGTAACTGTGCCAAGTCAACCCTTTAAAATTTGGCGTTGTGCTGCTTTATGCATGCATGTGTGGTTGAAGGGCTGGGAATTCTCTGTGTAGACAGACTTTCATTGATAGTACAACACATGTGGAATAACTAATAGTATTCTTCCCCTTGGCAGCTCTAGATGGGTGTATTTTAAGAGCCTACCACCTGGCCATTGCTATGATTATTATTTGTTCCTCTAACAGAAACAGTGCAACATAATTCATTGCCATAGTTTAACCTTCTTTATCACAAACCTGGTGAAGCACTCCATAATCCCAGAGGAGGAAAGTGATATTGTTTGAGCTTTGTTGCTGTTCCAGTTAAATCCTTGCTTTTGTGCAAAATACCTTGCTGTAAAAGGACAGTACTGAAGTGGTCCATTTGTGGAGGCTTCTCTATTTTATTCTCAGTGCTCCATCATCGTCATCTTTCCCAATAATTAGACAACAAAACAGAACAAGCTGTGTCACCCTGCAGATGCATTGTAAAGCTAAGTGCATTCAATGACCCAAAGCATGGCATTATCTCTCATAATGCATATCTCAGAGTACCTCATTGTGTTTATAACAGTTTCAGTATTTTTAATTGCTGTTTGTATATCCAGCCCTTAGAAAACTGTGCATATCAGGCTTTAATGGTTTGTAATTACATGACTCAGAATTTTAGATCAGGTTTCCTTGTATCTGCATTAGTCTTAGAGCAGCTTTTCATTTCTTCTTCTGAACAGGAGCTCTTGTAGTTCTTGAAGAGCATGAATGTAGCTCCTTGACTGTACCTCTTCTATTATTTTTTTTTTCCTGTCAGCTATAGATAAATTAATTTCTCATTTCTGGTAGATAATATTTTTATAGTAAAAATGAAGGTGAAATGACTTACATATACTTCAACACATTAAAAGGGGAAGGTTAAAAATCATATTTGAATTGGCAAGTTGTTAAAATGCAATTATACCTCCCCAAGGTAGCATGGCAGAAGAAAATATTTTAAAAGTTCTCTCTGAAAGTTTAAAAATTCAATTAATGTCATGGAAGCATAAGCCTAGAGACTTGACTTCATAGCAGCAGTTGCTACCCAAGTTCTTGAGCTTTTATAAAATAACCTTAAGCCCTGTTAGCTGGCTTCATCAAAACTTCTTCCACTACATGAAGTGTAAAAGATACGTAAATATTCACAAGAGCTTTGGTCTGCACTTTCATAGAAGGGTATAGCAGGATTGTCTGTTGGGTGTTTCTTTTAAGACAAAAGTGTAAGATGGTGGTCCCTTTGCCCCTTTTTTAACCCATCCAAAGATGCTTCTGAAGGGCTCCTGCTAATAATTAGAAACAGTTTTCAAGATTTTTTCAGGATGTTTCTCTGAAGAATCAGAGAGAGAATTGCAGTTGAGAACCAGGGAATAAGGCATTCATCCAAGATACAAAAAAACTGCAGTCCAAATCCCACCATTAAAACCTGCAAGACTGGAAGAGGTACCTGAGCTACCTGTCTGTGATGGGAACTGATCACTGGCTGTCATCCCTCTCTGCTGGTCACCTGCCATCCCTCTGCCTCAGTTTCACTGCTTGTATGGTAAAAGTAGTTGCAACTGGGGGAAGCTACTGCTAAAAATGGTCAACCCTGAGTTGTGGTGTTATTTTGGAGGTGATTACCTGCAGCAGGACTCATTTCCCTTGGTTTTGTGTTTTACTACAGAGCTGCCAAGTTCAGGATCAGAACTGTGTGGTCCATCCTTTCTCCATCCTATTATCCATGCACTGCTCCCAGTGATAACACCTATACAATCACAGAATCACAGAATCAACCCATTTGGGTTGGAAGGGACCTTAATGATCATCTAGTTCCAACCCCCCTGCACAGGCAGGGACACCTCCCTGTTGACCAGCTTGCTCAAAGTCCCATCCAACCTGTCCTTGAACACTTCCAGGGAGGGGGCATCCACAACTCCTGGGCAACCTGTGCCAGTGGCTCACCACCTTCACAATGAAGAATTTTGGCTTAATGTCTGACCTAAATCTCCCCTCTTCCAGTTTAAAGCCATTACCCTTTGTCCTATCACTACAAGCCCTTGTAAAAAGCCCCTCTCCAGCTTTCTTATAGAACCCCTTCAGATACTGGAAGGTGGTTTAAGGTCTCCCCGGAGGCTGAACCCCAGCTCTCTCAGCCTGCCTTCCTAGGAGAGGTGCTCCAGCTCTCTGGAGCATTCCTATATGTTTCTCCATTAGCCAGCTCAACACACCACCCACTCCAAGGGGACTTACTTTTGAAATGAAATGTGTAAAAATGTACTGCCTTCTGGCCTAGGGATCAGAGAAGGTTTACAGATTTAAGCCTAGATAACCAGGATTGTCAAGCCCAGCAGACTGGGCTGCTTAGATGCTCTGTTACTTTGAATATTTTTATCAGTACAATCAACTTTCAACTGAGACTACAATGATAATTTTTCCTGATTACAAGTTTCAAGACACTTGCACACTTTGTAGCTTTTAGAGCAGGTGCACTTAATGAAAAGGGTGTAGCTGTCAAAGTGACCTGTCATTAAGGTATGAATGTAATTCAAGTCCCTTTTTAAAGTCTTGGGTCAGATTCTGTACTCCCAAAATCCCTACTATCAATATATGTAATTGGTGTTGATGTAAACAATATCAGGACTGAATCCTTCTCTACTCTGTCTTGTTCAATCTTTCCAGCAGCAACATAACCAATCCTAGTTCTTGACCTGAATGATAACAGGCTATTCATAAATGGTATATTGACCTTGATAGCTGTGGAAAAACATTAGCTGAAATATGTTCACCTTAGTTTGCTAGAAATTTCTAAGAAATACTAAGATATGAAGTAACAGAAAAATTTTCTAATTACAGTTCTTCCTTACAAATTAATACAGTTTATTAAAAATAGCTCCGATCTGAATCCAACATTGCAAACTTATTCCCAGAGGAGTATATGCTAAATGTGCCTAAATACATTTATTTGGGGGGGAAGTTTCTCACCCTATAGCTAGGTATCAGAGAGAAGAGGGGTTGGTAGGGAGGTCAGGGCTCTTGGAGCTGGTAGTCCTGAGATTGCTCCACTTTGCTACTCACCCGCTCCTGGGCAAGCCAACTCATGAGTTTGGGTGTCCATCATATCAAGGTGTTACAGCTGCAGTGACCTTCCTGCTGACGTGCTGCAAGAGGTGTCTGTGAAGCTTAGCCTGGCAGCTAAACTTCATAAGGTATTCGGAGAGAAGGTTGCTTTGTTCTGTTGAAGGCTCTTGGGGTGGAATGACCTGGAAGCACTTTTTGACACGGTATTGCAAAACAAAACGGTGCCATGGATGAGGAGGGTTTGGCATGGCTGTGTCACCCATGAAATCCTTCCAGACAAGGGGTCTAAGGGCAAATATTTCCTTGCCCAGGAAAGACGTCCATGGTTTGCTAGGAGGCCTTCTCCCTCGTTGGGCAGGATAAGCTCCGTGCTGAGATAAGATGGTTGGCAGTGATTTCAGTGGGCAGCGTGACTTCCCATGTGGTTTATCAGTCTCGGCATCAGCATTTTGCTTCCTGCCATTTTACTTTCTTATCAGCCACCCGGATTTCACCACATTGTTTTTCTAACTAACATCCTTTCTCTCCCCTGCAATGATGGCTGCAATCAGCTGGAGGCGTTCTACTCCATATTCACCACTGAACAGCAAGACCATGTTAAGTCCGTGGAGTACCTGAGGAATAACTTCCGACCACAGCAAAGCCTGAACAACAGGAAGGTGTCTAAATCCGCTGTGAAGGATGCTTGGAGCCAAGATATGACAGACATCTTGGAAAATCCACTCGGCACAGAAGCTTCCAAAGGTAGATTACAGTTACAAATTTTGCTCTTGACTAATAGGGTAATTTTATTTTGTCTACTTTGTCATCAAGTGGAGGATAGCTGTGAGCTACCAAAGAAATAACCCAGTGTACGCTGGCATTCCTTTTTGGGATGTGTCAATAGATTAATTAATTCTGTATGTTCCTGCAATTACCTGTGAAATTTGCTGTCACAAGGTGCCATGGCAGTAAAGCCCCAGAATATGAGAGTCTCAAAACAGCCATGTCCCTGTTTCTGCTGATTGGCTGTAGGGCCTTAGAGATGCCTGACAAACGGGAAGCATGAAGGGTCAAGGTCAGAGGTAAAATTTCAGCCCCATTAGTGCTGACTCATTGGATGTTTGAATGGGAATAGAGTATCCAGATGTGGTTATAGGTTCCATTTTTTCAGTAAGAAGACTTTTTGAAGAACCATCCATCTTTCAATTTGACATTTGTATCAATCTGTTGGTAATGGTGACAGGGGGGAAAAAAAGCTCTTTCTTATAGGCAGGTGATTTTCTAACGTCTAACTGGAGTGTTTCATGTGCCTTTTGTAGAGCAGCTGATGCTTGCTTCTGTCAGACACTGGATAATGAGCTTGGATGGAGAGGGTGGGAGGGAGGTTGCTGTCATTGAGTTGGCAGAGACAGCCCTGGCTAGGGAAGCACATCAAAAATTCTGAGAGAAATGTGTACTGAATAAAATAAGACTAGAAATAAATATCATTTACTACCTTTATTTGCCTTTATTTTATTGAACGGTGTTATTTATAGGTAGGAGGAATGACATGTACTTCCCAGTCTTCAATCTCGAGAAGTGCTTGGTGCTTAACCAGTTCTGGATAGAGGGCAAAAAGAGGGGGGGCAGTTTGCCAGAAGAAAACAGCCTAAGCAGATTTACAAGCTTCCCCTTGGTACTTGGTGTTTTCACCTGGCCAGCCATAGACAGCGAAGTTTTTAGAGGATGTGAATAATGAAAACAGCTGTGTTCAGCAACCTCCCCCTCCCAGGAGAGTGCTGGAGGAGTGTATTTCTCAAGGCTCAGTATTCTATGAGTGTGCTTATTTAGATATATGTAATATGCACGTACACAAACCACACATACATTAAAAGCAGCCTTGGGACAGAGAATTTACATCAGAAGTGAGAAAGAGATCTTGGGAATGAAGAAACCCTGCTACGCTCTGATGCTCTGGCCTGCAGTTTTCCGTCAGAGCTTTAACAGCAATATGTGTCAATATTTATTTCTTCAGTTATATCCTGTGTACATATTACTTACCCAGAACAGTGATGAAAGTTAATAGGTGACATTATGTTAAAAGTGACAAAACTGGCTAGTTTTTATTTTGAGTGTAGCCAAGGTACCTCTGGTGAATGTGGTGTAATATTCAAGAAGATTATGCTGCTTTGGCCACATGCCTGCATATTCTTTGCCTCTCTGCATGGTTTTCAAGATTATAAAAATGCTTTGGCTGATTTTCACCCCCATAGTAAACAGCTGAAACCCACAATTTTGAAAGTGTTACAAATGCTAAGGTCTGTAGTTAATGAGCTGATCTTGAAGCTAGAGGTGTTGATACCGAAGGAGCACTTAAATGACTGGAAGGATTCCCTTTGACTTTCATCCTTAAGAACTCTAAGGCCCAGATTCAACCACACACATGTGGCTTTGTTAACATGATGTGAGCTATTCTGCAGGAGCAAGGGAGCTGCACAAATGTTAGTCCATATTTAGATAGCTTGGTGCCTGGGTGCTTACATGCTTGTGGATGGGTTTCCTGAGCAGGTTCTGTCTGAGTTCCCTCCCATTGTGTCCAGGTGCCATAATGCTCTGTATTCATGTCTGCCTGGGATCGTGTGCTTACAGCATGCTCAAGAGAGACCCTCAGGTGAGGGGCATGAATTCCACCATTTCCCATGACCTGACAACGTTCAGTGTACTATCAACTCTGCATCTGTGCAGATGCCTGAGTCAGTCATTTTTTAGGTTTTGTTTCCCTTGAGCTTTTGCTAAGGGAGCCTAACGGCTGGGCCGCCTGTCCTTTTGTACTGGCTCTGTCAACTTGTCACTTTTTGGGTTGTGTGAACACCAGGGGACACTGAAAATAGGTGTGGTTTTTTCATGAGCTTAAAAATAAATAGATTGCTGCAATGTTGCTAACACAAAATGGATTGTAGTGTATCCTCCAAAGGTTACAGGGATGAGTTAAGCTGTTCCAGACATACAGCAGCGTGGATGTTTCCGGCCCCTTCTTTGACAAAGGTGAACGGTGATGATGTGCTTGGTCCACTGCACATTCTGAACTACAGACATACAAATAAAATGAGTTGAAGTCATAATACTTGAAAGCAAAACCTATTGTTTATTGAGCTAGTAAATACAGTACCTCTTTATATAGTGTCATTCATGCACAAGTACTGAGAAGCTGAATGCACAGAGCACCTCTCAGTGAGAGAGTCTAGCATACAAATGTAAGAGTGTAGGGTTAGCATAACAAATGTGTTTTATGCAGATTCTTCTGCACACCTCATGGTTGCATCTCAATGCTTTCCACGTTGCATTAAGCAATGTGACCAATGGCTGTCACATGTTGGCTTCTGTCTACCCTTCCCGTGCTTAGATTTGTGCTTTGTAACAAAAGGCAAGGTCACAAAAATGTGTCTTTTACTTGCTGCAAGGTGATAGGGTTTGTGATGGTCTCCAGCTCTGGAGGGGAAGTTTGAATTTGTTTGTCGGTGTGAATTTTTTGCAATTTGTTACCTCTGTCACACTCTATTAAGTCTGTGGGCAGTATTGCTAATCTAGAAAACAGTGGAGCATTCTTTATGTAAGCCTTTCTTATTTTGGAGGAAAATGTGCCCAGAACAATTTGCATAACGTTCAGAATAATTTTCAGAATCCCCTGGTGAATAGGGAATTTCAAATCAGCACAAAGCGACGCAGCTCTGCAGTTGTCCATTGACAAACGTGCTGTCCTAAACAGTTTGGCACCAAACAGGAATGTCTTTTCTCCCAGCTATCAAAGCTATCTCAGGTCACAGAACCATGACCAGTAGCATAACCTGCAGATACACTAGAGGAAAACTATTCCTCACTTTATGCCAAGTCCTCGGAGTATTTCCTTAGCAAAGCCCTATAAGTGGTGGCATTTGGTAAATAAAATGCCTTCTGGGAAAGGTTATTTTAGGTCAACCAAAACTAAACTCTCAGTGCGTTTGGATTCAGTTTGTTAGCCAATATGAATGTTACCAGCCTTTTGTTTTGCAGTTAATCTCCTCTCTCTCCTCTTTTTTAATATTAAAAAGGCAATGAAGGGAGGAGCGGTGTTTCCAATCATCAGAATACAGCATGGTGAAAATATTTTTGAAATAGTGTAGAGGGCTAACTTTTCACCTGGGAGTTTCTTTTTGTGTTAGCATTTAGCAAGAAGGGTTTTCTTTGGTCAGTTATCTCATTCCTTCCTCCTGTTGTCAAAAGCTGATTTAAAACAGTTCTCTTGAGGACTGCTTGAATGCCTAGAGTAAAATCACGTGCATAAGAACTTTGCTGAACCAGAGCCCATGAGCTGAGCTTAATTCTTAAGTTGACCCTGGAGCTGTTTCAAGAAAACATACAGATCCTCTTCAAATATCTTATTTCTGAAATACACCATTCGGGATAGGTACCGTTCAGCTCTGTCATTGTAGCAACTGGTGGATTGATACTAAACCATCATGCAACAATATTTTTTAAGAAGAATCTTTCGGATTGACTTGAAGGTGAAACTGTCTGAGATTCAAGATATGATATACAGTGAATCATGCTGTTAAATGATGCAGATCATCAGGCCTGTAAAATTTAACAAGAGGGCTCACCAGTGTTACAGTACTGATTTATCTGAAGTTTTGCAAAGTTAGAGGTTCTCTGTACAGACTTATTAAACCAGTAATGTATTTGTAAAATATTCATCACATCCTCTAAGTATCAGTGACAGTGGCAGTCTTGATTTTTTGCACATGACCATCTCTGTTAAAATTGCCTCCTTTCTCCTCTGGCCTGTCCTCTGTGGCTCAGGACTGTGTTGCTCTGTCACATCACATATTGTGCTCCTGCCTTTTCAAGGGCTGCTTTCAAGCAGCTATGCTAGAGGGATTGCTAATTATTTATCAGTTTAATAGTGTGCATTGCTCTTCAGGGACAAATAAACAGAATCCTTACATAAAAGTCCATCCAGTTCAAGGACTTTACACTGCATGTTCTTTACTTCTTTCACATGTTGTCTCATCAAGCAGAGATGTATTTACAAAACATTACTTGCTTCAGTAGAGGTGTACACATGAAAGCTTGGAAGGAAAAGGCGTTTCATTTCCTTGTTTCATGATGTACCCCATGTGCAACAATATTTGCCCATTTTATTTTGCTGCTGATTAGGACCATCAGATGTTGTTTCTTTATGTTTTTTAAAGCTGAAAAAAAACCTTTAACCTTTCTGTCTCATTAAATGTGCTGTAAGCCTCACAACACTTAAACAAGCATCCCATGTGAGGGGCTCTTGACATCAGAGTTTTCTTTCACAGATGCCTGATTACTTCCCCAAAGGTGTCTGATTACTCGTTGCTGGAGTCTCAAATGATGCTGTTTCCCATCAGTGGGAATTCGCCTTAGAGTACCATCTTTAATTATGATCCTAGACTGAGTTAAATAATGAGCAGTCATAAATTCACTCTAGTAAAACTTACTTAGCTTTGGACTCTAAATTAACAGCTGGGACGTTTCTCTAGGAGTGTACAGTGATCATGTTTGTTACTGTTCTTTGTTCAGTGTTATCAATACACAGCTTGGAAGTGCCTATAACTTAAAACAACTAAGATATGGATACAAGGTATTTGGATTTTCCTTCCTGCCTGCTTTGCACTGGAGGAATGGCTCCAACTACCAAACTCCAGTCAATGGTACAGCACTGCTCAAGCAAAGGAGTTCAGTACATATTCACTGTTTCAGAGCTCCTGACATCAGGAATGAAGCTAAGGCCTCCTGTGAAGGTAGGGCCTCTTCTGCATGGGGTGGCATCTCCACTGCAGCAGCATCCGAAGTCTCTGTTGTTATGGAGCTTCGGTGCAGTGATATCATCAAGTTGAGGCAGATAGTTTAGAGCATTGGCAGCAGTGTTTCTGAATGAGAACAAGTTATTTGTCTCATTTATAGCCTCTGTTATTACTCCCAGTAATTTGTTTTTGCTTTCTAAATGCCCATGTTTTATGAGAACTCTCTCAAAACAATTTTGCAGTCTCTTCATGCCCTCAGGTTCTCTCTGGGAGGCCAAAGAGGATGCTAGGCAGAAAAGTTCTACTCTTGCAGAATGTCTTTTATGTGTATTAGTCAAACCTAAATGACCACAACATACTCCATAGCAATAAGTGTAATCTATCCAAAACAACAACATGGCAAATGTAAATTTAAATTGATACATTGTTGAAATCTTAACTATGAATTGCTAAAACAAAATGATAACTATTTATTTCCTTTAAATTTCTTAGGGAAAACAAAAGAAGCAAGAACCTTTCTTAGTTAATTTACAATATCTTTATTATTGCAGTTGATTGTTTTTATACTTTGGAATAATCTGGTTTACATGTTGATTTCTTCATAGTTTAACAACTCCTTCCTGGTTTCCTTGGATTTCTTTTTTTATTTCATTTTGTTATGAAGATTATCCTTTCCCTTTTCCATTCCCCTTGCATGGACTCTGGATTTCAGTCAGGTCAGCACCCTACTACAGTGTGCTGGTGCAGATGAATCTATGTATCATTATTAGGATTTCTGCTGGTGCAGCAGACTGGCTCAGTGCAAAAGGTTGCACTTGAGGGTGGTAACACCGTGCTGTTAATTGCTTGCCCTGCATCTTCTTTGCACTGTAGACCTGCCCAGCTGCCACTTTGCCTCAGTGCTCCAAGTAAATGTGCTCACCTTTTGCTGCGAGTCTGTTTTGATGGGCACCTCAAGTACCTGTTGTAATCACATTTTAGGCAGAAATCAGTTTGCTCCTTCTTGCATATTTGAGCTCTTCCACCTCATCCATGTCTTGCTCTGCAATGCTGGGTCCTCATGTATGCAGCTGGGTTGTACCATGTCATGCAAAAGCAGGAAAGGACAGGCTGCTGCCTTCCAGAGAGTCTCAGATCAGTCAGGGGGAAGGCAAAGAGTTTCAGGGGAAAAAACCAAACTGTTCTTTTTGAGAGCAAATCATGTACAAAATGGTGTGATACATATACCTGCCATAGGTCTCATGCTTCCCCTCCCAGCAGCTCTTTTCTGCAGGCGTCTGTTTTCACCTGTAGCAACTTCTGTGTGGTTGTAATGTGAGCAGCGTGTGTGCCTGTGCCTGAATGTGCTGGACACCTTACCAGCAGGTGTAGTAATAAACAATAAGCAACTGCTTGCACTTGCTTAGAGATTATAAAGAGCCCAAACCAAAAGAGCAAGAGGAATTAGTTGTGAAATTTTAAGTGTTGTTTGGGTTCACAGCTGTCACTAAAGCTGGAAGAGCTGAGTGCTTATAAGGGAGCTTGATGATTTATTCTATTTACACCTGCAGGGAATTCATTTCTGCACTGCCTACCTACCAGTCCAGCTGTTTGGCACACAGAAGTACTGATTTTAATTTCAGTCTCGACAGCACTTTGGACCATGAGTGCCTGCAGCTCATCCCTTGTATTGGAAAGAGCCTCCAGAAGCTATGAATGGAAAGCTGCTTTCCCAGTCTGACTCTGGGCATCCCTCAGGCATGTATTGGGATGCTCTACCTGCCCTGCTGGCTGCTGCTTCCTGTGCTCCCTGGTCCAAGCGACCCGCTCCAGGACATTGGAAAGGGCAGCTTGGCTAACATGGCAAATACATGTCCTTCTGCCAGGGAACCTTCCTTTCTCTCCCTGTTGATGCAGCACATGCTGCTGAATGTGATCACACGTGTTGTGTCAGATGTGCTCTATTACTAAGGACATGGGTGTACATTATAAACTCAAATCACTGCGTGTGTGCAATATAAACACAGAGGTTTGGGGCACATCCCTGGCAGACATCAGCCCAGCGTGACATCTGATGGTGCAAGGCTGGTCTGCACCTGCTAAGGATTCAGGCCACAGCTGTAGAAATAGTATTTATGGAATATATGAAATATTTAGACTCAAACACAACGTAGTAAAACACACAGTCCCTACCTTTCAGCAAAACAGGGTCGGTTGCTGTGATGCCATGGAAACTCAAATGCTACAAAGCAAGCCATACAGTAATGAATCCAAATGCTGGATGTGTGTTCACCTCAGGAAGTGGGCAGGTGGCAGAAGGGCAGAACCCAGCCTGCCCAGAGCCCCTCCGTGGCAAGTGCCCCATGTGCCCATTTGCTCTAGAGATTATTTCACAGGGTTCATAAAACAAGTGTAGGGTCTGTCGGTGTTCCTCACACCTTAAGAAACAGCCCTGTCTGTTTGAAGCACAGTGAAAGGTAAGAGCAGCAAAGATAAATAGTCTTGTCTCCTAGCTACATTCTGCTTGTGGATTGAAGTAGATCAATGTAAATATTTGTGTGTACAGCATGCTCTGGAGCCTGCAAATGCCTGCTGGCAAGGTGCATTCAAAAGTAAAGGAAAAATACATGCTTCTCTTTAAAACAATTATCCTTATATATTAATAATGTCATTTGTAAGCACTGTGAGAAGTTAATGTACACTAAAGCAAAGCAAAAAAATTGCAAACGTTTAGTAAAAGGAGAAGGGGGAAAATGTTCTAAGTATGCCTCTTAGCACTTTGCTGTGTATTAAAGCCTGTGTTGTCTGTGCATATGATCCTCATAGTCTATTTGTTATCCTGTGGGAGCACAGCCCTCGCTGAACTTCGAGACTGAATCCAACAGCCCAAAGAATGCTGCTGTTTGTTGAGGATCAGTCTCTTCCCAGGCATCACCACTGAGTCACACCAACGGCAGGCAGCTGAATATGGCACTGTGTCCCTTCCCTTACCATGACACTGTTGGCTTGGCACTGAAAGCAAGTGTGAGTTTGCTTATTGCAGTATAACCCATATTTCTGCAATTCAGGGCTTATCTGAAGTTTTGTGGGTCTAATAATGAGAAGGAGTGTGTGTGTGTGTATAGATATAGAGAGTTGAAAGAATATTTGTCCCTTCTCTGTTGGTGGCATCGCTTTTGTCTTGTCTGCAGTCAGGTTCCTGGGGGCTGCAGGGCTGAGTGAACTTGGTGCAGTATTTTGCCAGTAGCACAGACATCAGTGACAGTTTTCAGACTTTTCTGAAATCAATTGGGAAATTTGTGGCTGAGTTGGATGTCGTTAAGGCAACAGCAGCAAGTGGTCCATCTGTCCTGCAGGACCAGTGCTTCCAGATCCTTCCCAGTGCTGAGTCAGAGGGGAAAGAAAACACCCTCTCTCCCCCAAGAGCTTGGCCATCAACTTGTTTGCCCTTATGGGGAAGAAAGGCAGGAAACCCCCATATTGACCTCTCAGTTTCTCTCCTGCTGCACATGTGGGAAGAAATGCTCCATCTACCATCTCCTGTGCTCCTCCTTTGTAAAGGAGAAACACTGTTCTCTACCACTTGTCCCACGCATATCAGTGAGAAAAGTAAGTGAAGCCACTCTCACCTTATGGCCTGGAGCAGCCTCCCAGAGCAAGACAAGACACTTGTCCCAGTCTTTTAGCTACCTCTGAGCAGTCCTGAGCCAGTAATGTGCTGTGGGCATATCCTGATGCCCATGTTTTCACCCACCATGTATGAATTGCCTGAGAAGATCCGTGCCCGTCTCGTCACGAGGGATTCAGGACTTCCCTGGAACACTGCTTTTCTGTGCTGAAAATTGTCAGGGTCTTATCACACAACGTGTATCCCATGGTACCACGGAGAGGAACAGCAGTTTTGCAGTGCTGAGACATGCTGCAGGAGGGAAGGAGTGGGATTTTCCAAAAGAGAGCATAGCACAGCTAGAAATAACTGCCTTTAAAGTGGTGACATTTTTATGCATGGAAGAGCTAACTTAGAACATTTTTAGAGGATTTTATAAATCCCTTTGAGCCCAGTGCCATGGAATTCATCATATGAGGCACCTGTTTTACAGGGACAAGGTATACAAGCAATAACTGAATATACTGTTCTTGTATTCTCTCAAACTTTCCCTAAATAGCTCTTTTTATAACTGGAGGTAGCATGATGAAACCAGAAAGTTTGGCTGGTTTTGCATTTCTGTCTTTGAAAGAGAAATAGAGTCTGCTTAAAAAAAAAAAAAAGCTGTAATATTCTCTTACAGGCCTTTTCTGCATTCATGGGTGTGTCTTAATATCCCTGGTCAGATTTTGCAAAACAATAAGCCTCCTTTTTTGTCTTTCAGCTCTCTGCAATGGATTTGGATTATCAGGCTTTAGTTAGGAAAGCCTCGTGGAGGTTATGTAGCCAAATACAACATGCAAATCAAATTATGGGAGAGATGAATGCAGAGTTGTTAAATTAATTTTGTTTGTTCCAGCCCATTGGAATGTTTTTAACATGAAGAAAATAATTCTCTGTTGTATGGCTGGCCTGGCCAGCACTTTAGGACTGTATTAGCATGCTACATTTGTCTGCGAGTGGCAAACAGGTTTTCTCCAAGCTTGAGTAAGCCCTAGAAGACAAGGCTAGGCAAGATGCTGGCTTGCCCCCTGCCCTCCCCAGTGGGCTGATCTGCAGAGAAATGACTGTGTCACACTCCCAGGCAGCCCTGCACATGGCCAGCAGCTGGAAACACCATCTGGGGCTGCCCGTTGACAGGTCAGAGGGCTTCCTCCAGATGCACCCGTGCCATCATCCCTCTTCTGCGGGACTTTTTCCATAAGGCAGGAGCCAGCTTGTTTGCCAGGTTCCCACTTCAGGTCATCCTTGACAGGAGGGTGAGGGGTTTTTTTGATTCCGAGAGGACCAAGGTGTGCCATGCTCAGGGTGTCACCCCCTGCTGCCAGGTATGCCCTTGCCTGAGGACGTGCTTGTCTGTTGAGTGTCTCTGAGATGTAGCCACGGGGCCCTGGAGAGGCTTTTTTGCCTCCAGGAGTCCTGGCACGAGTGGTCTGCTAGCCAGGACATGGGGGCTTTGGTGTCTTGCTAGACCTACCCAGGGCCAATTCAAGTATCTCAGCTCAGTATTGCACTAGACGAAAGACATCCTGAAAACTCTCTCAATATTTTTACTGTCCCTTAGAATCTGAATTTAAAAGAGAGCCATTAGTAACATTTTTTTCTACAAAGAGCTGAGATCTGCTTTTTCAGTGTGGAACGAAGGCTGGTTGTTGGGGTCAGTTCTTTTTTTTCTCAAGCAGTAATGAATTAACACCTTTTTTTTTTTTTTTTTTTTTTTGCTTATTTAGCCTGGTTAAAAAAGAAAAAGAAAAGCTTTTATTTCTCTTTAGTGTGTCCTGATTCAATTCAGAGGAAGATGCAAACTTCTCCCTCCCTGTCCCAACCTCTTTCTGCATTTCTGTTTGTCCTTCAGCTGCACATTTTGCAAAATCAGTAGAGGTTCTTTAGCAAAAAAAAAAAGCAAAGCAAGGAGCCTGCAATTCTTTTAATCTTTCAAAAATCCAAAGCACACAGAGTATTGAAAGGAAAATTAGATCTCTGAAAAATGCCAGTTGTTTTATAGATGGCCAAATCATTACACTTTTTTCCTTGCCTTTTCGACATTTGCTACGTTATTATGTATCTCTTTAATTAAATCATCAAATTGAGTTATTGGATCAAATGTTTTGTTATTCCATTGTGTCCTGAGCAGGTTTTGTTAAATTAATAAAACCATACATTTCATTTTATAAAAAAGATTTTTTTTTTGCCCATTCATAAGCTATTTTAAAAAAAAAAAAGGTGGCTGAACATAAAAGGTTGGTTATTACTTAATTACATCAGGCAGTGCTTGTGCCTTGGAGTAATTGGAACAAAGTCATTTTCAGTCATGAAAATTTTCTGATACTTACTGTGAAATAGCAGTGTTGTAAATTCAGTTTTCCTTAGCTGGCTGTGAATGAGCTTTGTGCTCATCAAAACTTGTATCAGTGAAGTCATTGGAGTTGCTCAGCTGCTGGAAAGTGCTCATGACCTTCTTGGATCAGGGTGCAGGGTCAGGGAGAGGTCTCCTAAGTTTGAGCCCTGTGAGTCCCCTGTTTACCCTTGGGAAATACCCCCTTCTTTCCTCTGGCATGAGCTATTCTGAATGGCATCGAAGCTGGCAGCAGAGTCACATGGAAGAGAGAACGTGCCAGTCCCCTGTCCCTAGGGTGGCTTGGTGTCCTTGTCTGAAAAGCAGCTGGCTAGCCCTGGTTCAGAGGGGCACTGCAATTAAGGTAGTTCTCTCTGTCTCTCATGAAGGTTACCTGGTTGAATTGTTTCTAAAACAGTTTGATGCATGATTACTTTAGATACATACACCTCTGCATGTCTTCCTCCAGGAGGACTGGATAGTACTTTTAGGTCCAGGTAGTCCTTCACCCTGCACTCCCATCTCTGATGGGATTTGCTTAGGAACAGTAAAGGCTGGCCTGGTATTTTGAAGAGTAATTCTGTGATGACAAAGGGCTTCAAAGGGGGCAGTTATGGTTCATTGGTGCAGTTACCAATAAACAGCAATGTCAGTGAGAACTGATCTGACTCTCTCAGCAGAAGGAGGTGAGCATGAAGAGGCATGCCAAGGATCATGAAGCTCAGTAAATACTGACAACAGTGACTGTTTCCAGCTGTGTCCTCTTAACTGGACAAAGATTATTAGAGGTCTGGGGCACCTCTTCTAGGAAGACAGGCTGAGAAAGCTGGGGCTGTTCAGCCTGGAGAAGAGAAGGCTCCAGAGCAACCTTAAAGCATCTTCCAGTATCTGAAGGGGGTCTTTCTAAAGAAAGCCAGGGAGGGGCTTTTTACAAGGGCTTGTAATGATAGGACACAGGGTAATGGCTTTAAACTGGAAGAGAGGAGATTTACGTTAGACATTAGGCCGAAATTCTTCACTGTAAGGGTGGTGAGACACTGGCACAGGTTGCCCAGGGAAGTTGTGGCTGCCCCATCCCTGGAAATGTTCAGAGGCAGCTTGGATAGGACTTTGAGCAGGCTGGTCAACTGGGAGGTGTCCCTGCCTATGCAGTAGAGTTGGAACTAGATGTTAGGGTTCCTTCTAACCCAAACCATTCAATGATTCTATGATATGATTCTATGGTTGTCACAACTCATGGCAGGAGCGAACACCAAAGATCTTTCTTCCCTAAGCATATATCTGCAATGTATGTTCTCTTGTTCAGCCTAGCTACATAATGTGAGTTATAACTGCACAAATACACTTGACAATTATTCTTCTATTGTACTGGTAATATTGGTGTTTACAGCATTTAATAATTTTTATTTAGGAACTGTAGCTATTTCTGTAATGTAACAGCAGAGATCCATGCATAGCAATAGACATTTCTCCCCTTCAGTGTTGCCAGGACTCTTTAGAAGTAAAATATTGACCAGATATACACGCAGGCAGATACCTGCAGAGAACAAACAAGCTGAATGTGTTGGCTTTAAATGGAAATGTGGTATTAGGAAAAATAATTCTGCAAACAGTGTCAGTGTGATGGGCTGGGTGACACTTTGACTTTTGCCTGGCACAAGAGACCGGCTCCTTTGCCACAGCACATGTGTTTAGGTCTCGTTGCAAGTGATTTTGCTTGGTTCAGAGCTTATATTGGGAAAGAGAATGTGAGAATCTGTCGTGAACTGTGTATTTTAAACATGATTTTTGAAGCTTGGAAAAAATCGAAACTCTTTATAGTTGGCAAGTGCATGATGTACTTTTTCGACAGCATATGAGTGCCATCTAGTGTTCTTCATTAGTACCCGGACCTTTGCATTTCGATGGCTTTGCAAAGTGTTTTCTTCAGCTGTGCACTCCCCACTCCTGAACTGTACGGGCTGGGTTTGCACCTGGTCTTGGTCTTCCTGGAGAAGTTTGGGTTTTGGCGTCTGCAATAAGCAAAAGCCACTTTTTTTCAGGCTGGTCAGGCTGTTTCTGTGCTGGCATCCCCACTGACTTAAGCTTGGGTGAGAAGTGACTTGTGCCTCCTGGCTGCAGGCAGGGTCAGGAAGGCCCGAGTTTCAGAGGCTGGCTGGAGGGTTCCCCTGCCTGTTAGGAGGAGATGGCCAAGGGCCATCAAGTGCCACTCTTCCCTGTCATTGGGATACGTTACTGACAAACAGTTAAGAATCTATGCAGGAAAATATATAGAAAGGGGAGTATAAAGTAACTATTGCTCACGTGCAAAACTGTACTATGTTAAGAGGAAAATACTTCCCCAGTAGTGTCATGTTTTCAGAAGTTCCAATTTCCAGGACCTGCAGAGCACACTGGAGTATTTACCCTTTCATATGGCAGGAGACTGTAGGCCAGGGAAGCTGGGGCTCAGGTTGATTGGACTCCTTAATGTTCCAGTGCAGACCTCTTAAGTGACCAAGTTAAAGTGTACGTGCAAATGTCAAGATTGAAAATAAGCCAAGAATTAAGCAACTTGCCTTCAGAGAATGGTTTACCTCACTGCTTTTACTCTGGAGAGCAGAAAGCAGCTCCAGGTGGTGTTAAATCCCATTGGTCTCAGTGGATTGCAGGCTAAGCTATTACTGCAAGCAAGAGCATTAAAGAAAAAACCTGGCTCTTGGAGTGAGGCACAGTTCTTCCTGCTTGTTTTCTCTCAGTTATTTATGAGACCTTCATATTTTTTTCCTTCTGTTTTTCAGCTTGCAGCACTCCCCCAGTCAACATGAAAGTGCAGCCTGTGAACAGGACAGCATTACTTGTAACCTGGAACCAGCCAGAAACCATCTACCACCCTCCGATCATGAACTACATGATCTCATATAGCTGGACTAAAAATGAAGATGAAAAGGAGAAGACTTTCACCAAGGACAGTGACAAGGACCTGGTAAAACCACAGCAGCAACCCCAGACACATGTGTCAAGCTATCCTTATATTGTTGTTTTCTCAGTAGAAGGAAGTAGAGGAGGAAAGCAGTTGTTACCTTATAGACAGGCTGGTGTTTGACTCACAATTAATTGCTATGAAAACGTTCCCCATTAGTTGAATGTTGCCTTACAGGCTGCCCGAAACACTAGAGTGTGAATCTATAGTTTGTGTGAGTGCATGAAAGACTAAATCTGCAGACACTTCTTCATATACTGTTGCTGAGAAGCAGCTGGCTCAGGAAATAGATTCCAAATACCTTTTGGCTTGTGTTCAGCTCACAGATTTTCACATTAAAAGCCCGATGCCCCAGAATCTGTTCCTGGGCTCATGGTTTTCATGGTGCATATTCCCTTGCAGACTTTGGAGCAGTTTCTCATCAGTAAATGCTGCCAGAGGTAGGAGCTGCATGGTCAGGGCTAGAAGGTTATTGCAGAGTGGCCCTGTACAAGCACTGCCTATGTCTGGCAGTGGGAGAAAAAGAGGGAAGAGCAAGACAGTTCCAGCACAGATGGAAACACCAATTTCTTTCCTCCATTTAGGATTTGATGTGCTTGTCATTCTTGTCTAAGTGGAAGCAAGTATTGTACTGGTCTTTAACATTCTCTGCATATAAAATCGAAGTGACATATTCAGGTTTGAAAGGCCTCCATTTATTGTTAATCAAAGAAAGCCACTAGAATAATGAAATCAGTAATTGTATATGCACATGAAAAATGCAGCAGCACAGAGTGTTATTCCTAATGACTGTTACTGTTTTTTTTTTTTTCAAATACACAGTCCTCTGAGCCCATTCAATCAGTTATACAATAATACTTCTCTTATTCCCTTAGATGAAGATTCTTTTACTTCATTTCCATTTATATTTTCAATTTCCCCACTAGACATTGTTATCTGGGTCACATTAGGGACTGATGTGCCTCACAAAATCAGAAATAAATCTATTAAAAGGCACCCAGGGTTATGATGTATTGTAACCTCTCTCTTGTCAAAACTTCACACTCTTAGGGGAGATTTTTTTTTTTTTTTGGGGGGGGGGGGGGTAAGGAGGAGAGCCTCAATCAACAAAAATAAGGTGGGCACAGTGACAGCATCCTGTTTTATAGAAAAGAAATAATTAAAAGTGCAGGGGATGGGATGGAGCAGTAGCTTGGAAATAAATTGCAATGAGACCCTGTGCTGTGCAGCAGAGCTTGGAGGTTAAGAAAGGAATGATAGCTTAGTCTGTTTTAGGGGTAAAAGAAGAAGGGAAACTCCTTTTCAGAGGAAAGTGCAATTTGCTCTCAGTGCTCTGGCAGAGGCAGCTGGGCTGTCCCATCTTGAAACAGAGCTAGACAGTGTTTTGCTAAAGAGATCACTGATATTTGAAGTGACCCACACAGTTAGTGCTGCTGACTGTGCAAGACATGAACTAATGTAATCATGGACTAAGGCAACACCAAAGAGTAGCTGGGAGGCAGCTGTCTCGGGTGCCAAAGTATGCAGGGACATCCCATACCAGGGTGCCAAGCCACCATGTTGCACAGGCCACCGGCATCAAATCGCCATAGCCAGTTTGTTGCAAAATAAATAGTCAGTTTGAACATACAGTGACTTTTCTGGGCCTATCCCAGGCCTGGGACTTGGCTCTCCACCTATAAAAATCTCGTTGTAATTCCTGTAAAGCCAAATGATTTGAGGTTTAGGGTTTTCTGAGTAGAGCAGACACTTTCATGCAGGAAGAATAGATGTGGGAGGTGGTAATTTTTTTCTCATGGGCAGAGTCAGCAGAGTCTGGGTGCACCACTTTTATCCCAGGGAAGTCCTTTGTCCTTGGCTTTGCCAGGGGCCCAGTGAATATTTCTGTTTAGAAAGAAGTTTGTCTTACATGGCAGAAATGTCCTGTGTTAGCACAATGCTTTATATATTTCAAACTGATCGTGGACAGTACTATGGGGGTAAAAAACTGAATAATATCTATTTTTTTTGAACAGAAGGCCATCATTAGCCATGTCTCACCTGACATCCTTTATCTGTTCAGAGTTCAAGCAGTTTGCCGAAATGAAATGCGTAGTGACTTTAGCCAGACTATGCTCTTTCAAGGTAAAAAAACCGCATACTTATTTTTACATTGTGACTCTTTTTGTATTTAACATTTTCTTTGCACAGTGCAATGTGGTGTGGAATGGTTTCAGAAGATGGTTGAATGCATGTAGACAGTGCTAATTTCAGATCGTGGCCAGTGATTTTATCAGAGTCCTGTTTCTAGCGAGGAAGGTTTGTCTACACCTCTCTGCTGGCAGGGTTTGTTAGATTTGAGACTTCACAGCTTTCCTTGGTGCTAGTTTTCTAAAACAAATTCATCAGAGACTGCTTCTGTATCAGAGGCACAGCTATAGCAGAATGTGAGTCTGATCGGTGTGTTTTTTTAAAGAGGAAAGGAGATCAGTCCTACCTAACGCTCTGTCATTCTTTGTTTCTCAGCTAACACTACTCGAATTTTCGAGGGGACCAGAATTGTGAAAACAGGAGTGGTAAGTGGTGGCCATCAATCCCTGCGGCGGGAATTCGGGTCCCCGTCCCCAGCAGGTGGCAGCACGGGGTTGTGAATCTGCGGCAGGACCGGGCGGTCATGGGGGTGGTTGTTCTCACCCACCACAAAAGGTTTTAGAACACACCTAAAATATTGGAGGGGGTTTGGTTTTCTAGCTTCGTGCCCCGAGAGGCTTTGACCACTTTGATCAAGTATTAAAAATTCTTCCCAAATATATATTGAACTCATTTAGAGAATATTGGGAATCTTAATGATGACTGTGGAAATAAATTTCATTTCATTTATTAACTGTATGACCAGAAGTTTAAGCAACAGGAACTTCTACTCTTCTGGTGCTTTTATGATATCTGCTATTGTATGAATAAAGCTCTTTGTTTTAATTTTAATTCAGGTGAGACTAACAAGTCACTGAACCTGACCTCTGTATTTCAGAATCAGAAATGTTTATACATTTACCATAAAACTGGAATACACTGTTTCAGTTTTGAAAGCACCTCACTAGGTTATTTACTATAAATTTTCCATAACCTAAATCCTTATTCAGTATACTGAATTGTTCAGTCAAATTTATGGACTGAATTCATACTATTGCATTTACTCTAAGTACATTGCTTCTGGCTTCATTCTGTTCCAGTTTGATACACTCCCTAGCAAGCAAGTAACACATGCAAAGCTTGAATTTAATGATTAATGTTTGTTTAATGATGCATAGAGGTATTCTAGACATATACAATCTGTCAAATTTTAATATCAGTCCAGCTTTGAGAATGTACGTGCCAGCGAAAAGCAAATCTCACAGTGCCTTAGGGATTCACACTGATAACTATCTGAAAGTTTTTATGCTTATTTAAAATTTTGGCTCTAAAGCACAGGGTTTTTTTCTGAGATCTCAGGTTCTCTGTGATTTCAGCTGGTCAAAAAAACCCATGAAGAAGCAGCCTTTCTTGGTTTGCTACACGATTTCAACTACACAGTCTGACTGAAACTGGGAATAGCAGAGAGATGCAGATGTAACTGTTAAGTTAGAAATTTCAGATCCAGAAATAAACATTTTGAGTTTTCTTCAAGGTTCAGTAGCACCTATTTAATGCTTGCTTGTCTTTATCTGATGTGTGCCTTGCCAGCTAATGCTCCTCTTGTTGATTAATTCAGTAATGTGAGACATTTTTCAGTAAGTCAGAGAGAACGTGGTCAGGTTGTCCAGGCAGAACTGCTGACCCTGGCTTTTCCACAGAATTACTCCTTGTCCTTGGCCAACTCACTTAACTTCAGCATCTGTTTCCACACTTAATTTAAGAATTACTTGTCTAGTTCTTGAATTATACATATCAAGGGGTTTTCCTTGCGGTAGATCACATACATGTGTGCACAGAGACCCACGTGTGAGCATGCATGAGACAAGCTGACCTTGTTAGAATAACAATGGCAGGTTGCAGAGGATGCAAAGTCCATGAACCATGGTTCATTCCCTGCTTCCTCTCAGCTGCCCATGGGAAGTGGCTCTGGCTCACTGGCAGTAGCTGGAGACTTGTACAAGGAAAGCCAAGACTATACATGGGCGCTTCAGCCTGGTAGTGCTGGTAGAGGTCCTCATGTCTTGCCAAATGGCTCCTAATGCCTTCCAAGTCCTTCAGGAGTGCCCAGCTGTCTGTGCTGCAGGTCATTTCTAAAGAAGGCGATGCCTCACTACAGCATCAGTCTTTAAGAGAATAATGCTGATGGGTAAATTAAGAAAATAAAAATGGTACCATTTGAGGCCTACACAATGTGTGTGGGAAGGGCAGACCCACCAGCTGTGGATACACACATTGGCAGCACAGCCCTTATTTTGGGACAGCCCTTATGTAATGCTGTATTTTTAAACTTCTATATTGAGGATTAAAGCACTTTGAATAATGCAGCTAAACTCATTAAACTCCTTTACATCCTCCTTACCCCTGAGAGGAAACATTACTCACAAGTCTCCAGTGAGGTGGGTGGAGAAGGTTCCGCTGTAAAATCAAGATAAGGATAAAGATATTTTTGATGATAATGATTGTTTGGAAGCAGCGAATGCAGGGAGGTTTCCTCTCCTCATCATTTGCTGTGTAGCTCTGTGCCATGTCCCATTCCTGGCTTGGCCCTGTGTCCAGCTGGTTTACATCTCTCATTTCAAGAGACTAGCAACCAGCATGGCATCTATGGGGAAAGGGAGGGAAAAGCAAAAGAAAAATGACCCCAGCTAGCATGTCAGGACCCCTACTGATGCTCTCTGCTCTGTTTTCTTCCCTTGTGCTGCTGGTGACCTCCTCAAGCCCACGGCCTCTCCTGCCTCCTCAGCTGACATGGCTCCAATCAGCTCCGGCTCCTCCACCTGGACATCCTCAGGCCTCCCCTTCTCCTTCGTGTCCATGGCCACAGGGATGGGGCCTTCCTCCAGTGGCAGCCAGGCCACCGTGGCCTCAGTGGTGACCAGTACCTTGCTGGCAGGGCTGGGCTTCAGTGGTGGTGGCATCTCCTCCTTCCCCAGCAGCGTGTGGCCCACCCGGCTCCCCGCAGCGGCCGCCCCCAGCAAGCAGGCGGGCCGGCCTGTGGTGACTGCCACCGAGGCTGCCGCCGCCTCCCCGGGGCCTGAGCGGGACTCGGCGCTGACGAAGGATGGCGAGGGAGCCGAGGAGGGGGAGAAGGATGAGAAGAGTGAAAGCGAGGATGGGGAGCGGGAGCATGAGGAAGAGGAAGAAAAGGATGCTGAGAAGAAGGAGAAAAACAGGGTGACAGCAGCCGTGGAGGCACGCAATAGCACGGAGCCCAGCGCGGCCACGGCTTCCCCCAACCGGACTGCTGAGGAGGAAGGAAATAAAACCATAGCGGGTGAAGAGCCAAACCAAAATGTTGCCCCCACGGTTGGAGGACTCGAGGAGAAGAGCTTTGCCGAAGCAGGCACTCAGCCCCAGCCGCTCCCTTCCACCCAAGTGCCACCAGCGTTCACTGACGAACTTTACCTGGGAAAGATCCCAAGAAGACCAGAAACAACAAGAAAACCTCCTCCAAAGGAGGACAGGTTTTCAGAGGAATACCCCTCAGATAACAAATTCATCACCATTAACCCAGGTGAGTGACCTCCAGGGAAACTGTTTTTACCAGTAGAAGACTGTTGGAAAATTACACAGTCCAAATTCCTTAATGATTTTCAGTAGACAGAACATTTTTTGTGGTATCTGGCTTCATCTGGTGGGCAGGTCATCACAGAATCCAACCCACAAATTGTTACTGGGGGGAGGAGAAGAGGAAGAATCATCCCTTTATTTTAGGGGGCCAGATTCATGCTCCTCATGCTGCTTACCAGGAGAGAAAATTTGGAAAAATGTTAACTCCCAACATACTGCATTAAACATTTTGTTTAAAAAAAAAAAAATGAGAGGGAAATGCAGTGAACTATAGCTGTGAAATTAATTTGGAAGAGCAGTTGCTGTGCTGAGCTGGTGTTTCATGGGAAGGTTGCTATACATGCTGTAAACTAATTTCGTTTATCTGCAGGATTCTCACTGATTGGGCTTTGAGATACTCTCCCAAATATGGAATCATCTCTGGTTTATTTCTCACCACAAAAAGTACATGCTCTGATCTTCCAAGACAAGGCGCTTTTTGCGCTGGAGTTGCCGCCTTTTTTTTTCTTGTGGAAAAAGGCAAAATATTAGCTAGGCAGAGTTCACATATTTTCTGTTTGTCCTGATGAGAATTGCCAGTGCTCCTGTACATGCCAACTCCGGATGCACGTACCAGCACCACAGTATGTGCACAGCAAATACGACCTTTTGGAAGCATGTGCAGGTGATCTCCATGTGCACCAAGCCCTGTGTGGTCAGGATTTGCTGCACAGACCTGTGCAAACATGGTACTCCCAAATCCCTCTGCAGGGAGTCTGGTGCCTATACACGTGTTTCTGCTTGGGGAGCTCCAGGCACTGGTGAGGAAAACAGATCTTCTAACTGCAAGGAGCAAATGGAGTACATTTGAATGGATTTATTTGCAGAGAGAGGGCTGAGATTTAGCTACGGTGACATGTTTATGAATGATCATGTGTATTACCACAGCATTTTCAAGATAGTGTGCATTTTTTGTTGTTGTTGTTTTGGTTTTTTTCTGTTATTGTTTATTTTGCCAATCTATAGACTGTTGTGTAATTTTCCATCAAAGCTTCTCTACAGTTACTGTGAAAAAAACCTCATGTATTTATTTTTCCCTACATTTATAAACACAAAAACACAGAGATCATGCATGCAGTTATAGCTCAGAACCAATTTAAAAAACAAAGCTAAATCCAATCTTAAATAACATTAGTTACAGAAATGCTGACCTGACTCTAATGCTGTCAATCATAACTGTTCTGTAAGAGAACAGATTAACAAAGCAGAAGCCAAGAAACCTGAACCAGGTTGTGCTGATTTGTTTTAAAACTACACTGCTCTTTTTCTTACTCCTCAACTGGAAATCTTCAAAATCCAGGGCTCCCACCAAATATGGTTTGAGATGCCTGCCTGGCAGCTTTCAACATGCCACTTGCCCTAGTTGCCCTTTTATCAGGAAGGAGGGAACTTGTCCTAACCACGATTTGAATGTTGGGAATAACCGTTCAACACCGTTTAGGTTCAAATCCCAGCAATTGAGCCTGCCTGGGTAAACCTGCCTCTGAAATAGTTGTCTTCAGTTCTTCCTCCCCTCTGCTTTGCTGTTTCTCATGTGCCAGTTTCTTGGCTGGCCCAAGTACAATGTCCCTTCTACAAGACCTAGAAAGGGCCTCATGGCTTATTCTCAGCCTAATAAATTAGAGGAAGGATGGGTGGTTGGTCTTGTTTCTTAGCTCATGACAAAGGGATTATTATTAGATTGGTTTTTATTCTGTGCTGAAGTTAAGAAGATGAAAATCAACGTGATGAGGAAATACTGTTAATATTGCTAAGAAGTACTTTGTGGTTATTTATAATGAGTTGTATCCCCTCAGTCTGAAGTGATTTCTGTTACTTTTTAGCATGCAGAGACCTATCACTGAAAGTGGTTCAGTACAGCTTTGTCTCCTACTAGACCCCCTCTTTTAAGGGCTCTGCTCCCTTGCAGGCTTGGAGGATTGAAGTGACCCTGCCTGAAGACTGCACGCATATACAGTCAGTCTTGTAAGGATTCTGCAAATTAGGTTTTCCATGCTTATATACGAGAGGGGGTAACTTACAAACATCACTGTGTCTTACACACACTGTGTGTAAGCCACACACTGTAGCTTCCATGTGTAGGGGATGACTTGGTGAAAAAGACAAGTGAAGAAGTTGCCTGTTTCACCCAAATGAACCTTAGCTAAATCTTAGTTAAACCTCTGGTGATATACTTAGGATGAGGAAAAGGAACTGCACTATATATTCAGCTTCCCAGACAAGCCTTTCCCATGCCCTTGAGCATACCAAAGAGGACACTGCAGCAAAAAGTCTGGGAATTGCTATTCAGGGATGAAGAATAGCCCACTTGTGCCATTTTCCTTGAGGTAGAGCTTCGTTCCCTTGACCTCCAGGGGGAAGAAATTAGGTTGGTCACAAACCTGGTGACTCCTTGTCCAGACATTGGGAAGGGCTAGTGTTTTTCCACTCAGCTAACACTTTGAGAGGTTTTTTATTCATTTTGGGACAGAGGCTTTCAGTCTGAATCTCTTTATACCAGGTGTGAGGACCTTGTCCTTCAAAGTCTCTTCAGGCAAGTCCTTCTTTTCTTTGCATCTTTCGTCCCCAGGCTTCTGTGGTGGATAGCTGAGGTCTACCTAACCTGGAATTTGCCCAAATATTTTACCAGATATATTTGAGCAGTACCTGGCTGGCCTGTTGGAAGTGCTGCCCCTGTGAGAAGACTCTTGGGAATGCAGGAGAAGGAGCTTTCCCTCCAGGCTGGATCTAGGTTACCAAAGACACATACCAGCAAAACCCACAGCTGGTGAACTGGTCCATCAATCAAACACCAGCAGGAAGCCTAAGACTAGTTGCTTCATATGGAAATTTTCAATTCATACAGACAAACCTGATCCAGCTCATGCAAGGAGTCGAGTTCAGTGGAACTCTAGACATAAGCAAGACCTCTTCCTATGTAAAAGGGCCTTAAAGGTTTTCCATAACAAGGTAAACCTGAAATCAAGATCAGGGTGTTACCAAAAGTGTCTTAAAGCATTCCTGAGCATGAGGACAGTTTAAAAAGGGTGAAGGTCACTTTCAAAGTGAGTAAAAAGAACCCCGGCAGCTTACTGTGTTCCATCGAGGGCAGAAACTTTTTGGATGCATCTTTTCTCCAGGAAAGCAGTTTTTAAAAAGCTGTCAAGGTTTCAAAAATGTTTTTGTGAGTGGAAAGTTTAATTATTTTAAAGAGTAGAAAATTGTTTCATAACAACGTACACTTGTAAAATTAATTATATAGCATTGAATTAGCAGTTGTAAGGAGATAACTGAATGGGGAAGTACTCATGAGTGTGGATGATTAGAGGAGAACAGGGAACACATGAGAAATTACAGGGAAAGTGTGAGGCCAATTAGTACAGCAAGGTTCATTTTCTTTTAGTGCTTATTTCACACGCATCTACACACACACCTCTCCTGAGACCGTGTCATTATTTTCCAAATGACATTGGCCTCTTCTTGTCTGGTGGTATCAGCCAACTCTAATGATTTTCTTCTGTCACTGAATGCTTGCTTGCATTCTTCTTTTTCATTTTCCTGATCATCCTTTTCTCTGTTTTGGTGCCCACATTAGGTTAATTGTGCCTTTGATCTGCAACTGTTACACACGCAGCTGCTCAGCATTGCCCGCAACTCTGAAACCTGAAGAGTAGAAAAACAGCAATTAGAAAGATGCTCTACCAAAAAAAAAATAACAAAAAAACCAAACACCACTAAAAAAAGCCCAACATGATTCATTTTAATCAGGCTAGATCGGATATTATCCACAGAATTTTGGTTTATTGTGCCAGATAGTTACACAGAACTTTTGTTATTGACGGGAGATAACAAATGGGCAGTTGTGAGCAAAGTAAGAGATGTCCAACTGGGGTTTTGCCTGAGTCCTGAGTTGGGACAGAGAACAGGGACATGGGTTTGGCCCTCAGCCCAAACTTCAGCCAGGTGCTCCCATCCCTCAGTGCTCACCCACTTCTGCCCAGTTCCTCCCATGAGAGGACTTTGTAGAGAGACCATCATGTGCAGGGTTAAATTTCAGGCCTGGTGTATGCTTTTAGCAGAGGCTGAATTTTGGTTATTAGAACAGTCTTTGCCAGGTCTGAGGTTACAAAAGCCTTTTGGGAATAACCTCATTAAGATAATTAAACATCTGTGTAATTCTTTCTTTCTCCATACGTGGCAAGGATTATTAAGCTGTATTTTCATGTGGCACTTGAGCCATTTTCAAGGCACCTTAGAGGAGCAGACAGCAGAATGGCTTGAAAACAAAAGGACTGAATTATTTGACGTTTGCAAACAGTATGAATTTCAGATATCTGACATCATGATTAAACATGATTGGCATCGATTTACAAAAGAGTGCAAAGCTTAGCTGTGCACAGCCTGTAAGTGTGACTACTGCAGGATGCCTTCAAAGAAATAGGGAGAAAACAGCTGTTTGATGGCATGAGCTTGTATCAAAGGTAATACTTTTGGCCAATGTTATTTTCCAGTGTTAATTGGTACCTTGGTATAAGTCCATAATTATGTTTTTCTCAAAGGAAAAATGGCTTGCTTTTCAGTGACCGGATGATCTGAGGCAGTTTGGCAGTGGGGATTTTCCTTTGGCCTGCAGAAACACGGATTGTTGTCGTTAACGGTCTCTGTACCAGTACAACAAACAGAACTTTGTCCTGGCAGTTTGTGCAACCAATGATGAAGGTAGATAAGTTATAGTACAGCTACAGTTGCTTATTATAGCAAGCAGTCTTACTGAAGGGGAATAAATACGTTTCTGTTCTTGGGAACCAATTACCAAGAATACACAGAAAAACAGTACATTTCACAAATTTTAGGGTGCCTCTTTCTTGCCTTGACCTTTGTGCAAGCGTTGCACTGCCAAAGTCTCCCTTGCTGCCTAACTCTGTGCCAGGGCCTCATCCAACCAGGGCCTGGATGGAACTTCTGAATGGGTGATGCACAGAAGTTAGGGATTTTTCCAGATGCAGGAGTGGATTTAGCAGTGTCAGGGCTTGTATCATGTGGGACCTCCTGAAACAGATACACTAATAATTTTTATTCCTTCCTACTGGGATGAATTCCAAGCCAGTAAAAGGCAAACTGAATTAATTCAACAAGGGCATATGCCACTGGAAAATGTTTACATTTCTTAGCAGAAATGGAGTTTCCAGGTCCATTTTTTAAGCTTTTTTTTTTTTTCTTTTATCCCCTGAAGTATAGTGTATGGTGGGCACTCTGACAAGGATATGCTGTTGACACTACTACCAAGGCTCAACATTCTTGCATGGGAAAAGACCGAAATGCTGTCTGTTTTTAATTTAGTAATATTTTATTATGCAGGAGAACAGGAAGCTATAAAGACCCAGATCTGTGTGTATTTTCTTCAGCTCTTTTTCCAAGTTACCCAGTGTGCTGCCTTTTCTTAGGCTCTTCTGCCATGACACTCAAGAGACAGGCACCAGCACTCCAGCTGTACTGCTGTACTTCTGGTCCCAGCTGTCAGTCTAGTATGTTTTTTATTGGCATTGATGTTTAAGCTCTGTCAACACTGTACTTATGCAGTAGAAAACACCTCAGATGACTTCTTCATAGCCAGCACAGGAATGTTTTTCTGAAGTACATCACTGCTTGGCCATTCCCAACTGGAATTTCAGGGTCAGCATCAGCATGTAGGAATGGCATTTGCTATTCTGACACTCAACATACTGAACACTTTCTTATCCTCACGTCTGCGGTAGAGGGATTTGGCAGGGTCAGGTGTGTTCTCCACACTAGACTGAGTAAGAGGACCATCGAGAGCACTGTAGAATTTAATAGTGTGCATTGGGACACCAGCCCATGCTGTGCTTGCAATGGAATTTAATTTTCTTCCCATGTAAACAGAAATATATGTTTTTGTGTTGAAATATGTGGAGGTGAAACTAAACAGAATACTGTCCTTGGAGAGAAATGAAGCAACACTTCAATGGATGTAAGTGGGAGTGCTTGACTCTCCTACTAAGTTTTATTACATTGCATGTTTTTTTTGTGTTGTCCCTTTTACCATTCCAATTAGTAACACTTACCTCACAGGCTTAATTTTTTCATGCTGTTAAATAATTTGAAATGCACTGATAAAAACCAATGCCTCGGGGCTTATGATTTTCCCAAGTTTGGCAAATACAGAGAATAAGCCTTTGCTCTAGTTTTGGAGTTGTTCTTTTCCTTATTCTTTGTTAGTCAAGGAAATCTGAAGATCTTTCTTTAAAACAGTGTTTTGTATATTATTAGTATGCTGAGAAGGTGAAAGCTCACCACGTGCTGGAGGTACAACGTTGCGTGCCTGTTCTGCAAAGTGGCCCTGTCAGTACCCTTGGTAGCCTTTCTTACTGAAGTTGGAGACAACTGGCTACTCATCTCTTTTTTGATCAGTTCTATACTCAGTGCACGTTCACTTCCCCCAAACATCCCTCTGATTAGCACCTCGTTTAGGCTGCTTGCTAAAGGGCACTACCTCCATCAGCCTAGTTCTTAAAACTAGAAGGATTTCTTGCTGGGCTTGCAGCAGCCTGCAGCCTTGCTCTGTTTTCAGCACTCAGGCAAAAAGCATTTACAATTAACCTTTACTTCCATGTTAGTTGAATTTTATTCCTGCCTATGGAGGAGTATAATCTAAATGCTATTAAAATAGAGTATGACTTCATATTATGTGACATCTGGTGACTTCCAATTATCTGTGTTTTGCCTGCCTACGGTGAAAAGGCAATTATGTTCTTCTGGTAGGATTTGCAGCAGTTTCAGAAGATAAGATAATACAATACTGAACGAGGGCAAGGAAAGACTTCGCATAGGCTAAAAAGTAGAAGTCAAGTGTGTACATTTCAATCCTCGTTCAAATCTGAAGCTGTTTACACTAATCCTTTCCCATTACATCCTGTTGACAGGTATTGATCAAATACTGCTTGTTTGTTAGGAAACATGAACAAGATACAGAATCTGCTTCTGTATTTTTCTTTTATCATTCTGTCTAAAACGATTTTTTTGTCAAGTCTACACGAATTTGCACAAATTAGATGCCTTTTGAAATATGTTGATACAGGGTTTATGCTCATTGGCTCCAGCACTTGCAGAACCTCTAGATATTTATCTTCTGTATGATACAGTAATTTTAACGAGGTGCCATGTGAAGAGTGAAACTGAGTTACTCTGCCAGATCTCAGGATACTGACCAACTTTAATTTTGTTCAAAAGCTGTGGCATAATGATGTCTTCTGTCAGTTACAACACATCCTCAGCCATTCATTCATCCGTCCATCTTGACAATCCATATGCTAAAAAAGTGCTTTCCTATGCAGTAACTCACCAGATTGTGACAATTCCACAAATTATGTGACATGACACCCAACATGTTGAGGATTTTTTATTTTAAGGTAGTTACCAATCAATTTATTTCTACAGCAAAGTGTTACACTGAGCTTTATAATCAGGGCTGTCCTGTAGTGCTGGAAAGTGCATTTTATCTGCAAACACTGATGACCGAGCAAAGCATTTCCTTTGTTACCATGGTGAAACAACTTAGTGGGGTGCTCCACATCTGATAGTAGGTGCTTGCATGATAAGATTCCTAAAATTGTCCATGAGACTGTAAATACAAGCAATAGTAAAATCCAATAACACCATACTTCTGTGCTCTCATGTCTTAGACTAAAGACAAATGGAGTCCCACCCTGCAGTTAGAAGATCTTTGCTCTGTTTACCCATACCATGTAAAATGGACAAACTATTTGTTTTGTTTACACGTTTCCATACAATAATTTTATTTCCACTTAGTGATTGTTTTTGTTATGTGTTTAATACACAGCTGACAAGAACAGCTCCAGCATGGCCACGAGACCGTCTCCCGGGAGAATGGAATGGATCATCCCACTTATTGTGGTCTCAGCACTGACCTTCATGTGCCTCATTCTTCTCATTGCTGTACTTGTCTACTGGAGGTGAGCCTATTTCCTTTTGATTGGAAACTGGTAACGATTTAAAACATATTTAAGGTGGTGTTTTAATGTGGTCCTGTGGTTTTTATTTTAGTAGATGTTATGGTGATAGATGCGTTAGGCAACTCTCTGGATGCTGGAGCAGCTCTGTTGGTTAACTTTTCAGCTGTCTTAAGTATTGATTTTTGTGTCATGAAAATAAGCTCAGTAGAGCTCTAGCAATGGTAGTGCCAGCTGTAATTTGCAAAATTAGTCCCTCTAATACAGCTACAAAAAGGTATCATTGTCTCGGCCTTCAGAAAGATGGTCATGAGAGAAAAGCCCGGTGAGATGGGACTTGGTTCTGTGGGTGGCTTTGCCACAGACCACTTGTGTGATCCTAAGCAGTTCTTCCTTTGACTGTACATCAAAGAACTAGGGATAACATTTCACAATATGTAGCAATGCTCTGAGTATGAATTCTTTAGCATTGGTGAAGTGTTTAGAAGTGCAACCTGCAAGGTCTTGAAAGAAAAGATTGTCTCTTGCAAAGAGATTCTGTGCTCTACATCTGGGGGCATTGGTTCAGTAGTGGAGACTAGGATCAGCATCAACCAGTCCATTTCCATTTGATTTCAAGTAAATCAAAACTTGCAGCATCTTCTTGTGCCAGAACTAAGACCTGAAGACACCTCATTTGTCTGGGAGTGAAAATGAACTATGCATTAGCCTCATAGTACATATTTAGGAATTATTTCAACATCTGATTAGATGGGAGACAGAAAAATAGCTTTGATTAGAAATAGCTGTCCATCAATTGTCATATTTGCAGAACCTATTAAAAAAATACCAAGCTGTTTTTCAGCACAGCCATTTTGCTAACAATTAATTGGCCACATTCTTGAGGCTGGGAACATGTGAAAGAGTATTAATGAGAGATAACAATAGTCTTGTGAAAATAATTTCTATTAACATTTGTAATTCATGAACATCATTGCAGTACGACAGTGAATAAAATTGCACAAAAGGGGAAATTGGAAAGGTTCTGAAGATCCCATTGTGGTGTCCAGTCCTTCAATGTATGTTTTCTTATTTGAAGGACTAAACTTGGTCACATTGACACCAGGCAAGCCCTTGAAGGTTATGGTATGTCCTGAAGCACTGTAATGAGGGGTTAGTAATACTTATCTTGCGTTGATAAAAACTGCTTTTCGAAAGAGGAAATGTTGTGTAATTGAATATTAACAACTGTTATCAAGAAGGATGTTGGAACCTCTCATTGTGTGGAAAACATTTCCATGTCCTGCAATTTCACTAACCAATCGAGAGAAATAATTGCAAAATTAGTGTTTAATTTGCTCTAAGAGTAACAATACCATTCCTGAGAAGATACGACTAGAGTTGAAAAGTGCTGGCTAACTGACCAATAGTTAGAGTCTAATTTTTTATAAATATTGGCTTGTACTATAGATCATACATTAATCAGGTGTAAAATTAGGGTATGCTAATTAAAGCCAAATACTTTTTGCCTTCAAAATTCCTAATCATCCACCTCTTAAAATTGTTAATTAACAAATATGCACATAAATCAAGGAAGATACATGTACAAAGGCTTTAACTGAAACCAAATTACTTTCCCAGTAATGTTTACTATTTTGCATACAGACAGCAATTGTTTCTTGTTTACTCTCCATAATATGCATGAGTAGTTAACATTCTTTGGTGGCTTTAGTAGTTTTATGAGCATTGTCATTAAAACCCTTGACTGCAGTAGATCAATTTTTTTGTGTATGATTGATACTAAAAAAAAAAAGGTGGAGGTTAAAAATTAATATAGACATGGAACATATATCATATAGCAATCGCAAGTTTTTCAAAAATATGAAGCAACAAAACAAGGAACAATAAAGAAACTTGAGAGCACGTGTGCACTAGCTTCAAAGTAGTCTCCTGTGTCTATCTTCGTAGTTCTGAGGATTTTTTTAACCAATATAGAGAGTGTATAAAAATGTCAATATGTGTTTTACGATAAATGAAGAAGCAACTAGAACACAAATCATACACAGTAACATTCCATGTTGTGCAGACCATGTCACTGATGTGGCAACACAGTATTTTTTATGGAAGAGACTTCTAGAGATCTTCCAGTCCAACTCCCCCACTAAAGCAGGATCCCCTGGAGCACATTACCCAGGACTGCATCCAGGGGGGTCTTGAGTATCTCCAGAGAAGGGGACTCCACAACCTCCCTGGGCAGCCTGTCCCAGGGCTCTGTCACCCTCACTGTAACGACGTTTTTCCTCATATTTCAATGGAACTTCCCGTGTTCCAGCTTGTGCCTATTGCCTCTCATCCTGTCACTGGGAACTGCTGAAAAGAGTCTGGCTCCATCCTCCTTGCACCTACCCTTTAGATACTTACAGGCATTAATAAGGTCTCCCCTCAGCCTTCTCTTCTCCAGGCTAGAGTCCCAGCTCTCTCAGGCTTGCCTCATAAGGGAGATGCTCCAATCCCTCAATCATCTTTTTTGCCCTCTGCTCACTCTCTCTAGTAGTTCCCTGTCTCTCTTGAACTGGGGAGCCCAGAACTGGACACAGTATTTGAGCTGTGGCGTCACCAGGGCAGAGTAGAGGGGGAGACCTACTTGCCACACTCTTCCTTATGCACCCCAGGATTCCACTGGCCATCTTGGCACAAGGACACATTGCTGGCTCATGGATCATTTACTATCTACCAGAACTCCCAGATCCTTCTCCTCGGAACTGCTTTCCAGCAGGTCCACCCCTAACCTATGTTGGTGCATGGGATTCTTCCTCCCCAGGTGCAGGACCCTACACTTGCCCTTGTTGAACCTCATTAGGTTCCTCTCTGCCCAGCTCTCCAGCCTGTCCAGGTCATGCTGGACAGCAGCACAGCCCTCTGGAGTGACAGCCACCCCTCCTAGTTTGGTATCATCAGCAGACTTGCTGAGGATACACTGTCCCCTCATCCAGGTGTGCCCTTTTCAGTGTGTTTACCCTACCTGAGAAAAAATGAAATGTTTATCTCTGCTGAGTGTTTTGAAGTAAGGAAAAACCAGATCCTCAAACACTGCGGAGTCTAATTTACAAATTTGAAAGGAACAGGAATCCGGATTTTCAGGAAGAAATACGTAGCTTAAAATGTAATGGGCAACATATGGAATGATTTGCTAAATAACCCCATCAAAGCAAATGGCATGAAAATGAGTTTGAGACAGATTTTTCAGTAAGGGAAACACAGTATTGAAGTGCACAGCAGAGGAACACTTGTTATGAAAAGATAACCTTCAAGGGAACAGGCGTGCTGGACCAAGAGGTCCTTCTTGCACAGCAGTTCTTTGTTTTGGTGTGAGAAAAAGCATTACAAAACAAAACTCAGAGAACTAGAAAATGCAGAAGAGACATGGTTACCCTTTGGCAATACACGGTTACCTCTTGGCAATACATTTTGAGGATAAAACAAATCATATTTTCACTTTAATGTGTTTGAGCAGTTGTGGGATTAGATGATTTGAGACCAGAGGTGACTTAAGTAGAACAATGAAGCAGAGCGAAGCCTTCTGCTTGTTTGCATTGCATCAATGCCCTGTTATCCAGGGATCAAAATAAAGAGTTGGGGAGGTTGCTTGTGAAGGTTTGGCAAAGCCTTTATCTCTGTTTGGATCCTTTGTAACTCATTCTGTGATGCAGCAGTGAAGTAAGTTTTGTGATGATGCCTTGTTATAAGGAGCCTTCATTTTCTGTTCCCTTTATTTGAAGAGGAGAGTGATAGGAAGCAGTCACTGTTTGATGAAGCTTTTCCTTTCTTTATCTGTTGAGCTTCCATGCTGTGTTCATTAGAGATTTCTTGTAATTGAATATCTTTGGAAACGATCTGTGCAGTTTCTGAATGAGACTCCCTTATTTGCAGAGGTAATTTGCTGTTCTCAGTTCCTTTTCCATGTGGATCCTGGACAAATGGCAAAAGGATACAATTGATGTTGAAGAGAAAGGGTCAGTTCCATCTTTTTAGCATGATGGCCATCTCAGTAATGAAAAGGGATGGGAAGTTGCAGGCAAGCAGCAACTCTGAATTACCTTTCTACTGAGTTTCCTGAATTCAGTACTTTTAATGACACTGCTGTGCAGAGGGCTATGTGATTTTGTAGAGTGGAAAATAAACTAGGTCAGCATAATTGAAGCTGCAAAACTTGCACTGCCTCTTCTCCCAGAACAAGGAGGAGAGAACTATCACGGGATGACCAGGAACCACAGAGTTGGTGGGGCTGGTTGACAGTTTGGGCTTCCTGGGCAGGAGGGACAGTGACAGCTGTAATTTAAGTTTGGTTCTGTGCATCTTTGATTCCACTTGAGGAAAAGCTGGCCTGGGTAATCCTTGATCTGTCTTGGACATGTTGCTCCCAAGATCTCTTAGTACTTGAAACTTACTTCTTTTAGCATCAAGTTGAGAATTTGACTCTTAGCAGACAGAAAAGGTGAGGAGACCAGATCCTCAGTTTACTCAACATGTAAATTCACCATTCACTTCTGCAGTGGCACAATGGTACTTCTATGCTGAAAGAGTGGTCAGGCACTGGAACAGCCTGACCAGGGAGGTGGTTGAGTCACCATCCTTGGTGACATGTTCAAGAAACATGTAGATGTCGCACTTCAGGACATGCTGTAGTGGCTGAGGTGGGGTTTTTTTGTGGGTGTTTTTTGGTGGAGTGTGTGTGGTTGTTTGTGTTTGTCTGGGGTTTTTTTTGTGTTGATGGTTGGACTTGGTGATCTCAGAGGTCCTTTCCAACCATGACAATTCTGTGATTCTTTTTCTGCTTTCATTTCTTTCATACTGGGTCCTGAAATTGTGTGCTGTATGCACAACCACTGAGTGTTTGTGAGAACTATTCACTGGGATTTTAGGATCTTTCACTGGAGCACTACTCATAGGATCTATGTAGAATCTATTGTATGATTCTACAGCTCATTCAAACGTGCATCCCAAGTTACAGTTTCCCAAGCATGTTATTTTTGCATTTCTGGGCATTTGGTTTGCATCCGTGGTTTTCTACCCAGACTCAATACCGTAAGATCCTCCTGCAGTTCTTCAACATCAGTTTAAAACTTGACTTGGATCATATGCAGTCTTTGCCACTGTTATTCTCACAGCCTTTTCTACAAGCTCTGGAAAATGCAGAGCATTTAGTAGTCACCTCCAAACTATTTAGGGATTGAGTGTGGCTTAAGGGTTTTTTTCAACAAGGCAAGTCCCTGTAGCAAGCTGAGCCAGCAGACTGGCTGGAAACATGCCTTTTCTAGCACTTCCACTCTGTGCTGTTGCAGATTGAACAAGTCCTGAGTATTGGCACTGTAAGGGAAAGCCAGGGTCAGTGCCACTTTCTTTCTCACAGAGGTGTATGAGGGTGTCTACAGTTGGGAAATCAACTAAAATACTTTGATACACAGTAACTTCTGTCATTTTAGAAAAAACTCGTATTTTAGGAGTGACAGTGACCTTCCACTGTTTGTTTTCCATTCTGATTTTTAATCTAAGCACCGCAATGCTATAGTCTGTGGTTTCAAAAGAAAAAAAATAAGCAGAGAATATTAAGAAGCAATTAAGATTTTAGAGTTTAGCCAACAGCAACTTTTAAATGGGAACTAAATTATAGCCATTTCTCATTTTCAGCTAAGAGGACGAAATTAATTCACAACTATAGCTGGAGAGTTTCTTTTTCTTTCTTTTCAGCAGATACCATAATTCACCTCTGAATTATTGCCACCATCAACATTGTGATCCTAAAGACAAAGCAGGAGTATTGTATTGCGTTTCTTCTTAAATCAAGCTGTTTATACAGTGCTAATATGTTTACATTCAGGAGGGGTTTTTGGAACAACACAGCTGCTGCTTTTCAAAGAGCAAGCAAGCTTGCATGGCTTGTTTATAGTCATGTGTGTATGAGACAGCTTGGGAAAAAGATGCCTTTAATTTTCCTTGGACAAAACCCTATAGAATTTAGTAGACAGCAGGAGTTCCTTAGGTTTTTATTAAGCATCCTGTTGAATTGAACAGAATCTTTGGGATGAGTCTTGTCTCAGAGCCTCGTACTTCTCTGGCAGTGCCTTTCTGTGCAGAAGAAACGACACTGAGCACCAGATCTGGGTTCTTTTTCTGACTCACTCATTGATTTTCTGTGTGACCCGAGGCCAAGTCACTTACGATTTGACAGTTGAACTCAGTGGCAAAGACCTCACTGGGAGCAAGCTCAGATGTTCAATATTTCAGCATCCGAGTTCTGTGAGTGGTAAAACAGCACTGAGGAAGGTTGATCAGCTGTATTTGTAAATCAGCTTGTAATATAGAAATGAAAGTTGCAATGTAAGACCAAGAATTGTTGTAATTACCATGTCTAATAGCCATGCCTTGGAAAAGTGCCTTTTGGTGTTAAATTCTGGGGAACTTGCACAGCTCCATAGCTAAGACAGTGTTAAAACATCATTGGGGAAAAAAAATAATAACAACTTCTGCCTGTAGCAGGTTGTAAAAAGTGCTGAAATTGTTATTTGAACCTATCTCTAGGTTTTATTTTATGAGTACACAATGTGTTGTTCATCTACTGTACTGATTGAAAAAGGAACATGGCAAGTTTACAGACCATTGTAAAATTGCTTGCTTACAATTATAAAAGCTGCTTTCAGCTAACTCTAAAATAATCGTGATTCTGCTCATTTTCTGACTCATGGAGGATGCTAGGTGGTAACACTTTCTGAGTGCCTCTCTGTTGATTTTAAGAATGCCTCAGGTGCAGTTGCATGAGTATTTATTTCAGCGGCTGCAGTTCAAGCAGCCTCTTCCATTCCTGCCCTTGTTTTACCCTCTGTGATACCAATGCAAATGTTTGTACAACCATGTGAGGAACTGGATTGAGAAATAATCCATGTTTTTTGGGTTGTTTTTTTTTTAAAAAAAAAGACAGAGAGGGGCTTTTGTGCCCTGATTTAAGCTAGATTACCTCTCAGTGTGCTCCATGTAGTAACCAGAGTTGTACCAGCATAGCTGAGGGACCAGCACGAGGCAGGAATGAGCAGGCAGGATGGGGATGCTCGTGCTGACACTGCACTTGGTGATTCCTGAGGACCATATCCAGGCACTTGTGCTCAGCTTGGAGATGACAGTGCACCAGAGCATAACCCATGTCAGCACAGGCAGTAAGGAGAATTAGCCAACAAGGGCAAGAGATTTCCTAAGCTGGGAGACAAGCAACACCACAGGGAGATGAGAGGAAACATGGAGGTGAGTGGTCTATCTGAAACTTCTTGCAGTTTTCACCTTCTTTTAAGTGACCAGATGTGCCTTGCTCATACTGAACAGGGCATACCATGCCTTCGTTTTCCTCTGAGAATGGCTGTGTCTAGTTTTGTATGATAACAAACAGTCTCAGAGGGATGGGGAATGGGACAGATCACTGCCTGGCAAATGGGATGCAGCCCAGCCTGACTTGGAGCCCCTTGATCTCCCTGTCTCAACCCAGCCATGCTCCAGTGGGCATGGTGGGGGTATTTTCTGGGTGGGTTAACAGTTGGACTTGGTGACTTCAAAGGTCTTGTCCAACTGTGATGATTCTGTCATTGTGTGAAAAGCACTTCACCTTTTATTGCAGAAGATCCAGGTTGTATTTGATTTTGCCAGTGCTGGAGGTAAAAGTACTGAAATATTGGTCCTTTTCTGCACCGTATCTCAAGCCGCTGCTGGTTTTCATTAGAGGGGAGCAGGCCTGTGATCAGCTCTGTCTTATCCTGCACAAGGAACTGAGCTCAACCTCTGTGCTGGCAGCAGGCAGCTTGCTTTCAAGCCTGAAGCTCAGGGCAGCTGCTGGTTGCTTGTTCTAGCTCTTGGTATCGTTCTTCGAGCACTCATCATTCTTCCGTTACAAGGAAAATCAATATGAAAACTTCTCTGACAGCATCTCTGCTCTTTCATCTGGCAACGTGCAGCCTGGGGTGAGGGAGGAGAAAAGCCCACAAGAAGATCCACTGACACCAAATCGTGGATGCTGCTGCTGTTCCTCCCGTTGTCAGCTCGTGGGCTTTCATCCTCCCTGCTTGCCAGGAGCTGAAAAGGATCTGGCCTGGCTGTTTCCATGGTGGTGGGACCCCGGGGTCCCCTCTGTGCAGGAAGGGCTGAGGCAGGCGAGCTCAGCCCTGCGTGGGGCAGGCTGGGGCTGCACACCCCACACAGCCCTTCCTTCCCAAGCACCTTCTTGCTCAGTAATCATTTCCCAAATGGCTACTTTAAGGCCTTTGAGAAATCACAGGAGTTGTGAGTTGTTATAGTAACAGACCCCCTGCTGCTGAATTGGCCCTGAGATGCCCATTTGGGCTTTTGAACAGAGTAACTCATTCTCATTAGAAAAAAAAAGAGAGGGAGACAGATTTGCAGATGGGAAGTTGCTTTTTAAGCATGCTGGATGATCTGTTAAGAGCTAGGCTGTGGAAAGGGGCATGTTCTCTCATCATATGCCTGTTACTTTTACTCTTCTTTAATTAAGACAAGTTTTTCTTTTTCTCATAAGCCAGAATTCTTCAAGATTTCCATATCCTCACTGGTGAGGCCAGTAGAGAGCTACCGCCTCACAAACCAACAGCTTTTGTCTTCAGAAAGGAAAGAAGTTGGAGAGGAATTTGCCAAGCTTAAATGCAGATTAGTGGTGATTTCCAGAGCTATCAGGATATCCATGGAACTCAGAAAATAGTAGGTTTAGTCCTAATTATAAAGCATCAGAAGCAACATCAAAAATCAGCAAGCACACTTTGACCCAGGAATGTCCCATTTCAAGGAAGTGACACAGTCAGGTTCAGGTTTAAACCTGAGCCAGTCCCATTGATGTTGACAGAGTGTTTCCTGAGTAACTGTTATCAACTAAATCACACCGTGCCCTTGCAAATTTGAGTCCACGTGACTGAAGAACCTGTGTCACCTTAAAAGGGTTCTCAAGAGTATGCAATTGAAATAACAAGTTACTTCTTGCCAGGTATTCAAAGCCAGCTTCTCCCTGTGTCCCACGTGTCCAGCCTTCCCTGAATTTCATGAAGCTGTCCTGTCAATAAAAAGCAAATCCAGATTTCTAGTAGGCTAGTCTATCTCCAGGTGTAAATAAAAGAGGATCATGGTTGCTCTTGTGCAAAATACCTTTTCCATTAAGAAGTTGGTTAGACCAGATGGGTAGGCGGGGTTATTAGTAGAGAGGGAAAGCAAGTGCTCTAGTACATGAAAGGGGAACACATTATCTGCACCCATTGTATTGGGGATGAGGAGTCCTTGGCATAAATTGCAGCAAGAGAGAAATTTAGGTTTGAGGTGAGAAAAAGCTTCATGATAGGGAAGACAATAAAGCGGTGGTCTACAGAATTTCCATAATTTCTAGGTTCCAAAACAAGGTTAAGCAGCTATTCATCAGGAGCACTGCAGTAGTCATTGCCTCTGCGTGGGAACTTCAAGGCCTGTTCTCCACAGCTCTGTTAAGCAAGCTTTAATGCACACATGCAAATGCAAGAGAAGAGGAGGAAGGCTGTAGTGTGGTAAATTGTCCTGTAAATCATAGACTAGAAGCTTGAAAAAGCTGTGGAAGACACCGTTTAAATGTATCATGTTTAAAGTGAATGATGTGAAGATGATAAAAAAGCACAGCTAAAAACTGGGGGGAGGAAAGAGGGAGGGCTCTAGCTTTGGAGAGAGAGAGTGAAGGAAGATACAAATGGACAAGAGGGAAACTGCAAAGGCAGATTGCAGAGGGCAACTGTGTCAGGAGACTCACAGGTTGGTGGAAAAAAAATCTGTTTGGAGTTTTCTTCTATCTGTTCTCCTGCTGCAAGGAGCTTTAAAGCAGGGAAGAGTTAAGAGTACAACAGTGATGTAAAGTTTAAAAACAAAAGAGAGGAGAAGGGGTTGGTATAGCTGTGGTTTTTTGCCCCCATTGGATGTTATCACATTGTACTGCACATTAATACTGCCCCATTATCAGAGATGAGTGCCAACATGAGGCCATCTCAGTCCCAAGGGCAAAGACCCTGTGAGCAAGCACTGAGGGTGGCTGAATCTAGACATCCCTGGAGAGGCTGTTATATGAAAGTATTTTCTTGAAAAGGAGATGGGCAATGGTGATTGCTCAAAGAACCAAGATTTCACAGCTGTGAAACCACCTGTCCCAGAATCCAGCAGTCCTGGTACATGCTTGATTTGGATTATTTTTAACAGTACCTTTAAATGAGAATTCTCACTCTGAAACTGTTTGCATTCCTCAGCTCCTGGAATGTTCATACCATGTGGGTCAGTTGTGTGAACATTTTTTCTGCAGGCACTTTTATAGATGTGGCCATTGAACTCAGTGGGAGCCCAAATCTGCATCACCTTTATTTTAAAAGATAATGTCAAGCATGCAATCGTAAGTTAAACAACAGAAGAATACATACTCCCATTGTGGAAGACTAGAATTAAAAATATTGTGTTGGTGACCTTGAAAACTCTCAGACAGACAAAAAAAAAAGTATACTCTTTCATTTTTAATTTGCTGTAAGATGTGTCCCATAGGAGCTGAGACATTTAGGCTCTGCTTTGCACACAGGCCATCCCATTCATTAAAGAGGATGAAGTTTATGCAAAAATCTTGGCATCAAGTTGGAAAACTGCTGTTGACACCCTCCTTACTGCTTTGTTTAGGGGTGTAGCAAGTTTTCCCCAACATTTCTAGAAATACCTTCTTCTACAGAGGGAGGAAAGGGGAGCAGGTGAGGGCAGCTGAGATCAGGCAAGGAGGGATCTGTGGCACAGCTGCAATTGATCTTTCTGGTCTGTTTCTGTGGAAGTAATTACATAGATT
This sequence comes from Hemiprocne comata, assembly GCA_020745705.1. Classification (NCBI taxonomy): domain Eukaryota; kingdom Metazoa; phylum Chordata; class Aves; order Apodiformes; family Apodidae; genus Hemiprocne; species Hemiprocne comata. Next base: position 16,903,552 of record CM036595.1, read on the forward strand.
AATTGCAGACATTTGATTTCTGGAAATGCCTTCCCTAGTGTTGCTGTAATGGTGAGGTCTTGGAAAAAAGAGCAAGTGCAGTGGCTGGATTAAAGGTAGTCATTTACAAGATGTAGTTTTGAATTCATTTTTTTAAAATATTCAAATCTTCTGGTGAAGCTCCATTAAGAACTGGTTTGTGGGTGCTGAGAAATGCTAGGCTATGAGGAGTGTGTTTCCTGATAAGCTCAGCAGTAGAGGATGCTGCTACCACTGGCTTCTCCTGCTCATCTCTCATGTCTTTCGTAAGTTCTTCTACGGGAAACTCCTATGCAACTTTAATGTTTTTGAACTCTGGCTTTTAAAGCTGTGGTAGTATTTGAAAAGAGAAACAAACTTCACAAATGCTTTTTGCGAAATTAAATCACTTTAAAAAGAAGGCTGTTTCTTAGGAAGATGGATGCATTCTTTTCCTGTTTGCTGCCTTAGCTCAAAGAAACCTTTTATTAACCCATTGTTGTTTGATCTGTTGCTAGTTTGTTTTCTATTGATCTGTTGCTGGTTTATATATTTTCTATAATATTCTTGGTCTGTAAGAGTATGTGTTAAATTGTATGCAGGTATCTCTGGAGTAGATTCCCTCTCATAAATTGGTAGGTTGAGAGCTAGAGGAATGTCTCGGACAAACTGTGAATGAAATATCTTATAATACAAGTAGATGTACCCGGAGGGAACCGTATACTTCTGCTGTGAAACTGTGAATTAACCACAGCAACCAGATAAATTATATTTTTTCTCTCTCCTTGTAACCATAAAATACAGCTATTGAAGGGCCTTGTGCTGTCCTAAGTCCCACAGCAGCATTTGGACAGACATTAGCACTAGCTATTTCACAGCAGGATGTGGTCTGAGTGTAAAATTATAGGGTAAGAGTATTATATCAATTCAGCAATCTTAACTGCTTGGATAAACACTAGGAATCAGCAGACTAGTAAAACAATAACAAGCAGGGGTGGGCTTAATTTTACTTTTCTTAAAGTATCAACCTGTGCAACTCTGGAAAAAGACAATGTCTTGGAATGCACCACACAGGTTGTGCTGCTATTACGAATGCTGCAGTGTGTGAATTTATTCCATTTCATGTAGAACACTGGGTTTGATTAAAAGAAAACATTTCCTCTATTGCTATGAAGAGCCTGTATTTTACTGACTCACAGGTTAAAATCCATTTGAGTTCTAACTTTCAAGCTGAAAGAGGCATAGGTGACCTGCCTGGTTCTTGATTGGTGGGTTGTTTCATGTTTTGGAAATCCTATATTTTTCAAAACAGAGCAAAAACATTTTGAAATATCTTGCAAAGATGTTTATAAAGTAACTGACACAAGCTCAATTTGAATTTTTAAAATATTGTTCATGTTAAAAACAAAAATAAATCTAAACATTTAACATAAAACATTAATAATTACAAATGTTCTGTTCACTGAAGGCTGAAGTTTGATATTTATTTTCCTTCTGATCAAATTATCAGGTAAATGGATTTCTTTCTGCACAGTGATTCACTCTCTAAAACCATTTTTTGAACGACCATCAGAAAGTTTCCAGTGAGTGCTAGTGAAATTCCTCATGTTTCATAGCAGCAGGAGCTTATCTTATTCACCCCCATGTCAAATACACTTTTAAGCTGTTACAGATGGAGGCATGTTCTGTCATGCCACAGGTTGGACTCAGAGCTACAATGCCAAATCCCTGTGGATTGGGGCTTCTCCAAGTCACATATGAAGGGACAACTTTCCTTTTGCACAGGTATGACACTGGTGATCCAGGTGCTCCTCAGTGGGAACAAATCCCTTGCTAGCAGGGGTCAGAGACAGGGAATGGAGTTTACCCCTGCTGATGGATATTTGGCATAAATTTGGGGGTTGAATGGGAGTGAGAGAATAGCCCTTCTGCAGGGCAGGCTGAAGGAGTGCATCTCCTAAACCCATCGTGGGAAGTTACAGCTGCCAACCTCACGGTTTATCAGGAGCCAAGGGATCTGTTGGAGGAGAGGATTTTATGCAGTTAGAGGCGTGATCAAAGTAAAGTGGCCTGCAAGCTTTCTGGCTGTTTTCCAGCTTTTCTTAAGGTGTTTATCTCCCCAAGCCTGTTCCCCTAATGCTGAGAGGAGGAGCACGGAGGGATGGGCACCACAAGGGCAGAGAATGGTGACCTGGGATGCAGGGGAGCCAGGAGGAGGAAGGGAGACAGAGATTGGCAGCCTATGAAACATCAGGAGCATTTATTTGGGTTACATCTGCCAGAGTTACTCTGAATATGCTTTGGGATACTGAGCAGTGTGTATACCTTGTATTTATCAGCAATAATTCCTTATTAGAGAAAAATCTAATCGTTATTAATAATTAATACCATTTGCACACACAAATCACCATAGTTTGACTTGGGTGATATTTAATATTGAATCCATCTAGGCAAAGCAATTGTATCTCTGTGGAGATCAATCCTAATGAATAAAAAAGTTGAAAAGATTTTTTAAATTATTTGAGCAAACAAAATACTCTCTTTTTGTTCTGAGACTGTGGAAATAAAGTTTCTGCTTTCCAAAGGAAAATACAGTAATTAGGAAATTTGCAAATGGAAATTAGCCTATGTTGGTCTTTGTCTTTATTTATGTCATTAAATGGAGTCTTTAATTAGCATATATATTATTCATGTTTCAATATAATAGATTTTATAAGTCCAGGTTCAAATTTAAAAAAATAAAATGGGCTTCATGCACCCTATTGTTCACATGCAAAGCAGCTAACATAGATGTAAAGATATGAGGTGAATGGAAACATTCATATTTCATAAGGATGCAGTCTGTGTTTTCTGAAATTATGGGTTGAACTCTTTATTTTTAACTTTTTCTCATTTGCATACATATTAGTCCCTGTTTAAATGATGTGTTAATTCTATTCATTAGACTTCAGTGAATGCTTCTAACTCCCCTGATAATCAAGCATAGGTCCCCGGAAAGCAAATTATGGACTTTCATGTTGCAAAACCCATTGTAAACGTGACATTTATCACTGCAAAGCCAACTCATGTGGAGCACTTGGCTGCAGCCGGGAGGGCAGAGCCCTCTTCCTTATGCTTATGGTAATGGTTGTTATCTGTGAATAAGGAGCTGCCACCAGCTCCCTGAGGTCTCTTCAGAGATGATTGGACACTTCACAACAGCACCACCCCCTTGATGGTACAAATGCCTGTTCAACTCTTTCGGGGAGAAATAATAACTTCACTCAGGTCCTCACACAAATAGCTTCAAGAAAACGGGCGATCAGGAACGTTCTGTTACACATAACGTGGTGGTGGAGACAAGAATTTGGGCACCTACAAGGGCTCTACAGCTCTCTGGACTATTTGGCTGTCAAAGCAGGAGCCTGCAGGTTTGGCTTTGCTGCTGTTCAAAATGCATTTGTGCTTTAAAATCTGCTAAACGGTGATCCTGAAAGCAAAAGCACAAGGGTGGCAACAGTGCACTAGGAGTCCTTTTTCTGGGTGTCTAAGCCAGATCCTGCCACAAACGTGGGAAGAACAGGGGCAACAAAATAGCACCGGAGTTAGGTGTCTGCAGTTGCATATTGATTTGCCAGGCTGTGACAATTCATCTTTTTAATTCTAGGTATAGAAGCATTGTTAGCTCAGTGGTAAACCTGAGGTGATAATTTTGCAAGGCTTTATGTTGATGGGGTGAACCCTGAGTGGTGCCACACAGGGAGTTGCCATGTGTGCTCTGATTAATAAAAAAATTGATGGGAAGAAAGATTCTTCTGCCATCACTGCAAGGAAATGCTTGACATCTTTAAAGGCCCATAAGTTTAGTTTCCATCTGTTATTTTGCAGACTCTGGGCCTTTTTGAAAGCAGTGCTGATGTGCTGTAGGGAATTAATTTAGCTCTTTTTGTGGCAGCAGAAGGTTAGAGTTCAACATCACTGGTTTTGCTATCCACAGAGCTACATGGAACAAGTTCCCTGGTGTATAGTTTAAAGGAATAGGTGGAGATTACTAGGAAGAGACCTGTTGTCCCTGCAGCATGGTTTTATTCAAGGTGCATAGAATAAGAGAACAGAAGAGAAGAAATCACAGTATTTGATATACATTCTCAGCAGCTGCTTCATCTCACCATGTCTGAATGTGTAATCTCACTCTCAGGAGCATTCTGCACGAGAAGCAGCTGGGAGCTTCTGAACATACAAGAAATTCCCATTTCACCAGTGTCTGTAACGATCCAAGCTGCAGCCAGGCCTGTGGGGAAATGAAAAGTCTGTGTTTTATTGTGACTCTGAGATTTCAGTGGGTTGCAGTGTTGTCTACAGGATTTGAGCTTGCACTTGAATGTTCTCTCTTTCCATAGCAATGCTGCCTTGTACTGAAAGTGTGCAAAAGAATCCCTGAGCTTTAGACCAGCTTTTTTAAGCATTTAAACTGTCAGCAGCCCTTTCCTCCTTCACTCCTTGGATGGCAAGTGTGGGGTCCTTTTGACTTCCACACTATCAAGCTAGGACAGGCTGAGCTAATTCCCTGTGTGCTGAGCACAGAAAAGGAAGCTGAAGAAAAGGGGCTTTAAAGCAACCCTAGCCCAGGGTCTAAGGTTATTCACAGTTTTCTGGTTTTGTTGGGGTTTTTTTAAGCCTGGAAAGTAGATAGCTCAGCTTGCAGGGGAATAAAACAGTGGATAAGCATTCCCCTTCCATGCCTCCTTCCAGCATCCTTTTTCCTTGATGAGCCAGACAGCAATTCCAGCAACTCCCTACCCCAGGGAGACATGCTTTGGCAACCTCACTTCTCATTTTTTTCTAGTGACTGGATTAATTTTAACACTGCCATTGCTCTCCACCAACCTTACTGTATTTATTCCGTTTTCTGCAAAGGAGGAGTTAAATTCATATAGGTTGGATGTTTTCTGTTACATCTCATGTTCTGTTTTGACCTTCTTGTCTCCACATATTTTTGCCTTTTAAAGTTACTAGCTGTATCTGAGATCTTAACATCAGTGGGCTGCTTTGTGCAAATAAATATTAATAAGATGGCTGCTGATAGCATCATATGTGTAGAAACAAATGCTTTTATAACAAATGGAATTTAATATTAATTGAGTGGTTTGAAGTTGAAGCAGGATATAAAGTGACAAGCTCATGTCACAGCAAACTGCCCTTTGCAGGAATACAATTAGAAAAGTTAGCAGCAAATAGTAAGCAAACTTGCTACAAACACATGGGGGCAATGCAAGGGTGGAGCATGATTTGAAGCCTGGGACTTGTCCCCTTGAACATCTCAGAATTTCCATGAATCAACATTTAGTTACGATGTGGTGCCAAGTTTGCATTCTTCAGCTCTTTCCTGGCAATGCAGCATCCTGTTGCTCTAGTCAAACCAGAGGCAGACAGTATGTTTTGCAATAAAAGGGCACATCAGTTAATGCACTGTGTTCTGCTACGTGTCTGAGAGAAAAGTGACTCATTTGTTAGCCTGCTGAAATTACTTTGCATTGAAAATCTTGTGCTGATGTTACAGGGTTTGGCCTGATCACTTGAAGCTTGTTAACTTTGCCCTTTCCTCGATGAGAATGATCAAGAGTTGTTCCCTTTCCAGATTGCAGTGTTTGTTGCAGAAATAGATGGTTTGCTGAGATGTCTCGTAGATAAATGGTTAAATGTTGCCTGGAGTAACCAAGTGCAGTTGTCACAGATATCTCTCATGTCCTGAAGAGTGATTTTAAGTGTTCATTGGGTTTGAATTGCTCAAAAATAGTTTCTCTAAATGTTATATATCATTTTCATCTGGCAGATGGGCTTGCAGAAGCTGCTGTAGTGAGAGAAGTAGTAGTGTCTGTGGCATTTCAGACATCCTAGATATTGTTAAGTTGGCTTTGGGAGCCTCTAAAAGGAAGGTACAGGATGTAAAGTGAGGGTGCAGGAGCCATAAAGACCTAAGCACAGCCTCTGGGAAGTTGGGGCGGTGCTTCCAGGCTGGTGGAGAAGCATGTGTAAAAAACCTAACAAGAAAGTCAATTTTTATCCACTGTCAAAATGGCTACAATCAGCCAGGAGGCAAATGAATAAATGGATCAACAAGTATTTCACACTTGTGTGTTCTCGACAGGAAATCACAGATCTGAAACCAAATGTCTGAGACAGAACTACCAGAAATAGTGGCAAAATATGCTGCTGTTTAGTCTGCATTTTAAACGTATTTAGTTCACAAAATTCCTTGAATTAAAATACTGGAATAAAAGAGGAACTTGTTACTACAGTTCATAGAATCATAGAATACCAGGTTGAAAGGGACCTCAGGGATCACTGGTCCGACTTTTCTTGGCAAAAGCATGGCCTAGACAGATGGCTGAGCACCCTGTCCAGCTGAATCTTAAAAGTGTCCAATGTTAGGGAATCCACCACTTCCCTGGGGAGATTACTGCAATGGCTGATTGTTCTTATTGTGAAAAAAAATGTCTTTTGTGTCCAATCAGAATCTCCCAAGGAGTAACTTGTACCCATTACCCCACATCTTTTCCATGTGACTCCATCTGAAAAGGGAGACTCCACATTCTTTGTACCCATTCTCTAAATACTGAGACATTGCAACATTGTCTTCCCTAAACTTTCTTTTCTCAAGGCTGAACAAAACCAGTTCTCTCAGCCTTTTCTCAAGTTTTCTTTTCTTTCTTAGGCTTCCAAGTCCTTTGATCATCTCTGTGGCCTGTCTCTGGACCCTTTCCAGCCTGTCCACATCTTTTTGTATAGTGGGAACCAAAACTGAATGCAGTATTCCAGGTGTGGCCTGACAAGGCTGACTAGAGTGGGATAATGACTTCTTTATCTCTGCTGGTTGATGCAGCCCAGCATCCTGTTGGCTGTCTTTGCAGCTGCCACACACTGTTCACAAGTGTTACCCAGCAGCACCCCCAGCTCCCTTTCCTCAGAGCTGCTGTCCAGCCAGGTGGATCCCAGCCTGTGCTTTTCCTTGTTGAACTTCAGAAGGTTCTTGTTAGCCCACTTGTCCAGCCTATCCAGGTCTTGTCTTCCTACAGCATGGCTCTCCCTTCCAAAGTTCCCACTTACAAGCAAGGATGAAAGTAGTTGGAGTGGGTCTAACAGCAGGACCTCAGTCCTCCCAGGAATCTTCCATTGCCCGCAGACTCAAATGTGTCTTGTTGGCTGTGGAGATCACTGCTGTCTTTTCTGCTTGCAAGCTTACTCTCCAATTGCTGCACTAATGGCAGCAAGAGCACCACTTAAGATCACATCAGAACATAGAAATGAAATGCATAAATACAGTAGGAGGAAAACAAACCTGAATTGCTAGAGGTGTCAGAACTAAACAATTCACCTAGGAGCAGACATCTCCTACATTCCTCGAGGACAATGTTGGCCTGTGCAGCCATGTCACTTTGTGAGCTTAAAGAAAAGGAAATACTGAGCTCAGAGCTTGTGTTTAATTTAGATGTCTGCTTCTGAACAAGTGGATGGATGGAACAAGTGCCTGATGGATCCAGGCACGTTTCTTCTTACATGAAGAAGTGTCCATATGTTTTTGCTAAGGCGCAAAGTGCAATTCTTGTGGACTTTTCTCTCCTTTTCCATAGTCCCACATTTATCAACACTGAAAGGTTATAAAGAGCTTAAGAAAAAGTAGATTAAAGCTTTAGAAGTAGTGCAAATAGAAGAGCCTATAAATAGAAAATATATTCAACTGTATCTGGTCTTAAGGGATCTAATAATTAACATAGGTTGACTGAATTTCTCCTGTTTTGCATATCTGCAATGGACTTATAGCTTGAATCAACGTGTTCTCCTCCTGGGATTACTTTTGTTATTGGATGTTTCTATGCACTGATTAAGACAAAGGGAAAGCAATAGTTTATTTGCCACGTCTGTACTTACTGAAAATGAGTTTGTCATGAGAATGAAAGCAGTTTCTAGATTTGAGAATAATTTTGACTGATTTCCTAAAGGCAGAAACCCTTCTATATCCATTACTTTATGATTTTTTAGTTCTGGACTCTTCTTTGTGATGAGGGGCTTGGTAATAGACCTTATGGTAACTTGTCTGATACTTTGAGTCCTCTTGGTGTAATAAATGTGTATTTCCTTGACACTAAAATTCAAGGAGCTTTGAACGGGTTATAGGCCTGAAGCTTCAAAGATGTGCTTTTATCAATAAATATTTTAAAGAGAGAACTCTTCCTTACTTCATTTCAAGCCCTTTCAGGATCATCCTCCTAGTCCTCTCTGCTTCATGGTGTGGCGAATTCTACCTCTGTTACTTGATTATAATGTTTCTAGAATTTTTTTAATGGCTTATTTGGTCCTTGGAGATGGTAATTTAAAACATACATTGGTTTTATTTTCTGTGCTTCTTTATTATTCTCAAGTATGCTTAATATGGCTTGCTGCTTTTTTGTATCCATTAGATTTTTCATATAGTATTAATTGTCTTGGCATTTGAATGCTATTTTTGCTATTCTTGATGCTGTTTATCTTGTAGAAACACTCTCACAGAAAATATGGCACTGCTAAATGCCAATGCCACTTGGAGGATCCTACTGATGTGGCTTTTCATTCTGATGTATTAATTGATGTGGGTCTGTTGTGTTCAGTGAAGGGGGCCCAGTGGATATGTTCACATCACACCAATTGTCTGATTTAACCAGAACACCACACAGTGGATACAACTGGCTTCTCTGTGGTATTGCTCTATTAGTGCAGAGCTATGCCCAAGGTACTTGGCCCAGCAGATAAAGGAGTTGGAGCAGGCAGAACTCACGCTAACATGTCTGCATCTCTCCTGGCATCAGAGATAGGTCCTTGAGGTCTGACTCGGGTATTTTTACAGAGCTAGTTAGAGGTGTATTGGCATATCACAGCAGAATACACAGCATGGTATTTCTCAGTGGTTTGCTTCAGTGGATGGTAGTTTATTGTCTCTGATATTTGTGTTTCCTTGTCACATTCGTTAACCTTTGAATGCAAGAAACTCATTAAAGCAATTCCTCAGACACACGTACTCCAGGCTTCCCCAGAGCTCTCGAGTCACTACCAGATTAGTATCAGCGACAGCAAGAAGTGAATCTCCAAACGGGTTGATTGATAGCAAGATTAATGATCCTCAAGACTTCTGTCCAGGTTTATTATTTGGCTGCTTACAAATCTTTGCTTTCAGGGAGATGGGTGTGGAAGGAGGACCAGCTGGCTGCCACCCGCTCTGTCTGTATTAGCGTGATGAGGTGACGTACGTAGCCCTGTCAGAGCACTAGCACTGAGTAGTGTATTTTCAGTGTTCTCATTATCTGCCAGGTACTAAATAATTTGCTTCTTTACTCTTGGTGCCAGCTGCTCTCTTCTTTTCCTTTGTGCTGTGCGTCCAAATGTACCTTTTTGTGCCATTTCTAATTGTGTTCTAAACAGAATTAACAGAGAGACCATAAAATTTAAGTAGCTATTTCTTTTTGGAATGGCTAATGAAAAAAGCCCACCCTCTCAATACATGATGATGAAAAGAGAAAGGAATTAATCACACATTTAGTATTTTATCCTGGCCCCAAATGAGCTAAACATGAAATATGTCCAGCGGTGTTGGGAAATCTTCCTAGTTCTCCCATGCAGCTTTAGTCCAGGTGCACATGGACAAGTCTGTTGAAAAAGAAGGAGCTTCCAATTGAGTATTTCATTATATTTAACAAACTGGCATTTCTGCCTAAAGCTGGGCAGAGCTATCAAAGCAGAGGAAAAGACTGTGCCTGAATTTTTAGCACATTTTTATGTTACACTTAGGTCCCGGGCCGTGGCTTGGGATGCCTAAAATAATTGTCAGTTGAATGTCCAAAGGTTCCATTCGGAGGAAGGAAAAAATGTTTTTGCCAAGGAAAGAGAAGGGGTGTTCCATTTTGAGAATAATTAGGTGGGTGTAATTAGGGACAGTTAGGTGAATGTTCTAAAGAGAGACCCAAGTTTCTTCTTTCCTCTCTTAGGTGGGGTCATCTCTGCATTGTTTTTCTTACAATTTGACTTTATGTTTAAAAATACCTGTGCCATTGTGCCACCCTGTTTTTGTTCTTTCCTTCCCTGAGATTCATTCCAAAGGGAATTCATGTCCTGAAATGATAATATCAAGTATGCCCAATTTTGTGTTCTTAGAGGTGCTACTAAAAGCTCCTCTCTAGTAAGAGGCAATCTTCATTGATTGCTGCAGTTTTTGTGATTACAGAACAACTCTTCACTTGGTTAAATTTAGCTGCCTTCTATGAGAAAGTTTTAGGCTCCTTTTTAATATTCCATGATGTTTAGGGCATTGGAAGTACACATTTTATAGGAACTGCCTAAGGTATTATTTGATTGGAAAAGGCATGTCTGTGTTTTATGCTGTGATTTTCTAGTCTTTCTTGTGAATGTTGCATTAAATACTTGGTGGCTCAGGGAGAGAGAAATGAGTATGTTAGGCTTCCCTTTGGTTTTTAAAACCGTGCCTAATTTTTAAACCATTTTAAGATACCACCTATAGGTTCTTCTACCCCATTTTTGCCTGAAGACATTTAAGTTTGGAGTGGAAATGCATATAACCAGGGAACTTGTTCTCTTGCGGTAGAAAATACTGATGAGTAAACCCATTCAGTCATCTGTAAAATTGCTGAGTGTATCCAGCACAGCTGTGGTGAGTATTGATTAAAGCAGGAAGGAAGGTCTGATGCTGCTAGCCCTGTCAGAGGTCACCAGGAGAGTAATTAGCTACCAAGTGTTACAGGGCCAAGTGTCATCACAAATGAGGTTTCACCATTGCCTTCGCTGTTCTCCAGGGGCACCAGGAAGATGGGACAAGGAAGCGTGAAAAATGTTTGTGCTGAGTTAAACTAAGGTTTATCCACTTACAATTTGCAGTTAAAGAGCTTTCTAAGTGCATTTCTGCATTGGCCACCTGGGCACTTTCTGGTCACACAGCTGATGAAGGGGGGAGGACTTTGAAAACAGCTTGTCCCGGTGTGTGTTGTCATTTCATAACTGTTTAATTATCTTCATACCATTCTAAAAATTATTTCTTGTATAATGTCTGAGTTCAGTAACGTATGTGATGCAAATAGGTGTCTGGTCTCTGATGAAGGCTAGAATCTCAGAGGATCACGAGAAGAGGATCTTTAATTTTGTGAAGAGTTGTGTAGTCAGCTGGCAAATTTAGGCCATAAATATTAAATTAGCTGTCTTTCTGTGTCAGAAATCCCTAGCCTTGTTTGCAGATTAGTTTTTCAGATGGACAATTTTACTAGTGATGTGTTCCTCATCACAAACACTGTCTCAAAATTTAGTCCACCTTCTTTCTTTTCCACCTGCCTTTTCCCAACCTTTTTCCTGTCTCTGTTTCTCTATGATACTGCAGAACGTGTGGTTGTAAGCATGTGTGGTAGGACTGGTGATTAGTGTTTGGATCCTTTTAGCTTTTGTGGGACTGTGTGGGTACACAACAACTCCCTAATACGACAAAGCATTTCTTCTTTCTCTCAGAAACTTCCCTGAAAGGCACAGTCTACTTTTCACCATTCTGTCTAGGAAAGGATGCCAAGGACTTGGCACGCTGCAAACTTCTGAAACCTATCCATGTACCATCTAGACCTCTCCAGTTATCATAGCTGTGCAATGTTTAACACTGCTCAAGAGGATCATAGACAGAAATTGCTTTGTGGGGACAAGGCAAATCATCTTTGGGAAGGATATGCAGGAGAATCAGCATTATTGTAGGGAAATCTCCCTCTTTTTTCAGCTTCCTTTTATTCTGGGTTTTATGCATTCCTGCTTCGTATATCCTCCTGTAGCTCAAGTTCAGTCACCCTTCACTGCCTTACCACTCCAGCACAGCATAGGTTCTTTCATAACTTTGCTTTTGAATTCTGATCATTAAGTGTTAAGACCTGGGAAGGAAAATAATTGTTGAAAATTGGGGCAATGTAAGTTATTTTTTGGCCAAAAAAGCGTAAACGCAGATGCCCCTCTGATACAGTGAATGTAATATCACTGCTCCATGCTGGTCACTTATTCATATTCATAAGATCAGCTTTTTTTTCATGTGGTTTTCTCTTTTTCTTCTTAACGCTTGAGTCAGTTTTATTGCTCATAAAAATCAGTGACTGATGACCCCAGCCAGAGCAGTGCAGACTGCAGACAGCTGTTGTTCAGGCTCCCATCCACTGCTCTGCTGGTGACATGGTCATGATTTGCAGCACTTCTGTTGTTCCATAGTCTACAGCTCTTTTCTGAGGAGTCATTGCCAATTCTGACAGTGACTAATGCTTGCCAAGGAATAGTGAAGCTAGTTTAAAGTGCAGAGCCATGTGTTACTAGTACACTTGACTGCATACATACTCTGTTTCTGGTGCCAGCAGAAACCAATCTTAATTGTGTCTCCTGGAAAACATGCAGAACAGTTCAACAAGAATCTGAGGCATCTTTTATTCTATTGAAAGTGAGAATGAATGTGCAGAGGTAGTGAAAGGGATCGTTTCCTGTCTTTGGGTCCTTGTTTTGCAGCTCTTTGCAGAATTCATCCCCCTCCCCCCCATGATGGAGGAGCATGGTGAATGAATGCCTGTATCCCAGGTTGCATTTGATAAAGACTGAGCCATGTCCTGTGCAGCCTGGTGTAGGGGTCTGCTACAGAACCTGGGTTGACTCCTGTTTGCTTTTGCCTGTTGTGCCCATCAGTTAAGGACTGTGTGTGAAAGCAGGGTGTCTGCAGGGACTATTAGCCTCTTCATTAATAAATGTACATTCCGAAATGCTCCCATCTGTGGGAGGCTGTTTCTGGAGGAAGGTTTGCCCACAGGACAAGGCTCGTCCTGCTCTGACAGTAGTGGAGAGGCCTCCAGGACTCTTTCAAGCTATCTGCCCCTGCACTGGTCATGCTTTAGGGAGGTAATGACCCAGGAAGAGAATAGTTGCAAGAAACCAGGAGCCTAGAGCTCCTAGATGCTGTTACAGAAATAAAGCAGTAATAAGTCTGGCTAGCCTTGGAGAAGAGAGTACACACTGCTCCATGCAACAGACACACCTGGATGAAGTATTAGATCCTTAGTGAACAAGGGAGCATTGAACATGCCACTCACTTCAGCATGTGAGACAGGATACAACTCTTGGATGTCCCCAGAAAGTGAAGCATTCTCCTTTGATTTCTTCCCGTATTCAGCCGCTGTCCTGGTGGTTTCAGCCAGCCGCAGTGGAGGCAATCACTTACCCCTCTGCAAGAATCCTTTGCTCCTTTTCTCCCTGCCTCAGCTGCTCCAGAGCAGCACAGGTCCCTGGCCTGTCAGCACAGATCAGGGGAAGCTGCCCACAACAGAGTACAGAGGAGTAAAGGCCAAACGCTGCCCTCGGAGCTATTCCCAGCTCTCCCACCGACTGCCGTCCGCCCTGTGTGTTTGTATTGGAGGCAGCATTAGCTAAACACTAAGGCACTATCTTCTACAGGAAAATAAAATGCATCCATGCTTTCAGGCCATTATGTGATCTGGTTCTCCCTCTTGCTTTTAGATGAGTTTAAAAGAGAAGCTGCTTGAGGTTTATTAACTAATATCCAAGGAAACCCGTTTTGAGTGTCAAAATCTCACGAGGCATCTCTTCTACAGAAGCTAATCTGGTATTTTGCTCAGTAGAGATGGAAGAAGCATTTAACCCAGCTAATCAGGACCATCTCTTGGCACGCTTTCATGCATGCGGCTTGATAATACGGTGCTGCTTGTCTGGACTTTGCATCCTGTTAGTTTGCTTTAATAATCTGCTGCCAGCATCTCTGCAAAAAGATCCTGGGCAGGGGGATGCTCTCCCTCATGTCAGCTTTGCATTCCAGACCCTGCCTCAGCTCCCTCTCCGGGGAGATGCTAATCTCGCAGTGTTTTACTTTCTGCATTTTGGTCCATATGTGGCAACTGTGTGTCTGATCACCACAATCTCCCACAGTTATTGTACCCCAGGGAAAGGCAGCCAAAAAAACATATGGGGCTAGAGAAAACGATGTGCTTCACTGCACACAGGCGTATTTCAGAGACAACAGACTCTTTGGTACTTTGCAGAAAAGCTGCGGGCTCTGAAACCCTGGGAGTGAAATCAAGGCTGTGATTTGCTTTTCCTCTACCAGTGCTGCAGAAATGCAAGAATTATTCTAAACTTACTGTTTCAGTTGGTAAGATTTTAATAATAATTTATGGCATTGACAAGTCCCAATCGCTTATTCACTGAGGACTGCTTCTGTTAGAAAAAAAGATGTTATTTTTTTCTGCTGGTGGTGTTGGTCTCCTGAGCAAATGGGCCCACAGATGCAAACACCTGCATATGTATACACACTGGGGTTAAAAGTTATAGGCTGAAGTGCTTATGTGAAAACAGCTGTAGACTTGGACCTTGTCTAGCCCTGTATCCACTCCCACCTCTCTTCATGGCTGCTTCTCCTGCGACTCAAAACAAGCAATTGTCTGCTCTCATCCTTTTCCTTTATTCCGCCCTTTCCATAAATGCACACAGATTTACTGCACCCCCTTGTAGCCTTAGCAACTGCTGCCACTTAAGGTTTGTGTACTGAGGGAAAGGTAATGGGGAGGGGAAATGCCAGGGGACAAAAAGAAGCATCCTAAACTGGGAGACAAGACAGACGCTAAATTGTCTGAAATGCCTTTCAGTAGTCTTGATCCAAACTATCACTATTTATTACTACAAGTTAGATAGAAGTTTGTAAAAGGCTTTTTTTTGAGCCCAGGCATTTCCTCACCCAGTCAGTCCGAGGCTGAAAAATAGACATTATCCAAACTGGTGGCCTGGAGGCATCTGCCTGGCACCCCAAGAAGCATGCTCCCTCCTTGGAGCTGCACAGAGGAGAGGTGCAAGAGTAGGAAACAGACCCAGTAAGTAGAACTGGCTGGAAAATTCATCCAGCGAGTTTGTGGAACCTGTTGTAAAAGGTCTTTTAAAGATCAATCTACTTTATCCTGCTCTCAGTTTTGAGCCTGCGTTGGCCCATCAGTGCTGCCTTCTGCTGTCACCAAGAGTCCCTGAGAAATGGAGGGAGTGCACATCGAGCTCAGCTGTAGTGGCTAACCTTGGAATATTTACAGCAATTAGGAGCAAGTGAAAAAAAAAAAGGGGGGGGGGGGTTTAAGAGGCATGTCTTCACCTAATGTGCCAGTATCCAGCACTGTAAAGTAATGAGCATGCTGGGTCATGTATGTATCTATATAAGACAAAAGTGTATTTTAGTGTGATGTTTGTGTTTTGAGAAAACCTTTAGTCAAATTCCATGGTGACTGCCTTTTTAAAACAGCTACAGAAGGTCTTCCAGGGACAAAATACAGAATTGTTAATGATATTAAGGATTGCAGAAAACTTTACTATGTAAAATATTAATTTAATACATTGTTATTCCAACACTGTGCTCAGCAGAGATGCACTGGACTGAGTATTCATCTATGGCCATCGTGGCCCTTGCAATGTCGTGTGATGTGATTATGCAACACAATTACATGTTTTAAGGCTATTAAGAAAAAGCTGTCTTATGGCTGCATAAAAAACCTTAGTGCCAGGCCAGCAGAGCCTCTCATAGTATAAAATAACAAATTACAAAAAATAATTGCTTTTCTTAAGTATCATCAGCTTTAAAGAATCCTGTAAATCCCTATGCAAAGGTCTGTCTTTTTATCAAACACCTTCTTAAGGCCTTCATTACCAGGAGAAGCTATTCAAGGATTTTTGTAGTGTTGACTCAAGGGAAAGAGCCCCAAATACATCAAAATCAGGAACATTTTGCCTGTTTCATATTCATAGTTTCGTCTTTATGTGTGACTGATTTATTCTGCTGTGTGCCCCCAGGGTGTGCGTTGTCCAAAATAAAGCTGCCAAAAAAAAATGAGAATGAGGAGCAAGTAGGGTGGGGGGAGTTCAACCGATGTTTCTAAATGCTGTGAGACTATTGCAGATCTTAGATCCTCGTGTGTGAATTCACCTTATGGCGTTTCTTAACAAAAGCATACTCACTAAATAAATAACTTCAGCAGAATGCAAGACATCGTGCCTGAAAATAGAAAGCTGCTCTGAGACAATTACTCCATGCTGTGAAATCCACTCTCTTCTGCTTCTGTATTGTCTTAAGTTGTACTTGTGCTGCTGTAGCATGTGCTTGCATTATAAAGCACTGTGACTGTGCAGAGAAATCCATAGAAAACAAGTGCCCGTGATTATTTTACTTTCTGCCTTTGCCTAAGAGAGTGGTTTGATTTTTCAGAGACTTTTTGCTCCCTGGCACATATGGATGTTGAAAACAAGGGGAGCACAAATTACGCTGACAAAGTCAGCAAAGCCAGGTCTGTAGAGTGGGCTCTCCATGGAGAGCACAATGCCTGAACTACAGAGAAGCAAACTGCAAGGCAGAAACTTGTAAGCCACTACGTGCAAATATATTTCAGCAAGGGAACCAGCAACTTGACAAAAGGCTCTGCTCACAAGGCCGCCTGCAAACTTTGCCCAGGTGATGGGAAGCAGTTCACTAAGGGCTGCAATGAAGGGGACCTTGCTGCTAATGGGAAGCTATTGTTAAGCACCCCAACAGACTAGAGCAGACCCTTCTTCTGCCACAATAGCTGCTCACACCAAGCAAGACTCATTAAATATTCAGTTCCAGCCTCAAGCAGCTCATTAAGTCAGCAATGAGCAGTGACGCTGGTGTTGGAAAACCCTGCCTCGGTTAACATCACCATGCAGAGTCTCCTCGGATCTCTTGATGTTATTGTGCTCAGTACCTTTTCTATGATGACCAGCTTGTGCTCTCTGCTTTGCATTAAATACAGGTAAAAAAGAGTCAGGTGGATTTAAATTCTGTTCTCTATATAGGCCTTTTCAGACATAAGTCTTGGGGCCCAAGCTAAGTGTCTATTGCATTTTTCTGTAGCAGCATATGTAATACAAATTTGCAGGAGGAGGATGGGACGAGGGTTATATGGCTTTAGTGTTAAAAAACAAAACAAAAAACCATAATGTTTTAAGTATAACTTTCACAGCAGAACATCATGACATGCAGCAGTTATAGATGCTGTATTACTGGCTGTCGGCTGTTACACAGCAGAAACTTGTACAGTAAGTGTATTTTCCCTGGAAATGCTGGTGTCATAGGTGGATTTTGGCTTGAACTGTATGCTTAATATGTTTCTTGTGTCCAGAGTTTCTTTCTGAATGATGTATTTGAAACCACATTTTGAGTGATGTATATTGGAACCACTATTTTGCAACCCCTGAATTTTGTGAATATGATTTCATATTCAATAGTACTTAGCAATAATATACAGAGGGATTTCTGGTGGGTGGATGTCAGATGTCAATGAATTAGTGCACACCAGAATTTGGATTAGGACTTCCATTGTAGAAAACACACATATGTTTTCACACATCAATGTTTTAAAACTATAATATCTGAAAGTATGGAGCAGAAACAGAGAAGCAGAACATGTGCAGAAGTTTTTGGCTGTTTTTTCAGGGCGCAGTTTTTCACACTCTGAATAATTAATTTTTTTTCTTTTTCCTTTAACAGAAAGTGTTTTCAGACTGCTCATTTCTATGTGGAGGACAGCAGTTCCCCCCGTGTGGTCCCCAATGAAAGTATTCCTATTATACCTATTCCAGGTAAGACAGGCTTAATCTCCTGTGTTTGTGCTACTTGGAGTCTGTTTTAATTACATAAAGAAGAGAAGGTTATGCTTGTGATAAATCATGGGGGTTTTGGTATAAATTTGTTGTATCAGTGCTGCTTCATTTAATTTAAGGTGCTCTGAATGCCAATGCTGTATTTTTCCATAGGCACCTCTCCCACGTGGTTTTAATAGAAATTTCAGAATAACCTTTGTAAAATGTCAAAAGCATGAGCAACACTTCTTAAAAGCACTAAAGCATCCAGGGTGAACCCAACTGCTCCATCAGGGCAGATTGTGGACGAGGTGTATGCAGCCCCACTGCTCTCTTGAGACCGGGGCAGTTGCCCCCCACTTTCAGTGTGTGCAGAGGTGGTGTCTGCTGGGTCTTGGGGAGGAAAGCAAAACATGGGCATAAGCAAACAATCTCAATTTAAGTCCAAAGCCATCTGTTAATTTGATATTAATCAAGCTACCAAAGGTCAAATTCTCCTCTCAGCTATACTGAGAGCAAAGCTGAAAGCAGAGCTTAGTGCTGTGCTCTCTTCATCAGGCATTTCCCCTGGGAATTATCAAGTGCAGGATCCAGCTCCCTTTAAGCCATAGCAGCTTGGAGTTAGTGGCCTTTGCAGTCACTGCCTTGTTTGATGTTGCTCAGTTTCACAGGCAGAATTAAGATACCCAAAATGCTGTGCTGACCTTAGTCTGTCAAATGCTTGTGCTTATTGCCTCAAGGTGTTTTCAGCTTCCTTGTTGCGTTCTGTAATTTGTGTCATTGGTTTAGGATTCAATCTCTAGCTAATTAGATTCATCTTACTAAAAAACATTCAAAGCCATCTCTGAGATACTGAAGAAACGTGTCCTAGAAAAGTGAAAGAATCCAGTTACATTTCCCTTGATTTTATTCAGTAGGCGTGTAACTCCTTTCTAGAAAGAGTCTTTCAAAGTACCCATGGGAACTAATATGAAAGGTTAGCTATTACATTGCTGCAGAAGATGTTAGGCAGTTTGCCTTGCAGTCTGATGCTGTGCTAGTAAAAATAAAAGAAAACACACTATCATCTCCTCTCCTTTCTGTGGCAGACTGAGATGTATATATCCTGACCACCTCACTTCCTTAGCAAGGAGCCACCCTCCTCCTTCTATAGGGTAACTGGAGATGGGAGGTTTTAGTTTCAGACCACCTGCAATGGTTTTTCACAAAAGAACCTAAGTAGTTGGAAAGCTTCGTTCTTCCTACTCTAAAACCTGGAGGAGCACCTCCCTCCTGGGGCTGCTTTTGGCAATCAGTGTAATGGTCCCACTGTGCCTGCTCTCGTGTGGTCCCTCCTGAGAGCTTGTGAGGAAGGGGAGGATGGGCTAACCTGGACTTGGAGCAGAGCAGTATCCAAACCCAGGGAATTATGAGCACAAGGCAGCGGGAGGAGAGAAATTGTCGCCTTAGAGAGAAGTCTTCTTGGCCAATGGATAGTTTTGAGGTGTTTTTTCTGTAATGGAGGCAATTTTTTTTTAGATAAAGAAACCAGCAGAAAGCTCCATCTTTTCATGCTGCCATCTATGTTGCTTGAGACAGTGATTTTCCCTCTTTCACAAGGATGTTTTGATGGTCAGTCCATTAAGGACTGGACAGAAGTCATATAAATTCTAATATAGGCTGAAGAAGTTCCATTAAAACTGTGCAGGTGGCAGGTACTGTAAGGCCAGCACATATGCCAGTGCTTCTCCAGCAGCCATTCTAGGTTGGAACAAGAAGTGGCTGAGAATGAAAGAACATTGCCTTTCGGGGACCTCTTCCCTAACTAGAGCAAGCTGTGCTGTTGGACCACTTCAGCTTTGGGACTGACATGAGGCTAATGTCACTGCAATGTGCACTGTGGTCTGCTCAGGTTTGGTAATGCTGAGAAAGAGCTGCTCACCCCTGATAATGGGCACTGCAGATTAAGGCACCTGCTGAGCAAGTGCTCTAAGACACCTCGAGAAGCTTTGTAATTAAAATCTGCAAGGACTGCTGATGAGCTCTAAGGTATGTGAAGAGCTGGCCCTCAAACAGAGGTTTAGTCTAGTTGGGTGCAAAGGTGAATCTATCCCTTGAATCCCCAATTTAATGACAGGATTTTTGTGGATATAATGGACATTTGGACACCTGCATACAGATATCCAGATGGAGGTCCCTTAATCTGAAGCTGAGTCATGCCCAGAAGGTCTTAAGAGAGAATTAACTTATGAACTTGATCTTGGCATTAACAGTAAAGCTATTCAGGCCATGAAAAGCCAACTCACCCTCTGGACCTCCCTCTCCCTGTATGTATTAACTATTAACTGTTGGCTTTTTCCAAAGGTGGGAGATACTTCCTGGAAAGATCTTGAAGCTCTCCTAAACATTTTCCTTGTTCAGAGATGTAGAAGAGGTCCCCGTATACCTGCTGCTAAATGACACTCTCCTCTGACATCAGCTGCTGCTCCCACGTAGGCAGCCCACTGAAATGCCCTGAAAACATGAAATGATAGAATTCTCCTTTGAACTGATTGCAGCTGATAAAATAAGCCTCTAAACTTTTCCTCTGGAAGCTGCGAGAGGGTGTGGGAAAGTCTTACTTGCCATGTTGATCCTAGAAGCAAAATATGAGTGTCTGTTTCACAAAAGCAAGCTTTTCGAAGTAACCTCGTTAGCCTGTGAAACCCTATCCTTACAAAAGAAACGTGAATAGATCCCTGCAGAATCATGCATCTACGTCCTGCCATTCACTAGACCAACTTCTACTCTCAGACACATGCAAGCAGCCACGCTGATGGCAATTCAGAGCAACGTGTCTGCAGACACGTAGTAGCTTTGCCAAGGCCCATCTAGAGCATGCGGTGAGCTGCCGGTCAGGGGAGGCTGAGCCAGGTTTGGGTTGGCTGGGCCTGGCCCAGGTGTGGGGTGGCCCTGCCAGGTGCCTGGGAGCCAGGTGCAGCAACGTCCTGACACAGCTTGAGAGGTTTCAGAAGTGGCACTGGTGTCTCTGCGTGCCACCACTCTGCTCAGCGATGTGTCAGTGTGCTCAGAGGTAGCTTTTGTGTTATTTCTGCACCGCGTTCTGCTCTTGGTTAGGCAAACCCTCTGTTTTCTTACGTCTATGAAATCTAAAATCAATCTGCCAGCCACCTGCAATAGACACACAGTACACCTTTTTAGGTCCAAACTCTAAAAAAAACTTTTTCTAAAGGAATTATTTTACCCATTTTCTATCTCACTTCCCATGGTGAACGTGCTTAATTATTGTGCATGAAGCCACATCACCCATAGGTGTGTGCTTATCTGTGCGAATTTGCTCTGAGACCCAAATCATTATCATTATTGATAATTATCTGCACTGCTTGATCTAGAGAAACACAGGAAAAAGGAGATATCATTAACTGAGTCACCCACTGGATATTAGAACTGAGGTATAAATCTAAACTCACAGAAGCCTTGCACCTGACAGTAACGCATCTGTAATCAATGGCAGATTTCTGAAACTCCCCCGCCATTCAGCCCAACAAAATTATTTCTCCCTATCTTCTCTTCGCCTCCACGCTCAGTTAGTTTTGGCCGCCTCCATGTCATCTTTGCCTGGATCTCTTCACTATAGTATTTGGTTTTGGTAAGATCTCTTTCTCAGCAAACCAGCTTCTGTTCCTGTTTGGTTGTGGGGTTTTTTTCCGTAGCTAGTTAAAACATTTCCATAGCTGGCTAAAACATTTCTGGACTTGATCCTTGTCGCTGGAGTTGGATAAGTAAGAGTAACAGCAGCATGATAGCTGCAGACCTGTCTGTTTTGCAGCACTGCAAAACAAAATGCACCCTTTTCAGTTGTACTTCCTTCTCATGGCAAGACCTGCTCCATGACAGCAGTGCAGAAGTGCACCCCTGTGCGACTTAGGTGATATCAAATAGTGAAACTAGCACAAATACCACTTGTATACTCCTCCTCCTCCTCTCCTTTATTTCAGAGCTTTCCTGATCTTGGGTAGTGCATTGTTCTGGAGCTTGCTGGGGCTTTCCTGGTTCCTTGTCCAGCCCATGGGCACAACAAATGCTTTGTCACTCATGTCAGCAGAACTTGTTGTGAGATCAGTACAGAGATAGGTGAGATTTGACCCTATGGCAAAATTCAAAACTTTGCATACTCTTGACCACAGTCCAGGGAAACATGGCTCATAAAGAACACCACAGCTGGCCAACACAGCTGATTCACTCAGCATATTATTCCAGATGTCTTTCCCCATTTTTAGTGTAAGTAAAATGTCTCAGATGTGATGCCAGTCGTTTCAGCTGTGTCTAGACTGCAAGGCTCACGAGCACTTCCCCGTGCTTGGATCGAGGTGCGCACAGTTTCAGGTGTAAAAGGCAGTAAATTAACTTTTTTAAACTAGTACTGGAACTTATTAATACTGTATTTAAAATAACCAGTGGCAGAATCTAATGGAGAAACACTCTCCTGCTTCTTCAGGAATGACTTGGTGTCAGTGCATGAACCAAGGAAATAGTGGAGTAGCCAAGTACATTGCTGTGAAAAGGTGTCTTGACCACTTCATGCAGTCATGTGAGGGTGTGAAGGCCAGTGCAGCTATGACCCTCCTTCGTTGTCCTCTGTCTTCTCATGGTTACAAGAAGGAATCCCATCAAGAGTCCATTTTATTAACCCTTAGCTTCTGTGAAATCTCTGCAGAATTTTGAAACCTTCTTCCTTATTCCTCCAGCCTTTGCTGACGAACATCAGTGGTTAGACTTGATATGTTTTTTATAAGCTCAGCTTCTCCACTTCTGATATCTTCTGGTAGCATCCACCCTGTGACAAACTGTTTCTATTAAGAGATTGTACCAAGAGGTATCTCATTTGACATGGAAACTGCAGGTTCCCAGCAGAGGCTTGGTATCTTACTGTTTTCTTCTAAGATGTATCTCTCTCAAGTTGCATCCCAAGAGCTAAAGAGCAGAGCACCAGGACACATCTGTGGCCAACATAGTGACAGTGTGCTGAGCACAGAGATCCTCTCTACTGGAGACTGGCAAGGTACAAGGAAAAGTGCTAACTGCAGCTGAAGACTTATTTCTCAAGGGCATAAAGCTCTTCACTGAGCACAGAGGTAGTGCTCTTCAGCTGTTTAAGACTTCATTTCTGCTCTCTGCTCCCTGTGGATTTATGTTCCAGCACCATATTGTGAATTGTACCCATCTTCAACTTCAATTAAATTCATGAATGCAATATTGCACACACAGCCATCCTCTGAAGCCAAGAAAATATCAAGGTATTTTAGGGAACATCCACCTTCCTTTTTCTCTGCTATCAACTGCTGCTTCTGCAGCACACTGAAGAATTTATGGTATGGTATCTGATCATGGTACCTGTAACGGGGGCCTTGGATTGGCTACATCACCCATGTTTTTATGGTGGCCATGTGAAATAGGGTTAGGTCCTTTGCTCAGAGCCATCACACTGGGCTGCAGAGCCCTGGAGTTGAACTTACATGTGCTTAAATACAAGGCATTTATGTAATTGATGGCACAACTAGGACCTGAGGATGGAAATGTGTGAAACTAAAATTGTGTTCCTTAGCAGGCAATACCAAATAAGATCATGCTTAATGTCTGTGCTAAGGGAAAATTCACATTATTTCATTCTCTTGGACTGAAATTGGTTTTTTGCTTAAAGGGAAGAAGTGTATTGCCATTACATTTATAATTAATGATAATCTAATCTAAGATTTGTACAAGCAGATTTAAACTGAGCTCATATTTTTACACATATAAAATTTTATCATTAACATCTTTATATTCCTGACTGACACATTGCTAATAGCATTGTAGTAGATTAAATCTTGAAGCAAGAGAGATGACTTTAGCTACAATATTACACAGGTGATTTTTCATTTTCTGCTTTTTCGTGTGTCTCTCCTTTATCAGAAACCTGCCCTTGTGTTCATTTGACTTGATGATAACAAATAGATAGCAATTATCTTGCTGGAAGGACTTTTGTGGTTTTATTTCAACGTGCCCACCTCTCCAGGACTCTCAAATGTATTCATAGTGTTTTCCTTGCCTTTTCACTTTGAAAGGTGTTTTTATTAAAAACACTACTTGGTAAACACCTGATTACAAAAACGTGAGCATGAGAAAGTGTCTCCATTAATGAGCTCTTAGTAATTTCTTATTTATCTTAATTTATTTTAATTTATAATTTGTTTTAATTACTGAGGTCAGGGACTTAGGGAGGATGCCAGCCTTTAAGGGCTTCAGCAGGTAGTTTGATCTAGAACGAAACCTTCTGTGTGGCCTTTTTAGCATTTATGCCAATATGATCTCCACAGAAAGCAGACACCTTCTCAATACTACGAGTTTTTTAATGAATTTGTTTTATCATAAATTCATTGATACTCAGGTTATACAAATAAAACTGTTCTTATATTTCTGGCCATTTTTTATACAGCAAGAGATGTGATCAGTCAGAAAAAATAATTATTCCAAATGAAGCACAATGCTTTTGGTTGCATTCTTATTTTTAAATAGCTAAGCAAGGAAAGTCAACATCCTGCAAAACTACAGGCTCTGACTGTATAAGTGTGTATAATTCAAATGCATTAAATCGAAAATGGTTTAAAGAATGCTGGAGACCACCCATTTTCACATGTGGAATTACTTGTGGAGTCCAATATTCACATGAGACTTGGGCAGGATCTGGCTGGGGAGGCCTGCTCAAACACTTTAAATTCAGTCAGTGCCAAAATTTGAGCTGCACATGAAGTTTCTGACCCCTCTAAGTGTGTGCACTTCTGAGCATACACTTGATCTGTAGGCTGAGAGATTTCTATTTAAGCTTCTCCATAGAGGTGGACACCTGACCTTAGTGGAGTTGATGGGACTTTTCACTAACCTCAACTGGGGCAAAATTCTACCCAAGGGTTTGCTATGAATCCTTGCAGGATCCTTTATGATAAGCCACTTCTCTAGTGACAGACCAAATACAGACTAATTTGGGCTTTGCATCCCCACTTAGTACTGTATGTTGTGTGCCCTTCCATACTGTGTGGTCCAGCTGCATGGATCCTATTTAAATCTGGGCTATGAGTGCCCCATTGCTGGTCGTGGAAATGAATCTGTTGGAATTACCCTCCACCTGGTTACTTTGTGCTGCATGTGAAGGCAAGCTTTTGCTATAGCTCTGCAGCCTTCACTCTAATATATATTGTAGCTTATAGAGTGGCTGTTAGATTCAGTTTCAAGTCATATGCACCCTGAATATTGATGCTAGGTATTCCAGCTGCTCGCAGAATGTTTCCATCCCTCTTTGTAAAAAATAAATATCCATGAACCTCACTGAACGTGGTTAACAATAAAATAAATATAAAAGAAATCCTGGGATTGCATTCAGTATTCTCTCCAGCAGTGGAGAATAAGAGGGTGGAAGATGGATTGACATCCCAGGGTTGAGTGCTGCTGGGAAAAGGAAGGTGCTTGCTTGCTATGGATATGGGACATAATTTGTCAGATATGTTATCTTTCACTGAGTTAAGAGTCCTACTATGAGCTCACAAGCAGATATTTCATTCCAATCCACAAAACTTTTTTTGCAGAAGATGAGAACTGTGAGGATACACTATTGAGAGTGGATTGTCCCGGATTAACGTCACTAACAATATCACTGGTTTCATGATTGTCATAAGCCAGGTTAGGTAGGTTTGTGCTGCTTTCAGAAAGGGCAGTTTGCTTGTCACTTTTCTGTTTCTCGTGGTAATGAATAGGATCAACCCATCTAGCCCACTGACAGCTAATCCTTCTTCCCCTTCTTCACAAATCAATTAATCCTTTCTTATGTTCATCAGCCAGATCAGCAGACGGATTCAGTTCACTGCTCAGCCCCGCAGGCAGGGAGAAAGGGAGTGGGAGAATCCCCTCGTCCTTTGGCTGAAGCCAGCTGTGAAGAGCAGGCTGAGAATTGATAGAGGTGTTCCTGAGAGGCAAGGGATGGCATGGGGTTGCTGAGCAGTGCAGGAAGTGGCTGCTGTTGGAGCAGATGGGCCGAGCCACGTGGCAGCCATGGCACATGAATCCAGGTGGCTTTGCAAATAAGAGACTGAAGTGCAGTGACTAACAAACAAATGGAAAAGCTTTCACATTAAAAGTACAGGATTAGATACGAGTATATTGGATTTAGTAGACTGGGTAGGATAATAGCTGAAACACAGAAAGCACTTACAAACAGAATGAAAGACAGGAGAATTTTCTTACCAAGACTTCTCCATCTGTGTCAAATGTCTGGTCTTCAGAAACACCAAAACTCCAAACTAGACAAAGGTAATATGAGGAAGCACTTTGGTTTTGACCTTCTGGATTAATTGCTGACCCAAAACCATCTATTTCAATCCAATGCCACTAAACTATCCAGTGAGCTCTCAGGCTATAAATGAATCAAAATGAATCTGAGATCTTATTATGTGGAAATGCCATCTCTGATACGATATCCCATTTTTCTTTTGAAATTGGACCCTATTGCTTTAACATTACAAAGGCAGCTTATCAAGTGGAAGATAGGGGAAAATCTTTCCTGGTGGGATTACTAATTATCCCAACTTTAAAGGTAACCCTATTCAAATTTGATTGCTTCTACACACTTTAAGCTTCTTTTGAAGGTGGCTGTCTTCTGAAGGAATGTATTAAGTATTCTGCATTGTCAACTGCCATTTCTTAAAAAATGAGGTGCAAGTGAAGGTTTTCCTCTACAATTGTTTTTTTTTAAACAAACATGGCTTTCTTCTTGGCATTTTCCCTTTGTGGCAGGAAATGAGATCTAGTGGAGTCCACTCTGGTTTTGTGTTTTTGCTCCTGCTCTCAGACACCTGTCATGGACCAGCAAGTGAAGATGGGAACTCCACCAGTGTTAAATATCGAGTATAATGATTAAACATACCTCCTCCTGACAGCTTCAGTAGTGCATGATTATAAAGGATATTGTTATAGGTTATATTGTTTCCAATAAGATTATATATATATATACACACACACACACATATCATTATTTTAAAGTTCTGGAGACTTTCGCCCTTGTCCATTTAAGATTACTTCTTTCCCTACATAATGCAAAGGGTTAGTACATTAGCAAGGTGCCATATTCAGCTCATATTTCATAGTGAGGTAAATCTGGAATCACTTTATTGACACTGATAAAACAGATGGCTAAACCCAAGCTAGAAAGAACTGTAATTGTATCTGCAGTGTTAGAGGTGAAGGTGTCTTATTAAAACATTTCCCTCTTCTCTTTGAATAATGTGGAGATCTTGCAAAATGTAAGCATCATGCTGACAGTATCAAATGTCCCTCCAGGTTTTGGATGGGAAAAAGAGTATGGTGCAAAAGGGAATATGCAGAATGACTGCAAGAGCTCCTAATTAGCCATTATAGGATTCCATTAATCTCTTCAATCGACTAAAAGAATTATAGTCACTGAAGTCTATTTGTCTTAAGATGGAAAGAAGGCTTAACCAAAGCCTTTGGAATGACGATAGTGCAAGGAAAAGCATATTCTGTGCATCTAGCTACATCTGTTGGTTTTCTTAGAGAAGGTCACAGCCATGTTCAGAAAATGTCAGAGCAGACCCAATTCCAGAGTGCCGAGTATATTCCTACACATTTTACTGGAGGTCTGACAAGCTGCCCTGGCTAAGCATATACCCCAGCTCAAGAAATTTGTGTTCCTGGCTGGGAGTTTGAAGTTGGAGGTGACGAATAGAAAAATACAGGCCCAAGTTACTTTAACACTTCCCTGTTTTATTGGTTATTGTAGCAGACGATATCTTACACAGAGCTGCTTTCTTGTGGTTGTCAGTGGTGGGCAAGACCAGCATGCAGCAGGGAAGCAGCCGTGTCCTGCCCAGCTGTGGGCTGCATGTCCCCTCTGGGCTGCACATGTCCCTCAAGGGGTGGCCTCAGCTTCAGCAGCATGAGCTCCTTCACCCAGTAAGCTCGTATGGCAACAGTATTTGCTATTTAATTTGTTTAATTGTTGCCCATGATATCAAATAGGGTAAGAAACTGCATTGGGTTAAGGCTTCTGGAGGGAGTCAGAAGTGAAAATGTAGAAAAGGAGAAAGGGAGGAGAAACAATAAAGGAGAGTTGAACAACAGAGAATTAGTAGTGGCTGTGAAGGTGGAGACATACTGCCACCATGCAGTGGTGATGGTAAAAAGAAAACTAACCATATTTTGCCATGGATCTCTGGTGCAGACCCATCCTTGAAATTACTGGGAATTCAATGGACTGGAGAGGGTGTTATCTCTAATGTATTTTTTGGCTCACAGATCACAATTAATATTAAATTCTGCCTTCTGCAAAATTAAATTGGACACACTGGTCTGCCACAGTGAATACTTGATCTCAGTTGGTCTCAGTTGAGCTAGACTACTCAAGAAAAAAACAAATCATAGCTAAGGAACTTTTCTTGTGAGAGTATGTGAAATTACTATCATAGCACAAGTTCTTCTCAAGGAAATGTGGGATGTATGGGTTACTTTTTAGTAGAGGAAAGATTGCTTTACAGGCTCTTGCTACTGACTGCTGTTCCTATAGATCATTCCATTCAAGTGTCTTGGCTGCAAAAATACTAATACAAATGTTGCTATGAGATGTTGATCTCAATATTACATAGAATAAATGTTATCACTTAAATAATTTAAAGTGCCAGCATTTCTGCATGCTGCAGCTTTTTGCTAAGCTGAGCATACACTTGTCAAATGTTTTGAATTCTGTATTATTCAGTAAATGAGCATGTGGTTAATTAAAGTAGCATTAATGTACTGGGAGGTGATCAGATTGCAAACATATCTTTAACAATTGGCTCCTGTAAATAGAACAGAGGAGAGCTGATTGAAATCTGAAAATGTCAATAGATGCAAAAAGCCACCTTAGAGCATTACCTGGTAAAAGAAGAGTAGAGAAGTAATGACATGGTCAATATTAACTGCCATCAGCTGGAAAGAAATCAGATTGTCAGAGATCTATAAAATTCTTGCCAAAGTAGAACCTCATTTACACATACAGATCTTCATACCCTTTGCTAAGAAAAGCATATGTGACAGCTTAGAGGTTTTAGCTGCCAAAGATCTTTCACTCTGAATTCAGTAAATGTCACATCTATTTATTTATCGTTAAATTTTGCTAAGTATCTGTAGAAATATTTGGATTTTTCTATCATAATGTAGATGTTTAAAAGGAAAAGAATACAGATTATAATGCAGCTGTAGCACCAAACCATATGGCTGCTAAATGGGAGCAAAAATACACCACTGAATTACTGGGAGTAAACATAAACTGGATGCAATCTTCAGAAAAATATGAAATGGAATATAGAAATACCAGAATATTACTATAAAATCATGCAATCAGACAATAGGAGCCATCAGGCAATAGATTATTTCACATGCTGAAAGTAATCACAGTTGTATAGCAATTTACATTTTCTAAATACCAAAGTGAAAATATTAACTAATGAATCTTGGCAAGCACAGTGTTTCTACCAACTGCAGTGGTGGTTATAACAACATCTAGGCCTTTTTTGAGAGACAGAGAGAGTAATAAGGCAGCCATCCTACACCCCAGTTTTACTAGAACCTGTCTGGAGTCCCAGGTCCTCAAAACAGTCTTGTTTGTCTTCAGTTCAAGCCTCTGACTTCTTTTTTTTAAGGAAATGTCTGTGGGTGATTTATTGGTATATTGGGTGGAATTTGCACTGTGCTGAGCAAGAACAAATGGTCCAGTGGAATACACATTCAATGTTCTGAATAATGTCTGGCATGAGAGAGAACTCAAATTAATGTGGGTGTTGTGTCGCCTGTTCTTTTGCTCAGAGTCAGGTTCATGATAAGTCCATTTGGGTTCTACATCATTGTGTAAAAAGGAAAAATCCAGTAACTTGCAGGAGAAAAAGTCTGTGTCTCTGCTCAGTCTGGTAAAAACTGGGGGCAATTGTCAACTGTGCTTTCTTTTTCTGGCTCTCTTCTGTTCTTTTTATACAATGTGGAAGGAGAGGAGGCCTCTCCATCCCATCCACAGGCATCTTCAGACCGCGAGTAAAAACTGAACAATCCTTGAACTTCAATTGGACTTTGTAAATTATCATCATGGGGAACAGACTCTCAATATTCATAACTGCAGTGCTTAGAATTAGAAATGCAACGTGAAGAGTTTACTTCAAAATTGGCCAGATTCATCAAGATTTCCTATTCTCACATATTGAACTAGCTCTGCCCCTGGGAACTCTGATCTAAGTGATATTGAGTGAAGACTTTCTCTCCTGAAGTTTTATATATAAGACAAACAGCAACTCAGAGTATCTCTTTCTCTCTACAGATGATATGGAAGCAATTCCAGTCAAGCAGTTTGTTAAACACATCAGTGAGCTGTATTCTAATAACCAGCATGGGTTCTCGGAAGACTTTGAGGTACGATTTAATGATCCACCAATAAAATGTTAATTGTATATTAGTAGTTAGGGACTGTGTGACATCTTGTGATGCTGTCATGCCAGGTAAATGCAATACTCAAATGTATCAGAAGAAACAGGGAAATATCAATTTGCCAGCATGTATGAGCAATGTAGGACTGGACATTTACAGATGCCTTCTAACTACCACAGATTTGGTGCTTTTAAGTGAGGAGGGACCCTCCTAAGTTTCTATTAAATAGGAAAAGCTGCCTGCAACCCCTTTGGAGCAACATGAAAATAGAAGCAGTTGTTTTTCACTCCAGGCTTCTCTTACAATCTGTATTGTATTTTACTCTTGTTGGCCCAGAATTTGCTCCACCTAGTCAAACTGAGAAGTCACATACCCACTGAGGAGCCCAAAAGGAGTAAAACAGTGCTCACCATGCATAATAGTAGTAGAATTTGGTCTTTTACAAAAACCCAAACTATGG
Organism: Hemiprocne comata; assembly: GCA_020745705.1. Classification (NCBI taxonomy): domain Eukaryota; kingdom Metazoa; phylum Chordata; class Aves; order Apodiformes; family Apodidae; genus Hemiprocne; species Hemiprocne comata. Next base: position 16,934,147 of record CM036595.1, read on the forward strand.
GTCAGTTCCTGGAGTCCTTGTTCATGTTCTGTTCAGCCAGGAAAGATCCCTGTTGAAGTCATTGGTTATTTTGTTCCAGTAAAACCAAGGAGAAAAGGCTTCAGGATTTAGTTGGTAGTGTTTACATAATGTGAGCATTTTAAAGTTTACATCTTGTTACCTCTTAGGACAGATTCTGACCTATAAATCTGCTACAAATTGGAGGTAATTTCAGTGAAGTGAAAGCAGTTTTCCACCTCAGGGTTACCAAACCCTTATTGTGCAAGCATGGTAAGCATCACACACAGTATGAGGACAGGCTGCTGAGTCAGGCCTTAGTAAGCACAAGTCAGTATTCTCTGGCTAGTTTTTAGGCATTTGTTTCATTCAGTCTTTCAATCGGAGTCACAGTTGAGCTTTTGGAAGTACTGGGAAGCAGGAGCCTCAGGGAATTGCACAGAGCTGTGCTGCTGGCTTCCCCACCAGCAAAAGGAGGTGTCTTTTTGAGCTGCAAGTGAATCAGAAAGGCAGCTCTGCTTACAAACAAGGCAGTGAAACAAAATAGGTGGCCTGATGTCTACAGCTTCTTCACTTACTGCAGTAAAGACAAGACTGTATCCAGGAATTGTTTTTAATGGGATCATTTAAAACATTTATTGTTGCTGTTTGGTTACTGTCTATAAAGACTCGCTGCTTTGTCTGATGCCCAAAACCCATTGCGTAAGTTAGAAACATTTTGCATTCATGAGGAAAGGCAAATGTGTAAGGTGTTAAAGTGATTTAGTTCAATTGACTGCTGGCTGGATGGCTGAGCAGGAATATTGAGGCATTTAACAATGTTGATGGTATTCAGGACAAACATTTATTCTCCAGAGAGTAGAATTTGATCAGGATGATCAAATGCGACTCACTCTTCTCAATTATTTATGAATTGCGACCCCAGTGCTTTTCATCACAGCTGGGTTTTACACCATTTAATTATTCAAAATAATCAGCAACACATCTGTAAACTTGGTCTGGCTTTAAGCAGGCTTTGCTTCAGCTGTCGCAAAATCGCTTCCATTAACAAATGTTGGACACCTCCCGCCCGTGTTTTAGCAAAGAATAACACTGTTCTAATAGCCCTATTTTTCCCTTCCTCCTGCAGCTCCCTGCTGCGAGAGCCACACCGTGGCAGCCAGCCACAGAGATGGCTTTGGCCAATTAGTCCTGTTCTGGGGAGCACTGGCTCCCCTCAGGAGGGAAGTTAAACTCTGCTGACTGCACTGCACGCACCAAATCCTGTTCTACGTGCTGGCTTAAAACTTGGGAGCATCTGCTTTGAAGTCAGTATAGCTACTCCAGATGTATTTCTTCATAGCTGAGATCTTGGCTTCCTAAAGAGTAAATGAAATCTCCTCCTAGAGGGGGGAGAAGAAATAGGAATGAGGCGATCACTGTCTTGGATAAACCATCCAACTCCCTTTCATTGCTTATGTTCTGCCCTGCTGATGCTTCATAGGCTTGATTTTTTTCTTATGGTTCACAGTGATGGGACAGAAGAGTAAAATATGGGATTTTTCATGGAGTCTGCAGGTAAAATCTTTGTTAAGTGTTAAAACTGACTCAGAATTTCAGTTTTAAAAGTGGCTGAGGGATAGAAGAGCTTCAGGTTATGTTTATACAGTAGCGTTTGGAAGTGCTTAGCGGTGTAACTCCTCACATCCCATCAGATCCAGCATGGTGTGTGTGCTGGAACTGTATCTGGTTACAGTGAAGACTTAATGTTTTATGGAGAAACAGTAGGATTCCAGCTGAAACCGAAAATTCAGTGTCAGAAAGCTGCTTGTCTTGTGTGGAAAATACCACAGCCATATCATGCCTGGGGAACGTCTGAAAAGAGGTATTAGGTTCTGCCTTCATACAGACTTTTTACCAAAAAATCTGCTTTTTACATCTGAAAGGAAGAGGGGAGGAGGATGGCAAGGAGATGCTGAAAAAAAGTGATCAATACTATAGAATAAATAAATCTTCCCAAAGATGGCCAGCGGCAGGGATTTTTTTTTAAATGAGAAAAGGTTCAAAAAATCCCTTCAGAAGTTTCTGTGGCAGGAGGTTGTGTGGTGGAACCTGTGGGAGGAAAGACTAAGCTAAGCACACACATGTGCTGTCTCATGAAACAGGTAAACATTCTCCATTTGTTTGTTGCTGGTGTGGTGTAAGTCTCTTCCTGTGTTTTTTGCAGCATGTTGTGGGTTGTAGTGAGTTGTTTTTTACACGAAGAAGATCCCTTTGAAAGTAAATTGTGTGAATACTCCCTCCTTCTCTTAAAATGAGCTGTAATTACAGCTAAATATTTTGTGAATGTGCCTAGGAAGCGTTTTATGCGCAGAGGAAAAGAAGGACTTTGAACTCACAAATCTTTCCTTGGAAAGTACATCCAAAATGAATCCTTATTCCCTTGGGGTAATCACAGCACAAGTAGCCAGCCTTATTGTCTGGGGATAGCTGGGCTTTCTTGTGTATAGAGAAATGTTAAGATTTCCTTTGAGTCCCATGAGTTTTCTATTTTTGATATAAAATAGAAATATAAGGCCCAATTTAATACTGAAGAACAAATAGCTTTTTAAAATAAAAGTCCACAATCCTGCTTCACCAGTGCTGGTCTCCTTGTATTCCACCTTGGGATTTGTTCAACCAAATACTGAAAAAAAGTTCAAGGACATTTTTTTGTCTTGCTCTCCAGCACCCTCCTGCTATGGCCTCCAAGGGCAGATACCACATTTCTACAGGGCAGCACTGAGGCAGGGTTTGGTGGCAAGACTGAACAGAGATTGAGAGGCTTCCTGGGCCAGAGATTATATCTACTCCTTGTCTAGCCAGAAATTCTCTTGGCATCGTTTTGTTTAATAGTCCTTGATAGATCTTTCTTCCACACATTTCTAATTGCCTCTTGAACCCTTTTAGACTTCAGGTGTCCAAAGCATCCCACAGCAATGAATTCTACAATTTGTTCCACAAGAATGGACTTCCTTTTGCTTTTAACCCATGCCTAATAACTTCTCTTGGTGCCTCCTAGTTTTTGCATTACAAAATACATTCCTGTTCACTTCAAGGCCCCACATGATCCTGTCTGCCTCCCTCATACACCCCCTTAATCTTATCTGTTTTCAAATCTGAAGAAGTCTAAACTATTTAATTTGTTTGTTTGAGGAAGCTATTCTAGACTTACGATGACTTGTTCCCTCTGTACCTTTTTTTCTTCCTTTACCATATCCTTTCTGAGCTGGGAAGGCCAAAACTATGCACAGTATTTAATGAGTGGGTTTACTGCAGAGTTCTGCAGGAGCTCAGTGATGGTTTCTGTTTTTCTGTTACTTTCCTTCTTCTTAACATACTATTTGTTTTTTAACAACTACTGAGCACTCAGCTGACAACTCCAGAAGACTATCAGCTATGACCCCAAGGTCTCCTCACTGAATGGAAATAGCAAATTGGGAACCTGTCAGTATGTATATATAGTTGGGGTTGTTTTTCCCAAGTATATCACTTTGCATTTATCAACATTGAATTTCATTTGCCATTTTATCATTCAGCTACTCAGTATTGCGAGGCTGTTCTGCTTCCCTTTGCAAACAGCTTTTGTTCTAATTATCCTGAATAATTTTGTGTCACAAACACACTTCTCCTCTGTAGTCCATTTATTAATAGATTAGGTCCCCATAATCTCCCCTGGTGAAATCTGAACACAATTCCTGGGCAGTGAATCCCACCTTCAAACTGTTGGTATAGAAGACAAATTTTCCTTTTGCTCCAAGACAGACCAGTTTTTCAAGTAGTGTTTTCTGGGAGGCCTTTTCAAAACATTCTGGAAATCCAAATATGCTATTATTTTCCAGACTGTTCTTATGGGCTTCTTCAGGGACCTCTCCACAGTGTGTTAAGAGGCATTCACTAACCCTGCTATTTATTACAGTGTCTAGCAGTTTGCCCCACAGAGAAGTCAGATTTAGTGGGCTGTAGTGCCTGAAGTCCCTTCTGGATCTCATTTTTAAAACTGATGTCACATTTGTCATCTTCTATTCCCCTCATAGTCAGCCTGAATTTATAGGACATGTGCCCTCCAAATTCTTGGGATCAGAAAGAGTGTGAAGTGCCACCTCGCATGGCAAAGGTTTTCACTCCCTCCCCCTGGCCAGTTACTGGAATAACACAGTAAGTTTTTTTGAGTAGTCATGACCTTTTGCTCTAAGAAAGGAACTTTAAGCCAAGAAATCACCCTCCATCCCCAAAACTAACTGTGATTTTTTTATAGTCTACTGCAGTGTTTGGCTTTCTGAGATCAGATAATATTCTTTCCCACCTCCCTGTTTCTGGAGTGGGTTGGTCAGTGCTGCTGTGGGAGTGATTAGAGTGGGTGAATGCAATCTCCAGAGACCTCTCCTGCCCGTGGCTGTATGAGTGTGATGATTCATTGCCAATTTGGAGTCTGACCAGTCTCACTGAACTTGGAGGCAGGCTGTCTAGCTCCCTCGTCACATAAATTGAAAATATCTTTATACTCCAGTGGCACCTTCTTCTAAATGTCCTGAAATGTAAGAAAATAACATAAATCTATATCTTCAGTGATGTGGCAGGGATTTGCTAAAGTTATTCTCCTGGTTGCTGCTGCTCAGGGCAGGGGTCACTAGCTCTTTTTAGCCAGTGACCTCAGCATGTTATTCTCTAGTGAAGGGCTGCACTGAAGACAGAGAACGCTGCACTTTGCACATTTCTTGAGACATTAAAAACACTGTGTAGTGACACTGGCAGATTAGACCCAGTTTACAACAGACACATGCCTGTAACTGCATCTAAACCAAGGAATTTGGCAGTAGAAAGATGCCATTTCAAAAGTATGCTGCTAGCAGAACCTACTGCACTGGGAAATGTTTTATAACCCTGGCCCAAAACTGCCATAATTAGAGGTATTCCCAGCCTGTGTGTTGCTATACTGAAACCAAAGGGAAAGCAGCACTGTGAAGCTGGAGGAGGAAGGATTGCTGCAGCAGAGGGTCTTCCCAGAGTTCTCAATTCTTGTCTCACTGCTTGCCCTACCCTAAGAAATTGGCATTGTGAATTAAGAAATCAAGGGAAGCAATAAAAGCACTACAGATATCTGGGCTTTCTGTTACTGACCAGAGTACCACAGCCATACCCAGAGTTCCTGCCTGGAAGCCCTGCTTGGAGGAGCAGTAGGCCAGCATGGGCAGTGCAAGGTTTCAGTCAACCTGTGACACCTTCCTGTGTAATGAAGTGCAGGGTAGCACAAGCAAACAGCCTTCCACTGTCCTCTTCATTTACATGGATTTTTCGCTATCTACTCATGATTCCTCCGCTGTTATTCCTGTGTTGAGTCCTTGTGGTTTGTTTATTTTCTGCTTCTTCCTAGGCTGTCCCCAGCTCACCCCTCTCTTGAGTGCCATCAGAGTTTATTTATGCTAGTGCTCAATTATTGCAAAAATCTACACTATTCCTGTGGGATGCCTTCAGATCCTATCTGCTGTCTCTGTTGGTATGCCATCCTCATGTTTACTGTGGTAAAACAAACAGCAAGAGCACTACCACAGAATTCTCCAATTTGGGCTTAAAATAAGAGATAAAAAATTATTTTAGGGACGGAGGAACTAGCTGCTTTCATGCTGAACAACACCAGAATAATATCAGAACACAGCGATGGATCTTCTCTAATTTAGTCCTTCACATTAGGATCCTTTCTTTGTTCATGATTCCTCCTCATTGCTATTCATAGGCTTTCACAGTTCAGGCCCTGCTAGGACATCAGAATGAAGTAATGGGTAACAACAGTAAGGCCAAATCAAGAGGCCGAGTTCCTGCTCAGTCACTGTAGCAAAGATTCTTGCACAGAACCTTATAATGCCAGCAAGACGCTGGAGCAGTTCGATTTTACACTTAAATGGAAATTCTTTGAAGTTTAGAAGAAACTAATCTGTAACTTGTTTCAGAAAGGCAATGAAAATGGGTCGTTAAACCTGGGTGTATCAAATTCCAATTAGCATTAGCATGGACAATATAATTAAAAGGTAAATTAGCCATAATAGCATAGACTAGAACACTTTTTACAGTAACTAACGGTCAATTGAAACCATGTACTTTGGTTTCTTGGGTTGTCAATGATAAGTTGAAAGGACAGAATAAGAGCCTGTATCCATTCATCTTTGGACAATAATATGTTCTGCAAAGTTAAACATGAAGAGCAGCAGTGTGCTAGCCAGCCACTGGTAAAATCAGGGGAAGAGACTAAGTGGGATTAAGAGAAGCTGAAGAAAAGGTTTCCAAGCTGAAAAATGTGTGGGTTCATTATGGATGTGGTGGTATGGATGCTATCTGTCCTACTCCAAGGTGGCAGTAACAGTTCTGTGATAACTGGAGAGGAGTTTGTTCAGGTTGCAATGAGCAGCCTGGGATCAGACCTGACCTGGTGGCCTGTCTGCAAACTTCAGTTATAGTAATAATATAATCATGGTGATGTTTTAAATGCAAATGAAAGACTTGGTAGCCAGTAAGATCTAGAAATCCCAGGGTGTTCATCACATAAGCAACAGAAAATGCGGGGAAAGTAAATATGTAATAAACATCAATGTGGTAAATGGCATAATTAAGATGGTGACTTTTTGGAACTTTCTCCAGGGTGATATTTATTAATGCCAGGCTGTCCTCTTCTGCCTAAGGGTAAATAACACTCTGAGCAAAGGCACAGATAACAGACTACAACTAGTCTTGTCTTCTTGCAGCATTTTGTGCACTGATGAAAGACAACCACTTGACTTCAATAACAAAGGAATGTGAACTTATGCCTTACTGTCTGGTGGGGTGAGCCTGTGGTTTAGTAATTTGCTGTTAGACTTCAAAGAGGTGAACTTAGGAGGGTAAGAGAGCATTGATAACCACCCTCTGCTCTCAGCCTGATGTCTGTGCAGCAGAGGCAAATGTTGTCAGTGGCTAGCATGGAGCTGGAGGATGTCCTCACTCCCCTTCTCATTGGACAACCTCGGCATCCCAAAGCATTGCTTGTCTTGGACTGGGAGGGGTGAAGCCAAAATGGCCTTTTATTGTTCTACATTGATTTTTTTAAAAAGACAAAAAGAGTTGAGGTACATTGGCAACAGGGAACTGTTCTTGAACAGTCTCATTTTGCTATGCTTTGCAGTATGCAGGCATAGGACTCCACCATTACAACAGCTTTCCAGAGTATTAAAAACCATTTAGAATATTATGTGTTAAGAAAAGTCATTTTCAGATCATCAGCTCTCACAGCATCAGACCTTTTCCACAGCGGTGTTTTTCACTGTCTTCACTTAATCTTCCTTTTCTATTAACTTTATATTGGCCAGCTGGGAACATGTACAGTTGAGAAAACAGTCAGCATCAACATAAAAAGGTTAATTAAAATGATTAACCTCACCAACAATTCCCTTATGGAAAAATCCTATAGAATTTAATAGAAAGTGATACATTTACTATGTAGTATTTAAACTGTCAGAGAAAATTCCTTAGCAGGGAGGTAATTCCCTATTAAATTCTATAACTTTTTAGGTTATTCTCCACAGAACCTATTGGATTAATCTGTATTAAGTTCTACAGTATTTGGCGTAAATATTTCAATGCTAAATAACTTCTAAAAAGAATTTTGTAATGATGCAGGGATGTAGAGTTTGACATGAGGCTTTTCAGAAGCGAGGGGGTTGGTTTTTTAGGAGTGACATACAGTGATACAGCAGAGATGTTACATGATTTCTAAATGCAAAAAAGAAGGTAAACCAAAATTACATTAAATCAACGTAACGTGTAAGTAATGGTGCTTTTCCAGTTATGATTTAGGCTGAACTGATCCTGCCCCTTGTGTAATCCCCTGCTTACTGCAGCTGACAGGCAGAGTAAGGGGGGAAGTGCACACTTCAATGTGTTTTTTTATTTCTCTCGTAGAAATGAACTATGAAAATTCTGTTAGGGCCAGCTGAGAGTTTTGCTTGATTCCTCTTTGTCTTTGCTCAGCTCCTCTCCTTGAATGTAGTATGTTTCTCCCTGTGGAGAGGGGGTGGAGAGAGCAAGAAGCACTTGTTATTTGGGAGTGTCATGTAGATATAAAAGCTATAAAATGTTCAAGGTTTTAGTATAGTCTGCACTTTTAAAATGTAAATGCTGGGGAAGGTATCAAAATTGCTATGCAAGTCCTTTGTGAAATGTCTGTATAATGCTGAGCTCTGTTACATCTGCTGTTTGTATAGCATTTCTCTTGATAATTTTTCTCTGACACTTAGCTCATGATCTTTGTAGCAGCTGTGGGCTCCTAATGACTCTCGCTCTTAGGCAGGTTCTATACTGTTATTTTTAAAGCCTGAAGTACAAAGTAATTTGGCACTCTCCCGTATATCCTTGGGGAAAACTGGTTCTGTTTGGTGCAATTTCTGGGACTTGCGAAAGGTTTGAATAAATACAGTATCTTCCACAACTTTGTAAGCTCCAAACATTGATATATTTTTCAGAAATGTGTTTTTAAACTGAGAATGTTTATGCTAGTGGTAGAAGGGGGTCTAGCTTTTTCAGGAAGATTGTGGTTAAATAAATACAAATAATATATTCTGGAGGTGATATGGGACCTAAGTTTTAGTGATTCAGTTTGCAAGACAGTCTCTGAAGTGTGTAACTCTCTATGACAGTCTGGCCAAGGGGAATAGAGAGAAGACCCTCCATTGCCCTATTTCAATAGCTCTGCATTCTGTTATTGGACATTGTAAGAAAGGGGTAGGTTAAGAACTAAAAAAACCCAATTTCAACTAGGTATCTAACTACAGCCTCAACTAGACAGAAATCTGCATCTCTAGCTTCATGAATACCTTGACAAGCCTGGCCTCTTTCTGCTGTGTAAATGTATATATACATGGATACAATCTTTATCTTTTTTACTATATCATGGGCTGTTATTCAGTGCCCGAGCAGTGGTATTTAAAGCACTCGCTGTTATCTTCAGAGATCTATTTTATTTATATTTTATAAAAGGCATCTCTCTGCAGAGAACTAACAAAAGGTCAGTGCCAAACTTAAATGTCAGAAACCCTGTTTTGTGAGGTTATAAGCAGAGAAGTTGTCCAGCGGTCAAAGGCTCCCATTGAAGTGTTTTTTTGTGCTTTGTTTCTTACACTGCACTGGCCACTCTTGCCTTTGAGGGACTCTGTCTTCCCTTCCCAAGAGAGGACAGAGTGGGCATGAGAGGAGATGCAGCCCAGGAGGTGGATGGACTGCTCAGAGGGGACAGTCAGCCCTCAGGGTGCCCAAAGTGCATCTGTTGTCAAGTCTGTAGAGAGGAGCATAACCACACACCCTGGAGCAGCTAACACAGCTTGGTTTAGGCAGACCATACCAGAACAGACTTTGTGTCCTTCAGGATTAAGATATTTTAGTAAGAACTAATTTTGATTGAGAAATATCAATATTTTAAACATGGTTTCTGTAAGCTGTTGCGAAGGGAGATAAAGCTTACGTGTTTTTGGGCCAACACATTTTCCATTTGAATACTGTTTATGCCTAGGAAGTGCAGCGCTGTACGGCTGACATGAACATCACTGCAGAGCATTCCAACCACCCTGACAACAAGCACAAGAACAGATACATCAACATCCTAGCCTGTAAGTAAGCACCATGAATCCACCCTCAAAGGCACTCTCCTCGCAGTGTGTCTGTGTGTGACTGGAAGGGGCAGGTGCTTCAAGTTAACAGTATTGCACAGTAATTAATAAAGATGTGAAAGTGTGGCTGGGAGATCATTTCCCCATTAAAGGCAGTGAAGGTTTTGACTTCTCTGGGGCCAGGATTTCACTCCAGATCTTGTTTTAAAATATTTTGCAGTCTGATGGTCCAAGTGTAGTTTTAGAAGTATCAGTTTAGTATGAAATTTTGTGGAGGAGTAACTGGATAAATTGATGATCAGAGCTCTTCTGCCTGCTGATGTCTGCAAACTGGCCTAAGAGAAGTGCATGGTGGAGCAAAGGGTTTTATTGATGATCCCTGAGGCTCCCTTATAATCCCAAAGGTACTAAATCTTACAGAGTGTACCCGCTGTATTTCAAATCACTTCAGCTGTGTGTACAACTCGGACAAACAGTGATCTTTGTAGCCCCGTGCAGGCTCAGCCTGTATCCCTCTGAGAACTGCAAATCTGGACTCTGCTCTAGAATGCAGATTGTTGCAGGTCTGGGATGGAAATGTGGTAACTTTTTCCATGTTGTTCTCTGATGTGGAACAAATGGCAGAGGCAGCAGTCACTGCAGTTTAGGAACAAAGGTGGAGAGTCGCTGATAAAAAGTTCACAATGTTCATAAACATTGCAACATATCTTGGATGGTTTTGATGGCATAGGAAGGAAATACATGTCTGTAACAGATTCTCAGATGTAATCAAGGTGCCAGCTGAGGACCAATTCCCACACCTGTAAAAGACTTGCTGTGTGGCCTTGGGCAAGGAAATGCATTGTGGTCATCCCAACTCTGATTTTAGACATAGATGTCTGGTCCCTCTAGGCACAGAGAAGTATCACTGGAGAAGAATTGGAGCAGGCACTCCAGTCTTCCACACTGCCCCTGGAGGAACCTGTCTCTCTCCATTGGTGCTCCAGGAGGGCAACTGAAACCAGATTCTTCATGCTTAAAGTTAGCCCATGTGTCTCATCTCTACATGCATTGGAAGCACCACCCAGCCCAATGCTGATGCCAAGGAGCAGAGGGACTGCAGTGTTCTTCTGATTTAAGCCCAAGTCAAGCATTTGGGTGGAACAAAAAGAGGAACTAAAGACCGTGCCCTAAAGTCTAGCCTCTTGGTGTGATGAGGGTGGTGAAAGAGAGAGGACATTCACTCAGCTCCCAGAGCCAGTAGAGCTGTCTGAGCCCAGCACTGAGTGGAGAATAGTGAGCTCAGACACTGAGCCAAGTAAAGGCAGCTTTCCTGCCTGCCAGAGCTGAGCCGGTGTCTCCACGTGGTGCTGCAAAGCCCTGTGGCATGTCCTGGCTCTTTGAATCACACTGCATTGTGTGATGTGGATGATCCTGAGGCTCCAGTGCCCTTCAAAGAGAAGCTGTCCCAGCGTGAACACAAGCTTTAAGGGATGTGAAGCCTGAGGACCTGCTACCATGAGCAGATGACCAAGAATATGTACTCCCACTTCCCCCTTTACTCCAATCCAAGGCCAATTTCTTCCACGTATTAAGGACTACTCCATTACCTAGGAAATGGGATGTTTACCTGCAGTTCTTCTCCTTCTGCTTCTTATTCTTACATTTCCTTAGTGCTTCTCTGCTCTGTTTTTTATCCTGCAGATGATCACAGCAGGGTGAAGCTAAGGCCTTTACCAGGAAAAGATTCTAAGCACAGTGACTACATTAATGCTAATTATGTCGATGTAAGTTGTTTGAATTGTTTTTTTGTTTCTCACTCTGAATCCTTCCACGAGGAGGAAGTATTGCCACTTGTGAAGTGGTTGTGTTTCCCAACTTCACCTGATAGTTTTGCTACAAATTCCTTGCTATTCTGAATGAGAAAGGCACCTTTCTTTGTTACCTTTAAAATATTCATACGTCTGCCATGATATTGCTTTAATCTCACTTGGCATTATGGTTTTCTTTGAAGGGTTACAACAAAGCAAAAGCCTACATTGCTACGCAGGGACCTTTAAAGTCTACCTTTGAAGATTTCTGGAGGATGATTTGGGAACAAAATACAGGAATCATTGTCATGATCACAAACCTAGTTGAAAAAGGAAGAGTAAGAGATTTTCTAGTTTGTTAGCCATTGCTCCTTACCACCTCTCTGAATCACGTGGGCAAAATTTGTTTTTAAATGCTTTGGGATTCTATATATTGATGTGTAATATAAAACTAACATAACAGAGGGGGGATACACAGCTAGCCATGATTTTTTGAAAAGCTCTAAACACAAAAAAAAACCCTTAGCCAACCATCCAACTATGTCTCTGTTCAGAGAAAATGTGACCAGTACTGGCCATCAGAGAACAGCGAGGAGTACGGCAACATCATTGTCACGCTGAAGAGTACGGACATTCACGCCTGCTACACTGTGCGCCGCTTCACAGTCAGGAACACCAAGATGAAGAAGGTGAGTAAAGCCTTCACTGGTCTCATCTAGATGCCTTCTGGCACACAGGAGCAAAACTCAGAGTTTGTGTAGGCAACTTGAAGTAGTAGGTGAATGGGAAATGAGTACGTGAAGCCCAGGATGATGAGGAACCTGGTGAAAGGTTTAGCCTGTATTTCTTTGTCTCATGTTCAGCGCTGCTTTGGTGTCACAGTTACTGCTGTTACAACCTGTTCCCACATGTGTTTTTCCTTGATCTCTGTCTCCACCTAGCAGGAGGCAGAGCTGCAGGAGATTCTTCTGCTAAGAGTCCAGCACTTTTTCAGCTGAGCAAGCCAGTAAGATTGAATATCTTTCTGTGCTTCTCTTCCCTCATCTTTCTCTTCTTCCTGTGCACACTTTGCACGCAGGGTCAGAAAGGAAACCCCAAGGGGCGGCAGAACGAGCGAACAGTTATTCAGTACCACTACACTCAGTGGCCTGACATGGGTGTGCCAGAGTATGCTCTGCCCGTGCTCACCTTCGTGAGGAGATCCTCTGCAGCCAGAACCCCGGACACAGGACCAGTGGTGGTGCACTGCAGGTAGGATGGGTGGGATTAACTGCTTCACAGCAAGTGTACTTTGTGCACAGCATGTGCTCTCACGTGCCACCTAAGGCAAACACCGTAAGTTATGAACACAGAAGGAATGTGTCAGCCCCGTGGAGTGCAGGGAGACATAAGCTTGCTTTGCCTACATCTTGAGACAGCTCCAATGCAAAAGCTTCCCAGTAGCATTAGCAAAACCCTGTGTCATGATACTGAGTTGCAGAGCATTGCGCTGATGTGGTTGTGCAGTTCCTTGTTCAAAGCTTGTTTGTAGCCTGTCCATTCAGTGTGTGGGCAGGGCAGGATTACCTCTGCTGGCAACCAACCATGTGAACAGACAGACACCTGGCCTTGCGATTGACACTGAACCACACTCGTGTTCACCGGCGCTTGCAGTCAACAGGGCTTCCCTTAAAAGTGTTCAGCAACGTGGTCTTCATCACTGTGTGTGAAGGGGTTGTACAGTACCATAGCAAAGAGGAGTGCATGAGGGTTATTGTTACAGCTCCTTCCTGAGCAGAAATTGAGAAGCTTTGAGGAGCTTCCCTCTCCACCCTCTCAGTTGGGCCCAGGACCACCCTACACTCCTTCAAGGAGTCCTGCCTCCACAGGATTATTCCCCTCTTATGCCTTTCCATAGTCCTGGGTACCATTGGCATTTCCAGAACAGGACTACAGCTCCCTTGTGAGGCTTCAACCTTACCTCAAGACTGAAACCAACCAGGCAGCCCCATACCCTGGAGCAACACTGAGTGGTCCTGACCAGCAGTTTTGCATAGGGTGGATCTCTATAAGGCTTCTTCCAGCCAACACCAGTAAGAACAGCAGTGAAGAGAGGACAGCCAAGTGTCAGATTGTGGAATATTTACCTGGTAAAATTCTCAGAAACTCAAAATGTTTTGCTTAGAAACTTCCATGGTTGGGACTAGCAAGGAAATGAAAGTCTGTGAGCAGCAATATTTGCTTAGTTCTTTTCTGCTGTTGTGAACATTTACTTTGGTCCAGCTGTATGACATGGGTTTCTCTTATGTCTCCTACAGTGCTGGTGTTGGCAGAACTGGTACCTACATTGTGATAGACAGTATGCTGCAACAGATCAAAGACAAAAGCACAGTTAATGTCCTGGGTTTCCTGAAACACATCAGGACACAGCGCAACTACCTCGTCCAGACAGAGGTAAAGATTGCAGTGGGATTGAATGTAAAGCCATGTTCATTTTTTCCTGTTATAATCAAGAAGAAAATGAATTTCTCAGTTACATCCCTGTAAAAACTGAATATATCACCAGGCATTTTTTGCACTGCGATGTCTCTCTTTCTCTAGACCAGAAACTTCAGATTTTGCTTTTGACTTACTCATCTGTATGTGCTGTGCTTGTACATGTTTATTCTGCATTTGCCAGTATTTGCATGGGTGGCTTGTTTTGCACACCCTTTCCTTTAGCTTAGCATGCTTTACCCCTCAGTTAAAGCCAGCTGTTTAGTTTATTCCAGCTGCCTACATGACATGCTACTGTTTTTCTAGGAGCAGTACATTTTTATTCATGATGCCTTGTTGGAAGCCATCCTTGGGAAGGAGACTGAAGTATCTGCAAACCAGCTGCATGGTTATGTTAACAGCATCCTCATACCTGGTATAGGAGGGAAGACACGACTAGAAAAGCAGTTCAAGGTAAGGCTTATCACTGCCATCCAGAGGGACTTAATTTCCCTACTCTCTTTTGTATGGCCTGTCTTCGTTGTCAGTGGTTATAGATAAGGAACCAAACCAGAACACTTGATTAGCACAGCAGCTTGAGAAGTTCAATCCTCAACAGTTTTAGCTACACTGCTGGAAATCAGCACGGGCACTCTTGAAGTCAGAGGTGAGAAGAGGGACATGGACACTGGTTTGGAATGTGCTGCTCATCTCCCTTTTCCCAAGGGGTCTTGGATGTTTCTCAGTTTGTGGTTAGCTTGGCTGAAAGTTTTCCTCCAAACCGTGGCTCTCATGCATATACATGGAGAAATAAAAGAAAGGAGGTTCTTAACACCACCTACTATTCCAGCACTGGATAAAGAACTGAAAATGTTTTAAGATCAGGAAACACAATATGCCTTTCTCGTTGCTAATAACTATGCTTACTGCTTTTTCCTGCCATGTCATAGTTGCTTTCATCCTGGCCAAAGTAATTTTTTTTTTTCCCCAGATCTCCTGCTTGAATCCTATGATTTTCTGATCTCATTTTATTTGAATGCATTTTAAAATATTTTGTTTTCACAGCTAAACTCATTCCGTTAATAACTACCTGAAGAACTGAAACTGTTCAATTATACCAGGTGCCAAGCTATTAAAAAAATGAACAGTCTGTTCTCTGAATTCACTTGTAGAAATCTCAGTACTTCTCCATCAGTCAAGACATTCCAGATGCTTAATTACTAAATTAAAGAAAGAGGCGCAAGGGCGCGCACACGCACGCAAAATGCAGCAGGAGAAAAATATTGCTTGTTTTTAAAAAGTGTTGCATTTCTACAAATAGTACTAACTTATATGTGTAAATATATTTTCTGATGACTCGGGGCAAAATTTCAACAACTTCAGTGCCATTTTCAGAAATTACTTTCTCTGCCACGTTGCTCAGGTATTGAGAAACCCCGTGCCTTCTGATGGGGCTTTTGCCAGTACGGAGATGAGCCGAGTGCCTTTGAAACTGGGACGTGATCAGCAGCAATTAAATCTTTCTCTCATTTCTGCTGCTACCACAGAGCCAGCAGAAAATAACTTGTGCTCATGCCCTGGTACAGTAGCTTACATTCAACCATCTTAGAGTTAAATTACTCTGAGTAATGAGTCGCTTGTGCAGGAGATGAAAAATCCACCTTTACCCTCTTTGCTCTGGTAGAGTTTCCCCATACACTGGGGGAACATTAAATACAAATCTACCTCTCTGACTTTTCTTTGTGTCTCATAAGCAGCCCAGAATGACCTTGGCAGACCAGAGACTGTACCCCACAGCCCCGGCTCTCATATGCTGGTGTGGTAGGTTTCCCAAAGGCCTGGCAGAAAAATACATTCTGCAGGAATGATTTGGCTTTTATTTTAGAAGAAAACATAGATTTTGTTGTTGTTGTTTTATCTTTTTGCTAGCTTTTCTTCCTTGAGACTTGCTTTTGATTGAACATATCTGCAAGTCTCTGAAATACATTCTGAAACATAACTAAATGTAGTGTTCTGTGAAAATACATTTTGAGGGAACTTCATTTTCAGGATGATTCAAAGCTGAGAGCTCCAGAGATCTTTTTATCCATTAAACTTGTTGTATGAAAAGGATGATTTTCATTGGCATCTTGAGTACTTTAAACAAGTTTAACAATGCAGTTTATTCTTCTACTGATGCCTCTTCACAGGAGTTGGCAAAGAAACCTCCTCTCTCCATTTAGAGTGCTGTGAGGACTGACTTACTACTTTATTCTCTTTCAGCTGGTTACACAGTGTAATGCAAAATATGTGGAATGCTTCAGTGCTCAGAAAGACTGCAACAAAGAGAAGAACAGGAACTCATCAGTCGTGCCATGTAAGATCACATCTTTGGTTTGATTACTGCCTAGCATAACTTTTTGTACTGAATTCTCCTGGTGTTATGCATGAAAAGGCATAGCCCCTAGGAAGGAGAAATGTAATCTTTTGTTCAGAGCAAGCTGTCTTGTCTTTCAGAATTACCCTGATGAAACTGAACAAAAGAAAATAGTTAGTGTCAGCCAGATATACTGTCCAAGGGAAATGTTAATTTGAAGTGCTTAAGAATTTGAATAATTAGGTAGGGCATAAATCTATGGAATACTGAGAGAATTCTTTTGATACTGCTCCCAGCTCAGGTGAGATCTCCCCATGTGATTGGCACAAGTTGTTTGTAATTCAGCTACTGCACTGAATTTCTGCGTGGGAGCTTTCCTCAGATTTCAGGGTATTTTGTGTCCAAGGCCACAGTTTCACTCACAGTCATTAATATGGAATCTGTGCCCTGTTGCCAAGCGGTGCAGAGCTGCACCAGACCAAGCATGGGCACAGCATCATGTCCATCACATCACCCAGAGTACAGGACACACAGGACAGGTGATAGCCAAGCTAGCACAAACTCAAAATGACACAGATACAGTCAGTCATAGTGGTCACAGGGGTGAAGGACTGATGGCTGGACTTGATGATCTTGAAGGTCTTTTCCAACCTTAGTGGTTCTATGATTCTATGATCATGAAGTTTCTTAATGAAAAGGGATATCATCAGGATATATCTTAAAAACAAATGGCAATGGGGCAGAAATAGTCTACATGATTTATGGGGGTTTTGCACACTGGGTCACATAACTGCAGCAATTTCAGTTTGGCACTAGGAGCCTGTCCATTGGCTTGAGGATGTTGTTGAACCCAGCCCTCAAACAGGGAGAAGAACATGTGTGTGTTTTTATGCTGAAGAACACACACACTCACTTCTGGGTGATTAGCCGTAGGGTAGAGTTTTGTCTCCTGAGGTTCTCTCACCCTCCAGCTGGGAGCAGTAAGTGGTGGTAGTGCTACAGAGTGGGAGGGGAAGCAAAATAAATCAGCTGGGTTTGTGTGCTGCTGGAGACAAATGGAACACTACAGTCAAGAATTACCTGAAATCCCCTGTTATCACTGCATATACTGTTATTTGGTAATTCAGCCTGCTGTGAAAATCTTTGCTATAGTAAAATTTGATTCCTGAAATTACTTTGTCCTTGTGGGAATATTGTGCAACATTCTCTTTTATATCCTGTGTTAGCAGGCAATGCTTTAACACAGTTAAAATGCTGGCCTGCTCCTGTGGGAGCTGGGAGCTGCACACTGTTTGGTTTGTTAACGTCTGAGAAATTCTTACTTTCTACATTGTGCCATGACCAGACTTTGATCTTTTTTTCTTTTTTCTTCCCCCCCCCCCCCCTTCTGTTTCTTAATCTTATAGCTGAGCGTGCTAGAGTGGGCTTGGCACCACTGCCTGGAATGAAAGGAACAGATTACATTAATGCCTCTTATATCATGGTGAGGAAGCCAACACCTAATTACAAAGTAAAATCAATTCTAAGGTGCTAAATACCAGATGCCTGTAATTGTCTTAATTCTGTATGTAATGGCTGTGTATTAACAGATGAGATTTTAACACCTTCCCCATAATGTAAACCTATTAACTGTGTTTTATTAAAGATTGTTGCCTAAAAAATTTAAGTACAAGATGCATTTAGATGGAATGTGTATTTCCATGAGATACAGTCAAATAAATAATGGGATTTAGAGTAAATGAAAACAACAGGGACTCCACAGAATGGAAATGGAGTTACAAAATTATAGTCAGTGTGAAAATATTGTGGAATAAAATTAAGTAGGGTCATTATGTGTCCCCAAGGATGAAACTGATGCTTTAAAAGTATTGAAGGCAGTAAGTAACTGTGTGGTTTGTTTTGCTGCAAAAGGGCTACTACAGGAGTAACGAGTTCATCATAACCCAACATCCACTGCCACACACGACTAAAGATTTCTGGCGAATGATCTGGGATCACAATGCACAGATCATCGTCATGCTGCCGGACAACCAGAGCCTGGTGAGTTAACCACATCCCTCCCTGCATGCTACTGCAGTCCCTTGGCCAAGCAGGGCACCCGTGTAGGGTCTCTCAGTTCCATGATGTGGCTATTTTCTGGTCGAAAGCAAAAGCCAAGTTTTGAGCCACTGTCTCAGACTTCGCCGTAAGACTCAGGCCATGCAAGCCTATGCAGTGCAAGGTTCCAAATGCTATTTTTGATGAAAGTAGAAGGCAAACATGTATGTTAATTTAAGTGGAAATAATGAGACAAACACAGAGAGAATAAGGAGACACAGGTGAAGTGCTAATCACTACTTCCAGATTTACCAGCATGTCTCGAGAGGGCATGCTGAAAAGGATTAAGAACTAAACAGTTCCTTTTTTCATGCGTGCATCACTGAGGTGAATAGATGATTGTAGCTGAGAGTGGAAGAGAAACTACCTTCATTACAGCAGGAAAATAGCAGTCATGAGGGGCTACTAAAGAGGCAGCAGTCGATACGCTTCCTGTGAGTGGCGGGATGAAAGGGATTGTGGGCACTGCAAAGCAAAGAGCGTTCAGAGAAATCCAATCAGATCAGAAAGCTCTAATGAAATGAAAGTGTGTCAGGTGGAAGTGAAGAGGCTGATCTTATCTTTACAAGTACATGAAATTGCTCTGCAGAACAGTAGTGATTAAAAGGTAAAGTAGAAATGCTGGACTCGGCCAGATCCCTTGCAAGGATTCCTGGTCCCTTCTTCCACCTTCCCTGCTCCCAGAGTGGAGGTTGGCCAGCACAGCAGTAGCATCCCTGCATTGGCTCAGTCTGTGGTGTGGGTCGTGTTGGCTGGCAAGGAGGGGTAGCACAGGATGGAGACTCTCTCAAGGTGCTGAATGTGTAATGCCAAAGGGCAAGAGGAGAATGCAAGCTTCCTGCTGCCATGAGGACCTGTCACAGGGCAGGACAGGTTGCTTCCCCAGCATTCAGTGACATTCCACTGCCTGCTGGTGCCTCTGCTTATTGAAAGCAGAATTGTTGAGGCACTCACAGGACTTGGGACCCTAAGTCCCATTTTCAGAATAAATATTTAAGGTCCAAATCTCAATAATCTTGCATATCATGTGCATCAGTGTTCCAGGCCCACAGAAATAAGCCTGGTTTTAGACACATGGTATTTAAGAGTCCCCGGAGGTATTTAAGTCTCGTATGGACATAGTACTTAGGGATATGGTTTAGTTAAGGACTTGTCAGTGTTAGGTTAATGGTTGGACTTGATGATCTTGAAGGTCTTTTCCAACCAAGGTTATTCTGTGTGTGCTACAGTGGGATAAAGTGGGTTCATAGCTCATGTTTTCTCCTGAGTAAAACATGGGCTGTTCAGAGACACAGGCATGCTGTGCTGTGCGTGCTGCCAGAGTAGCTTCTGTGCTTATGCTACAGGGACTAGACCCCTGAAGCCAGGAGGAGGAACAGGCTTTGCATGTATGTGGTGACACAGCCTAATTTCCTTCCTCTGCAGAAAATGAGGAATTCACTGTTATTTTTTTAAATAATAGCTTTGTCAGTATGCTATCTACATCCTGTCAGCTAGGCTACTTCAGCACTGAGCTTCTTCCACCATTCAGTCTTACTGAGATTTTACAGTGTCCCTTCAGTAGAGGAGTCTTGCTGGAGAACTTGCATTAATTTAAGAAAGTTGTTTTTTAAGTCTAAGAATGCTTTTTTCAAGGATTTTGTCCATCCTCCTTGCTTTTTCTCTTGCTCCTAAAAATTCAAGCCCTACATCAATCTTCTATGTAGACCTGACCCACAGACCTAAAATTTTTGGATTCAATCGCAATAAACACAAATTAAAAATAATAAGCAATGCATTTTTAAAGGTCAGTGAGTTTTTTCTAAACAAATATCTGACTTTCATGTAAAACTGTAATAAAGCCTGGGAAACAATACAAAGGTTAAGTATTAGTGAGCTAAGATAACCCTATGAAACTAATTAAAAAGCAGGTGTTACCTGTTTGGACAGACAAAGGAAGGCTCTGGCCTGCTTACTGCCTATTGTAATAGTAATTTTGTTTTAGACAGAAGTGGTTTTTAAAGGTCAGCTCCTGATCATCTCTATTTATCAAACCAATTTCTTGATCCAGTGGATTTTTCAGTCACACACAAGGCATCTGAAAGGCTGCAGTAGTGTGTTCTTTCATTCCTCCAGGCAGAAGATGAGTTTGTGTACTGGCCAAGTCGGGAGGAATCCATGAACTGTGAGGCCTTTACTGTGACCCTTATCAGCAAAGACAGACTGTGCCTCTCTAACGAAGAGCAAATTATCATCCATGACTTTATCCTTGAAGCTACCCAGGTAAAATAAACCTCCAAATGTGGGTCTTAGCTTTTCAACAAAATGTTATTGATGTCATTTAAATACGGAAGAAGAAGAGTTCAGAAAGTTTTGAAAAGGTTTTACCTGTAAATGCATGTTGCTTGCAGAGGAATGGTATTCTCATTGGCTCCTTCTCCCTCTCATATCTACTTCCAGGTAGATCCCTCTAGCTAGTGAGACCATAGTATTAATTGTCTTATTTGAAAGTGAAGACATTGGGATTTTTGTATTGAAACTACAATAGTAAATTTAGTTATCCTTTGTAAAGTACACCAAGGGTATTTGTCCTATTCCTGCTTATAAAATTCAGCATTTATAGTTTAATTGTTTGGGGTCTGACGTAAGGGTTTTTATGTAAGCACATTTGAGCTATAAACCTGCCTCTAGTTTGCTATCTGTATTGCAGCTGGATTTTGCTGCAAAGCTTAAGTTTGCGAGCCCTTTTAAATTTGAATTCCTTGGTTGCTTTACTCATTTGACTTTTGAGCTATAAGGGCTCTGAGAGAGGTTTATATGGATATAAGCCCTGAACTCAGATACAGTATCTTTTATCTATTTGATGTTTGTTAAAGTTACATTATTTTAGGGTGTTCACTGTTACAGAGATGCTAGAGCTGTGTGTCTGTCGTCTACTTTCTATATAAGATGCTTGGGGGAAGAAGGAGGTATCTCTTCAGTTTGTAGTGAGGCTCTTCCCTCTTTCTACCTGGAGTGGATAAATGTGAAACTAAAGTAGCTAATGCCCAGGCTGGTTTTCCATTGCAGGATGACTACGTTCTGGAAGTCCGCCACTTTCAGTGTCCTAAATGGCCAAACCCAGATGCTCCCATAAGCAGTACGTTTGAACTTATCAATGTAATCAAGGAAGAGGCCTTAACAAGGGATGGCCCCACCATAGTTCATGATGAGTATGTCATCTCTTTTCTCCCATTTATGTGCAGGTTGTACAAGGAGTTACTCAGCTAGAGGACACTTGTTAGGATTGATGTCCATTCTTGCATGGAGCGGATGGGGTTTAGTGGTCTAGGGAACAGGATCAGAATATATAAACATCCAGGGATGAGTTTTCAGCTGGCATCTAAGGCCAAATACACTTTGCTTAGTGTAGTTTTTCTGTTGGTCATGATCTTAGGTGAACTCAGAAAATGAGGCTGTGTTTGCTTTGTAAGCAGTTGGGGTTCTTCTGCACCCGGAAGTATCCCAAACAAATCCTACAACCTGTTTCAAAACCCAGTAGAGCTCTGGTTTAGACAAGGCTCTAAGCTGCCCAATGTGGGCTTATGGAAACCAGTTTCAAAACAGCCTGAGCTAACATCCTGTCTAACAGCTCAGGTGTAATGTGACATGTAGGACAGAACAAGCTCAGCTCAGCTCTGTCTTAGGATGAGCAGCAGAAGTATCTTGTTACAAAGGACCCCGGTTTTCGGAGAGCAGATTTATTGTTCCTCCTTCTGCTTCCCCAGAAACGCTCCAAGGGGCCCATATGGTGCCAGGTGGGAGGGGGGGAGCCCACTAACACAGGGCCAGCATGCCCCAACACTTGTCTTTTTTGTTGTGCAGTGGTGAGCATTGTTTCACCAGCCATGCTTGAGTGCCCAATTATAAAGGGTGCTAAATATTGCATTGCATAATATTACTTTGCACACATTATGGAGCTGCAAAATATCATTATAGTGAAGCTGGAGCCTGGGTCTAACAGGATCTCTCTAACAGGAGGGACTGTTTGCTGGTGGGCAGAGTGCTTCCCAGAGTCTTTCTGCCATTGAAATCCCAAGGAAGCTCAACATCTGATAGTTCCTGAGTTGCCCTTGGAGCGAACACCAAGCCAACAAAAACAACTGCTGTAACTGCAGCCCCCCTGTGCTCCAGTCCCTGAGACCTTCTGTCATTGCTACAACACAGAATTAGTGGGAAAATCTTGGGAAGCTTCACCTTCCATGCAGAAGTGTTGTTACCCCACTCTGGCATTTCAGTGGCCAGACCAGCCTTTGTGCTTCTGTGCCATCTCGTGCTGGTATCTGATAGGGCTTTCACCTCACATCCATGTGCTGCTGCTGCTGCAGGTTTTTCCCAACCACCTCCTGCAAATGATGCCTTAGGCTGCAGCAAGTAGTTTTTCTCCTGCCTGGCTTATGCACAGTGTAAGCTCTGTTGCCTTTTGCCAGCATTGATTAATTCCAGGGTAGTTTTAATATTCATGCTTTGGGTAGTCTGAAGTGAGGTTTTGCTACTCTTGCAGTATTTAAGATTATGTTTTACAAAATTAGAACCATTATTGATTTGGGCATTTCATGCTAGACAAAAAAAAAAAAAAAAAAAAAGCAGCATTCCTAACAGTGCTGAGTCATTCTTTCTGTAAATTGCTTTTTTGGTTTATTTGTCATATTCAATGATTTTATTTTTATGCCTAATACATAATGTGGATTCTGCTTTTCATTGGAGCCTAAGCAAATGTAGCTGAAAATGAAAATTTCCCTTTACTACATGCAACAACTATATCACATAATCCACTAATAATTACAGCTGCAGATTAATTCCAAATATATGAATTTGCAGATGCGAAATGTACGTGGTATTTAGGAAGTACATGGTGGGATGAACTTGATAATAACATTTCAAGGAAGTTCAGAAATTCCAACTCGAGACAGTTGTCAAGATCTTCAAATATAACTGCCCATATGTAGACAGCTAGATAAAGATTTGCTGCATGATTTTTGGAGAGAAAAGCCTTCAGATTGCTGGGAGCTGGAGGTTATCAGCCCAAGTAAAAATGAGGCCATTAGACCTTCAGAGGCGTTTAGTTGTGTCCTGTCAGGCACAAGTATTGGCCACTTTGTCCACTATCCCTGTAGATGATCAGTCACAGCCATCTATATGGTTCTGCTGCTTCTTCTATAGACTTTTCTTCACATATAGCAGATCTATTGTGATCTGATTTCTGTTTCCCATTTCTAGGCAAATTGAGTTTCCAAAAATCATTTGAAACTAAGTCAGCATATGTCTTTATTTCCACAGGAATGTTGTAAAAAATCCTAGTGGTAATCTTATGATAGCAGGTGGCATTGCAGCACATGCTGATTATTTGAGTTTTCAGGTACAGCTCTCTGAGCAGTTTCCAGAGCAAGTCAGCACTGATGTCCCCTTTTACAGGTGGGGACATTCAGACATAGACTTTCTCAAAGTCATAGAGTAGACTCATAGCATAGCCAGGACAGAATTTCAGTCTCCTGAGTGCTGGGAGAGTGGAGGACAGTTGAGGCTCCTCAGAAGCAGTTACAAGCCCATGTTGCTTAGGATCCTTTATGCTATGCCTCCCAACTGCACATGTGATTGAAGCATACCTGCAGATTTAGCAGCAGTGAGATTTCTACCTGACCAGTATCTCAAAGACACACTGAGTCACACTTCTGACAAATAACCATTGCTTGGGTTCCCATGAAATGACAGCACAGCTCAGCTCTTCAGAATCCATAATGTCTCTTGGGTGCCCAACTCAGGGATGTTGCCCTTTGCCGATGAATCAGACCTAAAGAAGACTTTGAGTTGTGCCCCATTTACTTGTGAGCACCTCATATCTCTGCTAGTTTTCTGTAATTGTCAGATGTGGAGGAAGAGGCAAAGTCTCATTTCTTTCTAATCATTTATGTTTTGCTTGAGCTCCCACGAATGAATTTAAAATACGCTCAGCTATAATGCAGATGCTTTCAGAACACGTGGCATGTGAGAACTGATTCCAGTGTTAGTTTCCAGACTGGGTATTTTTAAATGGCTCGTGTTCTTCTGCTGATACAGTTCTTTGTATTGAACACTACAGGTATCCTGAGATCACTGGTGTAGCATCCATTATCTTCTATAAATTAAAATTACTAAAAATTAGCCAGCATAAAACAAGCATTTAATAGATAAAAAGATGAACTACAGTAATCAAATAAGACTATATCAACATTTTCATGGCTCGGCATTGGTGCCCAGGTATGTTTCTGTGTACCTTACCATTTTGGTGTGATTTTTCAGGTATGGAGCTGTGTCAGCAGGAACGCTGTGTGCCCTTACCACTCTGTCCCAGCAGCTGGAGAATGAAAATGCTGTTGATGTTTTCCAGGTGGCAAAGATGATAAATCTTATGCGGCCTGGAGTATTTACAGACATTGTAAGTCTTTAAATGGAATATAAATGGATAGTTTACAAGGTTTTCATCTGAGACCAAAAGCATGAACTGTATAACACACATTGTGTATGTTATCAAGCCCTACTGGCTCTGCTACCAATTTGCATTTGGGCTTTTTTTGTATAGTTGTCATCTTTGATAAACCTCAGACCCACACTGTAAGTCTCTGATTTGCAGTTAAGCTTCTTTCTCATAGAACTGGGGGGTGGGCTGGAGGGGGGGGGGGCGGGCACTGTAAAAGCAGCCCTAGTAGAGCTTTTCATTGTCCCTCTGCCAGCCCTGTGGGTTAAACTGTGCTGTCCAAACCTGGCACGGTGTGATCTGAAGGGGTGCAGCGGGGCAGGTGGAGCTGCAGGGAGATAAAACTTCAGCAGAGGGGCTCAGCACGCAGCCAGAGCAGCTTCCTTGTGTGTGCGTATGAGGAAACAATCTGGGGCTGAGCTGTGGGCTCAGGCATTGTCCTGCCCTCCTGTAATGCTTAATAATATATCAGGAATCATATCATCTACCCAACCTGGAATTTTGGGTTAACAAGGCTAAACTAAATGAATAGGGGTAATTGCTCTCTTTTTCTCTGCTCTATATATGCTTCTAGTAATTCATATTCGTGACCTTCCCTGGAAATGCCACATTTCAGTGCCACTCGCTTATGTACACTGAAAGGATTGAAGTAACTTGTCTTTTCTTTTCCAGGAACAGTACCAGTTTCTTTATAAGGCAATGCTGAGCTTGGTCAGCACTAAGGAAAATGGAAATGGTCCCATGACACTGGGCAAAAACGGTGCTGTAATGGCCAGTGACGAATCTGATCCCGCAGAAAGCATGGAGTCTCTTGTCTAATTGGAAACCTGAAAAGGCACTTAATTTGTAGAACTTCTGAAGACTGAGTGAACTTTTTCGAGGCCTTTTTTGCCAGACTCTAGGTTATACAATAACCCAATTACTTTTTTACACTGATAAAAGTTTTGATATTTATTTTTTGCCATTTTATGTCTTAATGGTATCCTACTGAGCATTTGCACCTCTGTTTATTTCACACAGTGAAACGCAATTTTATCTAGTTTGCACTATATGATCAGTGTTACTGCCTATAATATTCTAATACAAGACAAGCCCTGATGTGACATTCCATGACAACAAACATATGCTTTTTCTGTTTTGTTTAAATGCAGTGAAGTTTTGCTAACTACAGTTGACCCTCAAATCTTAGAACTTGAATGCTAGGCCAGATGGATTCTTTCTATGACCAATACTGTACCCCTTCATACCATATTTATTATTTTAATGATCATGTCACAGTTTTGGTAATGGCATTCTGCATTCCAGTGGAGGGGATGAGCAGTGTTCATCCTTTCTTGACAAAAGGTGGCAGGTGATTATTAGCTACAGTGAGGGTGTGATAGCCTTGTGGAGCTGAAACAATTCTTTCTGTATTGTTTCAAATTGCTGTTTTGTACACTTGCAGGCCTAAGACTTGCTTCACATGGAATTCATACATTACATAAAATATAATTAAAAATGAATATGTGGGACACAGCGATAGGTTTTGAATTTACAATTTCAAAATTTCCCCATGTATTGAGAAAAATGTTGATTTTAATTTCCAACCAGCCTGATGATGGGAAAAGTATTTTGGTTTTATTCTCATCAGAGCAAATACGGTGAGAAATCTATTACAACAACCCAAAATCAGACCTGTTTTCAGATATATTGAAGGTAGCAATATTTTACATTACTAAGCTATTCAATATTTTAAACACATTAATTTCCTTACTATTTCTTCAATATGACCTCACACCTAATGGTATGTTACATGATGACAGGCGTTTCTTAATTTCATAACTGTTAGATGCCATTTTTACAGGTGTGTAATTTTCATACTTTAGTGCTAAAACATAAAGTACTGATCCATATTTACTGGTGAAGCAAACTAATAAAAAAAAAACTACCTATAAAGTTACATTCTCCCTCTTTTTTTTTTGCCAGACTAATTCTTTAGCACAAATCTAGCTTACTGTCTTTTCCCTTCAACACCAATAAAATGGTTTCCCCTGGATTATATAAATAATTGAATTATTGTTTGGAGCATTTAACTATACATCCTCACTGGCTCCCTTTTCATTTGTATTGGGCTGCAATGCAACAAGGTCCATCCCTATTTCCCAAAAGAAGTAAGCACATATTTAATTCTCCTGAAAACTAGAGGTAATCACGTCCTTCATAACTCAGATGAGTAGGGAGGGGTTATTGAACCTGACCTGAAAAGGAAATATGTCATTTCCAACTATTGTTTGATGTACAGCTAAAGGCACTATCCCTTATATGTGGCATTAGCTTCTTTACTTTTACATTTCAACTGCACAAAACATGCATTGTAATTTGTCAGAGCTTGTCAAAATGTTACAGCATGTTTTTCATGTAAATGTAAACCTGTTAATTTCTGCCAGTCCAGTCTTGCTGAAATACAGACATTTGGCAAGGCAAAACCCACTTCTTTTGTTGCAGAGGAGGGCAGGGAGGAATCTCAGCTAAGAGAAAGGTTCTGTGCATTTTCACACACAAGGAGCTGACAGCAAACTGCTTAAAATTATATTGAGAGTAGGTATTTTCCTTCAGAACCTCAGGAGATACAAGCTGATACGGCCTCACTGAGCAGAGGAAATGTGCAAACTGGTATGTTCTAAAGTAACATCTGGCCTTTTATGTTTAATAAGGTAAAGATTTCCTAGCCATAGATAAACTTGATTAACTCGACACTGAAGTATTTAAGAATCCATCAGCAACCTTTTACATAGTTACCTTTTACTTCTTAGTTTGTTGAATCCCTCCACACAAGTGATCCAAATAACTTCTAATGCTGAACAGTAGAATATATCCATAGTTTCAGTAAGGAAATCCCATGCCCAGCATCAGCTAGTCCAAATAAAAAATGTGCAAAATATTTCATAAGATTTCTATGTAGCTTGCATCTCCTTTGCACTGGGACAACCCAGCACTGAGGAGGGAGTCGGTTAATGTCTGGTAGGTGTTAAGACTCTCCAGTTGTTACACCCCAGTAACAAGAATTTTAGTAAATGTTCAAGTCCTGCTGCCTGCAAGGGCTGGAAGGCTTTGCTGAGTGGTCTGCTGACCAGTGTGCATCTGCATTAGAGGTTGTGCAGCCCCCACCCTCCTCCTTTTGCCCCCAGTAGTGATCCTGGCCTCAGGCAATTCCAGCTGGGTAGCACAAAGGGACTCTGATGAGTTGGATCAGTTCCATCTGAAGTATTTAAGTTCCTGGGGAGGTGTAGGGAGAAGTTAAGAATTCAAACCCTGCCAAGAGCTAAGTGACACAAAAATTACTGCAGGCATCAAGAAGGTTGAATTTGTTCAGTACTTTCAGCTGATTACTTTTCATTTCACTGGCATGATGGAGGGTAACTGTGGCTCGTGACACGCTGCCTGAATATCCTTGGTTTAATCCCTTGTCTTCTCACAAGTTCTAAGAATCAGTGAAGGAAGGCTGTGGGGGTTGAACTTTGGTAGATGCTTTGGAAATCCATGCATTTGCACAGGCATTTTCCCACACCTGAGATGCTTGGGGTTTAATCCATGGGGAAATAATTTACACTGATGTTTTAAGAGTTTTCCATGGATTTCTTTCTTTTTTTTTTTAAGGGGGCTCAAGCTGTGTGTTAAGTGCTGTGCACACAGTCAGGTAGCCAGTGGATGGTAGTGATGTATTAGGCTTGAAGTGGCTGAAGGCAGGAATTGCTTGTGAAGGTCAGGATTAAGACCTCAGCAGAGCCAAATCTGTCCTGCTGTAAGCAGCTGCAGCACTGCTCTCTTCCATGGATTTGCATCTCTTTCTCTGGGACTGGCAGGAGGAGTGAGCATGTTCAGAGATCTGCACTTGTAGAGCTGTGCTGAGATGCTCTCATGAGTCTCTCTGGCTGAAGTCCCACTCCCTGCATTGCAACCTTCCTTTTGCCACACCAACCCCCCTCCCTGCTGTAACCACTTCTTGGCATTTGGTCGGGATGTCTTTCAAGCATCAGAAGTTCCCAGACAATGTGCAAGCCTGCAAATTAAAATAACCCAGATATATCCCATAGCTATAAAATGTGCTCCTCAGCACCAGCCCTGGGAAATAAGGAAATAAAGGACCGAAGGACACGTGCATGTGTGTGTCTGCCATTAGAAAACGTAATTTCTCCATGTCTTGCATGTGCACTGCACCCGCAGACCGTGTGAAAGACACAAAAGGCTTCTGTGTGCTGAGCCCATAGGAGCAGCCAAGCTTTCCAACAAGGAATGCTTGGCAAGCTGCTGTGTCACCTTGACAGCCAAAACGGGTGACGGTCTCAGCCGAACGCCTCATCCCACAGCCACTCCTGTACGTGGACTTGGCATCAGCAGGCAGGGCTGAGACAGCCAGCAGGGCTGCTCAGGCCTGTGGGCTGAGCACCACCTCTTCTGCAGGACCAAGGTCTGAAGAACATTCATTTTAAACAGCATTTTGTCCTTAGTATTTCAGTGTCTGCTTCTAAATATTAAGAACAGGAAAAAGAAAAATCCCAAACTCTTAAGTTACTTGTTGCGTGTGACTGTTTCTGTACTGTGGGTCTGTTCTAGGTTAGTGGAATAATTAACAGGATCTGCAAAATTTCAGTTGTTTTTCCAGTTTCTGACTGCTTGAATTGCATAAACCTGGAGTGGAACATTGGAACATTAGGAGAAGAATCTTTATGACACAGCACAACCGCCTTCCCAAAAATCTTTTTTTAAGCTGATATATTTTATTTAAAAGCTAAAAAATATAGATCTTGATTCTACCAAAGATACATCCTACTAATTCTCAGCAAAACAGAACCAACTTAGTTTAAAATAAAAAAAATTAAAATGTAGTTGTCTTAAAGATTTAGCAGTCTTTCTCAAATTCGTGTTTTCTGACATCACATCTTGTGTTCTGAAGTTTATGTTCAAATGGTGCCAGTGAATTTTTATATGAAGGGAAAATGTACCTATTTGTTAACCCACTGCATTGCTTTTCTTCTTTTTCTTGTTGTTTTTTTTTTTTTACAGATGTAATTCAACTCTTACTGTTACCCCTTTGCTCTTCTTCTCTTTGTTGCCATTCTAACAATGTGACCTACATTGGCTTTACTTATCAAAGGAGAAGGAATGCAAAAATAAAGAAAGAGAAGGAACTGTAATGAAGAGATTTGGCCTCTACTTTGTCTTAGCTTTTAAACTGTTTTTAGTGTTTTTGTTAACTATTTGCAAAGGGAAGCATTTTCTACAGAAGATAATTAATTTCAAGAAAAATGTCTTGAGTTTTAAGAATAAACGTCTCCAAAAGAGGAGATAGTCAATTTTATACAACGTCACAACTCTCCAACATTTGGGGTAGTGACTCTTTTTGTTTTGTTAGAACATTTGAAACTAGCAAGCAGCCATTGTTTCTAAAGACCGAAGCATTCACGTGTACTCCGATTTTCTTTTCCTTCATTTTTAAAATAGCAAAGTCATTAAAACTGTAAATATTTTGTTGCTTGGATAAGCATCTTCTGGGAACTTTGTATCTATGGTATATAATCATAGAATTTTATATTTTCATATAAAGCTAATTTTTTTCTAGTTTCACCTCCTTCCTAGTTCTGTGGTGGCTACGTGAATACATACCTTCTGTGTACCAAGGTAGTGAGACACCATCATCACACTCCAAAAAAGGTTTCCACACATGTCATTTCTTTGGGGCAGTGATTGTGAAAGTTGGAATTTTTTAAATTTTTTTTTTTCTTATTCCATTGTCAGTGTGTGCAATAGGAATTAGACTTAGCCAGTCACTGGATACGTTTCTCTCATTGATCCATTCAGAAAAAAAAAATAAATTTAAAAAAAAAAAATGTGGTGTTTGGTTTGGGGAGTGGGTGGGAGGGAGTATTTTGAGGGGAGATTTTTCTTTGGTTTGGTTTTTGTTTGGGGGGTTTTTGTAACTTGAAGAATCTTCTTTTTGTTATGTTAAAACTATATCAAATCATTCTATTATAGTGTTATTTAATATGTAAATTGTATTGCTATACATAAAATAAAGTATGGTTTTTGATGTATTTACAGACTTCTTCCTTATTTGCAGCAAATACACATACAAGAACAGATGCACGAGTCAGTATTTCATTGTCCCAGGCGTGCAGGAAGAATGATGAGATCCAAGGCCTGCTTTAATTAGCTCTGATCTTTCCAAGCAGGACTCAGCTGGGAACTGTCCCTCAGCCACCTGACAGTGGAGATTGCTGCTCCGTTCTTAACTGTCTGCAGCTCTCAGAGAGCTGCCAGTGACCCCCTTCCTTCTCCACCACTGGGCCTCTCCAGACTGTTCTGACCCATCAAAATCCATCTTGGAACAGGGATTTTCCCCATTCAGAACCTGACCTGCAAGGCTGAGCTTTATTGCCATCTCCTTTGGGTGTGTGGTTCTATTCCTGGTTCCCAGCAGATGTCTGCCTGGAGGACCAGGGGCTTCCTTGAGCCACTGTCACCTGAATCGGTCTGATAACCTGCGTCTAATCTCTGCCCAACTAACCCCAGCACTGTGGAGGAAAAAGCCAACTCATCCCCATCTCTGGCAGACTGGTAGGGAAGGACAGATGTTCCAAATCCCACTGATAAAACAGGACATATTCCCCATTAGTAGCCATCCCCCCTGCTTCATTTGAGCCAGGCCCTGTCGTGGCAGGAGCACGATGTGACATCGACAACTCCGTGTTTTGCAACAAACCCTCGACAGCTCCAGGGACCCCCTCCCGTGCTGGGGCCGTGCTGAGTGCACGTGGTACTTTCCTTTTATTGTTCTTGTGGGGAAAACCGCTTGGGTTTGTGGCTAGGTTGGCGTTCAGACCTGCTGCCAGCAGTGAGCTGCAGGATCCAGCTGCCTGCAGAGGGGACACGGGAGCTGCCTGGGCTGGTGGAGCCTTCAGGAACAAGGCAGCACGCAGCCTCTAGAGCAGCACCTGCACACGGACAGAGAACATCAATAACTGAAATTGCTTGTTGAGGTGAAATTGCTGGTTAAAATCAATACACTGTAAGTCTCCCACCTTTTGTGTTGCTGTATTTTCACCTGCTAGGTCTATGTTCAGGTTGACTGGGAGAAAGAGGGAGCTGGGGACACTATCTGGGGAGTGTGAGAGCACAGTCACAGCCTGCTGACTCCTGCAAAACCCCAGAGTTCCTAGCTTTCTCCAGCCCTTTGCTCCAGGGCACTGCTTCATGTTACACCCCAGTAACAGCCCAATACTAGCCCATGGGCAGGTTCCACCTGCCTTGATGCTCAGGCAGGAAAGGTGGGAGGGCAGGGAGCTGCTTCCCTGCCTGCCAGGCCTGCTCTGGAGATGCTACAGCAGCAAGAAGGGTCCAGTGCCCTTCAGGTGGCTGCCAGAGGCAGACAGCTGGGGCTGGGCGCCCAGGGAAGGCTCCTCTGCCCAGCTTGGCTGCCATACCTCCATGGAGAAGACAGCAGCCCCTGTACACACAGGTAGGTGGGTAGGTGGTACTTCATAACAGTATGAGAAAACTGATAAAATACCATTTGTCCAGAAAGAGCCTGAAGGATGGAGCTGATGGCAAGCTGAACAGGAGTCAACGTCACCTGCTGCAAGATGATGAATACAAGTCTGGCAGGTCTAACCTGGGACCAGGTAAGGAAAACTTCCCAGCCTGCTCAGAGCAGGTTCAAAACTGTCTCCTTCCACGCAGGAAAAAACTGTAACCCCACTGGAGACAGGCAAAAGGAGAGCAATAAGAATGGTCTGTGATCTGGAAATCCTCTAGCAGAGACAGGGTGAGCTGGGATGTTGCCTAGTGAAATGCTGGAGGGGGATGCCCTGGGATAGGTGAGGGTGGAGAAGAGGCTGTGGGACTTGTCTCCTGGTATTTAAAACACCACTTCTGAAAGAAAGATGTTATCTCCCTACATCTTTGGTAGATATGAGAAGAAATAGAGCTTGAGCAGCCATAAGGAAGGTAGGAGGTGGGTAGTGGGAACTTCACCTGGGAAAGTGAGGAAATCAAGATTGGTCTGTAGCAGCTCCAGAAACCGGGACAACCCAAGGCAGCCCCTTCCATGAAAAACTGCATTTTCATTAGACAGCAGCAGCTCTGCAGTGAAGCCCCATCCTGCTGCGAGCCAGACCATCACGTGCACGTACAACACACAGGGCAGAGCTCGCTGTTGGTCAGGGCTGTTCTTCTCTAACTTTCCCTTGCCGTGAGCTGAGCTCAGCAGCAGCCCCCTACACTGCAACCCTGCACTGCTTTGGCACTGCTTAAGTCCTCCCAAGCTGTCCTGGTGAGCAACAAATCCAGGAATGAAGGACTGGAGAAAAGGCAAGGCCTTGGAGAAAGTGCTTGGATTCTGCGCTTATGCTGGGGAAGAGGCCTGGCTGAGACATCCATCCCATGGAAACATGTAGCAAGAAGTTCATTAATCCTTTGGCAACAAAGATACTATTTGCCAGCACTTCTCACTACTAACAATACGCCAGAATTAATTGGTGGTATCAGGAGATCCCAACTTTTTCTGCAATAAATAGCTAATGAGTTTAGCCTTTAAGGCTTCCAGAGGCTGCTAGCAGTCATGCTAAGCAGGCACAAATAATGGCAGCATTTTTATTAAATGGACTCAAATGCCAGAAGGTGTACTTTCAAGACCTTTTGCAACATAAAAAATAATTTTGATCAATGGTTTTGTCCCAGTCCTATTACTTAGCCACTTCAAGCTCCACTAAGTGCTTCACGGACTGACATGTCACCCCCCCCACCCCCACTGGCAGCTGCCTTATAGATCACTCGTGGCTTCTGTTTCCCCTTTGCTGCCAATCAATGTTTTTTGATGTCTTCCTGACTTCGTAATACTTTAAGAAGCAACACTTCACAAGGCAATCTTCCCTGACACTGTGTTCAATTAATCTGACAGTCACTGGGCTCTCTCTTCTTTTCTAAAGTTGTTATCTTCCTTATGTCTTGAAATCCTTGGTTAGGAATTGACGCCTGCTTTGCTGGTGTTTTCTGTCGTGGTTCTGAATTTTGAGAAGATTCTGCATTTCAGTTCCATGTATCTTATGGGAGCAGTTTCCAGTATTTCATATTTCACTGTCTTTGTGTCCGTGAGCTGTGCTTTCTCTACAGCTCATCATTTCTGTCACTCCCAACTTCAAACCCTGTTGGTCGTATGTCCTATATCACAGGATATTTTTGCACAATATCTAATCATAAATACTTTGTTCCTAGGCAGGATCAATACTTTGTTCTAGGGAGCTGCTGAAAGAGAGAGTTTCTGAGTCAACATCAGAAGAAAGCCAGAAGGTACGTGTGTTTTGTCTTGGAAGGAGAGCGTTATTGGCTGGAAGCCCAAGGCTTGATAGCAGGGAATGTGGCACAACCCTCCACCAGCTGTTTTGCTGCTTTTTTATGATCTAAAATGATGCCCCATCTGAAAGATGAGGCCCAGCAGGCTCTGATTGCACAGGCTCCTATGTCATGTAGATGCCTTTCTGCACTGTTTAGGGTCTATGGGTCCCAGCTTTCTCTGGGTCCCTCAGGGGATGCTGCCAGCAGCGACAGAGCACTGATGCTTTTCCTACACATTAATCCTGTCTAGGATGGGTTTGAGACAGCTGATGGCTACTTTTGGTACTGCACCATAAAATGTCTTGCTGTTCTGGTCATAGGTACCATATGTGTACAGAAGATAATGTGCAGTCTTGTTTGCTGGTGTTACACAAACCCTCACAAGCCAGATGTTAGAGAACAAGGCACTGGGCAACAGAGGAGACCTCCAGTTAAAACCCAGACACTGTCAGGAATCTAGTACAGACCCTTGAAAAATATTTTCACATTCTGATAGAGAAACTGTGGCTTCTTGGCCATGCATCATGCAGCCACACAGCCCCTCCCTGCACCACCCATTGCCCACCTGCCTGCCCCACCTCCATGTGCTGCTGTGGAGTGTGTGGGAACAGCAGTAACACCTGACCAGCCCAGTCTCTATGGATCTACACTAACTTCACACTGTGTAATCAGTAGGCTGTGCTGTAGTGTGGGACACAGATGAAGACTTGACAGTCTGCTAGAGGAAGAAACCAGCAGGCCCCATAGTCACGTATGGTGGTCAGCATGTTCTCCTCCATTGGTTGAGGTGATTCCTTCACATAGATTTTTAGTGAGGCAGGAAATACGGTGACAGTGCCAATTGCCATGATTTTTTGTAGAATAAGACTTAAGGGAGGGGAAACTCTATTTCAAATAATATCCATTTGGCACATGGCACAGCAAGTTCTGTAGCTGAGCACCAGAGCTCCGAGATGCTGCGTGCCCCATCCTGCTGCAATCCTATTCAGTCCCTCCCTGAGAAGGAAAACTGATGGGAGAGCTGATGAGCTTGATTGCAGGATAAATGAGATCTTAAGCATTCTCTCAGCCAATGCACGGGAGGAACATTATGGTCTCTTAAAGGAAGCCTGGCTGTTTTCTCTCTGCAAAGAGGGTCCTGTGTGGTGCACAAGAGGGATGGAATGGGGTTATTGTGCATGTACTAGATATATAACCAATTTTCTGTAACAAGGTGCTTATCAGGTTTCATCAGCAGATGATCAAGAAGACTAGAAAGACAATAAATTGAGGCCTTCCTTACATGCAGCCTGATGAGACCATCAGCATCACACAGCTTCACCCTCCAGGAACTTTTCCTAACAGGGTCAAATCATTAACAACATTGGTTTAGTGTTGGATGAACCCTATGTCTGACTATCAGATGGACATTCTGATTCTAAGCTGTGGTTTTAATTTAAAATACCACTTAATGTAATTTAAATAAAATACAACTTCATTCATGATATTGTGAATTGACATTTGTAGAGAACAGCAGGTTGCAGAAGAACATCAAGTTCCAGAACTCCCAGTGTGTTCAAATGCCACGGGTGTGGCTGTGACCAAAACAAGCTGTTGGCTGCTCCAGCTGTATAAAAACAGGTGACACAGAATAAAAGGGTTAAGCTGTTTAACACTTTATTTAGCGAGGTATAGAAAGCTTCTCACACTTTTGCAACTATCAAAGAAAGTCTTTAGTTTTGCTTAATATTAGCCTTCAAGCTGAGAACCACCATTACTGGGGAAAAAAAAAAAATAATGAAAACTCTTAAAAGTTCACTAACTTGAGTTATGAAGGCTTTGCCTTCTGAATTTTAGTGCTTTAAATAAGCTTCCTTGTTACTTAAATCCAATTTTCTAGATAGCTTCTTCTTTTGAGCCTGCTAGACATATGTTATGCTTTTGCCTGAAAGTCTCCTTGTGACTTGTGAATTGATTGCAGCCTGTGAAATTGGCCAGAAGTAAATCTTTACTCTTTTTTTTTTTTTTGGTCCTTTTTCCTTTTCTTTTTCTGAAAGAAAAAGGATGCAGGTGGCTTGTCTACTACCAGGCTACAGGTCCTGTATGCACTCCAGAAATGCTGTTGACCTGCTAGCAATGATGTGGCAGCTGAAATCTGTAGTGGTGGGCTAAGATGACTGTGTTCATTGATAATGCCACGATGTAAGAAATACTTACATTCTTCTCAACCTTTGCTCACTTCATCACAAGTACATTGGCAATAGGCAGGGTTTTATTAATCTGGTAGGTTTACACATCTCCTAGCAGTCTACTGTGTCATGTATGTGGAAAGAAGGAGGTGCCCCACAAACACACCCAATCGGTTTCATGCAGGATAGAAGTACAAACAATTGTACATTTGTTGATCTCATTAGTTGTGCTCACAATTTACCTGTGTTTCAAAATGTCCTGCATCTTTCTTGCATGGTAACAACTCCACAGCAGCAGAGTGCCACAGCCAGCTCTCCTCTCACTACATCTGTGTTACATTCACCCAGTGAACCAGGAGAACATTTTAGGACTGTGTGGGAAGAATAACTGATTCAATCTAACCTGGTGGGACGAGCAGGGCCCTGTCACGATGCAGTTTTCTCAATCTGCCAAAATTCTCCTCCTATTTCCCCAGCTGATTCCCAGGCACCTGATCAGCCAGGACCTTCCAGTCCCCAGCAAAGATCAATGAGTGGGCGCTGATTCATCAGCTCTAATAGTTTCTGAAACACATTGTTGTGCTGGCATTCACAGGAACTGGGAAGATTAGGTATGTAACTGCCAAAAACATATATTAAGCTGGTGTTTGTCACATAAAAAGTGTGACAAAATGAAGAAGAATAAGCTCCAAAATGACAAGCAAAAAGAGCAGAGTGATTTCATGTAAACGACATTAAATTGTTCAAATTACACCAAAGTTCACAAATAAAGAATACTAGCAGTCCTCTCTTGTCCCCACTTTTTATGCCCTTATCTCTTTCAGATTATCCCTGTTTTTATGCTCCTGATGCTGCATGTAACTCAGAGGAAGTCCACCTTCCACAACATGATAAACTAATTTTGCAAATGATCACAGTCACAGGCACGTGGCACAAAATGCCAACCCAGTCCAGTGCCCTCCTGGTGGTTTCCAGTTTGTTCAAAAACCTGTTTTGGGGAAGCTGTATCCCCACAGTCTTTACACCAGGTGAGGGAATCAGTTCTCTCGCAACTGGCATAAAACTCACCACTTTGGGTGCTCTGGCCAGATATTTGTTATTAACAGGCACTTAATTATTCACAGCCTCAGCAATGAGCCCTGAGCAGGGGGGGCTGAGCACACAGACACCCCTGACCAAACTTTCTGCCTTAATCATCATCTCTCACCCTCTTTTCTTCCTCAGACTATATAGTGGTCCCTTTCCAAAATAGTCAGCAAAGTCCCATTTTGTTATTTCCTGCTTAGTACGTCCAAAAAGCATGTCCCAAAAAGGTGATATTAACTTTGGCAATTGGACTCCTTGCTTTTGGAGCTCTTATTCCACATCCTGCCTGCACTTGCAGATACTTCAATTTTTATTGATTATTTTTCCTGTGCCACCTCTCAGCATCCTTCCTAGGCAGCATGATGCATTAACTTTCCATATAATGAATATTCCTGTTTGGTTCTTTAGTCAGAAAAGCACCCATCTCTGAATGAGATTTCAGCACTCTGCATTGCTGATTTTCTGCTGCATGCCAGTGTCTTTGTTTTTCATCAGCTGGACACACCAAAAAGCCCTCTAGACCAAGAGGTCTTGCTTTTAACACCATCACTGTTGTACTGGGGGGAGAAGAGATTTTAAATTTTTTAGACTGGTTCCAACAGTAAAGTTATTAAAGCTATTTTCCACCTTGCAAGAAAGCTACCTGATGATTATATTGTTCCTGCCTTTAAACTAATTTTATTTCAATATGGTACATTTGCAGTCATCATAATCCTATTGTTGCATGTTATTCCCAGTATAATGAATGAAAATGCTATTGCTTGGGGGAAGGGGTTTGTTCTGTTGGGGTTTTTTTACGGGTTTGGGTTTTTTTTCCTGTTTAATTTTTTCTACTGCTATAATACCAGAAGATAAGCTAATTTATTCACTAAAATCCTTCTTATCCATCCCTTTGTTGACTTCATTTTCCATTGCAGGATACAAGGTAGTTTTGAAAAGTAAAATATGAAGAAAGATCTTCAGTTATTCTGCTAAAGGTAGGCTGTATCTACATTGCTGTCTGTCCCAGCCACAGAGCAGAGCATGTAGCATCCTTGCAGTTCAGCTTCTCATAGGAGATGATTTATATATATATATATAAATATATATATATATATATATATATATATGTAAGGCTATATAGTCAGCTCCTCCACACTCTTTGGAAAATGGTGGCAGTAAATCTACAGCCTCTCTAGGGTGGCACCTCCACAGCACAGGGGACATCGTAGTCTTCCTGAGCTGAAAGGCAGCAGACCTCCAGACAAAAGAATTCCAGCTATTGTATTTTCACTCTTAACTTCTTGCTGGATTTTAAAACCTCATTTTCAACTTCTGTAAAGCAAGATGACCATTGGGTTCACACCATGGCATTCCAACTACTATAACTTACACTATAGCACAAAAGCATTAATTTGAGTCCCATACTTGAGGCAGTTTAGAAGGTAATGAGCTCCAAGGGGTGGAATTTTAGCCTTCCTGTGCTTAGGATTTTTGTGTTAAACACAAGAACCCCAAAGTCTTTCACAGATGCCCACATGAGCCTAGGATCCCAGGTGGGTATGAGGTACTTAGTGACCAGGTTGGCACAGGAAGCCATTGCCCTGCTCAGATACCCAGCTCTCCACCTACAGCTAGGGGATACGTTTTGATTGAGGAAGAATAGTTGTTGCAGGGGGTGACTTCCAGGGGATGTCCTTTCTGCACAACCCAACCTACTTGCACAGCTGTCCTATGCCCTGCTGCAACAAATCATTTCTCCATGAAGCCAGTATTGCCTCTGCCCAGCCCAAAACCTGACCTTCCTCACAGTGCAATGGTAGAAGAAAAACAAATTTTCCTCTCCTCACACCTGAATTCTAGCTGATGTTTTCCTGTTTACAGAAGGATCTTGTCAAGCATAAGCAAGTGCTGAAAGACAAAATAGTATTAAAAAGGGGTTCTCGTGTTATATACCCATTACTGCCATGTCTTGCATTAAACTTTCTCCTACAATAGTTAGTAAGAATTAATAGATATTTTCACAAATAGGTCCCAATTGTTATAGGTGATTACAGAGTTCAGCAGGTTGATCATTGCTGCAATAGAGCATTATCTGCTGATGAGCTTGTAACCCATGTTATTCTTATCTGTTAGGTGCTCATTTTATCTATTAATAATTTATACACTAACCTCATTATAAGGTTGTAGTAAGTACTGCAAGAGATTGCAGCAGCAACATGCAGTACTCAAGGACTAAAAAGTTTCTCTGTGCAGCTAATCCCAGCTTCATTATGCCTTCCTTGTTTAGATTTTATCACACACTGTTGATATTCTGGAGGGCTCCACTTCTTCCCAGGACATGGTTATCAATAATCCAGGTCCTGCATTTCCCCACATGGCAAGTGATGCCTGGAGCAGAAGCTTAGCTCCTGCCATTGTTTCAGTATAGATTTGGAACAAGACCAAGAGTCTGTTAAGAAAGTCTTCAGAGTCAGCAGGGCTCTACAGAGGTCTGTGGGTCTGGGTGTAGTGGGGAAGCCACAGTGATGGCCATCTCTGCTCTCATCCTCACCTTTGAGCTGGTACCTTCAACCCTCCTTTCACAGGAATTCTGTCTAGTGCCTGAAGATACAGCCTCACCACTACACTGAACTGTATTTCCCCTCTGTGTCAGCCATGATCTTAACAGATTTATTTGACTAAACTGGCCACAACATAAAGCACTTAACCTATAAGCAGAAGCACTTGCTGTAAAATGGCTGGAGAAACTGCCAAAGAAGGACTGGTAGTGGTTCTTTTCCTGATTTGTATGTACAGAAGATGGAAAGATCATGGTTTATGCTCAACTCTTTCATTTTTCACAACAGTCCCTTTCCAGTGCTATCTAAATACCAAGCCAACATTTTTTTTTTTTTTTTACAAAATCCTCTGTACTTGAATGTTTTTCGCCAGTTGTCCCTTGCAGGGTTGAATGCAAACTCTGACAAGGGTGTGCACTCAGCTGCAGTATCTGACTTTGTGAAAATTAATAGCAAAGCTGGAAAGAGTAGATTGTTCACAAAAAGAGCAGCATAGCCATTCATGGTGCACACGATGCTTGTTAAAATCCATTTTAATGAATTCATGACAGCACACCTTTCCTTGGAGCCCCTTCAGGCAGGAGACACTCTCAGGACACCCAGGAAGAGCAGCTGGTCTGGGCAGATTCACAAGGCAAAAATCTGGGCTTTACAGAAGCCACTGGCAAAGTTCATTTTGACTTTAGCTGAGCCAAGATTTTACTGTCACCTTATCACTAAATCTCTTGGCTTTCAGCACTACTGTGTATTTTCCTGAGCAATTTTAGGCATATCTATTTCAGTCTTCTGACAAAGATATTTATGATGAAGAGTAATTATTCTGTTGTAGCAGTACCCTGGGACCTTAGCTGTGGACCCATGTGCATCAGCAGCAGCAGTGTGTGGATGCATAATAAAGAGACAGGTTTGCTCTTTATTTATGCATGGTGCTCTTTACCTTATCCTCAGACATTTATGCACAGGAGTTGAAACTGAGGAGTAAACACCAAGATGTGGATATGATCGTCTGGTTCAGCCTGTACCACATCTACAGACTGTCAGAGCCTGGTAAGAATTAATGTGTGTTGTGCTTTCTCACCTTCCCTGGATATTCTCCAGTGCCCCTTTAGAAACAGGATACAGTATGAATATTCCTACTCTCCCAGTAATACAGGTTTTACTGCCTGTGTTATATTGGGAAGATCTGTCTGGAATATCAATAGTGTCGTGGCAAACAGATCTGAACCCTGCACCCTGACTGCAAATGGATGGTGCTTTCTAAAGCCCTTCCATGATGGGAGCCTTATTTTTCCATAACTACAAATGGGGCTTTGTAGAACATTTTGACAGTGTAAAAGAATGATGCTGTTTCTACCTTAGTGTTTCCACTGAGATCCATCCAGTTTTTGGACACGTATTTTGGCATAGAAAGTAGCTAGTAATCTGACAGTCTTTTAGAAAATTTACTCAAGAGTAAATAATTTTCCCAAGCCACATCTACTGTAAATCTCAATCTTGTGCCTGTGATACCTTTGACCATCCCCTTTCCTCCCCACTCCCCATATCCCACTGAGTCATTTTCTAAAACTAATCCAATTGCTTTTCTATAAGCAAGTGAATGAAATCTAAAAGACCACACCAGGAAGATGATGAGAAGGAAGACTTCCCAGCCTTCCAAGGGTTATATTTCCTCATAGTCTTGCAAGCAGATGCAATGAGACCAAACTTAATAAACTATAGGGGGAAAGAAAAACCTCTTTTCTCTCATAACTTGAGTGGCTTTGCAAACACACAGTTCATTAGAAGGTAATTCCTTATGCAGGATTACTTACCAGGCTGAGACAGGAGCACTTAGGTTTTGTGGTAAAAGTACCTCAGCTTGGAAGAACAGGGCAGGGTGGGACAACAGAAGGTGAAGGATATCCTTAGATGGGTATTTCCTTTCTGCTCTATTCTAAACACTAGCAGTTAATGCTCCCCTAGCTGACAGGAGCAAGTTCTGCAGTAGTTGCTGGTTCCAGTGCATGGTGAGAGCTGCTCCTGACACTGCCACACAGCCTGGGGTCACACACTTGACTCTGCAGACTCCCACGGAGGAACAGAGATTGCCTGGTTGTGGTCCCAAGTACATGCTGCTGTACATTGTACCAGTGGCTGTTAGCCTTTAAGGTTTCCCTTGGTGTCTCTAGTATGCAGAGCAGAAAATAGGGTGAAGATCAAGAGCAATACATTGCTTTTATCACACCCAGAGATGCTAGTGTGAGATGGTGTGGACTGACAAGGTGGATGACCAGCTGCAGCTGCTGGTCAGCACGGGTAGTGGGGATCGGTTTGGGGATCTTACAGCCTTTCTTTTTCTCTGAATAGCCATCTGTTTGCAAAAAACTTTTAGACCTGCAGTGGCTTTGGGACCAGTAACCTCGGTTGTTGAATTTAGCTGCAATAGGTCAACTTAAAAAATTACTGAAAAAAGAGACATGAAAGATGTGTGCACAGGTGTACAGCTGCTGCCAGAATCACGCCCACTTTTAGAAACTGAAGATCTAGCCATCAACTCATATCCTTCTGTGACATGCTTTAATGAAGAAAATAAATGACACTGCCTAAGGAAAGTAATTTCCTCATTCCTTGGAATGTATTTCTTTTCTCCTATTTCTTACTGAACTTCCTGCTTCATCTTTCCAAAGAAAAAAATCTCCTTTGCTACAGTACTGCTGAGCTGAAACATGAATGACAGAAACCCAAGCGTGGATCTTTTGATGTCAATGGCAGCACTGACATTTTTTACCCAGTTATTTTAAAGCCTGGACTCTATAGTGCTGGCCATAACTCTCATCACAAATAGAGCCCTGCTCCGTAAAGTCAAAAACAGTCAATTGGGCAAGAAAATCTGAAAATGTTGTTAGAACTTGCTGTTATTTTAATATTTTTAAACTGGCAGCATTTGAAAACCAACTTGAAAGCTAAAATTTAAATTCACCTGCCTTTCTGTGCCTTAGGCTATGAAATAGGTTCAGACAGCCATCTACAAATAATGTCATGTAGGACTTTGTAATATAAAGCTCATAGTGAGATCACAGCAAATAGAAGTTTACATTAGGAAGCCTACGCAGACAGAAACATCCTCACAACACAGAGATATTTTGTTAAAAACATTCTCCTTCCAATGCCTGAATGGTGCAGCAAATACTCCACACACCTTCGTAGTGTTGGTGTCAACTGCAAGCAGGCTGGCTTGGCAGGCAAAGCCCAGCAGGCTGCAGAAGTCCTGCATTG
The DNA here is from genome assembly GCA_020745705.1 of Hemiprocne comata. Taxonomy (NCBI): domain Eukaryota; kingdom Metazoa; phylum Chordata; class Aves; order Apodiformes; family Apodidae; genus Hemiprocne; species Hemiprocne comata. Next base: position 16,977,378 of record CM036595.1, read on the forward strand.
CATAGTTTGTTGCTGATTTTCCCTCTGCAATGCCAGAGACATAAAGCAGCAGGTGACCCGGAGTTTTAATTTCCAATGTTTTCTCTCCAAGAGGACTAGCAGGTGGTTACAATACCGATGCTGGTGATGTGACTCTGGGATTTCACCAGCACTGCTCAGCAGAACGTGGCTGCTCAAAAGACTTGCCACTGGAAGGCTCTGCAAATCAGGCTTCCCTCTGAAGGTCAGGCAGAAAGCCATTTCGCAGGCTCCCAGACAAACTGATCAAGGTCTGGGTTAAAATTAATCCGTTTTCTCGCTCTCCCTCCCCTTCTACTCTTTCTGGGAGGCTGTCCTAGAAGTTCAGTTGTCTGATGCTTCAGCAATTTCCTCAAATTTCTCTGTTCAAGAGAAGGTTTATTTACTACATCCATTTCTCCATCTGCTAGCTCTATCTTTTTGCTTAAAAGGTGCTTTTTTTTTTTTTCCTCTGATGTTAATAGTACTTACATATTTGTAGAAAACAATCAGATACTCTTCCTGCTTTTGTTTTGAGAAATAAGCCAAGCATTTTCATCTCTTCCCACTAAATAATCTTGCTCCACTATCTTGATAATCCTAAAAGCTCTTTCTATACCTCTTCATTTTTCTTGAACTCAGGTGACAGTAACACACTATAACCATCACAGCTGGTCAAATAAGTAGAATGACCCATAACAGGCTTGCAAGGAGCTCAGCTGAACAACTCTCTCAAAAGGTAAGGGGGGTGAGGTAGTTCATCTTTTCCTGCGTTTGCTGGTCCTGGGCAAAGCTGAGAAGCAGGGTTAAATTGAAGGCTAGAGTATGTGTTGTAGTTTGGGATTAGTGCAGATTGTCTGTGTCCCTTGGAAGTATTCATTAATTAAGCTTTTAAACTATTTAGATAACCCTTGCCTTGCTCTGCTTCCCATTCATCCATTCAAAGTTAATATGGTGCATTGTTATTTATTCTTTACAGAGTGTTATAAAGCAAAATTGATTCATTTTATGACACAGGGCTTGAGATATTTAGATTCTGTTTGCTTTTCTTAGATTTATGTGACCATGCTGCTTGCCTCTCTACTTTTAGTGTGGTTATTAACGCTCTAAAGGTTTAGTTACCTTCTCTTTACATTCATTCATTCAAACTTTAAAATATGTCCTAAAGAGAATTATTTATCAAAACTGTATTTTCAGTTGATATTAAAAAAAAAAAAGCAAAATAGAGAAAAGATATTAGTAAAAACCAAAAAATAATATTTGCATACCTCTTTCAATCTGCTATAGAAGCTGCTTTTGAGGGTCTTTGTTTCTGGTTACCTAACAAGATGGGTTTTTTTATTATTATTTTAGCAGTGCTTAAGGGTACCACTTAAAATTATTTAAATTGCAGTTCTGAGCACTCAGCTGCTCTGAAAATCAGGCCCTATATGGGTAAAGTCAGTCATTTCCTCTGAGTGAAGACTTAAGAAAACATTGGCTTTAAGCAAGTTGGTTCAGACTACAGATCCACCCTGGCAGAGACAAGAACAGAACTCAGGTTTTCTGACTGACTGATCAAATGGCTCGACTGTACTATCACCAAGAAAGAGAGTTTAAAGAACGACTCAGAAAGGTTATTTTCACTGAATTGCTGAGTACATAAAATGCATTGAAAGAAAGGGTAAAACTTCCTGAAAGGGTTTAGAAATGGTTATATGTATAATCTGTTGTGGTAGGATTTTCAAGTCCAGTGCTCAGTGAAGCTAGACTGACAAATTTATTATAGTTATAAGGCTGAGAAACCTATTAGAAGAAATATAATAGAAAGTACATTTTTGTGAAGCTTTAATAGGAACTGAAGCTATTCAACAAAAGACTAAATTTTGTAAGAGGGGAAAAGTCATTTATTAAATCTTTCTAAAAAGATTGACTGACCTTTCTTTAAAAAGAGTGGGTTTTTTGTAAAAAATGAAAAGCTCAACCTTCATAACAACCACCTAGTAAAAGGGTTTATTAGAAACTGGCTTCTTGTGTAAGTTCAGTTATTTTCATTGTCAATAAATGTTGATGTTACACAATAAGAGAAGCATTGTTGCCCCTCTAATTTCTCTCAGGAATTGAAGAAACACATAATAAAAGCATTCAAAATCTAAACTGAAATAAAAAACAGAACACTCTTGCTCAGGTTTGTATGGCAAAAAAAACAGAGGCAGAAACTATGGCCTGAGAATTCAGCTCATAAGGAAACTGTGCCAGAACTGTGAAGGTGGTGTTATTTCTTCTACCTCTGCTTACAGTAAAAGTCAAGCTATTAATATCAGGCATCTTGACGGTCACATACATGCATATATTAAAATTCTAAGTACTTTTTGCTTCTGTAGATGTATCATCATTATGGAGTAAGACAATTTTAATGGAAAACCAGATGGCAATAACATTTCTTACACTTGATAAAAGCTATAACCTGACGTGTATACCCAGTGCAAACGGACTGAAACTGAACATGGTGTCTATCATCACGCCTGAGCAAGAGCAGACACAAAGTTAAATAGTCCAGGCTGTCCATCCAAAGTGGTGTGGGAAATCAGCTGGTAGACTGTGTAGATCATCAGCAGTGCCTGCATGTGATTGGATTCACATGAACATTAGCAGGCACTGACTTGCTCCTCAGTAAATCTGCTACAGTTTCAAACAGGAAGCAGACGATCAGACACTGATCAGGTACACAATTATAGGCACCCATCTGAGGAAGCCATTTTCTCAAAGCTCCTTATTACAACCCACAAAGATACCTCTGGTCCTTCAGAGCAACCCCAAATGCTGAGCCTCATGCTCTGCATCGCAGGCAAGGAGACCTTATCCCTCTGCCCTGGTTTGGGAGGGAGCATAAGAAAATCAGCCTCCTCATGTATAAATCATCTGACGTGACTCTTTCACTTAAGAGCCCAAAGGTTTAATTCTGGCTCTCTGGTTCATGTGCACCCTCTTGTTGCTCTCAGGACAACCTTCTCAGTGAGCAAGAGAAGAAAGGTGTAGTTTACACGGGTAAGTGAAGTGCTGCTTGTGAGATCAAAGCTAAGCATCCCTACCCAACACGCTGCAACCAGGAACTGAGAACGGTGGCTCTCCAAGTGTTTGCTTTTATTGGGTTTCCTGTGTTTAGTTTAGGGAAAACAGACAACAGGAGTTGTTTGAAATAAAGCTGTAATTTACTATCCTAACATGCTGAGAAGCAATTAGAGTCAAGCTAATTACTGCAAATAGTTTTTATAATTACTTGTAAAACATTCTACTACCTGCACTTCTGTTAAAGTCCGTTGAGACCTGTAGAATTTTTTAAATTTTGTTTTTTAAAGGGAAGGCCTTTTGTTATTACTCAAGGGCCAAACTATTATCTTGAAACCTTTAAAAAGTAGCAGCTATGCCACAGCAACTGCTGATGGAAAGCACCAGTTAGGGCATGTATCCCCTGGATGATACTGAATGGGTGTACCAGTAACCTGCCCCAAGTATGGTCTAGGCTAGTTTATGTTTTCACAGCTGTATCTACCTGGAAATATTATTCCAGAACCTAAAAGGATCTTTCACAAAACAAAAAAGAAGAAATCAATTAATTTGCAGCTGAATACTGATTTTCTTAGCTTTGTCCTATTTATCGGGTTTTTATCTCTACTTCAAGCATAAAACTTACTCTCTTTCTTACGCCATTCTACCACAATTCTTTATTTTTTTCCTTGGTGTTGGACAGAGTTTGGCCTGGCCTGATCCACAGTTTGATGCCACACTTTCACAGGCAGACAAACCAGTTGGAGTTCCACCCTCTCGGTGCCCTCACACTCCCAGCTGTCAGCTCTTCCTCTTCCCACAGATCTCCCAACTCTTGCTCTGAACTTGACCCAAGTGCCTCTAGTTTGGTCAACTATTTTTGCACCAGGGTGGTGCAACAGCAATGGGACATGCCAACAGTAACGTGGAGAGCAACTCCCTGAATGTGACAGGAAAGAGGAACCAGCTGGCCAGTTTGGCTCTTTCTAGGTTTGATGCTTTATTAGCCTGCTCTGCACTGGGAGGGCATTTCCCTGCATGCTTTTGCCTTTCTAGCTTGTTGTAACTTAAAAGCAGCTTTGCACAGGGCTGGTGCAGTTGATTGAAATGCTGCCAACCACTTCTGCAGCTCACAGGAAAAAAATGCCAGAACCCAAGGTGATGGGATTTCACGGATCTTAGACTGTCTTATAGGCCTGGGACATTTTACCAATGGTATCACTTAAGACATGTTTATGAACAGATAGACTTTGGACCTCCAAGTGGATATTAAGCTACCATAGCAATAGAGGTGTTCCTCCAAAGGGTAAGTAAAGAAAGAAGAGGAAAGCAAAGCAAAGAAGAAACCTAAAATGCATGCATTAAAAAAAATAATAATTTTTGTTCTGAAGTAGTTTCACATAAAAATGCCCTTCTTCTTGTTTTCCCTTTGAAATACTCCTGCTTTAAAATCCCAATAGATAAAAACATTCCATTTTTTTGAAACTGACATGTGGCAAGAATTGGTACCGGTAAATACAAGCACATAAAGGTAAATCACACCATCCTGAATGTTAGTAAAAATGACAAAATAAAATACTAGCTATATAAACTAGGCACAGGTGTGTAGCATATTACAAGCAAAAAACATATCTTGCAATTACAAGCATACAGTATTTATTTCACTTGTCTGTAATTACATTTTATACATGTTTGTTTAGTAATATCCATCCAAGACATCATTTTGAGGATATAATTAACTGCATGTTAGAACAGAATGTGTGTGACTGTTTCGGTGTGTTGCAAGATCTCGAGGTCTTCGTTAGCTGTGTTGAAGTGCCACCTAGTGTTACAATTCACCCACTTGGTTCAGAAAACCCTTCCCTCCTAAATTTTCAGAGCCAAACTGAACTGTAGGGTCAAGAAAAACAGAGGGTCATACTGCTCACATTTCAGTGCTAAGAGTAAGTCCTTCATCCCTATTTAGGTACTCAGGGAGTACACGAGCTCAGGTGTAACACTTCTAGTGTGGAGCATGACCCAGCAACAGAGACACGGCTGGTGGACAAGTGCACACCTGGTCACATCAGCGCATCTGGGGAGTAATTACAGATCTTAGGGTCTCACTCGCAGGGATCTAGTTTTTCAAATTTTTGTACCAGTGATCCAACATTAATTTCACACAAAGACACCAACGGCAAATCCTGCCTGACTGATTTGGTGGCCTTCTATAATAGGGTCATGGCATCGGTGGACAAAGATAGACCAACCAACGTCATCTACCTGGACCCATGCAAAGCCTTCAACACTGTCCTGCACAACATCCTGGTATCAAAGCTGGAACAGTTCAGATTCAATGGATGGGCCACTCATTGGGTAAGGAACTGGCTGGATGGTCACACTCAAAGAGTGGTGATCAGTGGCTCGATGTCCAGATGGAGACCTGTGATGAGTGGTCTTCCCCAAGGGTCAGCACTGGGACCTGTGCCGTTTAACATCTTTGTTGGCGACATGGACAGTGGCATTGAGTGCACCCTCAGCAAGTTTGCTGATGACACCAAAGTGTGTGGTGAGGTCAGCACTCTGGAGGAAAGGGATGCCATCCAGAGGGACCTTGATAGGCTTGAGAAGTGGGCTCGTGCAAACTGTGTGAAGTTCAACCAGGCCAAGTGGAAGGTCCTGCACCTGGGCCAGGGCAATCCCAAGCACGAATACAGGCTGGGTGGAGAATGGATTGAAAACAGTCTGGAGGAGAAGGACTTGGGAGTGATGGTGGACAAGAAGCTCAACGTGAACCGGCAATGTGCGCTTGCAGCCCAGAAGGTTAACCATGTCCTGGGCTGCACCAAAAGAAGTGTGGCCAGCAGGGCAGGGGAGGTGATTCTGCCCCTTACTTGGCTCTTGCAAGACCCCACCTGGAGCACTGTGTCCAACTCAGAAGTCCCCAACATATGAAGGACATGAAGCTCATGAAGAAAGTCCAGAGAAGGGCCATGAAGATGATTGGAGGGCTGAAGCACCTCTCCTATGAAGACAGGCTGGGAGAGTTGGGGCTGTTCACCCTGGCGAAGAGAAGGCTCTGGGGAGACCTCACAGCAGCCTTCCAGTACCTGAAGGGGCTACAGAAAGGTTGGGGAGGGACTTTTTACAAGGACTTGTAGTGAGAGGACAAGAGGTAATGGATCAGAACTGGGAGAGGGGAGATTTAGGTTAGACATTAGGAGGGAATTCTTTAGTGTGAGGGTGGTGAGACACTGGCACGGGTTGCCCAGCGAAGTTGTGGAAGCCCCATCCCTGGCAGAGTTCAAGGCCAGGTTGGATGAGGTTTGGAGCAACCTGATCTAGAGGGAGGTGTCCCTGCCCATGCAAGGGGGTTGGAACTAGATGATCCGTAAGGTCCCTTCCAACCCAAACCATTCTATGATTCTATTATTTAATGAAGACACACACATATAAAATACTTTTGCAATTTTTTTTTCTGTAAGATACACAGTATAATGGTGTATGGTGACAGATAATGTAACGTTCTCTTGAGCACACTCCAATGAGATGCCAGTGCATTAAGATATGCAAGAAAACACCTTTCCCCATGTAGGTGACTCCTATCTCTACAGCATTGTTTCTGCAGTGACCCTCACTGACTTCATCGTGGGCACTTAGCAAACACAAGGCACCACCTATCCAAAACAGCCTGTTTTTGGGGATTTCTGACTATCACTAGCAGTCTTTTTGGTTTGTTTTTTTTTTTTTACTAAGTTTAAAGCTTCTATTCTTGGCAAATTGGGAACTGATCTAGGTTAGGTTGCTCTTCTAATGAAAAAGAACATTAATACTGAAAAAATAAACGCAGAGTTTATAGCTCATTAGCTATGAACTTACAGAGTTTCATCCTCTGTCACATAAAGCAGTCATTAAGAAATTATGGTTTCCATCCTGTCTCTGTTTCTGCAACACTGAACAATTGATAGTGTCTGTAGCTCAACTAAAACACTCTTCACAGTCTCTCCACAAATGGCATATATAATACTTTATGTAAACCAAACTTCAATTTGTCTCTCTCCTTTCTGAAATTCATTAAACGCTACAAGAAGGATCACTGCCATAACAAAGAACCAGTGTAGCTCAAAGTAGAATATGCAGAACACTCAGGCTGTCTGTTAAATTCAGTGAGACTGTAACCATGAGCTTTTCACTCCATTAGAAATAAGAACAGACTCCTGTTTCTCTGTATCATCTATTGGAAAGCCTTGGTAAAATGGTAAAAAAAAAAAAAGAGGTAAGATTTTAAGTACTATTTATCCTGACTGCAGGGGTAAGTTGATGAGTACGTTAAAGATTTTCCTACTTAATTGGATGTCATAAAATGAATTAATGTTTGTCACGGAAATATAGAATCAGATAATGGAAAAAATTGAAAAGAGCTGAAGAATCGCAAGAAAGAAATCAGCAGTAAAAAAGGCTTGTGATGAGGCATCTTAAACACCAGGATCAGAGAATGTTTAGAAAGAAAACAGAGAAGATCTTTCAGAGCAGCTTTTAGAAAACACTTGCTGCTGCAGATACGTGTAAATCTATCAGGCAACAATGAAGAAAAAGTTAACTTTCAGCTACCTGTATTTTGCTTAGAATTGTTTGGTTTGTGTTTTCTGCCAAGGACAAGACATTCACAAAAAGTGGATTAATTTGTAGCTTTTTTAAAAGAACATTTTTATAAAAGTTTTAATGTTAAGGGCCTCAGTAACTCTTCACTTTTTCAGGCCTAAAAGAAATTCCATTCTCTTAATATACAGAGGGCAAGATCGCTCCACAGGGTTTGCAAGCTCATGTGGAGGGCCTGGCTGGCATTGCCAGCTCGCTTCCCATGCCAAAAATGTAACACTGTGCCTTGTGCAGGAAAGTAATAATTGGCATTGAATGCAAGTCAACCTCACTAGAGAACACAATGGCATTGGGACAAACAGACTCTGGAAGGAGTGAGCACATGTAATGCCAACCCTCCACGCTTGGGAATGTGTTCACTCTTCCTCCATGTATTTCATAGGATCTTTTTGGTTGGAAAAAACCATTACGATCATAAAGTCCAACTATTAACCTAGCACATAGCCAGGTCCACCACTAAACCATGTCCCTCAAGCACCACATCTACATGGCTTTTAGTCACCTCCAGGGGTGGTGACTCCACTTCCCTGGTCAACCTGTTCCCGGGCCTGACAACCCGTTCAGGGAAGAAATTTTTCCTAACATCTAATCTAAACCTCCCCTGGTGCAACTTGAGGCAACTCCATTTGATCAACTGTTACTTGGGAGAAGAGACCAACCCCCACCACGCTATAGCTTCCTTTTCAGGTAGTTGTAGGGAGCGATAAGGTCTTCCCTCGGCCTCCTTTTTTTCAGCCTAAACAACCCGAGTTCCTTCAGCCGCTCCTCGTAAGACTTGTGCTCTAAAGCATTTGGTCTGGCAAAGCCCCAGAAGTTTGTCCGAGCTATTGCTAAATCTCGTGTGCGTAAGAGAGCGGGATGGTTCAAGCCACGAATTTCACAAAGGACAGCGCCTGAGACTTCGCCGCCCCGGGGGCCGTCCCAGGCCCCTCGTCCCCGTCAGCCGCCATCGCCCCCCACAGCCCCACGCAGAGTGACCCCTCAGAGCACGGGTGACTCCTGCGGCCCGCCCGCCATGACTGGGCGCTGCGTCCTGCGGCTCCTCCAATCCCAGTGGCGAAGGCGGACCCCGACCTCGCCTGATTCCGCCTACCGAGACGCGACGCGGCCAATCGGCGCTCACGGCTTGGCGCCTGCTTTCCGGCCGTCTCCATGGCAGCGGGGGGGGGTGTGGGGATGAGCTTAAGGCGTTGTGGAGACCATGGTGGGTGGTTGCTATCCTTTTCCAAGCCGGCCATGCTGAAGGTAAAGGAGGCCCGCGTATTTATTTACTTTTCTTTCCTGACTTCTCCTCCTCAATCCTCCAGAATGGTATATTCCGACGGGCTCGTAGATTTTCCACCCCCCTCCCCCCCGTTCCCAATGGTAGGGCTGAGGGCGGCTTCTGCCAGTCCGTTTCCCCGCGCCGCGGGCTGCGAGTCCCTGTCCCTGCGCTGCAGCTGCTGGTCCCGCCTGCCAGGGCCTGAGGGGAGCGCGCCTGTTCCCGACGGCGCCCGCTGCCCCTCGGCCCGAACTGCCTCCCACGGGCTTCTCACCAGACAAGGGCTGAGGCTGGGGCTGCCGGCGGGGCCCAGCTCTCAGCGGCCCAGCCCGGCTGGCCTCACGCCTGGCAGCCGCCCAGGGACGCTGCATGTGAAGCGATTGCCCCGTGGTGCTGCGAGCGGAGGATGCTCACGCTGGGTGCTTTTTGTAAGCTAGGCTTCCCTAAAGAAAAGAAGTGCGTGCATTTGCACTCCCCGTGCTTTAGTTTCCCCTGTTACCAGCAAAAGTGTTGCCTGAACCAGCGGAGATCTCTGGTTTCTCAAGCTGCATGTGGCTCCCTGGACCGGAGCATGGTAGTTCCCCACCTGAGGGGAGAGAGCACAGAGGGAATGTACCCGTTATCAAGCTCAGGGTTTATCATTACTACTGCGTATCATTAGCAGTAGGCCAGTTGCATAGAAATACTCTTCAGAGTGCGCTGAAACATACATCCCTAAAAAAATGGGCTGTGCTCAAGTTAGAGTGCTCATGTAAATCACTTGCTTCAGAGTTACCTGTGACTCCTGGCAAAAAGGAGGCCCTTCCTAATGTTCTCCAATCTTGACGAGATCTTTCAGTTTTCCTACCCTTCAACGTTGTAAATGTGATAGGTTATTTTATTTAATTTTGCTTAACTTGACAATGCAGTCACCTCTAAGGTGAAAAAAATAAGACTATAAAACATTTCAAGCCCTGTGAAAAGTGCTGTGGGATCTTGCAGTGAGCAATTGATTTCCTGCATATCTCAAAAAAAAGATGTAAACAATTGAAGCTGTATATTCCACCATGTACCGTTACAGTACTGCAAAGCTGAGCTCAAGAAGTTTCCAGTTAATTTTTCAAGCAGTCAAACATTTAGTAGCTTAAGTTAATCAGTTCAATCACGCCTGTACTTAACATAGGTTCTTGTGAACCGCTTATTGTGTCTGTGAGAGTTAGTTATAAATTATATTTACAAGTATAAATGTGCTCAGAGTGACATGAGAGAAGCCAGAAATCACTAAGGTAAACAGTAATATACATTATGCAAGCACATGGTTTCCTGTGCAGTTGGAAGCATCTGAAACTTGAGAAAACTTAATGTGAAATCTGAAACTTGAAAGTCAGATTTTAGTTCTCTCATAAATTATTAGAATTCAGGCAGGTTTTCCTGAAATATATTGTGAACATAAGTCGTGTGCATGTATTCAAAGCATAATGTAAAGTTGTCTTGTGATGAATATTAAAATTTATAAGCAGGTTTTGTGTAGGTAGCTGATATGTGAATATCATGCTTGCAAGCTTTTAACACAGCATTGTTTAATACTGAAAAGTGTATGTTCATGTGTGCCTTTGTAAGATTTTTATTTCATTTCGTTTCCCTTAGAGTGACAAAACTGGGGCAAACAACTGAAAATGTCATCCTATTTGGCTCAGGAGGTTCACCTTGCTAGAAGACATGAAGAGATGTAAGTAGTTGTTTCGGTGTTGTGCCTCGCAGCAGCTTGTGTTGTGGTCTTGTGGGACCTCCCCCTCACTGCCCATGGCCAGCCTGGGGACAGCGAGTCCGAGCTCTGCACAGAGCACGGTGGTATTTCAACAAGGGGTTGGTGTTCCAGGAGGTGGCACTCTTCCTTCGTGAACTATTGGAATTAGCATCCCTGATTGCCGTGAAGGATATTCGGGTTGATGAGCTTTTTGACTTCCAATGGTGGTACCGGTTTAAGATTTCCATTGTTAACCTCCTGTCACCATTAAAATCATATTTGGGGAAGGTAACTGGATTCTTTTGCTCTATGCCTCAATTATAGAGTTGCTTCTTTGTTGCCCTGTAAACACAGCTTGTGAGGCAAATACAGACGTGATTCAGAAAAATCTGCTTTTCTTATAACAACTAGTACTTGCCAATGAGCAAGAGGAGTATGGATCGAGTCACCCCAGCCCACCCTGTCCTCCCTGTTCTGGGAGATTCAGTGCTTCTAAGCACCTTAGCATATGAGAACTGCTGGGTGCAACGTTATAGCTTCATACAAGCACAGCAGGTGGTGTCTGCCTGTACCTTTTCCCTCCCCCAGCACACCCACCCTACAGCCGGCTTAATTAGCCCCATAGTTTTGAGAAAACTGGGTAAGGTAAAAAGGTTATTTTCTAGCTCCTGAGCAAAATGTTCTACCCACTTAGCAAAATGTTTTCCTTTGTAGACTGTCTCAGAGATCAGAGCTGCTACAGCAGATGGAGACTTATCTAGGAGACAAAAAGACTAAAAAGACATGGCAAACTCAAGCAGCTGATGCAGCTCATAAAAGGAATGCAGCACTTTTAAATGTAAGTTTCTGCAACTACCAGGAACTGCACTGAAATGTCACCGTTATGTAGCTTAGAGAATTTTTTAAAAAGTGTTTGCTCTATAGTTACCATTTGAATTCTCCTATATACATTTCTTTCTTCTGGAACTTGACCAAAAGTATTAAATGACAGGTCTTTATTATCTGATAGCATCAGTACCTGTTTCCCATGCCCTTCTTAGATGAGCCTCGTGGGGGCAGCTGCTACTATTTTTTTTTTTTTTCCCCCTTAGTTTTTAAGTACATGTAGAGGTGCAACACAGGCTATTACATGTCTGCCTAAGGGAACTAAAGAGTCTGGCAACAGTCACAGCACCATTACACTTTGATTCAAGATACAGGGATATGGTTGGAAGTGGAGGCTGTCCAACCTATAATGCTTTTAATCCAGGGTAGGAACTACTCTCCCACTATGGCTGTGTAAAGTTGTTCTCAGTTTAATGTTTTCTTTGAAGAGATGTAGAGTGACTTCAAGAATCTCACTTGCAAGTCTGTAAAAGCATTGTTTGGTGTTTCTGGCTCTTCCTAGTGGTGAAACTGTTTAATGTTAATAGGTGTTCTGCATACCTGTTGTCATATTTAGATAGGGTTTGTGTTTCCTGGATAAATTCAGCAGACTTTTGAGAATGGGCAACTAAAAGGATCTAGATTTGATGGTAGGGACTGAAATGCTAAAACCCTGTCCTGGAACCCCTAGCTTAGGCATCTGAGTTTGAAGAGATTGCACTTGACCACTGATGTGAGCATGCTTTTGAAAAATGTTTGTCTGTTGTTCAGGAAACAGCAGAAAACCACACCTCTTGTGCACTTTCTTTCAACTCTTACTTAGTAGGGGTCCATATTGCATGTGTTGTGTTTATTGAAACAATAAGCTTTACTCTAGAAAACTACAAGATTAATATATGTCAGCATTTTTTGTTTCCATCCAGAGTCTGGTTAAGATTTTAAGTGTTCACATTTCAGGCAGGTATAATTCTCTTGCAGGCCCTCTTTGTATTTAAATAGAAGTTATGTTTAGGGAGTGGCAGACAAGGTAGTTCATCAGGGACACCTTCTTACCTGTTCTGTGACAAGGAAGATTTTTCAACTAGGACTCTGGTAAATTGGTGCATTCTGGGCTGGGAAAATCAAACCAGTGGCTGGGGAGAAGTGGATGGTTTATTTTTTCCATAGTTCATGCTCCATTGCTTTAGCAATTTCACCCATTATGACTCCCATTCTCTACATGCATTTTATAATAGATTTTTATTTCATAAATACAGCTTTTTATAAATTATTTGTATTTTATAACTGCATTTTCAGTTTACATATACAGGTGAATGTAATAAATGCAGGTTATATTTCTGCATGCTGAAAGGTTGTTGTGTTGGAAATCTTAACAATAGCTCAGGCATATACAGAGTGTAAATATTTTTATAGTTAAACAGATATTTGCCATCTTCTGTCACATCCTCAAAATTGTTCCTTTCAAGTGTCAAAAATGTTGGTGTTTGTATGGAAAAAAAGCAAAAACATATGTATCAAAACAAATTCTGTCGCAGGATAAAGTAGCATAAATCAGTTTAAATCTATTAATTTTATACTAGTTTTAACAGGCATGCACTCCTGCAGATGCTTTCTGATAACAGAAGAAAACAGGGGAAAAAAAAAAGTCTATGCAGAATAATATATGAGAAGCTTGAAAACAAGACTGATTAATGTGCCAGCTTCAGAATATTGTTCCTGATACCAGGCACTGTACATTTCACAGTTACCATGTGGAGAGTTGTTGATTTGGCCTACTCAAAAATACATGGACATGATGAAGTGTTATTTTTTTATTTGCATTTCTGTTTTTCTGCGTGTAAGCAAAATCAGTTGTTTTCAGTGTGTGATCATAGCAAAAGACATTTTCCTTTCTCCGTGCTTGTTGATATTTATGCACAGGAAAGCATTTCAAAATTAATTTCTTTTCTAATCAGTAGGAAGCAAGGAGCTAAGCATTTTTTCTTTATTTAAATTTTAACATTTTAAGCACTTGTTCAGCATTTTAACATAATTACCAGAGTATATTCCTTGATGTCTTTAGAGGGAGACTGCAGATTAGGGAAATCTGTGTCATTTGGTACTTATATAATGTTGTCGTAATAAAAGCAGAAATTAGACTAGTATTTATAATCTAATTGATGACATTTGTTTGTCAGTAGCATTTCTTGTGTTTAGAAATATGTATTACTGTGCAACAGCTTGTAACATGAAATAGAAACTAAAGAATATGCTATATACTAGTTAGTATTTGGAAGGGTTAGACCAATTTTTCTTTCCTTCACAGGCATGTAGTTCTACAATTATTGAAGTGGGATTTTGGCAGGCTGATATCAATATAAATGACAGCTGAATTTGGTCCCTTAAAAGTGATGCATGTGTCAGGCCATTCCATTTTACCTCTGGGGAAGGGTCTGGAATTGTTTGAGTTCCAGTCCTTGTGGTTTTAGGGGAAGCATGGTAAGATGCTCTCTTTTTTCAGTACTGTGACATGCTAGATTTGCTGGGTTTTTTCCAAAGTTTACGCTGCTGATGTATTTATTTTTATATTGATGGTGTGGATTTCTTTTTCATGCAAAGCTTACCCAGTGGGATAGACACACAAGAAGTGCCATCTAATCTTTCAGTAGTTACAGTTATTTTCTAAAGCATACTACACCTTCCAGCAAAAATTTCTTTCACTGTCTGTCATTAAATCAGGATTCTGAATGACAAAAGACTGCACAACATACAAACTAGAGTGAGCAACAAAAAGACACATCCAATATCTAGGCTATGCCAAAGTGACCTTCTCTGCTAAACATATATGCACAACTGATGTGTCCTTTCTTGCCTGAAAGACACTCATTTCTTGTGACCATAAACATTCCAATGACTTAGCTGAGTATATAAAGAAATAATGATCTTGATTTATATTCATCCTTCCTGTGAAAATTCCTACAGGAATTAGGAAGAAGGATTCAGAAAGGAGGTAAATCCTATGGAAGAATAGGAAGTGAACATTACTGCTTGATCCTTCTTTTCAGTGGGGTGACTGGCTCCAGACTTGGTCTGAGCCAGGCTCACACGAGCTTCCCTTGGTGCTCTTTGTTTTGTACCTGTTCTAAGTACATGCAGCAGCGAAATTCCTTGCTTGGGTTTGTTAAGCCTGTGTTGCCCTCTGTTATTTTGATATCGTGACTTCAAATGGCTTCCATCTTTGCTCACATTCCCACTTTTATGTTTATTCCTGTTAGTCTTTTCTCACCTGAAAAGGCGCAGCCACTTGCTACTTCTGAGGATTTGGATAAATCTGAGACTTTGTTCGCTCTTTCTCAGACAACCTTTAGCTTCCTACAAGGCTGTGCACTTTGCTGTAAAAAAGGGAGAACAGTTTGGCTTGGATTAGGTTTGTAATCATGTGCAAGAGAATATATTCATGCTGTAAAAGGAGTTATTAAAATAAGATTAACACTGTAAACTGAATGAACTGGGTGTATCTGCAAGGCTGTTTTTTGCTTTTATTAATCATACTCTACTGAATTTGACTCTTTTTCAAACTAAACTTGAGTTGGGCACTGTTTACTTACTGATGTATTCAGATTGGCTATTATTCAATAAGAGTAATCATGTTTGATCTCTCTTGTGGATATGCTCCTCCAGAATCTCACTTCTTTTCAACGGCAGTGATGGTGAATATTTGGGAAGTCCCTTTGGGGAATTTCCTCTCTCATTTAGTTTTTCTGTTGTACTCTTCACACCCGCTCTCTGCTCCCAACTCTGCCATCTGCTATACTTTCTTTCCCCCTCCACTCTGTTCAGCTTTGGCTTCTTCACACCCCACTCCCACGTCCCTTTCTGTCTCTCTTCATCTGCCCACCACTCAATCTCTTCAATGTTTGGGTATGGAACTAAGCCCACAAGAAGGGGTCAGAACTTTAAAGGGGGAGGGCGGTTAGTTTAGGGGGATGTTTTGATTTGTTTGTTGCTGTTGTTTTTTGGTTGTTTCTGGGTTTTTTTTTTAGAAATGTATTTAGGCCTTTGTGAATCCAGCACACATCCACTGGACAAGCAGAAACCCAAATACTGATTTTTTTTGTAAGAAAGCTATGTGAGGTGCATTGTCATCCAAGTTTGTCTGGTGAACAGCTTGCTGCAGCTCTCCATTTTTGTGCACATGTTATGCATGCATATTAGCAAGTCATCTTTGTCTTGAGGAGTAAAGATCTTGCACATAATTTGCCTAGTTACTTTACAGTTACAGTAGCTAGAATACATACTTCAGTCTTCATGCAGCACAGAGAAAACCATTCTGTTCCCCCCCATTTTTGTAAGCTTTAGCAAACAGAATTTAACTGTAATATACCCTAGTGTCCAGAAAGAACAATGGTGCTTTACAGCAGCAGTCTTGTGTGGTCATGAAATTCATTCTTGTATCAAAAAGGTACAGCAAACGTATTTAGAAGCTATAGGATGTTAGTCTTACTAGTACAAGTTGGATTTCAGAATGACTAAACGAAAGATTTGAAATTCAGTGTTATTATTTGAATGCTGTTTAGCTGTAATGAGTTCATTTAATGAAATGTCTTTTTGTGAGTGTGCGTTTTCCTTTTGATATTCCCGGTGTTTCTAAAATGTATTTTGCCTGTGTTTTAGGATATAGAAGCAGCAGAAAAAAAGCTGCAAGAAAGAGTGTATTTACTTCCACATCCCGATACTGTTAAGTTAGAAGTAAGTCCTAGAACTCTGTCTTTTTATCTGCTGTTTACCAAATATTTTGCTTTTTTCCCCCCTGAAGCGTGTTCTTAAAGTGAAAATAATTGATTTTAAAATCCAGTGACTGGTATAGCCAAAGGCCTGTGTACTGTGTAGCAGGCTGAACCTAAATTCTGGGGCAAGGTCCCTAGATTCTGGAGCATTCTGATGGAAATATTTAGCAGCTTTCAGATCTATACAAATATCTGTTTTAAAATTAAGTCAAATATAAAAATTATTATTGTGGAGATAAGAAAATTACTGCGTTTATGTCAGAGCTATTTAGTTTGGTTTATATGGTCAGTTTGCCACAAACTGTCATCTTTGTATTTCAGGGTCAACAGTTTATCAGCATGTACAGAGAAATCTTTACTTCTCAGAGTTATTTTATGGTTTTATGGGAGCTTGTGAAAAGCAATGGTACAGCAGGAATGCTCACGTTTTCCTTCTTAACCTGGAGTCCTAAAACGTTATTTAAAGATAACAAATGTTCAACAGCACATCACTGTGAGAACGAAGTATTATCCTGATACAATGTACAAAGTGCAGTTCCCTTGTCTCAAGACTGTTTTATCAGGATTATGCAGTGGTGAATGAATGATGAGGACAAGAACAGTCCTGGGAACAGGAATTGGGGCACAGCTCTTCCTGGTGCAAACTAAACATCTTAACCCCAAGGCCACTGAGGCAGATTCCTGCTTGTGTTTCTTGCACCAGTGGGTTGTGGGTTCTTCCTTGTATGGTGGCTTAGCTTCCACAGGCATAGCAGCATGGAGTGTTCCACAGTATTTTTTGGGCTAGGGGCACTGTCAGAGGAGGGGAAAGGGATAGATTTTTACAGCTGTCAGCCTGTGAAGAGAGGTGTATTGTACCTTAGCTTCACACCTGCTGGGCAAATGTTGTAATGGTTAGGCCATTACTCAGGGGAGAGGCATCACTTCTTGTTCTGGTTACTGTGAAAAGTTTTTGTTGGCCATTGCACTTTGTAAATAGCCTACTCCCATCACTGTGACAGGATGCACACTGGCTATGCCCATCCAGTGATATTTTTATTTATTTTTTTAGGGATTTTAGGCAAAAGAGTACTTTTTTTTCTTGAATACCTGTACATCTTTAATGATACTAAGGAAGACGACAACCTACTAACAAACCTATTTTGTTTGTGTTCTGAAGTAGTTTCAGGCTCCTAGAGGGACCTTCTAGAGTTGTCTGGATCAATTTTGGGCTGCTGCTCCCTGTGTCCTGTGTTAGGTGTTAAGCTGCTTGCAGCACATCCAGGCTGAAGTCGGCAGGAATTGCAGAATCCAAAGGAATTGCTTATGGCTACAGAGATGTCTACACTCTGCAGCAGTGGTTGACTGTTAGAGAGAATAGAGTTACTATTTGAAGGAAAAGATCCTGGTTCAGCCTTTTTTATACTTCTAGAGAAGAGTGCTATAAATAGTCAAAAAAGAAAACTTTCTTTCATGGTACAAAATTCTTGTGTGTGCTTTGTTCCAAAATGCTGCTGAGCATATTTCACTCAGCCATGTATGTGTCTGTATTAATATACTATGAAAGTTATGGCTATAATGGATCCCCAGCTTGCTAAGTTTTGTGTGACAGCACATATGCTTGTCAAAAAAGATTCTTTGAGTAAATCTGTTGAAGAAAATATTTTTGTAAACCTGCAAGAGCCATAGTTATATCTGAGTTACATGTAAGGATCAAAATGATTAGCCAGGAATCTAATACTCTGCAGGGAGATGTTCAGTTTTGCAGTATACATCTTCCACTTTAGGTACTTAAGCAAGTAAATTAAAAAAAGGCTCAATACTCATGTACCATAAATGTTTTCTACTAGAAAATTACTTCTTTCTGAATGGACATCAATGTCTAGAAATACACTTACACTGGTGGATGGGTTGAAGTCTTGGCTTAATACAGCTCTTTGTTCATAGTGGGGACAAAAAATGGTGTGTGTCACTTCACTTCTTTAAAATCCTGCAAACAGTGAAGTTATCCTTAGGATACCAACACTAAAATGATGAATGGTGTGTCCATTCCACAGATAAATCACAAGTTGAATTTATTAGTCAGAGGCACACAGTAATGCAGAAAAAGGGTTAGATAATCCATGGTGGTTTTCCACATGATACGTATGCAGCTTTTTTTTTTTTTTTTCCCTTATTTGTGATCCAGATGCTGGAGACAATTACTTTGTCAGTGCTTTATCACGCCTAAAATTTTACTCAAATTATAGTACTGCAAGCTTTTCTAGGATAACCAATTTACATTGCATTTTGTTTAGAACATTAAACAGTTTTTTTTCTACTTCAAATTTAAATTGCACTAACATACACACTTAAACATAAAAGCTGCTTTTCGAAAAGTTTATTCTCACAGAAAATATTTTATTAAAGGTACTGTGAGGGTCTGAACTAGTCTGTTGCTTACCACAAGGGGGCACGTTCAGTCATGTCACAATTCATGCTGCAGAACGAAATCTTTCCAGGCTGTGGTACTTTGTACCATGCAGGAGATTTGAAATTTCATGTGTAAGTACATTGTTCTTTTCTGTTATTGCTTCTCTCAAAAGTCAGTATTTAATAATGCATTGCATATCTATTGATTTTAAAATCTGACACAGATTTTGAAATTAAGTTTATTTTTTTCTTATATCTTTCTCAGACTCTCTATTGGGCATCAGTGAAAGAATCTCTTCCCAAGTGGGAACAGTTTCTTTTAGGAAGAGCCGAAGTTCCTACTGGTTTTAAGAAAACGAAAACTACAAAACAGAACATAAGCTACCCAGAAGAAGATTCACAAAAATAAACACTCTGGTTTCATTTTTGTTTTGTAGATTGTGGCTTAAGCAGACAAGGTCAGCCAGATCAGCTAACAGAATATCACACCATTAAATTGTAATGTAAATCATGTAGATGAACTCTATTGGATAATTTGCTTCCATTGTCACATGGTGTACAGTTCTTTATTTTTATGCTGGAGTAGAGAAACAGTCCTCAAAGGGACTTTTAGGACCAAAAGTGAGAAACACTGGTGTATAGAAACCAAAGCAATTGCTTTTTCAGTATGAGAAGAGTTTTAGGTTATTTTTAATCCTCTGCTTCTACGTATAAGTGCGAGAAGTAAAGACATATTCATGCATTATCTTTCTTCACTGCAGTCATCTGTGCTGTGTCTTTGTGGCTGGGGGAGAAAGGAGGAATTTACTGGTAATGGGAAAGGCAGGCTGTTGGCATCAGGCAGAGCAGCCTTGGTTTAACACCAGAAATCAGTGAAAAAGCCTTCATGAGAGCAGTTGTAGAAGGAACACTGAATTTCTGCATCTTCCTCTCCCTGAGTTTTGTCATTGCTCCTACACCTCAGCCCAGTAACCACTGCTGCTTTTCCCACCCTCCTGCTGCCTACTTTGTATTTCCTTTCTAATGGGTGAGTAAAGACAAGAAAATAATAAACAAATCTCTAGGGGGTTTTGCCTCTTCTAGGCTGCTCTTAGTGCTGTTTTCTTTATGTTGACGTAATCTACAAGTGAGAATTTTTGCTTAGGCATGAAAAGTTAAAAAGAAGCAAGCTGAAAGGTAGCTGGCAGTGAGTGCCCAAGAGGAACCCACCATAGATAGAAGTTGAGGAAATAATATCTTCATTTTCAGCCGTTGAACAACTTCTCAGCTTCCTCCTACAGAGGTGCAGTGTCAGTGGGCTAACTCGGTATGAAAATTTCACTGCTCTAGTGCAGTGCTGCTTAAAGTGCCAGTTCAGTGAAAGATCCTTCCAGGTGTGTGACTTGGCCTGCAGAAATGTCATCCTCCCTAAGCAAAGGAAGCCTAGTAAAAAATAATTACTATTTTTTTAAACCTTAAGAGCCTGGACTTGAGTCAATCAATTGTTAAAATTTAATCTCGTATGCAACAACATACTTCCACCCCCAACCTGAAAATAGGAGGAAGGAATTTTAGCTCTGCCAGTGTTTGAGCATATGAAAATTACAAATTTTGCTCAGCTTCTAGTGAACTGATCTGTGCCTCTCCATGCTACAGAGAGATTTTTTTTTTTTTTTAATAGTAGGGATGTTTTAGTGGCTTTTACTGAAGCAGAAGTACTTTTTAGCAATATTTCTCATAAATGTCCTGACTGCTTTGGATCTGTGCACTAAAAAGCTTGTGTTCTTTTAGCTAATTAAGTATAGGTAAGTTATTCACTGACTAGCTGGTGGTGGAGAGGTCATGGTCCAGTCAGAACTAGACAACTAACTTCCAACTGAAAGCTGTAGTAAGTCTGGGTAGTCTTTAATGATCAACACCTGCAGACACTGTTCTCTGAAATTCTGCACCCGGTTTTGTCTGAGTTTAAATTAGCTGAAGAATCACTGACACAATAAAATCAAAACGTCAGCTGCATTATAAAATTGTTGCATGTTTTGAACAGGAATATTAAGAGTTCATTTAAAACTTTTTCTACTGAAGTGTCCATTAAACTGATAAGTTTTTACAGAAACTGCCATCTTAGAAATATCCTGTTGAGTGGGTGTTGGTGTTTGTAACAATAACGTTGTTTTCATAATATGTGATGGCAGATTAGCACGCTTCTCTGCAGTGTTGTTAACAGTTGTAATTAAGGAATAAACAGTAAAGGGTGTCAGTCCGATGACAATTTCATCTATAGTGTCACAATACAAAATGTCACAAAATATTAGAACTGTTATATAACTACAAAATATCAAATTAGGCTTTCATCTTACAAGCAGAGAGCTTAACAAAAAAAAAAAAAAGCAAAACCTGGCATAGAGACCATTGCAATTTTATACCTACTCAGTGTTCTGTCACAAAGACAGGTTGGTAATATTTTCTTCTGTAAAATCACAGTGTGGGTCTCAATCTGATTTAGTGGGAATGTGTGTGGTTCTTAGAATTGTAGAACTCAAATTTAGAAAGCAAATAGTTGGAATCAGTTGAGCAGACACGAAGGGAAAAGCTATTACACACGATGCCCAAAATAAAGGGATGGGTGAGCACTTAGTTGCTAACAAAGACTGGGCTTCATCCTGGTCTTTGCATCCAAAGAGAAATCACTTAAGTAAAATCTGGGCCCCTAAGTACTTTATATGTGTGAATAATCTAGGTCTTTATCTCCTTGGACCCCGCCTGAACACTGGTACACAATGCAAACGCTGCTATCTCCTTGTCCCTTTTGATTTCTTGTGGATGGAAGGCAAAGTGTGTGGACTATGAGGGCATGGCAGCTGGATGGGTGAGGATTTTGTAGCTGTGAAAGGCACCTGCAGGCAGTGTTAGTGTAGTTTTTGTGCTGCAGTTAACTGCTCAGATACTGTGATTCTGATTATTTTGTTGTTACTGGCCGAAGAGATTAAGATTAAAATGAAATTATCCTCTTTTCAAAGAAGGATATTGCTTTTTTTTTTTTTTTCTTCCTGCAACGTAGCTTTAGGAGCAGTAGGACAAGTAGTGCCTGGAAAACTACATGGGAGCATGTCCAGAAAATGACAAAATGAAGATAAACATTTAAAGCAGGAGTATGTATAGGTGACTGTTCTTAGAGAAAAGGGCCTTCATGCTGGTCTGTGGTCTGATACAAAGAAATGCAGCTGCATCTGAGTGAAGCAGCCAAGCAGCAGGGGCAGGGAGGCACCCAGCAGGGCCAGCCAGGTACAGGAGTGAGTGCTTCCTAAGTTGGCACAGACCTCAGAGCAAGCACTGGCAGGGAACATAATTACATGGGATCTTCTGGTAGATTTGTTGAGTGCACAGTTTAATTTACTGGGGCTGAGTTAGCTTGCCCCTTGCCTTTCTATAGATAAAAAATTGAGAAAGCAAATGTTAATTCAACTTAACTGTTGTGTTTTTTTTAATAAAACCCCGAAATCCTCCAAAATGATGGTTTGATGGTTGAATGGCTTAATATTGGCTTTAAATGAGATATTGAGTAGGTGTTCTTCACCAAGTCAAGGCTATTACTTCAAACGTATCCATTATATGCAATTATATCCCGTCTTGTCCCTAGCTTTCATATATATATTAAGATATAAAATATTTATTATATATGTTACATTATTTATATCTCTCTCATGTAATTTCCTACCCAATCTTGGGTAAACGTTTTTCCCCTCAGAACATAACCTGTTGCTCTGCGTTCTTACCTTGCTGCTTGCTTTTTTGTGTTAAAATATAAGTATACATAATCTGCAACAGTCCTAAGAGCCTCTTGCTTCTTGTGCTTTGCTGGTGGGTGAGGGAAAGCAATTGAGAGAAGAGCAGCAAGGAAAACCAAAGGTTTTGCCTGTTTATAAGTTAATCTTTGAGTATCTTTCAAGAAGAAATAATCAATCATCCTCTTTTAGGTTTATGCATGGTAACCACAGTACTAACCCAGGAGCACAGCCTGTTCACCCCATCTTCTTACCTCTACCACCACGTTCCTTAGCTTTTTACTTTCTCAGTTATTCTGGCTGTGGGGGCAGTAGCAGAAGGCATGTTAGTTTTCCCTAGGATGAGAAATTTCTTACTCCACAGTATCTTTCTCAAGCCTATGAATCTCATTTGATAGTATATATGAAATAATAAGAGGGGTCAGACCTGTGATATTTGCCACTATGGGATCTTCTCAGTTGTATTAATTCATGCAGGGTTATGGTTTCATAAATGTTGGGAGCTAGATTTTAGGCTGGGTTTATAGTTCTTCATTCCTGTCTTTTTCATTCACATAGAGCAGGTCGAGGCTGTAGATGCTCAGTTTGAGCTTGTTGGTACTGAAAAACAGGAAAACCAAATTTGAAATGGAATGTACTTGAAGAGGTTACATCTGAAAGAAAACATTATTCACTCCATAATGGTAATTTTCATAATATTTTAATAATTGTGTTCAGATATAACTTGACCTTAAATATCACCCCAAATGCAAGCTGTTTTAACATATTTGTAATGCTGAAGTCTTCATTACTGTAATATTCTGTTTGCTCAAGGATTATAATCCATGGATAATGTGTTGCAGTTGGAATAAAGCTTTGATCCTGTAGTCACTGTCTCTTGGATTTCAGTGTTCTATTGCTTGTACAAGTTGGATGTAGATCGATGCCTGCTGTAGCCAAGGGTGGGGACAGAGAATACGCCAGTGATAAACACTGATGCTTATTTACCTCAGTTTTCCTCTGACACTGGTCTGAAATGTTAATCTACTGAGTGAAGATTAGCACATCTGAAGTTTGTTGCTGAAAAATCCAAATGTAACGAATCCCACATTTTCACTCTCCCTATTGTTTCACCATAACTGCGTGTTAAATTACTTCAGATACGTGGTTACTAGCAAGATATGGATAGAGATACTTCAACCCTTGCAAAGGAAACAGGTTGGGGGGGGGAAATAACCAAGACACCCAGTTTTCCAGTGCATCTCCTGCTGCGTGAAGCTCTTTGTCTTTGCTATAAACAGGGTGATTTAATTTGGGAATTTGCTACACACAGCTGAAACAGCTCTTGAAAATGCCCTTAATTGTACCCGCTGCGTTTCTAGCCTTCCAGTTGTGTCTTTTTCCTTTGAGGTACTTTGCATTCGTTTGTTTTTAGTGCACACAGATAGGAAGTATGCTCGCATCTTCCCGTAAGTTTTATCACTGGTGATGATGATGATCTTAAAAATAAACGTGTGGTGTTCTTTCTCCTTACTGAGTCGTATCACCTACCAGAAAGCCCTAATAGGCAACAAAACAGTGTGAGACGGTATTTACATCACACTTTTGAAATAGATTCAAGCAGAGACAGCTGCCGTAAGATTATTTTACAAATATATTGTAAATTAATAAAAGGGGGGGAATGCCATCCTTTAAGAAATTACAGTCTCCTTGACTAATTACATAGCTTGAAACCGCAGTAAATTAGTACCTGCCTCACAGCGGTGTTGGGAAACGTAATTTTGGTTTCCAGACTTGCCTTTCTTTACCCATTTAATCTGTATGTGCTCCCAATAGCTTCATTCACGGTGCTTTAACTGTTGCTCAATAAAAGCTTCCGGAGGATAATTTGCTGAAGCGAACCACATGCCTGCAGCTTTGTTAAGCGCCATCTAACCTGCGCGCTTCCCCCGCGGGGCTGTGCGGAGCCTGCCCGAAGGGTAGGGCTGCTCCGAGCTGAGGAGAGCCCAAGCCAAGCGGCTGTGTGTACCGGGAGAAAGGAAGCGGGGGGCGGGGGGGGAACGGAAACATTTCTCTGTCGTTTCCCGGTGTGAACTGAGATAGCGGCGGGCGCGGAAAGGGCTGAGTGGGGGGACAGGCGGGCGGGGACCCCGGGGGTTGCGCATCGGCAGCAGCGGGGCGCTGAGAAAGTGAACGAGAAGGACGTTGCGTGTGTCCCCTCTCCAAGGCACCGAAATTCCTAGGGAGGCTCTGGGCAGCGGGCTTGAGTCCTTGGAAACGTTCGTAATAATTAGATGGATAACGTATCTGTAAATCCATAGGGAAAAGGTTTGTGTATGTGAACGAAACTGTCGCGTCCCCCCGTGTTCTCTGAACGGTGTTAGAGTGCGCTTAAAAAACTGCAGCCGCTTTACACTATTTCTCGGCCGTTTATTTTTATTAAGTTTCCGAGTACTTGGCTTTTTCCTCTATAATCAGCTTTCTTTTGCTGGATTCATTCAGTGATGCGATAATCCAATGTTGGTAATATCTCAATTCATTAACATAATGAATCAGAAAGAAGAGGCTGATTATAAATCAGAAAGCTTCTATTTAAGTGAAATATCTTGGCAACTGGCAGCAGTGAGGAAGACACTGGAAGGAGTATCAGACAGTTCCCGGGACTTTGGGAACGCGATTGCAGGGCGTCTCAGGTGCTCTCTGTGTGTTTTAAACGCCTGCTCCCTTCATGGGACAACCATGCCCATTGCAGCGAGGCAGCGGCGCTGATTTGGGGAAATACTTATCTCCTCAGACCTCGGTCTTCCAGGTGGTTCAAAGCGCGCAGCCCCGTTGTGTTTGGGCGAGGGTTTTGCTCTCGCTGGCGGAGCAGCGCGGCGGGCCGGGGCTGGGGCTGCTGCCGCCCCCCGCGCTGCCGGGGCACAGCTCTCCTAAGCAGTGCTGTGCTGCGGCGGCACGGAGGGGCTCGGGTGTGCTCCGAAAGGCTCGGCGAGGAGCCGGGGGAGGCGAAGCCGCAGTGCCTAGTGCCTGCCTCATCGGCCTCAGGTACTCCTGCCGCCGAACCGGATCGCTTTTATAGTTGCTCAGCACCCTGCATCTTCTGCAAACGCAGAAAGCGGCGAAGGCGCACGTACTTGTAAGAGAAGTCAAGTTTTGCGTTGTTTCTAGTTTACAAAGTCAGGAAACAGACTCTTTTTCTGTGCTCTGTGTCTGGCAAAATTACCCCGTCCCCGCTGGGGACAACAAGACTTTTCCGTGACTAAACACGCTCTTACCCGGAGTCACTTCAAAGCAAATTTTTACAGATTTTTAGGAGCACCTGTGGCATTCAGCACCTGCACTGAAAGGCTGCCCGGGCTCCCTCGGCTGAGGGACGGGAGGGAGCAGGGAGGAGCCGCGGCTCTTGGTGCCACGGGGACTCCCTGAGGTCCACCTGGCAGGGAAGGGCAGCCTGCTCCAAAACAGAGAGCACAGAAGCCCAAATAGACTGTTTGTTGGTATTGGGTGCTTTTTTAATTGAGGGCACCTGTTGGGCTCACCTTTCCGTGATGCAATCAATTAAGCGATTACAAGAGATAAATTAGATAAATTCAAATGACGCAAGCCTGCGGCTTTCGGCCTGAGCAGAGTTAGTGGTGAGAGTGGGCCAGGATCGCAGCTAAAGGAGGTAGCGAAGAGAAGGGGTGGCACGGAGAGTCAAGGAGAACGGCATGAAGCGAGCTGGTAAGAGGTTTTTCTCCTCTTTATGTGTCTTTATCAAAGCCCCCGCGGTGATGGTGTTGAGGGCAGGTCAGCACGGCGCTGTGCCTGCGGGAAGGCAGCACCTGCAGCAGCGGGGCTGCCTCGGGGAGCGGTAGGGCTGGCGGCTCGGGAGAAGGTGGCAGCAAGAGGGGGGAGAGGAAGGCGAACAGTTTGGGGCGAAGGTGGCCATGGGGTGGCGTCCTCCTACAGGAGCCCTTGGAAAAGGGAGGGTAACCCTGAAGGGTGACCGTGTAACGAAGCGAACCCCACCAGATCTCCTCCTAGCCCGGGGAACGCGTCCCCGCCGCCGTGGCATGCTATACTGCTCGTCCCCTCTGCCTGCACAGCCCCGGGCCCTACCTGCCCCCTCGCTGTCCCGTGCGCATGTGGCTGTTCCTGGCGTCACACGCGGCCGGGGAGCTGGTAGCCCTCGCCGTGGTTGCTGTCGGTGTTAACTTAAGGGTGATGCCCGCGTCGGGACCCGCTTGTGCCGCCGTCCCCTTGGCTCCGAGGGCAGGTGCCTCCAGCCCCTTCTTTTCGCGGAGCACCGGCGCGGGTGGTAGCGCAGCCCCGGTTCTCTGAGGGGTATCTGGGATCCAAATCTCGAAGGAGCCTGAAGAGAGAGGTGGGAAGGCGTTAGGAAGGAGGCACGGGCCGCACCGTCGGGGGCCGGGAAAGGGCCCCAGGGCCCGAAGGACTGCAGTGTCCCCAATCCTGAGAGGTGGCGGGACCTGCCAGGCCCTTCTGTGGCGGACCCTCGTGGGCAACACGCGGGGGCAGACTGGCATGCTCGAAGCCCGGCGGACTCTCTTAAAAATATTGTAAATACTCATGTAAAATGGCTTGAGGCGGGAGAAGGACAAGTCCTGGGGGCACCTGGGCTTCCACGGGGAGCGGGCAGTTCGGGAAAGGCATGTGTCAATTTAGCCGCAGTGTTAACTTAAGCGAAAGTGCTAAGCTATTCCTAAACCTAAGTCAATACAGACTTAAGCCA
The DNA here is from genome assembly GCA_020745705.1 of Hemiprocne comata. Lineage (NCBI taxonomy): Eukaryota > Metazoa > Chordata > Aves > Apodiformes > Apodidae > Hemiprocne > Hemiprocne comata. The sequence continues at coordinate 17,004,523 of CM036595.1, forward strand.
AAATTGTTATTAACGAGCTCTAATCTGATTTAAGAGCCTCCGAGTGAGCCGTGTCTACATGGGGGCGGGGGGGGTGGAGGCACGTTGCCTTGCGCTGTGCTCGGCAGTGCCTGGGCAGCGGGAGGGATCGGCGCAGGTGAGCGAGAGCAACCCCGAGGAAGGCGAGTTTCGAGGCAGCGCTGCCTCCTGGGGAGAGCCAGGGCCCTGTGTTTTGGGCTCGCCGGTGATATCTATGTCTGCGGGATCACCTCTGAAAACTTGGCTGGTCAGGGGTCCCCTTTCCTGGGGGGCGATGTGGGGTGATGCCAGGCTGTGCGAACGTCTCTGGGCCGGGGTGGCAGCGATTTGCCGGCGCTGACTGCAGCGGGGCCGCCGGGCCCTCTCGGTCGTGCCCATCCCGTGGGTGGTGCCGAGGTCTGAAAGCTCCGCTAGCTCGGGAGAGGGAGGGACATGCCAGTGCATTTTTTTTTTTTTTCCCCTGTCCCAATGGGGCAGTTGAGCCCTCCACTCCACCCCCCAGTGGGGGCCTTTCTTTTCTTCCCCACCAGCTTTGAGCAGCCCTGTTTCAGATTGGCCTTTTTATGTTTGATATAAAGAATAGTTGTTGGCCAATTCCATCTTTTCATCGCTGCTCTCCAGGCCCGGGTCCAAGCGGCTTGTCAGATGCTCATTAACTCCCCCTTTGGCTCTTTCCAGTGTGTCTCCTAAGCTCATTGTGCCAAGAACTAGCGCTTCTTTCTCTTTACACGGCTCCCTTTCTCTGCTCCATCAGGGAGACAAATTACTTTCCAAAAGGGATCGCCAGGGATGGTTTAATGAGAATTTCTCTAGGGCTGGCCGTGGAAATCAATGTAGTTAACATTCGGTGCACTTAATTGGACTTTTCTCTTCTGCCTCCTTCAAAAAAACTCTGAAGCTATCCTGTTAATCTCTCATTTGTAATCAATTGTGTTGACTAAACAAAAGTCTAGGTCGTCCTTTCTTCCTGTCCCAGACAATCCTTTGTTGCCTCTAAATGCCTCATTCTTGAGTGCTCCTGGTCGTGTAGATGGGTCCGATTGTTGACAGTTCATTATTGCGCTTTTGTCCATTTAATCTCCCTCGCTGTGTTTTGCATGTGCATGCCTTAATGAGCTCCGTTAGCAATTAACATGTTTCTAGCAGCAAACTGGTTGCTCAGACGTTTGGAGAGCGGAGTGCAGGGAAAAGGGCAACGCAGCTGCCTTTAGGTTGTTCGCTTCCCGCTGCCCGGCGGGACGCACCTGGGTACCGCCCGGTCCCGGGGAGGCGCCGGGCCGGGGGGGGCAGCCCGGTGGTGCTGGCACGTCTCCCTCTGCGCGGAGGCACCTCTAACCGCTTCCCCCCCCCGCCCCCCGAGGCACCGGCACCGCTCAATCTGTTGTGTGCGCGGCTGCGGCGCCGGGAGAGGGGTTTTTGTGCGGGTTTTGTGTTATTATTGAGGCTTGCTGGCAAGAGTGCCGAAGTGTGAGCAGTCGTGGACAGCAGAAACATCTTGTGAGGGAGAAGATAATTGGAGTCTCTGTCGTGTGTGTGTCTGACAGAGCCGCCCCTCCCCCGCGATCTGCGGCTTGTGTGTGTCGGGATCCGGGTGAGATCCCGGGGGGGGTGGGGTGGAGCTGGGGCCGGCCGGCGGCCAGTGCGCTGCAGTGGCCCCTTCCCAGTGCGTCCGAGGCCGGGGGAAAGTCAGAGCGATCCCCGGCCCGGGGAAAGCCGCCCGCCACCCCGCGGGAGGGGCGAGGTGACCAAAGCTACCCAGCGGCGGCCGGCGCGGCGCTTCATGGTGCCCCGAGGATGCCCTTAGCCGTGACGAGGATGCCGCTCTCTCTCTCACAGACGGCTCTGTAAACAACGTCTCTTTTTATAAAAATGCGAAAAGAACGCGCTTCCTGAATTTCCTTCCCGGGAGCAGGTTTCGCACTGTTCTCGCCTATCAGGAGGGCTGGGGAAGCAGCCTGAGCGCTGTCTGTGGGGCCCGCAGCTGCGCCTGGCTCCCGCTTTCGGCACCCGGCTGGCAGCCCAGACCTCCTCCTAGAACCGGAGGTGCGGAGGAAGAGCCGCTTTCCCCGGACGTGGCAGCGGAACCGGCTTCGCAGCCGCTCCCGGGGCTGCGCACGCTGGACAGGCCGCTCGCCTCCGTGCCCCTCTTCCCTTCTCCGGGACCTTGTCCTGCTGTGGCTTCCCCACACACGGTGCCCTCACGGAGAGGGGATCCCTTCCCGCTGCCCTCGGCCCATGGGCTGTCCCGCCCCGTCTGCCGCCGCAGCGGGAGAGGCGGGCTCGGCTGGAGGTTTGCAGCCGAGGCTCCCCTGCAAGAGGTTTAGCTGCAGCCCCTTGGCTGGGGGACGGTCCCCCCCCTTCCAAGGTTTCCCAGGCCGGCGGCTTACGGCAACAGGGATAGCTTTTTTTCTTCTTTTTAATTTCCCTTAAACCTGACACTCTCCCAAAATCTTTCAGAAAATTCTGGCACGATCTTTCCCCTCTGCCAGAATTACCCTTCATCCGACCCAAGCTATCAAAACGCTACTTATGGAACTCAAAGATACAAACCCTGAGAAAGTCTGAAATTGCCCCTGTCCCTCCAGCAGGAGCACGGGGCCCGACATCACCCCGGCCCGAGCCCACAGTCCACCCCTCGAGGAGCGTGGAGCATCGCAGCCGAATAATGAATCCAGAAAACCAGAGCGAGGGGTCGCCTCCCGTTCCTGCGCTCGGCGGCGAGCTGTGCTCGTCCTCGCCTCCCACCATTTAACCGCTCAATTAAGCGGAGAAAGGTGAAGTCCCCGTTACGCCGTCCCTAGGCATTTTGGTGTCTCACTCGTTCCGCTCTTCATTGGCAAGCCCAGCCCCAGCAGCACGCACACGCACGGCCGGCTCAATCTCCTTTCTCGGCTAGAATAATATTGTTCCTAACGACGTGGCCGGAATAGACACTTGCATATTAAAAGTGAGGGAGGGGGAGAGATAAGGGAATATTTAGTGTAATCCAAGTGCTTGATTATCCATATTCTGATCAAAAAGAGTTTCTGAGGCCTGCTGGGAGTGATTAGATTAATGTAATGCGGTTTGAAGGGTCTGTATTTTCTCTCTTAATTTGGGTCATTACTCGGAAAGCAAGCGTGAGATCATTTCATCTGCATGCAGGGAAAGATAGTCATTCAGGAGCGGCTTAAACACGCCGTAATGAGCCGACCCTGGAGAGCGACGCTGGGAGGCTCCGAGCGCCCTTCGCGCTGCCGCCCGGGGCCGCGCAGCCCCGCCGGTGGGTCCCGCACTGGCGCTACCCCTCTCCCGGGGGGGCAGCAGCCCTCCGAAGCCGCCCGGTTCCCTCCCCGCTCTCACTCTGTTTCCTCCGGGGCCCGTGGCTGCCCGGCGGGCCCTGGAGCAGCAGGGACGGGCTCCCCACCGCCGGCTAGAGCTGCCGGAGCTCCCGCAAGCCGCGTTTACACGGGGGATAGCGTCGTTGAGCCCGGTCCCCTCTCGGACCGGGGCCGAGGTGGGAAATAAGACACCTGCGAGGGGCCGGTTTATTGTCCCATGATAGATATATATAGATATATATATATTCCTCACTTATTCGAGCGTACATTTAAAATGGAGATTTACAGACACGTATAAAGAGCGCTGTCCTGGCGGGGGGAGGCCAGCCCGGCCCCTCCTGGCCCGGCTCCGGCGGCGCAACGCGCCCTTAAATAAGATTCCTCTTATATACAACTGCGGCTCGGGATCGCTTGCTACCGGCGGCTGAGCTCGCTGGGGAGAGACAGAGAAGCAAAGGCTGGTTTGGATAAATAGTGCTGGCCTGGTGGAGCAGGTCCGAGTGGGGCGGAGGAACCCTTAGCTCTGCCCGCTGCGCCCAGGGTCCCGCGGCGGCGGTGGAGGAGCGCTGGAGACGCTGTCGTGCAACTTTCGGACGTGCTTCTTTAAATCAAAGTTTCTGCAAAATCCTTTCCCGCAAGTGACGCATGTAAAGGGCTTCTTGTCGTTGTGGGTGTGCATGTGGAAAGTCAAGTTATAGATCTGGTGGAAGGCTTTGTTGCAAATGGTGCACTTGTACTGCTTCTCTCCGCTGTGGGTCAGCTTGTGGTTCTTGTAGTTGCCTGCCAGAGACGAAAAAGATGGAAAAGGGGGTTACCCGAGGGTGCCCGGGCCGCACGGCGCACAGGTAAGGCAGGGCAGGACGGGAGGCATCAGGAAGTGTCGTGTCCCCCGTACACCCCCGTCCCACTTGTCAAACTTGGTCCGCGTCACCGCGGAGCAGCGCGCAACTGGCACAGCACAAATGAGAGGCAGGGTCAGCCCGGTGACCCGCGGCAAATGGAGGGCTCTGGATTAGGACCAAGGCCTGGCACCTCTCATTTAAAAAGCATTTAGTAAGAACGGTCAGCAGTCCCCGGCGATGCGGCGCGGCTTAGAGGGAAGGTAATTGGGAGCGGCGGCGGTGGCTCTGCCCGTGCCCCTCTCTTCCCCCAGCTGGGCCAGGGCTCGCCGCGTTTAATCCCCGCTAATGATGGGTAAGGGCCCTGCGGGGGCCCCCGGCCCGTCTCGGCCTGGCTCACCTTTCTGGTGGAAGCCCTTGCCGCAGAACTCGCAGACGAAGGGCTTGTAGCCGGCGTGGATGCGGATGTGGGTGTTGAGCGTGGAGCTCCTGTTGAACGCCTTCCCGCACTGGTTGCACTTGTGGGGTTTCTCCTGCACCGGGGGGCGAAAGGCCCGTCAGGGGGGCTGCGGGGAGAGCAGGGGGGTGGGGGGGGAGCCGCTGCCTCCCTCACCCTGCCTGCCCCCCACCTACCTGGGTGTGGATGATTTTGTGCCGGCACAGGGTGCTGGCCTGGCGGAAGCCCTTCCCGCAGACCTTGCATACGAACGGCCTGGCCCCCGTGTGCACCGGCATGTGGCGGGTGAGGTTGTAGTGCGCGTTGAACACCTGCGGGGAAGCGCCGGGAAGGCGAGGTCAGGCACTGCCCGGCCACCCCCTCGGCCCCCTCATCCCCCTTCCCTCGACCCTTGCCGGCACTCCCTTACCTTGCCGCAGACCTCGCAGGTGAAGTTTTTGGGTTTGCCCTCCGCAGCGCCGCCGCCCCCCAGCTTGGCATGGCCCTTGGGGGGACCGCTGCGCTCCGCCGCCGCCTCCTTCATCACCTGGTCCAGGTGTCCCGGCAGCCGCTCCTTGTGGGCGAAGGGCGGCGGCGGCGGCAGCTTCTCGGCCGCCAGCCCCGCCAGCTTGGCGTTCTCCAGCAGGAAAAGCTTCTGGTGGGCCGAGAGCCCCCCCGGCGGCGGGGCGCCCAGCAGGCCGGCGGGGAAGAGCTGTCCATGCAGGATGTCGGCAGGGTGGTACGCGGCATCCAGGTAGTTGAAGTAGTAGAGGGAGCGGGGGGCGGCCGGCACGGCCCCCGCTTGGTGGATGACCTGCGGCTTGATGAGCCGGCCGCTGGGCTGGCCCAGGGAGAGCTCTGCCTTGCAGCAGACGCCGCAGTTGGCTTTGCAGAGGCCCCCGCCGCCCCGCAGGCTGCTCTTCCACAGCTCCGAGTAGTTGAGGAGAGTCTTGGAGGGCACCTCGTAGCCCAGCGGTGGGATGGGGATCACACAGGGCAGGGGCGAGCACAGGCTCAGCGGCTTCTTGCCCGGCTCCGGCTCCTGCCCCGGCCCGCCGTGCCTCTGCTCGAAGGCTGGCTTGGGCTCCGACGTCTTGGCCATGATCCGTTCGATGGAGAAGGCCAGGGTCTTGGAGGGGTTAGCGGCGGCGGCCCTGCCGTCATGCCGGGGGCAGGAGGAAGGCATGACCGTCTCCAGCGACCCCGAGCTCGCCATGTCGCTCCGCCGTGTGGGAACTTGGTGTGAGCAGCGACTCGCTCCCGCTCTCGGCTCTGCATTCCAGAAAAGCCAGGAGACAAATCAATTTAATAAGCACCTTGTTCTCCCCCCACCACCACCACCCCCCCACCGGCACCCCCTCCCTATTTACATTCAAATGAACATATTCAAGAACAATGGCACGTAGGGTACCAGATTACTGCTCATTAAGCGGAACACTCTAAAGTAACATGCAAGCTAGACCTTGTTAGTATTTTAAAAAAAAAAGCCTCCCCCAGCCCAGTGCCACCGAGCCCAGCCCCACCGATGGCCGCGGTCCGGCAAATGCGGGGGAAGGGGCGGGGGGCACGGCGGGGGGCGGCGGGGCTCGCCTTGGGACCACTTACCTTTGCCCAGCGCCGGCGAGACTCATCCAAGCAGCGCAGTGTGGCCACAGTCACATTTTGATAGCAAACATCTTCCTGAGCGTCAGATCACGGTCTCGTACATTTAAAGCTGACATCACATGAAGTCACTTCGAGCAGAATGACATGGGGATGCCACCATGGATCTTCCCCTAGCCGAGGCGCCGGGCTGGAGCGCTGTGGGTTGGGGCAGAGAGAGGAAGAGAAGCCCCCCTCCTCCACGCACAATTTCCTTCCAGTTTAAGACGCACAAATCCCTCGTGTGCGAGCTGGGTTTTTTCCTCTCTCTCTCCCTTCTTAAAAAGCAACTTGCAAAGCAGAGGAATCGTTTTGCATGTGGCAAATTAGAAGGCAAGTGCGATTCACAAGTTGGGTGGAAAAGAGTGCTCCAATTCTTGCTGGGGTTAGAAGAGCCACCCTGAGTGAGCGTGAGGATTTTTTTTCTTTTCCCCTATGTTGTGTTGTTTTTTTTTTTTTCAGAAAGGGGAGAATGATTTTTTTTTTTCCTAAAGCAACTACCACGCAACCATGCTCGAGTTATTTTGGCAACCCATCTGCAATCAGCTCCGTTGCAACCGAGCTGGAAGATAATTAATAAATTGTCACTTATCTGCGAGCCACCCCAGCATGTATAAATTAATAGCCAACCCATTAATTAGGACAGTGTATTAATGTTAATTAAACTAAGTTTAATTCCACCCCCCCTCCCCTCTCGGGGTAGCTGGTGATTAGTCTTAAATAAACGCGGAGGGAGTCGAGTCCAGGGCTGGGTTTTCGCTGCTATAAATAAATAAATAAGTGAAAGGAGCCGCGCGCTGCGAAAGCGAGTTTTGCAGATTGCCACCCCAAAAGGTGCCCGCTTCCCTGGGGGGGCTGCCGAGCGGCTTTCCCTTTCCCTAGCTCCGGTCGTGCTCCTCTCTTCCCCCGACCCCTCCCAAAATAGGCGACGCTGCATTATAGCTCCTGGATGCCTGGGTTCCTTCCTTGCCTCTCTCTCTAATTAAAAAGACTTGATGCGGGAGGGGAGGATTTGCAGACCCCTCAGAGGCGAGGACGCGGTAATTGCGGGAGCCCCGTGTCCACCTGTGCTGGGGGGCCCGGCTGCAGCGGCAGCACCTCCCCGGGCCCTGATTAGCCGCCCCATCCTTCGCCGGGGCTATTCAGCCGAACCAATTTTCCTCCAGCGATTCAGGGCGCTCAATTCTCTTTCACTTGTAGCCACTATAGCGCTGCGTGGAACCTGGTTTTGTGTGTTTCTAAAATAAAGGGGAGGATTATCCGGGGGAGGGTGGGGGGAGCGAAGGGTTTAGATTGAGCCTGGCCAGAGGTAAAGCAAGCAATGAAAAGGCCCCTATATATATATTATTTTTTCGCTTCCCTAGCACGCCTAAGAAAGTTTGGAGGAATTCGGGGGTTTTGTGCGGCTCTGACAAAGTCGCGCCTCCTCTCCCTGCTGGGGCAGTTCGCTAGCGGCTGTTTGCAGACAGGCTTTTTCACCTGCGAACCAACAACACGCTCCAGAAACAAACTTTGAAAGCGGCGGCGGCCGCCCCGGGCTCCCTGCGGGCGGAGGGGAGCGCTCGGGGCCGGGGAGACACCTCGCTTCGGGGGGCTGAAGGAGGGGGGTGGTCTCTCGGCCCGGAGCATCAGGTGTTGGCGTCCCCCCACCCTTGCCCGCTCCATCCTCCCTGCCTAGGTCTGATGGGTGCAAGGCAGGGAGGAAACCGTCCCTCTTCTGGGGGGAAACGGCGGGACGGGACAGCGGCATGCACCGGCACAAGCCGTGCCCGCCTGTTGGGCTGCGGGAGAGCCCGGGAAGCCGAGCCGTGTTGCCAGCCCGTCCCGCCCCTCCGCCGGGCAGCGGGCAGGCGGCTGCTGGGCTCTACTCGCTCCCGGGGCTCGCCGGCTTTAGCGAAGTATTTAATTAGCCTCCACAAACTTCTTTTCCTTGCCTGCAGATTATACTGAGTGGAGGGTTGGGAACTATTTTACACCTTGCCACTCACATGTTAATTAATCTCTATCTAACCCTAATTGCAGTTTATTCAAGCACCGCTCAACAGCTCACCCACACAATAAACACTGGGGCTGCTTTTATCCATATTACTCCCCGCTCACACGTTGAGTAATTAACTCCAGTACCAACTAATAGTGCAAACAAATATTTTCTGTAAACGAGATGATTTCGGGCAGGATAAAGGCGGGCTGCGGAGTCGGGGCCGGGAGCTCGCTGCCAGCTTCCCCGCGCCGCCCTCGTCCTTGCTGGAGTGGTTTCTGGGCCGGGTCTCTTCGTCCTTCTTTTCCCGGCCTAGGGGACTGCTCGCCGCTCGGTACCCACCACCTGCTCGGGGCAGCGCGTCCCCCAGGCCTCGGGGCTCCCAGAGAAAGCCCCCCCAAACCCCGGAGCCCGAGGCCGGGTACCGGCTCCCGGCCCGCGCTCTGCCGTGCCGCTGCCTCCGGGCCGGCGAGAAACCGAGGTACCGCACGCCTTGTGCTTTGGGATCCCAGCTAAGACCCGGGCATCGGAGCTCAGTATTTTAATTGAAATCGCAGGTTTAGGCACAGCTGGAGGCTGTCTCTATCGATTCGACTTGTGCTGTTCCCGTGAGCATATTACAAATGACTGACTTTGAGACAGCTGCCCCAGCTCACCGCCGTGCCCACCGCCCTGCCTTCACCCCTCTCTGCGCCGGGAGTGCTGGAAGGGGTTGGCAGGACTTGGGGGGCTGTCGAGGTGGCCCAGCCCAGCTTTGGGGGTAGGAGCGGCTGCACTTCGGGCGGGCTGCGGGGTCCCGGCTGGACGCCGCTTTCTGCCTCTCCCGTGGGGGCTTGTTCTCCCGTGAGGTTTTAATCCTTCAAGCCCCCATCCCACCTCCGATCTTTGGAGGGGAGAAATGGTTTGCGGATTTTTCCCTGGAAGGCGCACGTGGCAAACGCTCTCGCAACGCAGACGCGAGCGCTCTTACGCTTATTTTTGCGCCGCTGCCCACCCCAGAAAAACGACTGCGGGCCCGGCAGGGCCAGGACGGGCTGGTCCTTTGCGCGGAACTCGCCAGGCTCGCCCGGGGGCTCATCTAACACCTCCGTCCATCCTTCGGTCCCATACGCGCCCGGCAGCCCCGGCCCCGAACTCTCCTCGGCCGTTGACATCGAAAACCAGCCGGGGTTTCCCTTCTGGACCCCGACAGCCAAACTCACCCGGCGAGGGGCTCTGGAGCTGCGTCCCGGGTGGGTCCCGGGCGGGGCGGGGAGCATAGGGCCCCGCAGGCCCGGCCCGACCCCCGTGCCCGTCGGGGCAGCCGGCACTGAGCATTTATGGTCCACTGGAAGATAACTTAGGATCCTCTTAGTTATTTAACTTGGCAGCTGCTTAAACTCCACAGTGGAAGCTGCCGAAAGTTATTAGCATTATGCTTCGATCTCTCGGAAATGGTGGCTTTGATTTCTATGCTGGCTTGCTTTTTTATGTATTTTTTTAATTTTTTTTTTTTTTTTTTAATAGCAGAAGGTGGTGGACTATCAGGAGAGCCGCAAGCCCAGGCAGTTAGGATAGGGCTGCCTTTTTGAGCCAGGGGGACAGCTCCTGATGTGGCTTTGTGGCTGGTGCAAGGCGCGGTGGAGGGGCCCAGGACCAGGGTCTGGCTGGGAGGAGAGCTGGGCTGCAGTTCTGGGTTTGCATCTGGCTCGGTGCAAGGTAGCAATTACACCCTCAGAGCGCTGCCCAGGGAAGGCCCCAAGGTGTTTGTCCAGAGTTCAGTTTGCAATGGTCAGAGACAGACACTTTTTGGACAAATTAGTGAGGGACAAATAGGGAGATGAGGACAGCAAAGTTTGGGGCTGGGTTGAAGAGGGGGTTGTTACCCATTTGACTGCTTCCTGTTACCCCTTGGAAACCATGGTACGTGATGTAATGGGCACAGTGCCATCTCCTCAGCCCCCATGGGCAGTCCCTCTCATCTTACAGGGCCCTTAGGGTTGGTGGGGTGACCCCACTGCCGTGTCACCCAACCAACACTGCCACAACTGTGTGGGTGGGGTGGTGCATGGCAAATCTACCTTGGCTGGAGCAGAGGTGGTGAGTCCCTCCAAACAATTGTTTCAGCCCCTTCACCGAGTCATGCACATGTATGTAGGCTTATAGATTTTTAATGTATTTTTTTTAGATTTTTTTTTTTTTTTTTTTGCATAATGAAACACTACTGAAGAGCTAGGTTTTGGAGTCCCAGAGCAAATGTGGATAGTGGGATTTTGGAAGCATGCAGGCCCAGAGTCCTTGCATGGCTGTGCTGGTCCACTTTATTAGTGATGGCAGCTATAGCATTGACATTTTAAACCTGAGTCTGCTTTTAAGAGCAGGTATCTGACCTGATCCTCAAGCTGTTTGAAATCTGTGTGCTGCAGAGCAACCAGTAGGGCACCGTGGCAGGAGCTGCACAGAGTGCCTCAATGGCAATCAAACTGGCTTATGTAAGTCTAAAAATGGCAACTCCTTACTTGCCACATCTCTTTCTGTCTATGCAGAGAGTCCTGCAGAGCTGCCAAACAGAAGCAATTGAATGAACTCTTTTCTCGGCTCATTCCTCCTTCCGCAGCTCGGAGGAAGTGAGCCAGAGCCTATTCTAGTTTGCCTGTCAACAGGAATGGTAACCAGCCTCTCGATCCCAGCCAGGCGTTATGCCCCAAAAACACCGCCTGCCTGTGAGGAGTGGAGAGAGACGTCATGGGTGAAGTCCAGCGCCTGGTGTGAGACTGGGCTGCTCCAGGAGGCAGTCAAGGAGTCAGCAGAGTCCACGTGGTGTCTGAAGTCAACCTGGCCAGCAAGGCAAGCAAGGAATTGGTGAAGGGGTGAGCTGCTGTTCTCCATCATTATTGTTGGAAATAGTTGTTCTTCACGTCGCAGTAATGGAGCGATGCTGCGTTTAATTTGTGAATGCCGAAACATATCCCTTCCGAATGTTTTGAAATGTTGTACTTTTTTTGTTTTGAAAGAGTGGGAGCTTTTAAATCTTTCTGGGTTTGTGGTTTTTTTCCCCTTATTTTCTATTTAGGAGAAAAGGTGGGAGGAAGCAGAGAAGGAGAATATAATGGGGGGATGGCCTTGTTCTCACTCTCCTACTGAAAACATTTCAGAAAAAGGAGCAAAAAGCAGTGAAAACGGATAGAAGCCCACTTCAGTTTTGTGTTCCTATTCCTTTCTTTTTTTGCTGGGAAAGAAGGATGGCCAAAAAAATAAGTGGGACAAACCCCACGTGTTTTGAATTATTCTCCCCTTAATGAGATAGAAAAACATCTCATTTCCAAAATGTATTGCTTTTTCACTGAAAAACAAATCAAATCGAGTAAGGACCTTTCCAAAGCAAATCTTTCCACTGTCTTTTCTGCAACTCTCTCGCCACTCAGTGTTGACCAGCCTTTCTGGCTAAGCCATATTTTACAGTGTTCAAGAGTTGTGTTTGCCCTTGTTAGAACTGTTGTCACAGATGTCCCCATCCACTGCAGAGCAGGACTCCACTGGCTGAGAGGTGACAGTGGATGGCAGCATGTTACCTCCTTCCTCCAGGCCATGCAGGACCTACTGGGTTGCAGCATCCTTGTCCCTGGTGGTGGTGGCTAAGTCAGAGAGAGCCTGACAGGACTCCCAGATTGACTGGTGAAACTGCTGCTGTGACACTTGGGCACAAGAAAAGTGCCAATTTCACCCCAGAAAATATGATCTAGAACAGCCACTAAAAATCTTCCAACAATGCCATACTAAATATCCAGATCTTGTTATTGCAGGAAAAAACTTCCATGCATGGCCCAAGTATTCCCTGAACGTTCAAGAACACCCACAAATACTGTAAAAATAGCTGATAATTTATTTGATTTAATTATGAGCCTAGCTTGTGATTTTGGGGTGGGGGCGGGGCTGAAGTTAGTGACGCTGGAAAACCAATTTAGAGAAAAGCCCAGGCAAGTCATCAGCTCTGAGGAGCAGCTGAGGCTCTTCCTCATGAAATCAGAGTATTGTAGAACCTACCAAGGGCTCTGAAACTTCTTGGGTGAGGAGACCACGCCAGAGTGGTTTCTCCTTCTGGGACCTAGAAGCTGCAGCCCATGGATGAGGCTGGTGTCCCACAGCCATGGCCAGTGTTCGTTGGAGGGACTGGTTCATCTCTTCCTGCTTACACACGTGGGTTAACCAGGGGTAAGATCTGTCATGGTTTGAGCATTAGCTGCCCCTCAGCAAGTTGTCCTTCCTGTCCCCACTATGCTACTGCGTGGCCTCCAGCACCAGTGAACATGGCTATGGGACATGTTTCTGTCCCTTATGTGAGGGTCCCGATTGACTATGTGCTCAGCCTCTGATGTAGGTCATAAAACCAAACCCACTATCTTTGCTGTTTCAGTTGGGTAGAAAAAAACCCTCTGTTATCAGAGTTGGCCACCACGTTCACTTCAAGCCTTTGAGGCATTCCTTCCTCCTCCTTCCTCCCCTCCAGGTCGTGCCTCTGCTCTCCACCAGACAGCCTGGGCCATCCCCCCAAGATCAGCTGCTTGTGGAGCTCTCTCTGCCCAAAGCATGTCCTAAACGGTGTGGCCTTTGTTCCCCCCAGCTGTCATATCCTCTGGGATCTGCAACAAGTCCTCTTTTTACAGACCCTGTCTTGTCAGTCTCCAATCTGATCTGACCACCTGGTTTGTTTTTGAATCGAGCACTTGAGTCATAACATTTCTGTTTATTTCCACAACTGTATTCCTTGCATAGGAAATGAGCCAAGATGGTCTAAGGCAGGGAGAGTGAAGCATGTCGCAGTTGTAATTGCTTTTGCTCTCCCAATATCAAATTTTACAGTATAATCAAAATCTTATTTTTGTACTGCTGGACTCTGTTATTGACTTAATCTTCTTAAGTGCTCCTATTATTCCAGTGATTTCATTGTTGCATGTTGATTTTAATCTTTTGATCTCCATATTAGCTACTGCCTGCAACTAATTTGTTGCTCAGTGTTTTTCTTTGTTTTGACCTGTGAGGCATTTTCCTCATGGCACACAACTCTGCTGGCAGATTGCATATAATCTCTGCACTTTTTTTTCTCCCATGTTTTGCATAGTTACAACAAATGCAGATTTACAACTTGAAATGGAATCTGCATCTTTTAGAAAAGCTGAGGAAAATATCACTTCAGGTTGAGCTCAGTAGCCTAAATGTGCTTGAATAAAGGAAATACAGCTGAATAAAGCTTGCAGGAAAGAGGTTTCACACAGGCTTGTTAGTCCAGCAAGTTCAGAATGGGTGGCAAGTGTAATAACTGTAACTTACACACAGTCGGGGATCAAAGAGTTTCTGAAAGAACTGCTACACCTAAGATGAAGAAGGCTGTTTTTTTTGTGAATGGCTGAAGGGACTCCCCTAGCTGGATGCAGCCATGGTGACTCTGTGGAATCATGACACCACAGAGCAGGTTTTTGAACTGATGTTGGTGACAGCGGTGGTAGTGCAGAGTCATGGACTTCGCAAGGTGCAGAGGTTGAAATATGGCTCAGCTGCATTTTGGTCAGCCATTAGAGGAGTGGTTTTTCTCTTAGTAGTTGGTGGTTTAAGCTGTGCTGATTTATCTGGTGCTTTGTTTGCTTTAGCTTTTTCTTTTAAAGCTTAGAGAAGTAATTTTTGCCTTAGGTTTGCTGTGACTTTTTAAAAAAGAACAAAGCCTGAGCATTGACAAAATCATCTTTGCTTTGCTGCGTGTCTGTTTATGCTTCTGAACACAAATTGTCTTCTAATATTTTTGACGTTTTGGTCACTAGAGAGGCAGAAAAGCAATTTCTAAGATGCCTATGGGCCAGGAGACATGCATTACAGCAGAGGGGAAAGAATCTGTTAGTTGCTGAAATATAAAACAAATTGGATGAACAGCTGCTGACACTTGTCAGTCAAATAGTTGATAGCATTTTCAGTCTCCATGCCACATGCTTTAAGTAAGTCTGTCAAAAAAAGGATATTTTCGCTGGACTTCCCTGTAAATATGAGAGAAGTTTTGGCCTGATCTATCATTTAAAATTTTGCTGGCAGAAGAATGAAATTTTCCTCTTTCCCCGAAACTGATTGACATAACTGTACTGGCAGATTCTTCATCTAGGTGCAGTTGTACTGGCAGAAAGTCCTTTGACTGTTGGAGCTTGTTCCATCGCAGCAATGGTTGAAGTGAAACCAGCAGCAGACCTTGGCATTCTTCAGCTGGGTTTGCCAGAGTGTTCCCATCCGGCAGCAAGCCCTTTGAGATGCTGCTCGAGATGTAGCTTTGCTCTGCAGGGCCCTGACTCCTGTGCTGTAGCCAGGAGGGCTTTAACCCCGGATTTATGTTTTTTTAGACAAAACCAAACCGTTTTGGATTCAACATTTCTGCAGGATTAACCCAAGCTGGCACTTCTGCCTGGGTACCATGGTGGAGCACCCATAGAGGACAGGGTCAGGCTGCCAGCCACCCCATGTAACCACAAAGGCAGTAAGGATCAGGTACAACACTGTCCTTTGCTGAACCACAGGCTGCAGGCTCTGGAGTGGGAGGTTAAATCCTGCTTTGCATCAGTGCTCGTACATGACTTCTCCCTGCTCACACTGAGGTATGAAACTTGAAGCTCATAGTTCGGGTCCAAACTCTTTACAAGAAGTTGGCTGGCTAATGCTTCCTAGTTTGGAATGTGTGCTCAAACCTGACATATCGTCAGGGTTGTTACGGAGTCTCTGAGGTGCTTCATTGGGATTTGAGGACATGCAAAAATCTGTCTGAGGGTCTAGGGTCATTGCTAATGACAGAGCAGCTCAGACACGGGTGTCCATCACTACTGTTTCAGGGAGGCACCTGTGTGCCTTAGTGGTGCACAGCCAAGGATCATCTCCTGAAGGCTGCGCCCACACTTTTTCATTCAAAAAACTGAGCAGGGCTCACTGTTTTGAAAGGTGGCAGGTGGAAGTGGGCTGTGTTTTTACCCAATAAATATTTCATGTTAAAAAAAAAAAAAAAAAAAAGGAGCCAGTTTCAGAGCAGAATCAAGCTGTTTCTCAAGCTCTGCTCTGCCTGACTGGGAGCAGAGCTACACATTTGGGTCTCCCTCAGTGCTGTTTGCTTCCAGCCTGGTGGCCACCCCAGGTAAGGCTTTCCCAGTGCCTCCTCTTGGAGCTGTTGGCCTTCTTTTAAATATTTGGGATAGCTGAGGGAGAGGCTGAAGAGGGCACAAGCATCAGTATGTGTATGGGTCTCAAGTGGATCTCAACAACCTGGAAAGAAGGGACCAGGTGGTGCTTGTGGTTTGTTCACTCCTTTATGTCTTGTGAGACTTGTTCTGTCAGCCAAGTCCTGTGAGGGCTTCAGGGTGTGATTCAAGGCTTCAGGCGTAATGATGTCAGGGTACAGATGGTTTTTGTATGCATCCCAGTGACAGACCTGCAGAGGCACCTGAACTGGTTTTGGTGGACTTAGTATGACTCAAACATTATTCTGATACATCAGTTCCTCTGGAGATTTAGAAGCAAGTATTTGGATGGCTAGAGGATCGGTAAGATGGGGAGAAAAGAACTACCAAGGCTGGAAAAGACCTTTAAGATCATCAGGTCCAGCCTATGACCAACACCACCACATCATCTAGACTACGGCACTAAGTGCCACATCCAGCTTCCTGTGTAAATGGCCACAAGGCCATGTTCCTCCCTAAGTCCTCAGAGGTGACTTTTCCTGGCAATGCTTCCCTCTATGAGCATCATGGCGCAAGGCAGAAAATGAGAAGTGCTATGCTGGGCTACAGTCAGTGTTGAAAAGTTGTCTATTCCAGTGCCTCAAATGGCTTATCAACACGTAAATGGTGTGAAATGTGCACGCCTACCATCCACTCCTAAAGTAAAGCCCCTGCTAATGTAGGGTATGGCCATCCCAATGAGCTGCAGAGCACCTCCAGAGCCAGGCGCTGAACTCTGCCACAGAGGAAGGGACTGCAACAATCCAGCACTGCAGGTGGACATGCTCCAGGCTCCTTAACTATCCCAGCCCCATTTGGGACTCAACACCCCCCCCCCCCTTCAGAGGCAGTTCCCAGAGGTTCCCTTCTCCTCCCATATGTCCATGGAGTGTCTCTTGGGCACTGGAAGATGGTTTAGCTTAAAGGTTCATTATCTCAGGCAACATTTGCCCATCTTTGATTTGAGGATGATGAACATTTGTTCCCATTCCCCACTGTGGCAACAGGTTGCTGTGCTTGGCGGTGAAGGACATTGGCTCTTGTGCTTCTCTCTCAAATGACTGACACTCAGGCTAGGAGGAGTCTTTTTAAAATTATTAAAATAAATTATTTTTTTATTTAGAGGTAGGGGTGCTGATGGTTGGAGATGGTGATCTTAGAGGTCTTTTCCAACCCTGACAATTCTGTGATTTTTTTTTTTTTTGTTTGTTTGAATTGGCTGCTGGGAGGGACTGACTGCAAAACCTCTCAGAAAACTCAATCTAACATGCTTTCCATCAACCCAGCCTGCTTCTTAACTTCAGCTGGGGGTTTGCCCAGGGCTGGGTGTTCGTAAGTGCTCGCTGCAGGGTGCTGCAATCGGCTGCTTTGGGAGAAGTTAAAATACAAACTGAGGCCTTTTGGTGGCAGGTAAATGTTGGGCAAGGCTCATGCCCATGTAACAACAGGGGCTGTACCAGGGCAGACCATGAAATAGACATCCAGAGGCAGATCATGGGGTGTAGAGCACAGGTAACAGTGGAAACAACTGCAGAGGTGACTGCAGAAGTGCCCTTGCACCTGTGGAATAGACAGTCTGGTCCCACCCTGACCTTGGGGAGCAAATCCAAAAAAAATCATCTTAATTAATAAACTGTAAAAACAGCCATGAGAAAAGAAAATGCCTTTATTCTGGGAGGTGGGGGCTCTTACATCTCAGCTTGGAATTTTTTTTTTTTTTTTCTAAGGCAGACATAAAAAGACTCCATAATTTATTCTTAGGACATCTGAATAGTTATTTATTGAGAAGCCAGTTCTCACACTTTTACAACTGTCGGCTTGTATAAGGCAAAAAAAGCAAGATGGATCACTATTTTACACAGAAAGTAAACGTTCTGGAGGGGGACTGATGGACATGCAGTTACTGGTCAAAATGCAATGTACATGACATATATAAAAACCATTGTGAAACAGAGGAATTGTAAATTATGGTTACAATCTACTGAAATATTCAATATATTCTTATAAACACATTTGTATAGTCTAAGATTGTAAATAAAGTTGTCTTTGTACATAGACGGTTATTTGAGATTTAAACAAAAATGTAACATTTAGAGGAGCAAACGTCAACATAAAACAACTGCTTTGGACTTGTAATGTGGCATGATATATCCATAATGATAGGATTAATCTGGTGTGGCAATTAGAATGACTAATCCTTTGGGATGTAGCCTCTATGGAGTTAACTGCATATTGAAAGGAAGAGCCTGGTACATTAACAAGGATGCAGAGTGATTCAAACGGCTGTCTGGGTTTGTTTGTTTTCTGGTGTTTTTTTTTTTTTTTAAATTAACAGAGAGAACAAAAAAATAATTTGTAATTGCCTCATTCTTCTTTTAAAAACAAAGCTGTTTTGTTTTTTTTTTTTATTAATTTTAAGCAGTTGGCATCCACAGAAGAGAAACAAAGAAATGAAAGGACTGGATTCACTCATCTTCACAACAATTTACCATCAATGTATATACAGTACATTAATGAAGCATTGTTTAAACTTTAATTATAACAGGGACACACCTAGCATGTTTTCTATGTAGTTTTTTTTTTTTCCATTAACAGTATTAAACAATGGTGCTCCATATTGCTTATGAACATATAGATATGAAATTAGGAAACCAATGAATCAAAGAGAGGTGCTAATCTTATTACCACACAGCTAACATGGCATTTGTATTGGTAAACTTCTCATGGGCATTTAGAGCTGACATAAAAATTCCTAATGTGGCTAACTGAGTTACAGACGAGGTACATGCACGGATACCAGGCGACCCCCCAGCCGGTCCTCCGGGCCAGATTCCCTAGTCGTCCTCTTCATCCTCCTCATCACTGTCCTTCATGGTGATCCCCTGGAGCCCTCCGCCTTCGCTGACCGATGCTGTGGCCTCCTCTACCGTCAGCCGGTTTCGGATGGTCTCGTAGGTTTTGCTGTTTAAGGTGGAGTCCAGCACACCTTGCAATCGGAAATCCCGGTATGTTTTCTACAGCAGGGAGAGGCATGGAGGAAGGAGGAGACAGCAGAGAAGTCAGGGCTGACACTGGGTTCCCTGCTTTGCCACAGGAGTCAGCCCGTGCCCCCATGTCTGGGGTTTGGGGCCACTAATAGAAGAGGCTGGGACCCCAGGAAAATCCCAGCCCCGTGGTAGAGATTCCTTTTAGGGTGTCCTGAGCACCAGCTGAGGGCTCTGCAGCTCCACCCCTCCCTTTGCACCGGGCTGGGTGCAGGCTCTGGAGCAGGGATCTGTTGGGGGCTGCACCAGGGAGTTTTGCATGTGGTAGGTTGGGCTCTAAGAAGAGAGGGAAGCAACAGCCAGGGGCTTTGTGCCAGCTGCCTTCCCCAGCCTCTGGACACATTCCTCTGCTAGTAGGGGCAGGCGTTTTTCTTCCTGCAGCAGAAAGCTTATCAGCCCAACCCACAGACGTGATTACACGTTCCTGGAATGGTCTGTATTAAATAATCCTACCTGCAGTACTGGAATTAAATCAGCAAAATCCAGAATACTGGGGAAAATTGTTGATGTATAAACATAAGCACACGGCATGTGTTTCTTAAATCTCTCTTTCTCCACCTAATTCTGAAGCTGGGGATGTATTTCCACGGTCAGGTGTATTTCCCTTGTTATTGCAATTAATCTCTCTCATTTGAATTTACATTTAAAAACTTCTCGACTGCATGAAATAAAACTCTGGCCTTGCAGTTCATTTAATTCTGCTCTGTGCAGAAACATTTACTGTTCTGCTATTTTGGAAAGTCCTTGGATTTATTGTAGCTGCTTCTGAATGTAATGCTGGTATAAATAAAGCACAAGGAAGAATGCTTTCCTTAGCTAGCTGACAAGCAGAAATAATTTGTCTGTGCCTGTTGTTTTCAGTTATGAAAAGCACATTTAATACATTTCATTTTAATTTATTCATGCCTTCAATGTGTTCACTGCACAGAAGACCATAAACATTCTAAAATATTAGACCAAAAAACATTAGATAGAACCTCAAATGATCAAAAATATATTTACCCCCTTCTGTGATCTTATTATTTCATGTAAACCACTGTGATTTCACACTGAAATAATTATCATTAGTCCAAGGCGTGCGCACACACATATACACATACACGTGCACTCAAGGAAAAAAATGTTACTTTCAGGGTATGTTATCTCACCTTTGTGATCTCCTAGAGTTGATTATATACACTCATTGCAAAAGAAACAACTTCAATTAACTATGAGAACAATCCTCATTTGCATTCTGCTGGGCTTAAATGTCTCTAGCAAAACAGTGTTAAAAACTTTTGGTTTGATTTAACCCATTTTAACACTGGAGTTCATTAGTGTGCTCAATGTTTTTCCACAAAAAAAAAGGCTAATGTTGATGTGCTTATTGTACGGGTAGGGTCAAATAGTAACAGAGTTTCCCTTTTCTCATGCAAGCAATTATTTTATTCTTATTTGCACAGCTGTATTTTGGATCGATAGGCATTTCAAGTTCCTGTTTTTCCTTTGCTACATGCCATATACGCAAGTATCTTAATTTTTAAGACTTTTAATGAATAGCTTAGTTTATTTGCCAGTGACAAGCTTGCCTCAGAGAACATGCTGCACGCATGCAGGCGTGCGCACGGACACACACTCCTTCCAACAACAAGACAGTATTGAAAACATATTGGATTATTACCTTTACTATCCTAATGAGAGTTTTCAGTTGGTAGATGTGGAGCTGCAGGTCCATGCGGTCTGTCAGCCAGGTGCAGACAACACTCATCGAGCTGGTGTACCATTGCTGCAAGAGAGACAGGACTTCTCCAGCAACCCCCCCCGTCAGGGCTGCATGCTGTGCCCTGAAGAGCACGGGCTGCACCCAGCCCCCCCCAGCCAGCATCAACCTCACCCTAGCCAGCCTGTTGATGGGATGTGACAGACTCAGAGGGGGAGACAGGCAGCCTCTTTTACACAGAATTTCCATGCATGAACTTTTAAATGTTAGTAATAACACCAACAAACTTATTTGGAGGGTAACGGCCACCAGCAACACTGCAAGGTTTTTTCCAATCTGATTTTGCCACTGACGAGCCTTGCCAGTGTGTGTTTGGCACAATCCATTTTTTTAACTCAATTCCCCCCCCTGCCCCCCACAGTGAGGGCACAGGCCTGCCTCTTAAGTGTGTCAGACCCACACACAAACTACTTACCACCTTGAACTCCAACCATAACCAGCCACGGGGTGAGTCTGCTTCCCTGATGGCGAGCAGAGGGGAGGCTTGTGCAGGGCAAGGCTTGGCTGTGGGTGAGGATGCTGGTGAGCCACCTATGGGCACCTGCCCAGGAAATACTTTGGATTCACCCTCACAATTACGAAAGATGGAAAAAGCAGCAAAGAAATGAACTTGTTTCAAGCTGCTTAACTCACAAGGCCACGCCCAGGAGCTGAAAGTTTGCTGCTTGTCTGTGAAAAAGGCTCACAGCTGTGTGGCAGCAGCCTGCCAGCCCGGTGGGGCAGGAAGTCTCTGGTGGGCTGTGGCTCAGTGCCCACTCACGCAGGGCTGGCATTGCACATCTGAAGCCACAGAGGAGCAGCGAGCCCTCAAGAGAAGGAAAAGCTGGGGTTGTGGTGGTGGGGGCATCACAGAAACCTCCCCACAGCACTCAGCACAATGGTTGCTTACAGTGGTCTGTAGCCAGAAACCCACTGCCCTCTGTACACGGGGTCACACCCTTCTCACAATGTCTCTTACACAGAGCGATCAAAACCTACCCTGCAGAACAGCTGCAATTAATCTAGAACCACTTAAAGGAAAGAGAAAACACCTGACCAGTTTATAAAAATCCTGCTCAAGCCCCTTCCAAGTCAGTCTGAAATGCTGCTCCCTCCCAACTACCCTAAAACCTTGCATCAGTCTAATGAAGGGATTTATTGCCTCCCTCTGCTGCACTTTTGGGTGGGGGTTGCTGACACAGAAACATTCCCTCTTCCCTCTAGCTGCTGAAGCTGCCAGCACTGCTGGTGACTGGAGGTGATTGAATGTTCTGCAGTTGCAAAACTGAGGCTGGTGGCTCGTTACCCTCCACCCTTCAACACCGGCCAAGAGGGCAGTGCCTGCCTGTGAGCAAGGGGAGGTTAGCACTGCTGGATGTGCAGCTCCAACACTGTAACCTGTCACTGGGTAGGGCTTAGCAGGCATGACCAAAGCAAACAAGTAAGTCCAAGCTAAACCAGCCCAGCATCACAAAAATGTAGGCACAGCAGACATTATTGAACTGTACAGTAAAGCTCCAGTATCAGTGAAGATATTCCTGTACTTCTACACCACCTCTTAATAAAATGGAGGCAATAAAGGGATGGAGTCACCAAAGAACTGGCACATGGTGATCTCTTGCTTGATGCTTACACCTTGTGCAACTTGTAGAGATTCCTGCTGGCCTTTCTTCACCAGGATGGAGACCTGGCAAGAGCTAAGAGCTTGAATGAAACTAATTGAGATAGGCAAGCAGGAGCTCTCTCCGCATCAGCAATCAGTCTCAGATACTGTTAGCTGTCACTTGAGGTCCTGATGTCAGATTGGGGCTGAGCTAAGAGTGAAGCTCCCTGGTTAGCTGGTGTGGGCCTGACCAGCATAATAGACATGAAGATCTGGGGGGTCTTCATACCTTCCAATTCTTAGACTAGTCTGAGAGGTCAGAGCATCCCTGGATACCTGCAGAGTGCCCCAAGTGCCTGTGGATGCTGGGACAACAACCCAGGAGAGAAAGCAGCAGCTGAGGTGGGGGAGTGGGGGGTGGCACAAAGCAACTGCTGTCACTGGGGGACCTGTCTGGGCTCCCTTGTAATGCTGGGGGTCCATGTGAGCAAAACCAGAAATTGTTAATTTTTATCATGTTACTTTTCTGCAATCAGTAGGATTAAATGAGTCACGCTCTTGGGTGACATTTAGGTGGGACCTGGGGCTGTGCTGGCACATGGATGCCCAGGTCACCTCCTTCCACCACCTCTTTAAGTCAAATCCCACAGAGGAACAAAGTCACTGTATGTTACATATGCACACCCTCTCCCTTCCATCACTGCTTCTCAGGTTCCATGAAACAATCTGCCAGGTACTTATGTCAGCTCTAAAGGAGAGCAGGAGTGCCCAGTGGGGGCAGGTCCTGCTGTTTCTCTTTGTCCTGTGCCACACACACCTACAACAGCTGTATGGATCTGAAACAGAAATGGTAACTTCTGGAGGTTATTGGCAACATGACTTTGCTGGTGCAAGACCTTCAGATGAGCTAAATGTTTGCTGGTTGGAGTAGGCATTTCAAAATGCTGGATTCTGGAGAGATGCAAACTCCTCCGAGCCAAATCTGAATTGTACCCCTCTCCTCCTGAGCACTGGCTGACAAGGGCTCAGCCAGGCGGGCTGCTCGGCTGCATGAAAGGAGCTCTCTTTCTCAAAGCTAAGTTACTCCGAAGACTTTCTGCTTTCTGAGAAAGAGACAAAGTCTAATTCATTGATCTTGATACACAAAACCGTCACGTCACTTCATAGAGCACACACCAACTGCTGAATTTAAGCCCTGCATATTCATAAAAATAAGTTAGTCCATAAATTAAATGTTCCCTTTAGCTATCACTAGTGTTGATGTGCTATAAGACGCACAAGCCCTCTGATTCATGACTAACCTACCAAAGAAGATAACATTTGCATATGATTATATTATTTAAAAAAAAAAACACAACAAAGCCAAATGCTCCAAAACAGAAAAGTGATGATTTCAGACAAAAGAGCACAGTGTGGTCCTGTCGGGACACCGGCCACCTCGCTCCGCCCCGTGTGGGTCTGCCATTCCCCAAAGGGCAGCAGGGCACATGCTGGGGACACAGGGTTTCTTGGGAGCTCCAGCCATGCAGCTTGTCCCTATACACAAGCTGCAGAGGGCACAGCCCAAGTGCTGAACTCTGGGGCCTTGTTATGGGGCTGCAACACGTTTCAGGCAGTCTGGAGCCCCAGGGCCAGCTAAGCTGTGGCATGGGCACACCAAAGTAACTGGTATCAATATAATTTTCTCAAAACTCCTCACACCTGGTTGTAAGGAATAACTAGACCTCATTGATGCTCCCAGGTCCACAGACCTTAATGCCACACACCTTGTTGCTGCACACACACATTCCTGAAGAGAGTTTGCACTTAGTCTGGGGGCAGAGGGTGAAGAATGGCTGTGGAGATGCCACGCATCCATCTGGCCATCAGCAGGGAAGGGATGAAGGCTCCCATGGAGGCATGCCCCAGCCCCCGCTGCCTGCTGCATAGTCTGACCCAGCTAACAGCAGAGGAAATGCAAACAGACACTCTTTGGATGCTATCAGAGCTCAGTAACAGCAAGAAGATACCGTGTTTTCACAGCCAGGAATTTAATCCCTCTTTCAGGTTAGTTTTCCTGCTCCCCTTCTGTCTTTTGCAGCAACCCTCATTGCTGGGTGCTAGCCTGGGTAGACGAGGTGGGCCATGGACTGGCTGGGATGCTCCAGGCCAGGCATTACTGGAGCTGGAGCACACCAAGAGGTGGGCTTCCATGGCTGCCCATCTAACACCCCAACCATATCGAGCAAGAAGCTTCCTCATTCCCTGCCTCCCCCCCCCGCCCTTATTTTTGAATGCAAAAACATGATCAATAAGTTGCTGAAATAGCAAGTTTGTCTCTGAATACATAAATTGCAAAAATTGATATGAATAAATCTGCAAGTAGCACACTGAGTGTGGCACATGTAAAAGAAAAAATTAATGAAAAAAAAAAAAAAAAGCCCTGTACTGGGTTCCTGTGCTTTCCGGGAGGTGGTGTCATTACACATACCCAGGAACATCTGCAAGCCCCCGTCTTCTTTGGTGTGAGCTGAATGGAAGCATGACCTCCTGTTCCTTGCCATGAACCCTGAGTTCACACTCATATTTTACATGTTACAGGAAGCCACAGCTCACCCCAGGGGTGCTGCAAACAGAATCTCATAAGCCAGATGCAACACTGCTTCTTAAGGCACCTGAAGGAGCTGTATTCTTCATTCAAAAGCTTACATACTAGTAGCTTAAGGTCACTTCAGCTTTTGTAAAGAGTGGGACAAAACCAGGAATGCTTATAGGGCTGGGTTGTCAGCAGGGTAGCAGAGGGATTACAAGGAACCTGTGACTCTGCCTCTTTCTGCCTTTACTGGTAGTTTTTTTGTGTGTGAACAAGTGCCATACAACAGATTGAGGCTGGTATAAAGGCCTGGGACTGTGCAAGAGCACCCCGCTGAGCCTCAGCTGTGCTTGCAATTAGCAATAGGCATGAAATGATTATTGTTGTGGTGGCTGATGGCAATCTGAAGTGACAAGTTTTATGGGGGAAGTTGTAGTAGGGATGTTCAGCAAGTTTCTGCAAACCATTAATCGAAGGCTGCAGCACAGTTTAGTCAAAGCTATTTTATGTCATTCCAAAGGTCTCACAAGGATGCTGAAAGAATATTTTTCTGCTCTCAGTGCCTTGGAATGGAGTTTTTCTAGGTCAGGGATTCTTTACTGCCCTATTTAGTGTCAAAAATACCCATTTGCTTCAAATTAGCAGAAAGCTTGTAGTTAAGGGCTAGAGATTAGGCATACAAAATTACTCAGCAGGTGACTGCTGGGTGGATTTGGGGGTTGAGAAGTCTTTAAAACTGACTACAAGACATTATATACTTCTGACAAAAGAACATAGTAATCCTACCTGCTTGCTTTAACCACTGTTGTTTGTCTATTATTATGTGCTTTAATGCTCATAAGAGCAAAACTACTGGTGATACTACTCAATTACCATAGTAACTCTCCCCTATGACCTCTCATTTCAGTACTCCCTTTCCAACCAGAACCAATCCAAGCAGGACAAATCTATTTAAAACTGTGACACACATTGCACAAGGAGGCTCCGAATGCTGGCTGGCTCCCTCTCTTTGTCCGGGACACAGATTTGTTTTGAAATGCTGAAAAGCAGCTTCGAAATGAAACCCTGAATTCATGAAAAGCAGCTTTGAAATGAAACCTTGAATTCAAGGTGTTTCAAAGTTGAGGGACTGGGTGCCAGGCACGCACCTCTGCAGCATCCCTAAGCCAGCCAGCATGGATCGAGGGGACCATAGAGGTGGAAAGGGAGAGAGGAACATGCTGACCATCAGTCTTATTTCCCAAAGGAAAACTGAACCTGCTCTCAGGCAACAGCCCCCTCTCAGAGTGACTTGATCAGCCAGGAAAAAAAACCAAACAATTAAACAATTAAAAAATTACCGAGTCTTTGTATGTGGTGTTTGCATCCCTGTCCAATGGGCCAGGAGCTCAGCTGGTGGGAAGCACAGTGGGGCCGTGCTGATTTACAACTGCTGACAGTGCATGACAGCCAACAGAGCTGTGTCCAGTCCCATCCTGGGTGGCTCTGCGAGCAAATTCAGTATTTGGTGCTGTCACACGTGTTCATGGCAGTCACCTCCCCGTGGCAAGTGCCTCTGCAGGGAAGGTAGGGATGCAGCCACAGCAGCTCAGGACCATGCTTTCTGGGGACCAGCTCTGCATCTACAGCTGCCAGCATTGTGTGAAGGCTTCCTCAGTGTGTGGGAGCAGGAGGTCTTCTGGTGAAGTCTGCCTGCCCAAGAGACTGTGCTCCTGCATTAGGTCACGGTGTGTCCTGCATACACAGCCAGGTTTGTACACACAATGCTCTCTGCAGGCCTACAACTCGATGGCAGTCATGGAAGGACCACTCTTGTCCCTCTGGTCTTCTGTGGCCACCAGGGTGTTCCTCTCCACCTTCCCTCAATGTTTCTTTTGCTGTCGATCCCATGTGGTTATTGCAATTACAAAAACTTGGTAGAGGCAGTAAGCATGAAGCATAGAGCCTCAAGGTCAAAGCAGTTTTCTACTCCTTTCTTTAATGAAAAAGAGACATTCCCAGCAAGCCTGAACACACACAGCAGCATACACCATCCTAGTTTGAGAGCCTTTGGGATGCTGGCCATGGAGGAGAATGGTGGTGGGACGAAGCGTGCCTCCTGCCCTGCTCCCAACTACTCCAACTACTGAGGTAGTGAGGTGGTGGCCAGGCTGCCAGAGCTGAGCCCTGGCTGTTCCTCAGGCCCTGTGTTGGAATCCCAGGCTTTGTTTGCTGCAGAAGGTGATGAGCCATCCCCCAGGCTGACGCACAGCTGGGAGACTGGGGAAAGAGCGGGGACACAGCCTTGGTGACACAAGTCTTTTTGAAACTCTTGAGCTGAGATACATGGTGGTGGCCCTAGAGGAGGACATGGCGCTGTTGAGGGGGGCGAAGAGCTGCAGTCCCTCAGGCACATATGTAGCTCCAGTCTCCAGTGTCAACGAGGAGACGGGGATGAACCTTTTGCCACGTGACAAAGAAGGAAGAGGCACAACTTTCCCCACCAAGCACACGCTTTCTGGATGGCAAGTGGACACTTGCAACACAGCCTTCTCCATCCTACGTGTTCATCAATCAGCTTTTCTTCCCACTGCTCAACAAAACCTCTGCACCTTGTATGACTCTACAGTGTCCTACTTATGAGCTCTCCTTCCCTGCCCTTCGCCAGGGCACCACAAGAGCCATCCCAAGGTAGCTCAGCAGTTTGAACTACAAAACCTCCTCAAGAACAGAGGGCCAGACCTGCAGCAGGGTCAGGGGCACAGCTCCACAGGCAAAGAGCATCTGGCTTGGTTGTGTTCCAGCCGTGGCCACGGGTGGCATCAATAATGACCCAGTGCCTCTCTATATTTACACCTGGCAAGGATTTGGCCCGTTCCTCCAAGCCTGGCAGGGGCCAAGGCTCAGGGGACCAAGATGATGTCTCTGTGAGTGCCGGGGTTTTCCAGAAGCAGAGAAATGGGTGTGACATTACCCATGCTACAGAAATGAAGTTTAGCGGCTGTGGCTCTAAGAGCACACAGCTAACCAGAAAATAAGCAATGAGTTAATATCACAGGCATTGATCAGCTAGTCTTACAATTAATGCTTCCAATAAAAAAAAAAAAGCTCCCCCTTTTTATTCAACAGAATAAGAAATTAAACACTTGTGGGCTCATTCTAAAGAATGAATGAAATTGAATAAGCTACCTAGCACTTGAGATTCCCAGCGAGTGCTTGAATAGAGCAAACCTCCTGAGTTGAATGGATTGCCTTTTGGGACCAATTTGTCTCTTTTCACTCTTTATTCCTCCTTTTTTGCTGACAGATGTACAAAGGCGGAACTGCGCTGTGCAGCTTAGCTACATGCACCCACAGCAGCTGTCACTTTTGTCGAGCAAGTTAATCAAGCAAATGCCACCATATCCCACTTTCTATAAGGAACAACATGTTATAGACAGTAGTCTTGGGAGACAGGGAGGGAGGGAGAGAGACTTTATTTTAACTTTGAGTAGCTGTTTTTTTTTTTTTCCCCTCTGTGTGTGTAAAAAAAAAAAAAAGGGGGGGGGGGGGGGAAAGCAGCCAAACCTGGTAGCACAAGCTGACACTTTTGTTTTCCTGTAGAACAAATATTTAATATGATTTTAACTCTAATTTGTACCAGAGGGAGAGCTGTCTGGTTTTAATTAAATTTAAGGGACTTAAGGGACACGTTTAAAAAAGAAATGGAAGCTTTTTGTTTGCATTAACGCTTGTTGATAATAATATATTGATTGTCAATTGCTAAGCCCAAAAGATTAGTGTAGTAAATACTATTATCTGAATGCCACAAGTGAAGTGCTAGCTTCCCGTCCCTGCTTTTCCCTTTGTGAGGCAGTTTGAATCACTGGTTGTTATTTATACATTTTCTTTGATAAAACCAACTTGTGTGGCTGATTTTTTTTTTTTTTTAAACCCTGCCTCATTAAGTGCATAATAGCATTTACGTGTGGGGCTTTCTGCTTTTTAGCCTTTCAAGCTTAAGCTTATATTCCTCTCTCACAACCATGTTTCAAAACTTGGGATGTTCACAAACAATTGGATACACACCAATATTGTATATATCAGATGCTCTCGTGCTATTGCCAAAGACTAGAAAATAACAGAACATTGTCCACAAGGAGTAAGTAAATAGTTCTTGCCCTGCTACGCTGCCGCACGCCAGATAATAACACTGTTCGATCATTAGGCAGCTTTGCTATTGCACCTAATTCTTTTGAGTGCATTTTCTCTCATTACATATGCAAAAGTCAACATCAAAAGTAGGTCTTTCAGTGTAGCTCTACAGAGCACACAACAGCAAAGCACCACAAGGGCTACCAGGCAGCCCTCGGTTTGCCATGAGAAAGGTGATTTCCTGTCCCCCCCCCCCTAGTTCATACACTTTTGAAAGTCTCTTCTCTTTCAGAAAATAAATCTAAGTTTTGCTAACAGATTGCAGTGTGCTAATTTAACTTCTCTGCAGGGTCTTTGGATTGGTATATTCAGAAACAGAGCGCACACATCGGAACTGTTTGGGATATAGGAACTCTTTGCCAAACTCTACCCTTGCACCTCGCCCGTGTGAGCAAACCCTCCCCCAGCCAAGCTTGGCAGGGCTCTGCCTATGCCCAGGCAAGCAGTCCTCACAAGAGGCAACATGGCCCTCATTTTCTGAATTAAAACTCTCTATTAACCTCTACATTAAATACTAGAGACCTAGCAAAGTGTTCACAATTCAATAAAAATCACCTGAAACCCCAGGGTCTTTTTTTTTTTTTCCCTTAACTTTTATTACTCTGCTAGAATAAAGCCTGGTGAATCTGTCTGGACTCCCCCAGGTCACACTCACACTGAGCTATTACTGAAATAAACGGCTGCACTATTTTTTCCTAGGATTTTTTTGTCTCGCTATAACACTATTACTGCAAGTACACACAGTGTATTCTTCAACATCCACCCCGGTGCTGTGATTCCTAGATGCCTTTCACTCTATTTTATATTCCTTAACTAGAAAATTTCATTCACACTGACGACGTAGCTATACAAGGAAGTTACAAAGCCAAAGGGGCTCGATGTTAAAATAATTTGTATTATTATTTAATAAAGTCACAGTCCCAGCGTTGCCTAATAGGGTTAAGCTGCTAGCCAGGACAACTCATCATCTGTCTAGGATGCAAATGGCATCACCGAATTTCATTATCTTTCCACTCCCCCCCCCCCTTCTCTTCCCAAAAATAAACCACAAAACAACTTTTGCATCGTGTAAGAGCCCTGCCTTCAAACAGGGATGAGAATTCAGAATGAAAGCTGAACGGCAGACCCAGGCGCGCTGAAGTGCCGCACGCTTTTTGCAGTACATATGGCACCTGAGATCACCCACTGCTCGGGGATGGCAGCAACAGGGTGTGCCCAGGCTGGCACTTCACCCTTAATTGGATTGAAGTTGGACCTGAGGGGGCTCGGCAGGTCGGTGCTACTGGTGTTAATGGGAGGGAGGTGCCAGGCTCCTTGCGAGAGCATTTTCTGCATGTGCCGGTGGGATTGCACCAATTCCCCGCTCGCCAAAGGGCCACAACTCATCCTGCACGCTCCTCGCTGCAAATTTCTCTCAGCTCTTAATTTTATGCCTTTTTGGGGAGGAAAAGAAGGATCAACCTCTTCTGTGCCAGTGGGGCCAAGGTCCCCAGCAAATAAAGATGCCCAAGAAAATAATCTCTGCCTCTCCCCGCTTTCAGTGCTGCACAAAATCAGTTAACACCAACACATGCTCGGTGCAGCTGCAGCTCCACACGTGGCAGTGGGTGAGGTTTGTTTACTCCACCTGTTAGTGGCTTTGCAGGCAATCTGTGCACTCTCCTCACACCAGCAAAGGTTTCCCACAGCAGGTACACAGCCAGCCAGGGACCTGCAGATGGTACTGCACCTTTGCTGGAGGAGGAACTACTCTGCTGTTGGGAATATGATGTCTTCTATTTACTCAGATGTTCCTAAGTTGTACATCAGGGTAGTCTACCCTGCTAGCCAGATGCCAGAATCTCTGAAAAAGATCACTCTCATCCCTGGCAGAGGCGATGGGCCACAGGCAGGACATGTCAATGTCTCCCTGAGCTTTCTCCCTGGGCAGGATCTCACTGAAAAGAGCTACTGCAATGTCAGCTCAACAGGGGGATGGCGTGCAGTGGCCGATGCTCATAGTGAGCCAGGAAGGAAGGTCACTGACACCAGTCCTGGTGGCACCTCTACCTTCTCTCTTATTCACTGTGTCTCCAAACCAGGGACAACCCATGCCTAAGTGAAGGCAGACACCTGCATGTTTGCAGGCTCAGAGCCTCTGCAACAGGACAGCCCCAATCCTTGGGTACCACATTATACATCTGCAGAAATCCCTGGCTTCCAGGTAACAGGTAAAGCCTGTCCTGGTGATGTGCATCCCTGGAAGACCCTGCCTTTACAGGGTGTGCTGGCACACAGCATCCCATGTACCTGCACACAGAGCACTGAGCTCTGGAGGGGACCTTGTGCACACTACTGGGTCAGCTCTGGGTGCTGGGCCCCCTCTCTCTTCACTGTAGCAACGTGCCCAGCACTTGCTGGGAACTATCAAATAAAACCCAAAAAACCCTGCTGCTTTGCAGGATTTTGCAGACCTTGGTTTTCCTAAATTAAAGAGCTTCTGCCTAAAAAAATATAGAGACAAATATACACATACACAAAAACACTTCTGTATGGATGCTTGTTCTCAAATACTTTTTTTAACCTATAAAATATTCTCTGCTTATTTCCATTTTTCAGAAAAGAACTGAAGTTGACATGTTAAAATCTGAGTTTCTATATAAAGCAGCTTAGTAAAACACAATATCCACACAGTGTGCTGCTTTTTTCTGTCCCAATTCCAAAGCCCTGTTAGTGCAAGGCAGTGACAGTATTACTGGATGCAAAGTTGCTCAATAAGGTGCAATACAGTAATGCATGCTATGAAGTAATTTAATTATACTTGTTATTAGGTTGAATCAAAAGCTGTCACAAAGTGGGACCCAATAGACTTTAGCTTGCTCTTTTATAGCCTGCAAATTTAAAAAAAGTAGCTAGAGGCTGCCTGAGGTATCTCAGTCCTGAGTGTGGGAGGGAGCAGCTCCCCTGTTATCATTCCTGGGGTTACACACTGGACAAAATGCACTCCCTGCCTGAGTCCTGTTAAGCATTTTTGGATGCTGATATCATACATCCAGGGCAAGGTTTAAAGGAGCACTGGGAAAGGAAAGAGCTGCAGATTAAGAGAAATGAAGTGACCTGGGACGGTTAATCTTGCATGCACCACTGGCTGGTGCAGGCAATAGCAGCGATTGTGTGGGGCTGGATTTCAGGGGGAGAAAAGGAAAAGAGGGATTGAAGGCGCTGCTGGAAATCTCACAACTCCTCATTGTCCATGCAGGGGCTGCTGGTTCACCCCTGTGCACACTGCGAGGTCCTTGGGGCAAAGGCTCTTTGCGCAGCCCAGGGGGAGGGAGCAAAGCTGCCAGCAGCGGGGACCCGGCCCCATGGCAGCTGGAGGGGAGGGTCAGCCCCCCACATCTGTGTGCTCCAGAATGTCCCGGCCCTTCCCATGCTCCTTGCAGTCCCCGGGCTCAGCTGGTACCCGTGTGGGCTCCCGGGGAATGTCAGCACCTTCAGGTTCACTCCTTCCTAATGACCCACAAGACTAGAGCTCCAATTAGCCAAGGCCTGTGAAAGGAAGCTGGAAGGCAGCTTCAGCTCAGAGGTGCTTCAGCTACACTACTTGGGTGCAGTTATAAACATGCACAGACAGCCCCCCAGAGCAGAGGCTGCTTGGAAAAAGGTTCTCTCTGGAGCAAGGATCCCTCACTGCCTACAATACACCACCACGGCACCACTTCCCCAAAACCTTGGCTACTCACATCTACAAGGAAATAAATGATCTTTCACCCAGTGCCTGCCCTAAAACAAACATCTCTGATGCTCAAAAGCACTGTGTGGATGATGTTAGCAAGCCTTTGATGACCTTAACGTAACGGAGCAATCAGTCTGCCTTCTTAGAATGATTAATGGAAAATCTCCTCTGGAAAAGAAATCAAATTAACTGTCTTCAACCAAATGTCTACTGGAACACGAAAAGCTGTTCCAATAAAGACATTTAGGAGGGAAAAAAACCCCCTTATGAGCATGTAAAATCCAGTGACAGATCTAGGACTTATTTTATTAAGACTCTCCCTAAAATAAATTAAAGGGAGCCTACTTAAATGAGCGTTGCAGCAAAGAAACCTTGCTAAGGGAACGCAGGAGAGGCAGGAGGGCACACGCGAGTACATGCTCGCTGCCGCGTGAAGCTCATATATGGGAGTCAAAAAGGACAAGGGTTGGCTCTGAGGAGCTATGTCCCTGCTAAGCTCCTCTCTCCACTCCTGCTTGGCTCTGACTGGGCACGTGGGAAGAAAAAAAGAGTCTGTGGAATGATGGTGCACACTGTGCCTCCTCAGAATCTGTCCCTTCCTAGAAGATATACGGACAATTGCCATCACAGTTTTATTTGTTTTCCCAGTAAAGGTCCCTGCAGTAGGACTGACTCCAGGTCTGGGTCCGAGTCCTGCCAAGCCAGCCAAGGGCTGTGGCAGGCTCTGCAGCAAAAGCTGTGCTGTTCTGGCTCCTCCAAGGGTGCACAGAGAGACAAAAAGCAAGCTGCACTTCCTCGAGATCGATCTACCTAATTGTCTTCGTTTCACAACTCACTTGGGAAGGCGAGGGAGAGGGGGGAAAGAAAAAGCAAAAAAAAGAAAAAGCAAAAAACAACGCAGAAGAAATAGCTCAGTGGAGGCCATATCAGGATGGGAGTGGGAGAGAGTTAGTGCCCTAATGAGCAGTCTAGCTGCGTGGGAGGGAAACAGGTTGTTGTCTGTCTCAGAGAAAGCGGTGAGCGCGGCTGCAAGCAGATATTAGATGGGAGCCCGGCGCGCAGCCTGATATCCGTTCTTCCCCTGATCCTGCAACCCGTCCTCCTGTGAGTAATTCTAACTCACAGTGAGTAGCTCCACTGACTCACGACCGGGCTTTTGGGTTTGAGGAGGTGAAGGAGAAGGGAGGGTGAGGAGGGCTCTCATTTGGCATTTGATTGTGCCGTGCAAGGCTTCCACTCTAGCAAGAAATGCCATGATCCTGCAGGCGCGCCTTGAAAGAGCTGCCAAAATTCAAGTGAGTAACCCTGCTGAAGGCAAAAGCTTTCATTTTAAGAATAAGCTAATGCCTAAGTGTCTGCAGAAGACCTGCTGAATTAACTGATCTAGCTGTCAGTCTGTGTTTTGTAGTTTTTCCTGTATACTCAGGTATGATACTGGGCTCCAAACCAGTAGGTACTGAAACATGCTGAGCTGCATGTGGATCCTCCAGAAAAACAGCAAGAATT
Source organism: Hemiprocne comata (assembly GCA_020745705.1). Lineage (NCBI taxonomy): Eukaryota > Metazoa > Chordata > Aves > Apodiformes > Apodidae > Hemiprocne > Hemiprocne comata. The sequence continues at coordinate 17,038,323 of CM036595.1, forward strand.
GCTCAGTCAGGTTCTTGGAAATTTGTACAAGGATTTTGCTGAAGTCTGAGATGCACATGGTACCCTCCATCCTTATTACTCAATATCTCTGATATTCAGAAGTCAGTTACAAGCAAGGGCAGCCACCTTTGGCAATAGGAGGACAGTCCTGAGCTGTGTCCTCAGGCCTGGTGTTCCTGCTGGGCTCTGGGCCGGGGAAAGGCAATCGAAAATCCACCAGCTGCAACATCAGCCTTGGGTATCACTGGGGCTTTCAAAAACCTCAACTGAGCTGAGCCTGAGGGATGGGACCTGATGCCAGAGCCCCAGCAGAGGGCTTGTGTCTACCCCAGGGTGGTGGGAAGGAGATGCTGGCTCCTCTAACACTGGAGCCACGGCTTCTCCTTCACTGCCAAGAGAGGACCTGGAAAGACTGTCCCTCTGCACCAAGGACGGCACAGGGCAGAGCAAAGCCCTGGTCTCCCCCATCACCTTCCCTGCTATGCCTCTGACTTGCCAAGATGAACGGGCTCGCTTTCTCATTTCAGGAGAAAATACTCCGTCTGGTATCCCGGCTGTGACACAGACCTTCGAGGAAGCTGAACATACACAGTGACAGTGAAGTGGTAAAACTGCCTTCTGCAAAAAAGCACCGTGACTGCTGCCGCCTCGGCGGGCTGTATCACTGCGTGATTAAGTTCTTACCAGACCTCTTAGTAAAGGCAACCTTCCTGATCTGATAACTGCCAAGGACAAGCCAGATACGCAGGGTCAATCTATGCACATTTAATCCCCAGAAGGCAGATTAAGTGTATAATTGACCCATATAATCCATGTATCATCTCCAGTGAAATGTTTTCTATGTCCGGTTTAGGCAGACATGAGGCCCATAAGAAAGCGATCAGAGACACAGTATTACCAGTGCAGTGGATTTCATCAAAGTTAGAGATGGCTTTTTAATCACTGATCTCAGAGACTGCTAGATTTAAGCAGATGAACTAGCACTAAGCACATCTGTTTTAATCCTTATCTTCTACTCAGGCTGGTGTCTTCAAGAAGTATGAGGAAAAAAATAAATTAATTTTTTTTTTAGGTCCTTGCAATCTTAGGAGCTTCTCTTGGTGTTTTGATCTCTCATATCAAAAGCATGTTTTTGTTTTTTTCAGTAAGATATTGAATTAATCATCAGAGAGAAAAATGCCATCTGCGCTATTTAGGGACTGCATCAGGATGCTGGAATTTGCAGGATCTCGGGGAGCTCACTTGATGTTCAGTAGCCTTTTGTGTACGTGCTACTCGCCTGTGGCTGGGGAGGAAATATTCTCACTACGTTTTACATCAGTGTTTACTAATTTATGAGGAAGAAAGGTTGGCATTCACACCCTCTGCTAGTCAATCATAGACTTTCTGGATCACATACATCCTGACGGGTTGAAACCTATACTGTGAGTATCTAAGGGTGTGTGTAAAGATATACACACATCTACACACATGTATAAATAACTTCCACCAAAGGGCACAACCCTTACAAGTAAAACTCCCACTGCCTTCAGACAAAATTACGGATGTATAAACTCAGATCCTATGAAATTCCGAGTGTCCTGAGCCAAAGGAGAACTGAATTTTGCAGGATTGATCTGAAGACTTGAAATCAGTCTGAAGGTATTTTCCCATGTTTAAGATACACCCGCCTGTCTCTGCCTCGTCGTTCCTACAAACAGTCATATTCTACTTGTCAACTCTGCCCCCTTTCTGGGGAAAAAAAGCGATAAAATTGTACTTTCCATCAGGCACTACAGAGAGTTTATGATCCTTCTGCGTTGCGTGCAAAGCATCACAGAGGTTTAAATCCCAAAGCACCCAGCCAGGCACAGGAGCGCAGGGAGCGGATGCTACCCTGCTATTCTGAAACTCTTCTGCTACCACTGCGCTCTACCAACAGGCCTTATTACAGTGTTTTAGCTTTAAATGTTATCAAATTAGTGAGCCAGGCCAAGTAAATAAGTCATGTTACTCTGCAGTAAACAGCACTGCCAAAAAGCTAGTTAGGTTTTGATTACCAGCAGAACTCCACGATCAATCTGTTCAGTCAATGATCTCAAGAATGCAGATTTTTAAAATTAAGATGACTCTATTTCGGGGTGTGGGGGGAAACCCCTGACTAATATGCAGAATTAAGAGTATCAACACACAGACCACACAGAAATATTACAGTAATCTTCCACAAACACCAGTATCCCCCAAAAACCATCACTCTGCTCTGCAGGTGTGAGCAGGGCATGTGATGTAGAGGAAGAGACATGGTTTCTGAGCTAAGAAATCACATCAAACACCAAAAAAGACATATTACACCAGCTTCTGTTGGGAGATGGCTTGAAGTGCTGCAGCTTCTGCCCCTGGCAGGAAATAAAGAAGAAATGAATGGAAATGCTGGGCAGGATGGCAGAGAAATGTGGGAACTGGGAATATCATCTGGGGGGCTGCAAACACCACTGAACACGCAATAGGCAGCAGTTCACTGTGCAACTCTGCTCTTGCACTGCTCACAGCAAAGGAGTCTTTTCCTGACTGCACAGAAAGGAGATTTAGCCCTATATTGCAAATGTCTTTAATGTGATCCCACTGAGGCCAGAGGACCTGCCTGCAGGCAGATTTAAGCTGTTTACCTGCCACTGCTGCACATATTAACATCTAACATCCTAAATCTGGACTAAGCTTTTGGCTGGGGTAACCCAGCATTGCTGCACTAAGCCAGTGGAGGAGCTGACCTCTCAAGTGTTAATAATCTCATTGCCTGGAAAAACTCTGCAGCTAAGAGGATTGCTCTGCTGCTGTGCTGGGGGAAGCGAGAACAAAACCCAGCCCAACTCTAATTCAGCATCCTAAATACCACTTGTGATTATTCCCCTTCTCTTTCATATTAAAAAGGTAGGTAGCAGCCAAGATGTCCTTGGAAAATATGACCATTGGTGCAGAGGCCAAAGGAGCTTAAAGTCCCCATGCCCGTGCTGCTTCACTGTGTTAGGTGAGGGAGGCAAAGGGCTGCAGGGCTGTGGCTGAGATCAAGCTCTGGAGAACGTCAGGCATCGCTCCTGTCCTTACCAGGACATATGTAACACAGCACTGATTTAAACAGGGTCTGGGCCCCGGTGACCCCCACGTCCTTATAAACCCTGCTGCTATGGACCTGCTGTGTTGCAAGCTGACCTCAGGGGCAATTTGCTTCTTCAGCTGCAACCTGGCAGAGACCACACAACTCCAGTTTTTGGGTGTCGGGGCTCGGCGCATCCCCTTCCCTCCCTGCGAACCGGGGGCCCCGCAGCCCGTCCCGCTTGCGGGCGCACACTCACCTACGCCAGACACGTGTGAAGGCACCGGGGCCCAACGCCGCCCTGCTGGGATGGGGATGGGGATGGGGATGGGAACAGGGATGGGGATGGGAACAGGGATGGGGATGGGAACAGGGATGGGAAGAGGAATGGGAACCACTCCCACACGCTGTGGCTCCCACCTGCAGCCAGCGTGGGTCAAAACAGGCGGAGCAACATAAAAACCCTACTCTCTATTATGTTGCTCCACACGGACCAGGGAGACTTGAAGAAAGCAGGGAGGGAAAGAAAAGTTTTGCACTTTTTGCTTCCCACCAAGGTAGCTGCTCTTTTTTTTTTTTTTTTCATGTAAACCATCAATTTGTTTAAAATAGGGCTTGGTAAAACTAAGTATGAGCGGATCAAACTGAAATCAATATTTGTGCTAATTACAGCCTTTTAAAAATAACGGCCCAAAGGGTATAAACACACCAACTGTGAATCATAGGGAAAGGATGAGGGAAAAGGCAGTGTGGGCATTGAAAAGAACAGTCCAGATGAGCTCTGGAAATTTAACTGCTCATGGAATAAATTTGAGCACAAGCGAGCAGTGCACTCGCAGGCCTGCTGCAGATGGAAGTGACAGTCTTTTGTTTGGTGTTTTGTTTTTTCTCCCCATGCCTGCTCGAGGGGTGATTTGTGTCTGGTGCTCAGCGCTGCAAAACTCTCCCCGGAGCGAGCACGGCCGGCGCCCGAGGAGGCACTGCTGTGCTCCCTGCATGAATGAGGCATTCTCAGTGGAGATGGGTCATGCTAGTAGATGTACACAGCAAGATTATTTGACTCTAATTCATGCCACTTGATATAATGTGATAAAACATTTGACATGAGAGATAAGTTCCATTTTAATCTGAGAAGGTACGCAGGAAAGAAAGAGTGGGAATTGTAAAGGAGGAAGAGGTTTCTAAGGGACAGGTAATGCATAGAAAGAGAGGTATTGAGTGAAAGAGGAGGTTGGTTGGGGAAAAAAGCTTTCCCTGCACACTGAGGAAGCAAAAAAGCAAGTAAAGAAAGCGAGAAAGGTTGTTACAGTTCCAGAGCTTGGAGACTGAGAAATGGAACTGCTGAGAGATGAAAGGACGGAAAGTAGGAACAGAAGCTGCTTCAAACAGAAATTGATATATGGACAAATACCCTAAAGGAGACTAAAACACTAATGCTACAGGCTGGCTGTCAGCAGAAAACCTTCACTATAGAACAGCTACGAGGACAGAAAGGCTATAACACAGCAAGAGCAACAGAAATATCAGTTAACATGCATCCAAATCCAAAACAAATGGGCATCACAGGTCACTGTTCTCTTACAGTCCAATGAATTTATCTTATGCAACAGAAAAATAGCTCAGAACATCTGGGTCAGTTCCTACCATGCCATCATCATCAAGGAGAGCATGTCTCAACTTCACCTGTGGTGTCAGATACTACAGCATGGTCCTCCTGAAATAGGAAAGACTATTCCTAATCAGGTCTGTTTTGATTAACTTTTAAAATTAAAATTTGGTACACTTGATTTACTGTCAGTTTTGGAGCAGTTGTCAATGAAATGCACTCTAAAATGTGTGGAAGAGCTGGCCCTTAGCAAGCTCATCTGCCAAAACCCGGCTCAAATTTGAACAGTGAGAACAATGACCAAGATGTTCTGTCACAGAGAGATTTTCCACAAGCTTAAACATAGTAAAGGGCTCTCTTAGAAGATGCTGTTCCCTTAAAATCCACACACAGACAGACCAAGAGACAGTAGATTAGAGATTTAAAGCAGGCAGAGAGCAGGTACGAGCCTTAGTCAGAAGGAAAGGAAAGATTTATTTATTTTTTAAAGCTATAACCAATAGAATTTCTCAAAATGTGACTTATCCTCCTGTCTTATTTTGTCACATTTTGGGTCTCTCCTGCTTGGCGTCCAAGGAGGAGAAGGCATTTACTTACATCAAATAACCTTTCTATATACATCTCCTCATTGACCTTATCACGCAGGACATCCTGAGAGTGGCGGACAAATGTCACATAGGCATCAGCAACATCCATCCCCGGCTTCTGCATGGGGGAGAGAAGAAGAGAGAGAGAGAAACATGAATCGCGGCACAGGGGGCAGCACCTCTTCGTAGCCTCGTCGCTGCTTTTCCTTCTCCTCCATTTCCTGCTGTTCTCCTGCAGTTCACCCTTTCCTTACCTGATGGACACCGAGTCCCACTGCTTTGCCCAGCAAAGTCCCAGGTGCAGCACAAGGTCATGCAAAGACTTTCTCTTCTTTTGCCTTAGAGCAAAGCTGCTCAGAGGAATACAGCTCTTCCTCAGACCAACGTCAGGAAGTTGTCTACCTTGGCTGCTGTTGATCTAATGAGTGAACCAGCAAGCTGGGCTGGGGATTTGTGGTTTTCTTGGCTCACCTTCTCTATGCAAGCCCTCTGGTTTCTGGAGGTGGAAACCTCACAGACAGAGCTGAGCTCTTGGTTCTGCTTCTACAGTGTGAGGATGTGTGCAGTGAGCAGCTGGTGTTGCAGGAGGCATGCAAAATCACCTGCCTTTTTCTGTTTAGAACCCTTTTACTACTGCTCTTAAGAATAAACAGGGTAAATGGTAAGCCAGGGAATGTATGTCTACATGAAGGTTTAAGCCACTGCTAAACTGTGGGAAGTCCCCCTGTGCTGTCACATCTCTGCAGCATTTAACTGATTTTAAACAGCAACCTAGAAATGTGCAAGATTTTGGGCTAACAGCATTTCTTTAAAAAAAAAAAAAAGGGGAACTGAGGCAGGTGAAAGCGAAAATACTTAAAAAAAACCAAAAATCATGTTTAAGTTCCCATTGCTTGATATACTGGAATCAAACTTACCTCAAAGGAAAGCCATTAAAATACTGTAACATGAGTCATTACAAGAGCTGCCACAAAATCTTAAATTTCCATGGCACATTGTAAGTTTGTTAATAACTAGTGTTGTTAGTTTCCATTACTGTGATTTACCTCAGATCACAGAGTATCATTTCTCTTCAAGACACAATTGTCAGCCACTGTAAATTGAAGTTAGTTAACACATCTGTGTAATTTCCAGGGTGAAAATGAGGACAGTTTGGAAAGCAGTAGGCAGGGAGTTTTTTAATACAAAGAAAACAATTATCAAGCAAAGGGCCAGTGCTTGGCCCTTGGGAAGCCAGTAACATTTCTTAACACCTACTGCAACAATGACAAGGTATTAATTTGAAAAACAATGAGGACAACATGAATGTGGCAGTAGTTAAGTGTTACACTTTCAAGCAATTTTCAGCACACTGATCGTGCCCATTTCAAGGTGGTATCAAACAGATTGGTTTGTACCCAGAAAATTGCAAAAGCCTTTGCAGAATTAGATTTAACGAATGTTTTTCTCTTCAACACCAAGATTTCCCCTCTGTCTTCTAAAAGAGAAGCCTCTAACAAAACAGGTTTTTCTTTCTCCTTCCCCTGGAAAGGCAGTGGCCCATGGACCACGGGGCATCCTCCTGCAAAGGTCTGGGAGCTGTGTGGGGCTGGTGGTTGATTTCATCAAAAGTTTTGGGGCTGTCAAAGAAGCTGTTGTAACATGGCTTCATTTCCAGGGGGAGGTGAGGAAACAACCAAAAAATAACCCAGATGAATTATTTCTGCTCTATTTTATACAAGAACCAGAGCATCTGACTAGCTCTGAGGATGGGAGCAGACCCTGCTCCTGCATGGCCACAATGTTAAGGACCTCCCAAGGGTCTCCCAGGTACAATGAGAAAATGCTTTTGTAAAAGCTTAAAAGAGTTATATAGCATTTTACTGAGGGTGCTTTCCTAGAGAAGCTCTACTTTCCAGGAACACAGAGACCTCAAAGAAGGCCACGCTTTGCCCTAGAAGTTACTTAAAATAACTGTTCTGTGCTCAAATTCCTGATGACTAAATATTTCAGATGTACTCCAATGACTAGGGGTTTCAACTGAAAGATCTTGACATTTTCTAGGGCTAGAAATGAATTCTGAGTCTCTCTTTCTAATGCTCTTTCTATTACTCCAAGACAACAGGGTGCCAATCTCTGCATTGGGATATTTTAAACCAAGCAAGATCCCTTATTGTTCAAGGGTTTGTCTCCCTCACATCAGGCTAAAGATACAGCAATGTGGTAGGAAAGGTTTCTTTTGGGCTAAAGGGGTGGAAGCACCAAACGCGGGTGATGTGGTCCAAGATGTCTGATAAATTTATCATGTCATGTGAAAGCATGCAGAGCAATCAGATCCACATTAAATGTACATATATACATTATACATACAGGTCACCAAACTCAACTGAGTTATTCTTGATTTACACTGCCCAGTCTAACTGGATGCAGGAACTGGTGTGGTATATTAATGTCTACTCTTTTCTCATTTGTAATTGCTCAGGATCTTTCTGCCTGTAAATGTTACAGTAACCCCTCATTCCAGCCAACATTCATACATTACACTTAAACTCAATTTAAATGTAAATTTCTGCCAAGTTAAGTGCTCTGTCTAAGAACATTAAGGGCTCTTTTCCTGATGAAGCAAGGTCTAATTAGAAGAGTCGATGTACAGTTTTCCTACACCAATTACAGAAAAATGGAAAAGATTATTTTCATTAACAATTTCCCAAACACATGTTGCTAGCTCATCACCATTTCCCCAAAGTCATAAAAAAGTCATTTTCCAAAAGAGTAAAATAAATCAACAATTAGAAGAACAAAAATAAAATAGATTAGCTAATGTGTTAGATGTGTTGGCTCAGTTCTAACATGTCTGGACCTTTTTGTTTGGAAATTATACTGTATTTGTACAAGTCCAAATGAAGAATTAACAGAATGCACTGCTCCCATTTTTTAAAAAATGTGATTCTAGCCAATTGCATAAATATGGTACCTTTTTGACACCATCTGCAAATTATTGCCTAAACAGCCTCATAGGTCTCCATAAGAGGGTAACTGCTCATTATTAGCATCATGGAGATATCCTTTCCAGTTCAGATGTTAGAAGTGTGAAGGCCTATGGTTCAAACTTGGCTGTTAATGCATAACACGGGTTGCTACACATGCCATAAACCAAAGCATGATGCAAATCATTATGACAGAAGTTGTTTAAATTGTGCTTACGGGTACATCCACGTATTTGGAAGCAGCCTTCACCTGTGAAAGGAACAAGAAGAGAGTTTACACCACCAGTGCATTTTCAGGTCTTTGCTATTCTTTAAACACCTGTAAGAGCTTCTCCAGCCAAGACTTGGGACAACATAATGCTGAGTGGGGGAAAAACAGTGGTAAAAACTACATTTCCTGTCTAAAAGTATAGACAAGGGCAGTATTTTTTTAATGTTGTTTTGGAGAGGTAACTTTACTGCTGCTGAAGCTCTAATAGCAACAGATGATAGTGTGGGAGTTTTGCTTCTCCCTCTTCTACTTCAGCAAGCGGGGGAAGATGGGGTTCATAAGTAGACATCATTATTTTCTTTGGAGGCCTTGCTCTCCACCCGATGCCACGTGTCTCTGAAGGCAGCGCGTGTCTCTCCCTTTTGGGAGCTGCATCCTGGGGACTGTGGGAGCTGCCCTGGCAGTGGAGGCACGGTGGCATGGCGAGGCTGGCAGTCACGTGCCTCAAGAAAGCACCTGAAGGACCCTAATTTTGCCCCTGCCAACAGTCCTAGCCAGGACATTATTTTCCCCCTTCGTGCCAGCCCTGCCTCTGCCAGGAGCCTGCAGGCTGTGCTGGGGCAGCGTGCTCACACCCTGCCACAGAGAACTGCCCCAAAGCTTTTCCGCTTCCCAGACTATGAACAGCTACGTTGGAGTTTCCTCTGATTTGTTTCCCCCTGTTTTAAAATACGTTCTTTGTGGGAGGGTATCAGAGGGCAGACACTGCACTCCTTGGTGTCCTCACAAGCCAAACTGACTTTGTCTCTGGCTTGCCACGCAGCAGGGTGCACAACGCCTGGCACAGGTGGAGGGGTGGCCCCCAATGTCAGGGCGACCTTTTCCAGCTGAGCAGTGCCCAGCTGGCCAGAGAGACCTTTTTCCCACTGTAGCATAAGGCACTGTGTCTAGAAAGAGTCCGGCTGGGATTTTCCACAACTCTTCTGCTTTTAATTAGGGTAAGCGTTGCCAGCCATCTTTGTTTGGGTGTAAAAGCTCACCTGCTTTTAAATATTTCTAAAGCTACCATTAAAACAGCCTAAATATAACACGCACACAGTTGCATCTTGGGATGAATAAATTATGTGTCCCGAATGAGAGAATGAATGTATGTGTGAGACAGAATGTGAGAGTGGGTGGAAGCACTCATATGGTGTGTGTGGGGGGTGCATAATTAAGCACAATGAGGCGATACAAAAGACCAGACTGATGGTAATTGCCGAGGTGAACGCTGCAAGCATTGGCAGTGCCTGGGCTGCTGAGCTGAGGGGCAAGAACAGAGGGAAGGGCAGGAGAAGGGTGTTGAGTGCTGGCCAGTGCCATGAGACCCGGGATCTGACTCTCCGAGGGGCTGTAGGGGGACGGGGCACGTCCCGGCACAGGAGCTGACAAAGGAGGCAGTGAAATCAGCACCAAACCCTCACTCCTGGGGAAGACCAAACACTTGTCTCTCCTGCAGGTATCCCTGTTCCCAGCTGGTTGTCTGGACACCTCGCCCTTTTTCACTGCATTTATCCTCACAACTTTCCTCGGGGGTGGTGAGGTGCTATCCCTTGCTGCTGCCAAAGGGGAGCGGAGGAACTCCAGCCCCCATGTGCGAGGGCGGATGGAGCCCAGCCAAGGGTGGCAGCTCCAGAGGAGCACACAGTCACCCCAAACCTATGCCAGCCACAGGCAGGGCTACCCGAGATCTCTCCAAACGAGCTCTTTTTCTGAGCAGCAAAGCTAAACAACTGAGAGGAAAGCCTGGAAAATGATGCAGCTCAACAGCCCTCAGAACTGAAGCCAGGGTCCATGCTTGGGGCTGCATCGTGCCATGCACCCATATCCTCAAACAGCACACAGGGCATGAAGTGATGCAGCAGCATCCCAGCATCCCAGGAAACCTGCACTCTGAGTGTGGATTTAGCACTTTTAGGTCCAGCTTAGCACCACCATCTCAAGCTGCCTTCTTCCCCAAAGAGGCGACAAGAATAACTCAGTCGGCTTCCTGCGACCTCCCCCCCCTCCACCCACAAAAAAAACTGAGCTGTTTCTCCTGCCCACTCCCCTTTAATCAGAATAATTACTTGTTTTTCTTTAAACTCAGATTTGGCTACATTTAGTGAAATTTCCAAACTGCCGGATGTTGTGTGATTTTTGCTAGGCTGCCGGTTTTCACAAAGTATGTGACTTTGCCATGAAACGTCTCAGTTTACCATACAAATTTTGCACAGAACAAAAATAAGATCTTTTACTTCTGTCTCCCTCGGGTAATATGCAGTCTTTAGTTTTAATTACCGTAGGTGTAATTCTCCACCTACAGAGGCTATCCAGATTAAAGGGAATTTTAGCAGCTGTCATTCCTGTGACTCAGTGGATCCGCACATGCAGACGCCCAGCCAGGGCCTGGGCTGCTGCCGCCGAGATGCACTTAAATGTAGCAACAAACAGGAAAAAAAAAAGAAGTCTGGCCAAATTTAGAAGGGTATTTTCCTCTCAAAGTGCTCTGCAACGAGAAGTGGCTAGTGAGAATTTATTAGGACAACAGATGCATTAATTTTATCTCGAATTTCGAGGCAAGAATTGGAAATGAGGATATCCTACTAGGTGATAAAACTGTCTGTCACAAGACCCCCCATTACATGTCGCTCGCAGAGTGCCTGGAAAACACACCATGAAATAAACCAGTGGAAGGGGGTGGGAGACTAATGCTTTCTAGAGCTCAGCGGCTTGGACCATCACACTTTGTTGTATTTGTTCAGACAGGGAAACCGTGGGAGGTGGTGCAAGCATGCTGTAACAAGAGAGAGTTTCTCTATTTATCGTTGCAAAGACTAAACACAGCAAATCCCATTACTACTGCAGGGAAGGGAGATTTTCTAAGCCTGGTGCCAAAGGGGTCGAGGCTGTTCCTCAGCCTCTGTTTGCAGCTGGTGCTGCCCAGTGGCTCCCAGTAAAGAAGTGGGACAAAGCAAGAAATGTTCCTTGCCCAGAAAGGAGCCACCCTGCTCCCCACAGTGTGCCCAGCCTCCTTGCTGGGGGTGAGGGCTCAGCACCTTCCTGGGGACGTGCACACACCACGCGCAGTAACTATTTGGATGCACATCCCTTCCCAGCTGGAAACTCAGGAAACCAATGCTGTGGAGCTGGGCTCAAAGGGCTGTTGAAGTGGGACAGACATCTCTGCTGGGGCAGTTAATTGTTGGTATGTGTCCAAGGAGCAACAGAATGAGGATGCTCAACCCCCACGTGCTGCCTCCTCACAGGTGCCCAGAGCCCAGCGCGCCTGGGGGGTTCGCTCAGCAATCAAAGGGAGCACCACTGAGCAGTGTCATCAGTAGGATGTGCTGGGAGCAGCACAGCATCAACCAGGGACAGCTTGGATTGATGAAGGATGGGCTGCACGTGACACTGTCTACCTGGGCTGATGCTGGTACTTCCCATGCCTGAAAAGCTACTGCCTCCACATCCTCTGCTGCTGGCACGTGAGCATCTCCTAAACCTCAGTCAGCAGCACTGGAATGAGGGAAGGTATCCACCCCAAACCATCCCCTGCATCCCCAAGCAGGGAGAGCACAGCCCTGGGGCTGTAAGCAGGCATTATCCTGAGAGAAGAGCTGCACTGCAGGGCAGTTAGTGGGACATCCTCCCTTCCCTCCTTGTCCAAAGAACTAAGTGCCTACAGAACACCCGAGAAGTCGTGATGACTAGTCTGGACCCCGTGGCAGTTTGGATAAGCTGCCAGACTGTGTGTGCACACAGCTGCCCCAGTTGCTGAGCTTTCCTACATCCATTCTTATCATCCCTGTTTCCAAATAGATCCCATAAAACTGCCTCAAACTCAGCAAAAAGGACCAAAGAGTAGCAAACGGCAGACAACTATGAGTAGCGAAACAACTCCTGCAAAAGTTTTCGTTCTTTACTTCTTCAGATGGTCACTGTTATGGCCAGAAGAATGAAAGGAACTCACCTGTCATGCAAGGTGGCAATGAAGCAACTTATTCAGTTAGGGAAACTGCATGTATAGTGCAACGATTTTTTTTTTTCATCTTCATACACATCCTCAACAGAATAAATTCCACTAGCCTGAATAATGACCAGAGATAGCTTTATGCTGTGCTACAACAAGATGGCCTGTGCAGCTTTGGTGTTTATAGACTGTATATCTGCACACAGATTGTGCATTCAGGTGGGGGTTACAGTGTTCAAAAACACCACAGAATGGCAGAATTATTATGTAGCTGATCTAGTCCTGGGACAGCAGGAGGCTACAACTCGGGGAAAAAAAAAAAAAAAAGAATAATGGAAAAAAATTGTCTGTACTTACAGTAAATGACAGGAAAGAAGAAAACAAAGTTCCTTCATCGTATCTAGACAGTTTGGCCAAGACTCCTTCCAAAATGGTGACAAACTATGAAGATAAAAAAATACTGCAATTATTTTTAATATTTCAACAAGGGTGTAAAAATCAACATCAGCTTCAAAGAAGTCAGTGGAGCTCTCAGCATTGCTAAAGAAAAGGACAACCTGTCCCTGAGCACAGTGGGACAGTGAACAGGGAGTAAGGAGTGTTGCTTTTTGCATGCTATGGGAATCACCCTTCGGTGTCATGGGTGATGCTGGGGACAGGAGGTGGGTGCAGGGAAGTCAGCACAGCCTCTCTGGACAGGGAAGCTGGTGGTTCTTGCTCCCAGTCTGCAGTGTCATGCATGCAGCTAGCTGGGTATTCTTGCAGAAGAATTGAACTGGCATATGTTGGCAGATTATGTTTAAAGGTCTCCACTGTATAATAGGGATGACTTGTTCTCAGAAAGTTTGAAAGTAGAGGAAAACACACCCCACCATCTTTCTCCCTACGTACCAGTTCCCCTCTGTGTTAGCGCAGCACACCAGACCTACACAACAACCCAAGGGAAATGCTGGCAGCTGATGAAAAACAATTTCCAAACAATTAAACCTGACATTTTGGAATGTATTTCCCACTACTGTCACCTCTAAATTAATTTCTTAGAAGAGCATATGGCAATCTTGCACAAACGAGTTATTCTGTCCGCAGAACCTTAGGCGTAGGAGTGGTGACCACGTCTGCGTGCCACCCAACGTCTACGCAGCAGCGTTGAGTGGTGCCACCCCCTCACTGGTGGTAGCCTCAGTGCCATGGGGTGATGCTGACCACAGGGTGTTGACCCATCAACATAATGCCCATTCCTTAAAAACCCTTCTGGCCCAGTATGGCGATCCTGCTAACGGAGTATTACATCTCACACAGCTCCTTATCATCAAAAAGTCATCATGAAAGGACTGGGAGATGTATGATCTTGCCTGTGAGAAACGAGAAGCCAATTCAACATCTTAAGGTGTCACATTTTAATGGAAACACACATATTAAAAACTCAATGTTAACAGTGAATCACTTCACCTGAAGGTGAAGGTTACCTTTGCCACCAGGAGTGTTATCATTTCTTTGACGGTTTCCTCAATTAGTTCATCTATTTTTGAATGGTACTGGTGCTAAAGAAAAATAAAAGGAGAAGGGGAGGAAAACATTAGCATTGATCACAGGCAAGAGCACTATGATTGTCAGCCTCTTCCCTTGGTAAACCACAATATGCCATAGTATTAAACCAAATAGTTCTGCAGCTTATTACCCTGTACTCCACTATAGTGGCTGGTGATTACTCACACTTATAGGAGAGACACTGAATTCAGAAGAATCTTACATCAGTTTGTGAAGTGTGGGCAAACCCTGCTCTTCTGTGTGCCCAAGCTGCGGAGACATGGGCATATGTTGGAGGGGAGGCTTTGCTGTGCCCAAGAGCACCAGCACTCGGTGCTCCTACAGACCCTGAAGTCCTTTTGCTCCAGTTCTGTGGGTATTATCCTGTTCATTTGGCACGTGGATCATACTTGACAATGAGATCCGCCCGCTGCCAGAGGGGAACAGCCCTTGCCTAGGGCACAGCAAACCACACAGCCCCTGGAAGGGGGAGTGGGGAGGTTTTGCTACACCAGGGGAGTCTGCTGTGGGTTGAGTTCCCAGAGGGGATCCTGTCCACTTCCCATCTACTGCAGCAAAGCACGTGAACGCGTGCTACACACTGTGTACAGCAGGTGCATGGTTCAAATTAAGCGTTCATTTAAACGCTTTGCTCAATGACTAGAAGATTGATTAACACCCCCCCCCCAGCAAACCAAGATGAGTCTTTTGTCCCATGCAGAAGCCAGCATGCCGTGCAGCCCTGAGCCCTGGGTGTCAGCAGATCCCGTGGCACGAGCTCAGACCTGGCTGACCAACGCCCGCGCCCGCAGCGCCGGCGCTTCTGAGTCTTCAACCCAATTTCTGCACATGCCAAACCTTGCTTAGCTTGGGAGCTCTGATGCAATCAGCTGCAATATGGCTAGAATAGGTACTAAAATACAGTCTTCTACTAATTTAGAAAAGACCTGTTTCCAATACAAGATTTAATTAGTAAAAACATACAGTATATTCTTATTTTCAATGGACTGAGAAAATACTGGTTATGACTGCTTTCCAACACAAAACATTTGATTTTTCAGTCAAACATTTCAAGCACTGGTGCTAGTCACTATATTCATTACCACTTGGCATTAATATTGTTTTAAAATGTTAACATCAAATCACATTGAAAGAGAAATCTGCTTTAAATACTAATCAGACTTTGGGAAGGAAGACTGCGAGGGCTTTACAAATCCTACATATTGGTCTCAGTGTCTGATTGGTAGTCTCTAAACAGCTCAACAGTTGGGGGATCTTTTCTATGACAGTAACATTAATACAGGAATTTGGAAAAAAAAGAAAATAAAAGTAGGACACACTTACCCACTCTTTAGCAAACTTTTCAGATGATTGGGGACAGAAATAAAGAGGAAAGTGCAAAAGACAGGAAAAAGAACACATGAAGATAAACAATAAATAAACCAAAATCTTTAAAGAAAAGGGACATATGAGAACAGCAGCATCATGCACAGAAACAATAAGCAATGGAAAATGAAATGTGACCAAAACCTCCTTTCACTGCAAGATCAGAGATCATAACCTGTATATTTGCAGGGGGAAGGGACTGGATTGTACCTAACTGCTGACAGTCTCTTAGGGTTTTATTTTGCTCTGAAGGGGAAGGCAACTGACTGTTGACAGGCAGGGTTCAGCATTGGGGCAGCTGTGGACCCTTCACCAGGGATGGATGTGCCTGAGGGGGGGAGCTCTGCTGCAGGCAGGGCAGGGGTTTGTGGTGCAGCTCGTCCCGGCCAAAGTCCTGGCTGGGGCCACTCAGAGCCTCACCCACACAGGCCAGGCTGGCATCACCACACCAGAGGAAAAACCATACATCAACAAGCAAGTGATATTTGCATTTGCAGTTCCCATTTCCATGTCCTGCTTTGCAGGTCAAGACCTATACAAGTCCCTCAATATCATAGTTATGATTAGTCTGTTTAATGCCTTATCGGCTCCCAGGGTTGACCCGGCAGCTCTCAGCACAGCTGGAGATGTAGCTGGGGGTGACGGGGACCTGTAACAGCTGGGTGTGGGCAGGAGCTGCCAAAGTCCTCAGCATGCACAGCCAGGACCTCCTACAGGAGATGAGGAAGGGGCTGTGCATATATTGGGGATGTCCTTCCCCATGATATTTTCCTTCCGCTGCTGCATGTTCTGTGTGCGTGGAAGACCTCACAACCAAGGGTTTAGCTAACTGCTTTCATTGGGCAAATCATGAGTTTTAACTCAAAAAATGGCTGGCCACATGCAAAACAATACACTGCGAAATGCACTGGCAGATGCATTTTCAATTAAAAGCTTGTTTTAAAAGCAAATAAGAGCTGTGATGGAATAAACCCACAGCCCTGAGAGCAGGCGAGGACCCTGTGAATGCAGCAGGGCAGTGCTGGTGGGACTCCAGCTGCTCATTCCCACCATGGCTGCAATCCCTGGGCCAGGCTCAGCCCTGGTGCCAGGGCCAGTGACCAAGCAGAAGGGGGCCCATGAGGTTGGGGGTCCTGCCCCAGCTCCTGCAGCCACGAGCACCCTGTGCTGCTGGTGCTGCAGCCCCAGCTCCACGCCAGGGAGATGAGCCCCAGACAGGATGGGGTGGGAGAAGGCGGCAGTTTGGAAAACGACTCCCTGGTGCTGCATTCACAGATGCCTGGCTTGTAAACCAGTGTTTCTAACAGCTCCTTCTATGTTTCTTATGAAAATGCTCAAGGTTAAAGATCACATAATTGGTTTGCTTTACCCAGCACAGCCCCTGCTTTCGATGGAGTTCATTCCAGCTTTCTATTAGCTCAATTACTACAATCCATAATCAGTGCACTACAATGATTCAACTTGACTTTATGTGATGAGTATCTTGCCTTGTCATGTAACAGATTGTGTGTACGTTGTATTTCTCTAAGGACCATCTGACCTTAGATATTAAATAGAAACATACTAGACCAACTGAGAAACATTTAATACATACATTTATCCCCTTAGATGTATTAAAAATTCAGAGGAAAAATAAATATTTAAGATGGTAAAGTATGTTTACCAAATGTTTTAACAGCTGCCTTTAGAGACAAGGAAATGGAAATGAAATGATGGGTGTTTGTTTCACAGGGTAATGCTCACAAAATGCATCCAAGTATCTGTTAAAGTGAGTGTAACTTAAGGTAGTCTTAAAGGGAAGGCCTTTGGGGTGGGAGGGAAACAGCAGGAGTGAGCTCCAGTAACGTGTTGAGAGAGGCTCTGCCTAAGTACAGCTTGGACCCTCAGAAAAATCAGTGGTTTGCTTCTAATAAAGATGTCTTCTCCAGTTAGGTCTGGGCAAATGCCTGAACACAGTGGTGGGCAGCATGAGCCCTTCTGGCTGCTCTTGAACTGTCTGCAACGGGACCACATATTTTAGGAGCCAGGCAGCAGCTGTGGCACTGATGGAGAGTTGGGACAGCAAGTTGCCTCTGTCTCTCCCTGTCCATCCCTCCCCAGCAGCTGCCAGGGATGGGGGTCAGAGGGACTGAACGATACAGAGACCCAGCTCTCCCAGTTATACATGAAAACGTAGGCTTGAAACCTGGTTTCTCATCCCTCTGCTCTTGATTTGACTGCCTCATCATTTCCACTGGGGAAGAGCTGGGCTGGCATGTTGTCCTCCCCTCATGGGCTGTAACAACAGATCTGTATCTTAACCTTTACCCCCCTGGCATGACCATCTCAGCACACAGGTTTAGACAGCTTCATGAAGAGGAGAAGGAGGTAGCTGACATATGGGATGGCATGAGTGAACGGAGGGGGAGGTAGGAACACTCTTTAAAAGGAAGAAAAGAAAAAGGGAGGGTGTATAAAATTCTGCAGCCCTAAATGGTAACTTATGCACTGATAATTTACATCTGTTTTACAGGTCTGTTAGTTCAGTTATCTGTTAAAAAGCTCATGCCCCAGCAACTGCTGCTTAGGCAGTCTTGGCGCTGCTGTATCAAACACCTCCAGATCTGCAGAGCTATCCCCTGCTGCAGCCCAGGACAGCCGAGGAACAGCTGCACTGCTGCCCACTCCCCTCTCACTTGCAGTTTGACTCAGGCCAAATGTGCAACGTGGTCGACCCTCAAAATTTGGAGGAAACTGTGGCAAGCCCAGAGCATCTCAAGGTAGCATGGAATGATGTGGCGAGTGCCTGGTCACACTATATCCAGGCGCAGGGGATGTTATCATCAGTCTCATGCTGTCTAAACACTTAACCTGAGAGTTTCATGAAGGCAATGAGTTTGCTCTGTCATGATATCAGAGTCTGCTTGATCTGCAAAACGTCCCTGTCAATTGTGGTAGTACAATGCACAAAGGTTTGACCCTGGTTTGTAGTGGGGAGCATCACAACCATGGCCCTTCCTGGCTGATGGGGCGCTGCCAGGGCAGATGTTGCAACAGCTGCAGGCTGAGGGATTTGGGGAGATAAATGGGCATGAATATGGAACAGAAAATGGTAGAGAAGTTCATGTCTAGGCTTGAACGACAAAAGCCCACTCAAGATCTGCCTGAGCTGACCTGGAGGATGAAGGATGAACCTGATCATGAGCAGTATGAAACCTCTCTTGCAAGGTGACTGTCACAAATGAAATACTGTGACTGAAACATGTATAAGAAAAATAAAAAGAACAATTGATCCAAACACCACTGACATCAGGGCAAGGACCCCTGCTGCAGGCAGTGGCCTTTGGAGCAAGTCCTCTCAGAGGAACTTGGTGAGGTAAACAACTGAAAAAAAGAGAAAACAACTTGCAATGATTCACTGCAAATTCTGACAGTGGAAAGTTGTAGTGAAAGGTCTTATCTAGGAAATGCTGACAAGCAGCAGCACAGGAGAGCCAAACAGTATTTGTGAATTTATTCTAGACTGGTACATGAATATTTCATTTGGCTTGAAGCCACTGTAGCAAAATGATCATTATGATGCATTTAATGTACTCCAATTTACCATGTCTTTCTAATTCATAGATCAATTAACAGAAACTTCAACCTGGAACTATGGCTTAAGAAGAAAAGAAAAAAGTATCAGCAGTTAATTAAGACAGGTCTGGTGTTTGGAAACTTGAATCATGAAGAACCAGGAAATGCAGGGTCATCAAGTGTGCTGATTATAGCCAATACTCAGGGAAGTCGCAGCAGCTGGAATGTCAATCTACTTTTGGAAATTATCTGTTTTGGTGTTTCGTTTCGTTTTTTTCCTTACAAGTATCACAGCAACAACTTGGCAATTCTGTTTTCCTTATGTTTGTCTACAGAAAATTGTCACATACAGAAAGTGTGTTGCTGACACCTGGTTCCAAGGTGCAGTTAATGACTCTACGTATGTGGTCATCATGCATCAAACAAGCTTAAGAGATACTTTATGTATACCACAGTCCTTGCATAATGTCACTCCTAAGTGACAAGGATTCCAAATGTTTATTTTCATTACATTTATTTGAGAGCGACCCCCTGCATATTCATCTGCACACTCTGTATGAAAAGCTAAATCCACAACTGATATAATGCCTCTGAAACTAGCACAACAGAAGACAGGAAATTTCATGGCATTGCCTTTAAAAGCTGTGAAAGGAAGAACCTGCATTTTTACCTCTTGGCCCATTTCCATACTGCAAAGCTTTGTTGACTGAGCTTTGGCATCCACCATGACATTGAACATGGTGCATATTGATTGAGGGACTCGGAAATCTGTTGATCGGCTGGTTTTTTGCAGCTTTACTTCAAATGCAATCCTGGTTCTGTTAAGGAAAAGAGAAAAAGACATTTCAGTCGCTTTTAAGCATACTGAAGAGAATTATAATAATGAGAAACAATCCTGAAAAAAGGCTCAAAAACCCAGAAAGTCGAATGGTGTTGGGAGCATCATAGTGCATTTGGTACAAATGTGCTTTTAGTAAAAATGATTTTCCAGTTTAAAAAGAACCCACTTTCTAGAATACACACTATTTATAAACAGTGCAACAGTTTCAGGGAAACTATGACTTTCTCATGCTTGATAAACAGTGTGATGATGTTACAATCAGCAGTGTTGATGTACACCTATAATTTGGTGGCATTAGCTGATTTATAACCACAGACAAATAGCAAACCTGAGGCATTAAAGGAAGCTCCTATTGCTCCATGATATCAACTACAACTAACAGAAATGCCTTCATCACTTGACTGAAAGGACACTGCCAGATCATTGCATTTTTAGGTCTACATGATTGTATTTGCTTGCTGAAAGTTCTTAATTGTCTCAGAGGTTCATAGAAGTGGCTTCCCTGAACCTTACATACTCACCAGAACATGTCTGCAAAATATGCATGGGTGCTGTCGTGCATTGATGAACACACGAGCACACATTGCACGAGTCCACACCCTTCTGCTCTCCTGAGCTCAAATTTGACATCCCTGGCAGTTACAAACTGTGTTACACCAAGAGCTTTGTTGGAACAAAGACAGGATTTGATCTCATGATGTGTTTTAAAACACCAAGGCATTTGTGCCTCTAATGTGGAGAATACTTGCAGTATGGTGGGCACTGCCCTGCCTTTCTTTGGAACCCCTCTGCAGATTCCTGAAGCACTTCACTAATCTAACCTAGCACAGAACAATTATCACATCAGACAGAATCAGCCGACAAATTAACATTGAAACATCAATTTAGAAATAACAAATAATATCAACTGCAGCTCAGGGATATCTCTGATCTTGAAAGAACCCCCAAGGGTTATGCAAAAGATGACCCATTTACAAATGTGAAACTCCCCTTCTTGGGATGAGATCTGAGCTGGTACATGGGTCCTCCTGCCCAGATTCGTTAGCCAAACAGGCAAACAGGCCTCCCTTGCAAGGGCTTGTTTCCTGACAGCACTGAAATACAACCGAGTGTGGCAGGCGGGGTGGCTCCCCCATGGTATTCAACAGTTCAGAGACAGACGCGAAGAAAAATGTTGTGTCAAACTGAAATTGCTAAAGAAACCTTAGCCAGGCCCTGTTTGCAGGTGATATAAATAGGGAAGGCAGCATATTGGTTTACATCAGCAGTGGCATTTGAACTGATTTAATTACCAGTGCCAGATTTAGCCTGGACTCGGGGACTAGAATCTTGATAATTACCGAAAGGACCCAAAGTGACTGGGATTTTCCATCTCCTAGCAGAGATGAGCATGTTCCTACTTACTTATGCTCATAACCATTATATATAGTCATACCATTACAAGCTGGGCCAGGTTTTTACAGAGGGGCAACATATTTGTAGAAAGGTTGAAGCAGTTGGGGAAAAAAACCCCCAGCTTCCAGGAACATGAGCCCTTCTTCAGTTGTACCTGGAAACGTGCTTATTTTTCCTATTTATCTCAGCTGAGCTAACCTGGTCTGATTTCTACAGATCATGCAGTTTTAACTGCACTGCAGGTGTAGCAAAGGTGCCTTGGTTCCAGCTTAAAAAATAAATAATAAAAGGAGAAAATAAGTGTTTTGCTGGTGGTGCTGGGGGGCAGAGCAGAGAGCTGAGCTCCAGCCCTGCGTTTGCTCCTACAGACCAGTCTGACAACGTTTGTGCCAGCTAAGGGACCAAAGATGAGCTGCTGCAATAATGGGGGACTTGCTCAATCAGAAGCATAAAATGGTGTGGGTTGGAAAGGGCTTTAAAGCTCATCTAGTTCAAACCCCTTGCCATGGGCAGGGACACTAGACCAGGCTGCTCTGAGCCCCATCCAACTGAATGCCAAGGACATCACGACCATCTCATTGCACTTAAAATGCACTGGGTTATTCCAGCACTGTGAGAGAGCAAGCCTCAAGCTGTCTGCCTTCCAGTGGGCCAGTCTGCTGCCTGCACCTCGGGGACCCAACATGCCTTCTGCTACGGTGACGTTGCACATCCAGACTGAGGAATGCGAACAATAAATGCCACGCTCACACCTGCTGAGTGGCCTGACAATTGTGGTACAGAACAGCCACCTCACATATTGCAGCTAATATTAGCATGTACCAGCTATATTTGGCACCCTTTTTTCCTTTGGTTAATCTCTTTGTATATTCATTTATGCACAATGGAATGCAAAGTTCATTTCTTCCTCCTGCCTAACTTGCATTCCTTCCTTCCTTGCCACCGTTGGTGCCAAGTGGACCTAAATGACTGTGGAAAGGCTGGGAAATTTAGCCTTAACATTTTGCTTTCAAAATGATAGCTGCCTGTATGTTTAAAGGTTTTTTTAAGGAAATCTCTGTGTTTTGGAAGATCTGCAGGTGAGCACCCTATAATGTGGTTGATGATAAAACATCTTTTTTCCATTAATGGGGCATCTTTTCTCAGTTGCATTCAAGGGCAGGTTGGATGGGGCTCTGAGCAACCTGGTCTAGTGGGAGGTGTCCCTGCCCATGCAGAGGGGTTAGATCTAGATGATCTTTAAGATTCCTTCCAACCCAAACCATTCCAGGATTCTATGACAGCAGATGTGAAGCCTGTGTGCCAAGCTACACAATATTCCTTTTCTGGGATCACTTTTTTGCCTGTTTTTTCATGGATCTATGCTCTTTTAGGTGGGTGCTGGGACTGTACGTAGGGCTTTTCCTTCAGCATTCAACCCCGCCAACTCCAAACTGCCTTTACGAAGACTTGACCTCACGTGTGGCACTGAAAATAAGTAGCTGCCTACAGAGCTTGGAAGAATGGGTGATGTATGGCCTTAGTTTGAACATGCACTCTCCAGAATCTCAACAGAGAAGTGCTTGCTTGGGAAGGTCCACAATTCACAGCAATAGAGTGGCTTTCCACCACATCTCTGCTGGGCAGAGGGCAGCTGCGGCCACTAATAAATGGTGGTTGAAGTGAAGCTTCATTGATAGTAAGACAGAAAAAAACATTGCATCCTGTGAGCTTCCATGAGAAATGTGACTAGTCTGCTCATGGGCACGTACCTCTTCACGCAGGACTCGATCATGTCACTCGCCATAAGCTTCAAGCGTTGCTCTAAGTGTTTTCCAAACTCCTCCTCAGGCCAGTGCAAATCCCGAATGAAGGTCTGCAGGGCATCAAGTTTCCAGAACAGATCTTCTGAGGTGCCTGATCCATTGCTGGCAGGGCAAAATGAGAACAAAAGTCATAAGTGGCATCAGGCTCCCCGTAACCTGATGTGGAGACCATTCCTGCAACAAGTGTGGAGCAGACAGTAGTTTCATACACAGGACAACGTTGGCAATCTCCACCATCAGGATTTTGAGTTTTACCATACAGTTGCCTATTCTACCTTGCTGTCATAACCCACAAAACTTTCCAGACCAGATGAGTAAGACAACATTATGAGTTACACATATTAACAGGAAGAATGTGTGTATGGTAAAAATCAGCCTTAGTTAATAGCCACATTAAAGTATGTGATTATTAAGAATTAAGGCTAGAAATTGTGGTAGAAAATTCTCAATCAATAATAACTGCCATACTAGACTGTATGCAGTTATTAAGATTTAGGGTTTCATGCAACTCTCCCCCTTCCAAATCAAACGTTGAGTTTGCCTTGTCCCCCCCCAGTGAGCCCCCATTTCCAGGTAAGGGACAGTGCTAACAAGTGGTGAGCGAGGACACGCTTTATCTCTTGAACAGCTGAAAAAAAATTGGGGTAAATCAATTGAGCTAAGGGCACTAGAGATCTCACGTCCAGGAGTTTTGGCAGGATTGACCGCTGCACCTTTTCACAAATCTGCCTCTTGCAAAGGCATCTATAGGACAACAAATTGAAAAAAATATATATTTTGCAACATCTTTGGCCTGTCCCAAAACTCTGAATTTCTCTCCCAAGTGTATATTCTCATACCCACACCCCTGCCCAGTTGGAAGTCTTTGGTCCTGCAGTGTGTAGCTACACCAGCTCTTTTCACAGTATAATTATATCTCAAACCTCCACTTACAGAATAAAAATACAGAACTGGATTGCGCTCTGTCTGTGCAGAGAAATTTATGCATCCATAACCCTTTTCTCTCCCTCTCTCTTTCTCCCTCACTTTTTTTCCAGAACAATTACCAAAGGGAGCTTCAAGAGTTTCAACCTCCTCCTCGCATACCACTAATGCTAACACGGTAAGTTAGGAGGTATTTAACACACCATGCATCACCACTTGTGCTGACATCCTCTATAGAAACAGATGAGGGTGGGTGTTTCTATCGTGACAGATGCCAGCTGCATTGAGTTAATGCTAGAGGAGGTCGGAGCTAATGCAGACAAGGCTACTGCCAGGGGAGAACCATAGTTCCAACATGCTACAGGGGTCCTGCAGGCTCCTGTGCTAACAGACTCTACGAGATAAAGAATGGATCGTCTCGGTTGTAGGAGAAACGCAGCTGACACTAAGCAACAGGTAACATGTCCTTGATGGAGGGGAAGGGTGAGTAAAAGGAAACCAGGGAGATGAAAAGATAAAGAATCAGGCATTTCCTTTAACCAGGGGACCAGTTTGTGCAGCAGTCTCAAGTGTTCATCTACCACCAGGTTTTAGTTTTGCTCAGTTCAAACCTGTGCTTGGGTATAAAGACGCTTTAACAGCCTAAACTCAGTTTTGGAACTGCATGAATTTCTGTTTTAAATGATTAAATATGTACAAATACAATAATTGGTATTTACTCCATCAACATTATGATGCTCATTTGGTTGCAAAATTTTTAAAGCATTATTCTTGGTCTTTTTCTCACTTTTGGTTAGGACACCATGCAAATAAACAAAACAGTATATTAATTTCCAAGATGCAATGTTAATATTTTGCTTGTGAGCACCACAATTGCTCTAATCACGCAGGCAGGTTGCAATATCCTACTGATGCTCAAGCATTTTCAGAGGGATTATCCAGTTTTCTGTCATGACATGATTCTTATCTTTTCAAGGGCAATACCACAAAGCATGCACAGAGAAAGATTAAAACTTTCAAGTACTCTTAACAGACAACTGCCTAAGCTAGCCTTTAATATAGCTATCTTAGCATGAATATGAGTTGTATAGCTTTGAAACACAAACGACCGTGCTAATATTCAAAAAGTTTTAAAAATCTATAACAAAATCAAACGTCAGTGTTTGTTTTACTTCTGGCTCATTAGAACTGCTCTGCAATACAGAGTTTGGGTGGACTCCAGGTGTAGATGTAATCAAGGGTGTTTCAGTAACAGTGGTGGGGATAGGTTGGGGGGGCTTCTTTGGTTTTATCTTTTAAGTGAGAAGGTAGGGAAAAGCAACACATCCATGCAGTGCTGGCTGAGACCACCCCACGCCAACCCTAAATAACTGTCTAGGAATTTAGAAGGAGAACTGGCAAGATCTCAGTTCCTGTGCTGGGACATCTTGGGAGATGAGCTACCTCAAACACTGAGATTTGGGTGGAACCCACTGTGTATCACCCTCCACACTGCTCCAATGGCTTGGACTTTTAATGGAAATACGCTGTCAGAAGAGAACTTCCTTAATCTGTGCTCAGGATTTGTGCTATGTCCCCTCTGAGCTCCACCCGTGCACCCTGAGATGCTCAGACAGGGAGCTGGGAGCACAGAGCATAAGGCTCCTACAGATGCACTGCTTTGATACTGTGCCCGATTTTCCTGGCCATAATCTAAAGCTCACATTGAAAATATATATTTTAGTTGGTCATGGCATAATTCAGGCTGTGATGACAGCTGTGGAGCTTTAATTTGTCTTGGTGGCCTCCCCCAACATGAATAAAAACTGCTGCGGGGTGTTCCTCTTTGTTAAACTGTTTCTTCAAAATAAAGACAAAAATTCTTATCTGGCCAATGCAGAGCTTGCATTGTATAAAATTAACTTTTAGATCTACATCTGGTCCACAGAAATTGATTGCCTGGCATTGAAATTGGTTCATCTTTTGGACAAAACTCTCTGCTGAGACACATAACATCACATTGTAAGTTCTGTGGTTCGTATGTTCTTCAGACCATGTCCCATTGTTGACAGCTATTTTGTAAAGCAAGATACTTGCTCAAACTCTCAGTGGGAGTAAGACAAATTTTCAAGATTTATACCAAAAAATCCCTCAAAATACACATGCCAGAAATCCACTAGTGTCTCATTCAGAAAACATCTAATTAACTGTATCACTCTAAAGTTTTATATAATGCACAGAAACAAACAATACATATCCATGCCAAGATTACTTTAAATTTAAATGAGATCTAATTTGAACTGAATACACACTCAGAATCATAAATAGCAGCCATCCATGACGGTGCAGAAAAGCTAGGCATTTGTGGGATGCCTAGTGGGATGTTAACTGGTAGATTTGGTACTTTAGGGAGATTCACATTTGGTAGATTCACATTGGGCAGATTACTTGTTAAACTCCTGTGGAAGAAACAGACAGAAAGAAAAAATACCATAACAGTGACAATGCAGATGTAGCAGAAGCACGTGACACTCATAAACAAATCTGCAAAGTTCACAGCACGAGGACAGTTAAAAAACTAAAGCAAAACATTTCAGAAAGAAGCATGAGTATGGAAGCTTAAGTGTACTGGGTTTGCAGTCTGGAAGAAAAAAACAGTTAAAAAAAAAAAAAAGAATGAAAAGAAGAAGAATCACAAAGTAGCAAATTACCAGAGAACTCAAACACCCCCAGAAAATAACTCCACCCTCAAGTCCTGACCCCATTGCCAAGTGCAGAGAGCAGCCTTTCCTTGGAAAAATCTCTCTCATAAGGAAATGAGTCTCAATTCCTACGTGCTCAGGCTGGATGAAAGAGCTCACCTAAGAGATCTACTAGAAAACTGGGATTCCAAGTTAACAAACACACAGTTTGAAATTCCAGCCGCGTAGAAGTCCGTAAGAGTTTTTCTTGCCACCAAATTCAATCAAGTTGGGATTTCATTACAAAACCTGTTTATCTTTTACTCTACAGATAACAAAGATGGGCTAATCTGGAGCAACAGAACAGTGAACCACAAGGTCCTCTGTGAAGGCTCATGCCCTGATCCTTCCATGCATTCCTGGGTGTGGAAAAAATGGGTCCTGCAGGCTGCCCAGTTCTATACGTGCGCCTGAATGAACTGCACTGAATAAATCCAGGACTGGTATGTGAATGTTTCTTGGCTGGAAATGGGCCATGGGGTGATTAAGACACTCAAAGGTTAATTTATCAAGCATGTCCACTTGGGCATCGTGCCTTCAATAAATATTTTCAGACATGCCACTAATTATGCAAATAGAGGTATTTTAAAAGTGGGTTAGTGTATTAATTTAATGCAATGTACTCTCCTGGAACAATGTGCAGTGTAACAGCACTGCATGCTTAAAGTCTGCAAAACACCCTATATTAGTGTGCTAGGTCTCTAGATGTTATAATTGGTCTAATTCTGTTTTAATTAGCATCTCACCACAATTAAATTTTATGCAAAACAAAAATGTTGCAGGATCTGAGAATCAGAAGCCAGTTTCAGAGGTGTATTTTTTTTCTGCCTTAATCTAGTAATGCTGTGTGGTGCACTGGGACACAATCCATAGGTGGTTTTACAGTTCCTTTTGAGGAAGAAAAGCAGATGCTTTGACATCATTTTCATGGGATCATTACTTGGGCTCAGTGAAAATGCAACCAGGAATTCAGGATTTCAGCTTCACCCTGCACTGCTGAAGCTACTAAAAGCTGTGATGTGCATGGGCTCAGCTTCAGCCTTCCAACTACCCTGTTCTAAGTGACAGCACCAGGAGATGCCACCTTAGTTGGGCTCTCCCATTCCTCTGGATTAAATTAGTTACTGTACAGGCAGCATTATCTGGAATCTTAGAAAACTATCAAATGACACACTATGTCTTTCAAGGCATATTAAAATCTTAGCAACTTCCTTCAGTCGTATCTTGAACTCCATTTCTTACTGCAAGTTTTGAACACCAAAAACCAAAGTAATGGAATTGAACTGGCTATACTGAATAAATATTTCCTAATGCAACAGAAGATTTGAACCACATCTCTGCAAAAGCTCAGCTTGTCATCGGTGGCAAGTCTTTGGGAACAGGCTTTATCCTCATTCTCCCTTTGTGAATAAAATCTCTTGTTGAGGAGGAAAATCACAATCTAAAGTCTTTTTCTAGTGAGAAAAAAAAAAGTTCTTTTTTTTTCTTTTGTTTCTATGATTCTCAGTAGATTTGACTTCACGCTCTCTGCTTGTTCTCTTTGTTAGGCTGTAAGCAGATATGAGGATTTACTAATGCAACAAAGCTGCCCATTGTTTCCATTCATACTGTATCTGCTGTTAAGATGATATGATTATTGAATGAGACACAGACATCAGAGTGATTGAGAGAGTGCTAAATCTTCAGAAATGGCAGTGCATGTGCTTAGATACTGATATGGAATAAATAAAGAAATAGCAAGAGGTGGACGACATATAAATGTATAAGGAAAAGCAACTTAAATAACTTAGCCAGATGGTAAATACATAAATCAGAGGACCTTTGGTTTTAATATTAAAATTCAAGAAGTGACAGTGTTATATTAATAAAAACACTGTATTAATAAAATATGACTTCTGGAGTAAACAGTATACTATATTCACACGGAAACATATTTCTTTTATACAACACATTATTTTGCTGATGCAAAGATATGTTGCAAGAATAAGTTAGTACTCTTAAAACAAAACAAAACAGCAAAATAATGGAGTATATTATGTTAACATACAGTAACTAATTTAAAAAATATTCTCCTGAATTGACATGCACAATTTTGCAGGTTCAACGGATCTAATTATCTGACTAACAGTTGCAGTGAGACCTGTAAAAAATGATTAATATTACCAACAAATGTTCCACCCTGCAGTTGCTCAGACCATAAAACTCCAGGTCCAAGATGAGAAGCTGTTTCTAGAAGCCAGCCATGCCTATTTAATATAGATGGCTAAATATAACCTCAGCCATCAGGCAGGGAATGTGGGCATTTGCATCAACAAGATGAGGGCTGTCTGATTTCAGACGACTCAGCTTCAGGACTGGATCCTGATACGTTTGATAAAAGATGCACTCTCTGGAGCTGCACTGCTTCTTTTCTTGGCTTCTTCTGGTTCACCCCCGTTTGTCTTTGGCAGCTGTAAATGGCTTTCACCTGTACTGTCTGCTGGGAAATTCTCAGTGCAAACAGGCTGGCAACATACCCCTGGACAACATCCCAATGCTCACACTGTAGTGTAGCACCCGCCACAGAAAACGAGTCCAATTGCACACGGGGCTGCTCCTGTAGAGCTGCCCTAGTACTGAAAGGAGGGCAGAAAAATCACAGTATTTTTACTGAGCTGCCTCCTGGCTTGTGGATAAAGCTGAACGAGGCCCTTGTCCATACTTACATACTCAGTTCCTACGGGATGCCTGACATGATTTAGTGATGGAAGATGCAAAGGCCTGTCTCTGCCATCACTATAAATGCTTACAGCCTTACTGCCTAGGCTGAGCAACTGCTCAAGAGCAAAGCTTTTCACAAAAGCCTTGATGTGAAGCAAAGAGCTTGATAGTGAAGTAGGCAGTCAAATCTGTGCTGTTCCTCTGACTGACACCCAGAATAGTAACAAAAATACTCATTTTCACTACATGGTGCTTCTTTTAAGGGGAAACATTTTTCACCAGCATTTTGTAGTAGTACAACCTTATAAAATGATCAGTATAATCATACTAATTTCTTACATTGATGATACATTTATAGTTTGCAAAGGATTAGTAAGTAATTAATAGATGCTAAAGCCAGGACTACAGTGCAGTAGAGACAGCCACAGGTCAAGGAGTTATGTCCTAGTCAGGCAACAGAAATTGGTTGTCACTGCACCAGCTTTAGCATTTGCTCAAAAAGATCTTTCAACACAGACACACACACAGAGACGCACACACACACGTACGTGTCTGCTGGCTGCAAGAGAAATCCGCGCTCTCCGAGAAGCTGGAGTGGGAAAAAAAACAACCCCCATTGCAAACCCTACTTTTCCAAGACCTCTCAACTCACCAGAGTACAGACCTACTCTGTATCCTCCGTATTTGGATGCCTGTGCGAAGGACAAGTGTTCCACATTTCTCTGCGTGGATTCATACAAGCACACCAGCTGCTCTAGCTATAGGGCACGGACCCCCTGCAAATTCAGCAGCTCTGCAGAGGCAGATTACAGAGCCCTCATGAGCACATTACATCAATGCTTTTCCCCCCCATGTTTTCAATACTTAACAGTATCTCTCTCACTGTTTGTGATTTCTATACCTAACTCCTTGTAGCATAAGGTGCAGAGTACTCAGCCATGAAAATAGAAGAAATACATGCTTGCAAACTGCCATCTGGTCAGGTTATGGAGGGCCACATATTTCAGCCTTGATTGCAAGCATGAGCATAGAGAAACCCTTTCAAAAGTCTCTACGTTGGGGAATAATTTATTGGTTAACAGGATATAATGAGACTTCCTTCCCACAATTCACTGTAGGGATCCAAAGCAGGACAGCAGTAAGCTTGGTGGAATGGACTGCCACAATGATCTATCTTTTTTTGGTCAGCCTGAAGGCCTTTCTTCAAAGCCGTGGAAAAAACATACTCCAGTGTTCTAAATGCCCAAAAGTGGGAGAGGCAGCAATGGAAAGCCATGACTTGGATGGGAATTGGCTGGTCCAAATTATTTGAGAACCAATGGCCAAAAACTGAACTGTGCTGCAGCATGGACATATGGAGGGAGAAGGCACTAGATACAGGAGGGCAAAGCAAAGGAAGTCTCTGACCTGAGTTTTTCTGCAAGTTCACTGTCCAGAGGACAAAGAGGAGCAGGTGGTGTGCCCAAGAGGCAAAAGATGAAGATGCTTAACATTTGGTTCTGAATAGTGCATCAGAACTGTCCTAAGATCCTAGGAATGACACCCCCTTTCCCTTACACTGTATGTGCCACCCTTGGTGCACTCCCTGGTACCTCTCTTTGCTGGGTCTCATCACATTAACCCAGCAATTGTAACTCACCCTTTTGTGTGTGAGACACAAGAACAAAATGCCAACCAGTGAAATAAACCTCAAAGTGCATCTTTTCACCAGGTGGACACAAGCTTCTTGTGAAAAGCATCCACTTTTCTGCTGGAATAAATCTTTTAAATACCCAAGTCTGTAAGACAGATAGTCCAACCTGGGCTTTTGCTTGAAACTGCAACTCTCCAAGCACTTGGCAACTATAACTCCAGAAGGGAATAACCATTACAGAAGAACTAAGAGAAGACCTTTTACAACCATCAAAGGTAACTTAAAAATGATAAGTAATGGCATACCCAGGGGTAAAACATTTTGACAGGCAAGTACCACAGCCAGGTACTTATGCACATCTATGGTTAAGCCACAGAAGTCATTAAAAGCCAAAACTATGTCAGTGTCTGACAAAACAAAGCAGGACAAATTGCTTATTGACTGCTTGACCAAGGTGGACATGTACATGGTGTTAACAGCCTCTGTTTCATAACAGACAAGAAAATACAAACATATTGATTACTAAAGCAGAGTTCTGAAACTGAAGTTAATGCTAACTTCAAAGTGCAATTCTGCTTGAAGGAGTGGCTGTAAAAATGGCATTCTCCTACTCGAAAGATCTATTTCTTGTATGTTTTCTGGGTCACATCTGCTTATTTGAAACAAGATTTTTTAGGATTTTTAATCCTGTTAGCCTGCAGACCAAAGACAGCAAATGGGAAGCGAGAGAGACTTCTGAATGCCAGCCACTTAACCCCACTCAAAACAGAGGGGATGATCAGGTGTCAAGAAAAGGCCTGAGATTTGGCAGACAGAATCCTTACGGATGCTAAGGATGTACAAGAAAGAAAGGAAAAAACCTGGGTGCTCAGACTCCAGGTTGCATATGGGAGGCTGGCTGCTGAACAAAATCTCTTCTCCCTGAAAACGGAACATATTTGGTGTGAAAAGCCCTGAAAGACCACACGCTCTTTTACACAGCAACCTCTGAGAGAGCAGTGCCACTTAACTTTGCCTAGAGAATCACAAAAAAGCAGGGAAAATAGTCTTTCCAGAGGTCAGCTGGTCCCAATCTGCTGTCTGAGGCACCGCCAGACTCATGTTGTTTGCAAAGGGTTGATCTTTCTCTTTTAATACCTTTACTAGAAGGAAAAGTCAGTTATTTTCCTTCATAGGATCTGACTTAGCTTTTTAAAGCAAGCATGACAGGGTTCAGCAATGCTTCAAAACCTGTGAAATAACAACAGTAATCCAAAGCACATGCCACATTTTTATCATTTACCAGCTCTTGAGTTCAATTTGGGTTCCTCTCAGGCTACTCAGTTCTTGAAGGTAAATTCCTAGCTAAGTTAAAGAACTGATTCTGCTTGAATAATTTTGCCCATATTCACTATGGTTTCTGCATGCCTAATCCTACAGGGAAGAGAGCTGGGACCTGGCAGGGCTGGGGACACTGTGAGACACAGGGACATGTGCAGCCGTCAGCCGCCGGGCTGATGCGAGAAGCACAAGGCTGGGTGGAAAAAATGAGCATTGGGAAGAATAACTACAGCAGTGACTCACACAGATTATAGGGCTGGACTGAACACAGTGAGGCAAGGTTTTTTGTTCTGAAAAGGAGCGATTTGAGTTCAAAAGTAGCACTGGAAAAGGCCTTTTAGAAGGGGATCCAAAAAGCCATGCCAGCTAAGAAGGTTTTCACATTTTCATGCTTCCATGTCCAAAGGTACACGGTTCAAACTGAGGCACCAAAGCATCTTAGAAAGCAAACACCATTTCCTTCTTTAACTTGAAAACCCTGAAGAGAGCAGGTCTTCTATTTTTAGCATTACACTAGAAAATCTAAAGCACTTTCTGCAAGTCCAGTCTAAAGTTTGCTAATTCATCTCTGCATGAATCTCCATCCATATGCACCCAAATTCCGATTGTATCAAAGGAGGTTTCCTTACTTTACTGGCTCCCATGACTCCCGCTCAAAGCCCCTGTGAATTGACTGTGCAATTGAGGACTCCATCAGATCGACATATCTAACAACAAGTGGAGCAAACAGGTCTTGGAGGTGTTTGTGGAATTTTCCATTGCACAAATTATCTAGAATAGATAAATAAAAGTATAGTAAGACACTGCTGTTATGAAAAGCTGTGTAACAAACGACAGCGTGGCACTTCATTACACAACAAATTTGCCAGCAAACAGGAAGAAACTTCAAGAACATAACAGGAGCTGGCATCAGGCACCAGTGTTCATGACAAAGACAGCAGGAATGGCTTCTTACTCCAAACAAATAAACAGACAACAAATCTTCTTATCCATTAATGTCAAACTTACGAATACATTATTACTTCCTGTGAATAAAATGGAGGTAAGAAATACAGCATGGCAAACATTATGGATTTAGTAGGCAGGAGAATGATTTTTTCTTTGGTTATTCATGACCATGATACTGGAAATGGCTCTTCTGAGGCTGAGTCACTGGCTTTTTTGTGTGGTTGCAGAAAGCTGCTGGGATCCTGCTTGGGGACCTAACTGAAGGCTATGCCAATTCTGCCAGCAGCTCCCTGGGAGCAGCAGGACCACCCTGGGCAGTGCCAGATCCTCATGGGTTTTGAAGGCACGGGCCCATGTGCTTTGAAGAGGAGCCTTATTTCACAAAGCACTATTCCTCTGAACTACTCCTGCCTCCATTTCCTTTCATATTTTCCTCCCTTCAATGAAATCTTTTAAAGCAGGGACTGTTTTACTCCACGTTAAATAAATGCAATACACGCATATAAAATGATACATGCATTTAATGACAGTGAGATAGAGTACATAATTCCCTGCTTATCAGGCAGCCATTACCAAGAGATGTGAGAAGATGAAGCAAAATAGAAGTTCAACTTCTCACCTTCGACCGAGGCATTTGATTTAAGGGGTGTCTGTGTGCCTTTTTTTTTCTAGTGGAAACAGAACAAAATCAAGCTCATGCTCAGAGACTATGTACTGTAAATCTCTACCCATCTCAGTTCTCTGTGCAGTACAGAAAGTATTATCAGTAACCTGAGCTTGCCCACTGAAAAAGAAAGGATCAAAATACAATACATACAGTCACTACGGAGGGAATCGTTTAGAAGCTGAAAGAGTGGAAAGCTGTCCCAGGTGTCTGGGGGTTGCACCTCTAAAGCAGCATCCATATCCACTGCAAACAGTGACAGGAAGGTCTCCGCGTGCTCAACCATTAAGTCTGACCACCAAGCAAAGGCCTTCAGAGTTGGTAGAAAAAGATAATAAAGAAGTATATTAGTTCTAATAAAGCACAGGGAAAGATGTTAGGCCACTATCTCAAAAAAAACAAACAAACAAACAAAAAAAGAGTGCATCCCATGGAAACTACCTTTATTGTAAAGAGAACAGTGCTTTAAAGTGCTAATCATAGGAATTAGGCACTGCTATTTTCATACAAAGGTTTATTGCAGAGGATCTATTCAGAGCTCCACCATAAAGGCAACTGTAACACGGCCGAGAAGGTTTCATCTGTTCAATTTACAATAAATGACTTTGTCCATATTTAATTATGCTAATTATCAGAAAAAGCAACTAATTCTTAAGTACAGAAATTTGAGTTTCCTCACTGTGCTTGTGGGTTTTCTGCTGTACTTTTCAACAGTTTAAATTTTATTTGGATTCGCTACTTCTACATGTCTTGAAAAATGAGAAGCCTAAGACATTAAAACCTGCCCTAAATCACTCACACTCTTCTTCAGATATATTTCAGGCATCACCAGTAAAAGTTATTACAGCACTGTTCATTTTACATAGTTAGCTATCCACATCCATAGAAACACACTACCACCTCCATAACGCTACTGATTAGGAAACCAATTACAAAGCTCTATTACCAACATGCCAAGATCCAAAAAAAAAACAAACCAAACCTCTACGGCAAGCCTATATTTTTTCACAGAGGCAGGGAAAAATATGTATCTAAACTTGAAAACCAAAAAAGTATCAGTGAAGTCATTCTCATGCACATGGGTCCTTAGATTTTGCTCTACGGGCTCTCTGACGTGGCATTCACATCATACATGGCTCAGATGTGAATGCTGCAACCGCATGCATGCGTGTTTAGTAACCACTTCTGGCTGGGAACATGCAATATGAGAAGTGCTGTCATTAGGACCATGTGCTGTCATTTTGAAGTGACAGGAAATTATTCAGGGACTTAAAGGACCTAGGAAACAGCTTTCCAGCACTTTGCAAGGGAAAGAAACCTCTAGCATAGAGAACAGACTGGAGATGAAACGGAAAAGGCTGGGAACAGACAAACTGGTTCATAGAGGAATTGCCAGTCCAGGAGGGGTATTTTTTGCAGGTTATAGTAGAAGTGAGTGAACAGAATGGACTTTCACTTTCTCAGGGTTCAGTTTTGATTCACTGATGAAGAACTGCACTGATGTGCAGAGTGCAACTCCAGCTGCTCATTCACTCAGCCATGGAGAGGGAGCAGTGCCCCAAAACCAGGTCCCAGAATCCCAGCCATGGACCTCTTCAATTCTTTCTATTTTGACCAAGCTTTTCAGCTGACAGTGACATGGGCAGGGAATCTGTGGAACTATTTCCACTCCTTTGTTTCCCCAAATTCTAAAGCAGACTGACATTGTCCTGTTATTATTACATGAGTTGATATAAAACTGGTATTAAGACATACATAGGTTGGCTATGGCACTGGGTGTTATGCACCCAGAGCATATTCAAGATGTAGAATAACCAAAATAACTGAAAAACCCCCAAACTGATCTTAGTATTGGGCCTGCTCTGTCATGGGGTGAAGATGTGGATAAGGTGGGCTGTGCCATGAAGGCACAGCTTTGGTGTGCTAAGGGGCAGGCTGGGCAGACACCATGGCCAAAGTGGCAATGCCACCAGTTACATCCCTGTGGTCATGGTGGGGGGACAAGGTGGCTACAATGGGCTCCTTTGTCTGAAAACTGTCCCCAGCCCTCAGCACATGGAGGAAGCCACCGGGCACCACTGCAGCAACACCTGCCCTAGGGGTGCCTGGCAAGCTGAGGAGCAGTGGTGATGGTGGCCTTGGGCGTTGGCAGAGCCATTACCCTAGAAAAGCTTGGTGGGCTGAGCACGTGTGGCAATGCTCTGCAGCTCTTCCTCCCACATTTGGTGCTGGTGTCCACCTGAGTGTGTGGCCAGACACCTGGGAGTGCCACATGGGAACTGAAAACGTCAAGACCCAGGTCTACTTCTGATGCCTGCTCAAACTTTCTCCCCAAAACACAGGTGGGAAATGAGCAGATGCTGAGCAATGGGGCTGTGAACAGTCCTCTTAAAATCAGCAGCACTCATTTGTGGTTTTCAAGGAGGATGCAGGGCTGTCCTTGCACTGCTGTGGTGTCTCTGCTTGCCAACAGCATGCCATGCTGTGTCCCCATCAGACACTGCCCACAGGTCTGTGGGCAAAGAGAATTGCTACAAAGAACCAACAGCAACTGGCGTTTGGGGGGGACAGAAAATAGGGGAGGGCAAAGAATATCTTCTGCAACAAATGCCAACATAAACACTTTAGAGTCCTGCAATAAAAACCTGCTTCCATAAAGAGGGAAAAAAAAAAAAAAAGCTAATTTTAAGAGAAATTATGAAGAAAAGCATGTGATCGTTCATGAAAAAACATATACCCAAACCAGTCATAGTTTCCCTTTTGCTGGAAAATGAAATTTTAGCTCCATAAGTCTCTAACTTCTGCAGGCACCTGAACCTCCTCCTCCCTAGTCTTGGTGAGTGGGACCTTCCTGCGATGGGAGCAGTAACACCATACTTTGAAAATCTCCTTCAAGATGGTAACATTTCTTTTGTTAACCATCTACTTACCTGCTTTGCTCAAAACACAATGTAAAGGGGGGAAAAAAAAAAAAGTGTGCTTTATAGCCAAACACACCCATTATTGTATATTTTACACATGGATACACATGTATATATGTATGACCTCAAGGAGTTAAAATACATATATACATATACACATATGTATACATAGAGAGAGAAAACATAAGTTTAAAAGTAGGCGAATGCCACTGTCTCTGGCATTTGTCCTCAGTCATCCAGAGGAAGGGAAGGGAGGTGGGAGACAGCTGAGGGGAGCCATGGCACCATGACAGAGACCTCCTGCTCCCACAGGTCACAGATGTAGGCACACTGTCTCTGCTGCATTTCTGCCTGCCCTGCTTTGCTTCTCTCTTACGGGTAAGACAAACCCAACCAACTAAACACAGCACTTCTGTTGCAAGGGTTTTTTTGAACGTTTTCCATGCTCTGAGTATTATTTTCTGGGCTCTCATCAGGGAGTCTGCCTGGGTGTCCATATGGGGGAAAAAAGGGGCATGTTTTAATTGTAAAAATGGTTGGTTTTCAGTAAATTAATGCATTTCTTCAGTCAGTGATACAATTTAGTTTTCTGCTGAACATGCAAAGTAGAATGAAGAGTTGCACCTCACAGGTTGAACCTTCTCCAGGTGAAAGGACAACATGTCAAAAAAACCTCACCTGGAATAATTTGGGGGAAAAAAAAAGTGCAATAATTCAGCAATTCTCCCTGCGCAGTGAGAGCACAACATTGCTGATAAAAATCAGTGATAAACCACCCAGCCTCTTCTCTCTCTTCCTTTGGGTGCAATTCAAAGTGTGCAGAGAGCTGGCCAAGTGCCTGTGCCCCACTGAAATGCCACAGCCACCCTCAGGACAGGGATTCAATAACGTGCCGACAGTGTGCTGGGCTTCTGGAGAGAGATGAATGTCACCCTTCCAGGTCACCGTTCAGAACAAGGGACCAGGATGCCTCCTATCCGTGTTGGCATTAACCTTCTGTCTCTAATCAAAACCTTGTGACACAAAAGATGCTGGAGAACAGTTTTGAGTCTTCCTTCCGGTGAGGATCTCAGCAGCGTGGCTGGCTGAACCCTGGAACCGCTTCCTTCAGACGTCTGCTATTTTCAAAATAACCTACATTTTAAAAACAGCTCCTTCCCAGCTGGTTGTACGTCCAGCCTGCACTGGTGATGAGTGGAATAAAACATTCACTATCCTTGGACAGGTTAAGGCAGCTCGTGTGCAAGAGCAGCACTCTGGAGCACCCCCCCGCTTCTGTAAAAATGAAGTTTCTTTCACTCTTCACCCTGTATATTCTCTCTCTACATATAAATACTGTATATCCAGTACAAGGCACATACAGACAAAACCAGAGGAAGACCACTACCATTCTAGGCACTCGTGTAGTACTTAGTCCATCTCCACCACAGTGTACCAGAGGTCGGGTGAATGCAAAACGACAGAGGTAACAACAGGCTGAGGAGAGAGTCCAGGCAGGTAGGGTTGTGTTGGGATGTAACTGCAGCGCTTGTAAAATATACCCATTGCTACATGCATGGACCAGACTGCTATGCCACATTGACCCTCCTGTGTCAGGCTGCCAGCTCTGCAAGCAGCCGACTGGAAGTTGCTGTTACATTCCTCGGTCAGAGTTACGGAAGCGAGGGCAACCCGGGTAAAATCCCAGTAGGAAACATGGCACTGAGAGGGCATGCACGAAATATGACAGGAGTGACTCGTGTCATTCGGGTTAGTCACATACCTCTTTCCCCTGCCAGGATCATCCAAGATTGAATGAACAGTAGAAAAACAGGGAGGAAATTTAAATATGCAAGCAGGCATTAGTTGGGTGTTGTGGATTGTTGTGTATTATCAATAAGTTAAATTATACCGCAAATTTAATATACACTGGAATGATTTTTAGGTGACTGTGAAATTATTTATCAAATGCTCTTAATGCAAAATATAGGGAGTATATATATATATATATCAATGGGAAGGAAAAGAGAAAATAGTGAGTGAGTGTTACATTACCTACAGTCATAAACATTAACTGTTCACTCTGAATCTCAAAATGATTAACTCTTCCATATGTATCCAAGAGCACCAGATTTATAGAGAACTCAGGGCTCAATCCTGAAAATACTTACACACGTAGACAACGTCACTTGCTCAAGCAGAAATGTCCCAACGTGCTGAGAGCGGGACTACAGCCAGCAATGCCAACTGCCTGTGGGGTCAAGTGTTTCCAGGATCAAGCCTCATGATTTTCTGGTCTATATTTGACTATGACATGGTTTCAGTGGTCTTAAAACATGAATCTCTCTCTTAAAGTGCTTTGAAGAGTTAAGAGTACTTGTATCAGGCCTTAGATAACCCAAATAACGAGTAACAGAATAATTAATCCTAACATCTGTGACTAGTAGTTGAGGTATTCCCAACAAGCCAAGGCAGAAGAGACCAACAGGAAAGCAGGTGAGTTAATCACATACCGCAGGGGCCCAGGGAAAGCCCTGGAAACAACCTAAATACTCAGAAAGGGACAAAAAATAGTTGTTTAGTTTTGTGGTGGTTTTCCTTGCTCCAGCTCTGGTCAGCAGGAGCGGTAAGCCACTACAGGGACCCCACTAATGCTGTCTGGAGACATAAACACATGACACTTTTTTGAAATACGACCTTTCTGAAAAGTGGACAGGCTTGCTCTTCTATGTAGTTGGTGGTGAATATATTCGGCCAGATTTGGCTCCTGCTGGCACTGTATGAAAGCTGCAGGCTGACACAGAGGAGAGCAGAACTTAATTCCTCCTTTAGCTCTCTCTCCCCCTCTGCAAAACCAATCTTCCTGAACTCTCCTTTGCCTTCCTCACACTTGAGCACCATTATTCCAGAACACTTTCGGCTTTTAAAGAAGATAACCCAGCACCAGTTGGGAAGACATCCCACAAAGAGACAAAGCTCCCAGCAAGCCCCCACAGACCTGGGGTGGGGGGGGGGACCCGACCTCAAAGGGCACTGCTGCTCACCTCCGCGTGGTGTTCTTCGTTTTGCTGTAGGACTTCAATTACCAACTCTGCCAGACGGATTGTATCTTCTAACTTTTTAGCTGGTGTGACTAACCGGCCTACATTTTCTGTAGTACAAGAACTTGAGTTAAAAGGGAGGCAGAATGAAAAACTAGACGTACAGGAAGTTATTTTAGAGGCTTTAAAAAAAAAATAAAAAAAAAATCCCATAATATTCTACAGCTTTAAAGATCTTTTCATGCATATGTTAAATGCTTATATAATTAGTACTGAGCAAACCAGAAAGCCACATTCGTTATTATACTATGAAAACACAGTGCTCCAGCTCCAAATTTCACAATAGTGTCAGAGTTGTTTTGCTTTATGGTGAGATGGTGGCACTTTATTAGCACAAATAAGAACATCTCATTCCCTAAAGACAGCATCTGGCCACTAATATAGGAACAGTATGTATCTGTCAATGTAGATGATGCTATTATAGAAATCATGCCTACGTTATTTTAAAATTCTTTTAAGAAGATCAATTCAAACAAATCTGTCTGTACTTTTAATATTAAAAGTGTCAGATTCGAGCAATTTAAATGTCACCTGCTACTGAAAGCAAAAATTGCAGGTCTGCCTTGCTCCAGGATTTAACTGCACAAGGGTCAGGGAGCTAACGCATGCTAGAGGGAGTGGAAAGTGGTAAATCCCACAAAGGTGTTCATAGGTAAGATTCAGATGGGAAAAGAGATGCAACTTCACAGCAAAAACCCCGCAAACAAACCAAAGAGTTTAAATCCTGGAGCTTGGGTGTTTAGCTATATTATTTTGCAGCATTTTCTGAAGACCTTAAGAATAATTAAATTATATTAATAATATCAATTACCTAGAAAAATATGATATTAAAGATCTGAGGTGCTAACAATCTGGAATGTTTAGAGTATTTCACTAGGAATAATATCATGAAAAATAAAATAATCATATTTTCAATGAATGAGAGCTTCTGCAGAGCAGGCTGAGCACAACGGAGCGGGTTCCTGTGAGCTGGCAGTGCAGCTCAGTTCCCTTAGGTGTGCAAAGTCTCCCTGTGATGGTTGCCCTGAGGAGCAGCAGAGCAGGAAACCTGCTCCCCAAGGATCCACCTACGCTGCAGCACGTCACCATGTTAACTACAGACATGTCACTCTGGGTGCCAACCCTGCTTGCTCCCTGGTGCAGCTATGGCAAAGAACAGCATCGGGCTGGGTGGCTACACCAGCCAAGTCATACCTCTGCAGTGATGTGCATTTGGTCCTTTCCATGGTATCAAAGCTGGAGACTTTGTAAATAGGTGAAGTGTCAAAAAAACCCAGGCCCAAATAGCCAAATTGCTCTGCTGCAATGAGCAGTGTACAACAGACTGTCAGTCCCAGCTGGCACTGCATGCACTGAAGCACTAGCAACCCCCTGGGATACCCAGAGGAGCCCAGCTAATCCTGCAGTGAGGATTGTGCCAACCTGCAAGGTGCTGGCTGGGCATCTTGCTCCAGCTTTCTGCACACACCAGCGTTTTGCTAGCGCTGAGGTCTTCTCTACTGATGGGCCAGAAACGTGTGGTTGCACGCAGATGGCACCGCTCTGCTCTACTGGGTCACCTGGGCCTTGCTGAAGGCTTGGTGAGCTTCCAGGACTTCATTATCCACCTTAGAATCTTGCCTGTTTCCTTTACAGGTGAAAAATTCCCATGAAAAGGAAAGCCATATTTTTCAGAACAGTCACATTTGGGTGGTCAAGTGAGGGGGACATGGCTGGTCTTCAGAGGAGCTCAGCAACCTGGTCAGCTGAAGTCTGACATTGCAGGTGCTCAGCTCGGCTGAGAGATGCAACATGGGAAAGCACCATGCAAACAAACTCTATGGTTTTGTGGATTTATTCCACAGATTTGGGCCTTGGGAGTTTCTTCTTCAGTTTTCCTTTTGTTTCTTGTATCACTGGAAACACAAAAACCCAGGTTCCCCTTAATAAAATGTATTGGGCAAATACTGAAACCGGAGAACTGCCGGTTTACTGATTTTCTTCTCCTATTCAACCCTGCACCTCACTGACTACAGGGAGGAGAAACCTCTTCCTTTTGTGCAAAAGGAGTCTAAAGACACATCCCTGAGTAAGCTCTGGTTGTTTCTGCACCTCCGAAGCCAAGAGGAAGCTTCTCCATTGATCAGAGCAGCATCAGCCCCATTCGCATTTTCAACACTGATCTGCTCTCAAATACAACTACAAGACAAAAGTGTTAATAAGAACAACTGCTCAGAGATGCTGTCTTTAAAGAAAATATTGATGCTTATACAACTTTGGCAGCCAGCAGATGTCAATCTTAATTTTTTTTCTTCTTATTTTAAATATTTCCCTGGTTAAGTTACTATACATCAGAATATTCTGCTAAGATAGCTGGAGCACTGACAGTTACATGAAACGTATACGATATACTTATCAAACATTTCATCCAACATCATGTAAAGCTCATACATATTTATAGTTTTTCATGCAAAATGTTATGCAACAACAATGTTATTTTGTGCTGACGTTGATATTTGAAAATGTTGCATATGTCAGACATTGCTAGACAAAAAAATGTGGACATTTTGAAATAAATGCTACCTCTAAATCTCTAAAACCTACCACATCGCGCTAGGTAATTTGTATAAAGCTGCACAGGAAAACTAGCTTTCTACTACTACACAAGCAACTGCTAGACTAGAAAGCCACTGAATAAAAGGAAGGAAGACTATTACAGTACTTGGTGGCTGTTTGGCCATGCCTTTGAGCATATCATTTATCATGTTAGTCTGCGTTTGAGGAGATGATGGTGGCCCAGCCGGTGGCTTCGGCTTGGGCGGACGGGCTGCTTGTGCATGACGGAGAGAGACGCCAAAAGTAAAGAGACAAGTGACTTCATAAACAGTGACAAAAAGATGGAAACTTCAAAAGGAACATAAGCAGAAATGACCAAATACAAATGGAATAAGCTGCTGGGGTTTTTTTGCTTATTGGTACTTGAAGTATTACACGGTAATGACACCATTTGACAACAGGTTTTCTAGAAGTCAGCAGATTCAAACATCCTACGGCACCGGGCAATCAGAAAGCTAAAAATTCAATGCAAGTATGAAACTGCACTCCATGCAGCCACGTGAGGAAACCAAATTAGAGTAATTTAGTTAAAAATCTAGAATTTAGAAAAGGTGATCTAAAAAAGATCACTTTAAGTCAGCACCCCAGTGCTAAGGTACATTTAGCAATAGAATAATGAGCCACAGGAATTAATTGCTTTGCAAATATCAATTACACATTTTTGAATTAAACGTCACTGTTGGTTAAAGGGAGCTATAAAATATTCTTGTGCAATTTAAACATGTAAAAAAATCTGTCACTTAAAAATGTGTGGTTCCTGATCGTTTCCAGCTCATTTAATTATTTTCAACTTGGAATTCTAGTGGCTTTTATATTCTGGGTTGAATCATATATAAAAACTTGCCAGCTCTATCAAATATGTTACTTGCTATTCCAAATGTTAGAATACTGCAATCAGGACTTGACCCATCTGTCATATAGTTTACAATATCAGCATAGGAAAAATTCAAAGAAAATAGCCTTTCCTTTTCCATACACTCAGGGAATAAATTATATACTGTGAATACATTAACACAATCGTTTCTATTCCATTTAATAACAGTTTTTAACAGCATTGTGACTATTTTTAATAATGCCATTTGCAAGGAATCTGGCGTATTTATCTGGACATTCTATTGCCAAAAGTCCTTGCCATTTTGCTTGCATTTTCCACTGGGGAAAAAAAAAATTGGTTGGCTCGTGCAAAGTAGATTTCTGATTGCTTTTAATTCTCACAGAATTATAACACATCAAAGTATAGTAAAGAATATTGGAGTAAATCGTTAAAGAGTTTGAGTTAGGTTGGTTCCCCTCTCCATACATAGAGATACACATACCTACATAAACACACACACAATGCACATGTGCACACACACACACACACACACACACGTTTTTTGTCTTTTAAGCTGTGTTATTATTTAACTCAGGCTCTTAGATTCAAGCTACTGGTTTCTGGCTTTTTTTGGTTTTGTTGTTGTTTTCTGATAACAGGAAAAGCAAATTATTCGTTCATCTCTGGAGTCATCCTGATCCTTGCTCAATGTTTACCAAGGGTGGCTTTGTCCCCAGAAACAAACCTCTCAGTCTCAAGTGACAAAAATAACTGCTTTTTGGGCATTGGCCTAATGACTTTCACTCTAATTTAAAACATATGCAAGAATTCAATTTGACTATTCACTGATGGCTCCTGAGCTCAGCATGTAGATGTAGGAAGAATATTTTCCTGCCTTTCACTATCTGGAGCAGTCTGTGCCAAGGTCCCCACGTGGGAAAGGACTGTGGGGAGAGGGGACCACTCATCTCCTCACACCCACATCTGGCAACCGTGGGCAGGAACCTCTTGCCACCCAGGGGAGTCTGTCGGGCTCCAAAGGTGGGAGAGTTAAAGAGAGAGAGCTCATCCTAATAGCCTCAAAGCCAGGTGAAAATCACATCCCAGAATTGCATCCCACTGCGCCAATCAGCACAATCAGGATCCTCAAGAATCCGTAAATGTGAGTCCAGCTCCTGCATTGCCAGCAGCTGCCCTCTAAAAAACAGATTTCAGACCTCAGGCACATCCAG
This sequence comes from Hemiprocne comata, assembly GCA_020745705.1. Taxonomy (NCBI): domain Eukaryota; kingdom Metazoa; phylum Chordata; class Aves; order Apodiformes; family Apodidae; genus Hemiprocne; species Hemiprocne comata. The sequence goes on from CM036595.1 coordinate 17,082,814, forward strand.
ACCCCACAGTGCCAAATGGGCCTGACTTGTGTGCGTGCAGCAGAGAAGGAAGAGGAGAAAGAGGCAAGAGATGCAGCAGCACCAGGACTTCAGGAGTCACTAGTGCAGCACACACAAAACAGCTTGGAGGAGGCTCCTGCTGGGCAGCTGCGGGCACAGGGCCCTGGGGTGGCTCCAACTTCTCTGGGAGGCCAGCGAGAGATCCCTCCCAGCACCATTCCCTGCTCCTGCCACCCCCCTGCCACCACGGGCTCTTGAAAACAAGCTTCCACAAGGGATTACAGCAGGTTAAGCCTCAAACTCTTGATGTAATTCTTGACCTGGCCCAATCTGCACAAATATTCAGCTCTTTTGTTAATTTAATTTTTTTCAGACCCAAAGGCACAATGGCTGCAAAACCACCTGGAGCCAAAGAAGAGGAGAGGAAGAGCTCTCTCCCCTTCTCAGGGCACTGAACGCCTCGTGAGCCCCTACCCATGCTTTCTTTTTTGCCTCCTTATTGTAAGAAAATTTAAAAGATTAAGGTCTGTCTAAGGAAAGCGATTAATTTCATCTGTAAATTTAAATACAAATGGGACCGTGGCTGCAATGCCCCGTGGGATGTGGGATTCTGGTGCTTCCTTGGGCCCAGGTTTTGGAGATGATACGTGAGGTCCCTTTCATGGGGAGCTGTAGCTGCTGGTTGGAGCCAGGGAGATGTGTCAGGCTGGATGGGTTTCGTGGCACTTGCCAGCGATCTGCTGCAGCGTGTGTGGCAGGTTTTGTTTCACGCCGGCTTTTCTTTCTTCCCTGTCCTTTTCCTCTCTAATCCCTCACCACAGCCAGCTTAGCATCAGAAATGCTCTTGTATTCACTGCTCACGTGTGTCAAACGGGTAAGATTTAAACTGAAATCAGAGGCAGGAGCAGCTTCTTCTTTACTAACAACCTGACAAAGTGCTTTCCTGGACAAACCTCTGCCCAAAGGTTTTTAGGCTTCTGCATGATACTTGCAAATAAAATACCTGCAGAAATTCAAATTACCTGGTAAATTCTGCAGTTGTGCTTGCAATAAGCTTCAGCTTTCAATGGTTATAATGGGTATATTAAAAAATCAGTGCTACTTCAGGTATGTATATTGCATACAATTCAGTGTGTGTGACTGTACAGACTGGAAGATTTTTCAAACTACCTATTTCTCACTCAGCATCATGATTTCTGCTAGGTAGGCTACTAACACATCAGCAGCAGTGAGAATTACACTTGGAATAGAACAGTACTGCTGACTCTTAATATTTTTTAAAAGCGTAGCCACTGGCTCAATTATTTCTTTGTAATAATTAAAAATATACAACCCCTGCCAAAGGCTTTGGTATATAAGTGTTACATTTACATTCGTTTGTGAGCCAATCATGAAAATGATAAAAAGAGCTGATGTTCTCAAAATAACAATAAAGAATAATAATAGACTTAGTCTGAGGATGAGGCAAAGCAGCCTTTTACTGTATTTGTGAAATGAATTTGCATGTATCTGTGAGGTATTTCAGTAATATTTTTTCTTTCAAAATAAGATGTGCCATCTTAAAAGTAAGAAAAATTCATATTTTTTGGACTCACAAAAGACTCTCATTCAGCTCTCAGAACTCAACATACTGAAAAGAGAACTGGAAGAGGAATTTCTGCGTATCCAAATTATATCTCATGCCTGAGGCAGTAAGTTGCTCTGCAGTTGGTAAGAGACTTGTAGAAAGAAAATGGCACAATGCAGATCCTGGTGATTTCTGAAGCTCTTGTGATAACTCTGACACTGCTTTAAACACTGCCTTTGAAAGGGCAAGAGGAAATCTCAAAAGCTGCACAGGGATTCATCATTAAACACAACCAAATGCCTTTTCAAGGAATGAAACAAATAAAGCAGCAGTTCAGCAGCAGAAATACAGGTTGTTGAGTTAAAGTGATTTATCAACGACTTCAGTCTCCACTCCTGCATACAGACCAATGTTTTAATACAATTTGCATCCATATTTATTTGAGGGAATGCGATTTTATTTTCTTTTCAAGCTTTGTGGCTTATCACAAGTGCTGGGAGGGATTGCCTAGCAGTGGCTGGGCTGACAAATGACACAGGACCCTCTCCTTGGCTCGGACCAGGCTGATCAACAGGCAGCTCAGCTCCTCATCCTTCAGCACACTCACTAAGAGTCACGGATACGTGCGCAGGGCTTCCCAGGCTGAGCTCCAGAAACAGGGAAGGCAAGTGATGTAAAGTGAGCATGAGGACCGTGATGAGGGCCAGTACAGACACCTTGAAAAGTGCCACTGCTACTTTACACCCTGCTGTATTGCTCTACTCAAAAACCAACCCCTTCTGCACCCTCCTCTTCAGCTGAGGGTGCTTTCCATGCCTGCTGGGGCAAGTGCTAGGTGCAAAATGCTCCGTGGCTGGTGCCAGCTGAGGCTGATGCAGCAGAAGCCACTGTGCTCAGTCCTTCTCCCATGGGTGCACCCAGGTCCCCAGCCTGACACTGGCAACTGAGAGATGTCTGCCTCTGCACAGGCACTGTGGCTGCCCCTCACCATTCCGTGGGCAGCACCGGCCCCCACACCAACCAGGGTTTGGCTTCGCACCCACCCTGGCACCACCACCAGGTGCATTTTTGAGGGAAGTCAGGCAGATCTGGGGAGGCTGGTGCACGCCAGGGATGCAGCGTGGTGAGATGCTGCACCCCCAGAGCCCTGATTCCCTGGATAGGGGCTGGGGAGGCTGTGGAACAAGCGAAACCTGGCATTTTTGGTTAGTCCAAGAGCAGCTGATTTCCCTCCATGACAGAGCAATAGGACTTCGGTGGGTCCATCTGCTCTCCGGTGACTTTCAGCTTGCAGCCTGAGCCCCATCACTTTGCCACCCCAGCACCAAGCAGTGAGTCAAGAGCTGCCTCCATCCCCTGCTCACCTCTATGCACCAACTCAGCAGTACCACAACAAGCCTCTCTTTACAGAGACCAAAACCGAACCACAACATGAGAAATACTCTGTTCGAAAACTAAAAAAAACCAAACCAAAGTCTTGTACTAAACACAATCAATTGCCAAACTGACAACTATTGCCCTGGCTGGCACCATCTCTATAGCTCCCTGTACCCAGCTCCAACAGTGCCAAGTGGCACTTGTGCTCCCAGGAGCCCTCAGTGTCACGGCACTCCAACACAGTGCAGCACATCTCACAAATCCTGCGCTGAAGGGATGGAGAAGTTATTTGTTTCTAAAGGACTGATGGATCCCTAACTTATATAAATAAGCAGATGAACACTTATTAAAAGGTTGCACTTATTAATCTGAGTGTCAGTAGCTTTATCTGATTAAGAATTAAAGCAAGTCATTCATCTTTAATTGTTTCAGTGTAGTGTTCTTTTTAATGTTCTATTTCCAATCAATATTTTTAAAGCAAGGCAAGAGACTACACACTTTTCAGGACAAAGGACATCAAAGGGTGACATTTGTGTGTTTAAGAAGAAGTTGTTTCCAGTATCTTATTTGTATTCTTGCTTCTGGCAAAATAAATAAAAAGTCAGGCCAAAACCCAGTCACTTTTCACTCTGCTTAAGCTGAGGAACTGGTTTCAAGTTGAGTCCTGCTGACCTTGCCTGAAAAATTTTCATTTAAGAGAAGGAGAGGTTTGTGGGCACGAAGCAGCAGAGTTGCAACTCCCTGCGTCCTTTCCCTCGCTCCAAGCACTGAGAAGCAGCAGCTTTATTTTTAAACAAGCTGGGACACAGAAACACCCTTCTGAATTTCTAAACTGTGAGCACGTGATGAGCTGCTGCCAGCAAGCATGATGCTCAGAGCATTTATTGAGCTTAATGCACAACAGCCTGTGCTCACTTTAATCCTGTTTATTTGCACCTCTCACAGTTGTAAGGAAAAATTATTCTCCATTTTCTAAATATTTATTGCTATTCAAAATTAATTCTACTGTCATGCAATAGCTCTCAATCCTAGGTTAAGTTTGAGTTGTGGAGGCCTGGGGAAGCCAGGGCAGAACCTGGCCCAGCCTCTTGTCCTCCTTTTTAAAAGCAATTTCCCATCACAAACAGAGCTCAACGCAACCTGATCCTTTTTGCTTTGCTTTGTGTTTTTGTTTTTGTTTTTTCTCCACAAAACAGAACAATCTACTCACAAAAATAAATGAACCATTCAGGTTTCAAAGACTTTGGAACTAGACTCTGGGATACAACAGAAACAAGAACAGGGGCTGCAGAGCTCCCCTATCCCTTCTGAAGGGACGGGTGCTTGAGCTGAGCCTTTGCCTTGTTACGTGTCACCACAGGTTATAAACGAGAGACAAACATGACTTCTGTCCCACCAGATCGTTTGTTACACATTAACAAAAAAATAGAAAATAAAAAAACAAAACTTAAAACCCAGTCCTCCCATCAGGGCATAAAACAGAAGATATGAAAACCAAAAACGAACGTTAGTTTAGTTATAAATGTGCTTGTTAGGTGTGTTAAATTAATGGCCAAATCACCAACATTTTTTCACCCAAAATGAGCTGCAGTTATTTTGGAAAACAAGAAACTTTCTCTTTACAAAGGCTAGATTCTTGTCTAAAACCCTCTCCTAAGAAGGTACTATATTTCTACAAGGTATTTCTAATCTACATTCTATTCTAAGGAAGGAGGAAAAGGAGATTACGTAGACAGCACAAATTAACTCCTTAAGTATTAATGCATCTCCATTTTCAGCCTGAAGGAGTACATATCTTAAGGAGCTATGAAAAAAGAAAAACAAATAAATATAACTCAACAGTCCTAGCAATTTATAATGCATATACAATTGTTCACCTGCGTCCTTTTGATTCTCTATATGAAAGAGAGAAAGCAACAAGGAGAGAAAAGAGAGAAACAAGAACAGATATGCAGGATTAATGAGCAAGTGGACCGCACAGCCCCCCAGTTATGTGTGATATATGACATTTGAAAGAAAGAAAAGTTGCCCCACCTCACCCCCCGCCCTCCCGAAGCATGGGGTTACCAAAAGAAGCTCCTGTCACGGAGGTGAAGGAAAAGGCTGCACAAATAGGAAACCAGAGAGGGCGAGCTCTGGGGACAAAGGGGGATCTCCACCTGCCGGTGGGGCTGGGATGTCCCCTCCAGAGCCCGGTGCAAAGGAGTCAGTTAAAAAGTCGAGGAGGAGAGCAAGTACAGCACATCCTTCTGCTCGAGAGCTAACAGACAGGAGACACGTAAGATCTGATGTACAGAGAAAGGACAGCCTTATACCATCTTATACACAGGCTTGGGTAAAGATCTTATACGCAGGCAAAGGGATGGCTTTTTCCATTTGTCCTTTATCTGACCTCTAGCTCACTTCTCCCCGATGTAGCTGCTACCTTTTGATTGTGTACCAGTGACAAGCACTTTACAAATTGGGGTTACACGGAAGCAAAGTAAAAATGCATTCAGGTCACGGACATAAAGAAGAACTGAAAAAACTTACAGACGATCTGAGTTTATCACAAACAGATGGGTTAATTGTCTAACCTGGTTTAGGCTGATAAAAAGTGACTGTGGACTTCTCACACTGGGTTTCACAGACAGAAGCAACAGACAAGCCAATGCTAAAAGACTTGAAGCAAGGAGAGTGAGTTGGTTTGGATCTGGACTTTCTGGAGGTAATGAGAACAGAAAGAGTGAGGACAGCATGGAGAGGAGGGTGGTAGGTACTCACGAATGGTTAAATCCATCACTTGAGAGGCCAAGCAGAAGACAGGATGCTCATACATTTCTCTCTTTTTCCCTATAAAAGAGGATTTGGGCATGCAAGAGGCTTAGGTCAGAGGTAAAGAGGTTATAGGCTATAGGTCAGAGGAAAACTTTATATTAGGTTAAAAGGAAAGCAGCCGTAGAGTATTTTGGGATACATACAGGATAAAAAGGAAAAAAAAAGAAAAAGAAGAATAAAAAAAAGAGGGTTAAAATTGGAGATCTACTGGATTAACCATTCAGCATGCCCATGAGTCACAAGAGAGGCTGTGACCATGACTCCAGAGGTTTGCTCTGAACTGCTTGCAAGAATACAATGATCAAAACATCATGAATAGAGGGAAATAGAATTCCATTGGTTTAAGGCTCCGAGATACTAAGGATTTCAGCCTTCAGTATCTAAGGCTTTCGCAGGTATTTCTTCATAAGCATAGCCTCAAGCACCACTGCCACTGATTTGGTTCTGCATCTCTGACAAAACTCTCCTAACCACATGGCTATTCAAACGTCAGCTTTCAAAAGCAGGATTTCAAAGCCACGTATGGCACACAGAAACACATCTCACTGAAGTAAATTTGTTATTTGCTCTCCTAAGGAAGCATTTGAACACGTAGTGGACTATGCTCATGAGAGAAAACCTGATGCATGCAGCTGGCGGATGTTGGGTTGTTGGAATTAACAATCCCAGCATGCTTGGAAATTGGTGTTACAACCACTTTTATAGAGATAGTATCAAAAAGTGGCTGTGGCCAATCACGGATAAAGGAGGAGAAAAGCAGAAGAGAGCAGGTAGTGTGGAATGAACTATTTCCCTGAAAAGGTAGCTGGAAAAAAAAAAAAAAAAAAAAAAGATTTGTTGCTTCAAAGTATTCCCAGACCTAAAAGTCACAGTGCGAAAAAGAGGGCAGATAATTAACACAACCAAGAAGAATTGAGGCACAAAAGGAAAAGTACACACTAACTGTTCTACTTTGGAAATGAATGCATTTTTACTTACAGATCATAAAGTTTGTTTTTGCATAGATTTATCTGAAAGAAGAGAGCAAATCTTACCAACAAGTTAGTGATATTTAAAAAGAGAACCTAAGGGAGCCAGCCCTGGGTAGAAGCATCCATCAACAGAAAAGCTGCTTTTGATTCTCAGTCCTTCTCCATCCTTGTCAAGTATATTTAAACATTGCATTTTACAGAATACACCAATTAAAATATCCTGTGAAGTTGAGTAGTTCAATAAATTGCCTGATAATACAGTGCTTATGAAACCTTCGTTCCTTCTCTATTTTTGTCACTCATTACCAAGTCAAGAGTTGATAAACATCCTTTTAGTGCCCAATTCTTAAGTGTTTCTCACTGGATGCATAACAATGAATTCATTACCACTGGTACACAATTTGCATCGTTAGACAGAAAAAAAATGGAAAAAGAGAGGACATGTCATGTACAGAACCTGGACAATTTGTCATATAATAACCCAATTTTTCATGTAAACAGGAAATGAGAACAAATTGGAGGGAGTTTGGGGATTTTTATTTTTTTTTTCTCCTCTCAATATTGTCCTAGAGGCATACAACAATAATCTCAGCTGTGGGAAAGCTTCACATCACACACGACAGAAACCCAAAGTTTAGAGCAGAACAAACCATTCATCTGGAACATACAGGTTTAAGCAACTGGGAACTCAGATAAAGTTGGGTGGGAGTTTCAAGTTAGGAACAGCAGCCAACAAGGTACCAACGTAAACTGATTAACATGTAAAGAACGACTGGATCATAGAGCTTCAGCTAACACATATCCTCCAGCAAGCTTTAAAATGTCTTTTTGATGGCTACATGTGTCTCTGGTCACTGGTTATTATTCTCCCATAACTTAAAAGGTCAATAATATCAGCTATGCCCGATTTAGAGTGACAAGAAAGAAATCTGATGCAAGTATGAGATCACTGATCAATGACTGCTATGCAAGCTGGAAAGACAATGAAACACTCCCAGAAAAAAGACATTTTAAATTGGCAACAAATGAGTAAGCATAGATTAAACAGCTTTTTAGCTTCTTATTTTTCATTTGTTTCCTGAACTCCACTGTCACAAGCAATTAGCTGCTTTATACCTTCAGCTGCAAAGATGACATCCCAAGTATTTCTCAATTTGTTTTTTAAAACCACAACATGATTCTGAATACTACACCACTGGCCAAATGCACTAACGATCAAAAAAAAAAAAAAAGCTACAGTTCCTTTTAACTGTTTCCTCTCTCTTTTCCAGAAAAAGAGAAATGTTTTGCATAGCTTCCATTCTTAACTGCTTCCAAAGCCAACACCACAAAAATGATACAGAATCACATCAGTTTCATTGACAAGTGAACAAATAGCAAATGAGCTTCTTTTAAATAGCTCCCAGCCACAGCTGCCACCTAGAAATATAACAAAATTGTAATTTCACAAAGAAAGAGCCTTACCTTCAATTTTGGCATACTCTGATAGTCGAGTGTAATTGACTAGAGCTGCTTGCTCCAAGCATTTACGGATGACTGTTTTTACCTCCTCTTGAGGGACCGGAGTAACTATGTCTTTCATCAGAACCTTGACACAAGAAAATCTGATTTGTTGTGGCATCGGGCACACAGAGCTGCTTTTCTCCAAGCCCAGCACATGCATCCATTCCTACGCTAGCACTGCGTGGCTCTTGGGGTATGTGCACAATATGCAGGATCCACTACAAGGTCACCTTGGCCAGACTGAGATGTGGGACCTACCCCTGCTGTATTATTCCCCTTCTGTATCTATGCCTTATGGCATGCCCTGAAATTTGTGCTTCTGACTTTTTAGGGCAGGACATTAAGATCTACCACAACTCCCCTGGTGCCAGGCAATGTTATGCCCTTCCCAGGCTTGGCTGGTTGACTTGGGTTCAGGTCTGGGCAGCAGTGAGACTGAAATAGGAATGAGGAAGATGATGGCAAGCAGGTTTCATACACCTGGGGGGAATGAGGCTGCCCTGAGATGGGAATTTCACTGGACAGCAGCCAGGCATTGCTGATGGAGCAGCCGCTTGCCAGTGAGATCCTCCACTACCAACAGGGAGGCAGGCTGTGCCACTTCAGTGGCCAACCTACCCCCCCACCTCCGAGCTGAGGCAGGAGAGACAACCACCCCACCCAATACCCCATGTTTCAGTATTAACTACAATTAATTACACTTCTTACGCAAAAAAAAAAAGAGCCCAGTTTCTCAAGCTCTCCTGGATGGAAAGAGACATGAATACAGGTAATTTTAACCACTCTGTTATTCTTATACTTACCCTTTCCAGCAGTGATAGAGTAGCTTTTAGTGCACCTTCTGGACGGCCAAATGGAAAGCAGTACCTAGAAAAACCACATCATGTTAACGTGAGGCCAGGTGCATGTGAACAAGCCTTTCCAGAGCTATAAAGATGCTTTCCTAAATATGCCCAAGCAACTCTCTAGTCCCTCTGCCTGAAATGAGCAGTCTTTCTACCAGGTAACTTTTTGAAAGGGGTTGATGGTGTGGACACTAAGGCAGCAAAACAGAATAAGGGGCAGTAATAAGCTGATAGTTTTAGTAACTTATTAAACCTGGGTGTCACCTGGAGAGCATTTAGATCTCCTAGGAGAGAGTTAAGTATAGTCTCTTTGTAAAAATGAGGGAAAAAAGCCCCTCTAGAAAGGACATTTACTTCCAGGTGATGCACCAGGCTGTAGGCGACTGGCTGAAGCAGCCACCATCCCTGGTGAGCAGCAGCTCCAAGGGGCTCACGAGGGGACACTGCATGTGAATTCCCATCACCCATCTGCCTGCAAACATGCACTACCTGCCCAGGACCGGCTGGTGTGCAGGGGCAATTCATTTCTTTTTGTGGGGGCAGTATCCATCTTTCTGTGCTGTGACATCCCTGCAGTCTGTACACTAAGGAAAAGGGAGAAGAAATGAGTAATAACTGAGCAGAGGGGAATGGAGAAATAAGAGGACAGGGGAGTTTTTTTGTTGTTGATTTTTAGAAAAAATCCACAGCATTATCATGCCTGTGGGAGCAAGATAGTTTGAAATACCCTTTAAAGGTTATATATTTTAAATCACTCTCCGGCTACAAACATGCTACAGTGCAAGCTTCACTGCCCTGTGTAGGTCTGTGCCACATTTGCAAAATTCCCGTATGGATTCAAAACCTGCCTTTTGGCTTTGCTGCTTATAGGAGGGAGCTGGGAGGAAATTAGTCCTCTCGCATTCAGCCTGGGCTGTCTGCCTTTACCTAAAATGTGTGATCTGATTCTCCAGAAGCAAACGAAGCCGCTCCTTGATCTCTTCAAAACGCTCTTTCTCGTCTACGGTCACCGTTCCTATCCCGTCAGGCCTGGAGGAGAAATGCCACTGGTGACTCGGACTGCACTTCACCACCCTGGTAACCTGTCCCCGCTGCCCTCTTGGGATGGGATGTCACCAACTATGAGACCCAGGACAGAGGATGTGTCACAACGATATACGGGTGGTCAGGGCAGCACAACTGCTGAGGTATCACAAATATACAAATGAAGAAATACCCTCTCTCAGAGGGATAATCTAGATGTGGAGACACACCCCCCCCCTTATTTTTTCTGTGATAGTTAAGCCTGAAACAGCAGAATCTCCTTTTAAAGCTGGGTATATGACAGGGAGCACACAATGCCAGCTCTTACTGCAGGATTGGGCCCATTGCTGGCAAAACAGGGACTACATTTCTGCAGGAAAATTCAGCTGCTAATTTAACACAGTTCACAGTATAAAAGAATATGGACAACAGCATGTATACAAACAGAATATAAAATTCTGCACTCCTTCATAACAGCTGAATCACCCCATTATAGGGATTTCTCAATGTGAACCATCTTCAATACATCCTACCAAAATGTGCCCAGAGAGGGACATGCATTTGTATTTGAAAATGCAATGCCTTTTTGGTCCTTTAATTGTAATTTATGAGAATTAACACATTGCTACAATTTATGAGAGATTTTCTCCGACTACATACTAGACTCTGGTATTTCAAGAGTGCACAGGGGTGCATTGTGAGGCACCCAGGTCCTGCTGCCGGGGGTTATTTCTCATCTTTCACAGAGCACAGTGTGCAGGCAGACCCTGCTGAAGCTTTCCTGGGGCTGGATGATGCCGTGGTCCCCGTGCCCTTCCACCCCATACCTCTGCTGATGCCAACCCATCCCAGAGCCAAAAGCAGAGATCCCCTCCTTCTCCCCCACGTCCACACGGCAAAACACGGCACGCAGCAGCATCCTGGGTGAGAGGACAGTCTAATCCACCCACCAAAGGAATTGTCCAGGCAGACAATCAATGGCACCACTCCCCAATGCCTGTGAGGAGCAAAGTCTACAGATTTGTGTACTCCTGGGCAACTCTGCTGGCACAGGCGCTCCTTAGGTAATGTAACACGTCTTAAAATTGAACAAATGTTCTTACTTAAAGGCCTCCTCCAGTTTTCAGCTTAAGCTGCATAAATCCACAGTACTAGACTAGTTTGGCTATACAAAAGACTTGGCAAAGGATTACAAAGCTTCTAATGAACCTCCTGTCAGGGGTTAATTGGTTGGCTTTATTTTCTTCTTAAAGAATCAAAGGCCCTAAACTTAAAAAAAAAACCCTCAAACCCATAAAAAAATTAAAGGCTATAAAATCTGTACCATCACTTCTCCTTGACCCTGCATTTAGTAAGCTCTTAATATTATAAATATGAACTCTGATATTCCAACACAGGTGAATAAACCATTAAAACATTTTGAGAGAGAAACTAGCAAACCTTACATGATATTTACTGCAAGATTTTAAAGCTAAATATACATTAAATAAAACTTGCAACACGGACACAGAAAAGGACTTGAATACCAGAGGATGCATTTAAATTTAAACAGCACTTAATCAGAAATCTTTACTTGATTATTTGCCAATTTCAGTTGTGTATTAAGGAAAAAAAAAAAAGGAAAAAAGATTTAGGCTGAAACATGGATAAAATGTCTCAGCTGGGGAACACATTTCATAAACAGTTTTGGAAGTATGGATCTGGTCTCATTAGTACCTAATTAGGACTAGTTATTTTGAAGAAATGAGCAAGCCACAAAAAACCAAATTGGATATCAAGTAAAAATTAATGTCTGAACATGCTTAATATATTTTTATTCCAAAGTTCCATAAAATATTTAATATTCAGAGAGAGATGTTAATGCCTTTTGTGATGCTGTGCACCCCACGGCGTCTGCTTTGCTCCCAAGCAGAAGAGCAGATAATTTGAGACAGACCTCAATAAATGCTGTACGTTAAGGGGCAGGCTTGAAGCCTTCATTTGACTTTTGGCATTTGGTTCTCCCCCCAACCCATAACAGCTCACAGAGTGTCACTAGGTTAATTGTATCGGCGCTGACAAATGAGGTCGGAAAAGCCACCTGCCCTGGCAGCGATTTGCTGAGGGACTGGAAATGGTCTGTAAGTTATGTTACCCTTTGCTGGGTCAATAACCTCAACCAGCCAGATTTAATGGCAGGAGCTGACAGCTCAGGTTGGGTCTTTGGCCCTTTCACACCAGTTTCTCACTGTATTCAAAGGGCTTTGGTTTTGCCAGCACAGGTTATTTAGTGCTCACCACGTAACGACTCCTGTAGGACACCCAAAATGGGCTGATGTGACAGCATCAGTCCCATCCCAGACCAGCAGTGTCCGCTCTAGAAGCGTCTCTTTGAAAACACTGACCCACAACAAGGTGAAGGGTGGGCTCTGGAGAGCCAACCTCTGGCCAACATGGCTCTTGCACAAGTCACAGGGCCCGAAGGAATGCCAACCCAACCAACAAGGCACGCGTAAGACCACCTAGACTTAATCCATGGTCACCCCCTGGTCTTCACCTTCCACAGGGTTTTTGTGAGCCAGGAGGACATCAAACCCAGTGGCTCTGGCACTGGTCCCTCCATGCAGGGCATGCTGCTTTCTCATATCATGCTACTGCAAACTTGAGACAATCTACAGGTCAGCTGTAGCCATTTTTGGAGCAGCGTGGATGTCTGGAAGGGCCTGCCAACTGAGAGCCATCACCACGGCAAGGACTCCCTTTCTCACCCAGCTGTGGACTATATTGCATCTGACATGATGAGCATCTTTTGAATCTACCTTTCAGATTTTCGGCAAACCATTTTCTCACTGTCCTTCACAAAGTTGACATTTTCGGCAGCATGATAGGAAAGATGTCATGTCGGCTGCTTTTCAAGTTGTTGTCACAGTGGTTAGCACCAGTTCTGTCATCTTTGCTTTCCTCACAATCCTCCATCTTGAGCCATGTCACAAATAATAATACTTCCAATGTTTTTGTCAAATTTCAAATACTATAACTCAGCTGCACATCTTCAGATATACTAGTTATGTTAATCTTTGTTGCTCATCTTCCCAGAAGCTGAAGCATTAGGAACTCATTAATTAGTGACAAATGCAGGATATACATAGAACTGGAAAAACACTACCCAAAGCCTTGCACTTAATTTATTAGCTTGATAATTTGGAAACCTAATTAAATATTCAAGTCAAATATACTTTGAAAATGTAATCTTTTTGAAGGAACATATTTATTTTCCCTTTCGCAGGAACACAAAGGGTATATAGCTCAGCATCTCTATAATTTAAGATTCACTTCTGTGCTCTAGAGAATTTCAGTGCATGGCTGAAAAAAATCCCCAGGAGAAGCTCAAGTCTCACCAGCTCATTCTGATGCTTACTGGCAATTTTGCAAAGGTCTCCAGTTCAACTTTGGTATTGGCTATTTGATCTCCAGGACAGAGGCACCAACTTCTCCAGTGAGCAGCATTTCTGCAGCAAGGCTGGCTAAAATGTAGCTGAAGGAAATGGATGTTCTCATGTGTAATCCACAACCACACCATTATTAAACTGAAGCAGGGGTGGGGAATGAAAGCAAAAGGGTGAAAAAAAAAATCCTGTATGTACATGGTGTACACAGGAGCACAAGGGACAAAATGGGTTTGGGTCTATGAATTTAGGTCAACAAACAACATGAATGTCTCCACTGGTGTGAAGACACAATTTCATCCTATACACTACTGCTTCTGCTTATGGACACTTGAGGTGTATGGCAGAAGTTGTGGGCAGAGAGGGAAGCAGAAGAGCAAAAAAAAAGGCAGGAAAAATAAATAAGGAAAAATTTAATTATAAGTAAACAAGTTCCAGATCACTCCTTCTGCTGCAGATTCACTATGTTGGCTCTAAGCTAGTAAATCCCCACTGTAAGTAATTCATATGAAAAGTTTTAAATGCCACTTTCCTAATCCCCTCTTGTTTTTAAGCCACAAAAACAACAACATTAACAAAGCAGGTGGTGAAATAAAAAAAAAAAAAAGGTTGCAATTTAAACAGTAAAAATGATAGTCCTTGTTTAGCTTAGATGGTTTGTACAAATTCCAGGGTTAATTATAAATTATAATTAGGACCTGTGATCCTAAGGCCACTGCTTTATTCTTCAAGCCCCGCCTCCCCCCATGCCCTTTTCTAATTATACCCCGTGCCCCCAGGGGCTAGTTATGCTGCTAAAACAAATATATCAAAATGATTTTTAACAAAGACTAATATATGAAGCAATAGCATGCATTTGTGTGCATTTATAAATATACAGTATAGCTCCAGTGGGTTAATCTCTTTGACATAAGCCTGCATGAAATACCGCGGTGGCTAAAAAATGAGAAGACATCTCCTCTTTTACACCTTTTATGTTTAACTTGTCTACACTTCTTTTTTTTTTTTTTACTGGGGGAAATATTGCTTACATGTAGCAAACAGATCTTTGCACGCACTGTGAGCCCTGGCATACAGAGCCAAGGGGAAAAAAACAATGTCAAAAACTGATGCAAATAATTTGATTTTTAAAGTAACAACTCAAATATAAAACACGTGCTGCCTTCAGCTCCCTTGCTGGCTGCCAGGTGCAGCACATATGAGCTATACAGTAAACATCGATGATTAGTGCCTTGGACGGCATGTGTCGGGACAGGCTTTCAAAGGATGCCTTGCAGGAAGACTTGCCTGCATGAAGTCCCACTGGTTTCAGGGGGGACTGGCTCTGGGGACGTGGGCAGGACCACAGCTGCCTGCCTGCTGCCTCCTGCATCTCCCCCAGCAAATCTGACCTGAAAGAGTCCACCTGTTTAGACTCCTCGAAGAAGAAAAAAAAAAAAAGCTTATTCAACAAACATGGATTTTCCCCAACTCCCCTTTTCTTTCGGGAATTCCCACCGGGTGCACGCTGCAGGTTGAAAGCCTTTTGTTCAGCCCAGGCCTCCACCCACTCCAGATGCTGCAGAGCACGGGAGCCAGTTCATCCTCCCGACCCCTGCCTCCATCTCACTTGGGCTCTCCTCCACACCGCAGCGCCGAGCCAAGTCGCGGCTCACCGCTTCCCGCGTGCGATCTGCACCCCTGGCACCGTGTGAAGGATGGTTTGTGAGCTCTGCCACCCCACACCCACTGCAGTGAACCCCTCCAGCCAGCTGCTGGTGGGTGACAACCCAGTGCCCTGCAGCACAGGCGCCGGATCCGATCCCACAGCCAGCCCTAACGCACGCCGTGTCACCACCGGGGTGGTCGGGACACGGAGCCAGCACCTAAGGAGAGGTTTTGGCATTATGTCCTGCCAGGCTTTCACCTGCCTCAGCACAGCCAGGGCCGTGCACCTGCGTGAGAGGAGGAAACTGAACCCAAAGTACAAGGGAAGCATATGAAGATACCATGACAAAACGTTCACGCATCTACTACTTCTTTTAAGGGATCAAAACCATGCTGTTCTGTTTCTTTAGCTGTATGGAAATCTTGCCTCTGTGTGAAACACCCAGATACGTAAATAAAACACAACGGAAAAAAATTTCAAGTACATAATGCAGACTTTTCAGTTCCTCAAGGTTTATGACAGCAACATTATTTCTGCTGGCTTACAGTTGTAAAAAACTAATGAAAGCTAATATTAGCTAACAAAAGAGCTACTGCTTGAGAACAAGTCTGATGCTGTAAAATACAGCTGACAGAGGAAAGGGCCTGATATACCAAATTAACAGAGACTGCTTGGACCTTGGGTAAGTAGTTAATTAACAACTTGCAGGGAATTATGCTGTTCAGTTGTTATCAGACTGGAGGGGATTCAGTCCAGCACCATGATTTTGAAAAGCTCAATGACTGCTAATACCTAGCATCCACACAATCAATACCTTAGTCTTCTTTAAAAAAAATTGGGATTAGCAAGTAGGAAGAGTCCTTTTTTGTGCCAACTTTAACATTTAAAAAGGAAGTTATTAGACAGCTGATTTCCAAAAAAGTACATCCGAAACTAAAGTCACTGCTGAAAGACACTGCATTGAAAGGGGCAGGAATCACCCCTCCAGGCTTAGGCTGTAACTCTGGGCCCAGGAAAGCTGAGCTCAACTCTCTGCTCTCCCATGCACAGACAGGGAAGCAGCAGGGCTCCTCTAACACATCACTTCTCTGCATGCCAAACGACACCGGCAGCAGGGTCATAACCCTTCCAACGCCAGGATGGTGACAACCATGGAAACAGAAGGCAGGGAAAGGCCTGGGTGATCATGTAAGACCTTTCATAATTTTACTCGAAACCATGATGTCTTCTCAAAACCATTCCTGCTTCTTGCCTTTGCTAGTTTTTTGGAGGACTATTGATAAAGGGACGTGACAGCCCTGACACTATAGGGGTGGTTCCAAAAGCAAATAGACACCAATAAACAGTGTGTGTTGTTGGATGCCTGAGTAATGCTATGCCTTTCTTACCTGTCACCTAGGTAAACACATCAGCAATCACATCATCTTTCATAATGGCAGGACTTTACAAAAGGCATCCAGTGATACCTGGTGGACAAAACCCTATTAACAACTCACCAGTGACCACAACAGTGAAAAAGCTTTGAGCTCCTCAGTCTTAGTGATGAGCAAGTACCTGGGTAACAGCAAACCATGTGGATATTCACAGCCTTTGGCTGGTCCCTGCCTTCCTGACAGCCTTATGTATTCAGGTAGCTGCATGAGGTGAAAATTAGGGCAAGCAATTTACATTTAACTCTATTTTTACTTGGAAGACGATGAAATTGACCAAAAAATCAAGGAGACTGTCATGCAAATAGCAGTGACTTCCAGCCTTCTTCTGGAGAGATTTTGTCAGGCTTTCAGTCAGGGCTTTGAATAAACTACATGAGCCCAAGGGAAGGGGAGAGAACGAAACCTTTCTATATAAAGAAACAGGGCTCCAAAATATCCCCCAAATCACATTTTGACCATTTCACCTGCTGTGCTCGCAGGGTCAGCTCCAAGCTGGAGGTGCATTTCCACCAGCAGCTGTCCTGCTCCCATCCCGACTGCAACACAGTGGCCGTGCCACCGAGGCAGGAGCTGGGCAGGCGAGGAGGCATCGTCCCCTCACTGATGCCTGTCATCCTGTCAGCCTTGACCTTCAGGCTGTCCTCAGCCTCTGCACCACAGCCTGCCTGCACTTCCCCGCTGACTGCGAGCGACTGTTGCCTCGCTGCCTGACCTTATGTAAACACGATACAACCAGACAGCCCACCTCAGCTCCATCACTGTCTGCTTCTAATACAGGAGATTGATAGCCACATGAAATTATCTCCCTGCCCAACCTTCATTACTGGGTGGCAGATCCTGACTGACAGCCAACCTCATTCTGGGGAAAGCCAAACCACCCACTTGGGGTTTTTTACTGTCTAAAAGTGAAGGAACTTCCTTTTGTAAAGAAAATCGACGCTTTCTCAGATTTGACAGAAAAAGAAGCCTTTGTTAAATAGAAAAACGTCAACTTGAATCTTTCCCAGATCACCGTGCATACCAACAACAATGCAACGCACGGCTGCTTTGAGATGGTCCCTGCCCGGTTCCAGGGCAGGTGTGCTCCCCCCTTGACAAATTTTACACCGGAAGTTTTTCAGCTCTGCCATGAGCTGGGAGAGCACGGCCAGTCATAAGGCAACAAGCAACGTATGGTCGTGGCAGGTGGGTGAAGGGATGTAGCTGAAGTGAACCCAGCTCTACACACCTCGCCAGTGCCAGTGAGGAGGGCATGGGTAAATACTGGCTTTCTGTCACTCTCTGCCAGCCAGCTCACAAATGATGCATGTGGCCTGA
Organism: Hemiprocne comata; assembly: GCA_020745705.1. Classification (NCBI taxonomy): domain Eukaryota; kingdom Metazoa; phylum Chordata; class Aves; order Apodiformes; family Apodidae; genus Hemiprocne; species Hemiprocne comata. Next base: position 17,100,740 of record CM036595.1, read on the forward strand.
ACAGCTTTCTGAAAAGCAATCCTGACTCTTCCACTCAGATATTCAGATTTCTGACAGTGGACACCAAAGATACAGAGTTGTGTTTTCTCTCAGGCCCCCTGCGGCCCCTTTTTGTGACCTCCCAATAGCAGAGGCCAGAAACCATGCTGCAGTCCCCCTACCAAGGTCCTCCTGCTCCCGGGTGTTAGGCAGAGCCTGCCGTGGTGAGAAGGCACAAGGCTGCAGCCTGGCAGTCCCCGTCATCCCCGGGCAACTGAGAGACACCAGCAACCATGAACCTTCATCATTTCAATGTGAATTCAACCTACAGCAAAGGTAGCTATGTCATAGCAAAACATCTCATTTCCTTCTCGGAATATTTTAAATTAATTACTTGAAGAGCCCAGCCACGGCCAAGTTGCCCCCTTGGCAGTGCCCAGCAGCCTTCTGGCATGACACAGCAGCCACATGCAGCCCTGGGCGGCTGTACAGGCACAGGACTGGGGTCTACACACCACAGGGGTTTTAAAGCAAGACATTTTCCTAAGCCCACAACTCTCCAGTCCCAGGGAGAGGGAATGGCAGGGTTTCACCCTGACCAGTATCAACAGCCACCTCCTGACACTGACCCTGATGAAGAGGAGGCTCCAGCTCTGGCTGTGCTGGATCCTGTGAAGAGGTACATGGTGTAGCTGAGACCAGCATCCAAACTCCTCTTTGTTATGGGCCGAATGGGCTTTGAACCAGGTCCTGTTCCAATAACAACAACCTCCTGCCAGGATGAGCTCTGCCTATGGAAGAGGGGTGATGGGGGTGGCCATTTTCCCCTGCCAGGTCCCATCCCCTAACACACCCCGTGACCCTTCTCCTGAACACACACCTAAAAAACTCAAGGCCCTGGCCCCTTATGGGACATGGGTCCTCAAAGCCATCCAACTCCCAGGAGAGTGCAGGACCCAAATGCTGGTGCCACAGCGGGTCTCCCTGTATCACAGGGACACAAACTGCCCAGTGTGCTCAGTGATTGAGGAGCTCGGTGCTCTCCACAACACACTTCTGTGCACTGCACGCTTTTGCTTACCTTTTTGGCTCTGGATTCGGCTGGGTTTTGGAATCTTTCCTTTTTTTGGACTCCTTTTTGGAATCCTTTTTTGTCTCCGCTTCAGCGGCAGGGGCTTTGCCCCCCTCGACGTTTGCACTTGGCTGTGACCCACCAAGTAATTCTGCCATGAGTTGGCTTTGGGGAGTGATTGAAACGTGGGGGGGCAAGGCCAGCAGCAAAAGTGAAAGAAACAAGAAGAAAGGATGAAAAAATTCAAAATAAAACAAAAGGAAACTACACTGAACAGAAACAAGTGAAATCAAATAACAATTGGCAAAGAAGGAAGGAATGAGCAAAAGAAAGTCAGAACTAAAAAAGAAACTAAGGAAGCAGAAACTCGGTTTCCATGACAAGATGTATGGAAGTAACTGCAGAAGCAAGTGGCAGCCTTGCAATGTGAAACCTGGGCAATGTGTGTCACAATTCAGGATGGTATTTACCAGAGGGTTTATGAAAATACCTAATTATTTCATAACATTCCTTTCTTCAGCAGCATATGCAGGATAGAGAGCAATATCTCAAAGTACAGAATACCACTTAACAGAAAAATAAACTGAAAAAGAGGCTGCAATGGATGCTACAGCTGTCAACAAAATACATAGAAAAGGAAAAAGTGCAGCTCCAGTTCCTTGCATCAAAGGTGCGTCAGGTTTGAGAGAAAGGAACGGGCTTTCTTCTGAAATGGAAATTGCTTTGCAACAGCAGCAAGACAAAATTTCCAGTTATGTCTAAGCAATTTCTGAGGTGACATCATGTGGACTCCAAATGACACATGGGTGCCTGAGGGCTTAAAGCCCTTCTGAACATCGAAGTTTGATACTGCTGAAAATTTCATTGCTGCAACTTGTCAGATCCTCTTGCACTGCAATTAAATCAGCACAGTGTAACATTTACTTCTATTTATTCAACCTGGGACAGTCACAGGTACTTCAACTCTGTCTTGTCCAGAACAGCATCTAAGCAGGTGCCTGGGTAAGAAAGTTAAAACCCCTCATTTCTGGATCCTCTACGTGCATTTTTATTGCTTACATTAAACAAGCAATGAAACAAACAAACAAATTGACTATGCCACTAGAAGCGCTGCTGCCAAACATCCACTGTGAAAATAAATTATCCAAAGAAACCTATATTTGACAAAGTAATCCCTTGCTGGCAGGGAACTGCTAGCCAAGAAGAATTCCTTACCTGTTGCCATGAACATGTGATGCACAAAAGGCAAAGCTGTAGTGAAGTAAGGTGGGGTCAATCATAGCTCCGTTTTCTGCGCGCTCTAGCAAATCTCTGAGGTAGCAGAGATGTCTGTGACAGCCTCTCACTCCATTACGTGCACAATACTCATCTAGCACAAAGACCTGGCCAGGACTAAACCAGCCCTGTTTAGAAATAAAGAGACTTGATTTTAAATATAAGTTATTAAATACAAAGGCTATCAGATTTGGAAGTGTAGTGGTCAACTGTTCTAATAAAAGAAATGCAAACCTAAGGCTACATTAAGGAAAAAGGAGAGAGGTCACTCAAACAATAGTCTGTACATCATCACCCAAACACAGCATATACCCAGTGCAACAGTTAACAAAACATATTATGCTACCATTATAAGGAAATCTCATTTTAAATGCTGATAAGTCAGACCAGTTCATGCCAGTGCCTAGCAAAAAAAAAAAGAAGAAAAAAAAGGACACCATTAAGAGATGACAAAGGTTTGGTTATTTAAACAGCGTGAAACAGTAATCTCATTTCAGGCATGGGACTGTACATTTGGCCAGGAGCAAGAAGAGTGATCTGGGGGAAAGCATGGAGGATTACACTGAACAATAACTTCTCTTGCATCTGACAGGTACGAATGTCCTGCAGATGGAGGAAGGCAGCTCTGCAGTATCAGAAAGGGACGTTTCCCACCGTCCTTATTGCATCCCGCTGGCGACACGCTCTGCCATCGCCCGTCTACTCGGCATCAAGGCAAAGGGGAGCTCTGCTCACAAGCAGGGTTTCCTTACACATCTAGAAACCACAGACTGTTTCTGTCTGCCAGTCCTGAGGGCTTGGTGACACATGGCTTGTGGTGCAAGGTCCGTGCTCCTGAGGAGGATGCCCTTCCCCACGAGGGGATGGCTTCGGTGAACATCCCAGGACAGCCGAAGTGGAGCATGCCTCTGCCTTTGGGGAAGGCACTAGCAAGAACAAGAATATTCTTGTAGATTGCTTTTCAAAATGCTGCAAAACCGTCAATATTTACATGGAAATTTGGGTGCTAAACAATTGCTAAGACGCAGCTCTGGAATGCATCAAGCTGCAAAATCTTTCATCGTTTAATTGAAAAGTTCCTGCAGCGGGCGGGAGAGTAGTTGAGGCAGAGCACTGCCCCTATAGGCAACTTCTTTGCCACCCCATCTGTTACCCCAAATGCTACATCTTAGAAACAACACTGCTGTGAAAGATTAAAATATATTTTCTACCACTCAGATGACACCAAATCTTTTCTAGATGCCAAAATAGCTGCTTTGAAAAGAGTTGAAGAAATATCAATTAAGAGCTCAAAGACATAGAGAAGGATTTGCTCATCCTTATTGGGCCAACTCCAAAACAGATTGAGAAAAGAATTAAAATAATGAGGGGAAAATGATAGATATAGGGAGCAGCTACAGTGCTGGGATCACTAGAAGTGCACATTTCAAAATGAAGCCACAGAACAATGCAGATGGGACAGCACTCTGGAAGGCTATTTTTTGGGAGGGGTGTATTTGCCTTCACTGCTTTTAATGGTATTTTTATTTTCTTTTTGGTTGGTGGCATTATGCTTGATTCTGGATTTCTTTATGTTGCCTGTTTGTTACATCCTTGGACCATCTCTTCACCTTGTCCCTCTTCACATAAGTCCTTGGCGACCAGGCACAGTAAAAATATAGAAATGCTGTCACTGTCCTGTGATAAAACAACGTGCATTTTGTTACTGGGTAGAAATACAGTTGAAATTGTGCTGTTCACCTAATACGTACAAAGGACTGGGTCCTCCCCATGTGGTGAAATCTTGGCCCTACTGACACCAACTGGAAGGCTGGCCCTAATTTCACTAGAGCCACTAGGTATCAAACCCAGGGTTTGGGGTGAAAGAAGCAGGAGGTGGAACCCAGCGATATGGAGCACCCCACATTGCTCCCTGGCACCAGGCTCTGAGAAGTGCTGGTCCTCAGATGGACAGAAGGGATGGGAGCAACCACTCAAGATTGCTGCCATGGCTCACTGAGGGGAAGCCTAAGCGAAGCTCAGAGGTTCAGTGATGAGCCTCATACCCTGATACCTCATGAGAGGATGGGCAAGTAGACCAAGGGTGAAGTCCAGAACCCAGGAGGATCAGGTGATCTCGTTTTGCAAAGCAGAGGTATGAAATGGGGCTCCAAAGTGGCAGTAAATACTGCTCCCCACAGCCCCAGAAAAAAATCTAAGGTCTGATGAAAGGTGATATTCAGAGAAATACCTCACATCTTCATGTAGATCCTGGCTCAGTTTATATTTGCCTGGTTCAACCAGCTGACAAACAGCCAGTCTGGCAAATGCAGCTGAAAGTGGTGCCACACCGGGTGTCTTATCCTAGGTGTAGCTCAGCCTGGTAGCCCAGATGTTCTTCAATGGCATGAAGAAACCTGGACGGGACAATGGAGGAAGGCTGTAGAGCATAGTGAGCTCAACTCACCATGTTCAACAAGCTGAACTGCATCAAGAAGGGGACACCTGCCCCAGGCACCCATGGGGAGTGCAAGGGGAGCTTTGAAGCTGGATGAAGCAACACTTGGTCAGGGTTGGTGAATCACTGGCAATTTTTCAAATGGCAAATGCAGCTTTTCCAAAAAACAGAGGTTTTGAGGGAAAATTTTCACTTTTCAGTAGTTGAATTTTCACACATAATATAGGAAAGCTGAAAGAATTTCATTTGGTGGCCTGCTTCATGGACCTTTTAACCTGACTCCTTCACATCATCTCAGCTAAGCTGGGCATTCTGGAAGACCACCATTCCTCAGCACATGCTGTGCTGTATTGCACGAATCCCACGGACGCTGACACATCATGGGCAAAACAGCTCCAGCAGGGACCAGTCTGCATGAGCTGGATGCTGGTGGTAGGCTGGGAAGTCTTGGGAAGAGTTGAAGGGCAGTCTAAGAAACCACGCACACGTCCAAGCAGAAAAGAATGAAGACCCACATATGTGTGGGGTCCATACTAAGGTGGGAGAGCTGCAGACTCTTCCCAAAAGTCCAGGAAGAGTCGTGAATGCAACTGTGCTAGCAGTTTGTGGACGATGGGCAGGAGCCCTCAGCAAGGGATGCAGACAATGCTCTTCCCCTTCCCCAGCACAGTGCTCTCTGCCAGCAAACATCACTTCTGCCATAGCTGAGATGAGTCAGCCAGCCTGTTTGTTTTCATAGGGATGCCTGGCTCAGCCAGCGAGTAGGCTCACAACAACGTTGTTTAACCTGGTTCCACGGAAAGGAGGCAACGCTGGGTTATCCTCTGTCTCAGGGTAAGTCTTCTCTGGCACCTCCACATCCACGTTTGAAAACAAGAAGTGGTGTGATGAGGCAAAACTCTGCAGGACTTTGAAAGGGGATGTCCTGTAAGGAGAATAACAACTGCCCAGCAGCACACAGAGAGGACAGAGCAGGCTTACCACGGGCTCACAGCTCCTCCAGGCAAGCCAGCAGGGTGGTATCACCAGCATCCCAAAGATGTAGCAAGAGCAATGGGAGCTCTTTGCAGTTGAACTCAAATTTTGCAGTCAGTCTGGCTTTTTACACCATAATCAGGACAAACCCATAGTAAAATAAGTAAAGAAGCGTGTGAAATCCAAGTGTAGGTGAACACAGGCCATTGTTCTCTATAACACTCTGCAACTGGTGATTTGAAAGAAGATGGTTAATTAGTGATGCTCTGTTCTGAGGAAGCACAAGTCTTGGTGCTGAGGGGAGCTCCACCACTCCAGTAGCTTCCAACAAGGGCCTAAACATCTTGATAACAAGCAGAAGTGGGGTGGGTGGGTTTCTTGAAGAGAAACATTGTTAATCATTTTCAGTGATGGCCTTGCACATCTCCATGAATTTAATTCAACGTCCACAGCTCTCATCAGGTCCAAGACTGCACAGAGACAAATCAGCTGCAAGCCAACCTGTCAGACATGCACGGATGAGGATGGTCTTCCTAAGGTCAGCCATGCGTGGGGAGCAGAAGCTGCATGCCAAATTCACTGCCTGCCAGAGCAAAGACCTTGATGGAACCTGCTGCAGGTCTGACAATGTTCCCACCAAGCCTACTTGTACCACTTGGGTATCTGTGGGCAAAGTGCACACTTGAAGCTTTCCCCCACCCCATCTTTACCTCAGAGGACACCCACAACTGTTTTTCTCTTAGCCCTGCCTGTCATCAGGATGGTGACAACTCACTACTGCTAAAGGCATTTACTGGATCTTAGCCCTTCCGAGGAGATCATACCTTGCGTGCAGTTCAAGGAGCAGAGCAGGTGAGAGGAGCACTACGGTGGAGGGGGACATGGAGGACAGGATTTGAGACTAACAGCCTTACTGCCAACTGCTCAGTTGTGTTCCCAGGTTGCTGCATTTAATGGCAAGCCACTCCAGAGCCCCAGCTTCAGGGACTGCACAGCTGGCAAAAGGTGAAGGCTATCGACACGGGGTGGTCCTTCTGCTGAAGAAGCCCAGGATGACACCCCAGTGTGGAGGTTTCTGAGCAACACGAGGAGGGTGGCAGGTCAGGATCCATCCCATGTCACGTTCAGGACAAGATCGGCATTTCAGGCCCCTCTAGAGGCTCCTTCCTGCTGTTTTCTCAAAACCTAAGAGCCTCTTCATCCTCCTCACTGAAACTGCTAAAAATTAATTGTCCAAGTTGTATTGTTAAAGGTTATTCATCATTTAAATCCTCACAATACCTAAAAAGCCTCCGAGCACTGCACCCCAGCCAAAGGTACAAGATGTCCTGGAGCATCACAGTGCCACTGTCCTATGCACCATGTTACACAGCAGTGGGCTGAGAGCTGCAACCTGTGCTCATGAGAATAATCAGGATGGGCATGTGACTACAGGAGCGTGGACAGACTGCAGCATCACTGCAGTGATCCACCTAGTCCCATCTGTTACCTGCTTGGGATCCCTGCTCATAAAGGGACACAGAGCTGGGCCACAGCTACTCCTGGTGGGACTCCATTGACATGGGAGGTGGTACCAGACTGTCATCTTTCCCCTGTTCTTTCATTCAGAAGACTCTGGAAGGCAGTGCAGGAGGCTGCAAAACACTGTTCTCTACTTCATATCCCCACACTGGTGTTTGTCTTTGCAGGAAGAAACACTTTAAGCATTTTAAGCAAACAGAAATGGTAAAGACAGTGTGACTGGAGAAGAACAGCAGTCAGCTCACTGCAGGTAGCCTTTCAAAAGAAAATACTTCTGGGCCAAATTCAAACCTGGTGTAAACAGAAGTCAATCTTCCAGCAACAGGGGGATTAGCCCCCACTTGCACTAGCTTTGACTTTGCTGCTTGATGTTTAAATCACTAGAGACCAAAGAATATACTTGCCAGACAAGAATAGGAATCATTAAGTCTGTGGTCCAAAGTGAGGCGCTGAACCATCTCAAAGAGTGAAGCGTGGTCAAAGTTACAGGGATTGGAAGAGATAAATTCATCCATGCCATGCTTTTGAGCTCTATCTGCATCTGTTCATTTATACATATAGAGAAAGACACCATTTAGAGAGATATAAGACATTTTAGTTGACAAATACAACAGAAGAAAATATACAGTACGAAGCATGAAAGCTAAATATCTCCTCTTCCCTACATTGCCATTAACTTTTCTCTTTGCAGGCTATACAGTACTCTTCTTTCACCTCCCATTGTCAACTTGCATCAGTTATGGACTAACTTACTGCATTTAGGCAAAAGATTTTAGAATTAACAACTTGTCAACTGCTCATTATAGTGCATTTATTCTGTACTTCAAAACAGAACACAAACCCAAGAACTTACTCTGTATCTTATAATACTCTATGAGTTAACAGGATTTTGGCTCACAGAAGTAAATTAGCTCCTATTTAGTTGCAGTTAATTACAATAGATTCTGCCATTCTAATGAAGTTACAGCTGTAGCATTTTTCTCTACATTTACTACGTTTTCTAGGTATCACACCAGTTACGTTGTTCTTTATCCAAATGCCAATGTTTGTCTCCCCACGGCAATTTTTCCCTCAATGGCAACTTTAAACGCTACCTCCCCGAGATAAAAAGATGCTCTTTTAAGCATTGCTAAGAAGTTAAATTGATATGTGGTTTGTTGTCACTGAGGCAGTAACCCGACAGCGTGGCACCCCGATAGAGGGGCTGCGTTTCCCCTGCCTGGATTACGAGCTGCCATCTTTGGGTGAATTAACAGCCTCAACGTATTCACACTTCTCTGCTTTGGGTGACGTTTACGGGCACTAACTCCTAGGGGCTAATTAATTAATCTCAACATGGTTAACTAAAAATACACCGAATTCAGCAGTTGAAATGAAGCCGCCAAGCCGGCCTGGGTGCGGCCAGCCGGGACTCCGCTGGGAGCAGGCTTTGTTCTACCAGCGGCCGGGGAATTAAAGGACACCTTTCACTCGGTTTTGTCCGTGCTCAGCTTCCTACTATATGGGTTCTTGCCAAATCCTTGACAAAGCGAATAGGATTTAAATCCTTCCCCTGTTTATAGCCTCTGATGGGAACTGGGTGGCCTTGAAACAATGTGGCTGAAAGGACACAAAAAAAATGCAGTTTTCTGCAACAGCAGTATATGGTAACTGTGTTTGTTTTAAAACAAAATCTTTTTTTACCAGAAGAAATAAAAATCCTTAATGAAAAAAGAATAAAAGGAGCTTTAAATGATAAAAAAGTAGTATTATTTTATATACATTTTATTATTTAATATTCAGCTGTGAAGGATGGCATGCCTTCCTAGATACCTTTTTCATTTCTGTGCTCTCAGATATTACTGAGCAATCTTTACATTTTCTATATAGTCTGTCATTAGCTATATACAAACTATATAAATAACATCACCCACTGGAAAGAAATCAGACAAATTAAAACATGTAACATTTCAATTAGCTGCTAGCAATACTTAATTCAGCCATAGCTGGCAATTTTCCTCATAAAAACCCTGCTGAATAAACATTGCTTTTTTTTTTTTTTTCCTACAGCTGGTTAATTTTTGAGGGTCTGGTCCTTTCTGAGCACCAGCTCCTGCTGCCTACCTCCCCAGTCCCAAATCCCTCCTCCTCCACCTTCAGCTCCGTGCATTCAGCACGAGGGTGGATGAAGCTGCAGTCACTGCCGAGCAACGTGGTGGTGTGAGTGCTGGCTCTGGGGACAGGGACAACCTCCCTGACGATGCATCACCTCCATAGCACCTCTCCAGCACCCTTGGGTGTGGGATGTGAAGCCCACCCAGCCCCAGGGCTCATGGCACAGGCCGGCTCCTGTCTGTTTTGACAGCTTTCTGCCCCATCATCTCTGTCCCTTTGGGCCAAGATTGATTTGATGGAGTTCACCCCCAAAGAGTTTGTCTGTGCTGTTTTCAATTCCATCCCTAGTGCCCGCAAAACGTTTTAACAGATATTATCAGACTATTTTTAATGGCTTGCTGCTTTGCCCTGCTCCTCAAGAGTTGACTGCAAGCTGACAAATTGGCTGGAGGCCTTCATTTGCCAGCTTCGCTCAGAGATTTTACTACTTTTCAATTAGAACCCCTGATACACTGTCAATCCTCCTGCTCAGCCAACTAGGCTTCGAGAGCTGAGTAAATCAGCTGGAAATTTGAAGAGTCCTCTAGCCCTTTAGCTGGTGAACCTTTTTGAGCAGATGTGCTAGAAAGAATGTTTGAAATGTGTATATTTTACTTCAAATGAGTAAGTTTTTTCCCCACTTTATCTTCTCCAAATAAGGTGGACCGAGAGCAGACCTTTGGTTAGTGTGAAACAGCAGAAGCTCTGCTGGTAACGATGGAGCTGAGGTTCTGTCCTGGGCTTTTTAAGAACTCCCTGCCCAAGGCAAGGGCACAGACAGTTCCCTGCCAAGTGCTGAGAACTGACAGCACTTAAATGGCCTTCACAACAGTCCATAATCATGGGCAATTTTACTTTCATTAATCACTTTGAAGCCACATCTTACTGAGCATCCTGTTGGATGCCTGCTCAAAAGCCCATTTGCCCCAAACCTGAAGAACCACCTGAAGAGAGAGGCATCAGACACGGCACTGCATGAGCTCGAGCGACCAAAAACGTATGACCTGCAAGACTTCTGCTCGGTCGGTGGTTTAAAATGCAGTTTTCTGCCATGGGAAGGAAGATGACCACCCACAGCTCTCCCTGCAGCAGCCCAGAGCCCCAGTTCTGGCATGATCAGATCATTTTGCATGGGCAGAGCTGGTGGTGCCTTTGGAGAATGGTAATACACACATTTCTTTCTCTTAAATGGAATAGCTGCTCTGGGCTAGATGCTTAAAATTCTTAAGAATACCTAGGAGCACATTAAAAAGGACAATCCTACACTAAACTAATACCTTCCCTTAATTGACTGTTGGAAAACTAACATGTCGTGCAACCTGGATTTTTTTTTTTTTTGCATTTTGATTCTTCCAATGGAGTCGCTTTTAAAAATGAAATTTAGGAATCAAATTATACCAAAAGCACTAAACTTCCTAGGCAGTACAAAAAGAAAAGGATAGATCTAAATATATTGTTCCTCCACACCAGACAGCTGATCTGATTTTTAAAATAATGCTGACATCTGCATATAAACTAAGTTTTATATATAACATATCTTCTTTCAAAATGGCTTGCACAGTTTGAATGAGATTTTAAACAAACTACAACATGAGAATGGCTAATATTCACACTCAAACTGTACAGCTAACTTCTAAGTACTTTAACTGTTTCAGTCAAATACGGTTGCTTTTTTGGCCCTGATCTGTTATTCTAGCTAACGAGAAAGAAGAAACCAAAGAAAGTAAGTTATATGATGCTCCAGTAATTTACAATCCCTTCTCAAGGTGCCGTGCCAAGCTTGCTGGTGCTTCTTTGTTTGGGGCCCCAGCCAAAATGCTGCTGCAGGGCCACAGAAGTTATCTTACATATTTCGACGTGCTGCACACAACTGCAGCTGAAAGGTGTTCGATGGTGGTCTCGGAAGGGAGGCTGCCCACGGAGGTAAATTGGCAGCACAGACTCCACAAACCCTTCTGGAAAACTGCAGACTCTGGCCTTTTATATTACACTTAGTCACCTACATTACACCCTTTTTTAAATGCTGCCAGGCTCATTTTGTTCCATTTTTATCCGGTTTGCATTTTATACTGACTCCATGAACTAGCCACCTGACACACTCACACACTTCCTACAAGTGTTTGAAATCAGAGCCTCAGAAATCTGCCAGTGTCAGGAACACAAAGATTTCAACAATAACAACAACAATAATTATGAAAACCAAAGGACTGTCCCACCCTTTGGTCCTCTGAGGGCTGTATTTTTATCTGTTATTTAAAAAGGAAGAGACAAAACAGTCAAATCTCTCATTCTTGTTTTTTAAAATGTATTTCCCTGCCCTCTGCATTTCTTTTGCTCCAGCAATAATTTTGGCAGATTTTGCTCTGAGAGTGGTGAAGTTAATAGCGGGGGACAAGCTCCATAAAAGAATTCTTGTTATAAAAGGCTTTAGGTAGCCATTTTATTATAAGAATTTCTTACTCCAGATTTATTTTTTTCTTGTTAATGAGTGACTTTGTTTTAGTACCAAAAGCAACTGAACATCCAGTAAATTTTTAGACACGTTTGCTTATTAAAAAAACCAACAAAGCCAACAAACAAAAAAAACCAAACAACTGTAAATTAAAAGGTGACTTTGTATCTTACTCATCTGGAAAATGTGTGCTTGTCATATCTGCTTGACATTACAAGAATGAAGATGTGGTTTGGACAGTAACAAACAATGACACTAGTCAACCTCATCAGGAGACATGAAATAAAGGAATGACAATGATTGATGGCAGCTATTCATTTACAGATATTTCTAGAAAACTCTTCTCTGGCCTGGCCGGGCAAAGCGGGAGAAGTTTTGCAGCCTGGGTGGCGCTGGCCGGCAGTGTCCTGTGGTGGGCTGGCCATGGTGTGCCCACCACGACCTGCCACTGGCCCGGCCGTGGGCTCCCAGGGGTGGCAGGTCCCGTCCTGCTCTGGGAGAGGAGCTAGCAAACACGCTTGGGCTGCCCCTGGGTAAAGAAACACCGTGGGGAAGCGCCTAGAAACCTCGTTTTGTTCGGCCAGGAGCTGAGAGGCTTTACTAGCAAACGCCAGTGCTGTGGCGGGGGGGGGGGCGGAAACCCCCCCCCATATTGGGAGTTAAAATGCCAGGCTGTTGTTTGGGAGAGAGCTGCTGGCAGTGCCGGCTGGTGACTTACCAAGTCCCCTCCTCGCCGTGCACTGCGGCATTGCCACCTCTGACCAGTGCTGTGTGTGTGCCTGTGTCCGGGCTCTGCAAACCCCCTCCCCGCTGCGGCAGCTGAACTCTCCTCTTAGCCGGAGATCTAAGAGCTCTTTTCCCCCCCCCCACCCCCCCCTTCATATTATTCCACGTTAGAAGATCGCTTTAAATTTTATCGGCTGTTTAGTCCTGTGTTTTATGGCTTTTCCCTTGCTGCAAACAAATTCTTTTCTGCTCGAGTTACAATTTTCATAAACAATTAAGAATGTTCCTGTAAATCACCAGACACACTAGGCACTGAATTGAAATCTACGTTATCTACTGTTTGGTAGTTGAATGAATAAGAATTTGTAGTAGGCACTTACATAATTCCTTGTGTGGCAAGTTAAAAACACAGTTTTAGGACAGCTATTTATAATATAAAACATTGTTTCACAGCATTTTTATAGCTATTTAAAAATATTTTGAATTGGATGACTGCGGAAACCTGTGCATTTGTATTTCGTAAGTTAGAGTCCCATGCTTCCTAAAGCACCTAGAAGTGATTTACAGGCTAGTTTTAGTTCATGCAAGTTATGTGAGAACTGAATTAACATTTTAATTCTGCATTCCTGCAATGAAGCATCTGCAAGTTGACAATACAGAAGACACAGCAGCGTTCTCATGATATCTCTAACTATCTAAAAAAAAATAAAGCAATTAAAGCACAAAACTAATAATCTAATAGGATAGCAATGCATTGTAGTGCAAATACATGTAATGTTGCCAGACCCAAGTTCATTCATTCATTCACTCTTTCTTTCTTTCTTTCAAAGTGGCAAAAAGCTGTATTTCCATAAAATTAAACTTTTTTTTTTTTCTTTTTTAAATATAGTCTGATAAGAATCCTCTTTGGAAATCCAAACATTTGGAAAACAAAAAAGAGAAAGAAAAAAGAAAGTGTCTGCTGAGAAGGAATTTTGCCTGCTACCCAAGGGTATATTTATAAACACACACACATTCTCACACACGGGGGGGGGGGGAAAAGAAGAAAAAAGAAAAAAAGGAGGAAGAAGGAAAAAAGGAGTTTTGTTTGATGGCCAGGAGGGATGACACCGCCTGTTCCTTCTCATAATTGCATTCAGATACTCTGGATACATATTTGCCAGCTCTCATGACCCACTGATGCTATTCCCTCCTAAGGAAGGCAGGCACTCACCAGGTGTTAGAGGAGCAGCTTTTAGCACCAATAAAGATTTATACCGGGTGAACAAAGACTAAGAAGCTCCTTTGCAGCACAAGTTGGGGCTTTTATCTTTTTCAAAGTAGGTATTTCAGTGGGAAAAGGCAAAATAATAATTCCCCTGACTTATCCTTTGGTAAGCATTGCTTTGACTGGTGATTGAGACCCATGCTAAAACATTAATTGATGATAATTTGGGGGAACAGCAGCACCCCTCCATGACTAAGGTATTTAAGTTGGAGTAGGTCAGCATCTCCAAACCCAGAGTGACCCAGGGAGCTGCCGCTTGCTGCCAAAATCATCCCTCACGAGTTTACTGGAGAGAGACTTGCCAAACCTCAATGACACAGGCTTGTTTTCACAAGGCACGTGCAGAGAGGTTTTTTGGGGTCTTCTGTGGAGTCCTGCACCTCATCTAGGTCTCTCTGGGTGTCCTGCCCTACCTTTCTAGGCTTTGAGGTGTCCATGGTTAGCCCCGCATGCTGGTGCGCTGCACCAAGCTAATCATCAGCACGGAGAGAAAAGATATTGTCAGAGTGCAAAATGATCTGTTTTCAGGCAGGAAGCAGTCAACTAGATGTAAATTCCATGAAACAAAAGAAGGTATTATTTACAGGTTTTTTGTGATGTTAATTAATATTTACATCTTGGAATGAAAAATAGAAATGTTAATGGTTGGCTTTACTAAGAGGATCACTTGATGCCAATGTGAAAGCCAGGGAGAGAAGGCAATTATGCAAACATCACATGCATCCTAATTTCAGTATGGAAACTTACATTTCAAACCTCAATTCAGGAAAATAACATGGAAAGTTTGTACTACAAAATCTAAACATGAGAAAGATTTAAGAGAGAGAAAAAAAAAAAGCACATTGCATATGTCAGATAATCTAGTCTGATTATCTGAGCTGTGCTAGCTACAGGGAAGCACTTACCCTTGAGTCCAGCTAGAAGTTAGCAGGGTAAGAAGGAACAAACCAGAATAACATAAAGACTAGCAACAAGGCTCAGGAAAGCAGACAGGAGCCCTAACCTAGCAGCTAAATATTTGGGTTCAAGCAAAGAAAATTAAAGAAAAGAAAATCAAACCAACCAAAAGAAAACCACTTACAGCTGAAAATTTCTTAAGCAGCTCAATAAACCTCGCTACTTATTATGGGGGAACACATCATTACAAATTCTCAAAACATCCAGCTCTTTGTATATGGTGTGGTTAACAGTCATTAAGTATAAACAGACATTACAAATGAAATATAACAACAAGTGATACGTAAAACAAGTACGGACCAATCTTTCATGTTAAAAAGAAAAGGGTTTAAAAAGAAAAAAACAAACGTTGAGCACGTTTGGGAATTTTGTTTGATGCATCACTAACACAGAACGAACAAAGATTGGTGCTTTCAGACAAGTGACCACTTTTATGAAGCTTAAATATTGCCAAAAGGTGTAATATGTATTGGCAGCATTATTGACTAGAATACTGTGCATGATTTCAACAGTAAACAAGAACAGTTTTGGGTTTTTTCTTTTATAATGCGAACACTGGAGAGAAGCACAGCTTTGCGTGAATGGAGTTTTTCTTTTAAATTGCAGCAAAATAAAAAAAGCAAAACTTTTCACTCTAACAGGTATTGTTCACCCACATAAAAGGGATTGTAGAGTCATACAAAAATCAATGAATAGCAGGATCTATTTTTTTCAGTACTTAAATTGCAAATAAAATAAACTCCACCCTGGTTTGGAGCTGTCTGTTTATTTCCAAGTCGAGCGCCGCTATCGAACAGTGGATGAGAATTTCAGTGCTGCTCAAAGTTTGTGTTCACTAATTCAAAAGAGGTGGGAACCAAATGAATGCACTATTTCTCCCAAGTTTCCCCAGCAGCAAAGTATGTTCTTCTCAAGTTTCTGTTTGACAGACAGCTCCACCACAGGAACAGAGGGCTGGGTTTTCTCTGCGTGTGCATGCATGCGCATGTGCCATCTCGGACTGCTACAACATGAAAGCTCTAACAACAGTTACTCCTCAAATGGCTTAACATTTACTTCTTTGCACATCTTCATTCACCATAGCCTCTAATAAGCACGAAAAAGATGACATGTCGAAAGATAAACATACAATAATAAAATGTTTCACAGAAGTCCTTACCTTTCCGCAGGCAAAAACAAAACCAAACCAAAAAACCCAAGACAAAAAAAACCCAATAACAAACCATGACCCTTTTAAAAATGCAATACTTGATACATTTGAATTTTGAGACTGAAGGAGCTGAGATATGTATTTGTGTATTTAAGACTCCCAGTAAGCCATCATGTGCAGCATGCATGACTCACTTCTGCTTCTTGTTATTTAACCGCTGAGCCCAATGACTTTTGTAACAAGCGTTGCCGTGTATAAACATTGAATTATGAAAAATGAGTAGCCCTTGCTGTTGAGATGAAGGTGTACTGTGGCATGCTGCCCTCCTCCTCTTGTCCTGTGCACAAAGAGCTTTCAGAGGAATCTAGATTCGAGGAAGGAAGACCAAGGACAGAATGCACTATTCACCTAGTTGAGAGGATGCTGAACTAGCAAGTCACCATTGGACTAAGGAGCTGACTCATTCCCCCCCTTCCACGCTTTGGCACAACACAACCAAAAGAGTTTCCCAGTGCCTGCAGCAAAAAGGGGAGCCTGAAGCCACTCAGCTTATGAGAAAGAAAAAATGGAAAGAGTGTAGTGGTAGAGAAGAGGCTGAATGATCCAGATTTGAAGCTGGTATCGTCATGAGAACAAGTGAGACAAACCGAGGTCAGATCCTGACCCCTTCAGATACCCTGGAGAGACCAGGGGGTAAAATCTCAGCTGTTTTCACCAGAAGTGAGGATGAGGGATCCCTGCCTCCTGGCAGGCAAGTGAGATGGAAAAAGGTCAAACCTGTGGCATTTCTATAGCTTTGAGATCAGGCTGATACAGGTCTGGCAAGACCATGACCAGCACAAGACTCCAGTGGATCTGCTGGGCTGTGCTTAGGTGTAAAGAGGACTCCTGGGGTTAGTCACCAACTTCACTGCTCCCTAGGACAAGCCAGCTGCCCCTTCTCCAACCCAAGTAAGCTAAGCAGGGGGATTCAGCTCGCTCCATGCACACAGCTCTTGGCTGTGCATGGGGACAACACACCTGAAGGTCCACAGCCCCAGGCATCCCCTTTCCTTTCCCAAACTCCTTCCAGACTTTGCTACAGCTGCTGCCAAGCAACTACAATGTGTCTGGGAAAAGGACCCTTCACCTGATCCCACATATTTGTCTGGCAAAGCAAAAAGTCTGCAAGCATCAGGAATTTACCCAGAAGAAGAATTCTACAGGCCTGATGTCTGCAGGGATGAGAGAAGCCTGGAGGGAAAGGTGCTTCCCCAGTTTGATGTTCTCTCACTGTCCTCATCCTAATCCACAGGGATCACGCTAGGACAAGGAAGAGTACAGCCCCTTTGCACCAGCCACAGCTCATAGCTAAGAGCATCCTTCAGCATCACATTTTAGGGGAGGAAGCTGCAAGCAGCATCCCTCTGCCTCTCTCCCTTCTACACTTGGAAGGCTTTTAGCATGTAAAAAAGCAGTTAGTAGAAGGATCTGCACCTGCTACATCCAAAAACCCGTGGGAATGCTCTCAGGTCTGTGTGACTCAGCCAGGTCTAGAGGTTAATCACAGCCAGCAAACTTCCCACTTGCAAGAGCCCAGTTCCCACCTCCCATCTGGGCTTTCTGAGAGATGACCTTCCCTCCCAACCCCAGTCCTCTACACCTTACACCCCCAAAGTCAGTGACCTGACTGGGATGAGGAGGATGAGGGTCACTGAAGTGAAAACACTGACTCTGTGTTTATGGTGCTGCATGATGCTACGTCTCACTCACAGCAGCAGCAATGCAAAGCAGAAGGGAGTCCAAAATATACTGGCATGTGGAGGATAAAACAAAACTAACATGCAGCAAGAAGAGGTTTTCTGCTGTAACATTGATCATACAGCTGTACATCCTGTGTTGCTATTTTTGATAATTACTGACATGAAGAAATTAAACCAATATAAAAGATGATCAAATTATATTGATAAGCAAAAGGCAGATTTTCTGATTTCCTTACAACAAAATACTCCACAGCAGCTTTACAGAGACTGTTTAAAATGTTAAAGTCTGATTGAATTAGAAGAATTTGTTAATCTTTACCACTTTTCCTTATTTTACTTATATTTAGTGATATTAACTCTTAAATTTTGCTGAAACTAGCAGAACTGCTGCATGTTACATAACAAAGGGGCTCCAGACGATTGATCAAGACCTTCAAGAAAAATGAGCGAGGAGGCATTTGTCTGGTTTGTCATCAAATTACATTTGCAAGACAAAAGAAATTGCTCTAAATTTCAAATTAAGCAAACTGGGTATAACTGCACAGGACATGCAGCATAGCTACGACTTAAAAGATGATTGCTTTAAATTCACATCTAGCTGGCCTGCAAAGCAACCTGTTAAAAATACCATATGCTTTCCTACAGTTGAATATTCAACAGGAGACCTCTTTTTGTGTGTGCATTTCATACTTGCAAGATTTGCACCTGTAGTTCTGAGCACGTGATGGGTTTGACAGACAGCTAATGGTGCTAATGAATCGCTCTGATCTGGGCGTGCAGTTTATTGTGTGGGGGTGAAACGCGCGTCTGCCGAAAGCAAGCTGGGTCTCAGGCTCTCAGATCCCAGTCTCTTCCTCCATCAAGTATTGCACTTTAAAGTACTCATTGACAAGTTCCCCAAGGAATTTCCTTTCTTGGGTTTGGTTGTGCTAAACACACAGGTTAACTGCTTCTGGATCCACTGATGTAAAAAGCGGCTTAATGATAATGAAGAAAAATTCATTTCGGAGTCAGAAACATGTGTGCGAATATTGATTTACATCAGTGCAGAAAATCTTTCCATCAAAGACTTCTGCTCTCTAAGAGAACTTATTTACTTACAAAATTGAGAGATTGGGGCGTCTAGCTGGGGTACATTTCCTCCTTTAGCATTTAGCTTTTGCACTTGGGTAGGTGGCACAGGTTTGTGGGACTGGCCGGTGGCTCGGTACATGGCTTGGACCCACAGGATACGGTCCTGCTCATCGTCACTTGCAAAAATCACCGTGTCTCCTTCCTTCACAGCGTTGAAGAATGCTCTGCCACCCTCCAAACCTGGTAGGAGAGGAAGCAACAACACAGACTTTGAGGCCAGCCCGGTGGATCTCCCCCAGCTTCCCACCCCAGATGTCTCCTCAGCCAGCTGCTCTCTGCCCCCAGCTCCTGGCCAAGCTCCATTCCCTCCTCTGTGCCAAACTCACCTGCAAGACAGCCCGCCAGGCCCCCAGGTAGCAACCTGCATCACAATTACTAAAACATGTCCCAACACTCTCGGATTAATTGCTTCCCTCTCCTATAGCCCTGTCTGTGCAGGTCCCATGGGAGTTGCATGGCTGGAGCCCTATTAAAAAGGGTTTTTTGAGGGGATGTGGTGGGACATTTCCCATTAAATCAAGAGCATCAGTGCTTATACTTCACAAAAAGTGTTGGGTGATGTGCTAATTTCTGCCTTTCCCCTGATTAAACACCCATCTTCCCAACACGAGAATTAACCTGGAATCAAGGCCTTGACAACCAGCCTACTGTCTTTCCTCATCTCCTCTGGGGGTACCACTATCCAGGGCATGGTGAGGACATTCCATGTGTTGCACCACTGAATTAAATGTGGTGTTCCTCCACTTGAAGAAGGGTCCCACCACTGCACAAAAACCTCCAAGGCTTTCTGTCCCTGCCTGTTCCACTCACTCACATCCATCAGAGATAAAATAAGGCAGACGAGAATGCTGGGTTGGTCCCACAAATACTTTCTACAATAAAGATAGGTGTAGCTGCTAACCTTTTATTTAGGGAATATAATCTGAAGGCACAGGTTAAGATCATTACTCAATTTGAGCATTCAGCTAGCTCAAAATCAAATTTAATTGGGATTTCAGTGTCTAATTCACTTAGGCTCCCCAGAAGAGATGAGTTTTTCCCTCCTCTGGTGCAGCTCCTAGCTCAGTTCCTCAGATCTATTTATAGTAAAGTCATGCATAGCTAATGATCAGTATAAACACAAACATATTTAGAATAATGCTGATCACAGTTCAGCTGCAAGCAGGGGGAGAGAGAGAGAGAGGGAGAGAGAGAGGACTCCATTTGGGAGCTGCAGGCACGTGGCAAGCAGGAGCACCCGCCAGCCCCCATACCTGGCTGTGGGTCCGTGTAGTCCACAGTGTATCCGTCGAGCTGCAGCAGCTCTTGAGGTTCAGCTTTTTTCTCCCGGTAGCTGCACATAGCAAATGTATACTGACTAACCTGAAGGAAATCACAAAGCGAAGATGGCAGCGGGTGATCACGACAAGGCAACCCAAAGCGCTCACAAATGCCACACACTGTTCACAGGGGCTGGGGGTGGCGGGGTAACTTAGACGGTCATTGCCCAAACAACACAAATTAAACTTTTTACCAGGCTTTTGCAAAGCTCTCCCTCAACCCACCTTGCTGTGACAGGCATCTTATTCTCCGCATCGGTACGTACAGCGGTTTAATTTCCTCCAAAAGAGGAAGCTCCACGGTTAAAACCCTCTATCATTCATCCCCAGACAAGTGCGAGAGTGACACCCTGTCACAAACAATGTGAGCTAAATTGCTAGGTGCCAGTCATATTAAAGCAATCTTAAGATCCCACTGATCTCGGCAGTTGTTGTCATCAGTGCTGTAAATGGCAGCTCTCACTCCTCTGAGGTACCATCTGCATGACACGATACATTCAATGTCAAGCTCTTGACGGAAGCCGACTCAGCTGCGGGGGCTCTGCCAGGCTCCTGCGTTGCCTTCAGGAGGCCATCAGGCCACATCAAGACCCCGCGCCTGCTCGGCGGGCTGCAAGCTGGATGGTCGGCGAGAAGCTGGGCCAGGGAGGAGAGGATTCTCCGTGCTCCAGGCTAGAAACTCACGGGGAAATTTACTGTCAAATGATTTCAAATGACTTTGTTAAGGTTGTGTCACATCCTGGATGCCTGACGTAATTTTATTCGTCTGGACATTTTCTCGATCTCTGGAGGAAACTTTAAAACTCTGGTGGGTGGCAATGGATCATGCTCATCATTTTTTGGAAGTTGGGAGAGATCCTGAGTGATGGGTGAGGGGCTGGGGGATTTTGCCTCCAAACTCCAGAAAAATCACTAGGCTACAAATACACAAGAAGCACCTACTTCGGTGGCATCCATTGCTAATAAAATGACATTTATTTAAGTCAGGGGACCCGTCTATTGGCGTAGTCTCCTAGCCAGCACTTGGTTTATTGCTGCCCTCTACGGGCTTCTGCTCGCTGCCAGCCTGCTCCCCGCAGCCCTGCCTGCACCGTGCCTTCCTCCAGGAACAGCTCCAAAAGCCACCTAAGAATAAACCCTATCATTAACACGTTTGTGGGAGTTAAGACTAAAAGTGATGCTTTAAGCATCTTGCATCCTCCTTAAAACTACCAGCACTGACGAAAGATTGACAAGTAACAGACCAATAGCAGGAGCACACCAGTGCCTACTCTGTGCTATGAACTTTGAATGCACACCATCGTACTGGCAACACAGAAATTAAAAAAGATTAACAAGAAGAAATCTATAAATAACCTAGTGCCCCACAGCACAACATTCAGACGACTCCTGCAGCGTTCATTCAGTGGTACTTGCAGTATATTGCCGCCATCTCCTGGAGAAACTCTTGTATGGGCTTTATTTACAGTAAGATCCCAGAGATTTCATCTGAGCCGGGAGGATCTGGTGCCTCCCTGTTAGACAGCCTGAACTTCAGGGACTGAGTGATAAATTTAATTCCTGAAATGAGTCAGTGCTAGTTCAGCCCTAAACAATTGCACATAGCAGTTGTCCTAACTACATCCTTCAAGCAGGAGGTGTGCCTGTGCTCTCTCCTCAGGCAGGGCTGCGTGGTGGGAAGCCATCCTGTGTGAGTACGGATGGGACATGCAGGACCCACCACAGCCAGCTGCAACCAGCTGTGGCACCTGTTTAACCAGCAGTTCCCAAACATTTTGTATTCATCATCGACACGCAAGGTTTCCTACGGAACAACACCTATGCTCAGTTCTCAGTTAGGGTCTAACTGAAACCATGATTTAATATGATTATGGGGACCAGCCACGGGTCATTTACCTTGACTTGAGGACCACAGGCTAGGACTGTGTAGTATACTGCCATTTTGCTGAATTATTTTCAAATTCCGTTAGTTATCTGAAGTTACTGAACACTTAATTTAATTTTATCCCAAGTGGGCTGAGTTTTGCTAAAAGCAGGATCTGTCACTGTTAGTCTAAACTATAATGAGTTCAAGGAATCTGTCACTAGAACAATAGATTCAGGCGTAGACACTGCAACTGGTTCTAATCTGCAAAGAGTTGATCTGGTGCCAACAACATTCTGCAAACACCACCAGACACAATCAGCCAAAAACTGCTTCAAGCTACTCAGCAGACATGTCATCCAGGTACCATGGAGTGTTACTTCCCATATGCTGCCAGAGCACAGAAATGGGGTTATGACAAGAGAAGAACAGATTTGGTCTGAACTCTCAATGTAATTAATTCACTTGCCCTTAAGAATCATGGTAAGAAATTTCCTATCGCACAGCCAGCAGAGCCACCAGAACCAACAACAGTGTTGCTGCCAGTAGAGCAGATTAGACCTTGCAAAGAATGAATACAAGCCCTGTCAGCTATCAAAAATCCCAGCTTTTGCATGATCAAGGGTCTAACTGGCAAAGTGGCTGAATTTTGGATGCTGCGCTCAGGCAGCTGATATAGCAACTTAGGAAACACTTATAACATCTGTGATGGATGTCCATTTTCTTTCTTAACCAGTCATGGAGAACTTTGCCCTAAATTTCTCTGTTCCTTTCGCTTACCACTGCCACTGGCGTTAGTGTTGCCTTTACGAAGCATTTTCCTCACTTGTGATGCTGCAGACCATTTCCATCCAAGCTCAGGGCCATATTCTGCCATCACTTTCACGCTGCATATCTCAGGATTTAAAATTAGGCAAGTAACGAGTCTCTGCCATGTAATTTACATCTAATCAGTATTCTGCTCTTCTGCTGCTCATCTCAAAGGGTGTCTACGAGAAGGGTGGGCAGCGTGCAGAGAGGACTGCGATTCACTTGAAAGAGAAAACTATCCCCTCTTAGTGCACGGTGCATGCTGAAGGAGCACTGAACAGGCTCTGCCAGCCATGCCATGTTGCAAACCTCCTCCCAGGGGCTGCACCAAGCCCACCCAACAACGCCTGTGCTGGAGAGGCAAGGCCCAGTTGTAGGAAGGGCACAAAGGAATCTCTCTCACCCATGACACCCAAACAAATCATCTCTTCTCCTGTACAACCCTCGCAGCTACACAGACACAGAAGGTGCGAGGGATTATTCCACCCAAATTACAAGGCAGTTAATGCTCCTTTCCCCTTCTCTCCAGGGCTTACACAAGCCAAGAGGCACTGGAAGTGCTCCCTGCAGAGCTCCCTTTTCCCTATCCGTACGCAAAGCCTCCGTTCATACTGGCAAGGCATCACTGACACAAAGAGACAAACTTCCATCAACACCTTCCTCCTTGGTGCTGCCCAAGCAGTTTGGCACCTTTGTTTAGATAGTTACGAAGAGTTTGAGTATTTATTACCATGAATTCCTTAACCGCTGGTACCAGAAGGCAGAGCGGGAGCAACAAATAGCACTGAAGGAACCAAGGCTGCGTCCCTCTGAAATGGGGAAAGAGGGGCAGGAGAGGGCACAGGACCAGGAGGAAAAGGTTACTCTGCAAGGGATGAGAGAGGAGACAGAGCTGCAATAGAAGATGCTACAGGTAAGGGAGAGAGACGAAGGATCAGAAAGGAAAACTTTAGTTATTAATCTGAACTTACAGCCTTGCCCTATTGGCAGTGTCAGGGACCAACCAGATCACTACATCCCAGATGGACTTTATCCTGTGCATTCCTTCTCTTGGCTCTGTTGCAAACAGGAGCCTGGTGCAGATGAGCGAGCTCCAGAAACAGGGGCTGCTCCTAGTCCATTCCCTACGTAACTAAGCCAGCTCACCTTCCTGCCAGGGTTCTTCTCTGTCTGCAGTTTAGCAGAGTTCAGAGCATCCTGGACATCAACACCTTTGCTGCCAATCCCTGTTCGTATCAGCACCCATCCTTTGCATTGCATGAAAAGCAAATGACAAACATACGGACAGCAAAGTATTTTTATTCCATCTTTATTGCCTGCTGACATGTTCAATATGCTCCAACTACATCTGAGGGACTGCATAGAGAGTGTTTCTTGTTTATATTTGATGTACGGCAGAACACTTTACATTGCACCAAATGTTGAGCAAACGGTAACATAACAGAGAAGCTGCAGTGGCAGCTGGAATTTCTGAGGTGGGCTACAGAGACTCTCTGAGGGCAAAAGTCTGCTCATCTTATTCAAATGAATTGCTTTCCTGGCAAAATTCTCCTCTTATATGCCAACTGACAAATACAGACCTAGTAACATGAGAAAACATGGAATAACTCTGAGAGCTTCAATTCACAGCAAGCTGGAAGATACATAACAACCAAAAACTAGAGAAGTGACTGCAATGATAGAGAAAGGCCAAAGAAAGGCTCCTTGAGAGAGAATCCATGTCCAAACCTGCAAACGCTTGCACACAAGAGTATCAAGAGATTCATTTGTGAGAGAAGCTATTTTAGGGCAGAAGAGTGTCTGCCTTGGAAAACCCCTGTTCACAGTTTCCCTTGCGAGGTGCCAAGCACTCTGCCCCACCAGAGCCCTGGCCAGTCCCTGCATGGAGGGTACATTTGCAAACCAGATGCCTCTAGGAATGGATGATATAGATACTCAACCCATCTCTTTTACCTACACCTAAATACACTGCTTGGGCAGATAAAGGCATGTCCTGTGGCTACTCTACACTAACTCCCCCACTTCCTTTGGCCATTTTGACCTGATTTGGAGTACAAAAGAAGCACGTGAACTGTTGCTGCTGATCATACTTGGTTATTGGACTAGCTACTCAACTGGTCTCTCCAAAGGGGCTCCTACTTAAATGGGTCAAGCACATCATAGATCCCCTTTTACCTCCACAGGATGGATTTTCTGGCCTGCTAAATAGTTTAGTGCTAGGGAAGCCAGCAGTGATGGACAAATGGGAAATGCAATGAAGCTTCCTACCAACACGTGGAGTTAAACATGGAGTAATAACTAACTCAAAACAGACTAAACAGTTTACACCAGGTGATTTAGGACCAGAGAAACCAGCTGTGTAAGGCAGAAGGTGGACCATGTGGACTCCTCCCCTCACCAGCACAGAAAAGCCAGCACACAAGCGTGCTCCATCCCAAATGTGGAGCCCAGTGCATGTGGTTTACGCCATCTCAGTTCTTACACACGGGTGAAATCTTGGCCCTCTGTGACAGAGCTGCCAGCTGCTTCATCAGCAGTAGGATTTCACCCTCTGACTTGACCACTTCAGATCTGTGGTGGCACAAGATCTCAGTTGGATCCCATGTTATTCCATCAGAGCATCTCTGTACTGCTTTCACCACAGGACCCTGCACAAAGATTTTATTTTTCATACTTGGAGACAACATACTCTGGGGAATCCAGAGAGGCCGGAGGGAGAGATGGATCCAAGAGGACACTGCGGCTTTATCAGCTTGGTGTGAAGATGGAGCTGCTCAAACTGGAGCCCCAGACTTCTGTGGCCAAGGCAATGGTTTCAGCTACCCTTGGGAAGGTGAGGGAAAACCTAACACCCTAAGCATCGATCAGATCCTTTTAGGTCACAGAGGACATCTTCTGCCTGTTTCCTTGAAATTCCTAACCACAGTCAAATATACATGTCTACTGAAACTGGGAGGGCAGACAGTGAATAAAAGAAAAAAGGAAGAAAGTCATTCCAAAATGATGGATGAGAGCTGTAGACAATGGCAGACAGTAATGAACATGAAGGCAAGATGAGTGTCAAGAAGGATATACTGAGTCTGGCAGAGTCAGTGATGAAACTTCTGTAGATTTCAATGGACTTCAGATTTTACCTGGAGGCTCAAAAGGAAGCATTTGCATCCAAGTACCTCCAGCCAAGACAGAGCCAAGACAGACAGCTTCCTCCTAATTTCTAATTTCATTAACTCCTCACTAAAATTGGTTCTCCATTTCACCGAGCTTTCCTATGCATCAGGAAACTCATGGCTAGAGGTCTGCAACTGGGATTTCCTTGAGAAGATGTACACATTTAGGAAGAAACCCATGACTTAACAGACACCCTACACAGAACCACAGCTCAGCGTCAGTTACACACTGAATATGACCAGAGGAAAAGACCTAAATATTTCATGTTGTGATTTAAGATCACTCCTAGCTAAATCTGTTACCTGGACCAGGACAAAGAATCGTTTCTTCCATCTCTTCCAAACATTTTTACCAATGGCCCATAAATACCTAGGAGAAAAGAACAGGTGAATTCAGTACACAAATGGCAACAAATATGTTGTTCTCCTGCTTTTCAGCATGCTTTCTTTACACCTAGAAACTGAAGTGTATGTGCAAGCAGGTGTAATTAGATTCTTAAGCTAAGCAGTGTTCACAGATGTGTTTATTTCTAGCCTGAACAAATAACCTGTAAAGAAAGTGATACAAAAAAGCCTTCAGTGTCTTAATGCTACACAGTATTAATTCTCTCTTTGTCTTTCACAACTTGCTCAGAATTTAGAAGCCTTTTAATGCCAGTGAATACCTACAAGACAGTTGGATGGGTGAAGAATACATTTGCAATGAAAGAATTAAGGGAGAGAAATCCCAAATGTTGCTTTAAGTCTTCATAAAACCATTGGGCTGAGGGGAGCTGTCAACCAGAGGGACACTTAGTACATCAAAACCAGTGCCTGGGATCTCAGTATCCACTAGACAGACTAAACCAGGTCTCTTTGCTGAACAGCTTAAGATGAATTCCTAGAAAACCCTTGGCTACAGATATTCAAGCACACTGAGTAATCGCTAAGAAGGATCGAATTTACTGTTTTCTGCAAAAGAAAAACTAAATGTAAAAATTAATTCCAAAATTAGCGTTTAATCTCTGTGATGAAGTGGCCGCTGTGACACTGCAACATCAACACTGGCAAAATTAGTGGCAGCACCAGAATAATAATAAACACAAGGTTATTATTCAGCATGAATATGTTTTATGTATCATTATAATTACTTCAGTTCTCACTCAATACATAGAAAAACAATTATTTTTGGTTATGGTAATGGCTCCTTAAGGCAGAAGAAATCCAACATACCCTTGGTGAACATTTAAGCCCCAAACCTCCAAGCCATGCTGATGGGGGCACTGTGTCTTTGGCTAGTTCAAAAACAGGGCAATAATTGAGTTTTTTTGCTATTGCCACCAACACCAACAGAAAGACAATTTCAGTTCTGATCGCAAGCTAGTATCATAAACCACATGGTTTTCAACAGCATCTTGTGTATCAAATGTTAGTTGAAGAAAGCCTGAGAAAAGCCAGGACTGCTCAGCCCTGTTGCTATCAGTTGCTGTCAAGGAAACAAGTATGACAGGTGAACTGTCCTTCCTTGCTTTTGGTGTCTGTGACTGTGGTGGAAAAATTAAACTTCATGTGTGCCTGTTGGCTCCGATCTCATTAGCAGAGAAAACAGGAGGAGGAGGAGGAGAAGGAATTAAAACAAAGATGAGTGATCCAAACCATCTAATAATGGATTGAATCTATCAAAACACGATTAAAATAAAAATGAAACAAAGTCACTTTTACAGCACCAAAAACATACTGGAGAAGGTGTTAATCAAAACAGTGACTTTCCTGGATAGCTTCTGGTTTTTATCACATGCTCAGCTCTGAAGAGCAAGCAGAGGAAAGCCTTGCCAATGGTGCCAGCTAGATCTTCCCATGGATGATCTAATTTGTAATTGCACGGCATGAAGGTGGGAGCCAGGGCTGGCAGTCAGGGATCAACCTTGCCCTGGATCCTCTGACACTCACATCTGGATGGGAGAGGCTCCCCTTCTAACCTCCCAGATCATTAGTCCTACTCCATGCAACTGCCTACTCCAGGCAAGTGCTATTTAATTGTGCTGTGTATAAATAATGACTATCACACTGGACTTTATTTCAAGTGGAAAGTGCACTGTGCTTCTGGGTCAATGCAGAGAAACACAGAATAACTGAGGAAATTATACCATTCTCAATAGAGAGACAGGCAATTCACTTATTACTTCCTTACAGGGAAAAAAAATAACCTAGCAATTTCCTAAGGAATACTGTTTAAAATTTAAATTGTTTGTCTGATACGCATTACAAAGACTATGCTAAGAAAGTACATTATAAATCACTGAAATAATGCCATTTTTATATTTCCCTTTTTTCTGACCTCCTGTGAACTGGAGAAAAAGTTTGTCTTCTAGAATCTTGAGAGAGACATTTTCTAACACACATGCAAAACAAATTGAATTAAGTTCAAGACAAACATTTACCCAGAGTGCTTCATGTTTTGAGGCTTATCCATTCGCACAGCAAGCTTGATCTTCAGGTCTTGATCCGGGCAGTTTTTGGAAACAGTCATTTTGTGCCACTCTGATTGCTTTGGGCTGTTGGGAGTGGGGTGGAGAACAACCTGCAAGTGTCAAAATCAACAACGTTAAAGGGAAAAATCATTCACAAAGTGGGGTTTAATGGGCAACAAAAGCACATCAGCTGAGATGCTTTCCCCTTAAAAGTCAGTTTGGAAACTTCTATTCACATCAGTGACTATGGCTTTTTATTGCTTTTTTAGAGTACAGTTTACTATTTTGAGATTAGTTCATGTATTCTTTGGCTCCTTTATCTAACATGCCATTGTCCATGGGGTTGTGCAGAACAGAACTGCATTGCCAGTTCCCATCATTTAAGGAATGACCATGGTAAACAAACATGGAACTGTCCAGGTAAATCAGTCCAGGTGTGATGGTGGAATGCTGTGATTAGCAAACCAGCAACAAATTTTTTTCTGAGGTTGTTTACTGAAATCCCCCACTTACAGCCTCATACCACACAGTCAACCTCCAGCCCTCCTGACACTTCCCATGTGAGGTGTGTTGTTTCCAGGGCTCAGCTCTACCTAAAATGGTTCATCTATTGCTACCACCAGCTTGTGGGAAGCTGGTTTGATTTTTGCTTACTGTTAAGACTGGATGGAGTAAAATGACTGCAGTGAAGCTGTGCAGATGAGTACCAATGGAACTGCTCAGCTCATCAAAGAAACTAAAAGGCTCCAAGAGGCAACTAACGTTTTCTGATCATAGCTGTGCTTTTCCCACTCACCCATTGCCCCTACAAAGCAGAGCAGCTCCCTCAGACAGCAAGCCACAGAGTATTCTCCCAGAACACCACCACATCCATATGTGCACTTGGAGGTGGCTTAACCCGCTCCCTCCTATGTCCATTCCTCTTTCTGATGCTTTCACTCTTTTTGACTGGCACAAATAATTCAAGTCTCCATTGTCCAGTAGTGAGATGGATGTCCTTTAAATCCATTAACTTTTAGACAGGCAAATTGTTTTACAAATGGCAGCATTCACCCTTGTTATTTGCCATCACTCATTCCCTACTCACGCTTAGTCTGTGCTCCTGCCAAACTTCAGCCCAGAACAAAATTTTGTATTACTCTGCTCTTCAACTTTACTGCTGAGTCAACATCCTAGGAGCTGCTTTCCACCAAAATATCCTTGACACTGCTACCCTCTGATGAATAATTTTACAAATTATTTTATTGCCTCCTCCACAGACTGAGGTTAACATCAGTAGATTCTTGACTTCACCCTTATTCATCAACATTATTTATCACTTCCTTTATTGAATTAGACTAATGCTTTCTCTGGCAGGAGTTTGAAGCTGTTATTAGTCACATAGATAACTGAGCAAGGCCAGTCTCTACTGCATCACTCCTGGAAAAAAGAAACACATTTAAGCAAATCCTGAAGATGAGAAGTGAGCCCTCTACGTGAAGTGTTGTTAGAAACATGGATGGACCCTAATCTGACCAGCTTTCAAAGATCCCCACTGCAAGGCAGGTTGTGCAAGCACATAGATTGGCACTAAATTACATCTCAGCAAGGCAGCAACCACTCAGGGTGTTTGGGATGCTCTCTACTTTGATTTCTAACTCTTTTTCATCAAAAAGTGCATAAACTTTGCTCAGTAGTGTTGTAATTCATGGCTCTTCCCCCTCCCTGCTCTCAGCAGATGAAGTCTTGGCAAGGCTGAAATCCATGGGAGCTTTGCCACTGGCTTCAATAGGGGCAGGATGTATTCCCATGCCTTCAGTTGCCCATTCAGCAGTTCAGGGCTTGGGAGCATTTTCCAGTCCTCCTTTCTATAAAAGTGGTGCAATGAGGACTGTGGGCTGGTTGCCAGTTTAACACTGGGAATAGAAAGTGGGCATTGTAACCGCCTGGCGGAGCACAAAGCCGCTTCTCAAAGGGCCGGCTGAGCACGGGTGTTTTTGTGTATAAAACCTGCTTCCCTCCTCTCTCCGTGCAGATAGGTTCGTGTCCACTCCTGCAGCTGAACCAGGGGCTTAACACGCTGTCGGTTTCATTGTTTCCTCATAAAAGCAATCCCGGTGCAGCCGGAGCAGACACGCGTCATCCCTGGGCCGCTCCAGGCGCACCGAGCACCCCTTTGAAGTCCTGCCGACTGAGGGCGCCGGTGGCCACGGGCCAGGGGGAATCACCGCCCGGCTCCCTGCGCTGGCCGCTGCTGGCCCACGTCCTTGGGCCCCAGGGATGGCTTCCTGCTGGAGTGGGAATTAAAGAGCATTGGCTGTGCTGGCTCATCAGCATTTCAGGGCCACAGGGGTTGTTCTGGGGGCTGATGTCTTCCTCGGAACAACACGCACAGCTAATTGCTTCCCGAGACCAGCAGAGTCAGCGCTGCTCATGGCTGCCGGTGGAAACAAGATTTACAAAGCAAGTGGGTCTACAGTGGGTGTAGCCACCCAGGGGAAAAGCCCTGAATGGCATCGTGGCCGGCTGGGTGAACAGATCTGCTCAGCATCCTGCAGCAGATTAAAGGCAGGAGGGATGCATTGTTTGGAGTACAAGGTTTTGAAAATAATACTGAAAATAGTATGATGCTGTGAAGGAAAGCAACTGTAGATCTTCATCTAGAGCACTGAACCCTGGTCAGGGTACATCCTCTTCGTCGAAAAAAGGAGGAACACAGGGAGAAAGGAAGGATCAAGGTGTGGATAAAGAAAGTTCAAAGGTGCAGATAAGGAAAGTTCAAAGGTGCTGTGACTGACTCTCTTTGAAGACAAGATTGAGAGAAGCAAAGAAGGGGTAGCCTTGCTTTTCTCTCTTTCAAGCACAAGAACAATGGATGTTACATGAATGTGAAATCACAAATAGTTAAAATTAACAGAACTTATGTGAGACAACGTCACATGCTGCTCTCTCCACCATAAGGATATAAATTAAATGAACAGCTCGCTAGGACCTGAAAGAACATTTGGCACTTCTATGAATAAGATTAATATAAAACCAAATTAATTGGGAAAAACTTTGTTGTATGGACACAGACACTCCTGTGTCAAGGCACAAGCAGCCATGGAGTTAGCAAGAAACATCCCAACAGGTCAGTCCATAATTGGAAATACCATACTTAGGCTTGCCACAGGACTGGTGGCTTTCTTGGCCATAGCCATATAGACAAGGAGAACAAGGTGCACTGCTGAGCTGGGCAGAGTTCAGGCAGAAGATCACTCAGGCCATGCTGAGCCATGACATGGGAGGTGCCAAGGCTGTGTGTAAGGTGCAACCTCTGTTACCCTGAACTGATTTTCATGCAGATTTCACACCCCTGAAGAACTGAGGAAGGGATGGCACGGAGTTTGCTGTCAGTTATGCCTGAGACCAACACAAATCATACAGCTGCAAAAAAATCCATGAAGACTAACTAAAGTGTCCCAAATCCACAGAAAAGTGTCGTCCACAGATATTCTGGAGCTGTGGGCTGCAGCAATGGACCACCAGTCCCAAGGCCCTGGTTTAGGGACCACAGGTGAGGGGCAGAGATGGGGTGGGAAGGTCATCTCTGTGGCCACTACCCAGGAATGTGAGCTCTTCCCTATTAACATTATTGATGGGGGCAATGAATGCCCATGTTTCCCTCCCCAGTCCAGCCCCACAGAAGCCACCAGTTCAGCCACACTCCCCAGGGGAGCCAGGAGTTCCAGCCCATTGCAGTGAGTACCACAGTCAGAGCTTTCAAATACTGAAACCATGCACCGGCTGCTCAGCAGATATGAGAGCAGCTTAACACTCTCTTGCCAAACTTAAATCCCCTCTTTTTGCTTCAGCATAATCCCCTTTTCTGCCTCAGGAATGTCCATTTCCGTAAGCAACTTCTAAGGCTTTCCGGACTGCCAATATTGCACACAAGATCCTCTGCTTTGCTGAGAGCAGGCACAGCCAGCTGAAACGCTGCCATTAAAAACTCACAACAAAGACAGCATCTGAGATGCTCTCCCTTCCAGCAGTGGAGAGCTTGCTTCCCCCCCCACCCCTCTCCTGAAGCTTGGCAAGAAAGCAGAGCATGTTGAGCTCCAAAGATATTTCCATACAGGTGAGATGTCTTCTGAAAAGCAGGGCCAGAAGGAAACATTATCAAGCTCAAAAATCAACGTACCCTCCCAAGCTCTTTGTCCTCCAGAGCCAGCACTCCTGTGCTCTCCGTGAACAGCTTCACCTTCACTGCAGGAAGTGCATGTGTTGTTGTGAAGTCTCCTTGGGTGCCCCAGCTGTGGAAATAAGGACAAAAAGATGTTCAGCAGGTCAGCAGCAGCACTACACTTTGGGCATGCAATGTCTAACCAAAAATGTTCTGACTGGCATAAGCTGAAGAGGCTGAGCTGAGTGACAAGGGCATTAATTACCTTCTCAGGGAAATGTGGGACAGATGTTTGGAAAATCCGTGATGGTTCTTTGGGGAAAAAGAGGAGTATTTGGGAGCAGCATGCTACCAAATTTAAGACAACTTTTTTCTTTAGAAAGAATAATATGCCTCCTGCAGCAACAGCCTGCATAGTCACAACAGATCTTGAGGATCAAGGACATCTGCACCTAGGTCATCTGTAATCACTCGTGCCTCTGCTCTTCTCATGGTCAATTAACCTCTCCTTTCCAGGTTGATAGTGAGGTTTGCTTTCACTACAAAAACCCCAACTTAACCTGGGTCATCCTCCAAATCCATCCCAGGTTTAAGTTCAAGCCATTTTGTCTGGAGTAAGCCTGCAGAGCAGGACATCATCTCCTTGGGGATGGGATGGCAGTGGCCAGGAAGTGGCCACCTCTCCAACTACGCCATGAACCGGGACCACTGTCTCCTATTTGTACTCCATGAGTCATTACCCAGGTGGTCTTGCAGCTTGGAAAGCAGTGATGTGGAGGCTCAATGACCTACAGTATGAGAAAACCCGCTCTAGACATGCATGTTTCTAGGTGACATCTCCAAGCTCCTGCAACCCTAAGCTGCCCAAGCGTGCAGAGAACATGAAGTAGTCCCACCTAGGACCCTGCAGGCACAGGGTTCCAGCCACAGTCTGCTGACACCTGTGGTCAAAATCACCATTTTTAATCTCACCAGGGGAGCCTGCCCTACAGCCGACCCCCCTGCACCAGTGTGGGAACCACAGCCGCACTGCAGCCTACTGGAGGGAGGTCTGGTGGTGGGCCTGAGCACATCACACCAGAGATTTCCTCTCTTGATTTGAATATTTTGGGAAGCTTTGAGGACAGAGCCCCAGTCTGGCCATAGCTCACTGCTCTCTGCTTGAGGGACTCCTGGACTTTTCTCCTGGGGCCTGTCCCCATTGCAGCAAACTGCAGGTGGAGATGCTGCCTGGGGACACCCATGAGGGCTCACCTGAGCCGCACTGGCATGCATTCTTGTGGGGTTCTCCTAAAGACACCCAAACCTTACACAGCAGTCAGCTATCATCTAGAGAGATTGTAGGAAAAGGAAACCTGTGAAACACCAATTCTGTCCAACATCCATGGCTTTTCAAACAGGCTTGTGAAGAGCCTCCAAAAGCGGTGCCACTCACACCAGCACACCAAACTTCTCACCTGTGATAAGGTTTTGAGATAGAGGAAAACACTCCCCTCCAGCAAACAAGCACAGACTGAAGAGGGTCATGGAACAAAAATTAAGTGGAACTTGAACTAGTGCCTATTTGGAAGCTTTAAACAATTTTGAAAGTAGCAGAGAAGGGACAAAAATCCCTTTTACACTAAAGGATAAAAAGTCATGATGATTTCAGGTTTGAAACTTCAGAGCTGTGTTTCAAGCTCTGTTTCTACAGCTTAGAAAGTTAGAAACTTACTAAAATAAAGCCAGACAGAAACTTCCAAACAGCACTAAGCAAAGCACTCCTGAAACCACACTTGCCCTCATTAGCAAAAGCTCAGCCAAAGACAAAAGGGAGAGGAAGGGCTGGGGAAGAGTGTACCACTGCAAGGAGGATGCTTCTGAACATCCCATCACACAGAGGCCCAACATGAAACTAGCAGATAAAAACTGCTCTTTTTTTTGTTCTGTCTTTTTGTATAGTTCTTTGTGAGCTAGATTTCTACACTGTTCCCAGAGATCCTGAAAACTCAGCACACTTCAAAACTCACGCAAAGTGCACAAGCAAGTTTGAAGAACTACCACAGATGAGGTGCTTTTTGTAAACTAGAAGAAACCAAGAGCACGCCAGGAGAAACATCTGAGATGGAACACACACTGCAACCCAGATGACCACATTCCACTAACCACTTCTATTCGCTCTCATACTATTATTGACACCTTCTCATTTTACAGTGTCCTCAAACTAGGTCCTGCTGAAGAAGGGCAGTTCCCTTGAAATGACTGAGAAAGGCCTGAGAGGACACATGGTCCAGTGACCACGTGTTCTTCCAATATAAATAACAAACAGCAGGTTTTGCATTTGGAAAGATAGCAGGAAAAATTATTTACTCCTTCCTGTGGCCAAGGATTAAGGTTCTATGCTTTGCTCTCCCCTGAGCAAATCCTGTCCAACTGACCTTAGGATGAACGTGTTCAGTGCAGAGCTTATTAAGAAACTCTGTTTCTTTGTCAGCTTTGCTCTGAAGTTTTCTCTCCTGGTGTCATTGTTCCACATGTTTCATGACAATGCATCAAACTGCCACCAGTGCCAGGGAGCATGGGTTTGGCATAAATTATCAACAGTACTACAGGTCCAGTCAGATCCCAAATATTACACCTTTTTCATGTGTCATCCATCAGCTACCTAATAAACATTTTAAACATAAGAACCAAGAAACAACCTGATTTTCTAATTGCAGCTTCAGGTCACAGGTTGTTTTTTCTCTTAAAAAGAAGTGCTGACACCAGGAGGAAGATAATCTTTGTTTGGGTAGAAGAGGAAAAAGTAAGAAATGATCCAACCTTACACTGTGAATTTTGACAGCATCTGCTTTATAGAACTCGTATCTCTGTTTACTATTAAAAAGCTCTTATTTGCTGAAGCGTTCCCAGACCATATGTTATCAACAAATGTTACTAACCAAATACAAACAGTAATTTTCATTAGGTTTCCTTCACGAGAACAACATCAACCACAAAGGGAATAAATGTTTCAAATGACAGTAAACATACACAGCAAACCCTTGACAACACTGTGGTGCTTACATATTCATAGCCCCAAAAGCCCTGAAAAGATCCGTGTCAACAAACAGAGACCCTCAGAGTTGGGTTTTGTGCAGGTTGAAGCCTGTGGTGATGTCATTAGTTGCCATAGTGATGCTCAGCACAAGACCATCATTCATGTCCCTGAAACATCATTTGTATTCGATCTAAGTATGCAGTTTATCTGTGCTGTGTATGAAATAATTATTCAGAAAATTAGCTCTGGACAGTAGTTAGGTATTAGGATCTTCTGAGGGACTAACAATGTAATGGTTTCCTTTCCACATTGAATAATTAAGCAGGTTATCACTGCAGGAGCTTATTTGTTGGGTAAGTGCCTTGGGACCCACTCTGGACAAATCCTCTCATGAAGTAGCCACACTAAATTGTCCCCATATCAGAGAGTTCATGCTGACACTTCAAAGCAGTAATACATCTGCAAACAAGGACAAACAGTGTCATTCTGGCCAAAAGAAAATATAAGCCCCAGAAAAGAAGTAAAAAAGCAGAAAAATCCTGACGGTACTTGCTCAGTTAGGACCATATTAACTGTGTGAATCCCACCTGAAACCCTCAGCCTGGCATTTCTTATTGCCTAGTGTAACCCAAAGCCTGGAGCTGGCCAAGAAATGTTTCTATGCAACAGGACTTTGCTAGAATTATCACCCCATTTACAGCATCTGTGCTGTTCCAGTGGTATCGCTAGTATCTACTTGCACCTCCAGGGTTTCTAGTTAGGCATCAAACTTGGGATGAGTAGCTAAACTCTTCTGGCTGCAAAGAGTCAGAGGATGACTGTAGCTAACTTGACAAAAGCTGGCCCTTTTTTTACCTTTTACAAGTAAAATAAGTGGATCATTGCTGTAAACTGTGTGTAAGCTTTAGGAACAGGGATTCACCCAGAGGTGCCATCAGTTACTAACCAAACAGCCTGAAGTGCTGAGATTGTTTGCTAAATGATGCACGAAATGACACTGATCCACAGGGCACGCCTGGGTGGCAAGGGAGGAGGGTCAGACTTGTCTCCCACTACCTCCAAGGGCTCATCCAACCTGGTGCATTTGAAGGGTAGGCTTACCTGTTTAGTTCCAGGAGCATTTGGGAGCTCTCACAGGCACTGTCCCGACTGGCACACGGAGGGAGAGCATGGCCATTGCTGATGCAGGTGCCAGGCTGCTCAGACCAAGCTGCTACCAGCTGTTTCAAGCAACACGTTGCTGATCTTCTGGCAAACCTTCAGCTGATGCTACTCAGCCCTTCCCAAATTATGGATAAAACAAGACCACCAAGTTCTCTCACATTTCCAACTGTTTTCCTCTACAATATCCCACTTATGTGGCCTCATCTACAATATCCCACTTATGTGGCCTCATCTACAATTTTCTCAGCTGTTCTTGAGAGACCTTGACTTAATAATTTCTATTCACCTCTTGTTTTAAGTTCCTCTAAGTGAAACTTTAGTACCCATGACCTTCCCAAAAGTGAACATACACATTAACACCCAGGAGAATGCAATAATTCTTTCAGTCATGTACTGTGGTCTCCAGCAAGTCTGAAAGAGTAATCCTTCTTCCATCACTGCTCTTGTAACTTGATCTGGCCAGAACATCAGTGCCTGTGATTTCTATAAATAATGAACAAGTGCAACTAAATTACATTGCTGGGCCATGAATCAGCCCTGCCAACCAGCTCTGCCTGTCAGTGGGCTAACATGGGAGCAGCTGGATAGTGATGTGCTTTCAGCAGGGTTGACATCTAAACATGATCTATGCCCAGTTTTCAGGGGCTTCAAAGCTGCCAGAGGACATCTTTTTTTCCCCCTCTCTAGACGTATTTATTGAA
This sequence comes from Hemiprocne comata, assembly GCA_020745705.1. Classification (NCBI taxonomy): domain Eukaryota; kingdom Metazoa; phylum Chordata; class Aves; order Apodiformes; family Apodidae; genus Hemiprocne; species Hemiprocne comata. The sequence goes on from CM036595.1 coordinate 17,138,198, forward strand.
ATGGGTTTGCTTACCAGCTTGCATGGAAAAAAACATGACAAAAGCAGAAAATAAAAGTAAAATGTTTATTAAAGAAGAGCTATGCTCTTCCCTTGGAAGTTTCCCTCAGGTGTGCATTATGCTCATTGTACACAGCAGTACCCTGGGACATGGCACCTCTGCTGGAGATGCCCTTCTGCCTTGTTCCCACAAGTTTACTGGTTAAGCAAAAAGTCTTGCAGAAAAATATTCCTGCATGTTGGCCAGATTTGCACTAGTTTAATGAGCCACCTGCTTGGTATTGTTTTTCAAATGTAACTGGATCAGCATCAATGCCTGTCCCCTCCCAGGCCAGGAGCACATCCTTGGGAATGCAGCAACCCCCCAGCAGCAAAATAGCAAGTGATTTAATCCATTTGGTGGGTTTTGTGGGTTTGAGTCTGGATTTCATAGGTTGTAGAGGGCCTTAGATGGAATTATGGCTCAGAGGACAGGATTTGATCTGTAGCTATCAAGAGAGGATACTGAGACATGAGAGAGACCACAAATGTGGAAAAACACAAATTCAGGGGACTGTACTACCATGTACACGTGCCCAAGTCACCTGCCTTGGGCTCTTGCTGTTGTGAGGAGAGATCTAATTAATAGTGGAGTTAGGCCTTAATTTGCCTCATCCCAGTTTAAAGGCAGCAAGCAGATGAAATGAAGCCTGCCCTAAAAGTGCCCCTGCCCTTCCACTGCTGAAGGGGGGTGCTGGAGGTGACTGCTGCAGGTCCACAAGAAAGGTCTGAAACAAAAATCTCAAAGGGATGCAAAGAACCTTCTATGTTTCTGCTCATGGAAAAAAAGTCCTGGGCTAGGAAATACAATTCAGGTGCTAAGAAAGGTATCTTTTCACTCTGCCTGTAGAAACAGATTGAGACTGGTTTGCACCCATAACACAGCTTGATTCCCCTGGAACTACATAACACCAATTGAGGCCATGTGTCTCTGCACTGAGCACTGAGGTCTGCTCTGATGGGACAACCTCTGAGCGAATCCATCGGTTCCTGTGATGTCCTAATACCTGCCAAGCACAGAATACTCCCTCTGCTAAAAAGACATAATCAGTAATTACACTGCTTAACAAAAGGTGTTCATTTACCTAAAAGCACTACTGCAGAAAGCACTGTGGTGTTATGCAAAAGATGAGCAGGGACAGCAGGTCCCTAAGGACTCAGCTCCTCCTAGCAGCAGCTAAGGATGTCTTCCAACCTCCAGCATTTCACGGACTGTCCATTTTTTGTTCCCATGGCTTTGAGACACAATGTCATGCATGCAGACACCATCTTGCTTAACATGATGCAGCCAGCAGCACCAGACAGCTGATAAAAGGCACCATGTCTCCCCCCAGGAGCTGCAACTCCCACATCCTCCAACTGGCTCTGGCAACACTCCGGCTGCCGGCTGAGAGAAACATGTCTAGGAGAGCATCACATCTGTGATGGAGTGTGCAAGGTGCAGAAGGAATAGGGCAAAGCTGACAGAGACTGCAGCAAAGCAAAGCCTGTGAAGGTTTGCTCTTGATCTGCTTGTGGCTCACGAGCAGTCCCCGCAGAGCCTGCTCCTGTGCCAGCACCGTGTCACTTGGCTGCCAGGGCACCACAGCCAAGAGGAGCTACTGAGACCGACAGCACAGCTTTAGGAACCCAAAAAAGGATGATCTTTGCTACACAGACAATGCAGAGCTTGATTTCTGTTTCCAGAGCATAGCTGATGCACAGAAGCGCTACGGGGAAGTTGCAAGAAGGGATGGAAGAGGGATTTAATCACATAATAGCTATCTACGGCCACGAGATGGCATTCCCGCCCCGGAGATGTCCCTCTGCCATGCCTGCACCCTGCCCAGCACCACACGCTCCTCCCAGCCCGCTTCACCCCAGGCTGTGCTTCACTGCAGAAATCCCGCGGCTGGTTTGGATGGGAATTTATAGCAATGCTATTCACCACAATCTCCGAGGTATTAGGAGGAAAAATACGTTGCGTGATTACTTCGCGTGACTTAGATGACAACTGATTTTTCAAATGCCCTGTGCTCTTGCTTAATACTGTGATATTACAATTACAGGAGAAAAGCTCAGCGGGAGGACATGGAAATAAATGTAATCCCAGCAACCTTTTACTGGGAGATCTGAAGTGAAAGAATAATTGCTGTTATGAGGGCTGCCTACTGTATGTACCTTATCAGTGTATCTGCTTTGGGTAAAGCACATGGTAGAGTTTTCATTCATGAAATGCATCTGTGTGCATTTACTATCCCCAGTCATTACCACTTCTTCTATAAGGCCACTCCAATGCCATGCATGTGGTAATCAAAGTTTCCTTTGGCCAAAAAAATGTTCCACAGAACCAGCCACAGAGCTGCTCATTTCAAAGAACAATTATTTCATGCAGACGTGGTTAATTACTTTTACCAAATCTTATCACCCTAGAAGAAAACACAACTACAAAGGGGGGCCCTGCAGCTAGTTAAGGCCTGGCTGTGATTTAGACTAACCAAGGCCATGCACTGCCCACTTTACAGAAACTTGATGTCTCACAAGCACAGACCATGGAAAAGGAGAGAGAAATCCTCTGCCTCAAAATTCAGGTAAGTTGTTTTGTACCAGTGTAGTCTAGATCCTCCTTTACAAGATGCAGTAGAGGAGAGCAGTGAAATATTTCCTAAATCTAAACAGAGCAGAAAAGGGCACAAGGTACCCTTTCAAAATCAGCTAAAGGGAGGAACAAGGAGCATGCAATAATCTCATCTTGTGCCACCACTCCCATTTTTGCTGTCCTATATTCTTCTAAGCCAGGGCCCCGGATAGGAAGCCCAGATCCAGCCAGACACCTAGGATGGGGTTTGTCTTGCCTAACTTCTGATGGTTAGAAGAAAAGTTATCCTGGCACCTCCGGGGTCAGTGGGGATGAGTGTGTATTTGCAGCACGTGACATCCACCCAGCCATCTCAGTCACTGCTGTGAAATACAAGCCTTGCCCTAATTTCATAGATAGGAAGCCCAAAGTAAGGACTGAGCCAGCCACTGGCCCAGGGACACAGCCACTGAGAAGAGCTAGAACAAATACACTAACACCACGTCCTTCATTGCTCTGGGAGATCTGTCCCTTAGACGTGCATTTTGCTTCTCTGGCATGACAATGATCACAGGGCTCAGCAACCCCTGACTTGCAGGACTTCATTCGCCCTTCAGCAACCACCATCAAGGGCTGGTGAGCCCTCTTCCCACATCCTGAGGGATCCCCCAGCTGCAGTGGCTATGAAGCTGCTGAGATATCCCTTCTCACATCCTCTAAGCCATGAAGTGGGAGTTGCTGTGGATGCTGTTTGCTTTATTTGCCTACAAGATCTTTTGGCAAAGGTGTGAAAGAGCAGTGAGTCAGGTAAGACACCCTGTGCATTGAGTCCTGCCTTTCATGGCCTTTATCAATCTCCAACACTTTGGAGTTGTTCCAGATGGAGTTCAAGAAAATGCTGCTGTGTCTCTCTGTGCTCCAGCCATGTTTGCAAGCTCCTCCCTCCACGAGCATGTCTTGTCCTTTTTGCCCACATAGTGACAACAGTACATAGCTCCCTCTGAGTGTTCTCACACACAGTGCTGCTGTTCATTGGGAGACCTAGGTCATTCACAAAGGTAACTGGCCTCTCTACCTTGGTTTTGCAGAAAGGACAACCAAAAAGTTGAGAAGTAACTGTCAAGGTTGGCCTTCCCACTAAATCATTCCCTCTTCCAGAGCTCTGTCCAGGCAGGAGTAGGCACAGTACCAGTTCTTTAAAGTATGCTCTCTAGCTCCCTGCGCTGCTTTACAACCAGCAATAGCAGTACTCCTCATTAAATAATAATGTGCTCTACTTGTACACAGCACCTAATAAATAAACCAACAACTGGGCACTTTTCACATGTCTCACCCCCTGCCTTTCACTCGACAAGTGACATGCAGAACTTCTACTAAAGCATGACCTGATTTTTTTTAAAGACACCAACTATGGGCATTAAACAAGAGGACTGAATGTATCCCAGGAATTTTGTTTTGCACCCCTCCTCTTAATTTAGCACTATTTCAGATCACTGAATCCCAATTTCATTTCAATGTCCTTTTGGTCTTTACTATCTCAGGTTAAGGTTGCATGCACAGGAGTGATGAAGCAGACGGGTGTCAATGAAAATCGCCTTGGGCATCATCACACCTTCTGGAATACTTAAATTTGAATGTATGCACTATCACAGGAATACATAATTCCCAAGTGCATAGGAACACTCAGAAATTAGACAGCTGGCAAGAAAAGAGAGACATTCATCTGTGAAAGAGAAGGTGCATGAGCTCAATCCTTACCAGACACCAGAGAATCTACGTGAAAGCAATGCTACATATGCTCTAAAGGTCAAGGAAAACACAGCCAGAACTTGCACTTACTTGATACCAGAGACACCAATTACAAGAGGCAAGTCTATAGACACAAGCCTTCATTACTCTTCAGTACAGCTTCTAGTGTAACATTTAGAGAACAGGAGAGAGGACAGACCACACATGAGACCTCTGGGAGTAGAACCATACCTGGGATCCCCATCTGCAGTCCCAGCAGATCATGGCACTGCTGTCCACGAGGCTGCACCATGGCAGTGTGGCCGTCTGAGTGATACTCCAGGGGGAGGAATTGTTACAGGACCTTGCCTTTATTCCGGGGAAAAACTCAGCTGCTTCATCTTAAGCAGATCTTTTGTCCCCCTCAGGACCCAGGGGCAGCAGCTGAACTGTGTAAGAACCACTCCTGCAGAGCAGCTGCAAGGAAGCACCAGGAGAGGTTCTGAATTTCTAATTAAAGAGGCCACTAAACCACTTGTGTGAAGACTTCCCAGAATAGATCACATGCTTGCACCTGGGTAACAACTTCTTAGTGCATTTTTTTTGCTGTGCTTAAGGACTTGTCCACAGCCTCCACTTTCAAAAATGGGAACGTCCTAGCATAGATCTCAGGAGCATTATAGAAATACTATGACATGCACAAAAGGGGATTTGAAGAGCAGGCCAAACTGAACTAACAGCAGAACCTTCAGGTGCAAAGCTATGCAGAGTCTCACTGGAAAACTGGCTCCTAGACATGCTAAATAGCTGTAAGTGAAGAAATCTGTGTAGGGGATTTGGACACCGTTTTGTATTCTTCAGCCCTAGAAAGGGGCTAAAAGCAACTTCCCTGAAGTTCCTGTCCCTGTCATTGTCCCCCCTTAGCCCAGCAGCATCATGGGCTCTGAGCATCTTCCTCCTACTCGCACAAAGCAAAGGTGAAGGTCTCTCCTGGAGGACATTTCCCCAACAGATGCCTTGGGGCAGATGGACCCTCTGCTCAGAGCCTCACCCCAGGGAGCAGGGCTGTATCTCAGAAGTGACATGTCTGGTGTTAGCTGTACCCAGGGCTCAGCCACCTACTTTGACACATTCATAAGGCCCTGGAGGTTTCCCTGAAGAAAAAGAGCTGTAAACATCTGCACAGCTGCGAAATGAAATGCAACTGGAAAGGCAAGCCAGTCAATCTGGGTAACCAAGGCAGCTTATAGTTAATGCTGAAGCCAAGTAGAATAGGGAGGAGGAAAAAAAAAAAAAAGCAGCAAAAAAAAGCAGGTCTCATAAAACTTGCTTTTGCTTTGTTTTTTACCCAGCACCATGAATCTTGCTTGCACAGGGCTTAGCTAGGCACGCAAACCTCGACATGAATGACTGCTTAACATTGCAGCCACGCAGGCCTTCTGCCTGAGCTTTGCCACGGCGTGACACCTCTGCAACAGCACCAGCCCTGAGTGGAGCACCAGCTCAGAGCACCCGGGTGATGCCAGGTAGTCTGAGGTGGCTGATCCTCCTGCCTGTCTGCAGAGCCTGCAAGACTCTTGCAGCAGCCAGAGCAACACTGCCACAGGCTCTGGCCAGCCTCCCGGACTGCAGAGCCATGCGTGTCTGGAAGTGACCTAGCAGGCACAGCACCAACAGCTGTCCTGAGGGATACACAATGTGAATTATGGGCTACACTCTGCTCCCACTCACATCAGCATAAACATCTTCAGCTTAGCAGAGTTAAATCAGTTCTACAGCATACAGAATATTTATTTGCAATTTATACGTGCAAGCTCATCTCAGAAGGACCTTTCTCATTTTACCATGAGTATCACAACATCTACCAACTAACCATGGCAGCAAAACACTGACTGCAACAAAATGCTCTTATCATGCTCCTACTCTGTGCAAAGTCACTAAGAATCATTCCAAACTGCAGGGCCTGAGGCAGGGGATTCCTAAAAAAATCAGATTTTCCCCTTCTGCAAAGAGAGAGAGGGCACTCCTGCTCACCAGCCTCCCCTCTGCAGGGCTTCTCCCTGTGCTGCTCAGGGCTGAATGGTGCTGAGGAAGGATGCTGTGGAATTCTGTCCCTCTTCAATGGTCAGGCAGCAGGCTCTGAGGGAAGCAGCACACCCACCTGAAACCAAGACCCTCACTGAGCGATAAGCTCGGAGGTTTGGGGTAAGGATCCTAACACAGGCAGCCTGTCACAGCTGAGCCATCAGAGCACCTTGAAAGCAAATCAGGGAGCAGCATGGGGAGCAAGCACCAAGATAAAACAGGGCACCTCTGTCTCCTAGAGCAGTGGCTCAGGGTATGGAGGTGGAGAGGTTTACTAGTTTTCCTAAAATATTACTTAGCAAGTGAATTTCTAGAGAGGGCGTGAGGCCCGAGCACTTGGTCATGACAAACATAAGAAGTGACATGGAGTCAGACGAGACCCATGGAGTGTCCTCTCTCCAGCACTGCCCCACAGCACAGGCTTAAGAAAACTGCAGGGAATAAAAAAAAAAAAGGCAATAAAGAACACTCTTTTCTCCTTAAAAAAATAATAGGTTCCATCCTCACTTCTCCTACTCTGAGCTACTGCACAACTCTTGCACTAGTCCTGAAGAGGCTGCTCTGCAAGGTGGGATATATAACCTCAAAATGTAGCCACTTCTAGAGTCAGAGGAGCAGTCCACACCTCTGTCCCTTCTTTGGCATGCCGGAATGCCCAGACAGAATGTCCAGATTCTCCCCCCACCAGTTATTTACTGCTTTGAACCCAAATTGTTCAGCTGAGTTCAATGCACCTGACTCTCACTACTGTGAGCCAGGGGAGAATGAGACTCAGCTGCACGCTGAAGTATGTCCAGGTGAATAAACAGCATTTATTTATGAGGCACATAGGACCTTGCTGTTGTTTGTCTCTTTTTGTTGTCTTTTGTTCTGCTCAGTCAGGGAAGGGCGATACGATAAGAAGATGAATCACTGGCACAGCCCATGAGCATTGCTACTAGTCACTGTTTAAATATATCCAGCAGCATCTTTAGAGACCGTAGGACAGGGGTGCTGTGGCTGGACCTTTTGTGCTGTTCCCAGACCCCTAGGCAACCTTGTTCTCAGGCCATGCAAACAGCAGCATCACAAATGCAGCTCCTGGCATGGCCGTATCGGAGCCGTGCAGAGCCACCGCACCCCTCGCGCGTTGCAGACATCAGGACAACGTGCAGGCAAGAGAGGGGGGTATAAACCCTCAAATATCTGCAAGAATACAATTCCAAGCAGTAGAATCTTCTACCGAAAAGGAGTAGAATCCCGCTCGCAGTGGGATTTGGGTATTTTGTAGAGACATCTGTGGGTTAGGCCATAATACAAAGGCTTTTTCTTACACAACTTATTAAAAGCATCACTAATACACGGCAAGCCTGATCTGAAATAACCCTTGCTATTTCAGTCTGGCTTTCTCTAGTACTGTGCCATCCTCTGCACCCGCACTGACGCAGATAATCCTCACATGAAGGGATGGGGCTTAAAATGTCAAGAATCCAACACAGAGCCTGAGAAGAAATAGAAGATCAGTATTTACTGCCATCCCAAGAGCCACACTCTGCGCAGACGACTCATCTGCTCCCCTGCTACGTGTCACCACTAACCCTGCTGCCACCCTGCCTCTTCCTAGAGCTGCAAACAGGATCCAAGCTCCAAAGTCACTGATGCTTTCAAACTTATTCTCAAAACCTGCTGGTTTTGCGCCAGGGAAGACAAAAGGGGACTCTCTCACAAAACTAGGCCAGTGCTTTTGGAAATCCTACCGTGGCTGGGAAATTGCCTTTTTCTGTCAGGGGTGCAGAGCCCAGATTAACATCCCGTGGCACAGCATCAAGCTGAAGAGCAGCCACTGCCACCAGTGTGCTGTGACCTGAGGTTTTGGCTGAGGGCTGGCGTTTCAAGGACATGTGAGAATACAGAGAACTACTCCATGACTTATTCTTAGGTAAAAATATGTCCCACAAGATCATGAGGCTCCATGATGCTCTCCACCTCCCCAGGACACAGGGCTGTCATAAAAAAGGGAAGTCTTCCAGTGAATCTTACTGTTCAAATGTAATTTATTTTTTTTTCCCTGATGTGTATGAGAAATTTAGTCCTTTGTAGCCTGTAGAACCTCCAGACGATGGAAAAAATGAATTTCAGGCCGTTTGAGGAGTTAAAGCAGAGAAAATACTGCCTGTCTTCACCACATCTTCTGAGTACAAGCACTTGAACCTGCATTTCTATTTTTTGAGCTTCTGAGATACAGAAGTTTTAGGATGTCCAGGGGTAACCTGTTTCAGCATTTACACTTTAATGGTGCTGAGGCTCAGAACCCTGGCAGTGTGCTCCTCACTCCCAGGCCAGGCAGCATACCCTGCCAAAGAACACAAAATCTGGGATGCCCAGGGAGCAAACTCCCCTGAAGAGCAGCCCAGCTTGCTTTTGCTGATCTAGTCCCTTTATCACTGAGTGCTTTGCTTATGATAGAAACTACCCAAGCAAACAGGGTGTGAAAGACCTCAGACAGAGTGACATCAGCATCAAATGAGACACTCTAGCAGGTGGTTTTGGTTGGCCACGGGTCTTTTGTCTGCTAGGTAGCATAGATCAAAAACACACCAAGGACTTCTCCAAGCTGTTTCCATCGCTACCCTCATCACCAGAGTACCTGAGGGCCTTCAGGTCTTGTATGAAGCAAGATGACAAACATGTCACATCTGGTTCATTCTCTCTTTCCTTCTCTTTTGAAGAGGAGAATGTAAAGTGCAGTAAATTACTTTCATAGGGCTTTGGTTTTCCTTGTCTGGGCTGTTGTGTCTGGGAGTGGAGTCCAGGTAAAAGAAGCACTTCTAATGCACAAAGGAAAAAAGGACAAGCTTTCTGGGATGGTTTCTGTGGAAGATTATTCTACAGCCTTGGCTTGGGTGGTTGGTTTTGAAAGTAAAAAGTCCCAGGACTCTCAAGGAATGCAACTGTCTAACCCGCTCCCCTCCTAAGGCACTTCCACAGGTATTACTCCAACTACTAAAGCAACTCAGAAGACTTCAAGCCTGACATGGGAAGCCAGTGCAGGGAGAGGATGAGTGTGATGGACTTGCATAACTCGTACGAAGCCGCAGCATTCAGCGTTGGCTGCATTTTCCTGAGGGCTGATGGCTTCATGCCCAGACACTGCACATTTCATTATGATAAAAAGACCCACTCAATTAAAGACCTCACTCCTGCAGCCCTTATTTTCAAAACAACACTTGTACAAATGGTCCTATGGCTGACAGCGAGAAGGCTTGCATAAGGAAGGACAGACCCTTTAAGCAAAAGTGGGATAAATAGACCAAGCTAAACACACACATTAAACCCAGCAGAAGTCTTCTTTTCAGTATGAGTAGCAGTAATTTCCCCTAAACAGAGCCTAACTTTCTCCATTGAAGCAATAAAAATACCTAAAATTGTGACAACTTCAGGTTCTTATGGAAATTTCCTCCAAGCACAGCTCTCCTACTTCCTTCTCTGAAGCAGACTTTGAAGTGTTTTGAAAAGTAAGCCAGGCTGCAGCACTTTCCCTGATTGGGAATATTGTTTTTAAATTGCTTACTGCAGATTCCCGCTCCTCCGGTACAGCACGGGGCACAAGGCATCAGCAGTTTCTGAGCCTCAGTGGGAGGACAACCAGTGAGGGCAGGCAGCCTGTCTTTGGCTCTGCTCTCCTCCTGCCTGCATCAGCTGCTCCTGCCTGCAGTGCTCGTGCACCAGCACACAACCCAGCTGGGTGGTTTGGCTTTCCTTCCACAAGCTTGGGAAGCTCCTGGTGAAGTGCCGCTGGGGGCCCATCACTCAGAGGAAATGGGATATGGAGACAGACAGGGAACATCCCACAGCAGCCCCTCCTCCATTGCTCCCCACCACTGGAGGAGGCTTCATATGACCTTGGCAATTCTCCACTGTAAGGGTGTGCACCGAGAATTTCATTTAAGTTGTGAAATCCCTGCAGTGAACCAGAGGAAAACTGCTTCAAACCACACAGATTATGCTTCAAGTCAACTAATCCCACCAATGGGAAAGGAAATAAGACATTCATTTTTTCCTTTCAAATTAACAAAGACCAATCACTAGCAGACTTACAACATCTGGGTAAGACAAAAAGCCAAGCATGGGGCCAAGCCTGGGGATTTGGGGAACAGATCAAAGAGGACAGAACAAGACCCTGCCCTTGAACTGGACCAGGGCAGAGTGGCCTCAGATAAAGGTTTAACTGAGTGACTTGAAGCTTTCCCCAGCTCCTCTCTCCCACCTCTTGCTATGGCCACTGGAGTGTCCCAGTGTGTCCCTGCCAGGTGTTCCCCTTTCTCATAGGACTGCCAAAACCCTGACAGTGAGGATGAGATTATGTACCTATACCTGATGGCACCAGTTCAGATGGACACTCAAACAAGTATTTATCTAAGCACATGCTTAACTCCATCCCTATTTAGCAAAGTACTTACGTATGGGCACAAATTTATATCTCTATGGCTACAAGAGACATAAGCCTGTCATTAACACTTTTTTTTCCTCAACCAGGGCTTATGTGCCATTCTTAGTCATAAGATGACACTCTGCATAGGTGGAAGACCATGTTTCTCCTCTGCTTCTCAGAGTCCTCTCTGGCCTCACCATGCAGGAGCCAGAGCTATCCACAGAGACTCTGCAGCACAGAGACAGGGCAGAGGAGAGCATGGTGGAGATAGCAAAAGGCAAAGCAAGACTTACGTTGGCTTTGAGGCTTCAGCCTGGTCAGTCTGCAGTTTCTCCCCACCCTCGACTTCCATGGTGCAGTAGACAATGCGGTTGGGGGCCAGCGACTTCAGACCCTGCACTTCCATGATGACAACCTGCAGGGCAAAGAAAGAGGAGTGTAAAAGGAGCAGCCTCCTCCAGACCTTGCTCTGGCTGCTGAGCCCATGGCCAGCCAGCCATGGGGTCCTCCACGTGCTGCTGGATGTTCATGGTGGCAGGTGGGCAGGGACAGTGGCACTGCCCAGGCTCAGTGGGGAGTGCAGCAGCCAGTGAGGTCTTTATGGAGACCCTGTGGTCTCCCACTGACTACACATGGGCTTGTTGAAACCCTTGGGTGCCCAGGGCTGTGTCACCCTACAGGAGATAGGCCTCACCTAAAAGTGCCTTAATACGTGAAATCCAGAAAAAAAGCACACAGATGCTCAGCTTGTGCCAAAAACCTATTTTCATGATAAATCATAGAATGGTTTGGGTTTGACCTGTGAAGATCATCTAGTCCAACCCACCTGTTGTGGGCAGGGACATCTTTCACTGGATCAGGTTGCTCAGAGTCCAGTCCAACCTGACCTTGAACAATTCCAGTGATGAGGCTTCCACAATTTCTCTGTGCAACGGAGTCTCACCACCCTCATTGTAATAATTTTCTTCCTTATATTCAATCTAAATCTACCACCTACCAGTTTCAAACCATTGTCCCTTGTTACTACAGGCCCTGGTAAAAAAAAAATAAAATCTTTCTCCACCTTTCCTATAAGAAAGTTTTCTTACTAAGAAATTACCATCTAAGTTTCTCGCAGGTAATTACCTTCTCCTGCATTTTAAAGGTGTTTAATCCTGTTAGCCATGTACCTTAAAAATTTCTACAAGAAACACTGTGGAGTTTCTGTTTGAGCTTTAGTACAGCTATCTATGCAGTATATACACAGGGGTTTAAAATTCCTGTCCTCGGGTCCTCTGTCTGTCCTTGCACTGAAGATCCCTTCCCTGGCACACAGAGCTCCACAGACCTTCTGATGAGCACACATTTTTGGGAAAAGCTCTCTTACAGCAAGAGTTGCATGTGCAGACAGTGCACAGACATGCCAGCTCCTGAAGTCAGTGCTTCACTGAGCTTCTGCTTCCCACTGGATGGGGCTCAGCTGGAGCAAAATGTTTGAGACATCCCATTGTAAGGGCAGGTCCCTTTATGGATGGCTATACATGCTGCACAGGCTTTTGCAACAGAGAGGTCTAGTGCTTTGTGATAGTTCCCTGCTCCTCTGTACAGGAATGCTTAGAAGTCAGGCTTTATTTGATGCTGCTGTTGAAGGCATCATCTCTGGGTTCACAGTCCTATTTTAAAACAAGACTGAGCTGAGTATTACACAGGTGGTTTCAGACACCAATAAGTTAAACCCTGAGACTGGACAACCAGCATTGTTAAGTTTTACATTGGCATGATATATATATATAACAAGAGACCCCTTAGGAAGAGAAATAAACAGGAAACTACATAAAAATAGAATTTTCTGATTTTTCTGCATCCTACATTTTTTACCCCATCCTGGTAGTTGTTTTGGCAATGTAACATAAACCCACTCATTGTCAGACAACAGCTATTCTGCATGGGTGTGCTGATGACTCCTTGGAGTCAATATCTTGCCTAGACTGCAAATATGTTTGCACAGAACAATTAAGTTGTTGAAAACAGCTACTGCAGCAACACTGGTTCCAGGACCAAGACAGCCTGTGTCAGAGGTAACGGTGGGTCCCTGCCTTCCCCTGGGCTGGGCAGACACCCTGCTCGACAGAAGCTGAGCAGAAGGTCAGTGCTCATCACAAAGCCAAGAGCAAGGCAGCAAAGCACAGTGTTTCCACACAAACTGCAAGCCAATCTGTTGGGTGCAGTCAAACCCCAGTAATTTTTAAAGGTTCTCCAAAGAGGAAGCGAGGCTTGCAGAGAAGCACAGTGACCCTCTAACCAGTAATAATTAATCAAGCTGATGTTTATGGTGTTGCATTATTGTACTGGTTTCAGGGACAACAGTCTCAGGGTTACTGGGGTACACTCAGTAACAAGCTGTAGGAAGAGGTCAGTTAATGAAGCTGATTTCTGAGCTATTTGATATACACCAGCAGAAAATGCCAGATAGTTTATCTCATACAGTTTGTTCCAACAAGCTGGTGAGACACCAGAAAGGACACAGTGTCTGATCACAGGCAAAGCTCCTCGTAGCTCAGAGAGGAGCTGATCCTCATGGAGATCAGAAAGTGATTTCTACTGATCTCTTTCCATCTAACTTCAGTTTGAATTGAGCAGAAGTTGGCTGCTCTCATTTTTATTCCCACAAACTCTGCACACTGTTGTGAGTGTGAAGCTTACCTCTAGGGAGAACGACAACACGACATCTGACTTGGAAAGCTGGTTCTCATTCTCTTCTCCCATGTCAATTATTGAGGTGTTGTGACTGCGTTTCAGCTTCTGCAGCTTGAACTCAGAGCCTCCTTTAGACACAGGCATGCTCTCTAAGTTTGCCATCAGGAGATTGACAGAAGACTTCAGCTCCTCAATGTACATGTTTTCCATTTCTTTGGACACAAACTTGGGAAACTTGCGCTCCTTGGATTTGGAAACAAAAACAACAGAATGAACGGCTGTGACAATCAGCAACCACTTGTTGCACGGGGAGAATCCCCCAGGAGCATCTGCAGAGGTTTGTGAGCAGAGAACTCCCACAAACCAGCTGACAAATTACACCTTCCCCCTGTGTAATGCAGACACATTATTGTTAGTTTCCCATAGAATTACCACTTGGTTCTTATCCAGCTTTACTGTTTCCTGCATACACTTGCATTTCATTCTTTTTCTTAATCTGCAAATGGCCTTCTGCATAGCTATGTTTTCACAACTTCATAGACTCCAGACCAGATCCCAGCTGAACTTTGTGACTGACAGCAGTTCATTACTGATTCAAAGGATGCTGACAGTTAGGGGCTTGTTTTCCAGTCTCCCAAATGTGCCAGCTCTTTCAAAAACACTTTTGTGCAGTTGCTCCGTCAGTTCTCTAGGTGTGAAAGGAGCCCAAGGAGGGAAAATCAGCAATTCAGTGTGGGCAGGAATGTGTGGTCCCAACTGGAAGAAGGGGTAAACCACCCTTTCCACTACTTGCCAGGGTCCTTGTCTCCCACTAACAAGATGGCTGTTCACTGTCAGACCCTCCAGTCCTGCTTGCTGTAAACAGGACCTTTAAACATAAAAACCAAAGGCGACAAGTGTGAGCAAAATGTGATGTTCCCCAACGTGTATTCTCAGCTTTGAACTGCTGCCCATGCTCCAGCTCTCACAGGATCACTAGTCTGAGCCCTATGTCTTCTGACAACTCTGCCCATGCCCTGAATCTGCTCAGGGTTTGCACATCTCTTGGTGCAAGGCCTACGATAGCAAGCAGCATCTGTAGCCAGGGAACTCGAGGCTGATATGCAAACTACCTTGCTGGCAATCCATAATATTGCAGAAAGCTGTTTGTAAAAAGTATGCTAGAAGACTGTCGTCAGGCTGCTGAAAATGTACTCCACTGCACTAGTTTTTGCATCAGTCCTCAATAACTTACACGTTACAAGCACAGCTCCCAGCAGCACTTGCACCAAGCAGTTAAAATCCAGCCTTCTGTTTCCAGTCTCAATCTTGGGAGGCAATTCCCACATGTAAATTAGACCTGGCATAAGATAAACTACCTATTACGTGTTCTATAAATTGCAAGCCACACCTAGGAAAAAAAGCAACAAACACAACTGTTTTGTAGATTTTGAGAACTACTGCTGAAGGAATGATGTTCAAACACTATCGCTTTTTCACCCTGCTGCTATCCATCCCTCCAGGGACTGCAATTTTGGCACTGCCCCCACAAAGCTCTTCAGAAGTGCAGAAAGGACTGAGACGTTTCATTGTGTGCCACCAGCAACTTCTCACACTAAGTCTAAAGCCAGGTAGTTTGAAGTGACACAACAATTTAACTGGGACTGGCTCTGGTGATGGAACACAGAGATGCAAGTGTGCTCCCAAGTTACCCATCAGACCAGGGACAGAGCTGGGGGAAGTCTGGAGGAAGACACAATCCAGGCATGCAGACAATAGCAAGAAAGAAGATATACTTGGAGCAGGGAGAGGACCAGCAGGGAGAGGACCAGAAATGGGGACAAGTGTGGAGAGAAGCAGAGCGAAGAGACTACGAGGAACAATCAGTCCAGCAGCAGAGCAGAGTGGGTCCAGCCTCAGAGGGACATACTGCTCTGGAGTCATCACAAGGTCTCATTTAGTTGCTGTTACTCATGATCCTCCTTGCCCTTGAGGCCAGGGTGGGGGAAAGTCACCACAGGACAGCAGAGTACTTGCAGAGAAAAATAGACCTCTGCCTTGGCATCACTAATCTCTCAGCTGTAACACTGCTCTCATTTAGCTTCTGGAAAATTACAACACACAGAGTGAAAAGCCTCTCCAGATTCAGCTTTAAAACATCTGCTTGACTTCAAGCATGATCCTCAAGCTGGCTGGCTTCAAGGCAGGGCTTGTGTGCTCCGATAGAGTCAGGCCCAGGGGAACTGTGCCTATCACTGCACTGGTTCCGTGCTGAGCACACTCTCCTGGGCACATGGGGAGGTAAAAAGAGCCAGAGCTGTGCTCTGCTATCCAAGAGCAGGACCTGGTCACTGAGGAAAGCTGGCATGCATGGTGACATGTTCGGTGTCACACGACAGGTGAGACGAGGGCTTGCAGAGCCACTGGTCCTGCAGAACTGCAACCCCAGTTCCTGTTAAGACTCCACAACCTTCGTTGCCTCTGAAGTACAAATATCCTCATTTGCCTGTAGTGTGGGATCTCCAAGATGGTCACCTCGGGACTGGTTTCACAAGCACAGTAAGTCTCCCTGTGCAGAAAACCTGCATTAAAAGCTGCAAATTGGAGATAAAACTGGAAATGCTGTCCTTTCATTGAGCTGAATTGTGAGCCTGCCTCATGTCAGAGGGAAAGTAGCCCTGCCAGGAAAGGAGAATACAGAGAAGGATTCAAAAGGTTATCTAGATGCCTCCATAAGATGGTATTCGTGAGTCTGGAAGTACAAGGTTTCTCATTCTGAAGAGAAGGCCTGAAGCAGTCATGTGAAGGAGACTAAATATCAATACCTGCCAACTGGATCACAGGTTAAGTCCCTTTTACTCTAAACTGCCCTCCAAGCTGCACAGCTGTGTTTTGAAGGTTGGATTCTGCACAGGGAAATGTCAGGTTGTGTCAAGGACTTTCCCCTCACGGTCTCTCACAGGGCATGGTTTGTTGTCAGCATCCTTGAGGGAGGAATGGAAATGGCAAATTCTCGTTTGTAAAAAATAATTCATGAAGCTTCAGCCTCTGCTGGCTGCTACTGAACCAAGCATATTGCTGTCCCACATGCTGTAAAGAGAAAATGAAACAACAAAACCAGGCACCCTCATTCTGGCACCCAGTGCCTGGCTATCCATCTCGGAACAGGAACAGCAGCACCCCGTGCAGGGACTTACATGTTGCTGCAAATAAAAAATACCATAGCTCTTCTTGACAATGAAATGGCAAAGGGCCAAATGCTGAAGAAGGAAGAAGCTGCAGTCAGTTTGCTGCTTTGCTGCGCCATCAGTTTTATCAGTGAAGTGGGGAAAATGGAGCTACCTCCCCAAAGATAAAACAGCAATAGCAGAAGTGCAAGCGAGAAGCAACTGCTTACTAACTTGACCATAAAGGAACAGGCTCTGCTTTTCACACTCAGGGATCTCAGTGTGGTCACAAACAGCTTCAAGATGACCTTTCTCATAAAAACCCACCATCAGGCACCACTCGGTGCCAAGAGGACTGCTGCTGAAAGGCAGGTCCCTACCCTGAGCGATGTCTCCCTGATTACACCTTTTTCTTTTTCTTCTAGTAATGTTGCCTTGATTATCAAGAACAGCCAGATAGATCATTCCCAATGACTTCAGCCCCATTAGGGCTTTATTGGTGACTCTGAGCATCTGATTAGAGGCAAGGATAAAATCTCCGCCATAGAGATGTCAACAGGATCCAGGTTTTCTTCCCATCTATGGTCCATCAGAAGCCATGTAAATCTGCACTATGGGAGGGTGTGATTTGCTTCTAGGGAGATTTTTCATTTCAAAAGGGTGTCTGGGGAATTTAGCTGAGTACCTAGTTATGAAATCTGTTTTGAGGTGCAACGGTGCAGCGGGAGCATACTTGGGACAGCACATCTGAAGTACCTTTACTGGGGCAACATCTATCTGCAGGCAGGGAACTCTGTCTCTCAGCAGCCCAGCAAGTGGCACAAATGCCATTAGGGCAATTCTGGGCTCCTTTTTACATGCCATCACCAACTTCATTGCCTACCATGTAAGTTTGACAAAAAGGGCTCAGATGTGCATTTGCAGATCCAGCTGGAGCACTTCAGGACAATTACTTCTCCACTGCTGAGGATTCATAAGGCATTCTGCAGGAACCTAAATGGTTCCAGCTCATCAGGACATTCCAAGAAATGCACATCACAACAGCTTCATCTGCACTTGTTGTTTTGTTTGTAGTTAAAAAGCTGCTCTTTTTTAACTGATGATTACTGGGAGGAGAAATCTGTGAGGGAAGGACAGGACCTCGGAGCTGTGTCAAACTACTGATCTGCTTCTATATAGAATCATAGAATTTCTTGGGTTGGAAGGGACCTCTAAAGGTCATCTAGTCCAACCCCATTAAATAAGCAGGGACATTTCACAGTAGAACAGATTGCTCAGAGCCCCATCAAGCCTGACCTTGAATGTCTCCAGGAATGGAGTCCCCACCACCTCTCTAGGCAATCTGTTCCAGTGATCCACCACCCCCATATTAAAGAACTTTTTCCTAATATCCAACCTAAATCTACCCTTCTCTAGCTTAAAACCATTACCCCTTCTCCTATTGTTACATGCCCTAGTGAACAGGTCTTCCCCAGCCTTCTTATAGGCTCCTTTCAGGTATTGGAAGGTCGCTATAAAGTTCCCCCGAAGTCTTGTCTTCTTCAGGCTGAACAACCCCAACTCCCTCAGGTTCATATCCTTCTTGTGCTGGGGGCTCCAGAGCAGGATGCAGCACTCCAAGTGAGGTCTCACCACAGCAGAGTAGAGGGGCAGAATCACCTCTCTTGATCTGCTGGCCACACTTCTTTTGATGCAGCCCAGAATATGGTTGGCCCTCTGGGCTGCAATTGTACATGGATGGTTCATGTCCAGCTTTTGATCCACTAATACCCCCAAGTCTTTTTCCACAGGGCTGCTCTCTAGCATGTCTTCCCCCAGCCTGTATTCATATCTGTGGTTGAAGAGCTTGTTAATACAGAAGACTTGGGTTTTTTTTACCTTGGCAATTTGTTCTGCCATTTGAAGACGTCCATCTAACTCACGTCTGATCTGTGCTGCTTGCTCATCCGGGTTGTCCAGCTGTATAAAAACAAAAGGTGAATCAAGGTGAAAAATTACACAACACAGCACCTTTACAAGCAGTTCAGTACTTCAGGCTGGCCATTGGTATTATGATCTCAAATAAGTATAGCACAGAGGGACTGGTGACAGGCCCCACCCCAGGACACAGCCCCCCAAAGGATGCACACAATGTTCATCATCTCAAAACAGACACGACCAGGGGACTGTGCAGACCCTGTTTTGATGCCTGCACAGCTGCCTCCTGGGTTGAGCATCCTCACCCCAAGGTCTCACACCCACTTTGCCCTGTGAGCCAGCTTGGCAGCAAGCCTTGATGGTTACTACCTGAACACCTGGAAAGCAGGGTGCCCTCCAGAAGGCTGCCACTCTGCTAGTGCTTGGGAAGCCACAGCCCCCCGTTGCCATCGCATCCGTGCCATAATATTAGTTTCTGCCCTCTCAACATATAACACCCCCTGTGTTATAGTTGGGGCAGGACACACAGCAGCTCTGGGTCACCAAGCTGCCCCTGCTTGCCACCCAGAAAAAGACAGAAGAAGGCTCAGCAGAAATGCCCAGCAATAGCATTTCCTTATTTTCTTTCCCTTTTCCCCCATATTCCTGCACCCCTGTGCTACCACCTGATTCGTGCATTCGATTTGCCTATAGCCTTCAGAACTGCTTTCTGCAGCACACTGCCCACAGCCCCATGGCTCATTTTTTGGCATCTGCCTGGCCCTGCTATGTCTTCTGAGGGTAAAATATTGTTTCTGCCAGTTAAGCAAGCAATTACAGCACATGTGGAAGAGGCACAGGGACTGCTATGAGCAGCTTCCCGTTGGCAGGACTCGGGGCAGATCCGTTATTTTTAGTGGGAATACACAGACATAAATTACAAAAGAACAAAAAAAGCACAAAATCAAACAAGTCCCTGAAGAAGTCAATAGCTGCTGTAATGAGGTAGCAATTTTATAGCTGCTTTCCAGTCTCCAACCACTCCTTAGACTCCTTTGGGGTCATTCTGGCCACAGCACAAGGCTAGAAGCATGCAGCAGTGGGTTGGGCACAGTACCGCTCCACCCATGAGGGACAAACCCAAGCTCAGCCTGCTGCAAAGCCTCACGGTTTTGGTTCACCTCGTCGTGCAAACATGACTCCAGACGGGAAGTCTGAAGTCGAATGCCACCTTCATTTACAAAGTATCAGCTTCTTCTGGCTACCAGAAATGCAATTGCCACAAGCCATCTCAGCCCTCCCACTGATGGCTACACACAAATGAGCTGTATTCACTGCCTTAGGGCTGCACAAACCTCCTCCCTGGGTTTTATCCTCCTTTGGAAACAAACTGCTTGACAGAAGAAGAGCTCAGCTGGTGCACTGCAGTCTGGAAAGTTACAGCTACAGAAATGAAAAAAGTTTCGATTCTCAGCCTGAGGAATGATGAGCTTGCCCATGAGCCCTCTCTGGGTGGGCTGAAATACAGCCTTTACCCCCAGACCTGCCACTTTCCACGGCATCTTCTCAGCTGCCTGCCTGCCCATCCTGCATCTCCCCTCTCACACTTGCTTGGATAGACCTGCATGTGCAGCATGTATTTGCATACTGCTCCACCACCTGTGATTTTCCAGAGAGCTGACATTCATTATGGCTGAGACTGAGGGCAAGTATATTTTTTATTAGTTTTTGAAAGCTTCCGTTACAGATTTAATTCAAGCAGGAAAACTACAAAGTGTCCTGACCGTGATTCAAACCCACTGAAGCTTCAGTGACCTCTGTGGTGGCCACCCAGGTTTCATTCATGCCAGCTGCACCATAAAACCAGCTGCCTTCATATTCCTGATCCCAAAACCAGAACAGAGCCATGGACCCGCAGCACCTTTCAGGATCAGCTATCCCCATTAATTTCTCCATGAACAAATGCATCACACAACTGACCTCCACCAATGTGCAAGCATCTCTCAGAGCTGCTTCATTAAGGGTAGGAAATGTACAGTCCCAGATTTCCATTTCTTTGCAACTCTGAGAGAGGGGGCATTATTTGAATTCCATCCGAGCTACAGTAATTGAGGTTAATCACACTGTAACCAAAATAACTCGCACGCTAAATTTAGAAATCAAGGATGCTGCTGCAGAGGAGAGCTGTTTTTGTGGTATGATAATGAGCCAGCAAACTGCCTCACACTTTCTGCACTCTCTTGATTTTGCAGATGTTTTCCAGTGATGCTACAGGTGTCAAAAACCATGTCAAGGAAAGATCTGACTGCATAAATTATTTTTCATAGGATGCAACAAGCACCCTTGGCAGCTTCCTTGGTTGTGGTTGAGTGGGTAAGCTATTGCTTTTCAGGGCTGTGCTTCCCAAGGTTAATTAGTGAAGCCAAGCCAGGTAACCTGGTACTCAAAGGAAACAAATAATTCGTTCCAGGCTGTATTTTCAATGTCTCTGCATGATGGCTTCATGGCAAAAACTGATCTTTGGGAAAGCAATCAGTCTGTTGCAGTCAACGTAACATTTTCTTCTTGTTACCTACAGAATGGTATGAATGAGGCAGCTCCTGCCTGCAGTCCCTGCGTGTCCTCCTGGCCTGTTCAAGCAGACCTCTTGTGACTAAGAGTCAGAGCTCAAGAGCTAAGCCACATACTGCTCCTGAGCCTGGGAAGGGCTCCTGCTGCCATCAAAGCAAGCCAAATACTTTTTACACAGTCATAACACTATACAGAGCCCATTAAGAGAGTGATGCTGGTGCCCATAAAATAGACTTTTATTGCCTAAAATAAGGCAAGGGACAAACGCAAGGCAGGCTATCTAAGCAGGACCAAACATCCAAGCAAGGCAACACAGACCCTAATACAATTAAAAAGAAATTTCTTAACTAGAGAATCAGCTATTTATTTTCTCCTCTATGTATGCCCACTTTATATTCAAATACTTGACAGCCAAATACATAAATGATTTACAAAGTCAAGGAGAAACTGAATTAGTTTTGTTCTGCATTAGGACTATGTTATGGGTGTGCTGTGAATAAAGCAAAGATATAAATCATAAGGTTGCCCCAGTCAATTAAATGTGAAAAGTATTATAAATTTCAGCATATATGTGATTTGTCATATACACTGGGCTTTTCTTCAGCATGTCACAAATATATGACGTACATAATTTGCAATTCTCAACCGATCATTACCCAACTCCCTGCTGGTAAATTAGATGTTTTCATACGCCTACCAGCACACAACATTAGTTCTCTCTGCTTGCCCAGCAGAGGTTGTCTACGTTGGTGCAACAGTTGCTAAAGTAAAACAACAGAAAAAGCCCCACCAAACCATGTAGATCTCTGAGTGGAATCCAAAATGTACTAGTACCACAGCCAGCTCCCCACCAGAGGTACTCCAGGCATGTGTCTATATCAACCCCTGGAGACCACCCAACTGCAAGAAAAAGATCCCACCAAAGACAGGTTTTTTACATGTAAGATGTTAATAAGGGATAATTTTAATGGGTACTAGTAAACGAAAGAAAGAGGTTAACAATGTTCATCATGCAATTTTGACAGTAGTAATCCCAGTAAGAACCAGTCACTGGTCTGCAGAATAAAGCCTTTGCTTCCACAACCCTGAAACAAATTCACTGTGGGACTTTTCCTCATGCTATCCCAGAGGGATGGAAGATAATCAAGCTCTACACCTTTGCAAGGCAGAGGCAAACAAACCAACCTAATTAGGTCACAAGATCTGCAATATGCTGCATAGGTACCTACCAAATCCACGCCTGAGCCATTTGGTTGGTGTGTCAGAGGGTGCCTGCGTATCACCCAACATCAGCCTTGCAGTTTTTAAAGCCAGGAGCCCAAGCTCACCTCCACTCACCCCAAAAAACACCAGAAGCAGTTCAAAGACATTAACAGTGTTAAGAGAGACTTTAACTTCCCATGGTGTTGGATAATGTGCTATATAAATATATATAAAGCCCCAGCTTCAGTTTATCACAGCTTGAAGCCAAACCATGATGATCGCAACCTCCTATTCCCTTCTTTGTGATGCCCAAGAGTTTAACACCTCAAATCAACCCGCCTGCCTGGAGATTGAGCAGGATCCAGCCCTTGTGCTGTCAGCCACAGTAAGAGGGCTGCAACTGGGACTAACCTTCCCAGTCTGTTGACGATGCTGGTGGCACAAGTGACAGGCTGTACAAAGCACTCAGCCCCTTGGCAAGAGAAGAGTGGATCCAGCCATGCCACCAAACACATACTGATGGGGCACACTCCCTACAGACACAGGCCAGTTAAACACCACACAGGCTTTACATCCACCTTCTGAGTTCAGCACTGTTGTAACTAACGTTGTGAGTGACAAGGATTTACAATGACAGGATGCAACACACAGATACAACCTTCAGCGACCAGCCTGGTGTTTACACCATGTGCCGTGGACTTGATGGGTATTGTCAGTATAATTGCCATGAGCTCCAGACAGAAACCACTTAACAGTTTCAATCCCTCCCTGCCAGTCACTGCTTATGCTGATCCCTGCTTCCCACCAAGGGCAGCCAGTGTCACAGCATCCCCATTCCTGAAGCTAACTGGCGCCTGTCTGAAATTATTTCCCCTATTCCCTTTGAGAACAGTTACAATACTGTGGTGAATCCAGCCACCCTCCCCTGTGCTGCATGCTCCTGCAGAGGAGAAGCCATTTGTGATGGGGCTCTGGAAAAAACACATTTTAAATGCTCTGGCAAAAAGAATGCTGAGCAGCAGCAACTTGCTTTGTGCTGCACTGGAAACAGAAACAAATGTGGCTTTTCACCTTCTGGAAATTAAAGCATTTAGTCCAGATCTCCATGAAATCTGTGCTTGAAATCAATCCCCAGCACCTGGGGATGGGCAATCCCTCCTGCACATCCAGAGGCAGGCACAGATGGGCTGCTACCACTACCCTGGCTGGGGTCACTTTGGTGACCTCTGATTTTAATTTTCTCTGTCCCTATGTCCAGCACACCACTGTGCAGCTGGGGAGTCTGAAAAGCCCGTTTTGGAAAAGATTTTCCTTGGGTGAAGGAAAAGGACAAAAAAATCACGTCCTTCCTAAGCCTGGCTTAAAACCTCAAAAAATAATTAATGGAGCCAAATACCTGTATCATGTATGGTTAGAGGTGCCAAAAGCCTCCAAGAGAAAGTTTCAAGATGCTCATCCTTTGACACGCTATGAGCTATGTAGCTCAGCAAATGGTCGATTAAGTATTTCAAAGCAAACATGCCGCCTGTGAAGGCTGAACAAGATCACAATATGGGTGACAATTTTGCAGCTTTGATGTAGGGCTTTACAGGAGATCTCTCTCTCATAAAAGGTGGTTTTGCTTTGTGATGCAGAATGAGAGAATATACTGAAAATTCATAAGCCCACATCAATTAATAATTAATCTATCAGCCGAGGCGTACTCACAACTTGTGGCATCAGCACCACGTTGTGCTCCAGCTCAAAGAAACACATGGCCCCTGAAGTGACTCATGACATGGAAGCCCTCAGTTTCTTACCACAAAATCACTGCTCTAGAACATAAGGCAACATCAGAAAGGACAGACCAGCACCATGAACAGCAAACAGCTTCCTAAGACACCCTCCGTGCCACTGTCACGGGCTGACCTACACCATCCTTTTCCCACTCACAGTAAATATTCTCCTGTTGGAGCAGCAAAGGGCAGAGTGTGGGAGGCAGCTGGTGCTGGA